>HG993125.1:32508577-33981122 GCA_905231855.2 Eristalis tenax | reverse complement strand
TTTTTCGACGGTTTTGCTTTTAATTAAGGTTTTTACGAAAGATGCGCGTTGAAAGGACGCTTCGTTTGATGCAAGAACCAAGCCGGTGGGACACATAGAAGGTAGGAAAAAGTGTAAAGTTGCCCGAAAAAACTTTTTGTAAAAAATCTCAAATATCTCGGAAACGGTGCGTTTTTCGACGGTTTTGCTTTTAATTAAGGTTTTTACGAAAGATGCGCGTTGAAAGGACGCTTCGTTTGATGCAAGGACCAAGCCGGTGGGACACATAGAAGGTAGGAAAAAGTGTAAAATTGCCCGAAAAAACTTTTTGTAAAAAATCTCAAATATCTCGGAAACGGTGCGTTTTTCGACGATTTTGCTTTTACTTAAGGTTTTTGCGAAAGATGCGCGTTGAAAGGACGCTTCGTTTGATGCAAGAACCAAGCCGGTGGGACACATAGAAGGTAGGAAAAAGTGTAAAGTTGCCCGAAAAAACTTTTTGTAAAAAATCTCAAATATCTCGGAAACGGTGCGTTTTTCGACGATTTTGCTTTCAATTAAGGTTTTTACGAAAGATGCGCGTTGAAAGGACGCTTCGTTTGATGCAAGAACCAAGCCGGTGGGACACATAGAAGGTAGGAAAAAGTGTAAAGTTGCCCGAAAAAACTTTTTGTAAAAAATCTCAAATATCTCGGAAACGGTGCGTTTTTCGACGATTTTGCTTTTAATTAAGGTTTTTACGAAAGATGCGCGTTGAAAGGACGCTTCGTTTGATGCAAGAACCAAGCCGGTGGGACACATAGAAGGTAGGAAAAAGTGTAAAGTTGCCCGAAAAAACTTTTGTAAAAAATCTCAAATATCTCGGAAACGGTGCGTTTTTCGACGATTTTGCTTTTAATTAAGGTTTTTACGAAAGATGCGCGTTGAAAGGACGCTTCGTTTGATGCAAGAACCAAGCCGGTGGGACACATAGAAGGTAGGAAAAAGTGTAAAGTTGCCCGAAAAAACTTTTTGTAAAAAATCTCAAATATCTCGGAAACGGTGCGTTTCTCGACGATTTTGCTTTCAGTAAAGGTTTTTACGAAAGATGCGCGTTGAAAGGACGCTTCGTTTGATGCAAGAACCAAGCTGGTGGGACACATAGAAGGTAGGAAAAAGTGTAAAGTTGCCCGAAAATACTTTTTGTAAAAAATCTCAAATATCTCGGAAACGGTGCGTTTTTCGACGATTTTGCTTCTGGTTAAGGTTTTTGCGAAAGATGCGCGTTGAAAGGACGCTTCATTTGATGCAAGAACCAAGCCGGTGGGACACATAGAAGGTAGGAAAAAGTGTAAAGTTGCCCGAAAAAACTATTTGTAAAAAATCTCAAATATCTCGGAAACGGTGCGTTTTTCGACGATTTTGCTTCTGATTAAGGTTTTTACGAAAGATGCGCGTTGAAAGGACGCTTCATTTGATGCAAGAACCAAGCCGGTGGGACACATAGAAGGTAGGAAAAAGTGTAAAGTTGCCCGAAAAAACTTTTTGTAAAAAATCTCAAATATCTCGGAAACGGTGCGTTTTCGACGATTTTGCTTTTAATTAAGGTTTTTACGAAAGACGCGCGTTGAAAGGACGCTTCGTTTGACGCAAGAACCGAGCCGGTTGGACACATAGAAGGTAGGAAAAAGTGTAAAGTTGCCCGAAAATATTTTTTGTAAAAAATCTCAAATATCTCGGAAACGGTGCGTTTTTCGACGATTTTGCTTTTAGTTAAGGTTTTTACGAAAGATGCGCGTTGAAAGGACGCTTCGTTTGGTGCAAGAACCAAGCCGGTGGGACACATAGAAGGTAGGAAAAAGTGTAAAGTTGCCCGAAAAAACTTTTTGTAAAAAATCTCAAATATCTCGGAAACGGTGCGTTTTTCGACGATTTTGCTTTTGATTAAGGTTTTTACGAAAGATGCGCGTTGAAAGGACGCTTCGTTTGATGCAAGAACCAAGCCGGTGGGACACATAGAAGGTAGGAAAAAGTGTAAAGTTGCCCGAAAAAACTTTTTGTAAAAAATCTCAAATATCTCGGAAACGGTGCGTTTTTCGACGATTTTGCTTTTGATTAAGGTTTTTACGAAAGATGCGCGTTGAAAGGACGCTTCGTTTGATGTAAGAACCAAGCCGGTGGGACACATAGAAGGTAGGAAAAAGTGTAAAGTTGCCCGAAAAAACTTTTTGTAAAAAATCTCAAATATCTCGGAAACGGTGCGTTTTTCGACGATTTTGCTTTTACTTAAGGTTTTTACGAAAGATGCGCGTTGAAAGGACGCTTCGTTTGATGCAAGAACCAAGCCGGTGGGACACATAGAAGGTAGGAAAAAGTGTAAAGTTGCCCGAAAAAACTTTTTGTAAAAAATCTCAAATATCTCGGAAACGGTGCGTTTTTCGACGATTTTGCTTTCAGTAAAGGTTTTTACGAAAGATGCGCGTTGAAAGGACGCTTCGTTTGATGCAAGAACCAAGCCGGTGGGACACATAGAAGGTAGGAAAAAGTGTAAAGTTGCCCGAAAAAACTTTTTGTAAAAAATCTCAAATATCTCGGAAACGGTGCGTTTTTCGACGATTTTGCTTTTAATTAAGGTTTTTACGAAAGATGCGCGTTGAAAGGACGCTTCGTTTGATGCAAGAACCAAGCCGGTGGGACACATAGAAGGTAGGAAAAAGTGTAAAGTTGCCCGAAAAAACTTTTTGTAAAAAATCTCAAATATCTCGGAAACGGTGCGTTTTTCGACGATTTTGCTTTTAATTAAGGTTTTTACGAAAGATGCGCGTTGAAAGGACGCTTCGTTTGATGCAAGAACCAAGCCGGTGGGACACATAGAAGGTAGGAAAAAGTGTAAAGTTGCCCGAAAAAACTTTTTGTATAAAATCTCAAATATCTCGGAAACGGTGCGTTTCTCGACGATTTTGCTTTCAGTAAAGGTTTTTACGAAAGATGCGCGTTGAAAGGACGCTTCGTTTGATGCAAGAACCAAGCCGGTGGGACACATAGAAGGTAGGAAAAAGTGAAAAGTTGCCCGAAAAAAATTTTTGTAAAAAATCTCAAATATCTCGGAAACGGTGCGTTTTTCGACGATTTTGCTTTTGGTTAAGGTTTTTACGAAAGATGCGCGTTGAAAGGACGCTTCGTTTGATGCAAGAACCAAGCCGGTGGGACACATAGAAGGTAGGAAAAAGTGTAAAGTTGCCCGAAAATCCTTTTTGTAAAAAATCTCAAATATCTCGGAAACGGTGCGTTTTCGACGATTTTGCTTTTAATTAAGGTTTTTCAAAAGACGCGCGTTGAAAGGACGCTTCGTTTGATGCAAGAACCAAGCCGGTGGGACACATAGAAGGTAGGAAAAAGTGTAAAGTTGCCCGAAAAAACTTTTTGTAAAAAATCTCAAATATCTCGGAAACGGTGCGTTTTTCGACGATTTTGCTTTTAATTAAGGTTTTTACGAAAGATGCGCGTTGAAAGGACGCTTCGTTTGATGCAAGAACCAAGCCGGTGGGACACATAGAAGGTAGGAAAAAGTGTAAAGTTGCCCGAAAAAACTTTTTGTAAAAAATCTCAAATATCTCGGAAACGGTGCGTTTTTCGACGATTTTGCTTTTAATTAAGGTTTTTACGAAAGATGCGCGTTGAAAGGACGCTTCGTTTGATGCAAGAACCAAGCCGGTGGGACACATAGAAGGTAGGAAAAAGTGTAAAGTTGCCCGAAAAAACTTTTTGTAAAAAATCTCAAATATCTCGGAAACGGTGCGTTTTTCGACGATTTTGCTTTCAGTTAAGGTTTTTACGAAAGATGCGCGTTGAAAGGACGCTTCGTTTGATGCAAGAACCAAGCCGGTGGGACACATAGAAGGTAGGAAAAAGTGAAAAGTTGCCCGAAAAAAATTTTTGTAAAAAATCTCAAATATCTCGGAAACGGTGCGTTTTTCGACGATTTTGCTTTTGGTTAAGGTTTTTACGAAAGATGCGCGTTGAAAGGACGCTTCGTTTGATGCAAGAACCAAGCCGGTGGGACACATAGAAGGTAGGAAAAAGTGTAAAGTTGCCCGAAAATCCTTTTTGTAAAAAATCTCAAATATCTCGGAAACGGTGCGTTTTCGACGATTTTGCTTTTAATTAAGGTTTTTCAAAAGACGCGCGTTGAAAGGACGCTTCGTTTGATGCAAGAACCAAGCCGGTGGGACACATAGAAGGTAGGAAAAAGTGTAAAGTTGCCCGAAAATACTTTTTGTAAAAAATCTCAAATATCTCGGAAACGGTGCGTTTTTCGACGATTTTGCTTTTGCTTAAGGTTATTACGAAAGATGCGCGTTGAAAGGACGCTTCGTTTGATGCAAGATCAAGCCGGTGGGACACATAGAAGGTAGGGAAAAGTGTAAAGTTGCCCGAAAAAACTTTTTGTAAAAAATCTCAAATATCTCGGAAACGGTGCGTTTTTCGACGATTTTGCTTTTGATTAAGGTTTTTACGAAAGATGCGCGTTGAAAGGACGCTTCGTCTGATGCAAGAACCAAGCCGGTGGGACACATAGAAGGTAGGAAAAAGTGTAAAGCTGCCCGAAAAAACTTTTTGTAAAAAAATCTCAAATATCTCGGAAACGGTGCGTTTTTCGACGATTTTGCTTTTGATTAAGGTTTTTACGAAAGATGCGCGTTGAAAGGACGCTTCGTTTGATGCAAGAGCCAAGCCGGTGGGACACATAGAAGGTAGGAAAAAGTGTAAAGTTGCCCGAAAAAACTTTTTGTAAAAAATCTCAAATATCTCGGAAACGGTGCGTTTTTCGACGATTTTGCTTTCAGTTAAGGTTTTTGCGAAAGATGCGCGTTGAAAGGACGCTTCGTTTGATGCAAGAACCAAGCCGGTGGGACACATAGAAGGTAGGAAAAAGTGTAAAGTTGCCCGAAAAAACTATTTGTAAAAAATCTCAAATATCTCGGAAACGGTGCGTTTTTTCGACGATTTTGCTTTTAATTAAGATTTTTACGAAAGATGCGCGTTGAAAGGACGCTTCGTTTGATGCAAGAACCAAGCCGGTGGGACACATAGAAGGTAGGGAAAAGTGTAAAGTTGCCCGAAAAAACTTTTTGTAAAAAATCTCAAATATCTCGGAAACGGTGCGTTTTTCGACGATTTTGCTTTCACTTAAGGTTTTTACGAAAGATGCGCGTTGAAAGGACGCTTCGTTTGATGCAAGAATCAAGCCGGTGGGACACATAGAAGGTAGGGAAAAGTGTAAAGTTGCCCGAAAAAACTTTTTGTAAAAAATCTCAAATATCTCGGAAACGGTGCGTTTTTCGACGATTTTGCTTTTACTTAAGGTTTTTACGAAAGATGCGCGTTGAAAGGACGCTTCGTTTGATGCAAGAACCAAGCCGGTTGGACACATAGAAGGTAGGAAAAAGTGTAAAGTTGCCCGAAAAAACTTTTGTAAAAAATCTCAAATATCTCGGAAACGGTGCGTTTTTCGACGATTTTGCTTTCAGTTAAGGTTTTTGCGAAAAATGCGCGTTGAAAGGACGCTTCATTTGATGCAAGAACCAAGCCGGTGGGACACATAGAAGGTAGGAAAAAGTGTAAAGTTGCCCGAAAAAACTATTTGTAAAAAATCTCAAATATCTCGGAAACGGTGCGTTTTTCGACGATTTTGCTTCTGGTTAAGGTTTTTACGAAAGATGCGCGTTGAAAGGACGCTTCGTTTGATGCAAGAACCAAGCCGGTGGGACACATAGAAGGTAGGAAAAAGTGTAAAGTTGCCCGAAAAAACTTTTTGTAAAAAATCTCAAATATCTCGGAAACGGTGCGTTTTTCGACGATTTTGCTATTGATTAAGGTTTTTACGAAAGATGCGCGTTGAAAGGACGCTTCGTTTGATGCAAGAACCAAGCCGGTTGGACACATAGAAGGTAGGAAAAAGTGTAAAGTTGCCCGAAAAAACTTTTTGTAAAAAATCTCAAATATCTCGGAAACGGTGCGTTTTTCGACGATTTTGCTTTCAGTTAAGGTTTTTGCGAAAGATGCGCGTTGAAAGGACGCTTCATTTGATGCAAGAACCAAGCCGGTGGGACACATAGAAGGTAGGAAAAAGTGTAAAGTTGCCCGAAAAAACTATTTGTAAAAAATCTCAAATATCTCGGAAACGGTGCGTTTTTCGACGATTTTGCTTCTGGTTAAGGTTTTTACGAAAGATGCGCGTTGAAAGGACGCTTCGTTTGATGCAAGAACCAAGCCGGTGGGACACATAGAAGGTAGGAAAAAGTGTAAAGTTGCCCGAAAAAACTTTTTGTAAAAAATCTCAAATATCTCGGAAACGGTGCGTTTTTCGACGATTTTGCTTTTAATTAAGGTTTTTACGAAAGATGCGCGTTGAAAGGACGCTTCGTTTGATGCAAGAACCAAGCCGGTGGGACACATAGAAGGTAGGGAAAAGTGTAAAGTTGCCCGAAAAAACTTTTTGTAAAAAATCTCAAATATCTCGGAAACGGTGCGTTTTTCGACGATTTTGCTTTTACTTAAGGTTTTTACGAAAGATGCGCGTTGAAAGGACGCTTCGTTTGATGCAAGAATCAAGCCGGTGGGGCACATAGAAGGTAGGGAAAAGTGTAAAGTTGCCCGAAAAAACTTTTTGTAAAAAATCTCAAATATCTCGGAAACGGTGCGTTTTTCGACGATTTTGCTATTGATTAAGGTTTTTACGAAAGATGCGCGTTGAAAGGACGCTTCGTTTGATGCAAGAACCAAGCCGGTTGGACACATAGAAGGTAGGAAAAAGTGTAAAGTTGCCCGAAAAAACTTTTTGTAAAAAATCTCAAATATCTCGGAAACGGTGCGTTTTTCGACGATTTTGCTTTCAGTTAAGGTTTTTGCGAAAGATGCGCGTTGAAAGGACGCTTCATTTGATGCAAGAACCAAGCCGGTGGGACACATAAAAGGTAGGAAAAAGTGTAAAGTTGCCCGAAAAAACTATTTGTAAAAAATCTCAAATATCTCGGAAACGGTGCGTTTTTCGACGATTTTGCTTCTGGTTAAGGTTTTTACGAAAGATGCGCGTTGAAAGGACGCTTCGTTTGATGCAAGAACCAAGCCGGTGGGACACATAGAAGGTAGGAAAAAGTGTAAAGTTGCCCGAAAAAACTTTTTGTAAAAAATCTCAAATATCTCGGAAACGGTGCGTTTTTCGACGATTTTGCTTTTAGTTAAGGTTTTTACGAAAGATGCGCGTTGAAAGGACGCTTCGTTTGATGCAAGAATCAAGCCGGTGGGACACATAGAAGGTAGGGAAAAGTGTAAAGTTGCCCGAAAAAACTATTTGTAAAAAATCTCAAATATCTCGGAAACGGTGCGTTTTCGACGATTTTGCTTTTCCTTAAGGTTTTTACGAAAGATGCGCGTTGAAAGGACGCTTCGTTTGATGCAAGAACCAAGCCGGTGGGACACATAGAAGGTAGGGAAAAGTGTAAAGTTGCCCGAAAAAACTTTTTGTAAAAAATCTCAAATATCTCGGAAACGGTGCGTTTTTCGACGATTTTGCTTTTAGTTAAGGTTTTTACGAAAGATGCGCGTTGAAAGGACGCTTCGTTTGATGCAAGAACCAAGCCGGTGGGACACATAGAAGGTAGGAAAAAGTGTAAAGTTGCCCGAAAAAACTTTTTGTAAAAAATCTCAAATATCTCGGAAACGGTGAGTTTTCGACGATTTTGCTTTTACTTAAGGTTTTTACGAAAGATGCGCGTTGAAAGGACGCTTCGTTTGATGCAAGAACCAAGCCGGTGGGACACATAGAAGGTAGGAAAAAGTGTAAAGTTGCCCGAAAAAACTTTTTGTAAAAAATCTCAAATATCTCGGAAACGGTGAGTTTTCGACGATTTTGCTTTTACTTAAGGTTTTTACGAAAGATGCGCGTTGAAAGGACGCTTCGTTTGATGCAAGAACCAAGCCGGTGGGACACATAGAAGGTAGGGAAAAGTGTAAAGTTGCCCGAAAAAACTTTTTGTAAAAAATCTCAAATATCTCGGAAACGGTGCGTTTTTCGACGATTTTGCTTTTAATTAAGGTTTTTACGAAAGATGCGCGTTGAAAGGACGCTTCGTTTGATGCAAGAACCAAGCCGGTGGGACACATAGAAGGTAGGAAAAAGTGTAAAGTCGCCCGAAAATACTTTTTGTAAAAAATCTCAAATATCTCGGAAACGGTGCGTTTTTCGACGATTTTGCTTTCGGATAAGGTTTTTACGAAAGATGCGCGTTGAAAGGACGCTTCGTTTGATGCAAGAACCAAGCCGGTGGGACACATAGAAGGTAGGAAAAAGTGTAAAGTTGCCCGAAAAAACTTTTTGTAAAAAATCTCAAATATCTCGGAAACGGTGAGTTTTCGACGATTTTGCTTTTACTTAAGGTTTTTACGAAAGATGCGCGTTGAAAGGACGCTTCGTTTGATGCAAGAACCAAGCCGGTGGGACACATAGAAGGTAGGGAAAAGTGTAAAGTTGCCCGAAAAAACTTTTTGTAAAAAATCTCAAATATCTCGGAAACGGTGCGTTTTTCGACGATTTTGCTTTTAATTAAGGTTTTTACGAAAGATGCGCGTTGAAAGGACGCTTCGTTTGATGCAAGAACCAAGCCGGTGGGACACATAGAAGGTAGGAAAAAGTGTAAAGTCGCCCGAAAATACTTTTTGTAAAAAATCTCAAATATCTCGGAAACGGTGCGTTTTTCGACGATTTTGCTTTCGGATAAGGTTTTTACGAAAGATGCGCGTTGAAAGGACGCTTCGTTTGATGCAAGAACCAAGCCGGTGGGACACATAGAAGGTAGGAAAAAGTGTAAAGTTGCCCGAAAAAACTTTTTGTAAAAAATCTCAAATATCTCGGAAACGGTGCGTTTTTCGACGATTTTGCTGTTGCTTAAGGTTATTACGAAAGATGCGCGTTGAAAGGACGCTTCGTTTGATGCAAAAACCAAGCCGGTGGGACACATAGAAGGTAGGAAAAAGTGTAAAGTTGCCCGAAAAAACTTTTTGTAAAAAATCTCAAATATCTCGGAAACGGTGCGTTTTTCGACGATTTTGCTTTTACTTAAGGTTTTTACGAAAGATGCGCGTTGAAAGGACGCTTCGTTTGATGCAAGAATCAAGCCGGTGGGACACATAGAAGGTAGGGAAAAGTGTAAAGTTGCCCGAAAAAACTTTTTGTAAAAAATCTCAAATATCTCGGAAACGGTGCGTTTTTCGACGATTTTGCTTTTACTTAAGGTTTTTACGAAAGATGCGCGTTGAAAGGACGCTTCGTTTGATGCAAGAACCAAGCCGGTGGGACACATAGAAGGTAGGGAAAAGTGTAAAGTTGCCCGAAAAAACTTTTTGTAAAAAATCTCAAATATCTCGGAAACGGTGCGTTTTTCGACGATTTTGCTTTTGATTAAGGTTTTTACGAAAGATGCGCGTTGAAAGGACGCTTCGTTTGATGCAAGAACCAAGCCGGTGGGACACATAGAAGGTAGGAAAAAGTGTAAAGTTGCCCGAAAAAACTATTTGAAAAAAATCTCAAATATCTCGGAAACGGTGCGTTTTTCGACGATTTTGCTTTCAGTTAAGGTTTTTGCGAAAGATGCGCGTTGAAAGGACGCTTCATTTGATGCAAGAACCAAGCCGGTGGGACACATAAAAGGTAGGAAAAAGTGTAAAGTTGCCCGAAAAAACTATTTGTAAAAAATCTCAAATATCTCGGAAACGGTGCGTTTTTCGACGATTTTGCTTTTAATTAAGGTTTTTACGAAAGATGCGCGTTGAAAGGACGCTTCGTTTGATGCAAGAACCAAGCCGGTGGGACACATAGAAGGTAGGAAAAAGTGTAAAGTTGCCCGAAAAAACTTTTTGTAAAAAATCTCAAATATCTCGGAAACGGTGCGTTTTTCGACGATTTTGCTTTCAGTAAAGGTTTTTACGAAAGATGCGCGTTGAAAGGACGCTTCGTTTGATGCAAGAATCAAGCCGGTGGGACACATAGAAGGTAGGGAAAAGTGTAAAGTTGCCCGAAAAAACTATTTGTAAAAAATCTCAAATATCTCGGAAACGGTGCGTTTTTCGACGATTTTGCTTTTAATTAAGGTTTTTACGAAAGATGCGCGTTGAAAGGACGCTTCGTTTGATGCAAGAACCAAGCCGGTGGGACACATAGAAGGTAGGAAAAAGTGTAAAGTCGCCCGAAAATACTTTTTGTAAAAAATCTCAAATATCTCGGAAACGGTGCGTTTTTCGACGATTTTGCTTTCGGATAAGGTTTTTACGAAAGATGCGCGTTGAAAGGACGCTTCGTTTGATGCAAGAACCAAGCCGGTGGGACACATAGAAGGTAGGAAAAAGTGTAAAGTTGCCCGAAAATACTTTTTGTAAAAAATCTCAAATATCTCGGAAACGGTGCGTTTTTCGACGATTTTGCTGTTGCTTAAGGTTATTACGAAAGATGCGCGTTGAAAGGACGCTTCGTTTGATGCAAGAACCAAGCCGGTGGGACACATAGAAGGTAGGAAAAAGTGTAAAGTTGCCCGAAAAAACTTTTTGTAAAAAATCTCAAATATCTCGGAAACGGTGCGTTTTTCGACGATTTTGCTTTTACTTAAGGTTCTTACGAAAGATGCGCGTTGAAAGGACGCTTCGTTTGATGCAAGAATCAAGCCGGTGGGACACATAGAAGGTAGGGAAAAGTGTAAAGTTGCCCGAAAAAACTTTTTGTAAAAAATCTCAAATATCTCGGAAACGGTGCGTTTTTCGACGATTTTGCTTTTACTTAAGGTTTTTACGAAAGATGCGCGTTGAAAGGACGCTTCGTTTGATGCAAGAACCAAGCCGGTGGGACACATAGAAGGTAGGGAAAAGTGTAAAGTTGCCCGAAAAAACTTTTTGTAAAAAATCTCAAATATCTCGGAAACGGTGCGTTTTTCGACGATTTTGCTTTTGATTAAGGTTTTTACGAAAGATGCGCGTTGAAAGGACGCTTCGTTTGATGCAAGAACCAAGCCGGTGGGACACCTAGAAGGTAGGAAAAAGTGTAAAGTTGCCCGAAAAAACTTTTTGTAAAAAATCTCAAATATCTCGGAAACGGTGCGTTTTCGACGATTTTGCTTTTACTTAAGGTTTTTACGAAAGATGCGCGTTGAAAGGACGCTTCGTTTGATGCAAGAACCAAGCCGGTGGGACACATAGAAGGTAGGGAAAAGTGTAAAGTTGCCCGAAAAAACTTTTTGTAAAAAATCTCAAATATCTCGGAAACGGTGCGTTTTCGACGATTTTGCTTTTACTTAAGGTTTTTACGAAAGATGCGCGTTGAAAGGACGCTTCGTTTGATGCAAGAACCAAGCCGGTGGGACA
This sequence comes from Eristalis tenax, assembly GCA_905231855.2. Classification (NCBI taxonomy): domain Eukaryota; kingdom Metazoa; phylum Arthropoda; class Insecta; order Diptera; family Syrphidae; genus Eristalis; species Eristalis tenax. The sequence continues at coordinate 33,969,755 of HG993125.1, read as the reverse complement.
CATAGAAGGTAGGAAAAAGTGTAAAGTTGCCCGAAAAAACTTTTTGTAAAAAATCTCAAATATCTCGGAAACGGTGCGTTTTTCGACGATTTTGCTTTTAATTAAGGTTTTTACGAAAGATGCGCGTTGAAAGGACGCTTCGTTTGATGCAAGAACCAAGCCGGTGGGACACATAGAAGGTAGGAAAAAGTGTAAAGTCGCCCGAAAATACTTTTTGTAAAAAATCTCAAATATCTCGGAAACGGTGCGTTTTTCGACGATTTTGCTTTCGGATAAGGTTTTTACGAAAGATGCGCGTTGAAAGGACGCTTCGTTTGATGCAAGAACCAAGCCGGTGGGACACATAGAAGGTAGGAAAAAGTGTAAAGTTGCCCGAAAATACTTTTTGTAAAAAATCTCAACTATCTCGGAAACGGTGCGTTTTTCGACGATTTTGCTGTTGCTTAAGGTTATTACGAAAGATGCGCGTTGAAAGGACGCTTCGTTTGATGCAAGAACCAAGCCGGTGGGACACATAGAAGGTAGGAAAAAGTGTAAAGTTGCCCGAAAAAACTTTTTGTAAAAAATCTCAAATATCTCGGAAACGGTGCGTTTTTCGACGATTTTGCTTTTATTTAAGGTTTTTACGAAAGATGCGCGTTGAAAGGACGCTTCGTTTGATGCAAGAATCAAGCCGGTGGGACACATAGAAGGTAGGGAAAAGTGTAAAGTTGCCCGAAAAAACTTTTTGTAAAAAATCTCAAATATCTCGGAAACGGTGCGTTTTTCGACGATTTTGCTTTTACTTAAGGTTTTTACGAAAGATGCGCGTTGAAAGGACGCTTCGTTTGATGCAAGAACCAAGCCGGTGGGACACATAGAAGGTAGGGAAAAGTGTAAAGTTGCCCGAAAAAACTTTTTGTAAAAAATCTCAAATATCTCGGAAACGGTGCGTTTTTTGACGATTTTGCTTTTAATTAAGGTTTTTACGAAAGATGCGCGTTGAAAGGACGCTTCGTTTGATGCAAGAACCAAGCCGGTGGGACACATAGAAGGTAGGAAAAAGTGTAAAGTTGCCCGAAAAAACTTTTTGTAAAAAATCTCAAATATCTCGGAAACGGTGCGTTTTTCGACGATTTTGCTTTTAATTAAGGTTTTTACGAAAGATGCGCGTTGAAAGGACGCTTCGTTTGATGCAAGAGCCAAGCCGGTGGGACACATAGAAGGTAGGAAAAAGTGTAAAGTTGCCCGAAAATACTTTTTGTAAAAAATCTCAAATATCTCGGAAACGGTGCGTTTTTCGACGATTTTGCTTTTGCTTAAGGTTTTTACGAAAGATGCGCGTTGAAAGGACGCTTCGTTTGATGCAAGAACCAAGCCGGTGGGACACATAGAAGGTAGGAAAAAGTGTAAAATTGCCCGAAAAAACTTTTTGTAAAAAATCTCAAATATCTCGGAAACGGTGCGTTTTTCGACGATTTTGCTTTTCGTTAAGGTTTTCACGAAAGATGCGCGTTGAAAGGACGCTTCGGTTGATGCAAGAAGCAAGCCGGTGGGACACATAGAAGGTAGGAAAAAGTGTAAAGTTGCCCGAAAAAACTTTTTGTAAAAAATCTCAAATATCTCGGAAACGGTGCGTTTTTCGACGATTTTGCTTTTGGTTAAGGTTTTTACGAAAGATGCGCGTTGAAAGGACGCTTCGTTTGATGCAAGAACCAAGCCGGTGGGACACATAGAAGGTAGGAAAAAGTGTAAAGTTGCCCGAAAAAACTTTTTGTAAAAAATCTCAAATATCTCGGAAACGGTGTGTTTTTCGACGATTTTGCTTTTGGTTAAGGTTTTTACGAAAGATGCGCGTTGAAAGGACGCTTCGTTTGATGCAAGAACCAAGCCGGTGGGACACATAGAAGGTAGGAAAAAGTTAAAGTTGTCCGAAAAAACTTTTTGTAAAAAATCTCAAATATCGCGGAAACGGTGCGTTTTTCGACGATTTTGCTTTTACTTAAGGTTTTTACGAAAGATGCGCGTTGAAAGGACGCTTCGTTTGATGCAAGAACCAAGCCGGTGGGACACATAGAAGGTAGGAAAAAGTGTAAAGTTGCCCGCAAATACTTTTTGTAAAAAATCTCAAATATCTCGGAAACGGTGCGTTTTTCGACGATTTTGCTTTTGCTTAAGGTTTTTACGAAAGATGCGCGTTGAAAGGACGCTTCGTTTGATGCAAGAACCAAGCCGGTGGGACACATAGAAGGTAGGAAAAAGTGTAAATTTGCCCGAAAAAACTTTTTGTAAAAAATCTCAAATATCTCGGAAACGGTGCGTTTTTCGACGATTTTGCTTTTCGTTAAGGTTTTCACGAAAGATGCGCGTTGAAAGGACGCTTCGGTTGATGCAAGAACCAAGCCGGTGGGACACATAGAAGGTAGGAAAAAGTGTAAAGTTGCCCGAAAAAACTTTTTGTAAAAAATCTCAAATATCTCGGAAACGGTGCGTTTTTCGACGATTTTGCTTTTGGTTAAGGTTTTTACGAAAGATGCGCGTTGAAAGGACGCTTCGTTTGATGCAAGAACCAAGCCGGTGGGACACATAGAAGGTAGGAAAAAGTGTAAAGTTGCCCGAAAAAACTTTTTGTAAAAAATCTCAAATATCTCGGAAACGGTGTGTTTTTCGACGATTTTGCTTTTGGTTAAGGTTTTTACGAAAGATGCGCGTTGAAAGGACGCTTCGTTTGATGCAAGAACCAAGCCGGTGGGACACATAGAAGGTAGGAAAAAGTTAAAGTTGTCCGAAAAAACTTTTTGTAAAAAATCTCAAATATCGCGGAAACGGTGCGTTTTTCGACGATTTTGCTTTTGCTTAAGGTTTTTACGAAAGATGCGCGTTGAAAGGACGCTTCGTTTGATGCAAGAACCAAGCCGGTGGGACACATAGAAGGTAGGAAAAAGTGTAAAGTTGCCCGCAAATACTTTTTGTAAAAAATCTCAAATATCTCGGAAACGGTGCGTTTTTCGACGATTTTGCTTTTGATTAAGGTTTTTACGAAAGATGCGCGTTGAATCAAGATCCAAGAACCAAGCCGGTGGGACACATAGAAGGTAGGAAAAAGTGTAAAGTTGCCCGAAAAAACTTTTTGTAAAAAATCTCAAATATCTCGGAAACGGTGCGTTTTTCGACGATTTTGCTTTTGATTAAGGTTTTCACGAAAGATGCGCGTTGAAAGGACGCTTCGTTTGATGCAAGAACCAAGCCGGTGGGACACATAGAAGGTCGGAAAAAGTGTAAAGTTGCCCGAAAATACTTTTTGTAAAAAATCTCAAATATCTCGTAAACGGTGCGTTTTTCGACGATTTTGCTTTTGCTTAAGGTTATTACGAAAGATGCGCGTTGAAAGGACGCTTCGTTTGATGCAAGAACCAAGCCGGTGGGACACATAGAAGGTAGGAAAAAGTGTAAAGTTGCCCGAAAAAACTTTTTGTAAAAAATCTCAAATATCTCGGAAACGGTGCGCTTTCGACGATTTTGCTTTTGGTTAAGGTTTTTACGAAAGATGCGCGTTGAAAGGACGCTTCGTTTGATGCAAGAACCAAGCCGGTGGGACACATAGAAGGTAGGAAAAAGTGTAAAGTTGCCCGAAAAAACTTTTTGTAAAAAATCTCAAATATCTCGGAAACGGTGCGTTTTTCGACGATTTTGCTTTTACTTAAGGTTTTTACGAAAGATGCGCGTTGAAAGGACGCTTCGTTTGATGCAAGAACCAAGCCGGTGGGACACATAGAAGGTAGGGAAAAGTGTAAAGTTGCCCGAAAAAACTTTTTGTAAAAAATCTCAAATATCTCGGAAACGGTGCGTTTTTCGACGATTTTGCTTTTGATTAAGGTTTTTACGAAAGATGCGCGTTTAAAGGACGCTTCGTTTGATGCAAGAACCAAGCCGGTGGGACACATCGAAGGTAGGAAAAAGTGTAAAGTTGCCCGCAAAAACCTTTTGTAAAAAATCTCAAATATCTCGGAAACGGTGCGTTTTCGACGATTTTGCTTTTAATTAAGGTTTTTACGAAAGATGCGCGTTGAAAGGACACTTCGTTTGATGCAAGAACCAAGCCGGTGGGACACATAGAACGTAGGAAAAAGTGTAAAGTTGCCCGAAAATACTTTTTGTAAAAAATCTCAAATATCTCGGAAACGGTGCGTTTTTCGACGATTTTGCTTTTGCTCTTAAGGTTATTACGAAAGATGCGCGTTGAAAGGACGCTTCGTTTGATGCAAGAACCAAGCCGGTGGGACACATAGAAGGTAGGAAAAAGTGTAAAGTTGCCCGAAAAAACCTTTTGTAAAAAATCTCAAATATCTCGGAAACGGTGCGTTTTTCGACGATTTTGCTTTTGATTAAGGTTTTTACGAAAGATGCGCGTTGAAAGGACGCTTCGTTTGATGCAAGAACCAAGCCGGTGGGACACATAGAAGGTAGGAAAAAGTGTAAAGTTGCCCGCAAAAACCTTTTGTAAAAAATCTCAAATATCTCGGAAACGGTGGGACACATAGAAGGTAGGAAAAAGTGTAAAGTTGCCCGAAAATACTTTTTGTAAAAAATCTCAAATATCTCGGAAACGGTGAGTTTTTCGACGATTTTGCTTTCGGTTAAGGTTTTTACGAAAGATGCGCGTTGAAAGGACGCTTCGTTTGATGCAAGAACCAAGCCGGTGGGACACATAGAAGGTAGGAAAAAGTGTAAAGTTGCCCGAAAAAACTTTTTGTAAAAAATCTCAAATATCTCGGAAACGGTGCGTTTTTCGACGATTTTGCTTTTGGTTAAGGTTTTTACGAAAGATGCGCGTTGAAAGGACGCTTCGTTTGATGCAAGAACCAAGCCGGTGGGACACATAGAAGGTAGGGAAAAGTGTAAAGTTGCCCGAAAAAACTTTTTGTAAAAAATCTCAAATATCTCGGAAACGGTGCGTTTTCGACGATTTTGCTTTTAATTAAGGTTTTTACGAAAGATGCGCGTTGAAAGGACGCTTCGTTTGATGCAAGAACCAAGCCGGTGGGACACATAGAAGGTAGGAAAAAGTGTAAAGTTGCCCGAAAAAACTTTTTGTAAAAAATCTCAAATATCTCGGAAACGGTGCGTTTTTCGACGATTTTGCTTTTGCTTAAGGTTTTTACGAAAGATGCGCGTTGAAAGGACGCTTCGTTTGATGCAAGAACCAAGCCGGTGGGACACATAGAAGGTAGGAAAAAGTGTAAAGTTGCCCGAAAAAACTTTTTGTAAAAAATCTCAAATATCTCGGAAACGGTGCGTTTTTCGACGATTTTGCTTTTGATTAAGGTTTTTACGAAAGATGCGCGTTGAAAGGACGCTTCGTTTGATGCAAGAACCAAGCCGGTGGGACACATAGAAGGTAGGAAAAAGTGTAAAGTTGCCCGAAAAAACTTTTTGTAAAAAATCTCAAATATCTCGGAAACGGTGCGTTTTTCGACGATTTTGCTTTTGCTTAAGGTTTTTACGAAAGATGCGCGTTGAAAGGACGCTTCGTTTGATGCAAGAACCAAGCCGGTGGGACACATAGAAGGTAGGAAAAAGTGTAAAGTTGCCCGAAAAAACTTTTTGTAAAAAATCTCAAATATCTCGGAAACGGTGCGTTCTTCGACGATTTTGCTTTTGGTTAAGGTTTTTACGAAAGATGCGCGTTGAAAGGACGCTTCGTTTGATGCAAGAACCAAGCCGGTGGGACACATAGAAGGTAGGAAAAAGTGTAAAGTTGCCCGAAAAAACTTTTTGTAAAAAATCTCAAATATCTCGGAAACGGTGCGTTTTTCGACGATTTTGCTTTTAGTTAAGGTTTTTACGAAAGATGCGCTTCGTTTGGTGCAAGAACCAAGCCGGTGGGACACATAGAAGGTAGGAAAAAGTGTAAAGTTGCCCGAAAATACTTTTTGTAAAAAGTCTCAAATATCTCGGAAACGGTGCGTTTTTCGACGATTTTGCTTTTAATTAAGGTTGTTACGAAAGATGCGCGTTGAAAGGACGCTTCGTTTGATGCAAGAACCAAGCCGGTGGGACACATAGAAGGTAGGAAAAAGTGTAAAGTTGCCCGAAAAAACTTTTTGTAAAAAATCTCAAATATCTCGGAAACGGTGCGTTTTTCGACGATTTTGCTTTTAATTAAGGTTTTTACGAAAGATGCGCGTTGAAAGGACGCTTCGTTTGATGCAAGAACCAAGCCGGTGGGACACATAGAAGGTAGGAAAAAGTGTAAAGTTGCCCGAAAAAACTTTTTGTAAAAAATCTCAAATATCTCGGAAACGGTGCGTTTTTCGACGATTTTGCTTTTGCTTAAGGTTTTTACGAAAGATGCGCGTTGAAAGGACGCTTCGTTTGATGCAAGAACCAAGCCGGTGGGACACATAGAAGGTAGGAAAAAGTGTAAAGTTGCCCGAAAAAACTTTTTGTAAAAAATCTCAAATATCTCGGAAACGGTGCGTTTTTCGACGATTTTGCTTTTGGTTAAGGTTTTTACGAAAGATGCGCGTTGAAAGGACGCTTCGTTTGATGCAAGAACCAAGCCGGTGGGACACATAGAAGGTAGGAAAAAGTGTAAAGTTGCCCGAAAAAACTTTTTGTAAAAAATCTCAAATATCTCGGAAACGGTGCGTTTCTCGACGATTTTGCTTTCAGTAAAGGTTTTTACGAAAGATGCGCTTCGTTTGGTGCAAGAACCAAGCCGGTGGGACACATAGAAGGTAGGAAAAAGTGTAAAGTTGCCCGAAAATACTTTTTGTAAAAAATCTCAAATATCTCGGAAACGGTGCGTTTTTCGACGATTTTGCTTTTAATTAAGGTTTTTACGAAAGATGCGCGTTGAAAGGACGCTTCGTTTGATGCAAGAACCAAGCCGGTGGGACACATAGAAGGTAGGAAAAAGTGTAAAGTTGCCCGAAAAAACTTTTTGTAAAAAATCTCAAATATCTCGGAAACGGTGCGTTTTTCGACGATTTTGCTTTTGGTTAAGGTTTTTACGAAAGATGCGCGTTGAAAGGACGCTTCGTTTGATGCAAGAACCAAGCCGGTGGGACACATAGAAGGTAGGAAAAAGTGTAAAGTTGCCCGAAAAAACTTTTTGTAAAAAATCTCAAATATCTCGGAAACGGTGCGTTTTTCGACGATTTTGCTTTTGCTTAAGGTTTTTACGAAAGATGCGCGTTGAAAGGACGCTTCGTTTGATGCAAGAACCAAGCCGGTGGGACACATAGAAGGTAGGAAAAAGTGTAAAGTTGCCCGAAAAAACTTTTTGTAAAAAATCTCAAATATCTCGGAAACGGTGCGTTTCTCGACGATTTTGCTTTCAGTAAAGGTTTTTACGAAAGATGCGCGTTGAAAGGACGCTTCGTTTGATGCAAGAACCAAGCCGGTGGGACACATAGAAGGTAGGAAAAAGTGTAAAGTTGCCCGAAAAAACTTTTTGTAAAAAATCTCAAATATCTCGGAAACGGTGCGTTTTTCGACGATTTTGCTTTCAGCAAAGGTTTTTACGAAAGATGCGCTTCGTTTGGTGCAAGAACCAAGCCGGTGGGACACATAGAAGGTAGGAAAAAGTGTAAAGTTGCCCGAAAATACTTTTTGTAAAAAATCTCAAATATCTCGGAAACGGTGCGTTTTTCGACGATTTTGCTTTTAATTAAGGTTTTTACGAAAGATGCGCGTTGAAAGGACGCTTCGTTTGATGCAAGAACCAAGCCGGTGGGACACATAGAAGGTAGGAAAAAGTGTAAAGTTGCCCGAAAAAACTTTTTGTAAAAAATCTCAAATATCTCGGAAACGGTGCGTTCTTCGACGATTTTGCTTTTGGTTAAGGTTTTTACGAAAGATGCGCGTTGAAAGGACGCTTCGTTTGATGCAAGAATCAAGCCGGTGGGACACATAGAAGGTAGGGAAAAGTGTAAAGTTGCCCGAAAAAACTTTTTGTAAAAAATCTCAAATATCTCGGAAACGGTGCGTTTTCGACGATTTTGCTTTTAATTAAGGTTTTTACGAAAGATGCGCGTTGAAAGGACACTTCGTTTGATGCAAGAACCAAGCCGGTGGGACACATAGAAGGTAGGAAAAAGTGTAAAGTTGCCCGAAAAAACTTTTTGTAAAAAATCTCAAATATCTCGGAAACGGTGCGTTTTTCGACGATTTTGCTTTTATTTAAGGTTTTTACGAAAGATGCGCTTCGTTTGGTGCAAGAACCAAGCCGGTGGGACACATAGAAGGTAGGAAAAAGTGTAAAGTTGCCCGAAAAAACTTTTTGTAAAAAATCTCAAATATCTCGGAAACGGTGCGTTCTTCGACGATTTTGCTTTTGGTTAAGGTTTTTACGAAAGATGCGCGTTGAAAGGACGCTTCGTTTGATGCAAGAACCAAGCCGGTGGGACACATAGAAGGTAGGAAAAAGTGTAAAGTTGCCCGAAAAAACTTTTTGTAAAAAATCTCAAATATCTCGGAAACGGTGCGTTTTTCGACGATTTTGCTTTTATTTAAGGTTTTTACGAAAGATGCGCTTCGTTTGGTGCAAGAACCAAGCCGGTGGGACACATAGAAGGTAGGAAAAAGTGTAAAGTTGCCCGAAAATACTTTTTGTAAAAAATCTCAAATATCTCGGAAACGGTGCGTTTTTCGACGATTTTGCTTTTAATTAAGGTTGTTACGAAAGATGCGCGTTGAAAGGACGCTTCGTTTGATGCAAGAACCAAGCCGGTGGGACACATAGAAGGTAGGAAAAAGTGTAAAGTTGCCCGAAAAAACTTTTTGTAAAAAATCTCAAATATCTCGGAAACGGTGCGTTCTTCGACGATTTTGCTTTTGGTTAAGGTTTTTACGAAAGATGCGCGTTGAAAGAACGCTTCGTTTGATGCAAGAATCAAGCCGGTGAGACACATAGAAGGTATTAAAAAGTGTAAAGTTGCCCGAAAAAACTTTTTGTAAAAAATCTCAAATATCTCGGAAACGGTGCGTTTTCGACGATTTTGCTTTTAATTAAGGTTTTTACGAAAGATGCGCGTTGAAAGGACACTTCGTTTGATGCAAGAACCAAGCCGGTGGGACACATAGAAGGTAGGAAAAAGTGTAAAGTTGCCCGAAAAAACCTTTTGTAAAAAATCTCAAATATCTCGGAAACGGTGCGTTTTTCGACGATTTTGCTTTTGGTTAAGGTTTTTACGAAAGATGCGCGTTGAAAGGACGCTTCGTTTGATGCAAGAACCAAGCCGGTGGGACACATAGAAGGTAGGAAAAAGTGTAAAGTTGCCCGAAAAAACTTTTTGTAAAAAATCTCAAATATCTCGGAAACGGTGCGTTTTCGACGATTTTGCTTTTAATTAAGGTTTTTACGAAAGATGCGCGTTGAAAGGACGCTTCGTTTGATGCAAGAACCAAGCCGGTGGGACACATAGAAGGTAGGAAAAAGTGTAAAGTTGCCCGAAAATACTTTTTGTAAAAAATCTCAAATATCTCGGAAACGGTGCGTTTTTCGACGATTTTGCTTTTATTTAAGGTTTTTACGAAAGATGCGCGTTGAAAGGACGCTTCGTTTGATCCAAGAACCAAGCCGGTGGGACACATAGAAGGTAGGAAAAAGTGTGGAAACGGTGCGGTGCGGTGCGTTTTCGACGATTTTGCTTTTAATTAAGGTTTTTACGAAAGATGCGCGTTGAAAGGACGCTTCGTTTGATGCAAGAACCAAGCCGGTGGGACACATAGAAGGTAGGAAAAAGTGTAAAGTTGCCCGAAAAAACTTTTTGTAAAAAATCTCAAATATCTCGGAAACGGTGCGTTTTTCGACGATTTTGCTTTTGATTAAGGTTTTTACGAAAGATGCGCGTTGAAAGGACACTTCGTTTGATGCAAGAACCAAGCCGGTGGGACACATAGAAGGTAGGAAAAAGTGTAAAGTTGCCCGAAAAAACTTTTTGTAAAAAATCTCAAATATCTCGGAAACGGTGCGTTTTCGACGATTTTGCTTTTAATTAAGGTTTTTACGAAAGATGCGCGTTGAAAGGACGCTTCGTTTGATGCAAGAACCAAGCCGGTGGGACACATAGAAGGTAGGAAAAAGTGTAAAGTTGCCCGAAAAAACTTTTTGTAAAAAATCTCAAATATCTCGGAAACGGTGCGTTTTTCGACGATTTTGCTTTTGATTAAGGTTTTTACGAAAGATGCGCGTTGAAAGGACGCTTCGTTTGATGCAAGAACCAAGCCGGTGGGACACATAGAAGGTAGGAAAAAGTGTAAAGTTGCCCGAAAAAACTTTTTGTAAAAAATCTCAAATATCTCGGAAACGGTGCGTTTTTCGACGATTTTGCTTTCGCTTAAGGTTTTTACGAAAGATGCGCGTTAAAAGGACGCTTCGTTTGATGCAAGAACCAAGCCGGTGGGACACATAGAAGGTAGGAAAAAGTGTAAAGTTGCCCGAAAATACTTTTTGTAAAAAATCTCAAATATCTCGGAAACGGTGCGTTTTTCGACGATTTTGCTTTTATTTAAGGTTTTTACGAAAGATGCGCGTTGAAAGGACGCTTCGTTTGATCCAAGAACCAAGCCGGTGGGACACATAGAAGGTAGGAAAAAATGTAAAGTTGCCCGAAAAAACTTTTTGTAAAAAATCTCAAATATCTCGGAAACGGTGCGTTTTTCGACGATTTTGCTTTTCGTTAAGGTTTTCACGAAAGATGCGCGTTGAAAGGACGCTTCGTTTGATGCAAGAACCAAGCCGGTGGGACACATAGAAGGTAGGAAAAAGTGTAAAGTTGCCCGAAAATACTTTTTGTAAAAAATCTCAAATATCTCGGAAACGGTGCGTTTTTCGACGATTTTGCTTTTGCTTAAGGTTTTTACGAAAGATGCGCGTTGAAAGGACGCTTCGTTTGATGCAAGAACCAAGCCGGTGGGACACATAGAAGGTAGGAAAAAGTGTAAAGTTGCCCGAAAAAACTTTTTGTAAAAAATCTCAAATATCTCGGAAACGGTGCGTTTTTCGACGATTTTGCTTTTGCTTAAGGTTTTTACGAAAGATGCGCGTTGAAAGGACGCTTCGTTTGATGCAAGAACCAAGCCGGTGGGACACATAGAAGGTAGGAAAAATTGTAAAGTTGCCCGAAAAAATTTTTTGTAAAAAATCTCAAATATCTCGGAAACGGTGCGTTTTCGACGATTTTGCTTTTAATTAAGGTTTTTACGAAAGATGCGCGTTGAAAGGACGCTTCGTTTGATGCAAGAACCAAGCCGGTGGGACACATAGAAGGTAGGAAAAAGTGTAAAGTTGCCCGAAAAAACTTTTTGTAAAAAATCTCAAATATCTCGGAAACGGTGCGTTTTTCGACGATTTTGCTTTTAATTAAGGTTTTTACGAAAGATGCGCGTTGAAAGGACGCTTCGTTTGATGCAAGAACCAAGCCGGTGGGACATATAGAAGGTAGGAAAAAGTGTAAAGTTGCCCGAAAAAACTTTTTGTAAAAAATCTCAAATATCTCGGAAACGGTGCGTTTTTCGACGATTTTGCTTTTAATTAAGGTTTTTACGAAAGATGCGCGTTGAAAGGACGCTTCGTTTGATGCAAGAACCAAGCCGGTGGGACACATAGAAGGTAGGAAAAAGTGTAAAGTTGCCCGAAAAAACTTTTTGTAAAAAATCTCAAATATCTCGGAAACGGTGCGTTTTCGACGATTTTGCTTTTAATTAAGGTTTTTATGAAAGATGCGCGTTGAAAGGACGCTTCGTTTGATGCAAGAACCAAGCCGGTGGGACACATAGAAGGTAGGAAAAAGTGTAAAGTTGCCCGAAAATACTTTTTGTAAAAAATCTCAAATATCTCGGAAACGGTGCGTTTTTCGACGATTTTGCTTTTACTTAAGGTTTTTACGAAAGATGCGCGTTGAAAGGACGCTTCGTTTGATCCAAGAACCAAGCCGGTGGGACACATAGAAGGTAGGAAAAAGTGTGGAAACGGTGCGGTGCGGTGCGGTGCGTTTTCGACGATTTTGCTTTTAATTAAGGTTTTTACGAAAGATGCGCGTTTAAAGGACGCTTCGTTTGATGCAAGAACCAAGCCGGTGGGACACATAGAAGGTAGGAAAAAGTGTAAAGTTGCCCGAGAAAACTTTTTGTAAAAAATCTCAAATATCTCGGAAACGGTGCGTTTCTCGACGATTTTGCTTTTAATTAAGGTTTTTACGAAAGATGCGCGTTGAAAGGACGCTTCGTTTGATGCAAGAACCAAGCCGGTGGGACACATAGAAGGTAGGAAAAAGTGTAAAGTTGCCCGAAAAAACTTTTTGTAAAAAATCTCAAATATCTCGGAAACGGTGCGTTTTTCGACGATTTGCCTTTTATTAAGGTTTTTACGAAAGATGCGCGTTGAAAGAACGCTTCGTTTGATGCAAGAACCAAGCCGGTGGGACACATAGAAGGTAGGAAAAAGTGTAAAGTTGCCCGAAAAAACTTTTTGTAAAAAATCTCAAATATCTCGGAAACGGTGCGTTTCTCGACGATTTTGCTTTCAGTAAAGGTTTTTACGAAAGATGCGCGTTGAAAGGACGCTTCGTTTGATGCAAGAATCAAGCCGGTGAGACACATAGAAGGTAGGAAAAAGTGTAAAGTTGCCCGAAAAAACTTTTTGTATAAAATCTCAAATATCTCGGAAACGGTGCGTTTTTCGACGATTTTTCTTTCAGTAAAGGTTTTTACGAAAGATGCGCGTTGAAAGGACGCTTCGTTTGATGCAAGAACCAAGCCGGTGGGACACATAGAAGGTAGGAAAAAGTGTAAAGTTGCCCGAAAAAACTTTTTGTAAAAAATCTCAAATATCTCGGAAACGGTACGTTTTTCGACGATTTTGCTTTTGATTAAGGTTTTTACGAAAGATGCGCGTTGAAAGGACGCTTCGTTTGATGCAAGAACCAAGCCGGTGGGACACATAGAAGGTAGGAAAAAGTGTAAAGTTGCCCGAAAAAACTTTTTGTAAAAAATCTCAAATATCTCGGAAACGGTGCGTTTTTCGACGATTTTGCTTTTGATTAAGGTTTTTACGAAAGATGCGCGTTGAAAGGACGCTTCGTTTGATGCAAGAACCAAGCCGGTGGGACACATAGAAGGTAGGAAAAATTGTAAAGTTGCCCGAAAAAACTTTTTGTAAAAAATCTCAAATATCTCGGAAACGGTGCGTTTTCGACGATTTTGCTCTTAATTAAGGTTTTTACGAAAGATGCGCGTTGAAAGGACGCTTCGTTTGATGCAAGAACCAAGCCGGTGGGACACATAGAAGGTAGGAAAAAGTGTAAAGTTGCCCGAAAAAACTTTTTGTAAAAAATCTCAAATATCTCGGAAACGGTGCGTTTTTCGACGATTTTGCTTTTAATTAAGGTTTTTACGAAAGATGCGCGTTGAAAGGACGCTTCGTTTGATGCAAGAACCAAGCCGGTGGGACATATAGAAGGTAGGAAAAAGTGTAAAGTTGCCCGAAAAAACTTTTTGTAAAAAATCTCAAATATCTCGGAAACGGTGCGTTTTTCGACGATTTTGCTTTTAATTAAGGTTTTTACGAAAGATGCGCGTTGAAAGGACGCTTCGTTTGATGCAAGAACCAAGCCGGTGGGACACATAGAAGGTAGGAAAAAGTGTAAAGTTGCCCGAAAAAACTTTTTGTAAAAAATCTCAAATATCTCGGAAACGGTGCGTTTTCGACGATTTTGCTTTTAATTGAGGTTTTTATGAAAGATGCGCGTTGAAAGGACGCTTCGTTTGATGCAAGAACCAAGCCGGTGAGACACATAGAAGGTAGTAAAAAGTGTAAAGTTGCCCGAAAATACTTTTTGTAAAAAATCTCAAATATCTCGGAAACGGTGCGTTTTTCGACGATTTTGCTTTTATTTAAGGTTTTTACGAAAGATGCGCGTTGAAAGGACGCTTCGTTTGATCCAAGAACCAAGCCGGTGGGACACATAGAAGGTAGGAAAAAGTGTGGAAACGGTGCGGTGCGGTGCGGTGCGTTTTCGACGATTTTGCTTTTAATTAAGGTTTTTACGAAAGATGCGCGTTTAAAGGACGCTTCGTTTGATGCAAGAACCAAGCCGGTGGGACACATAGAAGGTAGGAAAAAGTGTAAAGTTGCCCGAAAAAACTTTTTGTAAAAAATCTCAAATATCTCGGAAACGGTGCGTTCTTCGACGATTTTGCTTTTGGTTAAGGTTTTTACGAAAGATGCGCGTTGAAAGGACGCTTCGTTTGATGCAAGAATCAAGCCGGTGGGACACATAGAAGGTAGGGAAAAGTGTAAAGTTGCCCGAAAAAACTTTTTGTAAAAAATCTCAAATATCTCGGAAACGGTGCGTTTTCGACGATTTTGCTTTTAATTAAGGTTTTTACGAAAGATGCGCGTTGAAAGGACGCTTCGTTTGATGCAAGAACCAAGCCGGTGGGACACATAGAAGGTAGGAAAAAGTGTAAAGTTGCCCGAAAAAACTTTTTGTAAAAAATCTCAAATATCTCGGAAACGGTGCGTTTTTCGACGATTTTGCTTTTGGTTAAGGTTTTTACGAAAGATGCGCGTTGAAAGGACGCTTCGTTTGATGCAAGAATCAAGCCGGTGGGACACATAGAAGGTAGGGAAAAGTGTAAAGTTGCCCGAAAAAACTTTTTGTAAAAAATCTCAAATATCTCGGAAACGGTGCGTTTTCGACGATTTTGCTTTTAATTAAGGTTTTTACGAAAGATGCGCGTTGAAAGGACACTTCGTTTGATGCAAGAACCAAGCCGGTGGGACACATAGAAGGTAGGAAAAAGTGTAAAGTTGCCCGAAAAAACCTTTTGTAAAAAATCTCAAATATCTCGGAAACGGTGCGTTTTTCGACGATTTTGCTTTTGGTTAAGGTTTTTACGAAAGATGCGCGTTGAAAGGACGCTTCGTTTGATGCAAGAACCAAGCCGGTGGGACACATAGAAGGTAGGAAAAAGTGTAAAGTTGCCCGAAAAAACTTTTTGTAAAAAATCTCAAATATCTCGGAAACGGTGCGTTTTCGACGATTTTGCTTTTAATTAAGGTTTTTACGAAAGATGCGCGTTGAAAGGACGCTTCGTTTGATGCAAGAACCAAGCCGGTGGGACACATAGAAGGTAGGAAAAAGTGTAAAGTTGCCCGAAAATACTTTTTGTAAAAAATCTCAAATATCTCGGAAACGGTGCGTTTTTCGACGATTTTGCTTTTATTTAAGGTTTTTACGAAAGATGCGCGTTGAAAGGACGCTTCGTTTGATCCAAGAACCAAGCCGGTGGGACACATAGAAGGTAGGAAAAAGTGTGGAAACGGTGCGGTGCGGTGCGTTTTCGACGATTTTGCTTTTAATTAAGGTTTTTACGAAAGATGCGCGTTGAAAGGACGCTTCGTTTGATGCAAGAACCAAGCCGGTGGGACACATAGAAGGTAGGAAAAAGTGTAAAGTTGCCCGAAAAAACTTTTTGTAAAAAATCTCAAATATCTCGGAAACGGTGCGTTTTTCGACGATTTTGCTTTTGATTAAGGTTTTTACGAAAGATGCGCGTTGAAAGGACACTTCGTTTGATGCAAGAACCAAGCCGGTGGGACACATAGAAGGTAGGAAAAAGTGTAAAGTTGCCCGAAAAAACTTTTTGTAAAAAATCTCAAATATCTCGGAAACGGTGCGTTTTCGACGATTTTGCTTTTAATTAAGGTTTTTACGAAAGATGCGCGTTGAAAGGACGCTTCGTTTGATGCAAGAACCAAGCCGGTGGGACACATAGAAGGTAGGAAAAAGTGTAAAGTTGCCCGAAAAAACTTTTTGTAAAAAATCTCAAATATCTCGGAAACGGTGCGTTTTTCGACGATTTTGCTTTTGATTAAGGTTTTTACGAAAGATGCGCGTTGAAAGGACGCTTCGTTTGATGCAAGAACCAAGCCGGTGGGACACATAGAAGGTAGGAAAAAGTGTAAAGTTGCCCGAAAAAACTTTTTGTAAAAAATCTCAAATATCTCGGAAACGGTGCGTTTTTCGACGATTTTGCTTTCGCTTAAGGTTTTTACGAAAGATGCGCGTTGAAAGGACGCTTCGTTTGATGCAAGAACCAAGCCGGTGGGACACATAGAAGGTAGGAAAAAGTGTAAAGTTGCCCGAAAATACTTTTTGTAAAAAATCTCAAATATCTCGGAAACGGTGCGTTTTTCGACGATTTTGCTTTTATTTAAGGTTTTTACGAAAGATGCGCGTTGAAAGGACGCTTCGTTTGATGCAAGAACCAAGCCGGTGGGACACATAGAAGGTAGGAAAAAATGTAAAGTTGCCCGAAAAAACTTTTTGTAAAAAATCTCAAATATCTCGGAAACGGTACGTTTTTCGACGATTTTGCTTTTCGTTAAGGTTTTCACGAAAGATGCGCGTTGAAAGGACGCTTCGTTTGATGCAAGAACCAAGCCGGTGGGACACATAGAAGGTAGGAAAAAGTGTAAAGTTGCCCGAAAATACTTTTTGTAAAAAATCTCAAATATCTCGGAAACGGTGCGTTTTTCGACGATTTTGCTTTTGATTAAGGTTTTTACGAAAGATGCGCGTTGAAAGGACGCTTCGTTTGATGCAAGAACCAAGCCGGTGGGACACATAGAAGGTAGGAAAAAGTGTAAAGTTGCCCGAAAAAACTTTTTGTAAAAAATCTCAAATATCTCGGAAACGGTGCGTTTTTCGACGATTTTGCTTTTGCTTAAGGTTTTTACGAAAGATGCGCGTTGAAAGGACGCTTCGTTTGATGCAAGAACCAAGCCGGTGGGACACATAGAAGGTAGGAAAAATTGTAAAGTTGCCCGAAAAAATTTTTTGTAAAAAATCTCAAATATCTCGGAAACGGTGCGTTTTCGACGATTTTGCTTTTAATTAAGGTTTTTACGAAAGATGCGCGTTGAAAGGACGCTTCGTTTGATGCAAGAACCAAGCCGGTGGGACACATAGAAGGTAGGAAAAAGTGTAAAGTTGCCCGAAAAAACTTTTTGTAAAAAATCTCAAATATCTCGGAAACGGTGCGTTTTTCGACGATTTTGCTTTTAATTAAGGTTTTTACGAAAGATGCGCGTTGAAAGGACGCTTCGTTTGATGCAAGAACCAAGCCGGTGGGACATATAGAAGGTAGGAAAAAGTGTAAAGTTGCCCGAAAAAACTTTTTGTAAAAAATCTCAAATATCTCGGAAACGGTGCGTTTTTCGACGATTTTGCTTTTAATTAAGGTTTTTACGAAAGATGCGCGTTGAAAGGACGCTTCGTTTGATGCAAGAACCAAGCCGGTGGGACACATAGAAGGTAGGAAAAAGTGTAAAGTTGCCCGAAAAAACTTTTTGTAAAAAATCTCAAATATCTCGGAAACGGTGCGTTTTCGACGATTTTGCTTTTAATTAAGGTTTTTATGAAAGATGCGCGTTGAAAGGACGCTTCGTTTGATGCAAGAACCAAGCCGGTGGGACACATAGAAGGTAGGAAAAAGTGTAAAGTTGCCCGAAAAAACTTTTTGTAAAAAATCTCAAATATCTCGGAAACGGTGCGTTTTTCGACGATTTTGCTTTTACTTAAGGTTTTTACGAAAGATGCGCGTTGAAAGGACGCTTCGTTTGATGCAAGAACCAAGCCGGTGGGACACATAGAAGGTAGGAAAAAGTGTGGAAACGGTGCGGTGCGGTGCGGTGCGTTTTCGACGATTTTGCTTTTAATTAAGGTTTTTACGAAAGATGCGCGTTTAAAGGACGCTTCGTTTGATGCAAGAACCAAGCCGGTGGGACACATAGAAGGTAGGAAAAAGTGTAAAGTTGCCCGAGAAAACTTTTTGTAAAAAATCTCAAATATCTCGGAAACGGTGCGTTTTCGACGATTTTGCTTTTAATTAAGGTTTTTACGAAAGATGCGCGTTGAAAGGACGCTTCGTTTGATGCAAGAACCAAGCCGGTGGGACACATAGAAGGTAGGAAAAAGTGTAAAGTTGCCCGAAAAAACTTTTTGTAAAAAATCTCAAATATCTCGGAAACGGTGCGTTTTTCGACGATTTGCCTTTTATTAAGGTTTTTACGAAAGATGCGCGTTGAAAGAACGCTTCGTTTGATGCAAGAACCAAGCCGGTGGGACACATAGAAGGTAGGAAAAAGTGTAAAGTTGCCCGAAAAAACTTTTTGTAAAAAATCTCAAATATCTCGGAAACGGTGCGTTTTTCGACGATTTTGCTTTCAGTAAAGGTTTTTACGAAAGATGCGCGTTGAAAGGACGCTTCGTTTGATGCAAGAATCAAGCCGGTGAGACACATAGAAGGTATTAAAAAGTGTAAAGTTGCCCGAAAATACTTTTTGTAAAAAATCTCAAATATCTCGGAAACGGTGCGTTTTTCGACGATTTTGCTTTTATTTAAGGTTTTTACGAAAGATGCGCGTTGAAAGGACGCTTCGTTTGATGCAAGAACCAAGCCGGTGGGACACATAGAAGGTAGGAAAAAGTGTAAAGTTGCCCGAAAAAACTTTTTGTAAAAAATCTCAAATATCTCGGAAACGGTACGTTTTTCGACGATTTTGCTTTTGATTAAGGTTTTTACGAAAGATGCGCGTTGAAAGGACGCTTCGTTTGATGCAAGAACCAAGCCGGTGGGACACATAGAAGGTAGGAAAAAGTGTAAAGTTGCCCGAAAAAACTTTTTGTAAAAAATCTCAAATATCTCGGAAACGGTGCGTTTTTCGACGATTTTGCTTTTGCTTAAGGTTTTTACGAAAGATGCGCGTTGAAAGGACGCTTCGTTTGATGCAAGAACCAAGCCGGTGGGACACATAGAAGGTAGGAAAAATTGTAAAGTTGCCCGAAAAAACTTTTTGTAAAAAATCTCAAATATCTCGGAAACGGTGCGTTTTCGACGATTTTGCTCTTAATTAAGGTTTTTACGAAAGATGCGCGTTGAAAGGACGCTTCGTTTGATGCAAGAACCAAGCCGGTGGGACACATAGAAGGTAGGAAAAAGTGTAAAGTTGCCCGAAAAAACTTTTTGTAAAAAATCTCAAATATCTCGGAAACGGTGCGTTTTTCGACGATTTTGCTTTTAATTAAGGTTTTTACGAAAGATGCGCGTTGAAAGGACGCTTCGTTTGATGCAAGAACCAAGCCGGTGGGACATATAGAAGGTAGGAAAAAGTGTAAAGTTGCCCGAAAAAACTTTTTGTAAAAAATCTCAAATATCTCGGAAACGGTGCGTTTTTCGACGATTTTGCTTTTAATTAAGGTTTTTACGAAAGATGCGCGTTGAAAGGACGCTTCGTTTGATGCAAGAACCAAGCCGGTGGGACACATAGAAGGTAGGAAAAAGTGTAAAGTTGCCCGAAAAAACTTTTTGTAAAAAATCTCAAATATCTCGGAAACGGTGCGTTTTCGACGATTTTGCTTTTAATTGAGGTTTTTATGAAAGATGCGCGTTGAAAGAACGCTTCGTTTGATGCAAGAACCAAGCCGGTGAGACACATAGAAGGTATTAAAAAGTGTAAAGTTGCCCGAAAAAACTTTTTGTAAAAAATCTCAAATATCTCGGAAACGGTGCGTTTTTCGACGATTTTGCTTTTATTTAAGGTTTTTACGAAAGATGCGCGTTGAAAGGACGCTTCGTTTGATGCAAGAACCAAGCCGGTGGGACACATAGAAGGTAGGAAAAAGTGTGGAAACGGTGCGGTGCGGTGCGGTGCGTTTTCGACGATTTTGCTTTTAATTAAGGTTTTTACGAAAGATGCGCGTTTAAAGGACGCTTCGTTTGATGCAAGAACCAAGCCGGTGGGACACATAGAAGGTAGGAAAAAGTGTAAAGTTGCCCGAAAAAACTTTTTGTAAAAAATCTCAAATATCTCGGAAACGGTGCGTTTTCGACGATTTTGCTTTTAATTAAGGTTTTTACGAAAGATGCGCGTTGAAAGGACGCTTCGTTTGATGCAAGAACCAAGCCGGTGGGACACATAGAAGGTAGGAAAAAGTGTAAAGTTGCCCGAAAAAACTTTTTGTAAAAAATCTCAAATATCTCGGAAACGGTGCGTTTTTCGACGATTTGCCTTTTATTAAGGTTTTTACGAAAGATGCGCGTTGAAAGAACGCTTCGTTTGATGCAAGAACCAAGCCGGTGGGACACATAGAAGGTAGGAAAAAGTGTAAAGTTGCCCGAAAAAACTTTTTGTAAAAAATCTCAAATATCTCGGAAACGGTGCGTTTTTCGACGATTTTGCTTTCGGATAAGGTTTTTACGAAAGATGCGCGTTGAAAGGACGCTTCGTTTGATGCAAGAATCAAGCCGGTGGGACACATAGAAGGTAGGAAAAAGTGTAAAGTTGCCCGAAAAAACTTTTTGTAAAAAATCTCAAATATCTCGGAAACGGTGCGTTTTTCGACGATTTTGCTTTTATTTAAGGTTTTTACGAAAGATGCGCGTTGAAAGGACGCTTCGTTTGATCCAAGAACCAAGCCGGTGGGACACATAGAAGGTAGGAAAAAGTGTAAAGTTGCCCGAAAAAACTTTTTGTAAAAAATCTCAAATATCTCGGAAACGGTACGTTTTTCGACGATTTTGCTTTTGATTAAGGTTTTCACGAAAGATGCGCGTTGAAAGGACGCTTCGTTTGATGCAAGAACCAAGTCGGTGGGACATATAGAAGGTAGGAAAAAGTGTAAAGTTGCCCGAAAATACTTTTTGTAAAAAATCTCAAATATCTCGGAAACGGTGCGTTTTTCGACGATTTTGCTTTTGATAAAGGTTTTTACGAAAGATGCGCGTTGAAAGGACGCTTCGTTTGATGCAAGAACCAAGCCGGTGGGACACATAGAAGGTAGGGAAAAGTGTAAAGTTGCCCGAAAAAACTTTTTGTAAAAAATCTCAAATATCTCGGAAACGGTGCGTTTTCGACGATTTTGCTTTTAATTAAGGTTTTTATGAAAGATGCGCGTTGAAAGGACGCTTCGTTTGATGCAAGAACCAAGCCGGTGGGACACATAGAAGGTAGGAAAAAGTGTAAAGTTGCCCGAAAATACTTTTTGTAAAAAATCTCAAATATCTCGGAAACGGTGCGTTTTCGACGATTTTGCTTTTAATTAAGGTTTTTATGAAAGATGCGCGTTGAAAGGACGCTTCGTTTGATGCAAGAACCAAGCCGGTGGGACACATAGAAGGTAGGAAAAAGTGTAAAGTTGCCCGAAAATACTTTTTGTAAAAAATCTCAAATATCTCGGAAACGGTGCGTTTTTCGACGATTTTGCTTCTGGTTAAGGTTTTTGCGAAAGATGCGCGTTGAAAGGACGCTTCGTTTGATCCAAGAACCAAGCCGGTGGGACACATAGAAGGTAGGAAAAAGTGTGGAAACGGTGCGGTGCGGTGCGTTTTCGACGATTTTGCTTTTAATTAAGGTTTTTACGAAAGATGCGCGTTTAAAGGACGCTTCGTTTGATGCAAGAACCAAGCCGGTGGGACACATAGAAGGTAGGAAAAAGTGTAAAGTTGCCCGAAAAAACTTTTTGTAAAAAATCTCAAATATCTCGGAAACGGTGCGTTTTTCGACGATTTTGCTTTTGGTTAAGGTTTTTACGAAAGCTGCGCGTTGAAAGGACGCTTCGTTTGATGCAGGAACCAAGCCGGTGGGACACATAGAAGGTAGGAAAAAGTGTAAAGTTGCCCGAAAAAACTTTTTGTAAAAAATCTCAAATATCTCGGAAACGGTGCGTTTTTCGACGATTTTGCTTCTCATTAAGGTTTTTACGAAAGATGCGCGTTGAAAGGACGCTTCGTTTGATGCAAGAACCAAGCCGGTGGGACACATAGAAGGTAGGAAAAAGTGTAAAGTTGCCCGAAAAAACTTTTTGTAAAAAATCTCAAATATCTCGGAAACGGTGCGTTTTTCGACGATTTTGCTTTCGGATAAGGTTTTTACGAAAGATGCGCGTTGAAAGGACGCTTCGTTTGATGCAAGAATCAAGCCGGTGGGACACATAGAAGGTAGGAAAAAGTGTAAAGTTGCCCGAAAATACTTTTTGTAAAAAATCTCAAATATCTCGGAAACGGTGCGTTTTTCGACGATTTTGCTTTTATTTAAGGTTTTTACGAAAGATGCGCGTTGAAAGGACGCTTCGTTTGATCCAAGAACCAAGCCGGTGGGACACATAGAAGGTAGGAAAAAGTGTAAAGTTGCCCGAAAAAACTTTTTGTAAAAAATCTCAAATATCTCGGAAACGGTACGTTTTTCGACGATTTTGCTTTTGATTAAGGTATTCACGAAAGATGCGCGTTGAAAGGACGCTTCGTTTGATGCAAGAACCAAGCCGGTGGGACATATAGAAGGTAGGAAAAAGTGTAAAGTTGCCCGAAAATACTTTTTGTAAAAAATCTCAAATATCTCGGAAACGGTGCGTTTTTCGACGATTTTGCTTTTGATTAAGGTTTTTACGAAAGATGCGCGTTGAAAGGACGCTTCGTTTGATGCAAGAACCAAGCCGGTGGGACACGTAGAAGGTAGGAAAAAGTGTAAAGTTGCCCGAAAAAACTTTTTGTAAAAAATCTCAAATATCTCGGAAACGGTGCGTTTTCGACGATTTTGCTTTTAATTAAGGTTTTTATGAAAGATGCGCGTTGAAAGGACGCTTCGTTTGATGCAAGAACCAAGCCGGTGGGACACATAGAAGGTAGCAAAAAGTGTAAAGTTGCCCGAAAATACTGTTTGTAAAAAATCTCAAATATCTCGGAAACGGTGCGTTTTCGACGATTTTGCTTTAATTTAAGGTTTTTACGAAAGATGCGCGTTGAAAGGACGCTTCGTTTGATGCAAGAACCAAGCCGGTGGGACACAT
The DNA here is from genome assembly GCA_905231855.2 of Eristalis tenax. Taxonomy (NCBI): domain Eukaryota; kingdom Metazoa; phylum Arthropoda; class Insecta; order Diptera; family Syrphidae; genus Eristalis; species Eristalis tenax. The sequence continues at coordinate 33,946,914 of HG993125.1, read as the reverse complement.
AGAAGGTAGGAAAAAGTGTAAAGTTGCCCGAAAAAACTTTTTGTAAAAAATCTCAAATATCTCGAAAACGGTGCGTTTTTCGACGATTTTGCTTTTGGTTAAGGTTTTTACGAAAGCTGCGCGTTGAAAGGACGCTTCGTTTGATGCAAGAACCAAGCCGGTGGGACACATAGAAGGTAGGAAAAAGTGTAAAGTTGCCCGAAAATACTTTTTGTAAAAAATCTCAAATATCTCGGAAACGGTGCGTTTTTCGACGATTTTGCTTTTACTTAAGGTTTTTACGAAAGATGCGCGTTGAAAGGACGCTTCGTTTGATGCAAGAATCAAGCCGGTGGGACACATAGAAGGTAGGAAAAAGTGTAAAGTTGCCCGAAAAAACTTTTTGTAAAAAATCTCAAATATCTCGGAAACGGTGCGTTTTTCGACGATTTTGCTTTTACTTAAGGTTTTTACGAAAGATGCGCGTTGAAAGGACGCTTCGTTTGATGCAAGAACCAAGCCGGTGGGACACATAGAAGGTAGGAAAAAGTGTAAAGTTGCCCGAAAAAACTTTTTGTAAAAAATCTCAAATATCTCGGAAACGGTGCGTTTTTCGACGATTTTGCTTTTGATTAAGGTTTTTACGAAAGATGCGCGTTGAAAGAACGCTTCGTTTGATGCAAGGACCAAGCCGGTGGGACACATAGAATGTAGGAAAAAGTGTAAAGTTGCCCGCAAAAACCTTTTGTAAAAAATCTCAAATATCTCGGAAACGGTGCGTTTTTCGACGATTTTGCTTTTGATTAAGGTTTTTACGAAAGATGCGCGTTGAAAGGACGCTTCGTTTGATGCAAGGACCAAGCCGGTGGGACACATAAAAGGTAGGAAAAAGTGTAAAGTTGCCCGAAAAAACTTTTTGTAAAAAATCTCAAATATCTCGGAAACGGTGCGTTTTTCGACGATTTTGCTTTTGGTTAAGGTTTTTACGAAAGATGCGCGTTGAAAGGACGCTTCGTTTGATGCAAGAACCAAGCCGGTGGGACACATAGAAGGTAGGAAAAAGTGTAAAGTCGCCCGAAAATACTTTTTGTAAAAAATCTCAAATATCTCGGAAACGGTGCGTTTTTCGACGATTTTGCTTTTGGTTAAGGTTTTTACGAAAGATGCGCGTTGAAAGGACGCTTCGTTTGATGCAAGAACCAAGCCGGTGGGACACATAGAAGGTAGGAAAAAGTGTAAAGTTGCCCGAAAAAACTTTTTGTAAAAAATCTCAAATATCTCGGAAACGGTGCGTTTTTCGACGATTTTGCTTTCAGTAAAGGTTTTTACGAAAGATGCGCGTTGAAAGAACGCTTCGTTTGATGCAAGGACCAAGCCGGTGGGACACATAGAATGTAGGAAAAAGTGTAAAGTTGCCCGCAAAAACCTTTTGAAAAAAATCTCAAATATCTCGGAAACGGTGCGTTTTTCGACGATTTTGCTTTTGGTTAAGGTTTTTACGAAAGATGCGCGTTGAAAGGACGCTTCGTTTGATGCAAGGACCAAGCCGGTGGGACACATAAAAGGTAGGAAAAAGTGTAAAGTTGCCCGAAAATACTTTTTGTAAAAAATCTCAAATATCTCGGAAACGGTGCGTTTTTCGACGATTTTGCTTTTGGTTAAGGTTTTTACGAAAGATGCGCGTTGAAAGGACGCTTCGTTTGATGCAAGAACCAAGCCGGTGGGACACATAGAAGGTAGGAAAAAGTGTAAAGTCGCCCGAAAATACTTTTTGTAAAAAATCTCAAATATCTCGGAAACGGTGCGTTTTTCGACGATTTTGCTTTCGGATAAGGTTTTTACGAAAGATGCGCGTTGAAAGGACGCTTCGTTTGATGCAAGAACCAAGCCGGTGGGACACATAGAAGGTAAGAAAAAGTGTAAAGTTGCCCGAAAAAACCTTTTGTAAAAAATCTCAAATATCTCGGAAACGGTGCGTTTTTCGACGATTTTGCTTTTACTTAAGGTTAATTAAGGTTTTTATGAAAGATGCGCGTTGAAAGGACGCTTCGTTTGATGCAAGAACCAAGCCGGTGGGACACATAGAAGGTAGCAAAAAGTGTAAAGTTGCCCGAAAATACTGTTTGTAAAAAATCTCAAATATCTCGGAAACGGTGCGTTTTTCGACGATTTTGCTTTAATTTAAGGTTTTTACGAAAGATGCGCGTTGAAAGGACGCTTCGTTTGATCCAAGAACCAAGCCGGTGGGACACATAGAAGGTAGGAAAAAGTGTGGAAACGGTGCGGTGCGGTGCGTTTTCGACGATTTTGCTTTTAATTAAGGTTTTTACGAAAGATGCGCGTTTAAAGGACGCTTCGTTTGATGCAAGAACCAAGCCGGTGGGACACATAGAAGGTAGGAAAAAGTGTAAAGTTGCCCGAAAAAACTTTTTGTAAAAAATCTCAAATATCTCGAAAACGGTGCGTTTTTCGACGATTTTGCTTTTGGTTAAGGTTTTTACGAAAGCTGCGCGTTGAAAGGACGCTTCGTTTGATGCAAGAACCAAGCCGGTGGGACACATAGAAGGTAGGAAAAAGTGTAAAGTTGCCCGAAAATACTTTTTGTAAAAAATCTCAAATATCTCGGAAACGGTGCGTTTTTCGACGATTTTGCTTTTACTTAAGGTTTTTACGAAAGATGCGCGTTGAAAGGACGCTTCGTTTGATGCAAGAATCAAGCCGGTGGGACACATAGAAGGTAGGAAAAAGTGTAAAGTTGCCCGAAAAAACTTTTTGTAAAAAATCTCAAATATCTCGGAAACGGTGCGTTTTTCGACGATTTTGCTTTTGCTTAAGGTTTTTACGAAAGATGCGCGTTGAAAGGACGCTTCGTTTGATGCAAGAACCAAGCCGGTGGGACACATAGAAGGTAGGAAAAAGTGTAAAGTTGCCCGAAAAAACTTTTTGTAAAAAATCTCAAATATCTCGGAAACGGTGCGTTTTTCGACGATTTTGCTTTTGATTAAGGTTTTTACGAAAGATGCGCGTTGAAAGAACGCTTCGTTTGATGCAAGAACCAAGCCGGTGGGACACATAGAATGTAGGAAAAAGTGTAAAGTTGCCCGCAAAAACCTTTTGTAAAAAATCTCAAATATCTCGGAAACGGTGCGTTTTTCGACGATTTTGCTTTTGATTAAGGTTTTTACGAAAGATGCGCGTTGAAAGGACGCTTCGTTTGATGCAAGGACCAAGCCGGTGGGACACATAAAAGGTAGGAAAAAGTGTAAAGTTGCCCGAAAAAACTTTTTGTAAAAAATCTCAAATATCTCGGAAACGGTGCGTTTTTCGACGATTTTGCTTTTGGTTAAGGTTTTTACGAAAGATGCGCGTTGAAAGGACGCTTCGTTTGATGCAAGAACCAAGCCGGTGGGACACATAGAAGGTAGGAAAAAGTGTAAAGTCGCCCGAAAATACTTTTTGTAAAAAATCTCAAATATCTCGGAAACGGTGCGTTTTTCGACGATTTTGCTTTTGGTTAAGGTTTTTACGAAAGATGCGCGTTGAAAGGACGCTTCGTTTGATGCAAGAACCAAGCCGGTGGGACACATAGAAGGTAGGAAAAAGTGTAAAGTTGCCCGAAAAAACTTTTTGTAAAAAATCTCAAATATCTCGGAAACGGTGCGTTTTTCGACGATTTTGCTTTTAATTAAGGTTTTTACGAAAGATGCGCGTTGAAAGAACGCTTCGTTTGATGCAAGGACCAAGCCGGTGGGACACATAGAATGTAGGAAAAAGTGTAAAGTTGCCCGCAAAAACCTTTTGTAAAAAATCTCAAATATCTCGGAAACGGTGCGTTTTTCGACGATTTTGCTTTTGGTTAAGGTTTTTACGAAAGATGCGCGTTGAAAGGACGCTTCGTTTGATGCAAGGACCAAGCCGGTGGGACACATAAAAGGTAGGAAAAAGTGTAAAGTTGCCCGAAAAAACTTTTTGTAAAAAATCTCAAATATCTCGGAAACGGTGCGTTTTTCGACGATTTTGCTTTTGGTTAAGGTTTTTACGAAAGATGCGCGTTGAAAGGACGCTTCGTTTGATGCAAGAACCAAGCCGGTGGGACACATAGGAGGTAGGAAAAAGTGTAAAGTCGCCCGAAAATACTTTTTGTAAAAAATCTCAAATATCTCGGAAACGGTGCGTTTTTCGACGATTTTGCTTTCGGATAAGGTTTTTACGAAAGATGCGCGTTGAAAGGACGCTTCGTTTGATGCAAGAACCAAGCCGGTGGGACACATAGAAGGTAAGAAAAAGTGTAAAGTTGCCCGAAAAAACCTTTTGTAAAAAATCTCAAATATCTCGGAAACGGTGCGTTTTTCGACGATTTTGCTTTTACTTAAGGTTTTTACGAAAGATGCGCGTTGAAAGGACGCTTCGTTTGATGCAAGGACCAAGCCGGTGGGACACATAGAAGGTAGGAAAAAGTGTAAAGTCGCCCGAAAATACTTTTTGTAAAAAATCTCAAATATCTTGGAAACGGTGCGTTTTTCGACGATTTTGCTTCTCATTAAGGTTTTTACGAAAGATGCGCGTTGAAAGGACGCTTCGTTTGATGCAAGAACCAAGCCGGTGGGACACATAGAAGGTAGGAAAAAGTGTAAAGTTGCCCGAAAAAACCTTTTGTAAAAAATCTCAAATATCTCGGAAACGGTGCGTTTTTCGACGATTTTGATTTTAGTTTAGGTTTTTACGAAAGATGCGCGTTGAAAGGACGCTTCGTTTGATGCAAGAACCAAGCCGGTGGGACACATAGAAGGTAGGAAAAAGTTAAAGTTGTCCGAAAAACTTTTTGTAAAAAATCTCAAATACCTCGGAAACGGTGCGTTTTTCGACGATTTTGCTTTCTGTTAAGGTTTTTGCGAAAGATGCGCGTTGAAAGGACGCTTCATTTGATGCAAGAACCAAGCCGGTGGGACACATAGAAGGTAGGAAAAAGTGTAAAGTTGCCCGAAAAAACTATTTGTAAAAAATCTCAAATATCTCGGAAACGGTGCGTTTTTCGACGATTTTGCTTTCGGTTAAGGTTTTTACGAAAGAGGCGCGTTGAAAGGGCGCTTCGTTTGATGCAAGAGCGAAGCCGGTGGGACACATAGAAGGTAGGAAAAAGTGTAAAGTTGCCGAAAAAACTTTTTGTAAAAAATCTCAAATATCTCGGAAACGGTGCGTTTTTCGACGATTTTGCTTTTGATTCAGGTTTTTACGAAAGATGCGCGTTGAAAGGAGCTTCGTTTGATGCAAGGACCAAGCCGGTGGGACACATAGAAGGTAGGAAAAAGTGTAAAGTTGCCCGAAAAAACTTTTTGTAAAAAATCTCAAATATCTCGGAAAAGGTGCGTTTTTCGACGATTTTGCTTTTGGTTAAGGTTTTTACGAAAGATGCGCGTTGAAAGGACGCTTCGTTTGATGCAAGAACCAAGCCGGTGGGACACATAGAAGGTAGGAAAAAGTGTAAAGTTGCCCGAAAAAACTTTTTGTAAAAAATCTCAAATATCTCGGAAACGGTGCGTTTTTCGACGATTTTGCCTTTGGTTAAGGTTTTTACGAAAGATGCGCGTTGAAAGGACGCTTTGTTTGGTCTATTAGGGCCATAATTGCAGTCAGAGGTTGAACTGCCTACAGGCCTCACATCGACGATGCCAGGTATGCAAAAGTACGTGAAAACTTCGATGTTCTGAAATGCAGCCCAGCGTATCAGAATCGCTTAATACACACACGAAAACATCACCGAAGGTGTATACAAGTCACAGTTTGGTCTATTGGGGCCATAATGGCAGTCAGAGGTTGAACTGCCTAAAGGCCTCACATCGACGATGCCAGGTATGCAAAAGTACATGAAAACTTCGATGTTCTGAAATGCAGCCCAGCGTATCAGAATCGCTTAATACACACACGAAAACATCACCGAAGGTGTATACAAGTCACAGTTTGGTCTATTGGGGCCATAATGGCAGTCAGAGGTTGAACTGCCTAAAGGCCTCACATCGACGATGCCAGGTATGCAAAAGTACGTGAAAATTTCGATGTCCTGAAATGCAGCCCAGCGTATCAGAATCGCTTAATACACACACGAAAACATCACCAAAGGTGTATACAAGTCATAGTTTGGTCTATTAGGGCCATAATGGCAGTCAGAGGTTGAACTGCCTAAAGGCCTCACTCACATCGACGATGCCAGGTATGCAAAAGTACGTGAAAACTTCGATGTTCTGAAATGCAGCCCAGCGTATCAGAATCGCTTAATACACACACGAAAACATCACCGAAGGTGTATACAAGTCACAGTTTGGTCTATTGGGGCCATAATGGCAGTCAGAGGTTGAACTGCCTAAAGGCCTCACATCGACGATGCCAGGTATGCAAAAGTACGTGAAAATTTCTATGTTTTGAAATGCTGCCCAACTTATCAGAATCGGTTAACACACACACGAAAACACCACCAAAGGTGTACATTAGTCATAGTTTGGTCTATTAGGGCCATAATGGCAGTCAGAGGTTGAACTGCCTAGAGGCCTCACATCGACGATGCCAGGTATGCAAAAGTACGTGAAAACTTCGATGTTCTGAAATGCAGCCCAGCGTATCAGAATCGCTTAATACACACACGAAAACATCACCGAAGGTGTATACAAGTCACAGTTTGGTCTATTGGGGGCATAATGGCAGTCAGAGGTTGAACTGCCTAAAGGCCTCACTCACATCGACGATGCCAGGTATGCAAAAGTACGTGAAAACTTCGATGTTCTGAAATGCAGCCCAGCGTATCAGAATCGCTTAATACACACACGAAAACATCACCGAAGGTGTATACAAGTCACAGTTTGGTCTATTGGGGCCATAATGGCAGTCAGAGGTTGAACTGCCTAGAGGCCTCACATCGACGATGCCAGGTATGCAAAAGTACGTGAAAACTTCGATGTTCTGAAATGCAGCCCAGCGTATCAGAATCGCTTAATACACACACGAAAACATCACCGAAGGTGTATACAAGTCACAGTTTGGTCTATTGGGGCCATAATGGCAGTCAGAGGTTGAACTGCCTAAAGGCCTCACATCGACGATGCCAGGTATGCAAAAGTACGTGAAAATTTCGATGTCCTGAAATGCAGCCCAGCGTATCAGAATCGCTTAATACACACACGAAAACATCACCGAAGGTGTATACAAGTCACAGTTTGGTCTATTGGGGCCATAATGGCAGTCAGAGGTTGAACTGCCTAAAGGCCTCACATCGACGATGCCAGGTATGCAAAAGTACGTGAAAATTTCGATGTTCTGAAATGCAGCCCAGCGTATCAGAATCGCTTAATACACACACGAAAACATCACCGAAGGTGTATACAAGTCACGGTTTGGTCTATTGGGGCCATAATGGCAGTCAGAGGTTGAACTGCCTAAAGGCCTCACATCGACGATGCCAGGTATGCAAAAGTACGTGAAAATTTCGATGTCCTGAAATGCAGCCCAGCGTATCAGAATCGCTTAATACACACACGAAAACATCACCAAAGGTGTATTCAAGTCATAGTTTGGTCTATTAGGGCCAAATTGGCAGTCAGAGGTTGAACTGCCTAAAGGCCTCACTCACATCGACGATGCCAGGTATGCAAAAGTACGTGAAAACTTCGATGTTCTGAAATGCAGCCCAGCGTATCAGAATCGCTTAATACACACACGAAAACATCACCGAAGGTGTATACAAGTCACAGTTTGGTCTATTGGGGCCATAATGGCAGTCAGAGGTTGAACTGCCTACAGGCCTCACATCGACGATGCCAGGTATGCAAAAGTACGCGAAAACTTCGATGTTCTGAAATGCAGCCCAGCGTATCAGAATCGCTTAATACACACACGAAAACATCACCGAAGGTGTATACAAGTCACAGTTTGGTCTATTGGGGCCATAATGGCAGTCAGAGGTTGAACTGCCTAAAGGCCTCACATCGACGATGCCAGGTATGCAAAAGTACGTGAAAATTTCGATGTCCTGAAATGCAGCCCAGCGTATCAGAATCGCTTAATACACACACGAAAACATCACCAAAGGTGTATACAAGTCATAGTTTGGTCTATTAGGGCCATAATGGCAGTCAGAGGTTGAACTGCCTAAAGGCCTCACTCACATCGACGATGCCAGGTATGCAAAAGTACGTGAAAACTTCGATGTTCTGAAATGCAGCCCAGCGTATCAGAATCGCTTAATACACACACGAAAACATCACCGAAGGTGTATACAAGTCACAGTTTGGTCTATTGGGGCCATAATGGCAGTCAGAGGTTGAACTGCCTACAGGCCTCACATCGACGATGCCAGGTATGCAAAAGTACGCGAAAACTTCGATGTTCTGAAATGCAGCCCAGCGTATCAGAATCGCTTAATACACACACGAAAACATCACCGAAGGTGTATACAAGTCACAGTTTGGTCTATTGGGGCCATAATGGCAGTCAGAGGTTGAACTGCCTAAAGGCCTCACATCGACGATGCCAGGTATGCAAAAGTACGTGAAAATGTCGATGTCTCGAAATGCAGCCCAGCGTATCAGAATCGGTTAATACACACACGAAAACATCACCAAAGGTGTATACAAGTCAAAGTTTGGTCTATTGGGGCCATAATGGCAGTCAGAGGTTGAACTGCCTACAGGCCTCACATCGACGATGCCAGGTATGCAAAAGTACGTGAAAATTTCGATGTCCTGAAATGCTGCCCAACTTATCAGAATCGGTTAACACACACACGAAAACACCACCAAAGGTGTATATATTTCGCGTACTTTTGCATACCTGGCATCGTCGATGTGAGGCCTGTAGGCAGTTCAACCTCTGACTGCCACTATGGCCCCAATAGACCAAACTATGACTTGAATACACCTTCGGTGATGTTTTCGTGTGTGTATTAAGCGATTCTGATACGCTGGGCTGCATTTCAGAACATCGAAGTTTTCACGTACTTTTGCATACCTGGCATCGTCGATGTGAGTGAGGCCTTTAGGCAGTTCAACCTCTGACTGCCATTATGGCCCTAATAGACCAAACTATGACTTGTATACACCTTTGGTGATGTTTTCGTGTGTGTATTAAGCGATTCTGATACGCTGGGCTGCATTTCAGGACATCGAAATTTTCACGTACTTTTGCATACCTGGCATCGTCGATGTGAGGCCTGTAGGCAGTTCAACCTCTGACTGCCATTATGGCCCCAATAGACCAAACTTTGACTTGTATACACCTTTGGTGATGTTTTCGTGTGTGTATTAACCGATTCTGATACGCTGGGCTGCATTTCGAGACATCGACATTTTCACGTACTTTTGCATACCTGGCATCGTCGATGTGAGGCCTTTAGGCAGTTCAACCTCTGACTGCCATTATGGCCCCAATAGACCAAACTGTGACTTGTATACACCTTCGGTGATGTTTTCGTGTGTGTATTAAGCGATTCTGATACGCTGGGCTGCATTTCAGAACATCGAAGTTTTCACGTACTTTTGCACACCTGGCATCGTCGATGTGAGTGAGGCCTTTAGGCAGTTCAACCTCTGACTGCCAATTTGGCCCTAATAGACCAAACTATGACTTGTATACACCTTTGGTGATGTTTTCGTGTGTGTATTAAGCAATTCTGATACGCTGGGCTGCATTTCAGGACATCGAAGTTTTCACGTACTTTTGCATACCTGGCATCGTCGATGTGAGGCCTTTAGGCAGTTCAACCTCTGACTGCCATTATGCCCCCAATAGACCAAACTGTGACTTGTATACACCTTCGGTGATGTTTTCGTGTGTGTATTAAGCGATTCTGATACGCTGGGCTGCATTTCAGAACATCGAAGTTTTCACGTACTTTTGCATACCTGGCATCGTCGATGTGAGGCCTTTAGGCAGTTCAACCTCTGACTGCCATTATGGCCCCAATAGACCAAACTGTGACTTGTATACACCTTTGGTGATGTTTTCGTGTGTGTATTAAGCGATTCTGATACGCTGGGCTGCATTTCAGAACATCGAAATTTTCACGTACTTTTGCATACCTGGCATCGTCGATGTGAGGCCTTTAGGCAGTTCAACCTCTGACTGCCATTATGGCCCCAATAGACCAAACTGTGACTTGTATACACCTTCGGTGATGTTTTCGTGTGTGTATTAAGCGATTCTGATACGCTGGGCTGCATTTCAGAACATCGAAGTTTTCGCGTACTTTTGCATACCTGGCATCGTCGATGTGAGGCCTGTAGGCAGTTCAACCTCTGACTGCCATTATGGCCCCAATAGACCAAACTGTGACTTGTATACACCTTCGGTGATGTTTTCGTGTGTGTATTAAGCGATTCTGATACGCTGGGCTGCATTTCAGAACATCGAAGTTTTCACGTACTTTTGCATACCTGGGATCGTCGATGTGAGGCCTTTAGGCAGTTCAACCTCTGACTGCCATTATGGCCCCAATAGACCAAACTGTGACTTGTATACACCTTCGGTGATGTTTTCGTGTGTGTATTAAGCGATTCTGATACGCTGGGCTGCATTTCAGAACATCGAAGTTTTCGCGTACTTTTGCATACCTGGCATCGTCGATGTGAGTGAGGCCTTTAGGCAGTTCAACCTCTGACTGCCATTATGGCCCCAATAGACCAAACTGGACTGTATAAGAAAATTTATTTAGAAAAAAAAACAACTCACAATCCAAAAAACTTGAGATGATTTCATACAAAAAACTCAAAGATTGCCAAGTCAGACAGTGGAAATGGATTCAGATGACTCAAGCTCAGAATAGGAAATGGAACAGATCGCATCAGCCTTTATCTTTATACGATGAATTCTTACTTTTAATTGTTATCTTATTATTTTTGTTGTGTTTTTTTTTTATGAATTATTATATTTTTTTTAATAAAAACTTGTTTTGAAAAATCAATTTTTTTAGCTTATATAGTGGGCCATGAAACCAATGAAATAAAATAAATTTGTATGTAAGTATGTTCATACAAATGTATGTAGGTATACGAAATCGTGTTTCGGTGCAACTTTCCGGTCCCAATTAGCGACTCAAGCCGGGGTATTGGTGTATTTGCATTAGACGCAAAATGAGTGAAAATGCAAAATAGGACTGAAATTATGAAGCCAATTAAGAGGACAGCTCCCACTTGTATACGATCACAAATAAATAAAGAGCAACGTCGACAAAGTCTTGCTCCTATATCGTACCCATGCGACGGTTGAAGTAAACAAAAATAAATTATAAAAAAAAATAAAATCTTATTCACACTCATTTCCACCATTTGTTAATAAATACGTAAAATTATGTTGAAGCTGATTTTTCGATAACACAATTAAATAGAAATGTAATTACAATGACAGTATAAAATAATTTCTTCTTTACATATACAAAAGAGAATTTGAATTTCCACGAACAGTTTATTAACATGTTTTCATAGTTTTATAAAATAGAAATTAAATTAAATTTGAGAGGCATATTGAATATGTAAATAGTTCGTGTGAATAAAATTAGACATAATTTACTGATTTGTTGCGAAAATTAATAGGAGCGGATGGCTGGGGGTATTGTCTGGCATTCATCGTCGAGGGTCTTGTCAATAACAGGTCTGAATTTAATATCAACTTCGCCAGTTTCAGGGTTCACCCAGGCGAGGGTGTGTTTACGCCAGTGTTCTTCCATAGGCTTACGCTCTTGTCCTTCAAGTGGTTTCGAGTAGTCCTGCAAGTGGAAGAAAGTCAATACAGAAAGTTCAAGGGGTATTCGAAAGAAGAACTTACGAATTCATCAATACGTTGCTTAAAATCGTCTCGTGCATGTGCTCCACGGGATTCCTTGCGCAATTCAGCACCAGTCATGATCATCATAGCATTGGAAAGTACGTTTTGCAGTTCAAGTGTTTCAACCAAATCGGAATTCCAAATCATAGATCTGAAATTATATATTTAAGAATTCATATATGAACACGTCAAAAGAAATCAATCGTTTATATTCACCTATCAGAGACTTTAACATCCTTAAATTCACCATAAATGTTCTTCATCTTATCGCATCCCTCTTGAAGTACTTTGCCGGTACGGAAGACACCACCATGCATTTGCATTGTCTTCTGCATCTTCAATCTTAAGTCGGCTGTGCTTGTCTGGCCATTGCTGTATCGCAATTTATCCAAATTCGCGACAGATTTCTCACCAGCATTCTGTGAAAACGAACACTTATTTACACATTTTCTTAGCAGTAATTGAAATTTAATCATACATCGGCTAGTGTTGGAACTCGATCGCCTGGCTTGTTCTCGGCGGCAATGGTATGGGCGCAAGCGCGTCCGAACACAACCAAATCCAGTAAAGAATTTGCACCCAGACGGTTAGCTCCATGAACTGACGACGATGCTGATTCACCGCAGGAATATAAACCAGGTACAAGAACATCGTTGCCATCTTTATCAACGGTGAGGACTTGACCCTTATAATTAGTTGGAATGCCACCCATGTTGTAGTGAACCGTGGGTAGAACAGGAATTGGTTCGCGAGTAACATCAACGCCGGCGAATATCATAGCTGTCTCACTGATACCAGGTAATCTCTCGTGTAAAATTTGTGGGGGCAAATGGTGCAATTGCAAGAGTACATGGTCTCCGTCAGGTCCACATCCACGTCCTTCAAAGATTTCAAGTGTCATTGAGCGTGATACGACATCACGAGAAGCCAAATCCTTAGCAACTGGTGCGTAGCGTTCCATGAAGCGTTCACCCTTTGAATTGATTAGATAACCACCTTCTCCACGGCAGCCTTCAGTGATCAAACAACCAGCACCGTAAATACCAGTTGGATGGAACTGAACGAACTCCATATCCTGATTTGGAAGACCAAGTCGGGTAACCATAGCATTGCCATCACCAGTGCAGGTATGTGCTGACGTGCAAGAGAAATATGCTCGTCCACAACCGCCAGTCGAAATAACTGTGTTCTTTGCGCGGAAACGATGTAGTTTACCATCTTCGAGACAAAGCGCCAACACACCGCAGCATTCACCGTTGTGCATTAGGAGATCAAGTGCAAAGTATTCGACAAAATAATCGCAGTTATAACTTAATGACTGTCCATATAGAGTGTGGAGCAGTGAGTGTCCGGTTCTGAAAATATATTGCAGTCATTATTTTTAGTCATGTGTGGATTGTATGAAAGAGCTAATATTTTTTCGTTGCTTCCTGGCAGTACCATGGACCAGTTTTTGAGACTGAGTGATCCTTGTGTTGGGCTTAAGTGCCCTTGCGGCTTTCGGCTGATATGTCATTTACTTATTCGCCACGTAGTACACTTAATCGATTAAAATCTTTGAGTAATTAGCTAAAATTTCTAGTATTTACCTGTCAGCCACAGCACAGCATCGATGGGCTTGACCGCCTTTTCCGAAATTAATACTTTGACCACCGAACGCACGCTGATAAATTTTACCCTCGGGTGTGCGTGAAAATGGCATACCATAATTTTCAAGTTCATAAACAGACTTTGGTGCTTCACGGGTCATGAAATGAATGGCATCCTGATCTCCCAGCCAATCGGAACCCTTTACGGTGTCGTACATGTGCCACCTCCAATCATCATTTTCCATATTACCGAGAGCTGCATTGATGCCTCCTTGTGCTGCAATTGTGTGTGATCTAGTGGGGAACAATTTTGTGACCACAGCAGTTTTGAAACCCTCGGCAACTAAACCAAATGCCGCTCGTAAGCCGGCGCCGCCAGCACCAACAACAACTGCATCGAATTCATGGTCAACAATTCCATACTCCTTGGAGATAGCATTCTTTTCCGAAGACTTCGTATTTCCATGCGTGATGTGCAGATTACGTGTTTGGGCTACTGAAGCCGCGCGGGTCTGAAATTAATATTGAGATTTCCTTTTAATATTTGTAGCATATATTTGAAAATGTTTATTACGATAAGACGTAGTGAAGAGATCTTACTTCTGTACAAGGTAAACGGTTCTCACGATTCTATTCATAGTTACGTAATTTTCTATACAGTGGGAGACATTGCCTACGTATTGCTTTCAGCAAAGTCTTTTCCCACATTTCGTTATCTCAGTTTGCTCCCTTATCAAATTAATATCTTAATAAATGTGCACAACTAGACTACATATGATATATATGCTCACAAACAAAACAACTTTAATCGGTTTGGGCGATCAAAAAAAAAAACAAATTTCATGTGATTGAAAATTTCAAGGATAAACAAAAGCGTGTGGTTTACTCGTAGCTGCGCTTTATGAAGGATCAGGAAGGTGAGTATGCGTCTGCAGTTGTTAACATCAATCATTTAATATAAGGTTATGTCCTATTGAACACACATTAAATGATCTAGCTGATAAAGTCGAGATCAAGCTCCTACAGAATACCGTGGCTGGGAAATATAAAGTAAAATACAATTCCAGAGGGAATAAATATTCCTTCCGAAGCTGAGGAACAATCTCAAACACCTTGACTTGTGAAGCAAGTGACAGCTTGCAAGGGTTCTATCGAATATGTGTTTTGATTGATGGTCAGAAGAGGATGTTTACAAGATTTATAAGAATAGGAATGGAAGGATAACACACGAAGAAGTATATGAGAACGGGCTCACGGGCCATAAAAAACTACTATCTCGCTAAGTAGATTTCACGTAGACAGACCTAGCTAGACAGACAGACAGGCTTCATTTGTCGACAATCGTTATGACTAACCCGCAAAATGTATTGGCACCAGTGCAGAACAATCGACGAATTTCTCGGGAATATTAATAGTGTACATTACACTAAAGCAACAAACCCATTACAATTTACGCACAGTTTGCATACTAATACAAATTAATCAGACATCGCGATGAGATGTAATATGTGCGGGTTCAAAAACCTTTACACGTCTGGGACTATAATCGCTGCAAGCGCAATGTATGAATGTCTATGTAGATCTGCAGTTACTCTCTCGATTGTGTAGTTTTCCTAACCACAAGACAAAAAAAAAACACGGTATTGCAGATAATATTCACATAATATTCATACATTGAGAACGCCTTGGCTTTATCTCCTCGTATGCAACAGCTTTTACAGTAGTAGCTGGCTTAATAAACCTAAACAATTTCTAGGGTATCAAGAAAATCAACAGACACAAGAAAAAATAGAACGTGTACATTTCGGTTTAATTGTGATTGTTGCTTTTAAGGGGATACAGCAAGGAAGGACGATCAATTCACAGTCTTTGAAAAACTCATTGACGTAATATGCAATGTTGCTGGAAAGGCATAGGTTATTTGAAGATGATTCCTAATCTATTTCCAGAATTAAAAAAAAAACAATTGTTCGTAGGCAACTAGCGATTGGTATGCTGCTTTGCAACAACTCATTGGATTGTACAAAGAAGTAACACAACGGGGTGATAATTACAATAGTTACGACATTTTGAACTGTTTTAGAAATACATACGACCTAATGCAATATGTTTAATGGGAAAATGACTTTTGCAGAACGGCATCTCAAACTTCACAGTGTAGTGCCTTGCTCAAAAAGTTCAAATATACGTTAGACCTTTAAAAATGAAGATTTGGGATTAGAAAGGGAGAAAGGGAGTCCTACATTTACCATATAACTAAGGAAGTTGTTGTATTGTACCACACTTCTACTACTTCAAAACAAATCTAACAGCTCCTTACGAATGAATGAAATATATTGTGTAATCGCCACTGAGGTAGCTGATGACTTTAATTAAATAGATTAAGTGAGCAAAAAGAAAAATTATATTAACTATCTGCAAAAATATATAAAAATACTTTTTGTTTATGGCTATCCCAATATGTATTTGTATTTCACGTCAGCCAATTTGGAAATAATGTACGTATGTATAGGGGAACACACGATTATAATTTGATTAATGAGAAATCATTTCATTGGTTTATCCGCCGGGATATCAAACTCGCAGATGTCTAACAGGACACACTTTGGATGGGAATTTAAATCCTTTTCGATTAGGATCCTTTGATGCAAAAACCAAGCCGGTATGACACGCAGTAGGTAGGAAAAAGTGTAAAAAAGACCCTGGCTTTTTACGAAAGATGCGCGTTGAAAGAACGCTTCGTTTGATGCAAAAACCAAGCCGGTAGGACACGCAGGTAGGAAAAAGTGTACTTGTTTATTTTCTTCTTTAAATTATTCCGGTGAAAAAGTTTAAATTGCATGAAATACAACAATTCATGTTTGTGATTAGACGTATGAGCACGATTTGTATGAGCATCGGAAGACGTAGAACAGGAATAGTTACTATAGAGTTAACAATAGCATGCGGTGTGTTTGTATGTACGTATTGCGACTTGAACAATACCTCGTTCCCATGTTGAGGCTTATTAAAAAATATATACATAACTACACGCGATATTGATTTATCCTCAAATACGTATGCATATCTATATTTACTAAGCTACTTCAAATAAAATCCAAAGATACACAAACAAGATTGAATCTTCTAACTTGTCATACATGTTGATATGTACCTGCATTTGTTAGAGTTTGAAATTGAGAAAAAAATTAGTTTGAAAAACCATATCAGTCTCTGAAAGAAAGAACAGCGTGATGAAAAGACAGCCAATCCGTTGTGACATAACACATTTTTCTACACGAACCTAAATGAATAGAAATAAAGTGAGAACGAACATGTTCGAAAAGAATTCCACTCAGCATTAGAAAACAAAGAATTAAATAACATTTATGTAAATAATGCACAATATGTCATTTGGGTAAATGAGGAAAAACTCTGAACATACAAGGAACATTATATAACGGCAGTGGTTCATCTGTTTACCTTTGAATCGTATTGAACTAGTCGGGATAAAATATCAATAGAATTCAAATTATTCATGTGTCTGTTAATACATATCTGGCATCGAGAACCGAAACAGGTTTTCATTTGGCTACCTGCATAATGCATTTAACAGAATCAATAGGATGGGAATTTCAAAAATTGTGAAATAACCTATAATTACCGAAATAAATGTTCATTAGAAAAATAATTAGCGTATTTAGTCTATCTTCAGGATTGTGGTGAAATTTACCTAACCTAACTGCTTGCGAATCCGAAAGATATCTTTTGCTAAAGAATCAAATAACACGTTGACAAGCCTGCATTTCAAAGCATTTCAAAATGAAGCAGTTTTTCATATTTCGCATAAATAAATTCAATTATAATTGCAAGAAAAATTAAAGATACAAATATATAACAGAACCACCGTCCCTCATGAGAGTTACATAACAATTCTGACAGCCCGTGCGGGAGTATCAAAAATAATTGAATAGCATATCCATCAGCCAGGCAACGAACTCTTAGCACTGAATTCACGGCACTTTCACAAGGTTGCCCAGCTAAACGCTTCCGAGGCACACCTCCTCTCTGAGTGATTATGCATTCGAATGTTATTGATAAGCAACTTCTTTAATATACACTATACAAAATTAACAAAATATTACCAATGTAGCTGCACTTTTGGCCAATAACGATGGCAATTTTATGAGGTTGGCCATTATGATAAATTTTTATTCGATGTGTTTCGCGTATTCTACTCGTAAGAAGAAAAAAACAAGGGAAAACTCAAAATAAATATTCACTTTGAATGAATGGAGTGAGGAATAAAATTTTTTTCGTGATGCTTTCTTTTTCTACACGGTTCGTATAAGATAATGATTAGCTATCTAATGCCTCACACCTCGATGAAACTTCTCCGTTCGCACCGATCGACTGAACCAGCAGACTACGATGCCAAATATT
This sequence comes from Eristalis tenax, assembly GCA_905231855.2. Taxonomy (NCBI): domain Eukaryota; kingdom Metazoa; phylum Arthropoda; class Insecta; order Diptera; family Syrphidae; genus Eristalis; species Eristalis tenax. Next base: position 33,929,119 of record HG993125.1, on the reverse strand, counting down.
GAGGTATGAAAATACCAAAACAATCGCCAGATGCCGCTTAAAAGAGGGGGCATCGATTCTGTACCTGTCACCATAAAGATTCGTTAATTTTGACGTTTTGTTTTCATTTTCCTAAACTTCTCACTCCGAATACAATATGCCTACAGGTGTACATAACGAACATATTAACCTTGAAGGCGCGTCTGCAATTGAAATGTTGTGGTGTTTTTTGGAGGAAACTAAAATATTTGTTTCTTAATATATTTAACAGAAATCACCACATGGCGAAATTCGTCACAGGAATTTTCAGTGTGTGATCCATTTTGTCTAACCTCCTTTGCCGACAAGCGAGTATAAAAGCCACCAACTCGTGACGAATCACTCTTCTAAAGCCCAGACAGGCAACTCTGGTAGTTTTAATAGAAAGACACCTTTAAATTACAGACATATTTTCACACACATACTAATCCTAGCTTTTGCGGGAACATTTGCAATTGGTATATAGTCCCTTAACGTTCGTTAATTTGTCGATGATTCCGAAAAAGTAGGGTGCCTACCTTTTCCATAATGATTAAGAGTAGAGATTACACAACTCTACATACGATTTGATTATACGTCAACGGCAACACTAAACAAAAGAGGATCAGATTCATTAAGCGATGTAATGAACCGATTGGTTTTTGGATGAGGTTCCCAATCTCAGGCTCTGAATGAGGGAACTTTGAGACTACGATGCACAACACGAGTGTTTGCAGAGAAGCTAGGCCCGCTCCCTCTACGGCCTGTAGCGCCACCAATATTATTATTATTATTACAATAAATATATGACTATAGCTATATCTATAGCTATTAGATAAATATAAACATAGTATAAAGTAATCAGTTCTGGTATTTCTTTAATATGCAGACCAAAGCATTTAAATGAAAAATTCTATTTTGAAAGAAATTCGCACCACGGGTACTCAATTAAAATAACCGTGTTTCGGCATGGACATTTACATCCTGTCGAGTATGATTAAATTATTTGTGGACCCTGATATTTTCCAGTATTTGCATTTGTCATTCATATAGCCAGCAAACCACTGCATATTTAATCGAGAAAGTCCTTGTGAATACATTCAGTACTGAGCACTTAATTGCAATGTGAGTACACATTTTTAATATAGTGTAGACGAAGTCTTAATCTCATCGAAATTATTCCATGACTTCACGAATGTTTTGACGTCCAGTGTGATAATACAGTTCAAAACTGCCATATCAGCCACGTTGGAAGTGTTGACGTTTGTGGACTCCTCTCCCGTAGCAATTCTTCAGCAGTAATTTTCATCAATAATTCGTGTTTCGTCTGCTATTGTAACATTTATATTTAATTGCACGTTAAAATTTGGTAAGAAAGTAGACTTTAATGAGATTTCTATGCTGGAGCATTATTACGAGTGAAAGCAATTTGTAGTGATCTCTGGTTTAATTGAGAACAAATTCTTATGTACATATGTAGATGTAATTTCGAGTAGGACGATTTAGAAACTAATTACGATCGTATTTTGTTGAATTTTAGTTGTAGTGGCAAATATTAAGAATACAACTCACCATGAAGGTTAAGGAGTTGCAAAAAACAGTGAATGTGGCCTGGTCACCGCAGCAGCAGTATCCAATATATTTAGCGGCCGGCTCTGCTGCTCAACAACTTGATTCTAATGGAACATCAGTGCTGGAGATTTATTCAACGAATTTAAAAGAACTTGGCTATGACTTAGAACTTAAGGCAAGTCTTCCAAGTCAATACAGGTATTTATAATTGGATTTATTTGTACATGTCATTGTCATTCATTTGGGTACAGGTTTCAGAAAATTATTTGGTCACCAACTGGTTACAATAGTAACCATCCGAATGGCCTGATTGTTGGTGGTTGTGAAAGTGGACATTTAATGATTTATAGTGCTGCAAAAATGCTTGCTGGAGAGGAAGGTTTAATTGCTCGACAAGACTCCCACACTGGACCAGTTCGTGGCCTTGACTTCAATCCTTTCCAAACGAATCTACTTGCATCTGTTGCTTCTGAATCGGAGATTTTTGTTTGGGATTTGAATAACACTGCCACGCACATGACACCAGGAACAAAAACTCAGCCACTTGAAGACGTGCAGAATGTTGCATGGAATAGACAAGTACAACATATTTTGGCATCAGTATTTAGCTCGCGCTGTGTTATCTGGGATTTGAGAAAAAATGAACAAATCATCAAGTTGTCTGACACACAATCGCGAGTGCGTTGGCGAGCCGTGCAGTGGCATCCTGATGTTGCTACACAAATATGGCTAGCATCAGAGGAGGATCAAGCTCCGGTTGTCCAAATGTGGGACTTGAGATATGCTACAGCTCCGGCAAAAACCATGCAAATCCATCAAAGAGGAATTCTAAGTATGTCGTGGTGTCCACAAGACACGGACATGATGGTTTCATGTGGCAAAGACAACAAAATCTTTTGTTGGAATCCGAATACAGATTTGGCAGAGGGAGAGATACTTTCCGAAGTGGCGGCAACTTCTCAGTGGTATTCTGACGTCCAATGGTGTCCCAGAAATCCCGCTTTGATTGCCAGCTCAAGTCTTGACGGAATGGTTTCCATATATTCCCTATTTGGTGGTACACAGCAACAAGTACAAACCTCAAACAAGATTGCAGATTCATTCCCCGGCATGGACCAGTTTGCCATGGCACCAGTTCCATCACAGACAACTCAAATAACATATTCGGATCCCTCAAAACCACCCAAGTGGATGAAGAAAACATCGGGTGTTAAGTTTGGTGTAAGATTTCCTAAAAATATACACATATTAAGTTTCTTGACATATTTTTCTTCAACTGCAGTTTGGTGGAAAGCTTGTTCACTTCAATTCACAATCGAAAGCTGTTAATATCAGTCAGGTTGTGACCGAACCAGAGCTAGTAGAACGTGCAACTGCTTTGGAGAAGTCGCTTGCCGAAGCGAACTTTGTTGATTACTGCCGTGATAGAGCTGATAAAATGAACGATCAGGATGGGCGCTACTTATGGTACTTCCTAAAGGCTAATTTTGAATTGAATCCTAAAGAGGAAATGCTGAATTTGTTAGGTAAACTGCGACCCCAACTAGTCATATTTAGACTCGCTTATCATTTCAGTTTCTTGTAGGCTACAGCAAAGAAGACATTGATAACAAGTTCTCCAAGTACATCAAAGAGGAAGACGTAACAAATGCTGTTGACCAGATAACAGATCGGATTTCTTCCTTGACACATGTAAGTAATTCCGTCATTAAGTATATAGTGCGTTGCATTTGTTCCAATATTACCCGACAACACACAACACAGATGTCTTAGAACGCAAGTGGGAAAATCAATTGTCAAAGTTTGCCATGTACACGAGATAACCGCGTGTTGGAATTGTCAAATAACTACAGAACAAGATAGTGAGCGGATGGGTTTATAAGAGCATGCACGATTTTGGAATTGAAATCATATACATGTGTAGTATTGTGATTAGAATACCATAAGAATTAAATCTACATATTTTGTCACGCATACCATCTTACGTCACACGGCATGGGATAGGAATTTGATAAACCCTATGGGTAGTGATCGAGAGATTTCATTTCGATCGTCAGAGCGAGATGAATGAATAATCTAGTGCTGTGACCCAAGAGCTTTGTGCTCTTCGCGACCATGGCATGGATAGCTGCATGATAATACATTCGAGTTAAACTATGTGCTGTCGGATCTTTCTTTGAATCCGAGGAAATGTGCTTGAAAACACTGCCGGTATTCTGACTGAACAGAGTTCTTGGTTTCAATTCCATTCGGATGGGTTTCATTCAAGCTCAACAGGGTCTTCTTTCCCCGCTAATTATTCCATTCGGATGGGATTGTGGCATTAAAAGGCATTTATATGTTGATGAAGTAGTTTTTCGACATTTTCCAATGTTTTAAAATGCTTACATGCCGTGTAAGGCTTAGGCTCCGGATGTACTACTGATAAATAGCCAACAGGCTCGTTATGCGCAGTTTGTTATTTTTTGTCTTTTTTTGCAGCCTTTTCCCTTTGTTTTTTTAGTATAAGACATGTGCTTATACAATCGCATCCCTGTCGGCTTCAGCTCTTTCTGAACTGTTTGAGGTGTTGTTGCGGTGAAAGCATCAAGGTTAGGTTGTAGTGGCTGACTGCGGTTAAGCTGGCCAATGCTGATGCTACTCAGTTCATTGAAACCCAGTTTCACAGTGCAAGTTCTTCCAATTTAGGTTTAAACTTCAGTTCAACGATTTATTCGGTTTCACAGTTTCGTTTAAACCGTGAACTGATTTCAATTTGTAGTTTATGCAAAACGAAAGTGTACTCCAGTTAAAGCGAGCGCAAGCATTTTGCTCCCAATAAAACTGATGTTGGATAAAAAAATCCACTACTTCCTCATTTTTATTTCCATTTTACTCTTTGTCATTTTCGCCATTTGATGAAAAGTAACAACTAGGTACCTTGTTCCATTTTCTTATTACTTCCTTTCACTGGTCAGACTCAGGGATGGATTACCTGCTGCACAGCCGCGCTAATATGATTTCAAAGGACTGAACCAAAGGCATTTTAAAACCACAAAGTATACCAAATTCATCAACTACAGCACCACTCTGCAGGTTTACCAATATTTATCGATCGCATTACACAAACGAGGTTCACTGTGAAACAGGACAGTACTTAAATGTAAACCTTCGACGTGAAACTGGGCATACGATTATTGAAGTAGTAGGCTCATAGGTGTAAGTACCTACGACGAGAAGGAAACTACTTTCTCCATTGTACTTTGAATAGTTTGCCAAGTTCACTCCGGGAAAAACTGCCTTACTCTTGATTAATGATTGTTAGTAGAGCTTTTTTTTCTTATGATCTTAGTAAAAGCCATACTAGCTGGCTGTCTTACAAGCTTCCAGATATTTTCATCTCCAGCTTCCCTCATAAACATTTGTTTGTGAGGATTAAGAATTGGGATTTTAATTGGTCTCTTGTTTCGATTTTAATTGAAGACCTCCTAGAATATTTTATGCCCACGGTTCCAGCGTACGGTGGGATTGATTTAACTGGCAGATACGGTAGATGACACAGTTTTAGTCGTTTAGTTGTGGCTTCTGATTGTATAGAATGCTCGATTCGAACCGTCAATCGGACTCATATTGAAATCCTCACTTCCCCCAGAAACACCATTCTTACCCTTGATTAACCCGCTAAACACTTGTTCGAATATTCAGAACTCATTCCATAACCAATGTGCATGGACGTAATAATAAATAACATCTTTCTCGTGTTATATGCTCGCGTTCGCTTTGTAGTAGTTTTCCCCCAATGCTGTTATACTTCTAAGATTCAGATATGAAAATAGTACAAAACTAATTGATCCTCATTTTGTTTTCTTACATCACACTAATCAATCAACACACACTTGTTACCATAAAATTCAATTTAAAAAAAATGTATCATTGCACTCTCAAAATTAATGCGCACACCGAAGAGCGATTCATCTGAAGTTGAGTGCGATCAGAGCACCGATGAGAGCACAGACATATCGGTAAGGAACTGAAAGTTGGTGTTGTTTTCGTGTACGAGTAGTTTTATGTATTTGCGGTTTTGATCATTGCATGCGAAGTACTTGTCTTGTGTACGTTCTTTTTTAATGCAATGCATTCAATATTTTCCAGCAGAGCGGGGACCAAAACCAAATTTTCGATGCGATTGCCGCGGGCAGCAAAGTAGCAGAGGAACAAAATGAAAAGAAACAGGTTCCTTTCAAAATTCCAAATGGCGATGGTAAGTTTTGTGGATGCATATTCTACCCAAGTCGATATAAAGAGTTTTATTCACCATTTCAGATCCTGACAGTCTCATTTCGGAGGCCATCATTACTGGGAATGTCGAAGCAGCCGTGCAGCTATGCATTGAAAACGACCGGCCAGCAGAAGCTCTCATTATCGCATCTACAGCTGGAATTGAATTCCTTACGAAAACCCAAGATCTCTATTTGAGGAAACAGAACAGTGAGCTCTCGAATGTAATCTCGGCATTAGTAACTAGAGACTGGATGGAGTTAGTTACTCGGTGCACTGTGGATTCGTGGAAGGAAGCACTCGTTGCTGCACTGCGGCACAGCGATCGCAAAGTTACAGACATTTGTGAGAGGCTAGGGGACCGTTTGTTGGGCGAAAAAACAAGCTTGGAGTTCACGAGAAACGCCATCCTCTGCTATATATGTGCTGGAAGCGTGGAAAAACTAGTCGATGCTTGGTACCAGCTGAAGCAGCTGGAAAAGAATGATGCTGAATATGACATGAATACTGTGGAATTACAAGAATTGGCAGAGGTTGTGATGTTGTTGAGCAAATCACTAGAACAGCAAGGAGTATCAATTGAACCTGAAGGAAAGTTTGCGGAATTTGTATCTCAGTATGGAAGTCTGTTGGTCACCCAAGGGGCCCTAAACACTGCTATGGCATATGTATTCGCCCTTGGCCCATCTACTCATCCCAATTTGGAAGATTTGCGTAATCGACTGCATAGTATTACAAACCCAAAGGAGGACTATGGACAAGGGGAGAGATTGACGTCGAATCGATTGCCACAGCAACAGGTTCTCCAACAAGAAAACTTCTACAGCAAACAGAATACGGCCCAACCGTTCAACAATTCCCAACCTCGCGGTTCATTCTCCACACCAGGATTCCCACCAAATGCTTTTAAGACTGGCTTACCGCCTGGAAATCAATGGAATTCTCCCATTCCAGGTGGTCCAATGCCTATGCAACCCGCTCCACTGGGACTGTTCAATCCTCAGCAGTCAAGTGCTTCGACTCTTAATCCTAACTTATCACAATCAGTCACATCGCCCCCACCTAAACCTCCAACTGCGTCTCAGATTAGTGAAAGTCTCATGCAACCACCAAGACCGTCAAGTGTGAGTTCACAAGGGTCGACTTCGTTGCCCTCCCGTTCTAAATATTTACTCGATCCATCTGTGTCGAGTGGGCCCCAATATGGTGGTCAGCAAAGTTACGGTGGCGGTTATATGCAGCCACCAGCAGTCCCTCCAACTAATTTTAATACAATGCCATTTGCTTCAAATCCAACAACATATCAGCCACCAACTATGATGCAACCTTTGCCCACACCTAGTGTTCCAACCATGCCAACAATGCAAAACAATTTCATGCCGTTGAACAGCAATCAACCACAACAAACTAATTACTTACCAGGAATCGCTCCAATAGAATCCGCCCCTCCTATGGGAGTGCCTCCGCCATTGCATTCTGTACAGAGGAACCCAACGCCTCCGCCAGGTTGGAATGATCCTCCGGTACTCAAGTCGAACAGACAACAGGTGAGTTCACATTAAAAAAAAGAAAACAAGTTTCTATACATTTATTCAAGCTGTTCATATTTTCGCACAATCAGCAATTCAGTATCTTACGAGATTCAATTCATTTAAATAAGGGCGACACATTCACGTAGTAGCTGTACTCGCTCATCATGCAATTCTAATTGAAGGAGCCTGTCTTTTCAACTTCGCAATTCAAATAAATTCAAAAAATTCATGAGCTACAATAACTGGTAAATGAAACGAGGTTCTTGAAAGTTGAGCCATGAATCAACAAAAGTGAAAGACTTTTTTCACAATTCGAAAACTCTCGTCCCCTTGATATACAATCATTAAGTTCAAACCAGATTCACATGTGTACTACATCGAAATCCACAATAAATTCTCGATTTTATTTACTTTTACTTATGTGGTAATTTGCGCTTCGTCAAAGCACAGGTCTTCTATAGTGAACAAAATGAAATGTCTGCCAGACATGCTGGTACTCGGAAATGGCAGAAGATAATAAGTCATACACCTGCTGGTGCTGTCAATGATGCGATTAAATGCGTTCAGGTTAGAAAATGTTCGAATGGCGCTTGGAAGGTTTTTATTTTTGTAAATGTTTTGTAAAATTGTATTTTTTCTTTGTTTTATTGTGCTTGGTAGTCTCGATTTTCCCAGTTTTTCCAGTTCTTACTTTCCCAGTTTTGTGTTACATAACAGAGTTCGTTAAACACATCTTTAACAATATATTTCAGCCTAAAAAGACAGAGCCCGTTACATCTGCTATAATGCATCCGTTATTTGGTGTGGATCCGAATCAAAATCAAAATGGATACCTCGATCCAAATGCAGCATATCAGGTTCAAATATTAACTGAATGTTAAAATTCCATTAGTTCTAAACGTTTTTTTTTTATATTTTGTTTACAGAATCAATCAATGCCACTGCAGCCTAATATGCCCCAGCAGCAACTTCCCCCACAAACACCATACAATCCAAATCAGCAAAACAACAATCAGTATCCGCGTCAAATGAACTTCCAGACGACAGCTGTTCAGTATCAACAGCAGCAGCAGCATACGACGTATCCCGAACAACCAGCTCAAATACAACAGCGGCAACCTGAGCCTCCTAAGGAGAAGCCACCACTACCAGAAGAGTTCATATATATGCAAACAGTCTTCGAGGAACTTAAGACTCTGTGTCTCACAGTTGCTTCGGACCCGGTAAGTTAATTACACATATTTGACAACTACAACGTGAATAATTCAACAAGAATCAACTGTGGCTAGGACCATGAGTTTAGGATTGGTGTGTTTTGTAAGAAAATTATGTTATCGTTTGGGTGCCCTGAAGGCCTACTGGCCGCGGATCGCTTAGACCAACTTGTTGGGTCTATTGTGCCCATGTTTAGGGGTGTTAGTTACCCTACTGCAGTTCTAAAACCGTAAGGATGAAACTCAATCAAAACACAAAAGGCTGTTTAGTATTGTGTCAATAGTTTGGTTGCTGGAAAGGATGGAATTGGATTGAGCAGAAGAGGTGCATGGTGATTGGTCAAGTAGGTGGTAGTTTTTTTTTTTTCGGAATATTGTCTCTTTGAGATGTACTAGTGAGATGTACTAGTGTGTTGTAAGGGTGTCCCAATCTGAAGCGAGAATGAATGAAAGAACGTTGTTGATGGAAAAACATGAGCGGGACTGGATTTTTGTGTTGGTTTAGTAGCGAGTCTTTCTGATCAGATTACCGATGAATCTAATTGTTATCTAACTTGTAGTAGATCTGCTGGTGAATTTGGTGAGTCTGATTGACGGTTTCATTTCCTCAATGGCTAAGCCTTTTTTGATGACTTCTTCTTTATTTGGCGATACAGTCCGGGCTGGACCTGGGCCTCTCAAACAAAGCACGATCTCTGGCTAGCTGCGTCCAGTGTTGCACTCCATGTTGGTTGAGGCCCTTCTCTACCTGGTTGCGGGACCTTAAACGCGGGCGTCCTCTGTTGCATTCGCCCACAGATTCGGAGTCGAAGACTCTTCGGGCGAAGCTCAGTTGTCTATGCACTCTACATGACCTAGCCACCTTTGACGTTGGATCCGTTGACTTCTGAGTAGCTCATGTCGCTTGTTGTTGAATCTTCACCCCCAAATACCGTGAACGCAAACAGGACCCAATGTCGAACGAGACTCAAGACTGTTGTCATTTCAAGCAGCAATAAGAGGATTCCATTCATTTGATTTCGTGAATAACTTTGCCTCCATCGTACTTGACTCCTGGTCTACACATTACTACGCTTCCCCCGAAATGAACAGTAATGCGTAACATGCTCTCCGACATTAAGCGTGCATTGGTGCTTGTGTTGTCTACACACAGTCTCCACTTGCATTAGACGGTGTCTCCGTCTCTGTCGTGTGCATGCATGAACTTGCACATGGCTTAAATGACTGAACAGAGCGCATGCGCAAGTTGCATTTGGTGAGAGAGCTACTTAAGCACAGTCTACACTCTCCACTTGCATTAGCCAATCGGTCTGTCTTCTTGTGTGCAGCATGGATGATCTTCCTCGGGGCTGAAATTAAGACATTGACTTGTGCGACGGGAGTGGGGAGGAGGTGAATGTTTGGTGGGACCGGTGGCTAGGGGGTCAAGTGGCGAGTGGGTTATTGGCTACTACCATTGGCTTCGGACCTAGTGCCTAGGGGTTAATGGTTGTGGTTGTGGTTGGTAGTGGACTAGGCTATGGGGAGTGACATTGGAGGACAGGAACTAGAAGGGCTGATGTCTACAGGGGAATAGGGAGGCCTAATGCAAAGTGGGCCAATGGCCAAGGAGGGTCGAATAACCCTTCTACTGACGGGTGATAGTATTGAACAGCTCTCCCCATGAGCGGGCTTCCAATGCCAATGCGAACGACGAACCGGCTTAAGAACCCCCGGGAGATGGCGGTCTTAGGTGATGGGAGGGGAATATGTACTATTTCAGTGAATGTCTATCCTGGCTCTGTCTCCGCCGTCATCAGCCATCGACGTCGTCCTCATCGGATGAGGAGACTCCAGGAGCAGAACAACATACGTACAGCTTTTGGCAGGAGTTTTTCTTCTTCTTGATGTTGTTTTCACTATTTACTGCGGAGCCGAGATAGAAGAAGTCCTTAACTACCTCGAACTTATAGATGTCGCTCTGTTTAAGACATCGATTTTGTCAATTTTAGCAACTTCCTTTGACATTGAGTCAGCAAACGCCCCATTGACGGTCCGCTGTGATCTGCCTAAAAACGACATAAAAACAACGAATAGGTGGTGATTGTCTATCGTATAATGAAATTGTCCTTTATGTGCTTTCCCTATCAGAGAACCCTCCCTGGCCGCTCGTTCCTTCCACCATCCCCTTTTAATGCTGCTAACATTTGTTGGTTACAAATGTATGATTTTATCGTGCTTGTATGTATAAAAATAAATACTTATTATTTATTTTCAGCGAATGAAAAGGAAATTTGTTGATGTAGCAAAACGTTTAGAGAATCTATATGACTGCCTTCGAGACGGAAGGGTAAGTTGAATATAATTTGTTTTGAAGTTTCAAGAAAAATTAATTAATTTGCATTCTCTTACTTTTCTCTAGCTAACTCCAAATACTATAACAGCTCTCAATCAAATAGTGCAATACATTCAGATCGGTGATTACGGCAACGCTCTGGCCGTACATACTTCAATAGCTTTTGGCACTGATTTCGCGCAGACGGCAGGCTTTATGCCCGGCATTAAAGTACTCGTGCAGTCGGCTTCCGATTTAAAAGTCTACTTAAGATAGATTTTAAGATTTGTATAAGTTTAATCGTATATACGAAATGTATTGTGCTTTCGGAAAAGATATTGTTAATTCATGATGGTTGCTGCATGCACTCGAAGAGAGGGAAACGAATAACAAAATGTTTTCCTTAATCGCCTTGATATCTGCATCAATTATGGTTGAATATAATTATAGAGATATATAATAAAGTTGAACGCTGTGAGACTACACTTAAAACGAGGCGTTATGGCAAGAAGTATATTTTGGAAATTTTATAACATTTAAAATATCGACAGACATCAACATTCATAAACATACAAAGCTGTCATCATGAATGGCGCTATCGATCTTTGTTTCTATTATTTGTTTTTTTATTCAAGATTTATTGTGTTTCGAAACGAATACTTGCATATATACGTATATACAATATAATTTTAATATCGTAAAAATAAAACTATTTGAAAAAGTGAAAACATGCTCAGTGTTGTCAAGCACTTGGCCAAAGCAGCATTCAGTTCGAATATTACAATCTTTACAATTTTTTAACTATAAATTAAAATGTACTTTGCTGCAGGGCTTGTAACTCTAAAACATAAACAGGCCTTGTGTCTAGATAATAATAACATAATATGAGTGGCGTTACACCCTGTAGAGGTCCAGGGCCGAGCTGCTACCTTTACCACTTGTGATGTGCGTGCCATGGTTCTATCACGTGTGGAGGGCACTTACGGTTTTATCCCGACTCCGAACAGCCAAGTTTGAGGCAGTTATTCTCCTAGAGCATTATCCGTGACTCGAAAGAGGTGGCGCGTACCTGGAATCGAATCTAGACACCATAGGTTCGAGTGAGTCGGTACGTACCCAGGACGCCATAAATTGTGTAGTGCGATATAAAATGTGGGTGTTGCGTAACAATTTGGAAATTCTATTCCAATTTCCAGGTTCAGGTAGACTAACCGATGTTAGATGAGCAAGGTTTGTCCAAGTTTGAACTGCACTCGGAACAAGTTGGAAAACTTCGGTGTTGATGCGTGTGGGAGGTTGATGTGACCTAGACAAAATAGTGTTCATCGGTTTGTTTGTGAAGATTGGGAATGTTTTGATTTGAAAAAGTGTTCGCAATTGGTCCAGGTTTATAGATTGTGTTCACGAACCTTTCGAGCTACTTCACGTGACATGTCCCGTGTAGTAAACACTGAGAAGGATTGTCGTTTAGTTTTACTTGAAGCACGACCAAGCTGCCAACAAATCAAAAAGCGGCCACGAAATCTTAAGGATGTAGTTATCGCCTGCGGAATGAGTTTTGTTTCCGCCGTACTTAATATTCAAAGTTAATGCGATTGTTGGGCAACGCAGGGATTTAAAGCCATCTGTAGTATCTGTGTACAAGCTGCCATCCTCGGGCGTTGAGCGGTCGACTATTCCCTTAGTCATATCACATGTCACTGTGATAAATTTATATTCAATTAGTCACTCAAATGTCACATAAGGTAACTAAGACTAATTTGTCACAGTGACATGAGGCACGACTAAGAAAACAACGGGATTGCCTACGTCTTATGTCGACTACGAATGGAAGAGGGAAAGCATTTTCTGTACAAGAATACTTTTCGTCAGAAATGAAGTATGATAGAGATCCCCAACTTCACAGCTGATTGACCCCTAGTCAATCGACAAATTTGACGGATAATCATGAAAATTTTGACAATTATTCACGAAATAACGTTAATGCCGTTCTATTATTGGTCAATTTGGCTTTAGAAAACAATATAAAAAATGGTTAGGCGTCTCTATCATCACTTCATTTCTGCTTTTCGTACATTCTAAGTTACAAACATCGACTACTCTGGACCAAATCAGAATTTTGAATTCCGTCTAGCAGGCGCAAGTATATCATTTGCCTCCTTTCTGTTCTTGTGTTATGTGTTTGTTTCAGTCATTGTCGATAAGTTCGTTCCGGTTTCGATAGTTTTTATCATCCCTCTTATTCCTAAATAAATAAGTTGTAACGGTTTTGCAAATTGTGGGAGAGCAGGTATATCCTATCCTTACTATATAATGTTTAATCGAGAATTCTAGCCAATTTTCTAAAGCCACCAACCGAAAGCTCTTATAAAGGTGTTGATACCCAGTCAGAGGGAGTGAAACACTTCTTGCATCGTTTGAAAGAACAACATTCCCGAGGACCCCTGTTGATCTATCCACATGCGTGTTGTGCTGATACACATAACGAAAGTCTTTCGGTCTCTTAAATAGTCAATTCCCATTCATGAATAACGACTGGCTTGTAAGGGTTGTATTGAGATGTACTTTATTGAGTTTATTTAATTTGAAGCCAGCAGGAGTAGAATGCAATGTGAGTTACATACGCTGCCGTTTCCCTTCTAAGGTGGAAGGACATTGTCATGAGTCTTGGGAAGAATATGAAAAGTAATGTTTAGAAGTAGCATTAATAAAAACGAAAAAAAAAATGACGGAGACAGAACAGAGCCTTTCGGAACACCAGGGTTTATTTGGTGGATATCCGACACGATCACATCGAACACAATTTGAACCGATTAGTTCAAAAGGTAATTTCTAATCCACCGAGAAACCAAGACAAAAGCTTCGCCAGAGGTCTTATTGTATGTTCAGTGTTGTAAAGCACTTGACCAAAGCAACTCAGAGGCCCATATTGTACAGAAAAAACAATTCCACGCATCGGAGAGAAAATCACCAGTGGATCTGCGGAAACTTATTGCCATACACTCACTTTTTCATATTAAATTGTATAAAGGGCATCTACATCCACTTATTTGTCACATAGTTGAATCTTCTAAAATTCTGTAATTGGAGCACCTCCGAAGTAAACCGCACTTTATGCATACACTAGGTTTTTTATATAAGTGAACCTCTGAGAACGGGACACCTCTGAAACTCTGCTCTCAACTGAATGCAAGGATTTCGTAAAAAAACATTTCGTTATCTGAAAATCAACTTTCGGTGGAATAGAAATTACAGGTGTCACCTCTGATTGTGAGAATGAGTACATGCAGAAATAGACAGTTAACACTTCAGGGACATTTTATATCAGAACTATGTTTAATTTGGTTGTGACAGAATGATATTTGGCCCAATCTAGAGTTCCTCTCATGTCGGGGCACCTCTAACCTTGTTCGATTTTCTTGCTCCCTTGGAGTGACCCATTAACGAGGTTTCGATTAAGTCATAAGATCTACGGAAAAATATATTCGAATTCTAAGTATCTAAAAGCATAGTTTTATTTAGTTTTATTTCAGTTAAATATATTACATACACGCTAGATTGCAATACCGGGTACACTTGCAATTTCGAATGCACCGGATTTGTATTTTGCAAGCACTGTTGCGGAAACACTTCTGCAAAAATCAAACTGTATAAATTTCCCCCCAACAGCCTTCATGAAAATTCCCAAACTCATCTCAAGTGTCAACAAATCGTCATACTCGCCATACGTCGTGTCCGAAAAAAATAACAAACAAATAACAAACACTCAGCGAGATGGTGGACGAGTCGTTACGTCAGCGCGACATTGGCATCGCATTAAATACGCGATGGAATGCGTTGCAGAAGGCAAAACGTCAGACTGACAGCACTAATCAGCAGACGTGCGAGACAGACACAAAAGGCAAAAACGAAGGAAAAAATATCACTCACTGCCGTTTCGGTGAGAATTCTCAAAATAAATAAAATTTTTACACCTTCCTATGAGATTTTTCCAACTGGAAAATTATGGTAAGTCAATGCATGCTATGCAATTTGAATTCTTAACGTACTTTTCCAATAAAAGTTCATCTCCATATAGTCTGACAAAGTTGTACGAGATACGAGAATTTGGTATTGCAGCAGCGGTCCATGTACCTACTGCATTTCTTGCCAAATGCTCAGTATCTGTAGTATGCTGCGAAATGTTGAAGATTTCTTTAAATGCTAAACCAGGAAAATGTCTTTCTAATTAGGTTTTCAATATTTTATTCAAGGATCGTGTGACAAAGCCTCAAAAGAAGATGTTAATCTCTTTGCTACGCGAAACGAAGTATATGGAGGGCAAAAAGGAGAAGGAATGGTACTGGGAAAAGATTCAAGCTGCGTTGAATACAATTGGACCGAAGAAAACCATCATACAATGGAAAAAGGTAAATAATCATATCAATCGTTCATGAATATAACATACCCAACTATATCTGGATAAAGTTGTTAACATGTTTTGACATTGCTCTGAGTTGAAGAATCGAATTGAAATGAAGTTCTTCATAAAAGTCCTTTTGAACAATACCAGAAACCAGTTTACTGTGAACTTGCAATTGAACTGACTCGATACCTCTGATTGTTCCCGAGTTCTCAAAATGTTTTGTATTATTTTGATAAATTAATTAAATTGAATCGAGTAAAATGAATTGCAACTATCTTATTTATTTATTTATTAAGCAGCCACTATATAATTGAAATTACAGTGTAACTTAGTAGCACCAAGAGCACCAAGGGGGTTATTTTTTATTACTGGTTCACTTTGTTCAAACCTCTGCCATGGTGCACTTCTTAGTTCATGAATATCCTTAAAGATGTATCCTTATGATGACAAATCAGAAGCACAGACTATTTTAGAAAACCCAGAATACTTCTATCAATAATAATAAACACAAATAAAATATTTTCTGTTTTTAGTGTTGGCGTGACATGAGATTAACAACACGTAAGAAACTCGCCGAAATGAAACGATGTCAATTAGCTGGAGGCTCACCGCCTCCGGGCATCGAATTAAATCAAGAGGATAACGATATAATTGACATTGTAGGCTCAGAGTATTTTTATGAAGAAATGGGTGGAGAGTTAAAGCCTGAAAACTTTATGACAGGATTTGAATATGTGCCAGAACAATTCTGTGATGCTATACTATCTGCTGCCGCGGTGAGCAGCAGTCAAAGTAATAAGGATGCTGGTCATCCTGCTCAAGATGGACACGAAGGTGATGGTCCTGACACGGCTGGAACGTCTAATCAAGATCATCAGCATGGAAGCAATTTTCCATCGTCTGCTGTCGGTGTACACAATGGCGAATCAAATGGTCCTGGTCATCATGGAACATTTCCGGGAATCTCAGCGGCCGCAGCTGCTGCCTGCGGACATCAGCATTTGCATCACCGTCGAAGAGAAGCAGCGGCAGCAGCAGCTGCGGCTGCTATGCACAGAGAATCAGCATTCGAGGAGAAGCTCTTGCAGTTAATGCAAGATGCATTTCCCAAAAAGGACAGAAAACGAAAAAAGCGTGATCCAGATAAACTGTTCCTGCTGTCTTTATATGAAGAAATAAAAAAGGTGCCAGAAGAAACGCGTTTGGACGTAAAAGCAGAACTTATTCAGGTGCTCAAACGGTATCAGAAAAAGGGTCCCCATAAATCAAATATAGACAAATCATCTTCCAAGCAACTGCAATCGGCGGATAAAATGCAACGCCAAGATTCTCAACAATTGCATCCGCAACAGCAGCTTCCACATAGTATGTATCAACTCCAGAAAAAATACGAGAAAAATGTAGAAAAGTCGGATCAACAGCAAACTACACCCTCGTCACAGCAACAAGCTGAGGCTCAGCAAAGACAACAGCAGCATTCGCAACAATCCAGGGACGCAAACGATACTCAACGAATGCACGCACAACAACAAATCTCGCACAATCTGTTTCAAATGCAGAAAAAGTACGCGGAGGAGAATGATAAAGTCCACCAGCAGCAACAGCAGCAGCAAAATGATCAACAGCGTAAACAACTTGTTGAAACACAACCACATCCTCATCAACAATCACAACAACCGCCCCCACCACCACCACCGACGTCGAGCAATGATCAACATTTGCACCATCCACAAATGACACATGGGATCATGTTTCCCCTGCCACAAATTCGTAACGAACATCCCCATCAGCAACAGCCCCAGCCTCATCCCCATCAGCAACATCATCAGCACCACCCGGCACCGTTGTTTACCACAACGCCCCCCTCCGCCATGGCTGGTGATCGTTCGATGACATACGAAAATGTAGGATAAATTTAAGGAAAACAATTCGAGTATTGTTTGCAATCTCTTTCTCTAGCCTCTGCTCAGACATAAAATGTTCATTTCAGGGCCCTTTTATTCTTTTTTTTTTTAATTTTCGTAAGGTATGCTATTTTTTTTAACTGTTATACAAAATAATGCAATATTAGTTAAGGACTGTGTTACAAATAAAATTTGTTCGTTTATTAATTTTATATTTTCGTTTGATTAATTTGTGCGAGTGTGTATTTGTTCGTTAATTTAGTATACATATGTACATAAAGTAGATAATTCAACATCATGTTGTTTCCTTTCTGTCAATGATTTTATTTTTGGAAAAACATTGTTGCGGGCTTTTAAAAATTTCAAACAATTGGTTTTTTAAAGGGCTGGTCTATTAGCGTAGTGAAAGTGTCTTCCAAATTGCATGCTAATTGACTAAACTAATTAAACGAAGATGTGATTATAATGTTGTTCTAAATTCTATATTCAACGTGTATGGGTGCATAAAAAGAAGAAATCGTTAAAACTACTTTTTGTTCATGGTTTAATTGATGTCCTTATAAGCTCCTTAAATGTGCTACTTAATTATTATTACATGCTCGCTGCAGTCTTGGCTAGGTTGAACAAAATAACCAATATCCACGTGTTTGATTAGATCGGATATGTAAGTGCGGCAATTATGTGAATGATTCGGAAGCACAGAGCAGGGAGATATGAAGACATTTTTTGGTTAATTTGAATCAAAAGTGAAGGATGAATGAAGAGTGCTCGTCAAACATCTTCTGAACCGCATGATCAGCTTAATGTGTCGCGGGTATTAAGCACGCACGAGAGATCTCCCGGCAATTCGATCCTCCACCATCGACTCTAATTCATCAAGAGTTATGCCGAAGTGTAACCAATCGAATTTTTGGATTTGGTTCAACCACCTCTTTCTGCGTCTGCCAAGCGGTCACCTACCTAAAGCGCATTCAACGCCCGCCTCGTGATTGTGAGGACATTCGTGCTACGTGATCAAACCATCGAAGCATTGCCCTTTCCGTTCGAAGAAGCAGCAACTCAACGTTGAGTTCTCTGCGTACTGGCGTGATTCTCACCCTATCCCGGCGACTAATTCCCACAACAGCACGAAGAAATCTCATGTCAGCAACTTGTATTCGCGATCGATCACTATCCAAATTTCATGATCATAGGTGAGAGTTGGAAAACCGACTTTGACACCAAGTTTGGTCATCCTGATTACAGATCTTCCATACTGTTTCAAAACTGTCACAGCCTTCCCAATCCCACATTAAAGCTCAGTATCACTATTCCCATCACTCGTGAAAAAGACGCCGGGATACTTAAACTGCTCCACTTGCTTCAATTGGAAAGAGTGCATTCAACAGAAGTTTTGGAAATGATTTTTGGAATTATCCTCTTTAACATCTTTACTGGGTATTCTGCTTTTCATCATGTACATTAGCTGCCATAGCCTTTTCAAACATGAAACAAACCTAATGAGAATCTATTTAAAGAAACACGGCTGATGAGTATGCATCACTCTTCTTACACGTCTTTGCCTGAATACTGTGAGATCCAATATACAAGATAGAAGGTAACGCCAAGCATGGAAGCATGTCAAAGGTTCGATCCATAGTCCGGCTAGATGATGGTCTCATGTCATAGGAGATCCTACAATTGAAAGGGAAAGTATGTGACTGAGTGCTCACATTGGCAGGCTCAAACATTTGAATTTAAACAAACATAAAAAACAGTTCAGAATTTATGGCTTTATGGCTTTCGCTCTCAGACGGCAGTGTTATTACGAGTTCTGAACAGGAAACTTTATAAGTTCAAGATCGACCTATTGCCCGATGTGCGTAACGACCTATGTATATATTCTGTGGATTCGTTTTACTTAACTATTGCTAACTGAGAGTTAGAAAAAAAGCTTCTCTAAACTAAGCTGAATGTGTTAGTATGCACTAAAAGTATCGTGTTGATCTTAACAGCTTTGGGGTTCACTGTTCAGTGAAAATCACAGCCAATATTGATTTTCACCCTCTTTATGGTGATACTGGAATCAAATCAGACTAGGTGTGAAGATCAGAATACGTGCTTTGATTCTGTGAACTGTAATTATATGCACCTGTCTCAAATCCACTCATTCTGCTACCAATGGAAATACTGAAATTGTGAAATGTAACGTTTTAGTCTTAAAGCTGTTAACGAGAGGAGATTTTTAAAAGTTTCATTGTACTTATTGAAAATGTGTAAAGTGTAGTGTTCAATAATTTGTCATTTCAAGGCTAGGACCATGTTAATAAGACTAATTGCCAAAAGTATATGTATTATACATTTATTCCAACGTTTAGTGAAATCATTCGCGGTAAAAGTGTGCAGATTGGACGGAGGAACCAAAATTGGATAAACATTGTGTTCGTGAAGTAAGTCCATAAATGAAATTATTTGAGAACTAGGATTATCGAATCAATTAAGGCTATCAGTGCAAAAGTGAGAGACCCTCAGAGCTCTCTAGTGACGATCAGCATAATTTCAATTTGCGTGCGTTACGACACTATTTGAAAAAAAAAATAAAAATATTTGGACTTTCTAAGGCATAAGAAGTTAAACATTCGTCACATACTACATTTCTTGCAATAGGCTACGTAGACTGGTCTTGAAACTCGGTTGAAATAAATGTTAGTATGTACATATAACCATAGATAAAATAATGTGGAAGACATTCCACTCACACATTTATTTTGTGTCTGATACAATTCAGAGAATTATTGGACGTAGTAGGTTGTAATCAACGTTGCCTTACAACACACATTGTTTCCTGATTTCTGCCTCTCTGTCATACCATTGAAAGAGTAATCAAAGTAAACAAAGATGTGTGCAGAAGTTATTTTTCAATCGAGACAAGCTAAAATCAATTTCGTTGCAAAGTTCATTAAAAGTGTTTATACACCTTGTCATGACAACCATAGTTGGTTCTATGCCTCTTATCGTATAGTAAATTTCTCACCCGAAGAGATCTTTGGGAAGCATATATATTCATGAGAAAAAGTAAATCTGGTGAATTTACACGGCAATTAATAATATCGCGGATGAACATGGCTGACGCTGCGTTACGCCTGAAACTTAAGGTTTGCAAGCCTATTCTTTACATCTATCGTCATATTTAGGGAGTTCTTCGAAGGATTACAATTTACGGACAGCATATCTCGTGAAATTTGATTGTAATCAAACAATAGATTGTAATGAAACAATAGATGAATTAGTTATATCCCGAAAATCGTTCCTATTTCTTTTCAGAAGACCCAACAGACTTTGCAACTGCATACTAATAGTGTAATGAAAAATTCAATTTAGTATCAAAAATTAAAACGAGGGCTTTAATCACTTCTAGGCAATTAAGACTATGATAATTTATGAAATAATGACAGACTATGGGGGATGCAATTCGATATGCACATTTTTGAATATTCAGCTCTAGTCCATTGTGCTTGCACCATTCCACTAGTGCATCGGTATCCAATTGGAATTTATTACAATCAGTTAAACTGTTTATAGATAAATACAATTTAAAGTCGTCTGCGAATGTTTAAATTTTACAATATTTGAAAATTTCGTGAACATCGAGTAATGGCCCCCTGGCTACATTGTGGAACGCCCGATGTAACTTTTATTACTCGAGATCTAAAACGATGAAGGGAATCCCAAAGACTTAGCAAAGTATGATGTATTTTATCAAGGGGGTTGCGAGCAACAATGCGCGAGCCTTAGGAATAATGAGTAGGTGTGCCCCCGTTATCTTTGAAACAAAAGTACCTAATTCCGTCATTTGTATTGTTCCTCTCTTTTTGATTTGGAGAGCCGGCAGGACGTGCACATTTTTTTGAATTTAACTTGTTTTAACCGTTCGGGACAGTAAGTACTGATTTTATATGTATAATTTATTGAATTAATTGTAACATTAAATTCAATAAAGGTATTTTGTAATTCACCCCAAATCGGTGTTTATTTTCAAAAAGTCTCGCACGCGGCCCTCATAGCGGCGCCGATAGTTGGCGCTCCAAGCTGCGCCAATAGAAGGCTTTCGAAAAATCGGTGTAAAGCACATGCACTTGTAATTGATTTTCTAAATTTCTATAAATGAAGTTTTAAAACAATGAAAACTTAATTGAACATGACCTGCCCTGCAGAAAGCCTTGCTGGTTATTAGAAATAATTTCTTTTACCATGAAATATAATTTTTCTTTTACATTACTTTCAAATAACTTTGGTATCGATGAAAGCTTGGATATTGGTCGATAGTTTTCTACTTTTTCCCTTAAACCGCTTTTATATATAGGCGTCAAAAAAGCTTTATATATAGTTTGGGTGCATTAACGAACGTGAAAACTCTCTTAGCGGGCAATTTTTGTTCGCTCATAATGAGTGCCTCAAACTGTACGCTATCATATTTGTTTTTGTTGTCCGTCACAACTTTCGCAGAAGCATTCACATCATCATCTTCATGTTCTGCCAAAGGGGTCGCAGGGGCAAAACACGCAAGGCAGATCCCCATGCCGCTCGACCTAATGCCACCGACTCTAACTCATCAGAAGCCTAAGTAGAACCGAGCAAGTTTTTGGATTTGTTCCATTCACTTTGTCCCTGGTCAATAAAGCGGCAGCCTACCTGATGGAGCCGCATTTAAGGCGAGCTTCGGAAGTCGTGATGATGAGAACATTCGTGCTACATGACCAGAAGAAGAAGTAGCTGCTCAATATTGAGTTTCTTAGAAACTTAACTTTTCGTTTGTTAAGAAACTTAAAAGTACACTCTTAAGCCTGTTTACATTTTAATTGCTATTATTTATACATTGCAATTCCTCAAAATATATTGTGTAACCATAAATGAGATTTGTATCCTTTATAATATCTGTTAGCTTGTAGATTAAATAAATGAATAAATAAATAAATCGTATCTACCATGTAAGGTTACAACGCAAGGAATTAAGCCTTAAGCTTACAAGTAGATCGAGATCTGGTACATATCTAGTTAAGTAATGATGTTTGTTTTTAATTTTATTTTTTCGCACTCCATCTGATTTTGATCTTTATCAGTGAAGTCGCTAACTCGATCAGTAGCAGATAGTGTTGTCTTAGCAAACAACAATCTTATCAATGTTACACAACTGCCACCCACCTTCTCTTAATTGTTTTCATGATGCTATGAAAATGGCTTAAAATATGCAATTGCAATGACTATGAAATATAAAATTAAATCAAACATTTTAAATCGAAATGGGAAGGATGGGGTTCGTTCGATTCACTGTTTGGAAGAACCCATTCCATTTGTATCTCAGAAAGAAAAAAACTCCTCCTCCTTTGTGGTTTAGTGGAGCTGCAGCCTTAGAAATTAGCTGCTTAGGAATTTTAGAAATAAGTTTTGTATTTTAAGTAAAGGGAAGAGAAGTTAGTAAAGAATGATGTCTTATCCCTGGCCCCTATTGCGAGTGTCGACTATCGACTAATAATCGCTCGTTGTCGACTGTCGATTGTGAGTTCTTAAGTTTGGTATTGCGAGTGTGGCCCGAAGTCGATATTTGCCGACTTGAAAGCAGTTTTTTAGCGAATGAAAATTTGAGGTCGCTGCTTGTCGACTGAGGATTCTGAGCTGAAAGTGGAAGTATATTTCAGGAAATTATTTGGGTTTTAAGTCATGTGAAGTGATTTCAGGGCACGGCAAGTAACAAACAAGAAGCAAATGAAGATTTTAGTGGAAAGTTCAGACATCTTAGAGGAAAATCCAGACATCGCTAAGGACGTACATTATGTGTCTCCTAGAATCAAACAACGTATTTCACTTTTCTAGTTCGAAGATATGAAAGGACATGTTCTTAGAGACGATTGGAACAAATTAACTGCTGACAAAAAGGATTAAGATAGGAAATTGCATGAATATAAATGTGAAATAATGTCTTAACTTATATATATTTATTTTTTTTTTTAACAGAAGAGACACATTTGAAAAACCATCGCAAAATTCATTGCTGATACTGAATTGGTAGGAACCTTGAGCACAATATTGTCGCAAGTTCGATTTACTGAAGTTTTTCTCTTCATGGGAGAGTAAAACTGTAACGAGTATAGAAAGCATTATAGAAGAGTTTTTTTTTTATATATTTCCAAAAGGTTGGCACTATCCCTTAATCGTCTACTTTTACTCGCGGTTTCAAGGTAATCACCTGAATTTATCTGCCTGACTTATCAAACCACAACGCAACTGATACTCATTAGCATTTGTTTATAATTATAAGACCCTGGACTATTTTATTTAAAGTAAATAATCACTATTTTTGCGGGAAGATATCCTATCGTATATGCTGTCACGACATTGAAGTGATTGGCCGAACACAGCGAGCCGTCAATGAAGCGTTTGCTGTCTTCTAAATCGAAGCGGCCAAATGGGTTAAGCGATGAACTAGGGAAAAACTACGTGTATGCTGTCATCGAGAAGGACACCATCGCCATAGGACTTCGTCTACCTCGACTCGGCGTTAAACAGCATCAGTACCGAGATCAAACGCAGAATAACTCTTGCCAATCGCTGTTTCTATGAACTATTCAGTAACAGTGCCCTCTGTCGGGAGTTTAAGTTGACTCTGTATGAGACCTTGATCATCCCTGTCCTGCTCTACGGCTCAGAGATATGGACTATATTCAAAGCGCAGGAACAAACTCTTGATCTTTTTGAGAGAAAAGTTCAGCGAGCGATCTTTGGTCCTGTTTGCATTTGCAGCAGAAGTTTGAACCACGAACTCTATGGGCTGTGTAGCCCACGACATGAAGATAGCCGGGCGTCTATGGTTCCATAGCCTAAGGTGGTCAATGTATGCGTGTGGACAACTTAGCTCCGGCCAAAATTTGACTGAGTTTCTTGTTTTCATTTACCCCATTTGTCTCTTTTTCCTAAAACTCACAAGCTTACAATTATTTTTTTCTAAA
Source organism: Eristalis tenax (assembly GCA_905231855.2). Classification (NCBI taxonomy): domain Eukaryota; kingdom Metazoa; phylum Arthropoda; class Insecta; order Diptera; family Syrphidae; genus Eristalis; species Eristalis tenax. The sequence continues at coordinate 33,904,941 of HG993125.1, read as the reverse complement.
AGGTGAAAGAATTTAAATGCAAGTATCTACAACCAACACAATTTTCCAATATCACATGGATGAAACACTATAAATTCAGAAAAAAAAACTAAAATGTAAAAATATCTACAATTACCCCTTTCGAGCCTAAGTAACTTCTAGTTAAGGTCTATTTCTCCTTACAGTGGATACATTTTGAGTAAATAAAACTAAAATAGCAAGTCATAAGTAAATAAAGTCAAAACTAACGAACAAATCATATTTTTGAATGCAGGTATCCCTAAAGATACACTGGACATTTAAGGGTTAAGAAATGACTTGACTTGATTTAAACGTTATTAATTTAGTCATTAAAAATGTCATCTTTCGTGATCCACGTTATAAGATCACAACAAACATACGTATACCCAATCTGTGCCTTTGAGTCTAAGTATCAGATTTCTGAAGGAGCTGTCTAAGTGCTCTCCACAAACATTTGCATGCATACTCGAATTGTCTCTGATAAGCAAAAGTAACAATAACAACTAAAATTATCTTGGCAATTGACCACAATTAAACAAATTTATCTGCACATCTAATGAGATAACTGTTGTGGGTGTTCGTACTTAAGTGATTCTCTGTGTAAACAAAGGTATCATGCACTTCGCTGCTGAAACTGAGATATTCTTTATCTTTAAGTGAATGCCATCAAAGAAGGATAATCTGAAACAAGCACCCTTAAGCAAACGAAGAGTATTATCCTACCCGTAGATACCACATTGTTGTCCACTGCTCCCAGCTGATAACACCTGATAAGTGATTGTGGTATAATACTCCACACTCGTACGTACCTACACAAGTTCGTACAAGTCACAGATAGCATTGGCCTTTCTCGGTGAACGCGTACATTAGAACCAACACTGAAGACTGAACACTGAAGACACAATCCGGACTTACATCTCCGTGGTCGCTTATAATAGTCTGATCGTGTGCTCGTGTCGAGACAGTTAGTTAAGATATAGCGGTCGCAAGTGATCTTTTCAGCGTACACGAATCTTTGTGCCGCAGGGATCTGTAACGGTGTCGTGAGTTTATTTCATTTAGAATGATTGAATAGAACGCGAAAGAAAAGCGGAAGAAGTCGTCGTCCAAGCAATTTGATCCATCTCTCTCTTAGCCCCCAGTTTGGGGAAGAGCTTTCAAATGCTTATCAAGTCAATTGAAGCTGAAACAGTTTAATTCAGTTATTAATTTGAGAACGCAGTGTGGTCTAGTGAATTATCGTGGAATTGTGATGTACTCGGTCGAATGAAACCGATACGCACAGGAATACATTTTCGTGATTTTTCATTTAATTCAAGTTTGAAAGGTATTTTGTGTTGTGCCTAAAAGTGCGTGCAGAATTTTTAAAAGGTATCCAAGCTAGAATGTTGTGTATAAATAAAATAGAATTATGGACTAACTTTCAGACTGTAGGTTGGGTGTATCTTTAAAAGTCAATGCTAATAAAAATCAGCAGCCCTACGGATTGAGTAGTGTATTATCCTTACATTCGTCTTATTTTGATGCATGGTCGTTTGTGACGTTAATAGTGCACCCGGTCTGTTCAAAACGTTCTTTTTACGAGATAGGCTAATTTTTCTTTGGACGTTTTCAACCGCGTCATAATTGCTTCGAAATCTTCACGTCTGTTAAGACCACATTATATAAAAAAATAGTTCACATTTATAAAAAAACTCTTGTGGAACAGATCTTTAAATTAATAAATAATTTCAAACTGCCGGTCACTGACGATTCGTTCTCCCATTTTTCAAATAGCAAGCATTGTTAAATTGTATATTTTTTTATACTCTATAGGCCAGCTGAACTACGCACAAAATTACTGAACATTCACTAATTTTGTTTTTACTATGAACTCAGTACATCAATAAATTTCACACCTTATACCGTCCAGTGATCTTAAAATACTCCAAAATGGTTGAAGGTAACTACAACAAGCTCAATTTGTTCGGCAATGCACATTTACATATATATAAATATCTTTTTGATTTTACTATTAGTTCAAGCACGCACAGTTCTCTGGTACTTAGCTTTTGTTGGGTTCGCCGTCAACTATATGATCCGGATTAATTTAAATATTACAATTGTTGAGATGGTTATATCAAAAGCCACAAAACTGCAACGACTGGCCGAGCTAAGTGATGATGATGTCGCCACTCACACGCTGGCCAACATGAACTTTGTGATTGAAACTAATGATAGTATAAGCAGTAGGAGCTTAATTCAATTAGACGATCAGTCTAACAGTTCGGCGAACTTGAACCAAAGTTCATGGAATACTGTGTTAGTTAGTGATCGTGCATCAGCGAAGGCGAATGGATTTCTGGACGTGGATAAAAATCAAGCTGTTGGGCTCCAGAACACGAAGGATTATGAACACTTTTCAATGGAAAAATGGTTTCTGAAGCAGATGAACGTAAGTTGAAGTTGATTTATATTACATTTATTCATTCATACAAGTGCTACTAATCATTCGGAAGTGAAAGACTGAAGGGGAACTGAAAACAGTTTGAGGAAGAAATAGACACAAATTTGAGATCATTGGACTCTCGCGGGGCGACAGAGCAGTTGATATGCTTGAGGTATAGAAATATGTGCAGTCCATGCCTCGGTTGAATGATTTATTGATGTACTTTATTAATTCGTGTGTTCGCAGATCAATGAGTTTAATTTAAGAATAAAAAAGTGATTGCGGGGTCTCTCGCCAGCTGTTCATTGTCACTTGCCAACGTGGTTATTATTGCCTTCAACTCGCAGTCGGTCTCGGGTCTGACAAAACCTGTATTAACCTTCGAAAATACCGATTTTTATTTTGAAAGCAAACATTTTTTCGAATATGCAGATTGTGGTTATGTTTGGAATAGTACATCGGATAAATGGCAGCCTCGGGATTGCTGAAACATGCGTATTCTTTTGTCGACATTTTGCAGGACCATTCTGCATAAATGTGGCATTTTATATTCATCTTTATACCTTCGTTAATCGTAAAAATTATCGCATTTGGTGTTCAGAAAACCAGTAGGAGTTATTGAGAAACAAATGCATTTAATGCAACGAGCGACTGCTTGATGTGGACCTTGGGCTGGATCGGCCCATTTCTCTTCTAAAATTCGGCTGGTGAGGCAGCTACATGATAACCCAGGTTTTAGTGCCTAAAGATATGGATGTCTCCAACTTGTGCTTTCAACAAGATGGTGCCATATAGCCAGAGAAACAATAAAATTACTGCCTGAGTCATTTTCTAATCGTGTAATCGCCCGTTTTTGCGGTCAGAATCTGATCTTGCGTTTCAACGCCTTTTTTTCTTTGGGTTTTTTTTTAAGTCAAATGTTTAAACAGGACTTTGAAGATGAGATTGGAAGGTGTTTTAATGAAATTCGGCTAGATTTATACGAAACGGTCATAGAAAATTTCATTAAAAGGGCAGTAGGAGCCGTGGTGGTGTGCTACATCCGATGTGCTACATAAGCCCAATCTGTGTACTTTAAGAACTTAAAAATCGCCGCTGGCGTCGCTGGGCCAAAGAACACATGAGACATCTACAGGGCACTCGACCCTCCTTCATCGATTTTAGCTCATCAGGACATATGCCCAAGAATTTTTTTTTACTTAGTGCAAGCCAAGATGGGATCGCACGGCTCGGTAGCAGTGCTTTTTTTAATACATAATATTGATGGGATCCTGGAGCCAGGGGGTTGGGGGTAAGGGTGCAAAACCTTGTCCCCCTCTGCGGGCGCCTATGTCTTAAAACGATAATTTCCAGTGCGTTGTGAGTGATTTGAATTGCATTCGTCTGAAGGTGTCATGTGAAGTGCTGTTTTTTTGTGCAGTGAACAATTATTATTAGTTAGTTGTTTTTTTAAGAATGGAAAATAAGCGAAGTGTGCAAGAATTAGTTATTTTGTTGTCATAAAAACTACAGTTGGTACCAATTTATGAAATGCGACCCATTCATCGAGGCTTTTGGATGTGGTTTCGTTGTGAAAAAAGTAGGGAATAAACGGTTTTCTTTCAATTTTAGGCAATGATAGTTTTCGTTGATATGACCATGGGGCGATGGGTTCGGAAGAATTCCAAGGAAATACCGAGACAAATGTTGATGATCTATACGACATCATGTCTGTTGACAAGCCTCAAAAAGAACATGACAAGAGGTGGATTAGCGAATATGATCTTCCTTTGTCTGTTCTTCAACAAATAGATAATTATGATGGTCCCGATGCTGTCCGCCTTAGAGAAGTTTCACTATATGTAAATAAAATTGTATGCACGCAATTCAGTGTGTTTTGAGGATCCGCTTCCGTCATCTGCTCCAACTCGAAAATTGTTGGATAATTCGGATAGTTTGTAAGTCCCTTGAGTTTCGAATTGTTGAGAGTCGACAATATATATGGAAAAGAAAGGAATAAGGATCATTCCAATCATTAATATCTGTGTGCGACAACTAGGCGAGTTCTTTACTTTCTTTCTTTGTTTTAGCACACTACATTGCATATGTGCATGAGAGTTTTTTTTTATCGTGATACACATCTGAAGAGCTGTCTCGTTTAAACTGATCGTTAAAAAACAACGGCAGCCCTTACTATGGAGTTCTACACCGAATTTGAAAGTACGATCCAGAATTGATAGGAACATTGACCGCAAAAAGCCAAGTTTGAGTTTTAATGCGCATTATTCACAAGCTATTCAAGTGAATTTGGATGTGGATGTGAATTTGTGTTATAAATTTCTAGCTTTAAAATTCTTTTTTTGTTCTTTCTAAACTTGCCCCCTAAATCCTCTCAACACCCTCCCCCCACCAATGGCAAAAAAAATCCAATTTTTGACCCCTCTACAAAATACCGTTAACATTTCGTGGCGCCAACGTTATCGTTATCTGATCCTGTACTCTATCCATTTACGCGGATGACATGAAAATAATCAAAATAATTTCTAACTCAACCGACTGACGCGCACTCCAAAACGACACTCTTCACTTGGTGTGACAATCACTCTCTTAAACTTAACGTAGGCTAATGTCAGTCCTTCATTTTTTCTCGCAAACGCTCTCCCCCTTCTCTCAGAACTTACGTCCTCCATAACGAGCCAGTACCCATAGTTCATTCGCTTCCTAGGAATTATATGTGATAGAGAGCAAAATATGTAATCATACATTAACAATATGATTCTACGAACCAATTCTTCACTTGGTTTTATAAATCGCTGCTCCAAAGATTTCTCAAACCCCTATGTTCCCTTTACATCACCTATGTCAGAGCCCTCCTAGCATATGCCAGTCAAATCTTGTCTCCACACTATGCCGCCACGAAACTCAAACCGAATTGAAGCTGTTCAACTTAGAGGAACGTAGGAAACGTTATTGCCGTAGTCTGATAGCCTTGCTCGGCTTGTAGTCCCTAAAAAAGCCGCGAAGTAGCTGACATCCTATTTTTGTACCAAGTCTTTAGGAGCAATTGACTCACACATCCTTCTGGAAATGATTCCACTAAACTCCAACCCCGTCGCCTTAGGCCTGCTCCTCTTTTCCGACCTCCCCTCCATCGTACCAACTACGGCCTGTCTGAGCTCATCTGTAAAATGTTGCGCCTTGGAAACATATCTCGAAATTCCCTTGATTTTCACTCTTCCTTCATTTGAAATTCCTTATTCATGTCTTTATAACTGCCCGTACCCCCCTCACGCAATACATACACTAATTTGAGGTTCGTTTTTTGTCAAAATGTCAGTTTTAAAGTTTATGGCTGAATCGCAACTTCGCGTTCGCGCGTCGGTGTTAGATAAACGTTGCTACGCGTTTTATCGTGATTACGAGAATTACGAGCTTGTCCTTAGCTAAAATTGCAAATTTTCCACTCTTATCAAGTTTGCGCTGTTATATGGGACCTCGTTTCGATAGATCTGTTTGTGCTTGCATTCTGGTGTTCTCTAAAGGCGAAGGCAAGTCCTCTCAAACCACACGGGAGAGCCATAGGTAAGCATCGGCAGAACAAGGGCCCTGCAGCAGATTGCTTGTCGTCTGTTGCGAAACAGTCTCTTTGGCTCCTGAGGTTCTGGCAAAAGTACACAGAGCGCCATCATTTGGGAACCAAATTTCTAAAAACGGTTCCCCTCATTATCGCATGTGCATATTTATAGCAAATCATTTGCACAGAATCTCTCTTAAAACATTTATCAACCATCTTGAAACACAATTATACGCTGATTATTGCATTTGTTTACATGGCTTTCAATCACCAACTCATGCAGTGCACTTGAACTTATCAAAAACATTTCATGACCAGAATAAACTAGTTAGTATCAGATAAGGTCTCTTCGATAATCTATGGATATTTACGTTTGGATTTGTTATGTAACTTAGCATATGTTAGTTAAGATAATTTGATTAAAAATTGATTTGTGAACTTGATTACCGAGACCTATATTTTGTCAAGGGCACCGATAGAGCTATGCCTAGCCGAGTATCCGTTGTTTATGATGCTGATAAAAAGTTATTAATCACAATTACACTTCAACATTAAATAAATTAGTTCTGATAGCGCAGTAGTTATCCGGCTTAGTTGGTATCTAGCAACAGAGTTTATGCGCCCGCTAAAGCGTGTGTTTGCGTCTGTTTTCCTTGGATGTTTCAAAAATACTTTAACTATTTTATCTTGCCACAATCGAGTGAATCTCTTTAGCCTATGCAGATGTGTTTTATTTATTTAAAATTTATTGCTAGTTTTTGACGCGGTTAGTAACTCTCATCTAGGAAATTCGTCTACAATCCTTCGGATTGCGGCTATAAAATAATTATTTCAGCTGGTAGGTATATTGTGTACTTCTTTTCAGTAAACAGTGCGCTCTGATGTTCTTTGCCAAATGTTTCCTTTTGATACCCCCTAATGAAATAATATTTTATAACTTGAAAAAATATGTACCTGTGTGTGGATATGAACAGTAGAGGAATGATAAAAAACATCCCGAACTTAGTTAAGTAAGTTGCTATGAACATCATGTAAAAGATAGTTCATGAGACAAGTGGTTTTTCAATTACTTAATGGACAGGAAGCAATTGGTAAATATTGATAGTTTTAGATCGCGAGCAATAAAAGTTACATCAGGCGTTCCACAAGGTAGCCATGATGGACCATTAGTCTTTCTCATAAGCGATGTTCATGAAATTTTCAAATACTGTACAATTTTATCATTCGCAGACGCCTTTAAATTGTATTTTTCTATAAACAGTTTAGCAGATTGTAATTTTTGATACTAAATTAAATTTTTCATTACACTATTAGTATACAGTTGCAAAGCCTGTTGGGTCTTCTGAAAAGAAATAAGAACGATTTTCGGGATATAACTAGTTCATATATTGTTCGTAAGCCAGACCGTACTTAGAATACTCTACCATCCTTTGGGATTCCACATATGATACACAAGAACTTAGACTCCAATGATTACAATCAAATTTCACGAGATATGCTGTCCGTAAATTGTAATCCTTCGAAGAACTCCCTAAAAATGACGATAGATGTAAGGCAGCGTCAGCAGCGTAAGGCAGCGTCAGCAATTTTCATCCGCGACATTACTAATTGCGGTGTAAATTCAGCAGTTTTACTTTTTCTCATGAATATGTAGGCTCCTCAAAGACCGCTTCGGGTGAGAAATTTACTATGCGACAAGAGGCATAAAAGCAACTATGGTTGTCATGACAAGGTGTATAAACACTTTTAATGAACTTTTGATTTCAGCTTCAATTGGGGTTTGAAAAATGTATCCGCACACTATTCATTAATTAATATTAAGTCAGTTCCAGTACGTTCTGCACCAAATTGTAATTTTTAGAGAACGGGGGTAAAAAGGCAAAATCTCAAGAACGTACGGGAACACAATTATACACAATTATACCAATCGAGTAAATTGTGTAATTTATGAGATGTAATCCATCAATTGCTTTGACAGAAGAATAACAAATTACCCACAGAAATTTCTTGTGTTAAAATGGACAGTGTGGGGACATTTTGTACTCTCTCTCGATAGCGCTCCGTTGACAAAAAACCGATATTTTTGGCAGACTTTCGTAGATTTTCGTTGTTTTGTTCTGTTTATTTTGGGTGTTCCCATACCTATTGTTTATTTGCTGTAATCTATGAGACCAAAAAAAAATGACAACAAATCGGTAGAGCGATACTGAGAGTTAACACTTCGAGAACGTAGTGTTTTGTGTGCTCTGTGATGGAAACAAAAGAAAAAGATAAGCGCACTTCGGTCTGATCTCTTGACCATTGCAGCGATGAACATATACTTTTCCATTCGATCGAAGTCTCATCATTATCACCATCATCTTCTGACCCGCATGCTCCACTAAAGGGGTCGCGGGGTTAAACCACGCACGAGAGATCTCCAGGCAACTCGATCCTCTAACTCATCGGGAGTTATGCCCAAGCGTAACCAGGCGAGTTTTTGGACTTGGTCCAACCACCTCGTCCTGCGTCTGCCAAGCGGTCGCCTGCCTGGTGGAATCGCATTCAACGTCTGCCTCGGAAGCCGTGATGAAGTGGACATTCGTGCCAAGTGACTAAACAACCGAAGCATAGCCCTCTCCGTTCGAAGAAGCAGCTCCCCAATGTTGAATTCCTCGCGCACTGCCGTGTTTCCCACCCTATCCCGGCGAGTAATTCCCACAACAGCACGGAGAAATCTTATCTCAGCAGCTTGTACTCGATCTTTTTCTTTCGGTCATTACCCAAATTTCATGACCATAGGTGAGAGTTGGAGCAAATATTGAGTTTAAAACCGCTAATTTGGCTTTGACACCAAGCTCGGCCTTCCTGATTACAGATCTACCAAGCTGTCTCAAGATGGACCCAGCTTGACCAATTCTACGGGAAAGCTCAGCATTACTCCTCCCATGACTCGTGAAAAAGACCCCGAGATACTTAAACTTCTCCACCTGCTTCGATGGGACTCCACTAATATGTAGAGTGCATTGAACAGGTGTTGTCGAGATGACCATAACCTCCAATTTGTCCACGTTGACCTTCATTCCATCATCAGCACATACGGCCACAAACCTATCGAGTGCACGCTGGAGTTCCGTCTGAGAAGATGTGAGGATCACTAAGTCATCCTCAAATAGAAGATGACTTACTCTCAACTTTCCAAATGTCAAACATTGCTCACCTCGGCTCAGCTGCGTCAACCAGTCCATATATACAATGAAGAGAGGTGGCAAGACGCACCCTTGGGGAAGTCCAACGCCCACGGTGTTGATTTAGCACTGTTTTAATTTTTTTGATTTCCAACCAAATCTTATTTCCAAGATTTTGAAAGCTAGAAATTAAGACTTCTGGTGAAATCGTCTGGCAGCACTGTGTGTGACGGTTTATCTCAACTTTTTGCGCCAATTTTGACTGGGCTTTGCCTATCTACATAGTCAAACACAAATCTATAAATTGTACTGAGATTTCTGCGGTAAAGATTGTTTCGCGGGAGATATTTGGTATTGGAGTTTTGTGTTATGAATAAAAATATCACGAGAAGACATATGTAAGGGAACATGCTCTCTTCAAAAGTATGATTGTCACCATGTTTGTAAGTATTGTATAAGAGTATCAGAAATTAAGTATGATAGAGATGCCCAACTTCACAGCTGATTGACCCCTAGCCCATTTACGTATTTCCGGGGGTTTTTGACAGTTATTCATGAATTTTTGACGGTTATTCAGGAAATAACGTAAATACCGTCCTCTGATTCATTCAATTTAGCTTTAGAAAGCAATACAAAAATGGTTGTCAAAAATTTTAATAGGCAAGATAGGTTCGACATCTCTGTCATACTTCATTTCTGATGAGTATGTAGATTTGTTATTTATCATATTCCATAAAATGTATTTCATAGAATTTATTCATTGAAACTCTTGGTTTGGCGTCACTACATTAGCGACAACTGCGAGGAGTCGCCACTGAGTACAACGTCGTCTTCTGTCTTTATTCCAACGGATACCTTAAGCTGGGCATCCACGATCACTTATGACTGTCACTTCCGAAGTGATGTTTTTTCTTTCATTCACGATCCGCTATTGCTCATGAATGTCACTCCTCAGTTTTGCTTCAGCTACAGAGATACCAGGTTGTCAAGGTGATTTGTAAACTGTGCTTAAAACGAGTGAAGTGACTGTGATTGAGACGAAAATAAGCACGAAAAAGAAAGAAACGTCAACAGAAATATTGGATAAAGGATTGGCTACTAAAAAAGGCAAAGGAACATGAGGAAAAATCGCAAATACACATTTTCTAAGAATGGATCGTCACACATTCACTTCATCGTTTCGTTTTTCCTGCTGTCCGTGCAAGTGGAAAGCTAAATGCAAAATGATAACGAAAGAATGACACTCATTGCCATCGACCATCACGCATGAATGGGGAATTCAAAAATATACGAATTGCATCTCGCATGAATGCCCATTCTGACATACAATACCATCCACCGGCACTCATGGGTGCGTTCACCTCACGCCGGGAATGACTTTCATGAGTGATCATTGGGCATCTACGACTTAAGCTATCAGTTGGAAAGAGTCATAGTAAGTAGCACATGGCACTGCCAGGTAGGTAGGTTGTGTAGTTAGTTTTAGGTTGTGTAGGTAGTTTGGTATGGCATTATTTATGAAGTGCATTTTTAAAACATTTAAACCGTTAACCGTTAAAGAGTATTGTTTGAAAAACGATTTGCCACACAAAATTCTTTGATCCTTGACAATGCCCCTGGCTAACAGTCTGGAGGAAATGGATCAAAATGTGAAAGTGATTTTTCTAACTCCAAACACCATATTACTTCCAAAGGACTTTCAAGCAAATAATAAAATCAATTGACGAATCTTTGGACAGCACAGGAACTGAAACGACTATTAAAGAAATTTGGCTAAAATTCGACATTTATACAGCAATACAAATATAAAAAATGCTTGGGATGATGTTAAAGGAACAAATATCAGTCGGGTTAGGCGGAAAGTTTGGCCTGAGTGCACTTGAGATCACGACGTGGATGTTCAGTCAAACAAAGAAGAACAGGTAGTTGCAGAAGCTATTGATGTTGCAAGAGAAATTGGATATTCTGAAATCGATGAAGATGATGTTATCGAATTAATTCACCAACTAAAGGAGCCTCTTACTGATGATGGACAGGACTTCAAGCCGTGCAAGATTCAGCATGAACATGTTTGTCTGAACAAGCAGAAAAGGACAAGTTTTCTGCAAAAGAACTCTCAGTTCTTTCAGCCCATTGAAGAGGCTTTTAACATTTTAAAAAATTATCCAGGCAAGGAAATAAGTGAATCAGTTTCTTTTTCCCTTTCTAACAGTCTTTTAAGATATAAAAATATTTTGTTTAGATTATTTTGTAAACTTTCTGTACAATGCAGAAAATAAAATGAATGAATGAATAGTCAAAGATAGCTTCATTCATTTATTAAAACACAAGTTAATTCACGTTGCGTTGCTCCATCACACTTAATGCCGCTTCAGCTGACCTGACGATTGAGGCCCAGCCGATGTGGGTCACCTTTTGTGCACTGCCTCGTTTATGTATTGTAATGTTAGCAAAGCACACCAAATATTCAAGCAGTTCAGCATCTCCTCATCTAAAGCCGCATTTTATTGCGAGCGACTGAATCGTTTCCCGAAACAGCAGAAAGGATTTGATAAGCGATGGAATTTTGGAAACCTGTTATAGGGGTATCCTTGTTTATGGATCATGCAAATAATGCTGAGATACCATTCAACTAGCATGTTGCCTCTAACGTGACATCGTTTATTACGGGGGACGGAATTTTTTCCTTCATCGTCGATTATGTGGAAGGTAACAATCTGCTGACAGGAGCATTGGTGTCTTCCCTGCCATTTAACAGTCTACAAACGTGATCTTTCCATATTCTCAGTATCGACTGCGTTTCTACTACGAGTTGTTCGACTAGTCATTCCTGCCTCAGCACCTCTCCATTGCGTCGATCAAACACTTCTCATGCCTTTTCATGCCATTCTTTTATGTTCGTAGAACTCAGGAACCGCTCTCGTCCTTCTGTCCAGCGTGGCGTTATCAAACCAGGGTTTCCTTTTTTGGAGCGGCGTTTTAAAACTCCACACATCAGAGGCAACTTCTCTGACGGCGTTTTGTCAGCGTTGGCAGGGTTGGACTCGCTTCACGGAGACTCGGGCGGCAAAGTTTCTAGCGGTTCACTGCAATTATATTTTTCAATCTATTGTGGTCTTGCTCCACTCCGTCGTCCTCTCTTGGTTACAACATCCGATTCGATGCGGGCTCCTCGGAATGTCCTCGGAATACTGAAGACGTGTTTGACGACCGTCGCAATGTGATCAATCATGACAGGGCATGGAGAGCTTTTGCCCCGTCACGAAATCGAACGCCTTGAGTCTGATTACGAGCATGTTGCCTTGCAGGCTGTCAGGCTGTCTTATCTAGCTTGACTTTGAGGTATCCCAGCATGATCTTGGTGTCATAGCTGGGACATTGATCGCAGGTCCTTTCTAGGAGATCATGCAAGTAAGCCTTGCTATCGTCATCTTTGATCATGAGCGCGGATTAGGCCGATGGTGCCGAATTTAGTCGCAGATTGCTCGCACATGTATTTAAGCCCTAAGACATATTTAAAGCCAAAGTCTGTCCAAAATGTGCCTCAAAAGTGTTGATTTCCAACAAATACCGAGAGAGTGCAACAAGTAAGAGTATGTTGGACATACTGTAGACTCTCGACAATTCGAAACTAGGGAGCCTTACAAAAATTCGAATTAACGAAAAGTGTTCGAGTTGGAGCGAAGGACGAAAACGATATAAGTACTCACTAAGTTTCAGAGATTTTTTTTTTTGTTTTAATAACTTCCAGCATGCTTGGTCAAGAGCATTGTCTATGACAGCCAGAATACCTCGTCGGCCACTTCCGTTCTTAGCAAATATTCCGCCCTTTGACGTGATTGGCGGAATTGGTACTGCTTCCGATTCTTCTTCATCATCGTCTTCATTGTTGTTGCTTGAATTGGAATCTGTCATATTTTCGTCTTCACAGACTTTGGCTGATGATCAAAATGTATAAAATGATCGAAAGTCACAGATTCACTAAAGTCAGTAAGAAGGTTCCAACCATCCTGAGAGGTTGAATTTGTTTTACTTACGATGATCGCATGCATTACAATCTAAAGTGATCAACGCACGCTGGAAACAACAGCTGGTTGAATAACAGAGAACAAACTACAAAAGCGACACAAAAAATTCGAATCACTGAAAAGAGAACCGATTTCGAATTACAGCGTGTTTGATGGCTTGGCAATCACTTCGGATTAAAGAGCGTACCAAAACACATAGGTTTGGTTCGATTGATCAAGGTTTTTCCAAGGGACCTAACCAACAGTCCGAATTATCGAAAGTCGGGTTACGTAGGTTACGTCTTCAGATCACAACAATTACCTAATTATCAACACATCAAATGTATTTCCACTAATTGGAAAACCGTTAAGCTATCTTATTCCCTGCAAGTGGTTGTCATTACGACAACAATGATAGACGAGTCATTAATGCAATTGGGTTCAAGCAACGATTTCAAACTCTGTTATCGTCGCTTTTTACTGTTTCATTCAACCGCTGCAGAATGTGAAAACATTGTGCTTTCGTAAATTTGCATTTACTGATTCCTCCTGCGTATCAATTGAAATTAATTTTTCCAATTCAGTTCTGTGATACCCGGTAAAGGTTGCACGCCCCTCTGTGATGTTCTCATACTCTTCATTAAAATTAATCTTGTGGTTCAGACAGTTGAGCGAATATTTAAACATGGATTAAATTCTTTTGAACCGGGTCTCGTTATACAAGTGATAAGGAATAGAGTACACAGATAAGTCAGCGGATTAGACAAGCACATATAAATCATAATGAGGATCATCCAGAGTGGTTGTTTGACATGTATTAAAATTGCTAATGAGTGCTTTTTCTTCAAACTGTTGCTATATTACATTTGTGTTCTTTTTTTCATTTGCAGATAAAGTTCGATGAATCTGGTTTCGACTGGAACGAGTACCAACAGGGCTTGGTACTGGGTGCGTTTTTCTGGGCACACTGGGTGACGCAGATTCCCGGCGGTATGCTGGCATCAAAATATGGAACAAAACTAGTCTTCGGCTTGTCTAATGTTGTTGGATGTTGGATGTGCTTTTTTATACCGATTCTCTCGTATTGCGACTACAGAGCTTTGATATGCTGGAGAGTATTGCAAGGCCTGATATGTGTAAGTATCACAATTTCGTATACATTTTTCACCCTGAGTGAACAGCGCCGCAGACAGGCGCCGTTGGCAATAGTCTGCCCTATTCAGAGGATCGGAACAAGAGTGTACGATTTTCCCTTAGTTGACGTATCGAGTACTATAGAGACGGCTAAGCTAAAAGAGAGGTAGAACTCTTAATAATTATAACATGGGTGGCGCTGCAGCCAATAGAGTCCCAGAGTCATACGTGCGGCCAATTTGAGAAGCCTTTTCTATGCAGTTGAATCCTTTGAGCATTGTCAGAGTCGGTGCCGTGAAACTTATTTTGCTCGTACGGGGTATGGAACAGAGTTAACGTGTGTTCCATTCCCGCCTCTTCTACCTCACTTGACAATCACATGATTTCGCGAATAACTATCAAATGTTCGTGGATAACTGTCAAAATGTTACTCAAATGCGTGGATGAACAAGAGCAACAACAATGAAGACGACGATGAAGAAGAATCGGAAGATCGGAAGCAGAACCAATTCCGCCAATCACATCAAAGGGCGGATTATTTACTAAGAACAGAAGTGGCCGACGAGTTATTCTCGGCACTGGCTGTAGACAATGCTCTTGACCAATCAAAAAATCACTGATTTCATTACAAAATAATGCCCAGTGAGTACGTTAATTCGAACTCTCGTTAAATCGAATTTTTTTGTAAGGTCCCTTGAGTATAGAATTATCGAGAGTCCACTGTACGTATGTCCAGCATAAAAGCTTCACTTTCAAGCGCAAGCGCAATTTCCTCATTCGCTGATGATAGTAGAAGCAGTGACACAAGAGAAAATTTATTTAACTTTTTTGTTTTACTACACATACGTAATGTATTTTTGCACTAAAGAAAAAATCTTAAATGCAGTCTTCTATAGTAATTAGAAACATGTCGTCTTCACTGGACATGACCATGCCCTTCATGAACATGATGTGAAAAAAAGCCAGTGGAGCTACTAACATCCATGTCCAAACTAACATCGTGTCGGAGAATCTTGATTTTACGACATGGCATAGGCTCTGTTCAAAAGTTGGACATTCGATTTGACGTTTTCCCATATGTGCGCAACTTTGTTTGAGTGGAGTGGTAAATATTGAGAGTAAAAGTAGAAGTGTTAGCGAATATCATTTTTTGGCAATATTTTTAGTGAGAGCATTGCATTAGACTCACAATATGTGTTGGATCTAATACCTTTCAAAACTATACCCGCAAGAGACTGTTTGCCTTGGTCTTCGGATTTATTATAATTCTCATAAAGTTCACCATTGAAGCAATTGGTGCGTTGGATCACCTTTAGATGCTCCCCGGTTGCTCTTTTCCACTCAAAGTCCGAGATAGTGTTGTCACTGTAGATTACGTTCCAGACTACTTCGTCTATTATTGCATCCACCTTATTAAGAAGTTCTATCGGGTTTTCAAAATCCGGTGATGGTGGTTCTTAAAGCTGCTCTGTTAGTACGGGTGCTTGAGAAGTTGAGACAACTGAATCAGATAGTTATTCTCTAATTTTCTCGCTGGAGGTTCATAATCTGATTCGGAATCCGAATTGGAACTTTGGGAATCCGGTAAGTATTCGTCTGATGAGCCATCTCCTTCAAAAGCATCCGCTCCTCTAGATTCTTCATCCGACATCAATTCTTGGATCATTGAATTCAAGCGCCTTTATCTTTTTTCGTATGACATTTTTCCAAATTTGCCAATTCACTTCGATTGTTACATTGCAACTTCTGCTTCTGACACCGGCTGCTTCTCCCGTTGCAATTTGCGGTGAGACATTGGCATCATGCGGCTTCTCGGGACTTACTGCACACCTGGTGGCCGCGTGAGACCAATGTGTCACGGTAAAATACAAGTAAAAAGTAAACACACATTTATTTGCATCTAAAATCATTTTCCGATAGTCATTATCTTCATCACCTGACCCGCATGCTCCACTAAAGGGACTGGGGGTAAACCACGCACGAGAGATCTCCAGGCAACTCGATCCTCCGCCATCGACTCTATCTCATCAGGAGTTATGCCTAAACGTAACGAGGCGAGTTTTTGGACTTGGTCCAACCATCTCGTCCTGGGTCTGCCAAGCGGTCGCCTACCTGATGGAATCGCATTCAAGGCTCGCCTTGGAAGTCGTGATGAAGGGGACATTCGTACCACGTGACCAAACCAACGAAGCAAAGCCCTCTCCGTTCGAAGAAGCAGCTCCTCAATGTTGAGTTCCCCTCGCACTGCCGTGTTTCTCACCCTATCCCGGCGAGTAATTCCCACAACAGCACGGAGAAATCTCATCTCAGCAGCTTGTATTCGCGATCTTAGTCTTTCGGTCATTACCCAATTTTCAGGACCATAGGTGAGAGTTGGAACAAATACTGAGTTGAAAACCGCTTACTTGGCTTTGACTCCTCGGCCTTTCTGGTTACAGACCTACCAAGCTGTTTCAAAATTGACCCAGCTTGACCAATCCGACCTGTAACCTGTAGAGTGCATTGAACAGGCGTTCTGGAGATGACCATAACCTCCTATTTGTCCATGTTGACCTTCATTCCAGCATCAGCACATACGGCCATAAACCTGTCGAGTGCGCGCTGGAGTGCCGTCTGGGAAGATGTGAGGATCACCCGGCAGCTGACCTCCTAGTGCTTGGGGTGGCCAATAGGTTTGGGGTGTAGGAATTTATTTTCATACATCCCATGTCTGGCTAACGAAGCGCAACCACCCCAAATGACAAGAAGAAGACGATAGGCCTCGGATATTGCCTACCCTGGTGTGCCTGGGCCCCATTTTGAGCCATTACTGAATGGGGGCACTATGCGAGCGTCTGGTGGCTGGTCTGTCCCGCTCGGCAGCCAAAGGAACTACGAGCAACCCAGCAGTGGCCTCTTGAACCGCTATGCGGGTGGGGGGAAGTCACGTTATGCACAAACCAGTGCGTACGGGGAGCAAAAGGCAACAGACAAAGGTATCGAATGAACGTAGCTGGATGAGGAGACATGTTGGCTGATGCCCAGGTGCACCTCGTCCTTCAGCGTCAGCCATATTTATGGCAGATTCCTCTCTTTCACATGCGTGGTCACTTACTTTTGCGATGTGTTTGCTTTATGACCCGTCTATAGCTGTTATACTATCCTTGTATATTTTCCTGTTTTAAGTACATAACTAATTAATATAAGAAATTGTATTTAAGGTTTTTTGTTTAGTTTTTTTTTCTGTATACATACTCTTGGGCTTGACTGTACATGTTCATATTAATGCATTATAGTACCTTTGCACTTTTTAGTACTAGCAATTTTACCTAAAGTAGACCGAGCACACTTTCATTGTTCCTTGTTTCTCTTGAACACTTTAAATGTAGCTTCTCCAAAGTTGCTTTGCTGCCTCCAGTTCCAGCTAACTCACACTTTTATGGTCTTTCATTTATTCACATTATAGGGTCTCTCGTGGCCGGCGATGCATGTCTTAACAGCGCAGTGGATTCCACCAAACGAACGCAGTAAATTCGTAACCGCTTATTTGGGAGGTTCCATTGGCATCGCAATCTTTTATCCCCTCTTTGGGTACGTCATTTCGTGGACCTCATGGGAATGGGTCTATCACATATGTGGAGTGGTCGGTACATTGTGGTGGGTGGGCTGGCTATTTTTCGTCTACGATACCCCGGCTAAGCACCCCCGTATCAACGAAAAGGAGGTCCGCTTCATAGAGAAGTCACTGGGTGCCGTCGTCCAGGGAAAAAAGAGTGAGTGCGTGCCGTGGAAGGACATTTTAACTTCGCGCCCACTTTGGATGAACGTCATTGCGCAATGGGGTGGCATATGGGGTCTGTTCACACTGATGACACAGGCCCCGACTTATTTCAAGGTCGTCCACGATTGGAATATTCGAGCGGTGAGTAGAGTCAACGTCAAGAATTCTTCCTCATATCTCAAGTGAATTCATTCGGTTTCCTGTAGACCGGAATCCTGTCAGGCCTGCCACATCTGATGAGGATGATCTTCGCATACGTGTACTCGATGGTCAGTGACTTCCTTCTGCGCAGCGAGAAAATGTCCAGAACTAACGTCCGGAAACTAGCAACTACCTTCTGCTGCACGGTAAACGGCGTCGTGGTGCTAGCACTTGCCTACTACGGACACAACCCAACTGCCGCCATTGTGTTCCTGTCTCTGGCAACCATGTTCCATGGAGCGGTGTCCTCCGGACCTCTGGCCAGCATTGTGGACATTGCACCGAACTATGCCGGAATTAGTCTCGGCATTAGCGGAATGATTGGTGTCCTCCCAGGCTTCTTATCTCCGGTCATCGTGGGCATCCTGACCTTAGGAAACGTAAGTTGCGACTTGATTATGTGCTTGTCAACATTCACGAGAACTATTTCCTTCAGCAAACATTCGAGAGCTGGAAGTATGTGTTCCTCATTACCGCCGGTATGCTGCTGGTATCAGGAGTTCTGTACATGCTGTTCTCGTCGTCAAAACTCCAGCCGTGGAACAGCCCGCAACCTGGCAAAGATGACAAGGAGCTGCAGCTACTCACGTCCGAGAAGAAAGAGGCTCCCAACAATGGGGATGAAGCCGCGGAAGTATCTCCAAAAGTTTAAACTCTCCAAACTGCAGAAACCATTAATGCGGCTGACGAGTCCGCAGTCTGAATAAAAATTAGATAGTGAATATGATCTTGTAAATACTTTTAGCTCTTATCACTAAGATAACTTAAGATAAAATTATATTTAAGGCTGTCTGATGCTTAAGACGAAAATGTAAATTATAGCGGCGGCGCGTGTAATCTCTGTTTTCTTCTTATTTTAATCCTCATGATGACATTGCAGCACGCGTGACTACAGAATATTGACGAGATTTTCTGGGGCGGTTCCTCTCTATAAAACAAATCATGGGAACAAATATACTTTTTGCTTTGTACTTCGTGATCAGCATGCGCGTGGTAGGTGACCAACCAGACGACGGGAAAACGCCTTTTAAATGTATTTCATACGTTTTTCTGTATTTTATTCGGCTCCTTCCAGTGGGGTGGTGAGTGAACCGAGTGCGGGGGCTATTGGGTTATGCTTCGTGGCGTTGAAGGACGCATAGAGGGTGTGTGTTTGAGTGTGTGTGAGAGTGAATAAATGTTGTTGGGGAATTGTGGTACATTGTGTTATGCGGTCACTTGGGAGAGCAGAACTTCTACTGTTGGACATGACTAAATGAGATTTGTTGGTGCCTTCGTAAACTTATAACTCTGACTGTATTCATATTTTTTGAAAGCAGCCTTAAATTTGTTTTATTTGTAAGATTGTCTTTTGTCAATTTTGCGAAGGAGACAATCTCA
This sequence comes from Eristalis tenax, assembly GCA_905231855.2. Lineage (NCBI taxonomy): Eukaryota > Metazoa > Arthropoda > Insecta > Diptera > Syrphidae > Eristalis > Eristalis tenax. The sequence continues at coordinate 33,885,311 of HG993125.1, read as the reverse complement.
GAAAATCCAAATCGAATTGATGATTATTTTAGATCAACTGTACGGAGCTACAAAATTCAATCGTAGTCGTTATGCAAAACAAATACTGAAGATGGCGGATGCTAATGTTGACATAACTTCGGGTCACTACAAAAAGCGTTTGATATCTGAGCCTCTCGTCGTGATAAATTTACTACATTCTGTCGGAGGTTGATGTGCATGCACTGAAGGACCTCAACGCGGTTTAGTTAATTCTGGCTTCTTCTGAAAATAAAAAGTTTTTTTTTAAGACATTCACATTCAGAATATCTACCCGTGCCTCGAGTCGTTTAGCATTTTGTCTGTCGTTTGAGGTAGATCAGATCGTGTGCCTTTGCTTCTATATCGAGGGTTAGGAAGATGTACCGGAAGCACACTACCTAGTCGGCAAGGATGTATGCAATTCCCCGTCGTTAACTACCTCAGAAAAACGTCAGAGCGCAATCGGGATTCTCTATGTAAGTAGTTAAACCTTGTGATTGTTGCAACCTATTGGAATTACCAGATAGCTAGTAATCTACGTAAAATTCAACACAATATTTTTTGGAAAAAAAAAGACAAGATGTGTACGTCGATATGGTCGAACAGCGATTTACAAACTTCTTTGCACAAAACGCTGGTTGAATATATTTCTACCATGGAATATGAGTAACAATTTAAGAGATTAACACACATTTTACGGTTAGTGAGTCGAAGGAAAAAATTTGTGAATGTAAATGTTGCCGAATCGACCTTCGAACCGACTAAAATGTCACACATCAGCTGGGCTAAGTCTTAATCCGGCCACCATAGTATCTACCTTTCACAAGAAAACACAAACTGGAACGACTAAAACAAATTAGTCTGTCAGACACAATACTGACTGCAGTAAAAGAGATAAAAACATCACCAGAAAGGCGAAGCGTGCTTTAATGATTTGTAGAAGCTTAAGCATCCTAAAATGGATGTACATGCCTATTTTTAGGCCAACAATTATATATGGTGTAATAGCTGGTCCAAAAAATACAACCTGATCAGTGCAAGAGAGACACTCAACAGAGTTCAAATGTTGGCATGCCTCTGTAGTACAAGGGCGTTGAGCACTTGCCCACCTGCCGCCATGGAGGTGTTATTGAAGCTGACACCATTGCATCTAGTGTTCGCAGCATGTGCAAATAAAACCATCACGAGAATGGCAAAGAAGGATTAGGAAAGGGCATGTGCATTACATCGAGACAATTCGATGCACTAGTCACCAAGCTTCCACTCCTGGTCATTCCGAAGGCTGACGCGCTCAGTACCAAAAATCGACTGGAGCAATGAATCCATAGTGCACAGGCTAAGCAGGGATACGGTGAAATGGTATAAAGGTGTATCAAAAACTGATGAAGAAACAGGGGCAGGAGTATTTGGACACCGAACAAAGTACTACGAACCCATGGGAATAGGCACTATCATAATCCAAGCCATAGAGAGGCGAGCTCAGATAAATCTTGACAGGAATAAAAACAAACTGCGACATAGCAATAATGTCGGATAGTCGTGTCGTTATCCTGGCACTAGACTTCTTTATCGTCAAATAAAAGCTAATGTGGGAATGTCTACAGAAGCTAAAGGAGCTGAGCTGGAGTAACAGAGTAAAACTTTGTTGGTTACCTGTCCATATAGTGATTGAATGTGAACCACACCTGCATTTCATTTGACATCTCTCAATTTCAGACTAACTCAATTTGAACCATGGAAAGATACACAATCGAGCAACGCGTTAAAGTTATTCAGGCTTATTATGAAAATGGGCACTTCGTGATTTTTTCGGTCAATTTAATCGTCCAAATGTGCGTACAATCGGAGAAATCGTGCAAAAATTTGAGCAAACCGGGTCTGTAGGAGATGTGAAAACACCAGTGCATGCTCGTACAGCTCGTTCTGCAGAAAATATTGTTGCTGTTCGCGATAGTGTGGCTGAAGAGCCGACCACCTCAACTCCTCGTAGTGCCCAACAATTGCACCTCTCACGCTCGTCGTTGATGAACATTATGCATAAAGACTTGCATTTACACGCTTACAAGGTGCAATTGACTCAAGAACTAAGGCCTCTTGACCATTTCAAGCTTCGTCAATTTTCAGAATGGTGGCAAGAAATGGCAACAGTGAATGATCAATTTTCGAAGAAAATCATCTTCAGTGATGAGTCAGAATTGCCGCATTTGGGCGAATGATAATCCAAGAGTGATTGTCGAAAAACCAATGCACCCACAAAGAGTGACTGTTTGGTGCGGTTTATGGGCTGGTGGCATCATCGGGCCGTATTTTTTCCAAAATGAAGCCGGTCAGGCAGTTACTGTGAATGGTGTTCGCTATCGTGAAATGATAACGAACTTTTTATGGCCCGAATTGGAGGATATGAATGTGGACGATATGTGGTTTTAACAGAACGGTGCCACTAGCCACTTGCCACACAGCTAACGAAACAATGGCTCTTTTGCGCGACAAATTCAATGGCCGTGCTATCTCACGTGGTGGCGATGTCTATTGGCCGCCAAGATCATGTGATTTGACACCGTTGGATCATGTGATTTTCTTTGGGTTTATTTGAAAGAAAAGGTGTTGGTCGATAGGCCAGCAATAATTCAAGTGCTAAAGGATGAGATAATTCGACACATTAACGGCATAGAACCTCAATTATGTTTCGGCGTCATCGAAAATTTGGACCATCGGATGGAGGTGTGCCGCCGAGGTCGGGGCGGCCATTTGGCCGATATTTTGTTCCATACATAATTGGACCATACCAATATTATCATAATAAAAGGAAATGACAATAGTTTCCTAAATAATTTGTGTTTTATTCAAAATCAACATCGGCCCTTAAAATAACCACCCTTTATAATCGAAATATGATCCCCAAACGATCTTGTCAAAATGACATAATCAATCATGACAAATGTCATAAGCCTAACAACACTGTTGTGCAAAAAAAAACTAGCAATATGAAAATTGAAATTAATGAAATAATAAATACCAATTTTAGACACATTAAATCTCAAGAAGAGGCGTGTGTATACTTCAAAAATAATACAAGTGAATTCTCATCCTTGTCACTAAATGTTAGGTCCTTGAAGAAAAACTGGAATGCGCTGATTTTACGTATCAATGATTTCTTGTCTTATGATGTGATGTGATCTTAGATGTGATGACGTTATGTGAAAAAGATGTTTTATAAAAAACGTCTGTATTAATGTCAAACTTGGAAATGTTGTAGCGTCGATCATTTCTGTGTACAGACCACCAAAGACGAATATTAAATGTTTTGTTCGTGAATTGAGTGAGCATATCGATGAAATTGGAACGAAAAATAACCTAAATGTAATGGGGGACGACAACATAAATGCAAAGGATAGGACCAATTCAGATGTATGTCTGTCGATGATGACCTCAAATGGTCTGCATAATTGTATATATTCGCATACTCGTGTTGACCCAATCAGAGACAAAAAAAACATTTATAGACCATAATCTGATAAGAGTGAGCAATGTCGAAATTAACTCAGCGGTGATTGAACTATGCATCTCAGATCATTATGCGCTGTATTGTGGAGTTAAAACAGACACCAAAGTTCAAAAAAAAAAAAACACAAAAATTAAAGTCAAATTCGAAGTCATCTTGTAGCACAAAATTAACTGGAATGAGCTTTAGCAGTATTTGCAATGAATACTCTGACCACATCTTTAACAGTAAAACGGAAGAAAAGGACCACTGAGCATAGTTAGATTATCGCTGAACTTGCAAGAAACGTGATAGATTATACGACACGTAGACAACAGACACAATGAAGATGATCATAGAGAATGCAGAAGATATCGAAAAGATTTGAACACTTCTTATTCAAATCTTTTCGTGTTGGACAGCGATGACAAAATCGAACTTTTACAAACTGAAGTTTGAACTTTGTAGAAGTGATCCAAGATCGACTTGGAAGCTGGGCAAAAATAAATGTAATCTGGACAATGTTCTAAAAAAGAATTTCTCCAATGAAGGAAACATCAAAGACCGGATCAACAAATTCGCGAAAATCTTAGCGTCAGAAGTACTAACTATTGTTCACGAATTTAGCCAACTCAAATGCAAAATTCAACGACGTTGAAGATGTAACAGTTGATGAGGTATGCAACATATTAAGTTCGCTGAAAAGCGACGGGATGGAATAAGACCAAACGATCTGAAGGACAGTGCTCAAACTCTATATCACAGAACTGATCAACATAAGCATAGATCAAGCATCTGTTCCAAACATGTTTAAAAAATCAATAGTTCGACCAATTCACAAAAGTGGGGAAAAAGTGAAACATTGAACCGATCTCAATCCTATCAGTAGTCGATAAAGTTCAAGAAGTTGGCCAGAAGGCTATACCATTTTATAGAAAGGCATAACATTCTCAACAAGAATCAATTTGGATTTCGCAAAGGAAAAAATATAAACAGACTACTTGGAGATTTTGCAAACAAAATGTACCAAAGTTTGGACAAAATCCATAGTTCAGTAGCTCTGTTAAAAAAAGCCTTCGACACTTTGAATCACAGACAAATTTAGAAGTAGCTGGAATATATTGGTGTATGGGATCACATCTTAACATGGTTTGCAAGCTATCTAAGCAACAGATGATTTCAGGTTAAAATTGGTGACTATATATTATAGGCTCATCTTTATTATACGCATCAATGATCTACTGTTAATGCTATAGTATAGTACGGGGTATGTCTAATCGCACTACACAGCGATCCTAATTAGTCATAGGAGCGTTGACGAAGCGGCGAAACTTATGCAATTAGACTTTAATAGAATCGCAGCTTGGTGTCACGACCATCGATTAATTATCAACGCACTTAAGACAGAGCTAATGCACATTCGCTTGCCGCATATTCCCAGAACAGAACTTAAGATAAAAATGCACAGCGTAGATTGTTTGCACAGATGTGGCTGTGATGGGATAACAGAAGACGATGATGACTGTACCGGGTATATTAATTATGTGTCAACGTATAAGTACCTGTCCTCTAAAAAAGAACATAAAAGATCTTGGACAGAGCGTCACAGTGGGCATCTATAACTTCAAGGTAGTCAAGGACTTCGTCAGTAGTCACACTAACACCTGTTCCGAGATCAAGAGCAGAATTACTCTCGCCAATCCCTGTTTCTTTGGTCTCAAGAGGCAATTGAGTATCTTCCGAAGGACCAAGCTGGCTTTATATAAGACCTTGATGATCCCAGTCCTGCTGCACGGCGCGGACGCACGGACAATCTCAACGGCGAATGAGGAAGTCCTTGGTCTCTTGGAAAGAAAAGTTCTACGTGCGGTCTTTGGCTTTCTTGGCGTCGATGCTCTTTGCAGGAGAAGATTCAACCACGAACTGTATGAGCTGTAGAGCGACATGAACCTAGTCAGACGTTTACGGATCCAACGTCTAAGGTGGCTGAGCCATGTAAAGCGTATGGACAACTCAGCTCCGGCCCGAAGAGTATGCGACTCCGAACCTGTGGGACAACGCAACAGGGGAAGGTAGGTGGCGTGCGACACTGGAGGCAGCTGCCAGAGATCGGGCCAGTTGGAGAGGCTTGCTTGTTGGGGCCCACCCCAGACTATAATGTCAAAAAAAGAAGAAGAAATCGAATGGGATCATGTAAAAACCGATTATTATTGTTTGAAAACTCGTGTAAAAAAAAAAGAAAACGTATAAAAACAGAATTGGGTGTATTTAAGTTGCTATGCCTTTTTAAGCCAGAAGGAAAAATAATTGAAACTCGCCCGAAATCCAACTTTGCGTTCCCACTGAAGCTTCACCATTTCAATTTCTATCTCAGCCATTTTTCAATTCATATCACTTTGTACAAGAACGACGCACCAGACTTGTGTGCAATCTAGATCCCTTTGGTTACTCCAATCTGTTTCTAAAAAAAAACGTATAACTCCAACGAAAAACAATCCGTTTGTCATCAAAATTCCATCAGAAGCTGGCATGATTGAATTGCGAAATGCCCTTCAATCATAAAATAGACCGATTGTGGAAGACATTCCTGTATTGAACCTCAAATTATCTCAGCCACTGCCGCAGCCTAATGAAGTTACACAGAATCACGTTAATTAAACTTGCACACGGCACAGCAATTATGGTAGCTCCCCCGGTAACATGAAATTATTCATACAGTCTGAGCGAGACAGTAAAACTTTTGCTCATTCAGCGCTTAGACCTTGAGTAGTCCCCGAAGTTGACAGCAACCACAAAACTCCTGTAATTGAATCAATTAATCAGTGGCATTTCGCAAATTCAAAATTTGGTGAATCCCAACATCACGGCCTTTGCACTACCTACTCGCTTTTTTCCCATAGCAACTCACCCCCAAATAGTCTGCGAATTAATCCCAATGAACTCTGATTTCTTAACGAACCGGCAGTTCGCCGAGAGCAAACACTGAGTCACAAAAAAAAAAAAAAAAAAATAGGAAAAAGAACGGGGCAGGGAATCCGATGCTCGTTATTGGCACTCAGGATCGCTCCCTGGAGTGCAATCGCGATATCGGCGTAGATACCAACGACCAAGGATAACGAAGCATGTAATTTAAGGATGCCTTGGCATCCGAGATGTTGCTTTTGATTCTTGAACGAATGGTAATTTAATTTCACGTACACATCTCTCCAATCTCTCGTTACAATTACCCCCAATAATTCCTTGCGAACTTTATTTATTTACTTTTTCCGTGGTGGAATGTAATTTTTTTTTCTTCAAGGAACGCTGGGTTCCATGTGCTCGGGCTGTGAAAATCAAGCAACCCTGGTGTGCGGTCGCTGTTGAGGATGCCGGCCACGTTTGAGTTCACCTTCTGCCAGAGGTCCACCATTAATCATTTCGGTCAGCTTTGGACTTCAAGATGAGAGGTGGTGAAATAAATAAAAAAATGGCAAAAATATTTTCTTTTTTTTTGTGAGCATTTGTTAAAAAAAAAGTTGCCAAAAGTTACATTTTGCACCCTTGGGGAATTTGCTGGTTAAATTAAAAAGACATCCCTCGCACAGGGGAGGAAGAAAGCCGGGCGAATAGTGGACATTCTCCAGCGGTACATGGTACTGGTGATTGAGTTGGATGTCGAATTGTGAATTGCGAGTTGGAGCGTAAGTTAAATTGGATTTTGTAAGGTCCCAAGGCGGTTGTGGTAGGTGGGTTGAATAGAAATCAGTTCTCATCTTTGAGGTTGCTTGAGCAATTGGGAAAGTATTCTGCGTATTTCATGGAGCAGTGTGTGGATGTTTTGTTTTAAATGATTAGCACCTCCGTCTGCTCATGATTACACATCTCGCTTTTACCAAGTGTAGTACAAGCTAAGGAAGATAACGTCCACCGAAAGACTGTTTCATGACTATTAAGATTTTTAGAAGATGGAACTTTCAAGACACTTTATAATGGCGGCCAGAACAGCTGCCTGTGGGAGAACACCAGAAAATCAGAGATAAACTGAGAAAATGACCACCAAATTGACTGAAATCAACTGAAGTTCAGAAATGAACTATGATAGAGTTGCCCAACTTCTAGATCTCTTGCCAGTTGAAATTTTTGACAGACATTTTCAACATCGCTTTCTAAAGCCAAATTGGCCAATAAGAGAACGGCATTTACATGACTTCGTGAATAACCGTCAAAAATTCATGAATAACTGTCAAAAAGTTTCTGAAATTCGTCCATGGACTAGGGCTCAATCGGCTGTGAAGTTGGGCATCCCTATAATACTTTATTTCTGCTGACGTTCACACTGTATGCTTGTTCTGTTTGCAAACTCTCTTGGACGGATGAATTCAAGGCTACTCTAGGTTTATCAGAAACCGCGAGATTTCCCAAAGTATGGTGGAACTCCAAAATTGATGAAACCTCGCGGTTTCGCTTGCTATGTAATAGTAATAGTTGCGTGAATGAAGCCTACAATTGCGTCTAGGTGAATTGGATGACCGATGACAAGTCGTGCCTCGGTGCTGCGCACATTGGTTCCACAGAGGAAAGACAAGCTGACATGAAATACTTTCTAAAGATATATAGATTCCACAAATAGGAAAACTAAGAAATCCATAATGTTAAGGCTGATTGACGCTTTGGTCTTATGTACCGTTAGCTCAAAGATACCATTGCAGTCTATAAAAAAAGTATATATTTTGTTGGCAACTCCTATGTTCCAGATTTCGGTAATTTGATGAAAGATGTAATACGTCATATGTTTGGCCTTAAACGGTTTTTTCATGTTGGTTACCAATCTCTCAAGCTACGCGTTTAATGTTTGTTGGACTGTTGAAAAAAAATCTCCTAAAGACTCCAACGGGATACCTAGTTTTCTGAAAGCTGAAACAGTCATCTATTCATGCCTCTATCATTGACCACTCTTAGCCACTTTGGTCGCTTTTTTATTGTAGCAATATGTTGTACTCAGCTGCAAGCCACATTCCGTGCAAATTTTGTGTTAGACCTCCAGAGGGATTGTAGTGATGGAAAATATAATGGAATCAGGTTTAAAATTTGTTGTTTATTGTGCTTTAATGGAAGCTATCTAGGATCCACTTCTGGCAATGGGTAATAATTACCAAGGCACTGGACTGATGTTAACAAAGTTGCTCGAAAATAACTCTCAGTCCATCAAACCATCATTTTTTAGCTCTTCATCGGAGAGAAACCTTTTTTTTTAGGGTTCTGGTAAATCTGTGAGAGATATCACTGAGAGAAAAATAATAAATCTCATTTGCTAATGTCACTTTGTTATCAAGTATTGCATGCGGAATTGTCGATGAGTGAAGTGGAAATAAGGACAAGTAAATGTGACAACGGGCAGAAGATCAAATAATACCGTTAGACATTTTTTTCAACATAATGAGACCACACTAAAATCGAAGTGCAGTGTTTGTGAATTGTTGAGTTGGGTGGGAATCATTTAACAAATCTAGGAAGGCATTTAGAAGTCAAACATAAGGATATTTTGGAAAATGCGGTTATCAAAAATGGCCTACAGACAGAGTGCCTAAAAAGAAAATTAAAATACAGTGAACGCTCGATATAGTGAACAGAAAAAAACTCGATATAGTGAACACTGTCGTTTAATTTTCTTTCAACCTACAACAACCTACCTACTACAACTCATTAGTGCATGCGGCAGTATGGAAGTTATTTTCGAACACGCTGCAAAATAACACCTTATGCTCGCATCTGGGTCACCCTGCATTGGGTCATTCCACGCTGCACCTTGCACTCGCATCTGGGTCACCCGAACAGCTGAGTTAGTGTCTAGAACGCCGAAGCGGCGATCACTGCCCCATGGTGACAAGTGCAGAGTTAGAAATTAAGAGCAATAAGTAGACTTAAGAAATCAATTGTATTTTAGTTCTAGTTTTGGTGTTGAGGAAATAAAGTCGAGGCAATAGGCCTTGGAAAATATTCTTTCAATAAAAATAAATTTCTTTTCATTAACTTTACCAAATCCGTTGCTGAAGATGAACGATAAATCTTGTCAGAAAGAATTTATTTTGAAATTATTGCTCAAATAAACAGGGCATCGGTGTTATCTGCAACGCTGCACTCTTCACACCGAATAGCGTAGAACATCTGTACGCTAGGGTTAGGCTTTGAATCAAATATATTAAATTGATTATTTATTATGATTTATTCTGACCCGCATGTTCCTCTAAAGGGATCGTGGGTTAAACCACGCACGAGAGATCTCCAGGCAACTCGATCTTCCGCCATCGATTCTAACTCAACACTTTGGACTTGGCCCTGATACTACTTGATGGAATCGCATTCAAGGCCCGCCTCGAAAATCGTTATGAAGGGGACTTTCGTGCCAAGTGATCAAACTACCGAAGCATAGCCCTCTCCGTTCGAAGAAGCAGCTTCTCTGTGTGGAATTCTTCGCGCACTGCCGTGTTTTCCACCCTATCCCTTCGAGTAATTCCCACAACAGCACGGAGAAATCTCATCCCAGCACCTTGTACTCGCGATCTTATTCTTTCGGTCATTACCCAAATTTCATGACCATAGGGAAGAGTTGGAACAAATACTGAGTTGAAAACCACTAATTTGGCTTTCTGTTTACAGCTCTTCCAACCTCAGTTGACTAATCCTACAACAACGCTCAGCATCACTCGTGAAAAGGACGCCGATATTCTTAAACTTCTCCACCAGCCTCAATGGGACTCCACTAACATGTAGAGTGCATTGAATAGGCGTTCTGGAGATGACCATAACCTCCGATTTGTCCACGTTGACCTTCATCACTAAGTCATCTCCAAAAAGAAGATGAGTTACCCTCAACTCTCCCAATGTGAAACATTCGTCGCCTCGATTGCGCTGTAACTCCTATACTCCTTGGCGAAGTCCACTGCCCAATGTAAAAGCTGTTGATTAGCACCGTTAACCCGAACACAGCTGCTACAGTTTGTGTATAGAGACTGAATGGCCCCCAGAAGAGGACCAGTAATCGCATACTCCTGCAGAACACTCCAGAGATTACCTCAAGAAACCCGGTCGTATGTCTTTTCAAAAATCCACAAAACAACTGTAGATGGGTTTGGCATACTCCCAAGCCTTCTCAAGTACCATTCTTAGGATGAAAAGCTGGTCGGCTGTACTTCTAAAGTCGTACTGTTCATCTCCCATCGCCCATAGCTCTAGAGCGCGTCCAACACCTTAGCGTAGACTTTCGTGGGGAGACTTAAAAGAGATTTGTCCCTGTAGATGGAGCAATTTCTTTTGTCCCCGTTCTTGAAAAGCGGGACAATCACCCCACTTTGCCAATCGCCAAGCGCTCTCACCACGTTCCCAGGCCACGAGTGAACCATAAAACTCCCTCTTTACCCATTGCCTTAGGCATTTCTGGCCGGATTTCATCCAGACCGGCGGATTTGCCAACTATTAGCCAACTTTTGCCATTGGACTATTTTCCGCTCCACCCAAGACTACGGGCCTGCCATCCTCAGTTCCCTGGTCAGGATTGAGCAGCTCCGACAAGTGCTCGCTCCATCTGCGTAAGATGTCCACCTCATTGGAAAGCAACACGTCTTTTGATTTGACTCCTTCGATGATGTTGAATTTCCTTCCTCTGAGCCGGGGAATGGTTTGCCAGAACACACAGATCGATGGTCGCTTTTCAACCTCTCGCCGGGTAAGACTGCTCTTAAGCTGCTCGCACAGCCAAATTGCAAATTTTTCGCTCATCAATGTACTGGTCACAAGAAGCAGAGTCCCCCAAGATAATCCAGTCTCTGTAGGTATTCCTCTTCTTTCTGATGGCTTCTTGAACTCCGGGCATTTTGAACCATGCAGTTATTTTCTCACCACCAGTCGCCTTTAGAAGCCGCTTCACTCCACAAATATCCCGGGCAGAGGCAATGACAGCTGCTGAAAACAGTCGCCATCCTTCCTCTACACGCGATGGAATAGTTGGAAGTCGCTCAAACCTTTCAGATATGTGCTGTGCAAGATTTAGCAACTCACTGTTCAGTAGTTTCCCCCACCGAGAGGTACTTTATCACAACACCAAGTGATGATCGGTTGACAGTCCAGCCACTCTCATCACACGAACATCACAAACCATGGTACCACAAAGAGATCTATCAACGACTTCTGTTGAAGGCTCTGACGGAACCATGTGTATTTATGGATGCCTTCGTGTGGAATGCATGCCATTTGCACAGCAAGAGCCAAACTTTTAAAACCATGCTTTCTGACATAAATTCTTGGTAAGACCACTTCCGAACTGGAACTGGAAATACTCCTCTAACGTGAATCAAGTTTAAGAAGAGCCATTCTCATAACACAAATATTGCGCCACCAAAGTCACAACTCGTGGCATAGCATCGAGAAAAAAAACCACTTGCGGTTGATTAATTCTGAAGCGACAAGGCCGCACGTCGCTCCCGATGTTCTTATGACTTAATTACAGCTGAGAATTAATGGCAGATGCTCAATGCGCAGTGCCACGTAAAAGGACAACAATGCGTGTGAGTGTGCTTTTCTCGCGCCACAGAACACGTCCTCTTGTTGGGGACGGTGATCCATTTTCATTTTCCTAGATTTTCCGCAACGCCTTTTGTGAATTCGTGGATTATTTTCTCTCTCTCTTATGCTGCAATATTTTTCCTGCTCAGACTCCTTGGGGAAATGCGAATGCCATAAAGACACCACAGTTTATTTGTATCCGGGGATAGGGGATAGGATATGTGAAATGAATGACTTCCCATATCCTCGAGTTGTAGATTAATGAATGTGAATGCAAGAGTGAAGGAGGACGGTTTGAGAGAGTAACCGCGTCATTAGTGGCGGGGTTTGCATTGTCTTTGCGTACACCTTGGGCTTGGAGTTAGAAAATAGATTTGATGCATATTCCTATACCTCTTGAAACCTATCTGTAGCTTGATTTGATTAAACATGATCGTGTGTTGAGTGCTTTTCTAGATAAAATCTTGTTCGCTGTGTCCGTTGATTATCGTCAGCTTATCGGAATGTTCTAGAATGCAGACACAGGGCCTTATCATGAGCGACACCATCTTATCGGTTCTATTTGTGGCTTTTCTTTCAGTGACCTTACTCAATGCATTTTGTTTCTAAAAAAATATTGTTATCGCTAATTCATCTTAATGATAATGTGTTTCTAAGAGATTAATCTCGCTCTTACATATATTTGAGTAATTGTGCAATAGATGTAAACAAAATAAAACTTCCGTCGCTTTCACAATACTTAATTACAAGCAAGATCTTAAACATTTAGTTTGGGATTAGAAAAGGGTTTCATTAATTCCGAAGCAAAGCGATAGGATGGTACGATACCATATCACGACCTTAGGACAATAGGTTTCCAAATAACATTTCTTCTCAATTTGAGCTATATATCGCGCTGTACCAAAGAGACTGCGAATTAAATTATAACACGACGCTTAAGATTATTTGAGTGTACTTTCCTGGTGGAGCCGCTATGGCACAAAAGCCGTTTTTTTAAAGAATGACTTAAGAACGCTTATAACGAGCACTGAGCAATTCTTACTTGGGGGTGATTTTAACTTTAGGCACCAAAAGAAAAAAGAGCAAACAAAGGGGGAAATTCGCTGTTGGATGGAATTTTGAGATGTCTTGTAAGCTTACTTTATCCAAATGGACCAACCTATTTTCCAGCCAACAAAAAGTGCTAACCATCGACATTGGATTGGATCATAACGAACTCAGATATTGTGTTATAAATGAAGACTAGCTACTGGACCTGACTATAACTTGGCTTTTTGAGCAAGGATAGTAAGATAAACAAATTATATCAGGACGCCGTTGAAAGTTCTCAATTGTTGGACGACACGGGCAACCACTGGCGCAAAGGACTGTAGTCAGATACTTGGGGATCTGGCTAGATCAGTATCTATATTTTAACAAACATGTAGATACTGCTCTGGCCAGGGCCCGAGGCGCTTTTGCCCTTACAAAGAGACTGTTTTACAACAGCCAACTCGATGCGAGGGTGAAGGTCATCTGCTACATGGCCTTCATCCGGCCAATGCTCACCTGTGCAAGCTTGATGGAAAAGATTCGGTTGTTCGAGAGGGCTTGTCTTAGGGCTTGCCTTCGCCTTTATGGAACTCCAGAGTCTCAGTACAGAAAATCCTATTCCAATGAGATCTTATACAACAGGGCGAACCTGATAAGAGTGGACAATTTCCTAGTTAAGTTGATTCGAGGTCATACTGCCAGAGCGATGAATTCGGTCAATAACTTGATGTCGGGGGCTCACTACCCCAATTCATTATACCATGAAAAGGTGCCTTTTAACAGCTTCGTCCCCTTAGAAGCATTTCTCCATCTAGACAAGCGCAGTCTGATACAAAATATAAATGCGGTGCCGCTCATCTACCACATCGCCAGATCAACGGTGGATGGGCGACCCAACCACGACCGTTTCGTCGCACAACGAGCTGAGGAGGGTCTCCTCCGGTTTAGTACGGCGGTATCCAGGCGGGACATCCGGGATGTTGCTAGCACCACAAATTTTTGGTGGCTGGGAAGAGAGAACACTCCCGCTTCTAATCCTTTCGACCCCGGTTAGAAAGGGTAGTTCAGATTCCCGTATTGGGAAAAGTCGGTCCCCTGTGTTGCAGTGGGTTGGATATGCATAATATCAGCTGCAACCTATGGCCGACGCACTTTGCTTAGGGTAGAATTAGGCGTAAATACAAATAAGAAAAAACACATACATGTATACATAGTGATATATATATACATTATGTGTAATAGGGATATATACGTATACACATGTGTAGAAATTTATGTACATATGTGTGCCGACGAGGGCCAGTAAGTCAGAATTAACAATGTTCGTTCAACTAGTTTTAAGCATTTTTGTCTAGTATGTAAGCTGTTAGGAATTAAACAATAAAAATGGATTGAAAACAAAAAAAAACAAATTATCGAAAGTAGTGATCGTTACAACCACTAGACAATACATTCCAAAAATTAACAATGTGTAACGTGAAGTTTTGTTTACCAATTCATACAAAAATTAATTTCTGATTGTTTCCAATTACAAAACGTAACTCGTTTTTAGAATTTGTTTACTTTATGACAGAACTTGTTGTTAACTTTGGACAGAAGATTTCTTTATTGTGATTTTTATTATTTTGCACGATTTTTTATTTTTTTTTTGTAACTCATTTTTATTCTTTAATTCATGATTCATGAAATACTAGACAAAAATGCTTGGAACTAGATAAACGAAGAATACTAGGTGTAACTTACTGGCCCTCGGCGGGCGCTCTAAGCTAAACTTAAACTTATGCTATGTCTTTCGACCTAAACTAACAATACAAATATTTGAACAAAACATGGATATTAAATGGACAATATTAAATTAAGAAAATTGGACAAAAAACTTAATAACTGAACTGTTTTCTTAAAACTTACATACTACCTTAAAATAACTTAGACTAAGTTGAGCTAAACTTTTTTTTTTTTTTCGAAACAATTTTGATTTTTGCTCGAATTGAATGGCCGGGAGGAGAGGGCGCTGCAGTTGCATAGAAGAAATGCGGTGGTCTCATCCTCCTCTCATACCATAATTCCCTGAAACCATAAAAACAAAGAAAAAATATGAATTAATTTCCAACCGAGTGACTTCAACACCAGGCACAACTTCTACCTTGAACAAGCACTTTATTTACTTTATGCAGGGTTTTCCTCCGATTTTGCTGCATCTAGAGTTTCGGGATACTTTTGCGGCTTCACATGTAAGAATGCACATCCTCGGGCGGAAGTTCAATTTAGCCATCTCGGCAGTTCAACTCACTTTCAATATTAATAGCTGAATAACCTTAATCAAACCAAGCAGTCAGTCATTATTAATTCAAAGCAAATATCCAACAACATTTTTGGCCCCGACCTCTTGGGCACTCCTCCGTGTACCACAACCGCAGAAGGATACACTTCCAATTTGCACAAGACGAACCCATAAGATAGCCATCGTCTCTTCCTGAATGCCAACATGATGTACATGTGTGCATGTGTTTCTTGGTACTGTACCATGTAGCATCCCCCACCGTTGTCGCAGGCAAACTCTATCACAATCTGCAGATGGATATCCTTAGAGGATTGCCAAACATTTCGGTCATTTAAAATTAAAGCCAACGATGAGCAAGAACGAAGGATGAAGGATGAACTCTAAATATGTGGATATGTTAATTTTATGGTTGCCCGAGCAAGTGTATTACTGTAGGACACTACGGCGCGGCGCATCGAACTAATTTAAAGGACATCAGGCGATGACGATGAATTGACATATCATTCCCCACTTATTCATCGACCGAATGACTTTTAAATTAAGTACAAATACGCGAGCATCCTTGACTGTGTTTGGGCAGCATGAAAAGGATTCTGCAAAGGAGTTGCGAACGATATCTCAATTTTTATTATTTATTTATCCCCATCCAGTGGGGGATTTGAAATGAATACTGAATGACACTCGTGCCATTACCATAACTTCTAATGTCCTTTAAAAAATTCACTAAACGACGAGGACATAAAAAAATTGTCACAAGGACAAGAAAAGCTGTTCGCCGGGGACCTGGGGTGGCAGGCGAATATTGAAATTTCCACCTTTTTGAGTGTCATTTAACTTTATGCTACGTGCTCATAAAAGTCGTAAAAAAGTTTGTGGGTGGGTATGAAAGTGCAGGCAGCCGATGGCAGTCTCTGGAAAAATGATGAAGTGAATATTTGTGCGAAAGTAAGAGACTAACTTGGCGTTTGATTATAGCTAGAGGACAAAGGCTTTATAATTGAAGACGTGATTTTTGATGAACTCAGTGATTGATTAAATAAAGTGCATAACACCTCCGGCAGTGCGAAATGGACATGGGCCTAACTTCTACAGCAACGACCTCTGTTGTGCGTGCTATTGCGCTCTTATGAGTGGAGGGGACCCACAGTTCAGTGCCGACTCCAAACGGCCAAGTTTGAGAAGCTTTTTCTAGACAAAAGTACGCATAGCCAGTGGCTCGTACGCTTGGACGTGGACCTACAATAATGAAAGTTGATAAATTCGGGAATGGAACCTGGCCAATTGGTTCCGCAAGGTCATCCATGGCTCATCGAGATATTCTCAACCGTTGCTTCCACTAGACCCACAAGCCAGTGAACCATCCCAAGTGTGCTCAAATTTTCAATTTCTATTCGCGGTGTGTTGTGAAAAATTAATGTTGCGCCAACATCTTGACAAGTTGTGTCCGCAAATATGGTCTCATCCCCCCAGCAACGTTACACATGCCAGTGGAATAAGGAGCCATGAAAACCAAAGACGTTTGAACTTAACTTAGTTTTTCATTCAGTTGCTTTTTACCTTTCCTTGGCATCTCCACGCAGACCCTGTCGTTTGTATTTTCCTAAATTGGGTGGAAACGAAGAGTCCTGCATAATTTATACAGCAACTGGAATAAATTTCACTATGAATTTTCTATGACATCGAAATGATGTCGTTTTCATCGTAACACGAATGCATGACTGTCAAGTTTATTTCACGGCAGGCTCCTTCGTTTCAACCCACTTCCTGAGTGGTGGCTTCGAAGTCCTCTGCGTTGTAAAAATCCAAATAAATGGGATCATTTCAATTGGTTTTATGACACCAAGTTACTGCTCCTTGCTTTTGACGGCCACCAGAGGATGCGACGTGGCTAACCCCAAATTCACGCGTCACGAATATGTTCGGACGAACTTCGAACTGGACCTAAATTAATTTCCAATATTCGAGATTGAATTACATACCTTTTCCCAGGGGGCGGCGGAGAGCGGTTAAGGGCGGTGGTTGAGTTGAAGTTTAATTGGGTTCGACATGTCTCTGCAATGTGCTGGAAAACGTTCTGACCATTCAATCGGTGTAATGTTTAATCAAGGCCCTCAGTGATGGACTGTGAAATTGCCTGGTGAAGTTCGGAATTTAGGCTTTTTCTTTTTGGGGTAATTGAATTCCATTCCAGTGGGGCACGTGAACGTAAAGGGTTTTATGACGTGATTGAGTGAAGGTAAATATTGGCTCATCGAAAGGTTATTCAGTTAGTTCAAGTTTATCGAAAGAGGTTGAAGGACTGTTGTTAGTTAAATGGTGGGTTTTGTTCTTGTATTTTCTGGGCTTGGTGAATGAGTCTGCTTAGGTGTGTGTCACTCCGATAGCAATTCCCAATTCAAGATAAACAATACGAAGCATTGGGACGCAAAAGGATATGCCTATACTTGCAGAATATGAAGGCAATCCTTCTGATTGTATTCATAATAATTTCGAGCAAAACCTTATACTTTTCGAGTAAAAGAATATCCTTTTGCTCACATAAACGTAAATAATTATTCATAAACTTGACCTATTACTTTAAATAAAAATTTTTTTTATTACTTCAAAAATTATGAGTAAGGGTCAGAAGCAGACACATCTCTGTAGTAAGGTCGTGTTGTGTCCCAAAACTCATGCATTTGAATTTTCTAAAACAAATTTATGTATCCAGTAGCCACGTACAGGCATATCAAATGAAGGCATTAAGGCGAAAATTGTTCTCCTCTCGTCAGTGTATTCACTTGATGGAGTGGTCTCGTGCCTTGTGCTCATTGCAACAATATTAATCCTTCAATATATGCACTAGTGCCATCAAAACAGATGTATTATCACCGCGATGTTAGATATTGTACATGTGAGGGATGCTAAATGTTACAAGCCCCGTTTATCTACACTTGATAGCGATTTGAAAGATTTATACCGTTTTAAAAGAGGAAATTTACAGTGGCCTTGTCAACTGTCCATAAAATGAAGGGCGATATCTCAGTCATTCTGGTTATTAGAAAGGTATCGGTGAAGAACTTGGTGCTAGTCAAGCTACAGTATCATCATTTGTATAGTTCAGAGACACCACTACATACTTCGTAACGCGGTATTTATCTGCTTCGTTCATCTGCAGGTTCACTCCCACTTTGCTGTACTTGCACAATGCACCTTCCTGCACACTTCATTTATAGCTTACTTCCGTCACACACGACTCTCCAGAACATTTACTCCAAACACATTCCCTCTGCACTTCCGCCACACGATTCACTCTCCTAGCTCATTCAAACAAAACTCAATCGTACACGATGAGCACTTTTTATCCATTCATCCACTGTAGTAATAATTTTATGAGAATTGTTAAGATAGATCAGTTTAAGTTTGATCTGAGTGAGAGAGTGATAGCTTATCTCGCCGAAAAGTGGAACCAATCTTTGCACAATGCAAGCGAAAGCAAGATCGTTGCGCTTGATATTTCTAAGGTATTTGACAGAGTTTGGCATCAAGCTGTCTTGTCGAAAATGCGTGCCTATGGTGTCGAAGAATCTCTTCTTCAATGGATTAGAATTTACCTTTCGAACCGTTCAATTCAAGTTGTTTTGGATGGGTTCAAGTCTGATATCAACCAAATAAATGCTGGTTTTCCACAAGGCTCTGTTCTGTTTCCGACACTCTTTCTCATTTTTATAAATGATCTCTTGTCTGCTACTTCTAATCCAATCCATTCATGCGCTGATGACAGCACCCTCAGCTTTTCACATTCGTTCCAAGACTCACGACCCCGCCCTTCGGCCGTAGAATTGGAATGGCAGCGTATGTTAAGCACATTGAACTCCGAACTTGACAGCATAATCAATTGGGGAAAGAACAAACGTGTGGAATTAAATTCACTCAAGCGAACCCTTTTTAATTAGCCATTATCCATGAATGACACCTGTGTCGATGAAACCGGAAAGCTTTCCAGCCTTGGTATCTTTAGATCACATATTTGAGGTCACCAAAAATGCTGCGAAATGTTTAGGTTTCCTCAATCGATGCAAGAAATACTTCACCCCTTCTGATTTGACTTTAATTTATATACGCCTTTTAATAATATACGCAAAAAACTTTCATATCTGGTTCATATCTGGTCTGGTGCCCCCAAAACCACCCTGCACCTACTAGATAGAATACAAAAGGGAGCGATAAAACTTATAGGAGACAAAAATATTGCAGAGTCACTTGACTCGCTCGAACATCGACGTACCGTCTCGTTTCTATCCGTATTTTATCGCTAATTTAACAAACGATGCTCAAGTGTTCACCCGCAATACCCGTCTCGCCAGGAATGCTCATCAGTTTACCCTTAAGCCTACTTTCGGAAGCACAGTTAAATTTAGAGACTCGTGCATCAGGCGCACGACACGAATATGGAATGCTCTTCCCAGCCCAATATTTCCCCCAAAATAAAATCCGCAGATATTTAAAACCAATGTGCGCAGTTACTCTCCCTTTCTCCCTCTATACCTTCTGCCGTGCTGTGTCTCGAACCCGGACACTTAAGAGTACTAATAACCCATTGTGCGCGCGCAATTTATAAAAAAAAATTATTGAAAGTAAAACCAGTCTGAGACTGGATCGAAAATGGACATAACATGATTTGCTAATTTACTTTTGATAATTTTTTCGAAGCAGCATAAATAAAATTCAGAAAAATGCATGAAATCTTTATTTGAATCGATAGTACGGTTCATATAATTTAATGTTTGAAGATGATTTCATGCAAATGTTGACCTTGACTGCGCTTCAAATGGTCCATCAGCTTAGTCCAATTTTGGCATACTCTTTCCAACATTTCGGCCGGTATCTCACGAATAAATGCTTTCAATGCGTCAATTGAAGCAGGCTTGTTTGTATAGACATGAGCTTTAACATAGCCCCACAAAAAATAGTCTAAAGGCGTTAAATCGCACGATCTAGGCGGCCAATTGACGGGTCCCGAACGTGAAATAAAATGTTCACCGAACTCGCCTCTCAATAAGTACATTGTTGCGCTTGCTGTGTGGCATGTGGCACCGTCTTGTTGAATCACCATTCACAGTTACGTTACGATTCGCATCATCTTTGAAGAAGTACGGTCCAATGATACCACCAGCCCATAAACCGCACCAAACTGTGACTTTTTCTGGATGCATTGGTAGCTCTTGCAATGCTTCTGGCTGATATTCACTCTGCTTATTTACGTACCCATTGAGCCAAAAATGAGCTTCGTCGCTGAACACAATCTTTCGCGCGATTCTCAGAGCACGTAAAATTCAATAGTTTGCAAGCGTTGTTCGTTTGTAAGACGATTCATGGTTAAATTATAGACCAAACTGAAGATGTTTGACAGTGAAACAAAACACGAAACGGGCGTCAGATGTGTGAACCAGTGTTGCCAAAAAGATAATTGCTAAAAATACCCTTTAATAGCCAGACATACGTTTTTTCCTGGCCTGGGAAAGGGTATTATTTTTGACGTTATCCATACTTTAGGATAATAACATTGTTTTATACAGCAGTTAAAGTGGCGTTGTAAGAATTGGTTCTTTTAAAACATATTTTTTATTCCATCGAAACCAGGGGTTTTTTAAGTTCTTTATGACAGTTTCTATATCTTCTGCTGATATCCATTCACCTTCTTCTATCATTAATGCTTGAGAGTCTATGAGCCCTATGGTCTGTTGCACTATGTTCTCTTAACTGCTGGATATGTTTCTACCAATTGAGTGGTCCGTATAGAGCGTTGGTGTTTAATTGTTCACGTTATCGAGAGTCTACGCATTGCTGTCGATGTACTTAGGTAATCCAACTGCTTAAGTAGTATATACTTTCCTTTGATTAATTGGAGTAACCTAATGACTGAAGAGGTTTTAGAATGCGAACATATCAGGATCAAGCACGAATGAGGAATATGTACATACTCGTACGTCCAGTGTTACCGGTGGAAAAATGTGAAAAAACAGGAGATCTCCTGCTGGACTTACTTAAGTAAGCTTGGATTTTAGATTTATTTTTCTGGTTTGCTTCAGTATTAATAGATAAACAGATTTTTTAAAAAGGAGTATCATCTCGACCTTCCTTACTACACTTTTGAGCGATTATTCGTGCATGTTATGTGTGCTATCCTTGCATTCCGAGTTATGCTTTCGATTAAAAATGTGAAGAAACAAGAGAAACGTGCTTAAAATTGTCAGGGATAGGAAACAGCTGATTTCACTTTATATGAGTTAAATAACAGGAGAAAAGGCAACGCAGCGTACGTCTTCTTAAATATTGCTCACTATGTTGAGTATGGGCAACAGAGCAGGAGAAAAATCTTCAAAATCAACTCTGCATCCTGTGCACCTTCACAACTGCCCTGATTTGTGCTGCACAACATTAAACAAAAACACACACATCTCAGAAAACAATTCACCCGACAATCATTCAGCACAGTCAATCCCCCAAATCTCTTGACCAATTTAGTCCGTAAATTGCACAATCGTCTCCCATACGGCTCTATTGAAATTAACATCTCACGCAACACATCCGGCCGCTGGACCGAGCGCACTCCCTCTGTATGTGAATTGCAAATTATGTTGATATGAATTATCCAAGAAGGAAACTCCGCTGCCATATGTAAGCGAAAGGACTTACGGCTTACATCTTCATCTCACTGTGAGATGGAAAAACAAGGAAATAATCTGAATAAATGTTTGCCCTGGGAATTGTCGGAGTACTCCTTGCCTATTGTTCCGGTACAATAGTGGCACATACCCGTACATACAGGCGACTGGAACTCCCAAGGATACACGAAGGCAGCTACAGTAGTCAGTTCTCGTGAAGTGTTATAATTCAATTTGCATACAAGACCGGTAGCGTTTCAATTATGCAAAACATTGTCCAAATGGCGGCAGAAGCAAAGCGGGCATATGTGTGTCTATGCAGAGGCCTTGTGGCGTAGTGTTGCGTTTGCCATTTATGCACTCACGCCGTCGTGAATTGTTTGCTCTGCTTGGGATGTTGATGTTTTTTATTTTTTTTTTTGTTTTCTTGGAACACTCGGGCAATTGATTCCTTCTTTCCGATAAAGCGGAATGGGGGCAGCAGGAGAATTGAACTTCCTTCTTTGTGAGGCGGTGGAAAGGGCGCGTCATAAAGATTTAAATATCGCCCTTGAGGGACTTGGCCTTGCCACGTATCATCGGCGGCGGCGTGCTCCACACACGACTCTGCAGAATAAGTATTAGTAACAATTAATAGTAGTCAGCTGGCTGTGCGGCACGACCTCTGATTCGGTTCAATCTCCATAATAAGCGCTAATTAACCACCACCACCAGCACGAGGCGAAGGGTTGAGACAGCGCTAACCCTGTCGAGTTTAAAAACCATGATTAACTGCAAGAGAACGTCGACTATCACCCAAAAGGACATCCTCGGAAATGAAAATTGGAATTTTCGAATTTTTCACTCTTGTCTGGGAGATAATTTGCATATTCTTCGTCTGTCATTGTCACGCCGCAGTTGGTGTGAGACGTGCGTTCGTCGGCACAAGGGTATGCTGGGCTGTCTAAGGACTGTCTTTGGGTTGCCCAATAGCTCTTGAGCAAAGTGCGGGAACCTGTTGAGATTTTACCAATTCCCAAAGCAAATAACATATTCACATGTTGTTGTGAAACGTTGGTTAGCCATGGTTTGGGAGAACTTTGCCGAAGTTGGAAATGTTCGGAAGGGCGGGAAGAATGATGATTTATCTCTTCTTGGATTATGAAATATATCTTCACCGTCTTCCCATATGAATGGTGTTCGCTTCTCTTGTTGTGGGGTATACAAAGTAACTTTTCGGTTTCAATTAATTAAATATGACAGGTCATGTTACTACGTTTCTTGTGACTTTGGAAACCACTTGAAACTCATGCAATTTCGAAGAGGTATGGGTACGTCCATGTATACTTGTCTAAATGTGTGTTTATTTCTTATTCATACGGAATTGAATTCTTCATCTGGGTGACAGTACATATCGGGGTGGACTAATGCCTAGCTTCCGAAACCACTGGCGTTGTGTCCTCTATGAATAATTCCCTCTATGATAGTTTTGGAGGTACCCAACTGACATCGTTTTTTTGCGATTTCTGTCAGGGCATAAGTTCCGCTCCAAGCTGATTATGTTAATAAGCGCCCATATTGAACGTTATTTATATTCTTTGTGCCCATAACGCAACGTCGCGTTCGCTCGGTCGAGCTTTGACATTTTTAGTAGGATAATGGGGCAGTCACGAGGTGAAATTTCCGGACCGAAATATCATAAACGCGAGCACAAATTTCTAGGTTGAGACACTCCCAGTCACTAGGGGTTTTTTTGGAATTTATATCTCTTCTTTGAATTTTTGGCAAACTGAGGCGATTATTTGTGCAAGGAATTAATTTTTTCCAGGGATTTTATTTACAGTAAGTTAAAATTTGAGTAGGCCAACATAACATTCGCTCGAAAAGACGCGTAGCAACGTCTATCAAAGAGCGACCACCCGAAAGCGCTGCGCAGTGGATTGCTTTATATGTAAGCGGGGAAATACATTAATTTCAAACATTTGAACCCTTGGACCCATCCTAATGGCCCATCTTAAACAAAATTAATGAACATTGTTTGTATAAAAAATATTTACTTTAAACAACTAACGAAAGCTGGTCTAAAAAGGTTTACTCTAAAACCACATGCCTAAAGATACAATATTTCCCTGATGCTTGGAAAATAACAAAAATGGTGGGTACCCATTTTGAAAAAAAAAAATGGAAGTCCGCCAGACTGTGATCAGAGTTACAGATCGATTACTAAGTCTACTAAGTAGCTTGAGTAAAATGTATTCTTACAGGAAAAATTGTACAAAACTCTCTGTGATGGAGGAATATATTTAAATCAACAATTTGGGTTTCGACCCAATCATAGTACTTCTCATCAGGTGCTACGAATATGTAAGCGCACTAAACGGAAGCGTCAAATAGGGAATTCCACTGGTATGGTATTTTGATGATTTTGATACACTGTGGCATGATGGTTTATTTCATAAGATAAATAAAGTGAAAACGTTTTGTCCTGTCGCTGCTACAAGGCACATGTCAACAATAGTGTTTCTGATTTGTTGTATTTCGATTCAGGTATACCACAATGGTCCATCTTGGGTGCTATGTTATACAATTTATATACTTCCGATCTTCCTAAACTGCACTATTGCGAAGTAGCTATTTTCGCCGAAGACACTGCAATATTCTCATCGCATAAATTCGCTCTCGATATAGAGAGCAATCCCAAAATTGCAATGATTATATAACGAATTTTTTAACAAATTGTTAACAAATAAAGCTTAATGAGGAGAAAATACAAGCAATCCTTTTCACTTTTAGAAAATCTTGTCTGGCAGCTTACGAATAAAAGGGGCTGAGGTCGATTGGCAAAAGTGCGTCAAATATTAAGGCATCTCGAGACGAAGCTGACCTTTAGCGAGAACATAAAAAGGACTATATGCAAAATTAATATTGCCATTATGTGTCATTTTATAAACCGGACAAAATCTTTATCCATAAGGTTACTTTTCAAGCCATATTTCTCTACAGCTGCCAAGTCTGGGGGAACTCAGCAAATTGTCATATTCAAAAATTACAGGCATCACAAAGCCAATTGATAAAAGTTATGTTAAATTTGCCCTGGCATTACTCAACTTCAGATCTTCACCTAAGGGTAAATGTTAAATTAATTACTAATAGAATTGACAGACTAACTATCAAGTTTTTCAATCACTGTAACCTTGCTGATAATAGACTTGTAAATGAACTTATAACTTAATTTATATTTGCTTATTTATCTTATTGTTTCTATTATTTGTTTATTGAATATTTACTTGTTTATTAAATAATTACTCAATTAATTAATTTATATACTTATTTATTATTATCCTTTTTTTATTATTTATAACAAAGTTTTTGTTTTATTGGAGTTTTTTTTATTTATTTTCCTCAAAATTGATTTATACTAATTTTTATTTAGTTTTTGACTATCTACATAATGTTTTAGTAGAAAGATAACCTCATATAAGATCTCTGTGAAATGTGTGATCATAAACCAAATGCATTTGCAATACAAAGGACGACTAAACTGACTAAACTGAGAAAGACTAACGACTCAACTGATTAAACTATCTATCTATTAATGAACATTGAGAATAATAATCGGTCGAAAATATAACCTTGAGGGACTGCGTGAACCTCACAAAAAGACAACAATTTTGAGTAACAGAAAACAGCCTGAACACGGTTAGTAGGATAAAGGAAGAGTGGGATTACAGAAGTTAAGTAGGACAGTTTCTGACAAAGTATTGACGGGTAAACACATTCGACGGTGTTCTCGCTCTCGAAAAGTCAAGTAAAGCTAATAAGGTTGTTTTATCTTAGTCAACAGCTTTTCATATATCATCGGTAACTTCAATGACGACTGTAACGCAGCTATGTCCTCTTCACAATCCTGATTGCATTGGATTTAAGAGATTGCGTCCCTCAATGAGATCCTTAATCACTCGACTGACGATCGATTAGAACACTTTCGACAAGAACGGACGAATTGCTATCGGCCTATATTCCGGCTGGTTTTGTTTTCTACGGTTCAGGATACGGAGCGCAACCCCTATAATGATACGAAGAAGACGATTGGCCTCGGATATTGTCACCTTGGTGTGCCAGGGCCCCATTTGGAGCCAAACCTGAATGGTGGCAGTATGCGAGCGTCTAGTTGCCGGTTTGTTCCGCTTGGCAGTTGGTCGGGCTTAGACCGAAGGAACTACGAGCAACCCAGCAGTGGCTTCGCGAGCCGCTATAGGGGTGGAGGGAATTCACGGCATGCCCAAACCAGTGCGTACGGGGAGGAAAAGGCAACGGATAACGGCTGCGAATTAGAATAGGCACATGGAATGTCTCATCGCTCACAGGTAAGGATCTCGAGCTACTCAAGGAAGCTGGCAGGTTATAGTTTTAACAACTATTGTATACAATAGTGAACAATGATTAAATTTAAAAAAATAAACTTAAGCAAATTAATTAAACAACAATAAACAAGTAAATATGATTATAAACAGGCCCGATGAAGGTTCCGCAAATTTTCCAATTTAGAAACACTGAATTCATTATGTTTCCGCCCGTAAATCCGAGGCAGTTTGCTCTCTCGAAACATTCTGTGGGCGGGTTGTTAGCCGTCCACACAACCACAAGGGAGTCGCTGCATACATTAGTTCACCTCACAACGGGTGTTGCGAAGGCTATCCAGGGGCGCCGCTAGGAGGCTGTAAGTCAACTTGATCTATTCATTGACAGGGATCGTTGCTGGCATGCCGTCATTTTGGGACCGATCAATAATTTTGTCCTATGTGCATAGACCCTGCCCCTAAAACCTCATCAAAACATCGACAGCTACAATTTCGAGGTGGAAGGAATAAAATAATTTGTCTACCTCGGGGCAAGCGTGAGCTCCACAAAGGACATCAGTGGTGAACCGACGTAGAATCGCCCTTTGGCTATCGGTGCTACTTCGGTTTGTCGAAACAACTGCACTCAAAACTCCTGACTCGAGGGACCAAAATCATGCTCCACAAAACTCTCATTTTGACAGTCCTGCTCTATGAAGCCGAAGGCTAGACGCCAAGCAAATTCTTGGTACCTTCCCGTCTGCTAGGAAGCCGAATGGAAGAGAGGACACAACCGCTAACTCTACAAGAGGTACCAGGATGTAGATGTAGTTCGGAAGGCAAAAATCCGTCGACCACATCGAGCAACGCTCCAGCTAAGAGGGTCTTCGAATCCGAGCCTCATGTTTCGAGAAGGAGAGGAAGACCGAATCTCCGGTATAAAGAGCAAACAATCGCGGATACAAGGAAGCTTGGTCTTGATGACTGGAAGCAGCGTGACCAGGACCGTCAACGATGGAAGGCAGCATTTGCTCAGGCTCAGACCCTCCAAGGGTCGGCAGCCTGATAAGTGAGTAAGTATGATTACATTATGACAAGTTTGTAAATGACAAGTTTATTTTCAAAATATGCCATCAATGAAAAGTAAGTAAACCTACACCAAAACATACACCAGCAGATGACACACGCATCCATCGCCCGTCCTCCTCCAACCGAAACTAAACGTAATTCTATGTGCAAAATTAAAGAAAGCCATTATGATAATATCATATTATTTGGTTCCACCCTCCACCTTGGCGTCCTTAAATATCCATTAAATCAAATGAGAAACCACGATCTGAATTTAAATACGTCCCCAGTAATAGAATCCGATGTTGAACAACAATCTCTCTCGAATGAACAAACAAACCGAAAACAGCGAGCCCTCCTCTCCCCCTTGCGCGCGAACTAACAGAGGTACAAGCAAAAAAAAACACCGAATTCGTAAACAATTTATCGCGAAAAAATTCAATCGTAAACAACGCAATCAAAAATTCATTCAAACAAAGCATTAACGCGCTCGCTCCTTGCCCTCCCAGTGAGAACCAGCATGCACCCTCGGTTAACGCGAGGAAACAACTCCGGTTACCACAAAATGTCTACATCCTGCAGCATCACTTTTTTATTC
Source organism: Eristalis tenax (assembly GCA_905231855.2). Lineage (NCBI taxonomy): Eukaryota > Metazoa > Arthropoda > Insecta > Diptera > Syrphidae > Eristalis > Eristalis tenax. Next base: position 33,857,347 of record HG993125.1, on the reverse strand, counting down.
GCCAATCTTTTCGCGTTCCGCGAGTGGTAATTTTCTGTTTCGCGATTTTTCACTGCTCGTCTTCTCATCCCTGTTGCGGGGGGAGGGTAAACAACCCTTGTTTCGGGGTGTCTATCAGGATGCAATAAATTTAATTTCAACAATAGCGAGCTATTTTTTGTTTTGGAAGAAAGCCGCTTTTAGTTCTAGTGTTTGATGGTGCAGAGATGTTGTTTAATGCCTGCTACAGACTGTCGTTTTTTTCAATTTCCCCTATCAGTCGCACGCCCCGTGACCCACCCCACACATTCGGTGGAACAAATCCCTCGTGGGGCTTACAGACACATCCTCTTAGCATCGTCATTAGGGATCCCTTAATACATTGGAACACACTTCAAATACCCTTGTGACAGCCTCCACACGTGGACCCTTAAATCAATCGCATACAATGGGAATGCTTCGTGTACATGCACATACTGCCGTCGGCTGTAGCTTACCGTTAAACAGTATTCAAACGTTTGTTATCCCATGAATCTCGCGAAATCCTTGGGAACCAAAATACAATCATTCACGGTTTGCTCTTGCCGTGGAGTTTGCAGCAAAGACTGAGAAGCTCTCGCTGGGAATTCAACACTGCCTGGAGCTGATGAATTAAAGTTGGAGCTGTGTTCACAAAAAAACGCACACACACAAAAATGAGAACGGAAAATGCGGCACAAAATTCCCGCACAATTCCCAAAAGGAAGCGCGGATTTTTTCCCCATTTTTTCTGCGATACCTTGCTGGTTCCCGCGTCCATGTGCCCGGAATCGTATTGTTTAATATTTTCCCGGACTTCATCCTCCAGCTTATTGTATTGTACCTCAGCTGGAAGTCTTTTTGCTTTTTTACATTTCGCGAACAGGTTAAGCGAATTCGTTTCCTTTTTTCGTATCCTACCTGTCATTCGCGGTTATTTAATATTCTTCACTTAGAGCTTTGCAGGATTTATTATTTATTAAGGGAGTTTCTGTACATTTTTTTGTTGTTGTACCTGCGATTCTAAAAATTGTCTGTATAGAGCGGTGCAAATAAATTTTTTAACATTTCCAGTCTGATGGTTATTTATGGTTAATTGTGGTTAAGCAAGTCGCTAGAGAGTGCCTAGTTGAATGGAACACTGGTTGCAAATGGGACGTGATTCGCGAGGCATAAGGCTAAAAAGGTTGTGCACATGACGTTGGTTTTTGTTACAAATCTGCTTTGGCTGTCCTTATGCAATCAGGGGACTCACCTTAGTGAGAATTAGGCCCGCTGACGTTGCTACTGTCGTGCTTGACAAAAGGCAGACAATTGCTTATGTGCAGTGACGAGAAAAGCTGGATACAAGTTTTTGTGGTTTCTCATCGAGAAATCCTTTCTACGGATTTGATTTTTTGTTCAGAGCTTCTCATTTAATCTAAGTCAATTTGTTTGTTTGTTTCCCTTTCTCCCAGAAACTCCTAGTCCGATTTAAAAAAATTCTTTTTGCGTTAGATAGGCCATTGTTTAAGAAAATTTTAACGAATTTTCAGTGCGTTTAACAATATAATTCCTATTTTTACTAATTTAATTTCCGCAGGCTAGCGATTCCTAGCGCTGCGTTTCAGAACACGTCACAAAGCGGAACAAAACGAGTGTAAGCGCAAGAGAGCACACACCTACAGCGTGACAACCAGAAGTGAAGTACTATAGGGATGGCCAACTTCACAGCTGATTGCCCTCTAGCCCATCGACGAATTTGAGAGGCTTTGTGGCAGTTATTCATGAATTTTCGACGGTTATTCACGAAATAAATTGAATAGTATTCACATGGTTCCCTGTCAAAAATGTTCAGGCACAGGGGAAGTTGAGGTTGGCTACCTCTATAATACTTCATTTCCGGTAACGACTGTATTCCGTGTATCATGAGTTATGACCAGCGTTGTTCGACCTTTTTACGTAGTTTTTTTACGTTCTCTACATTAGTAAGAAAGTCAAAAAATAAACTTGAAGATCATCAAAACAGAAGATGAGAGCTAGATCTGATTAATCTGTGTGGTATCCAGAAAACCCTAGACCGCGAATCCTCACTGCACGATCTAGAATTAGCGCTGACAAACTTAAAAGACAGCAAACCTGTAGGTGCAAGTGGTATTCCAGTGTAGTTTTACAAGTACGGGACTTTCTCTTTAGAGGAAAGCTGCTAGGGCTATTTTTTTTTGATTTTTTTGAATATTTTTGATTATATATTTGTATTTGGGGGTGCTCTTCCTGTAGTCGAATAAATCAACAAAGAAGGATCCCTATCAGATGCAACAATCTATCGGGGAATCTGTCTGCTTAATGCAACAAACCTCCTAAAGGAATCAGGGTTCTCAACTATAGACAACATTTTCATGGCCAATAGCTTAGCGGAAAGCTCTCTTAAGCAAGGAAAGAAATTGTATGTATTTGATTTTAAAGCTGCATTGGATATAATTGCCAGAGGCGCTCTATTCTACAAACTTTACTGCTTGGGACTATCTCTGAAACGGACGAACGCGTCCTCGAAGAACTGTATAAATGAACTAGAGCGGCTGTGTGGAACGGAGTGGAGCTTTCTGACTGGTTCACAACAACATCGGGAGTTAGGCAGGGTTGCACATTGAGCCCTCTCTCTTAGCCTAGTTCTTGGATGACCTCATTGCTTACCTTCCCGATTAAGTTGAGTTCGCAGGGGAGCATATTAAGGCACTTCTGTTTGCAGATGATGTGGTTCTGTTCAGAATCATTGCAACGCATGATAAACAGAGTACATCAATACTGTTGTCTATGAAACCTAGTATCGAATATATAGTAGTCTAAGGTGATGATATTTAAGAAAGGTGGGGGACGGAATGCTTCGGATGAAATATGGAATTTGAACGGGTAGAATGTAGAATTTGTTAGTGAATGCAGGTACTTGAGGGTAATTTTCTCAAGAGCCCTGAGTATGAAGAAGCATTTCAAGGCAAAAACAGCAATTAATATGTCGTGGAAACAATGTTTTTCCAATTCGAATATTGCACCCAGCAGTAAACATGAGGTTTTTGAGGCTGTTGCAGGGAGAATCCTTCTGTATGCCTCGCAAGTATGGGGATACAAAAAGTTTCACGCGCTGGAAACACTCTTAACATACTACGTAAAGAGAGTATTTCGCTTCCCAAGGAACACGCCAGACTATGTTATCATGTTGGAAACAGGTATGGGGCCTCTGTACATAAAAACGTTGAAATTGCAAGCGAACTTCCTTTCGAATGTCTTCAGCATCTGTTATACACGACTTGTCAAAAAAGTTGTCCTTAAAGCTATTCAGGATCAGAGTAGTTGGTACATGGAGTGGGCGAACCTTGCAGAAGGATGCAACTTGAACTTTGTTTCAGATGTCGGAAATGTTGCGGGCAGTGGGGCCATGCTCTACTCAGTTATTTCATATTTCAACAGAAGATGAGAATTGTAGAACAGACTATTTAGCTGAAGCTTCTGGTTCTATATTTAGAACCACTTACAGTACAGACGTCACAATCACAGCCTGGGAGCGAGATGCTATATTCAAGTGATTGGCACTATGGCCAAGCTTCGAAGTGAGTTAATAACTTCCAACCACACAGGAATGATTTACCTCTGGAATGTAGCATCTGCAACTTACAAGAAAAGGAGAACATCATTCAGTTCTAAGGAAAATGCCCTACGCTGAGAGAGACTAGGAGAAGTATTCTTGGAAGTGACTTTTAACGGAAGAGCAAGTAATTAATGTGTTGAATATAATGGATGTTCCCCAATTGTATGAATATTGCAAAATAGGTTTAAGGTTAGTTTAAGTATAGAGAATAATCAATGGATATTTTTGAGGTGACAAAGTATGAATAATTAGAATTTTGTTAACTCATTCTTATAGCAACTTAAATACTTTAAAAATCAAAATGTACGTAATCATTTTGATTTGAAGAGTATTTAAGTAAATTAAATACATTCTATTTGTCAATCTGGCGGACGGCTAGTGTCATTCTATAAAGATTATGTATGTTATGTTAGTTAGTTTATAATGCAATAAAAATCAAATCGTACCGCAATGAACATCTACAACAGAAATGCCGCCTCAGGCGAATCGACAAGAAAAGAACCGCATTCTTTGTGGAATGATGATGAAACATCGGCTAACGGCCACCTTTGCTAGGGCAAAGAGAGTCCCCGAGTTTCTTGGTTGCTAGCAGCAGGCCAAACGGTCATGCTAAGGATTTAAAACGACTGAATTGAAAGTACACAAGTACATTTTATGTTCGATCAAAATGTGAAAAATATCTTGTACATCTCTCCCTTAATCCTAAGCGAACACATAGAGATGAAGCGTGTATAAGAAGTATGCAGTTCGTTTGATTTGCGTCCACTACAGGACTTCTCCACCCCACGAAATTCTATCGACTCTAGTTCACTGAAATACAACCCACCCGCACGGCCGTATAGCACCCGAGGGAAACAAACGTGAAATTAAAAACGAGATGAAATTTTTATGTCCACCTTTGCTGGTGATTAAACAAGGAAACGGCCCACAATCACACTACCTCCTTACACACACTCATTGCGTCCCATTCCTCAGTTCAGCCCCCAGATGCATCTATAAATTTCAACCCAAGTAACTTATTTCCTCACGTCCAAGCCCAGACTCCTGTTGTTTGTCCTCGCTGGCGGTGTTGCTTTTGTCTCCAGAATTTTTTTTTTCCGTTCTCGGATTTTTATGATTTCATTATTTTTTCGGGCAATACCGCCGTCTTGTGTCCCGTCTCGATGTGCGCGTATTTGGCCGGCTAAGGCATTCTTCATCCTTCGGCTCTTCGCCGGGATTCATAATTTACAAGGTGACTTGTACCATTGGGGTTGGGAAAAAATTGTAACGAAATTAAATAGAATCCCCTGACGGTGTAAAAGGACGAGTAGCGCAGACCGAAATGAGTTTATTGTCCTTTTTTTGTGAATGCGCTCATTTCGGCGGGTTTTTTCAATTTTTTTTTTCGGCTGTGCTTTGTTTCAGCCACGAAATTAAATTTAATATTCACCAAAGCGACAAACTGAGAAGAACAATATTTTGACTGCGATCCTAGCCAGGAATTGACTCCAATTGACGGATGGGAATTGCCCGCACTTAATTTTTTGGGTATCTTAAGGAATTTCGTGATTCCATTTAATCCCGAGAAGTGTAATGTAATTATTATGAATATTATCCTTATTTTGGCTGGCGGATATCCCCGAGGGCATATTGTGTGTTCTTAGGATAGTTCCTGAGTAGTTCCTTCGGCCCACATGTGGGTGAATGCAGAGTATAGGAGTAAGCAGATAATTTAATTATATTTCACCCGCTTGCCGTGGTGTGGGAAGGCGGCAAAAAGTTTTCGTTTCGTTTGCTTTGAGAGCAAAAAGTTGAGGGGAACTTTCCGCAGGCCTTTCGTTTAGTTTGGCAGGCATCTGCGAAGTTTTAATTCTATTTCACATCATAACTGAGCCGAGCAACGGTGGCGTTTTGATGAATAATCCAAGCGCTTCGGGATAATGTTTGCATTTGAAGGTAAGTCTGCTGTAGTTTTCGGGCATGTGGAAGTTTTTGATTGCACAGAGATACTCGTAACTTATTGACAAGGTAAAGATAAATTGGCTCCGATGGCGGTGTATGAAACGTTTTGGGGTATATGAGTCGAATTAGGATCACCTTAATAATGTTAATTTAAAGAGGCAGCTAGCAAGCTAGCTAAACGGAATTCTACGAGTAAGCACAACTTATGCTCTGTTTGAGTAACCTTAGGAATTGGATAGGCTTTTGTGTGTCCGTCTGAATTGAGTTCTGGCATTTAAAGGCAGTATGACTTCGAACTATGTAATCTGTTCCAATGTGTACATGATTGAGAGAATAGGGCATATTTTTATCGAAGACGGAGTCATGTGCATGTCTTCATGATTTTTCAATATTTCAGCGTAAATGTTCGGCATTTCGCGTTCAGGATTTCAGGGATATTTGGAATTTCGCCGCTGAGTTTCTAAGTCGAACTCTTTGCACATTATTGAATGACAAAAACAGCTGTCAGCAAAACAATTAATAATTTAAAATTATAATTACGATATATTGACAGCCATATTGATAAAAAACGCTATCCGCTCATTAAAACACGTTTCAGCTAGCACACGGATAGTGAACTAATCCGTTTGATAACTTGTGTTATTAATAAACACATTTTATCTCCATATTAGCCGTCCACTCTTTATAGCTAAACGCACAGCAACACCTCACCAAATTGTACAAAACATTGTACTACGTCTGTCTAATTCCACCAGCGGACACTGACGTGCGCGAATTTCTTTTTATGTTGTGTATCGAAATTTGTTAATTGTTTATGTTCGTCGAAAAAAAAAAAACGGACAGAAAATTGGAGCTTGCCTGATAAGGCTTGGACTTGTTAACACATGCAGTACTTATTAAATGCTGTAGTAGTAGCGAAACCTAACAATATATTATTCCATATTAAATATCATACATTTGCAGTTTAACGGAGCCAGCAATTTCAATGGCATGAAACTAAGAAGCAAAAAACAGGAATCGGAATTTCGGAAGGCAGTGGATGCTTTTGGGGGTAGCTCTGCCAGCGCTACCAGACTCCAAGATATATCTTATATTTAAGATTTTTGGAGATAAAATTATTTCCAAGATTTTTGAGCACAAAATCATAAAATTCCAAGATTTCGTATTTTCAAATTTTTATATAAAAAATTCAATTGCAGTTTTCCAAATATTCAAAAGGAAATACGAAGGGAAGTGAAACCCGCTTCTGCTTATGCATACTGCTTGTAAGCAAACTGTCATTGTGTTGCGTCATTTAACAAAATATGCTAGATACCACTGACGAGTAGCATAAGAACACGACGGTCAAATTTTCCTTGGGTTCTGTTCTGATCGAGCTAGTGATTGAAGTTTGGCTGTGTACTTATTAACGCATATTTTGTTAAAATAAATGGATACAAAAGCTTTTTCTGCAAGAAAAGGTGTGTACAAATAATTTAGAATAACAAAATACAGACTTTTCCATATTTACTTTGATATTTTCTTAGAACAATCGAATAAAAAGGACGGTGGTGAGACAAAAAATACCACGAAAGCCACGCCGGCTCGGTGGCGGCGTGGATAAAACCAAAACACAAATTGCAAGATGCGAGACTGCGAGACTCTGATGAAAACAGATTTTTCGTCTACTTTAAAAAATAATAAATATAAGTTGATCATATTCAACTTATGCCTTTGTTTGCTATTTAGCATGCAATGATCATTATAATAACTGTGAATGTTATGACGAGCAACCAAAAAATATTAACGAGGAACCGCCGTATATTGAACGCGAGCCAGCATCTTCTAAAGCTAATATTTTAAATAACAATTGGTTAAGATGAATCTAAGGAAATTAATTATTCATATGTTTTTCCTTATTAGAAAATGTGCAATTTGGAAGCTCTAATCGCAGAGCATAACCTAAGCTTTCAGCTATCTGATCATTTGGTGCAATTTTTGAAAAGTGCTTTGCAAATTCTCGTGTGTTGCCAAAAAGGAAGGTATACCGAAAATGTATAATAAATAATATGAGTAGTTTTAGTTACGATGAAACATTTTCCAAGGCATTTCTTATCAGGGTTTTTTTTTAATTTTTAGAAGGATGAAATGAAATACAAATCGGAAATTTTCTAGCTAACAAAAGTTCAATTCGATGCCGTTGTCTGTTGCCTTTTGCTCCGTATACGCGCTGGTTTGTGCATGACTTGACTTCCCCCCCGCCCCAATAACGGCTCAGAATCCATTTCTGTGTTGCTCGTAGTTCCTTCGGGCTAAGCCCGACCGGCTGCCGAGCGGGACGGACCGGACACCACACGCTCGCATACCTAGCTTCAAATGGGGCCCTGGCACACCTGGGTAGGCAATATCCGAGGCCTATCGTCTTCTTCTTGTCATTTGGGAGAGCATGTATGACAATAAACTCCTACGCCCCAAACCTGTTGCCCGCCCCCAGCACTAGGAAGTCAGCTGCCGGATGGGGTGGGGGGGGGGGGGGGGGGTAAGTTCTAGTTAGTCGCCAAGTATTCTTTGCGTGCTTTCTATACTCTGCACCAGGGTGGGTAATCGTCTTCTTGTCATTTGGTGTTTGGGGGAGGAGGGTAGGGGATTGGGCTTCATTAGCCAGGCTTAGGATGTATGAAAATAAACTCCTCCACTCCAAACCTGTTGTCAAATCATCACATCCTCACATCTTCCCAGACGGAACTCCAGCGCGCACTCTATAGGTTTGTGGTCGTATGGGCTGATGCTGAAATGAAGGTCAACGTGGTAATGGTCATCTCCAGAACGCTTGTTCAATGCACTTTACAGGTTAGTGGAGTCCCATTGAAGAAGGTAGGGAAGATTAAGTATCTCGGGGTTTTTTTCATGAGTGATGGGAGGAGTAATGCTGAGCTTTCCTGTCGGATTGGTCAAGCTTGGACAATTTTGAAACAGCTGGGTAGGTCTGTAACCAGGAAGGCCGAGCTTGGGGTCAAAGCCAAATTAGCGGTTTTCAACTCAGTATTTGTTCCAACTCCCACTTATTGAAATGTGGGTAATGACTGGACGAATAAGATCGCGAATACAAGCTGCTGCAGCGGGAATTATATTTTATGGTCGGGATGGGGAGAGAAATACGGCAGCGCGGAAGGAACTCAACATTGAGCAGCTGTTTCTTCGAACGAAAGGGGCTATGCTTCGGTGGTTTAGTCACGTGGCACTGATGTCGCCTTCATAACGACTTCCGAGGCGAGCGTTGAATGCGATTTCATCAAGTAGTCGACAGCTTGGCAGACCCAGGACGAGGTGGTTGGACCAAGTCTAAAAACTCGCTTGATAACGTTTGAGCATAACTGCTGATGAGTTAGAGTCAATGGTGGAGGATCAAGTTACCTGGAGATCTCTCGTGCGTGATTCACTCCCGCGACCTCTTTAGTGGAGCATGCGGATCAAAAGATGATGATGATGATGATGATCAGAGCCCAACGAATATTATATAAAGTACAGATATCGTCAACTTTTCCGATAGCCAGTGAGATCAAAGTTTACAAAACCTTTTGTTTAATTTTCCAACTGTAGTTGAAATATATGACTTTGGGAAGGCACTTTTTAACTTTCGGACTTGGGAAATAAACACGTCTGTCGCTTTCGAGAACAACTCAAACCGTACACTACTGTGTCCAGAAACTCGTGTGGGTGTCACTTTCAACTCGAAGACTCCCCTCAATTGCCGCCTATCTCTTAACGAGATGGCCAAGTATATTATCATCCATCTCATGGTGGTGCCGGGGCACTGTGACAACTCGCTGGAAAGGGCACAAGTTCTGTTCTCCTTCCTGGTGGGGACGCCCACCCTCGGGATCCATGCCTATCGACACTGTAAAACTTCTGCTAAGTCTGGAAGCACTGTCTCAAATGAATCGCAGATGGTCAGCTGACACATGATGCCTCATTTTCAAACAACGCCGGCATACGATCGACTGTAAGCGATCGCTTAATCCGATTAGCTTAAGCAGGCCGAAACCTCATTGGCGTCGTAACCGGGCATTGCGCCATTGGACTAGGCCTTCTTCACAATGCCTTCGGCAGAAGTTGTAGAGACGGGGATGAGGAAGAAACCCGTCCCGCAGATTCAGACATCTGGAGGCTGACCGGGACCTTACTGAGCAACATAAGAGTCAGTCATCTCCTTCGCTTTATTAAAGGCACTACTTGGTTTGAGGAATATGTACTTCAAGATCCGCAAGGTAGCCAATGGGCCTATCCTCTCCTGAGTTTGTTTGTTGTCTTTCGGTACAGCAGTCAAACACTTCAGCCTAACTAACCTAAGGTAGTGATGTTTCTTATATTGCACCTGCTTAAAGTCAGATCTGGACACTAGACAAGTAGGTGCTCCATTGCTTCCTTTGACTGTCTGCAGTGTCTATAGTCTTCCGTGCTCCTGTGCCCCACATGCACGCGTAAATAAAGCGAAATGTACTCGACAAAAACAACTAACCCCTGGTATGTCAAATAGACATTACAAATTTGTTATCAGCGTCCAACGTATTGCTGACTTGTTGGGCTACATACACGGAAGAACAACTGCCAATGGTACAAACTTCTTTAAAACTGCTCTGAGAAGCATGTCAGCTGTGTAGACGAACAACTTTTAATTGAAAGAGAATCTGGAACGGATTGCAGGCTAGTAAGTTTTAATTTCATTCTTTTAATTAGTTGGGTTAACCGAAGTTAATTTGGAGTGTGAGTTGATAGATGTGCCGTCGCAGTGCTGACGTGTAATGTACATTGATTAATTAACGTGAGGAGTGCTGGTGAGTTTTTTAGTTGACCTTTTGTGTGTAGATGAGGACGAGATGAACAAAATGTATGCATAATAAATGAGTTTTGAAATACGTCTTCGGGGACTTTGCCTGATGTAATCCTTTTAAAAATGTAACCATAACTGTCTTTCGTCTACACCAAACATGTGTGCAGGGTGATGTGCAAAATGTATTTGAACTTAGTGCTGGTAACTTAATGGCGAAAGGCACTTAGGAGGTCATACTGTTGTCACATTCCAAAAATAAACCACTGACACACACAAAATATTAGTCAAAGGAAATGCAAGTACCATTAGGAACTAATTAAATCTGAACTTGCATAGCCTAGGCTGAGAATAGTTATTGCATCATGAGGCACGTACTTATATGTTAGGCCGACGCCCCATGGAGGGTCCAAGCGTGGACAATCGCTCTAAATCGGCTTCCAGCCATCAAGACAGAGCTGTCTTGTACCAGCGATTACTTGGTACTTGTACGGGGATTCGGTCTTCCTCTCCTTCTCTTTCTTTGAATCACTTGTCGGCGATTAAGTCTTCCCCTCCATTCTAGGCCGGCCAGGACTACTACTCAGGGAGTATTTGCACCATAGTATGTACACATACTCCCGTGGAGTCTGACTTCAATTCCTCCTCTGATATCAGGTGCTTGCCTAAATATGTTTGCCTTTCGTGGTCAAGTGTCTCACAAAAACCCAGCATATATTCGAGAATTTAATTAGGAATCTGCAGGGACCTTCTTCTGAGGCCCCTAGTTTCCTTGGGTGCTCCGTGAGTCTACAGTGCCCAGTTAGGAAGCCTGTTAGGATACGGACTTTGGTAGGTTTGGGTCTTTCTTCCCCATTTTTGTAATAAACACTACCTTTGCCCTTCTCCACTGGTTCGGTATACATCCCAGCGCTAGATAACTTCTAGTTATAGTGGTGAGGTATGGCAGCAGTTTGCTTGGAGTTGGGCTGGTATAATTTCACAAACCCCTGGAGATTTGAATGGCTGGAACGAGTCATTTTCCAAAGGCCACTCTCCAGTCTATAACCCCTGGTCGACCGCTTGGCAGACTTAGGACGAGATGGTCAGACCAAGTCCAAATCTCGCCTGGTTACTATTCGGCACATCAGGAGTTAGAGTCAATGGCGGAGGATTGAATTGTCTGGATACAAGGAATATTATGATGATAAGAGGATATTTCATGTTATTATTCATTCTTATTCATTATTCATGTTGTTGATTCAAGTTAATCGAATACGTAATTATTTAGATAAGTGTAAATTTGCAGATTTAAATTTCGATTCTATTAAGAAATGCAAAATTTGTGGGAATTATTTCAGTTTGAGCAGATCGAATAAGACAAACAAGCTTTGCAAAATTGTCTGTACTCGGACATAGACCATACGTTGTATACTGTACGTTGTTCCAAGACATGGTCAAATCTAAGAAGTTTAAAAACATATCGTGCAGCTGCGTTGATTGCTTTTGTCAAAAGTCAGCGAACAATTCAGGACAACCCATATGTTAAGATTGACACTGTGAGTGCTGTGGTAAGACTTAATTTGACTTTGATTGGGAGAATGTATTTGCTGATTGCCAATACCATGCACACTACGGTGTCAATGCGGTCAGTCCACGTCAATTCACTATTGCACATTATTCAAAGGTTTGTTTACACAGAAAAATAATCCTTCACCTGGTCGCCGTGTGCATGATGGCTGAAACACAGTTTCTTTGCATTGGCGTTGTCTTTCAACGCACGCCATTGGCTTGAAAAACTGAAATTTGATAAATGGAAACAGTTGACTAAAACTATTTTAACAACAGAAATGAAAACAGCTCATGCAATATTTTCATCTGGTATTTGAGAGAGAGAGCGAGAGAGCGAGAGAGAGAGAGGGAGAGAGAGAACATCTGATAAACGCAGTGTGACATCGCATTCTCTCCGTAACATGAAGTCAGCTGGCGCAACGCACCAGTGTGTTTCAGCCATGAATCACAACCATGGTTTGATAAAATAACATCTTTTTTCCAAGAAAAAGGATATTCTAATCAGAAAAAAATAATTTCATGGTGGCCATAAAGGAAACCAGAGCCGTTTTATTTATATGCTCGAAATTGGAGTGATAATGCAAATGTTTTAAAGATGCAACAAAGACAAGCTAAATGCAATATACATTCATGGAGTAAATTTGTAACTTACGTTTTCTATAGAAAGCCGTCGACTACACAATACCGAAAACGAAAATCTAGTATTGACTGTCGACAATAGTCGACATTCGCAATAACGAACTAAGACTATTGCATAGACTGACATCACAGAGCCTAACAAGCGCAACAAAAAAAAAATAGAAAAAAAACCTCACACTAGCAGAGCGTAGTTTCGATCTACGGACCTCTGGGTTATGGGCCCAGCACGCTTCCACTGCGCCACTCTGCTTGTTGAAAATCCTCTGTCAAAATATAAGGTAGTTGTTTTTCAGATTCTTTTTTAGTTAACCACTGACCTTTATTGCACACTCACACCACTATCGCGGTGGTGTGAGTGGATGCAACTTAATGCAACCCTGTTGATTGCAAGAGGACACCTCAGATACAGGTACGCAAGTAGCCGACTTATGTCTGGAAAATAAAACAGGATTCTCTTCTTCGTTGCCAGTTATCGGCACTTGGTTTTCTCTTTTTATTCGTTTAACTTCAGCTGCTCTCACATCATGGACCCATTATTCTGTAGTTTTGACTACCATTTCTTCTCGACTGAAGTGCTACTGATATCGTCTCTGGAACAAACGAAACCAGCGTTTGAAGATTAAACTTCGCTCATATCAAATGAAAATGATGGCATTGTCGCATTCTTTGTGTGGCTCTACAGTCTGGGGTAGACTTGATGCTCAACCAAGACTCACGGCTGGAGTTCACCACGATGGTTGAGGTCCTTAACCCTTGTGTTCACTACATTAGACGTAGACGACGTATGTTGCAGGGTAACCATATTAGGCGTTGGATCCATATACACATTTTTATTAGGATGTATGTATACAGGAGATTCGATCACATGTACATGTAGGTTCATGGCGCTGTACAACGCGAATAAGAGATACGATCGCATGCGAAACTGTTCTCTCAAAGACACCAAGGACACATGCTGTTAAAAATGTCCAATGCAAGAGTTTTCTTTGAGGTGACCACCTGCTCCAAAATGAGCGCTACAATACCAAAGTTTAACGCCGCGTACCGTGTACCGGAATGGTTACCACATTTTGAGAAACAAAAAATTTCTTCCTTCATCGAATTTGAAGCGACTTCAACAAAAAACCAACGAAAATCAGTTTGATAAATTTACTCAAGAAGTAAGTTACTAATGCCACCCGATAAATCATCAAGTACAAGGATAGTACACGTAGACGGGAATGATAATGACTCAACAGCACATGAATCATCTGGTGATGTTCATAGTTCAAAGTTTTTTATTATGTTTTTTTTTTTCTTTAATTTTTGAAACTCGCTTTTCCTTTTGTACATCTTTAGAATGAAATTCAAATAAGCTAACATTTTGTCCAATTAACATGTACACATGGGATAGCAGGCGATCGTCTTCTCGACGATGGCTTGTGGTAGTAAGCGATCGCTGTCGTCCAGTCGGAAGTTGAATTCATTAAGAATAGTTGAGTGACTGATGCTGACTTCGGACCACATTCGGATTTTATTGAGTCTTAATCCTATGATGTCTGCTATGATGATCATGGTGACTACGACTACGATGGTCAGGTAATATAATAACCTAACTCAAAAATATACCGGATGTGAACGAAAACAATAATCTTTAAAATTATCGGGTCCGTTGGTCGAGTGAGTTGGTGCGTTGCTCACGCTTATTCTGTGTTAAAATCTGACTGGAGCTGTGCTTTTTGTTTTTTCATGGGCAATACCATTTTATTGTGTGTTGTATGAATAAACATTTCTTATTCTGTTTTCCGAAGTATTCTATTTGCAATGAAAATAAAAAAAATTGTCTTAGAAACAAAATAAACATTATGGCAACCACACATAACATTCTTCCTGTCGTTTTCTACTAGATATATGAAATACAATTTGAGAACAGTACTCTTAAGCTATGTATGTTGAGAAACGACAGTCTTCGGCTCTGATTCGATCAATCTAACTGCAAGCAGAGCTACAATTTATCCTCTGGTCATCTACTTCTGATCTTAAGCGTAATCTGCGGTCTCAAACATTTGGCTATTGACTGTAGTGTGAAAAGAAAAAATGCGTGAATAAGCTCGGTTTGATTTCCCTCGGACAGATGACTTACCCTCATTGTCTCTTGACCTGCTCTTGACTATTTAGAGTTGATTCTCCTTAAAAATTATATTTTATTTATATTTATTATTAATATTTCATTCGTAACCGATTGACTTAGAACTAGCCACAAACATTTTTGATTTCTAAAACTTTCTAACATCCGTTGGTGGCTCAGGTGTCCGCTCGTTGTCGATGTCCTGTGTGTCGAATCGAATCGCTGCATTCCATGACTTATGGAGTAGATGTTGTCGCTCGTGGGAACTCTCTCATGCATTGCTCGCATGATGAAATGTTTCTGGCGTTAACTTTTACAAGGGTATCTACGAGAAAAACATTTCATGCGACATCAGTTCATACAAAATTCCATTTCTTACTAAAGGGTATACGGTCCTGATTCTAATGTAATAGTCACACTGTCTAAAAAATACGTACAAGAACGAAATGTCAAACAAATTTAAAATCGTGCCATTTTTTCCTTGGTCTGAGCTCAACCAGACATCACCAAGTTATTTCCCCTTCCTTGCCAAAATTTCCAAGATTCCATTTGCATCATTTCTTCATTCCGACGAACGAATTATTTCGCCTCAAACTGAAAGACACCATCCGATGGTTAAGCCACTCAAGGACAGCACAACTACTCCATTGGACCGGAAAATAAATACCCCACGATGAGAGCGTCAATCCAGTTGAACATAAATCCCTTTCATTGGAATCCCTTTGGGACAATCTTGTTAATTACCAGAAGTGGTTACGGTTGGGGCGTTTGTGCGCCACAAATAGCTTTGTGTGGACGTCGGTTGTTCAGTTGATGTGGCGGTGTTTGCCTAATAACAACTAATCAACTGTCAATGCACGTATTTTAATCACTTGTCGCTATATTTCCAACAGAACATTCGCCGCTATTGTCCTTAGCTTGCAGCCGTAGTCTATCGTGGTGGTCTTTTGTTGCACAAAAGTGCTCCACGACGGACGGCTTGGAGGATATCCTATTTTTTGTCAGTTGATTGGTGATGCTTTTAGGTGTCTGGATTTATTGGATGGCATTCATAAAAATTGAGATGTGCGGTTGTAGTTGTTCCCAATGATTTGATGGGGTAGCAAGAAAGGGGTAGGTGGGCTATGGCGAGTAATTTCCTCTAAAAGGGTTCGACGCGGGGTGTACGGAAAGGAAGGAGGCAAACAAAATTAATAACCAGCATTTTTCATGTTCTGTTGATTTTAGTCATGTACTTGGGATATTTTTTATGGTTAGATAATTTATATTTGTTTTTTTTTTTAATTTTTATGTTATTAGGTAAAGTTATTCGACGACAAGTAACAAATGCGACTTTAGGTTTGGGCATCTCTTCTTCGTTTATTTCATTGTGTTCGAAAACATCCCTTAGTTGCAGACTGTCTCTTAATGAGATGGCTGAGAATTTAAACAAACACCTCATGTTGGTGCTGGGACACTGTGACGCTAGGTCTGGCACATGCTCCACCCAAGCAATAGGAGGTATTCCACCTTCCATGTCAATCGGAAATACACACAATCAACATCACTAATCGTAAATGGCTAGAAGGTAACACTTGTCTTAAAACAAAGGAAATATGGCCAGCGCTTAATATCAAACGATCACTCAATCTGCTTAGACTCAGCAGTATGTACAAATTGACACCCATGCTCGTAGGTTGGGGGTCCCCTATAATGACTTCTGTAAAAGCTGCAGGCATCTCCTTCTTAGATCAGTGATCTCCGCGGTCCACCAGTAAACCGGTCTTCTGCGACCAGTCGAGTCCCTTAGCCGTGGCATAGAGGCGTCGCATATTTTACGTAAAAAGGGCATAGAGTCTCGGCTTTGACTTCTGAAGAACCTATCATTTCAAGGACTTCGTCTTTCCTTTCCTGGATGATGCATACAAAGAGCTCCTCGTCGAGAGCGTCTACTTTCGACCTCAGTGGTCGCCTGCGACTTAAGCTTCAGTAACATAGGCACTACGAGTTGTTATAATAAAAGGAAAAATGAACTGACTAAAGAAGACGAACTATAATAGACACATGCAAATTAACCCAAATTGAATGACCTCATAACTTAGGTAAAGCGATATCCAAGCAGTCGGATATAAGAAAACTACGTCTAATAAGATTTGTTGACCGGACTTTATTTCACAAAGAACAAACAATTGTTTGCCGGATTCAAGTATTTAATCTCAGCAAAAATGTGTAGTAAGTGAATATGGCCTGAATTATCTGAAAGGAAAGCAATCAGAAAACAATCTCAATTGGTTAGCCGACACTTACATTCTTTTCAGTTTCTCGGGATAAGGTCAGGAGATTACCAGCTATCATGTAGTAGTCCTTCTGAGTCGAGTGCAATGCAAACGCAAGTGTCCTCCGGAACGGCACTGGCTGCTGATACCAATCCGTACAATACAGATTATCCCAAAATGTCTGCATCTGCGATGTAATAACGTTCCTCAGTACCTTTGCAAGTAAAAATGACTTTGATTCATACCTCATTGGAAAGCACCTGGCCAGATTCGCAGAATGTACACAAAGTGAATACAATCGAACTACATCCAGAGATCATGGAAAAGAACCGAACACTGCCTATTGGTTGTTTTGACACTTGCATTAGTGTGCAACCAGCCGTGAAGTAGTTATAAGAGAAATGAAAGAAATTCGATCCTAAAAACAGTTTGCGAAGTTCGTTCAAAAAGCTGTGTGAATATATGTGAGAATTCGCTTATGAAGGTGATTACGATGATTTTCAAAATTTACTTTCTTACTCAAAGATCTGAATGTGTTCTTTTATATATGACAGCAGCAACTTATGCTTCACTTCAGGAGATAGGTCCTCTTTAGAGAGTTTTCTCATCATAGTCGTGTTTAAGTTCCTTACAATTGCCGCTGATGTTAAGAGAAAGCCGACGTATGTCTGAAATAAAGATATTTTTAAATGCGCAGAACTATAAAACATTCACAAAAGAAACCAATTTCCAAGAAAAAAAAAATTGGAAATGAAAAAATATAGACATACGAAATCAACAAGTCTGCGGTAAAAAAAAAATATCGAAGTTGAAAAAAAAATTGGTTTTATCTTTAAAGTCACACTGGGCACTAACCCTCCCCAGCGCCAATGGGAAAGGAAATTAAAACAAATGCATAGGAGTTTAGTTCATTGGATGAATATGGTAGCAGTGCAGAGTTTTTGTTAATTCAAATATTGGTATTTATACAGAAAATAATATAAATATAGAAAACTAACTGAACGAACCGGCGCACAGTGTTCGATTTCATATATCAGTAGCTGGTCATAAGTCAAAAATGTTAAAATCTAAAGAGAATCTAGAGAAAAAAAACCAAAGAACTAGTTCACAACAGCAAAAGAGACCATCACTCAAATGTGCAACTCTACTTATACCGCAATGATGCAGTCTAAGATCACTTTGTCATTATTTGTTTTAGTTGACAATTTGCATTCTCACTGTAAGTATTGGGTCTATAACTTAATTCGTGCGGTTTGCCAAGAGATGCCGTAACTTTTATTATTCCATTGGAACATGCGTTGGAAAGCTACTGTCATTGTACATCATTTCAGTATATGTCATTCATTTAAAGCGTAAACAACAATCATTTTTGTTCACTCAAATATGTCGAACTTTGTGCCTGAAAAAGTGATTTTGGGGGGACACGACACACGACGCCACAAAAGGAAGTCATTTTTGCATCGGATTGTTACTGGTGATGAAAAATGGATCCATTACGACGACCCCAAGCGCAAACAATTATATGTGAAACCCGGCCAATCAGCCAAATCAATGGCCAAGCCGAATATCCATGTCGCAAAGGTAATGCTCTGTATTGGGTGGAATCAGAAGGGTGTGCTGTATTATGAGCTGCCAAAACTGGGTGAAACCATCGATGGACAACGCTACCGAACACAATTAATCCGTTTGATGAGAGCAGTATACGAAAAATGCCGGGAATATGCGACCAGACGACTTAAGTTATGGACCCAATAAAAGTTTTTACGGACTAAAAAGGAATATAGAAAAAAATGTAAAAAAATAAAGTTTGTCAAGCAGTTATAAAAATTAAGGTGTCAAAGTGGTTTCTCTATCCAGTAATTTAATGCTGTCTAAAGAATCAATTTTGTTTGTATAAAGAACGATACATGAAAAGTCCGATATAGTCTGATCACGAATGTTATTTTATTATTAAGTTTGTTTTTTTTAGTTATTATTAAGGTGTTTAGTTGCACTTTAATTCAAAGAAAAAGTAAGATGCCAAGACCAGCCACAAAATATGTTTTTTCCCCCTTTTAACGCATTCGGACATGGCTTACAAGCTCTTCACGCACACACACGATTCATGGAATCATTGTTGTATTTGTCGTACAAGCTTGATAGCAAATGTTGGCAGGCAAGGGGAGAGGAGGTCAAAAACCTGGTTCAAGACAAAAAAAGTTCATCTTCAAAACCAGCTCAGGAATGAGTTGGGAATACTGTAGATTTTCCGAAAGAACGAGGGGGTAACAAGAATGATGGAAACACTGCACGTACGTTTTTTATGGTCCCAGCAAAATCAGCTGGTATCATAGGAATTTATCATGAGCTCGTTCAGCGTTTTGGCATAGTGCTGATTACTATTTCATCTGGATTGAAAATTGACACACAAAAATTTCGAAAGTATTGCTTGGATACAGCCAATAAAATGCCTGTGAGCGTCCACGAAATACTTCTTCATGGTGCCGGCGTTATTAAGAACTTCGCTGTTCCAATTGGCCAACTGTCGCAAGACGTTTTAGAAACCCGCCAAAAAGATTTTAAGCTGTACCGTGAAACCTTTTCAAGAAAGATGTCATTGATAGCAACCAACTAGGATGTTCTCCATAATTTGTTAATTTCGTCCGTTAGCGATATAAGGCATCTTCCAAAGCATTAAACGAAAAATCGGATAATCTTTTACGCGCAACTTTTCTGGAGAGTTTTCTAAATTACTTTCTTCTGTAGAACCCTTCTCCTGGCAACAATTATGAACAACTGAACAAATTGAGCCAAATCAGCCCAGTCGTTCTCAATTAATGAATTAAACATTCACAAGAATATTCTCTTGAAAAAAAAAACGTACGGAATGAATGTAAAATGTAGAAGAAGATGATGATGAATGTATAGCATTCAAGTCTATCTAGCTGTATGTCTTTAGGAAGAGCCTTGGGTGAATTTGATTTGTAACGTTATTGCGATTTCAAAGATGTGGGCCACCCCCGTTTGTTAGGTTCCACAGAGTCGTATCTAAACATCATTTGTCCGTACTCATGGCGGTCTTTTTTTAATCCTTTTATGCAACGTCCATGCACTTACTGACGTCATATCAAGCATATGAACAAATATTCGGTTGGTCCATTTTCAGCTTTTCGTGCCTATTTTATGGCGTCCCATGAAACTGTCCATCAGGTCCATTGATGTGTTGTTTATAGTATTTAATATTTTGTAGATAAGGTATCATTTCTTCTATCGATCATCCTTATACTTTGTTTATATTAGGTTAGAGGCCCTGACTACCTTGAAAAGACTAGCCAATGTGTGGCCCGTTGTCCTACCACAAAGATCTAGTAGATCCTAATCCGCGAACCAATTGGAGTTTATCTGGAGCGATGAAGCGATGAAGATGACCATTACTTAGTTCTGTCAAGTCGAAGAAATATGTGGCATCCAGGTGACTAAATCTGAGAGATGAGAGGGCACTGCGATTCCAATGAAGGTATGGAGCGATGAAGCGATGAAGATGACCATTACTTAGTTCTGTCAAGTCGAAGAAATATGTGGCATCCAGGTGACTAAATCTGCGAGATGAGAGGGCACTGCGATTGCAAAGAAGGTATGGCTTCCTCTTCGTTCTAGAGGATAACGAATTCCAATGGCACAGTGCCCGGTTGTGACGCCGATGAGGGTTCTAAGATTCGTCCTACTCACAGTGATCAGGTAGCGTGAGCGTTTTGGATCAATAGTAGGCCTAATTGCTTTGTGATTTGGCACCAAGTGCCAGAAGACTATCTACATTTGGTGTGGGTAAGAGTAGATGTCTTTCAGTGGCTATCGGTATGGACTGCAGTTCCCCTTCCGGAAAGTGAGTTGAGGCGGTACCATTTCTAGCGAGTTCTCTAGCGTGTCCCGTCACTCAGATGAGTAGGATGCGGAAATACTTTTCTATCCCGTTCAGATATAGGCGCCAATAGAGGTACGTCTTGGGGTCCCTCTGAGTGCAGTTACTTTCAACTCCAAAACGCCACGACTATTGACTCCTCTGTCACAGATGTAATCGCCGAGCAAACAGATGACAATGACTATCTGAATTAGAAAAAGAAGATGCTGGATACTGACAGGATACTGACATTCAAGTTTTACTTCCAAGATAAGGACGTAACATCCATGCCGTGAAGAGAAGCAACATATTCCTCACTTGATCCACGTTTGAACTTCATCATCGTCTCTTCTTTCGATAGCTTACAGCTTTTAATTCTGTTACGATGTTTCTGTTACCAACTGAGGGTATGCCTTGGTCTGGTTTTTTGCACTTTTAAATGATCAGAACGACTCTGAATACACAACAAATGATGAAACAAGCAAAATTTAACAGAAAAAATTGGAGGAAAAATTGAAAATTACAAAAATTGGAGGAAAATAAGAAATAGAACAATTTGATAATGGGGTGATTGAAATTTCGACTACCGTCTAATCCACCGAATGTGGGTGCCGCGGATGTTTGTGACATACTGGATAATGGCGTAGCCCCTCAACTCATTAGTCGTTGTACGATCTTTCACCACACCTAATCTCAACGCCTCCACAGCTAACCATCTTCCAAAGGTACACACAATCAGGATAGCCTCTCACAAATGGTACCTCTCACAAACGTACAAAATTAATTTAAATTAAGTTAGCCAGCATCAATATACAAGTCGACGTCACAACACACACTGCATACCTTCCTGTATAATAATTTGTGCAGAAGCTGGTGGGAGGAGCAAAATGAGAACACCAAACATCAGCGCCGATGCATGTGCATTGTCCTCATTGCCTGTTGGAACAAACACTAACGAGTAGTAGGTAGGGTAAGGTGGGGAAGGGGGCTGCTTGTGAATTCACCAGCACACTTCGAGCATATTGGTCCATTGTGATACCCACAGTAGGACTACTACCAGCGATCGACGACTCCAGTGATAGTCCTGTTAATTTGATCCCAACGGCAAATGGTGATTGGACCAGATTTGTAAACCAGATAAAAGAGTATTCACCCCACTAACCAAGGGCAGGCACTTAACCACCTTCGCCATCCAGTCGTTTTAACGAGTAGTGGCCTACAGCGATCATAATTTTAGCGCTCTGATAGACTTCAATGTAAGGACAGCAAACTCAACTGCACTTAGGCCTACGCACTTGAGAATACACAGCCAGTTTCGAATTCCCGGCAGAATACTTTACACCGGCCCTCCTCTATCTAGCCACTGACAATTCTAAAAGAGTATAAATGTCTGGAAAAAAAGATTCTCAAATTGGCCGATCGGAGTTGGAATAAAACTGTGGATCCCTTCCACTTGTTAGAGAACAATAGAACGCACAACACGAGTGGTTGCTAGGAAGCTAGACCCTGCCCCTCTATGGCCGTAGCGACACCCTATTATAATTATTAAGCGTCGAGGAGGACCAACAGTTGTATGCGGACCCGTAAAGTCTGAAAGTTATTCGCGTTGAGGGGGCCTCACCTAAATAATTTCTATGCGGATGCTATTGCCCGAAACAGTGTGAAGTGTGAGCCCAAATTATTTGTTAACTTGGATTAGTGGACAAAAGTCTGTAGAGAATTTACTAGGGATTGATAATATTGTAGCTGTTCCTTTAAGGATACATGCGTCACTGATGTCACACGGATGTCTGCCGCACTAACTTGAGAAGAATTTTGTATAATCTGTATAAATCAACACCCGCTTAGTTTGTCTGCTTGTGCTTGGATCTTACAAGAATTTTTCTAAAAAAGTATGTCGGATCCTTATCTCGTGCTATGTTTCCCTTTGTGGGGCTATATCGATGCTTCGCAATCAGTCCAGAGCGGATTCAAATGCTCAAGAATATTGAACGAGTTGTTCCTGAAATATGAGTATGGACAAACCAGTCAGATTATTAATTTAATCGCAATTAAAATGGATTCAGCTCAAGGTTAGCTGGTAGGATACAAGCACCACGTCATATATAACATATGGTCTGAGGAAAGCAAAGCCCGACGGGTGGAATCTCAGTATCGTTTGTCCTATCGACAAGAAAGGCGACCGCTTCAACTGTGACAACTTCCACGAAATGAGTCTCCTGAACATCGCTTCTAAGATTTTCTCCGGCGCATACACAAAAGCGCCTGAAACCATTCGTGAAAATATTAGGTTCTTATCAGTTTGTTAAGTGCCTGCCCTTGTTTAGTGGGGTCCCCGGTTCGAGTCCCAAACAAAGCAAAGTTGATACGTTTTCAAATCTGGTCCAATCACCATCATTCGAAGTGTGATTAAGTGGATCAAAGTCTGTGGTAGTAGTCTGACTGTGGGTAGCACAATGGATCAACGTGGTTTAAGTGTGCTGTTGAAGTCACAAGCAGCCACCTTCCCTACCCTACCCCCTATCAATGCGGTTTCAGGCCGGGGAAGTCCACCATCGACCAAACTGGAAAAAACCCAAGAGATGCAAATCGACACTCACCACCTATTCGTCGATATCAAGGCCGCATATGACAGCGTGCATAGAGACGAGCTATACAGCGTCAGGTCTAGAAAATGTCAGGTTGTGCAGGATGTCGCTGCTCCATCAAGGTCGGTAACGAACTCACCGATACCTTCAATGTCAAAAAAACCTTTAGACAGACTCACTCGCCAACACAAGAGGCAAGATCTGCCAAAAGTCCTAACAATTGCTAGTATACGCCGACGACATTGAAGCGTTTGCTGGCATTGCAACGGAGACGGCCAAAATGGGTTTAGCGATGAGTGAGTGCAAAAGTAAAGGCCGTACAACACGACTACTCGGCCAGAACGTAGTGAAGGACTTCGTCTACATTGGTTCCCAAGTAAAACAGTACAAGCAACATCAGTACCGAGAGGGGGTATTTGAGTAGCACAGCCCTCCCTCGGAGGACCAAGGTAACATTATATAAGACATTGATTATACCTGTCCTACACTGTAGTACGGGAGACTCAAAAGCAGATGAAGAAGCCCTTGGTCCTTTCGAGAGATAAGTTCTGCGTTCAATTGTTGGTCCTTTTTGTTGATGGGCTTTGAATAAGGTGATGCAGCCATGAGCGACATGACGCTGGCCGGGTGTCTACGGATTCTCCGCCTAAGATGGTTAGGCCAAGTAGGGTGAATGGATAACACTGGTCTAGCACGAAGTGTCTTCCACTCCGAACCAGTAGGACAACGCCATAGAGGCTGCTCACGGAACTGATGACGTGGAGAAGAAGGGAGAAGAACCTCAACCAACTTGGCGTGCGAAATTGAGGGCAGCTGGCTAAACATTGTGCAAGCTGAAGAGGCTTGTTGGTTGAGTCCCAGGTCCAACCCGGACTGCAGCACAACTAGAATAAGAAGATTAAGTGCATGCCCGAGTAAAGAGCCGAGTAAAGTATCTCGGGGTATTTTTCACGAGTGATGGGAGGAGTAATGCTGAGCTTTCCTGTGGGATTGTTCAAGCTGGGTCAATTTCGAAACATCTCGGTAGATCAGTAATCAGGAAGGCCGAGTTTGGTGTCAAGGAGTTAGAGGTTTTCAAACTCTCACCCATGGTCATGACCGAAAGAATAAGATCGTGCTGTTTTGGCAATTACTCGCCGGGATAGTTTGAGAAGTACAGCAGTGCGCGAGGAACTGAACGTTGAGCAGTTGCTTCTTTGAACGGAAAGGGCCATGCTTCGGTGGTTTGGTCACGTGGCACTTACGTCCCCAGCAACGCGACTTCCGAGGCGGATTTGAATGCGATTCCATCAGGTAGGCGACCACTTGTCAGATCCAGGACTAGGTGGCTGGACCAAGTCCAAAAACTCGCCTCGTTACGCTAGGGCATAACTCCGGATGGCGTAGGATTGAGATGCTTGGAGATCTCTCGTGTGTGGTTTACCCCGCGACCCCTTTAGCGGAGCATGCGGGTCAGTAGATGATGATGTGTCATAATGATCATGAATCACCAGCAAGTCTAGGAAAAAATTAAATTCAAGCGACATCCGTCAATTGAATGAAATTTTCGTAAAATTAAGTTTTGTAAAAATTAAGAACTCTTACCATGTCAAACGTCATCGCGATTATTGTGTGATTAATAGTTCCCAAAATTTGATAAATCGAATACAGCTCATAAGTCGGACTTTGAAAGACATCTAATCCAAACGTGATCATGGTCTTTATTGGAAGTAGTTTCTTGTAGTAGACAAACACAGGATAGGTGCAGTACAACACACACGCGCCTCCAACCAAAATCGACCCAATGGCTACAAGGTTCTCCGAAGTCCGAATGCTTTTATTGACTTCAGTCTTGTCCGGATACCGCGATGAGAATATTTCCAATTGCCGTATTATCCGTCGAATTTGGGTTTCACTTCTTATAAGCAGGGTGAACTTGTATTGCATGACGACGTAGCAAAGGCAAAATGTGCCCCAATCCAGTGCTCTGTCCATTTCTCCGTCTATGACGTACAGGTAGCAGCCACTCAGCACCGACGCAATAAATAACCATCCGAAGAAGAACAAAACCTATTAAAAGTTAGTTTTTATTTTGCTGTTATTGTCCTGTGAACCTGGTTTCACTCACGTTAAAGCGATTCACATACACATAGGGCTCCAACCACCATGGATGATTATCGCATCGCCAGATTCCGGTTATTTTGAAAAACGTTGTGGCCCGGGTGTATAGCTTGTCTTCATCTGGTTTGGTCGCCATACTGGTGAAAACTCTGGCCGATGAATGGCGACGGCATACTTATATTCGCTCGGCATGCCAAATGCCACAAACGGCTGGAATTCTTTCTTAACTTTTAATTGGGAAAAATGTTATGTGAAGTTTTTAATTACTTTACCCACTGGACGGGACTCTGGTTAGTATCCTTATTACACATTAATTTTATAATTGTCAAATGTATTCTTTTTGTTTTGGATCAATTACTTAATATTGGGTGGAATGGTTATCATATTCGACTTACGTCGACAGTCCTTAAAGCCTCACTTGTCTGAGTGTACACAAAAGAAACTGGAATTGTGGCATTGTTCAGTATTGTTTTCGAAGAGTGCACGCCATTGTGGCAACCTAAAAGGGGACATCGACAAGGACAATGGCGCTCACCAGTGGAGACGAACCACAGCCAACTTGGCGAGACAGTTGGCCAAGGATCCATTTGGAAGTGGTTAGTTAGTTGATGTCCAGCTCCCTCCCGGTTTCTTATGCCAACAACCGAAAAATAAGTAATGTGTTGAATGAAGTGCAGTCAGCGTGTAAGTCAGCGACGGTAAAAGCACAATCTTCGCGTTTTCTACATCGTGATTTTTTAGCTATTATCTATTTGGCAACTCTGGTTTAAACAGCTGACGCACGTTTCGTGTTTTGTTTCACTGTCAAACATCTTCAGTTTGGTCTATAATTTAACCATGAATCGTCTTACAAACGTTAATAAAGTTCATCACGCGCTTTTTACTGACAAATTGTGTTCAGCGACGAAGCTCATTTTTGACTCAATGGGTAAATAAGCAGAATTGTCGATTTTGGAGTGAATATCAGCCAGACGCATTGCGAGAGCTACCAATACATCCAGAAAAAGTCACAGTTTGGTGCGGTTTATGGGCTGGTGGCATCATTGGACCGTACTTCTTCAAATATGATGCGAATCGTAACGTGACTGTGAATGGTGAGCGCTACCGTGAGATGGTATCCAACTTTTTTTTTGCCCAAAATGCAAGAGCTTGACTTGCATGCATGTAACAATGGGCTGGGTGACGTGGATGGTGACGTGGGGGAGATTTTCCGCGTTCTCTTCATTTATTCGTAGGTTAGTTCTGAGCCCTGTGTGCCGAAAATTATGGAATGCATATAACACATATTTGATGAGGTTGGCGTTTTTTTTTTTGGCAAGGAAGTGCATTTGTTTTTCTCTTTATGACTGTTTTTAAAAAATTGCTTTCGTATTAAGCGATGCAGCTTGGTGATCTCTGCCATCATTTTCACCTTTATTCGGGCATCCTCAAGAACAAGTTGTTCGACTTCTTTGATGCTTTCTCCCGTACAAGCAATAGCCGGGGCGCCGGAGCGGGGGTCGTCTTCAATGCTCTCTCTGCCTCTCACTTGACCACTTTTGCACAGTTGATAATGAAGGTGCGGAACCCTGGTAAACAGCCATCATCTCTTCATGAATAGTTTTTTGACTTTTTCCTTGCTTAATGAGAAATTTAATTACAGCTCGATGCTCAATTTTCACCATCATCGTCTCAGTTGCCATTATGTTTCTGTTTAACTGGAGATAAAACGCGAATTAATAATCACATTTATATGAAATTTTACATGAATGCTAAAATAATAGTATTACTTGATTACCACAGCTTCACCCCGATACCGAGAATATATTGAACGCCCCTCGTAAGCTCGTTTTATTTGGAACATAGTTTGAATATGCTTTCCTTGTAACATTTCTTAGAATTACCAAACTTTTTTTTTGTCAGTCATCCCAATTGAATAGATTTAAGTATTCAGTGTTTATAAGTTAAACCAGCATGTAATAACCATAACAATTTCCGTAACAAAAGAATTCAAAATCTAAGAGTAAGGCTGTGTGATGAATTTTGCTGTAATCAATGACATTCAAGGCTTCTGATATTTTAAAGTTGACTTCATTATTTAAAAATACTAAATCCAAAATTCGATCTAGACTATTTCGAATATTGTTAATTTGAAATAAGCTCAAAGATGAAAGACCATATATTTAGATGAACAACCTTCTTGGAAGCCGAGGCACCATTTGAAGGACGCCTTCAATTTATTCCTCCTTCACAACTTTGAAAGTTGTGTCGCTTGTATGCCATAAAAAAACATTTCACATCGTTCTTGTTTCATTTAAATTTCTTTTCATATCCTTCTTATCTGGTTATCCTGCAATTTTAAATTTATCGTCTTACTAAGGTTATTAAATAGCAGGGCACACTTAAATTAAATGTTGTACAAGCCGCACAATAAGCAATCAAACTCACTTCATTCCACTTACTGGACTCTTGCTTCTATTTTTTATTTACCATACACTTTAATACAAATTTTATTACACTCATACACTTTAATAGGCTTGTGTGGAAAATAAAAGAGCTTACGAGAAACTCTTTCATTTCCTTGTCCTTGCCGCTGTTCTTCTTCAACAACTACTAGTCTCACACACTAAATAACTTTTTTTTTGTTCGGACGTGCCTATTGTACCTTTCTCACTTGTCTGCTTTGTGCTTCCGTGAAAAGACATGGCCCCACAAAAAACGACAAACAAAGCAAAATCGTACGCAACATAAAGAGCAACCGCAACGTTAAACTCTCCGGTACGCACGGCTAGCACTGTCGCTCACCTGTGAGCTATGTTATTCCGGGCACGGACCAAATTTGACAATTTAAATGACTAAAAACAGCAACACAAGCGATGCCGATCGATTGCAAGAGACGCGACGCGACGTCTGAGATCCAATTAGCCATCAAAATTGAGATCGGACAGCTTTCAGGCGGACTGCGGTATGTCCCTGTGCGGTGTGGAAGAGCTCTATGCTGCACCAAGAGAGATCGGGATAAATGGACGACTAAACTCAGTCACTAATCCATGGCGTCTCCCAACATTGTGGTTGCGATGATGTACACAGCTGATGTTGGAATCAATAACATTCGAAGCGGTGTGGATTTGTGTGTGATTTTTCTTTGTGCAGCAGCGGGAAATCTGTCAGTTGGCAGGATAGCTGGTCTGAGTTTTTTCCAATTAAAACATGAAACACGAACATGGTCTTTGAGTGAGGCGACGAATCTGGAGCGGTTCTTTTTTTACTCTGCTGGCGGAACGTGTCCAGCGGGGGGAGGTTATTAGTCTCAGCTTGAAGCTCAGTTCAGTCTTGCCCCCGTTGTGTGGTGTGGAGTGTGGCTGAAAAATTATGAGAATGCTGATAACAACTTGGACTATGGGGACTGTGTACGTGTTTCGAAAATGTTGATTCAAAGGTGATCAGAAAATCATTTGTCGCATAATAACCGCCACGACATATTCGTGTGAAAGTTATTACAAATTTTGTTTGAGCATTTTTTTCAAAAAATTATTTCTATATACTGGCTGCACCCGCAACTACGCACGCGTAGGCATTCGATTTTCCTGACGCGATGCACAAAATACTGCTAAAACCTGCTTTAGTGAAAAATGAGAGAGAAGAGAGGAAACGTTAGTCTATCTCACGACATTATCGAACATGTCGAAAAATATTTGAAATAGAATTGCACTGTGAGAGCAAAGTTGAGCGATTTTTAGTCCAAATTGATAAAGATACCCAATTAATGACGTAGCTATTATAATCATATTTTGTACTCCGTCTTTCGCCTTATGCTATGTTTTTTTGTCTTAACAGACACACTGTTTTTGTTTCATTTGTTTGGCCAAGAAAACTGGTCAAAAGAAAAAACTTGCCCCAAAGATCAGACTGTTAAAAGAAGTCATAGGTCGTGCAATGTGCCCTCTATTCAGCTTAATAATAAAATAATCAATCCTGTTCAAGTTTGCCTCGTTGTACAGGACCACGTTGGGATAGTACTTCTTGTACTCAGACAACCGGATACATGTCCGAAGACAGTGTCTCTCGAACAACCTCATCTTTTCCATCTGGGAAGGACTCACGTTGAACCACAATGGACAACCGTATGCCATAATTGGCCGGATGAGGGCCATGTAGCAGATTTCCTTCACCCTGGAATCAAAACAACCCCCTTGCCACAGCTAAGGCCTTTTTAGCTTTCGTCAGGGCAATATCTATATGTCAAAATACAGATATTGATCCAACAAAAGCCAAGATATCTGACTACACTTTTCGCATCTAACAGCCGTCCCCGTGGGTCCAAAATACCGAACCTACGCCACTAAATTGTCGGCGTACGCAATTAAGTGCGGCATTAATCCGGTAAGATCTGCAGTGAATATTGAAAACAAGATCGGCGAACCAACCGCTTCCTGTTGCAGACCGTGAAAGAAGTTACATCGCCACTTTTCATGTATAGCAATGGTTTACTCGTACTTATGCCTAGCCTGACCAGCTTGAGGAAGAGGCCCTCCAACCAAACGGTGTCGAACTCTTTCTCCAAGTCAATCAGGCAAGTCAAAACAATGCACGGGTGTTTTTTGTCTTTATTCGATTGAATGTCGGGCACCGGTTTAGACGGGGCATATATGGTTTCATGCCGCGCCCTGTATCATATTGTTCACGTCGTTGCATGCGCGCCTTTTTGCTGACGTGGTGTATTGACACAAATGCTTGATCAACGCCATGCAGTTCTAATTGAACCCCCTAAGGAGATACATGCATTCTTCTTCATTCATGATGTTCATCTCTAGAATCACCTACCTTCACAGGTCCAAGACCGAGTGCAGACAATTTTGTAACACTTGCTTGTCCTATTTCACACATTTACACTATTCTAAAAAGTTACGTAATAATCTGGATAACACTTAACTTAAAGAATGTCACTCAAAATCTTACCTAATTTTCACAATATTCCTAAACTAGTAAAATGACATAATATTCTTAATGTACAGCGACAACAGCAGAATGAGTGCAGACAGCAGATCGTGAGCTGTGTAAGCTTGTGTACGCACGTGGACTTGTTGCTTGAGGTCCAGGTTCACCTCGGATTGCAAAGCCACTCAAACCACTCATACGTCCTGAAACTGCCCCTGCACAGTCCTCTCCCTTAAATGTTCTTCAACCATTTTGTTTTTTCGCAGTGGACTTATTTCTCCAAGGTATGTCTGTCCTTTGTTTGTTTAAAAAAAAGCCCAAATCTGCGGCAAAAAATATTCTTCAAATAAGGTTGATGTGCCAATTCATTGAGGCTACTATTCGAAACAAAAGCCCGTTCTTCGACCGTCACGACGAGCAATTGCCTCATAATAAATTACACAAACCTTAAATGCGTAATTACAACAAATAAATTACGCATTTTTTTTTTGAATATCTGCTTTCGCATTCAATGCCTACTTGAAACCAGTGAAATGGAAAAGATATCGCATTTTCTCGTGTTTATACAACCACAATCCATATGTCAAGGTATATCCATGGCAGCTAATTAGAACTGCCAGGACAATATAAATAACAAAAAACAAAGGCCTTCAATATCCTTTATCAAACCCATACTCTGAAGCGGAGTGCAAGGGAACAAGACCTTCGTCGTCCTTCTGTCGTTTTTAATTGTGCCCGACCACACCCTGGTTTTGCACAGCAATCAACTTTGGTCGCATTGGAGTACATGCTTTCATGTTGGCCTTTGTCACCGACTCCTTGGTGGAGAGATCGCCAAGTAATAAACATGTAATGAATAGTAAATTTAATTATTTTCGCATGTCCTGACTGCATGTTGCAGACAAAACAAGAACAACCAGTGGAACTACTAACCACATCCTAAATTGAATCAAACAAACAGCCATCATTGTCATCATCGACTGTAACATCATTGGTCTCCTTGTCCTTTGTGAATATGTCATCTTCATCTTTATCCTTCCATTGTCCTGGCTCGCTTGCGAGTACACATTTTGCATGGCGATACGAGCAAAAAGGCTTAAAAGCTAAAACCTGTTGAGATGCTTCCAAATCCCCAAGCACTTTATCAATATATTCAACCGAAGGAGCAACGACGGGAGTGTAAAGTCTGCTGCCATGCGGGTGGGTGTGTATCCCTTTTGTTTGGATTTTCAATTCTGTGATAGAAAAATCTGTAAATAATGCGACATCGATATCACCGATAGTCTCACTTGGAATTGAAAAATGCAACAACAAAGGATTTAAGTAGATAAATTTTGGTTTCGCGTTCGATGAATTTTATTACTGTCAGGACAAAGGACAGATGAGGGAGAAGAAGAAGGAAGGCGAATGCTTTTATCCTTGGTGCCTGTCTACTGTGAGTATGTCTTCGTGTTTTGGGTGTATCAGAAAATGATTGAGATGTTTTCCATGATTACGGTAAGTAAGTCGTCAAAGAAGGCAAGAGCTCAAGGGGAGGTGTGGGAAACTTAAAGCAGATGGGTTGGAGTGGTTCCTATGATTTGCAATACTTCGTATGTTGAGCAAGTGGAGTTCAAGTAGTTTGAAGGTTGATGGATACAATTTGAAGGCTGGCAAATTTCGGTTATGTATGAACGACATTAATTCCAGAACTATTCGAAGTTACGGTGAGTGGGTACTTTAATTCCAACGTTTTACTTCCTTTAACTCTGGAACTGAGACGTGAAAACACTTCATGGTAGTAAGTCAGCAAGCTTCTCTAGAGTAATCAATTTTAATTCCGAGCGGGGTGGAATCGACTGTCTTACCAATTTTAAAATGAAGTACTCCCAGCTATGTGTGTGGATTATCGAAAAAGATACTCTCACATATTTTGACACCAATTGATGAATAATAATTGCAGAATTGAAAGAATAAATATTAAAGAACTTATGTGAAGAAGAACATGTCACCATCATCCCTTTGTGATTTTCACGAACGAACTTTAAAGTCCCTTCGTGAACAAGACGCGATGAGAATATAGGGACCCTGCATTTTGTCAAGGGATGCTGCGTGAACCAGTTCTGGTTACTCTAACCATTTCAGCAATTCGCTGCCTTATGACGTTGGTGAATGCGATTATTCAACAGCCAACACGGTGGGACTACAATCTACTACTTGAAAAACTTCCTCATCGGTTGGTCAGGTGAAAGATATTTCTGCGAAAAAATTTACCGTCGACGACAACGTCATGGTTTTCGAAGGGAAACAAAGCAGTGAATGCAAGGCAACACAGTCACGCAATGGTACTGTACGCTCTAATCTGGGTTAACATTTTCAAAATAACAGACAACAATTCTTAATTGGAAGCAGATGCAAGTTCGTCACCTAGGGAGTGGGCCTTTTAAAATATGGAATCTTTGTAAGCCGTCGACGCAAAATGGGTTCAGAAAAAAAGGGAAAAATTTAGTAGATTTTGAAAGAGAAAATGTGCGTACTGTTCTAGTCCCTCAAATTATGTATTTCTTTTGGATGACTTGTCAAAAAAAAAAAATAGAAGAATAAGAAATGTAGGAAAAGAATACCTCAAACACAAACAAAGAAAATCTTGAACACTATCTGCGGAGAACGTATCTCGTTCTCTTCGTTCTGGAGACTAAATGTGCATCACATCCCTTTCATTACCGATCGTCATCGATAATCGCGCCCTAAGCTTTAGCGGTCAGTCCATTTCCTTATCTCTAACTTTCCCATCCACGCGCCAGAGAATTTATCATTTATTTAACGATCGTATGAATGTATCGTCATCTTGGACTATGAATTCTTATCTCTTGGGATTGATTCCTGAGTAACCCCTGGACCTGTCATATCCAAGATTGGTGGCGTTGGCATTGCGAAAACTGGAACTGAGCTTCACTCAGTGAATCCCTTTGATGCTGTTCAGGTGTGTACAACGAAAAAATTCTGATGAGGCTATGCCATAAAATATTGTTGACCATTTTACGGTAATTTAGTTGACAAAACAACAGATAAGCGGACAATTGTCTCACCCTCTCTAGATCTTTCTTTGTTTTCCTACTGCTGTGCCTTTAGGGGCGGTATGGAAAGTCCTCTGACATGAGGTAGTTGCGATTATACCGTGCAACATTTTAAGGTTATTTTATTTGGGTGGAAGTTTATGGTGAACATGCGCTAGCTGAGCGATCGTGCCAAAAGTGATTTGCACGATTTAAAAGTGGTGATTTTGGCTTGGAAGACGATGAACGTCCTGAGCAGCTAAAAAAGTTTGAAGATGAAGAACTGGAAGCATTACTCTATGAAGATTGTTGCCCAACACACGAAGAGCTCGCAGAATCTTTGGGCGTCACTCAAGCAGCCATTCAAAATCATATTGGAAACTCGGCCAACCAGCCAAATTAAAGGCAAAGCCGACTATACATGGAACGAAGGTAATGCTCTGTATTTGGTGGGATCAGAAGGGTGTGCTGTATTATGAGCTGCTAA
Organism: Eristalis tenax; assembly: GCA_905231855.2. Taxonomy (NCBI): domain Eukaryota; kingdom Metazoa; phylum Arthropoda; class Insecta; order Diptera; family Syrphidae; genus Eristalis; species Eristalis tenax. The sequence goes on along the minus strand of HG993125.1, from coordinate 33,823,421 downwards.
AACCGGGTGAAACCATCAATGGACAAAGCTACCGAACACAGGTTTGAAGAGCGCAATAGCTGAAAAATATGCCACCAAACACGAGGCAATAACTTTCCATCATGACAACGGCCCCACGTTGCTATTCCGGTTAAGAACTATTTGGAAAACAGTGGATGGAAAGTTGTACCCCACCCGTCTTATAGCCCAGACCTTGCCCCGTAGCCCTCACTGAAATACGGTTCACATCAGAGCAGAACATCAAAAATTGGCTTGATTCATGCTTGGCTGCCAAGCCGGCGCAGTTCTTTTGGGATGGGATCCACAAATTGCCAGAAAGATGTGAAAAAGTCATAGCTTCAGATGGGCAAAACTTTGAATAAAAAATAAACGTTCAAATTTTGAAAAAAAAAACGGACGTTATATACCGTAACTAAAATGATCAGTTATTTCGATTTCCTTCTTCATCGCACAACTCCGAGACGCGTTCCACGGGACTCCTGAAAATTCACTGAGGCATGTTTTGGCTTATTGCGCAGTAGAGCAGGAAAACCTTACCTCGATCGCATTTGTGTGAGGAGAGAATAGCTGGTGGTCCAAATTGGCCGAGTGATCCACAACACCCAACTTTACTCGATCAAACATTAATTTGCTCATGTTCATATAAAGATACAGTCTCTCGGTGAAGTCTCACTTGTATGAACTAATGATTGTTGGGCCAGTTCCTCTAGCCGATAAGTTCGTATATTGGAAATACGCAGTAAATAATATTTATTGAATTTTATTTAATTTTGAGCTAATGTTTGAGCAGTTCAAGTTCGATACTTCTTTCACGCATTCTTCGTAGCATCAGTAAGGAAAGGAAGTTAATTTTCTGAAGCCCAATCCATAGTTTATTCAGCGCTTTCATTTACGCTGTCAACTGAACTCTTTTTGTTGTTTTATCACCATCATCGGTATCTTCTGTGATAGGCATGGGATCCTCTCTTTCCAGGCTTGATTGCCGACATTTTCATCAGGAGAGACTGCTTTCATCATAGCGAAGTTCATATGAGCAACATCAGCTAGTTCCGAATGAATTGCTTGAAAGCATCGAGACAATGACCCATATACTCGTAATTCATGACGACTTCCGAGGCGGGCGTTGACTGCGAGTCCATCAGGTAGGCGACCGCGCTTGCCAGATCAAGCCCAAAAACTGGTCCCGATACGCTTGGGCATAACTCCTGACGAGTTAAAGTCGATGGCGGAGGACCGAGTTAGGGTAGGGTAGGCAAGGGGCTGGTAGTGAATTCACCAGCACACTTAGACCATGTTGGTCCATTGTGATACACACAGTCAGACTACTACCACCGATCGACCACTCCATTGAAAGTGCTGTCAATTTTATCCTAACCGCAAATGGTGACTGGACCAGATTTGAAAACCAGATAAAGGCGTTTTAATTTTGCTTTCACCGGACCGAGTTGCTTTGGGATCTCTCGTGCGGGGTATACCCCCGCGACCCATTTAGGCCTAGAATTCAAAAAAACAAGACATTTTCTGCACTTTCATAAGTTCATATTCTGTCAGACCGACTGTGAAATGTTTTGGCAAGGAAGTGGAAAAGTGCACGGATAGCCCGATGGAGGGGTACAGGAGGGACACAGGAATCTCTTCAGATTTCGAGTGCGGTCGAGGATCTTCTCATTATTTAGGTTTCGGAAGCATGTATGATAAGAGACATGCTACAACTTGAACGTGCGAAAACATGGCACGGCTACAAAAGAGAAATGGGGATAGTCGGTCCGATGAAGTGGTTCATGAAATGGTGGAAGAACAGCATGAGAGGATTGTTTTTCGTAATGCATACTCAATTGTGTGATTCCTCTAACAGGGCTGACTATGGTAAATAAACAGGGCCAAGGGGAAGCAAAACAAAACATAAGAGTGAAATACCAATTCGGTATTTTTGGAATTCAATTTTAAAATATTTGTGAAACATTTGGAAAATTATTTTTTGCTTTGGAAAGTGAAGATAGGGACCCGTCCAGTGCCACAGTCAAACGAACACGTTTAAGAGAGACTAGAAACCGATTAGAATTCAGTGAAAATGAGAAAGTGGCGGCAGTGACGTTGTAGCACTACGTTGCCTAAGTTCGAGCAAAATAATTATCACGGCCCGATTTCTTTCGAGTCACTTTCAATGTTTCAAACAACTTGAGAAAGTCGCTCAAAAAAGTGTCTCGGCACAATCAAATGTCTCGCAATTGTCCGAAATCGCTTCTAATTTTAAGGTTTTATGATGCTTAGGAGTGGTGGTGCAGTTTCGTTGCATTATCTTATAATTGGTGTTGAATTTATTGCTTATGAAAAACGACTTGTTTCGTAGAAGAAATATTTTTCATATTATAAAAGAGTCATTTCGGAGTCTCAGCGCGCCGCGGTTTTTAAAAAAGGCTAAAATTGCGACTAAGGTCGCATAGCGTCATCTCTGAGTACAACTGTCCAATTGAAAAAGATTAACAAATTGGTCGTTCGCGGTAGGGTTCCCTTTCGCTGGTAACAATAGCACGCACAACACTAGTGGTTGCTGAGAAGCTGGGCCCTGGCCATCAGGCTTTAGCGCCATAATGACTTGCGCCGTCCAATTATTTTTTATCGTGTTTTCCTTCATGCCTGTTGGGATTCTTATTAAAACAAGGCAAATACCTTCGCCAGAAGTAAGATAAAGGCAGATGTTGAATGTGAACCACACCTAAACGTCAAGTTTTTTTCTGCATTTCATTTGACATCTCTCAATTTCAGACTAACTCAATTTGAACCATAGAAAGATACACAATCGAGCAACGTGTTAAAGTTATTCAGGCTTATTATGAAAATGGGCGTTCAAATCAAAATGCATATCGTGCACTTCGTGATTTTTTCGGCCGGCGTACAATCGGAAAAAAAAAACCGGGTCTGTAGGAGATGTGAAAACACCAGTGCATGCTCGTACAGCTCGTACTGCAGAAAATATTGCTGCTGTTCGCGATAGTGTGGCTGAAGAGCCGTCCACCTCAACTCGTCGTCGTGCCCAACAATTGCACCTCTCACGCTCGTCGTTGATGAACATTATGCATAAAGACTTGCATTTACACGCTTACAAGGTGCAATTGACTCAAGAACTGCCTCTTGACCATTTCAAGCGTCGTCAATGGTCAGAATGTTGGCAAGAAATGGCAACTGTGGATGATCCATTTTCGAAGAAAAACATCTTCAGTGATGAGCACATTTTCACCTCAGTGGATTCGTCAATAAGCAGAATTGCCGCATTTGGGCGAATGATAGTCCAAGAGTGATTGTCGAAAAACCAATGCACCCACAAAGAGTGACTGTTTGGTGCGGTTTATGGGCTGGTGGCATCATCCGGCCGTATTTTTTCCGGTCAGGCCGGTCAGGCAGTTACTGTGAATGGTGTTCGCTATTGTGAAATGATAACAAACTTTTTATGGCCCGAATCGGAAGATATGAATGTGGACGATATGTGGTTTCAACAGGACGGTGCCACTTGCCACTTGCCACACAGCTAACGAAACAATGGATCTTTTGCGCAACAAATTCAATGGCCGTGTGGCGATGTCAATTGGCCGCCAAGATCATGTGATTTGACACCGTTGGATTTTTTTCTTTGGGTTATTTGAAAGAAAAGGTGTACTTCGATAAGCCAGCAACAATCCAAGATCTAAAGGATGAGATAATTCGACACATTAACGGCATAGAACCTCAATTATGCTTCAGCGTCATCGAAAATTTGGACCATAGAATGGAGGTGTGCCGCCGATATTTTGTTCCATACATAATTGAACCATACCAATATTATCATAAAAAAATAAATGACAATAATTTCCTAAATAATTTGTGTTTTATTCAAAATCAACATCGGCCTTTCAAATGTAACCACCCTTTACATCAAATCTCTGTACTAGATACTGTGCTGCAGCTAAAATCAGTAGCCAACATTTTATTACGAAATAAAAAATAATCCAACGTTTAGGCGAGTAATTCTATTTTCATTTCGTCGATCAGCCTTCAGTTCTTAATTACTATCAATCTCGTTGTCCCACATATTGCGGTTTTGCATCTGTGTAGATCAAAACATACCGCAACACTTTAAATACAACCATTTACGTGTACACACATATGTAGGCCTGGACACCATGTTAGGTAAATATTAATAATCATGTAAGTCATCTACAACCTACAAGCAGTCGGTTTTCGTAATTAAGATGTCAGGTCGAGGGAAATTCATTAAAAACATTACCAAAGTGGGAAACAGTCGTTTCTTGAAATAAATAACGAAATGCCTCAAATCCCATTGCTGCAAAACTTGCTAACGATTGTTTGCAAGAAGAAAAAAAAGTGGACAATTCCATTCCGGACAAGCTCCGCCCCAAAGCAGAAGAAAACCAAGAAAACATCATGCCGAGCCGACGAGTGGTTCCTTCAAATCGTCGTTTGCCTCAACCATTCCAATGCGCATACACCTCATTCCCCCATTTGGAGCCAGCTCTCTTTGGTAGTCAGTCGTTGGAAGGCAGCATTGGAATGTGGAACCTGAGTAAAGTGGAGCTGGAGGTATGCTCTGCTCGTGCACAGTGTTCAGTTAATTTGGAGAGGGATGCGCTTCTAAAGAGAAATAGCTCCAGCAGCGGCGTTTAGTTGTCGGTAGAGTAGCGTTTGTGAGAACATTTTAAATAAAATATGTTGAATCTAAATTGTAAATCCTAGTCAAATCACAAATGCTCTGCGTTCTAACTTTGGTATTTCCTTAAATGTGAAAAATGCAATGACAATTTTTATTATTCTCAACAGAGTGATTTTTGAAAGTTGTTGCTTAGTTGAATTATGTTGATTTTGGAATGCAATGTCCTCGCATGAGGATACAAATAGGTCGCGTCTAAATCGGAAAAAAAATGTCGGCCTTTGGAGCAGTGCGGGTGTTTATCGTCTGCTTTGTGTTCCTGGAAGCGAAGTCAAACGGCCTTGAAGGATCTTATAAAATCAAAAATGATCGGATTATAGCAAAAGGATGTCATCTCTTATCACCACATGTACATTAACCCTTCTGTCAATGGATGTTTGAAAACTTTTCCGTCTATGGAATAGGTCTGGCTGGACCTTCATGCATTTTGTAATACAACACTGACATTACGAAGTATATTCTTGATTAGCACATTTGCGGCATTTGTGTACTCGTAACATGGATACTGTGTTGTAAACAGACAGGCTCTTCGCAGGCACTGGCTACCGCTGCGCTGCGGGGTCATATTTGGCAATGGTGCTCCGAAGAAAGAAAACACTCCTATTATCCTAGGATCTAGGATCTGAGGGGTCAATTGACTGCTCAATCAAAGAGTGCAAAAATTGTCGACGTACATTCATTATCTTTGGAATACTCATATCATTTACTTTTCTGTAAAGTAAGAAAGATGCTAACGCTGCGACATCCAACATGTTGTAGAAAACAGCCAATGGCCATCGCTTAGGCTGCCGTTTACATGTAAAGGGTGACTTTTTAGCTATTATCTTTTTGGCAACACTGGTTTAAACAGCTGACGCACGTTTCGTGTTTTGTTTCACTGTCAAACATCTTCAGTTTGGTCTATAATTTAACCATGCATCGTCTTACAAACGAACAACGCTTGCAAATTATTGAATTTTATTATCAGAATGCGTGCTCTGTTAAGAAAGTTCATCGCGCGCTTCTTCCTGTTTATGGTCAGTTTAGACGAAGCTAATTTTTGGCTAAATAAGCAGAATTGTCGATTTTGGAGTGAATATCAGCCAGAAGCATTGCAAGAGCTACCAATGCATCCAGAAAAAGTTGCAGTTTGGTGCGGTTTATGGGCTGGTGGCATCATTGGACCGTACTTCTTGAAAGATGATGCGAATCGTTACGTAACTCTGAATGGTGAGCGCTACCGTGAGATGATATCCAACTTTTTTTTGCCCAAAATGCAAGAGCTTGACTTGCATGACATGTGGTTTCAACAAGATTTGGAAGACAACATTGAAAGCATTTATTCGTGAGATACCGGCCGAAATTTTGGAGAGAGTATGCCAAAATTGGACTAAGTGGATGGACCATTTGAGGCGCAGTCAAGGTCAACATTTGCATGAAATAATCATCAAACATTAAATTACATGGACTGTACTATCGATTAAAATAAAGATTTCATGAATTTTTCTGAGTTTTAGGTTTTTTTTAGAAAAACCTTCCTATAGCTTTTAAAAAATCACCCTTTACAACATATAATGCAAGACGTCGAAGCTTATTAACCTATTTATAGTTCCAAATCGGTTATCTTTGCTCTGAATACGGGATCCACGTAGGTTTTCCCCCAAGAATGATGTATACAAGATTACGCCTAACCAAAATCCGCCATGTTTGCCACCTATCTGCTAAGTTTTTGGTGGCTTAGGCCGAGACGAGCGGATACTCAGGTATACATTTGAGTTTTTGGGCCTGGATCTGACAAGCGGTCGACTTCCTGATGGAATCGCAATCAACGCCCGTCTCGGAAGTCGTGATGAAGGGCACATTCGTGCCACGTGACCAAACCACCGAAGCATAGCCCTTTCCGTACGTAGAAGCAGCTCCTCAATGTTGAGTTCCTTGCGCACTGCCGTGCTTTTCACCTTATCCCGGCGAGTAGTTCCCACAACAGCAGGAGAAATCTTATCCCTGCAAGCCGCTAACTTGGTTTTGACACCAAGCTCGGCCTTCCTGATTACTGATCTACCAAACTGTTCAAAATTGACCCAGCTTGACCAATCCGACAGGAAAGCTTAGCATTACTCCTTCCATCACTGGTCAAAAATACCCCTAGATACTTAAACTTCTCCTGTTACGACAGGAAGGAGGACCGAAAGTTTCTCGGACCGAAGCCTGCAGGGACGAAAATAGACAACTGGTAGTGTGGTCGCAATAGAGGCTGAGAATTTGGAAAAATTACTTTTATAGATGTTAAACAGCGATGACGACACAAATTCCGCTGTCAGGCAGAATGTTCTACTTAATTTGGACGAGGGTAAACAAGATATCGTCCACACTTTTGAAAGCGTTGGAAGAAGCTCTTGGACGTTTTGAGCTAAAAGTGCGTTCTTTGGTCCTGTTTGCGTTGATGGCGTCTGGAGGAAAAGAATCAGTCACGAACTTTACTGGCTGCACAGCAGCATGCACCTAGTTAAGCGTGTTCGGATCCAACGCTTAGGATGTCTAGGTCATGTAGAGCGGATGGACACCACAGCATCGGCCCGAAGACTCTTTGGCCATTGGAAAAACGCAACAGAGGACATCCTCTAGCGAGATGGCACACTCAAGTGGAGAAGGAGGTTGAGGCAACTTGGTGTGTGCAATTGGAGGCAGAATTGGCGAAATTTCGTGGTGGCTAGAGAAGTTTGTTGGTTGTGGCCCAGGTCCACCCCGGACTGTAGCGCCAAACAAAGCAGAAGAAGATTCTGTCTAAAAGTGGAATTTTAATAATCATCCATCCAAAGAAAGTTTTCAAAGCTCCCAAATGTTTGTTTTAAGACAAAACATTCCATTCAATATTCATTCAGCATGAATGTCATTTTAAAAAATTATACTCTGTGGCCAGCTTAACAAATTTCCAGTTCATCGTTTCATTTTTCAATCTAATGTCTTCGGCCTTGAAAAGTGTGGAACTTGATTTACCGGCCCTGAGAAGAAACAGTATGGTAACGATAAGATGACATTTTAATCCAAGTCTCATCATAATGCATACATAAATAACAAGAGTTAAAGTGGTGTGAAAGAAGAAAAGCTCATACTGCACTCTCTTTGTAAAAATGTGTGGATAAGTCTCAGCTACCTGGGTACGACTATGTTACACGGTGAGTTTGTCCCTTACGTGTGAAGAATGTAGACAACGCATTTAATTGTTGTGTTACGTCGTGAACCAGATGCAATTCATGTCAGTCGGATAAACAGTATTGTATCTGAAAAATCACCACCTTATATTTTGGCGATTTCAACAAGCAGAGTGGCGCAGTGGAAGCGTGCTGGGCCCATAACCCAGAGGTCCGTAGATCGAAACTACGCTCTGCTAAAGTGAATTTTTTTTTTGTCCATCTTTATTACTAATAGTTGCACAAATTTGTCCTTTTCAAGGAAAATGTGTGGGACAGTGTACTTGTACCCGAAATTAATTGATTAATTCTCTTCCACTGGTATAGACAATACCTATCCAGAAGTCTACCAAAGCTCCAGGTTGAGGACGGACTGTTCCTTAAGCCCTACCCTAGTCGCAGTCCGAGGCACAAACCAATCATTCGTCATATTTTTAAAACAACGAAACCCTCGGTAGCGCCACTCAATCGAATCAGATAGATTGGAGTGCATTCGCCGACATCGAAATTAAAAAAAAATAAACTCGCCTAGCCGGCCTGGTAAATTTGAAGCTTTTTCCGCTTTTTGTGAGACATACATATGACTTCGGTATGCCTTTGGTGATGTTTTCTTACGCGTATTAATAGTGAGTTGGTTGATTGGGAGACCACAAGGTTTAATGGACTCGTCCATTAAGTCGGACAGTCCACCATTGGACTGGCCTATATGGGCTGCAGGGATTGCGACTCCTGATAGGAACCTTCGCCGAACACAAGAAAGTATGGATTCCATAAGAACGTCCCAGAAAAAAGCGGTATGGACGTTCACATTTTTGAAACTGAACAATTGCTGCTGTAGGTCATTGGGCTAAGAGAGATCTCAAAGAGAGAAATTCATACGAAGCCCAAAAACAGGACACATGTGCTCGTTTTGACTGTGCGTGCTTACGTGTTGGCTTGAGTGTCAATCTAGGGAGTACATTTTTGCAATTGCGAATAACAATCAAATATACGCAACCAAATACTTGGCCTGACAATGCTGCTGAAGAGAACAGAAGGCACACAAATATACAGATGCACACATCTTATAGCAATATCTTTGCATGTATGAACATTGGTTGTTGAGTTGGTGTGTTCTCTTTTCCTCTCTGCAGTTGGCTGTCGCAGTCTGACACGTATGTCTTCAATCACGATCACTATATTGTTCATAAATGGTTCAAAATAACACTCAATCCATTGCCAAACTTAAATATTGACTGTGAATCGAAATCTTCTTGAGTGAAGCTAATGTCGATCCTACACTTCGCTAAGCCAGCAGATGAGCTTGAACTGAGAAATCGGGCATTGGTCTCATTTGAATAAACATACGTTATTTATTCATCTACCGATCCAAAGCACAAGATACTTGAGCGAGGCAATGCAACAGACAGCGCCAGCGTTTCACACAAAATAAGAAGGACCTCAAACATCTGGATTTGGCACAGGAACATCTGTACTGTAGCGCTACGAACAGGAGGCATAATGTAGTTTTCCCATACCACCTTTGACGGACGAACTCATTTTCAAGCGGTCTAAGCGAAGCATTTTTTAAAAATCGTTGTCAGCCCTAAGTTTGTTCCGCATTTGCCTTTTACGAGATGAAAAGGCTAACAAGACTGCCGAATTATTTCTTCGTCGATAGTAGTAAAATTAATCAAGAAAAGAAGAGAATCCTCTTTTTTTCCACATATGACTCCCTGCGTATCTGTAACAGGGTTTGTCCTCTTGGAATGCCCAGGGGTGCTTTTAGTTGCTTCAATGTATGCCACATTAATTACACTGTAAATACTATTGACTTCAGTAACAGTAACCAGTAAGTTGTTTTTATTTTTAGGATCTAGGTATAGGTACCATATGCATCCCAGGTCAGTGGGAACAACAGCATAAATTCTATATTGTTGAAAACAACCACCTTATATCTTGACACAAGATTTTCAACAAGCAGAGTGGCGCAGTGGAAGCGTGCTGGGCCCATAACCCAGAGGTCCGTAGATCGAAACTACGCTCTGCTAGAGTTGTATCCTTTTTTATATATCCGATGTTTCAACAAATGTTTGTAATTTTGTTTAGTAGTTGGTAGTAGTCGAAGACTCCCCAGCAGAAAATCGTATAAAGTATGTCAGGTCAAGGTTTAAATAAGGCATACACAAAATACTAAATAAAATAGTAATTCTGAATTAAGATTATTCTCTTAGTCGTGCCCCATGTCAATGTGACGAATTTGTATTCAATTAGTCACTTAAATGGCATATAAAGTGACTAAGACAGTTCTAATATGTCATAGTGACATGTGACACTACTAAAATAATAAGGCTGATTACATTGTTCAATCCACTTTTTATATTAATGAATTCCAATTTTAAAATTTACAATGTACCTAAAACATAACAATAATTACACTAAAAAATACTTCAAGATACGCATCGCAATCTGCTTCAAAACAGAACTTTCTACTTGTTCCCGGTCATGCGACAGGAAGAAAGCATTTATTTAATTATTTTATCATAATTTTAAATGTTAATTATTTTCATTCCAAATAGAATACTTCGGAAAACGGAGTATGAAATGTCTATTCGTACAAAACAATACAAGAAACTAATATTGCCTCTACACAAAAACAAGAATAACCTCAGTCAGATGTGAACACAGAACCCGCAAACAGCATAGTCACCGTACCACCCAAGTCTGCCAACGGAGTCGAACATCTTTAGAGTTTTTCTTCAGTATAGGTGTTACATACTTATTGTACGTTTGCACCGCACCCAAATACAATATTCCGGGAGAAAAATTTCGAAATTCAATTTTGCGTTCTCATGGCAACTTCAGCAGTTCAAATGATAGCCAGGGTTAGAAATGATTGCAGATATTCTTTTTCTGATTGGAAATGGAAAGTAGTTGAACTCTTTTTAGCTAGCTATATTAATTCATGAATTTAAGTACTAATTCAGAAAATTAAAAAATATTGCTGAGTCAATATATTGCATTTATCACTTGAAATTATTGATTGTTTTGTTGACAGCTGTTTTTTTGTTAATGTCAGCAGGCTGCAAACTCATCAAATGGCGTGTTGAATCTGTAAATGGGATTGTTCGATTTGACGAACATTTCGCTGGAATCCAACATTTCAGAATGTATGGCGAAATTCCAAAAATTTGGGCTGGAATGCAGAAACTAGCGGAAATGTTAAATTTGGGTACGGTGTAAACGAACTACTTACATACTTTTTTACAGAGATTAAACAGAGACAGAGATATATTAAAATTCACAAAATAAGTCGAAGAAAAGCGGGTTATTTTTCTTGCACAAGAATGCGTGGAAGAGGAGTCAAGCACAGTGAAAGATAAAGGGAAGTCAAGGAAATAAAACCGATTTGTTCTAACCAGCCAGATATTTCATAACGCAACATTTTTCGAGTTACTATGCTTTTCTCTGCTATGGGTTGAAAGTTTGCGTGTGCAAGTCTAGAAAACACACAAATATTATGTTTATATGCACATTCATTCATGTGGCTTGTTGTATCGATGAATTGTTGAAATGCAGAATTTTAAAAGCTAAACTTATTAGGAATATATGAACTCTAAGCCACTGCTACCTACGTAACATCCAACTAAGCACTTCTGCAATTGCCAGAGCCTACAAAGCACATTAATTAAGTCAGCCATCAAGGATGCAGCCGAGACTACTGTAATGGTTGAAGTATGAAAACGTCATAGTCATTTTTAGGCAATTTTTTCCACCCTTTGACTTTGGACCCACCTTTGTTTCTCCACCCATGCGTGTTCTTAATATAACCAGTGAATTGTACATATATCGAAATTATTTGAAATAACATTTTTGTTAAATCAATCTCGTTTGTACGCGCCTGATTTACAACCACTGACAAGATAGAAAAAAACAAGCAGAGTAAAACATACATAAATATGACTAAGCACACCAAAGGCTGCTACAAAGAGGTTTACTGGTTGACTAAAATCTTTCTCTCCGAAACCATCATTTGCCAGTCTTGTTACATTTATGAGGCAAAATGACAGAACCGTGGAACTGGTTCTAAAAAGAGAAATTCTGCATCATATATTTAGTCAAAGATTTTGCATTTACTACAAAGATGGCTTGGGAAACAAATGCTACTCGGCCTATGTACTGGCCACTATGACCGTATGAGATGGACTCAATTCTAGCCTTCGTAGTTGGAAGAACTCAGGCACACTGAAGCTTCGTTATACAGACCAGTTCATTGCGGATGCAAGACAACTTGGTCTGGATAATTGGAAGAACCTTGCTCGGGAGAGTAGGCACGTTATCTGAGACGCAGGCACCCCAAAAGAACTCTCCTGAGAAGTAGGCAAGAAAGGGGTTGCTAGTGAATTCACCTAGATTCACTTAGACCATGTTGGTCCATTGTGATACCCAGAGTCAGCTTGAAGAAACTGATGGATATTGATCCCAACGGCAAATGGTAACTGGACCATATTTGAAAACCAGGAACCCGAACCTAACGAAGGGCAGGCACTTAACCAACTGAGCCATCCAGCCCTCACCATTAAATGGCCATGTAAGAATCATGCCAATTGAATGAAATATCGGATCCAAGTTGTCTGAACCTCGTTGCACAGGAATTCAATAAATTTTCTTATTCCACATAAATCTCTACATCATACCAATGAAAAAATATTGTTATGTGCCGTATAAGTGATTTCCTTCCAACCGCACTTCGTTCGCTTTATCTGACACCAGAGCAATCTGCTAAGCACTCAAGGTGCCTCGTAAAACGTCTCACAATCTGCCGCAGTGTTCAAATTTCCAAACGCTTCAACCCCAAACCACGGAAAAATAAATGAAAAAAAATCCAACCGTGACGCTATGAATTTTTAATTTGATCTCATAATTTCATAGGACGCTTCATTTCTTGGTATCCACCCCCCAACTGCCGCCCAGGCGAATTTATAAGAGCGGTTAGGAACACAACTTTTTCCACTACGTGTACTCTACGGCGCTGCGTTGTCACAATTCTCTCCAGGGAAATCATATTTACGAGCGGTGGCGGGCGGCGGCCCGGCAAAGAAATTTACACTTCCTACTAACGCCCCGTGAACCATCTTCCAGGCCAAGTGCTTAATTATTTTATAGGTACCTTGACACTTTGAGTACAAGCGTTGGCCTTAATCAAAATGCAAATTAACATCGCCCACTCAGGACGCACTCGTTGGTATGCAACCAAAGGTATTTCACACTCAGTTTCCGTTCGGATTTTCACTCATTCCACGTCCTGAGGTGGATGAAGTAAGGAAGCAACCTGTGGCATACATGGTATGTGTGAGCATAATGCACGACTGACCGATAAAAGGCCACGAGTTGGTGCGGACTCTCACCACAAAAAAAAAAAAAAACACAACGCCAGCGAAGCCGACGTCACTTCGGGCCACAAGGACATTCCCAGGTCCCAAATGCAAACAAGTGCGTTAAGTTAATTGGGTATAAAACGTGGCGTTGTTACTGGACGGGTGTTTTATTTGGAAAAAGGATTAAAAAGGACTTCACTGCGAAAATTTATATTATTAATTAAATTAAACCTGCGACTCAATGACTGGACACGGTTGGGATTTCGCGCCGACAACACACCAGTCGGCTGCAGTCGCATTTTGTTTTCATTCGGGGTATTGAATGCAAAGGATACGCGGCGGCTACGGTAAGGACTGCAAACGGAATTCGTATAGTCCTCAAAATGGGGAAGGAGAAGGCTGGCAAAAAATGAATTAAACGACCAACGCGTAAACAACAACATCCCAGTTGGGGCGATGCCCGAGAACACATCGCCGCCTTGGGGGAATTAACATTAAAATAATTACCGCAAATGGGTTTCAAAACACAATCGTATGTACATTGCACACACATGTGTGTTTTTGAGTTGCAGCATTAACCCCAAAGACAACGTTGATGCAGGACTTTAATCCAGTGCGTGTGTGATTGGAGGAGTGCTGGCTTGTGCATTTAGTGCGTCACTGATCATTTAGAGACGAATCGAACGAATTTAAAGAGAGGAAATTGAGTAGAAACGCAGACTGGAGTTGGCAATACTGGAGTTGGATACGTCTTAACTTATGCCACGTCTCGAGAAATTTGGCAGTAGCGGCTATCTACGACTGGTACAGTGACTCATTGCCTTTGAGCAGTAGAGCTTCCCTTGGCTTGGGGGAACATTTTAGTTTCAATTGAACGCGAAAATGTCACGCGAGTTCCGACTTTGCAATTTGTCCGACAAAGGATGTATGACAAGAACTAAATTTGTTAAGGTAAGCCAAGTTAGAGTATTTGCCCAAGACCAATGAAATACAGGAAGTTAGATTGTCAAACAGAATTTATTATCATCTTCTGGTAGTAATGACGACTACATGTCTGATTTCAGACTTGGTAATTACCACCCATAAAGCACCTTTTCAACGTGCCAATTCTATCAATCGTATAAGAAGTTATGCGTCGGTTGAGCCATAGCACGGAGTTGCCAACCAATGACCCCGAAATCAATGGACTAAGTCGCCAGATATGTATTTACTGCTGTTCTAATATATGATGAATCGGAGCCTGCAAATGCACTGAGTCGTAGGAAAAAAAACAACTTCCCTTTCAGTCCCATTCAATCATATGCCAACACTGCCGAAACTGGTTTCTGCTCTTTCATACAGCCACCACCGCATAAAGTATGACTTTACTAGACCACGCCGTAAATCCATCCGCACTTATGCATTCAAATATCCTAAGCTAAAGCATTACGCAGCAAAACCAAATTAGGTGTAATTCACTCCCCCCCCCCCTCATATCATCACCTCAAAAGAGGCTTTATTAACCATCAGCTCTTGGGCTAAGCACCCACACGCAAACCCCCAGTCCGCACGTAATGAGCCATAAACCTGTAACCCATTTAGGTTCACCTAAGCTCTTAACAAGTTTTAGCCCGCAGTAGTTGTGTGTATCATCATCGCCAGCAACTTCTCAAAACCGGTTACCCGCTCGGGCAGTCATGTGGTTGGTTGGTTTGGGCAACGAACCCACCTTCAAGACCACATTACACACATTTGCATATCAAAGTGTAATCATCACCAGTGGCAGCGGGAGTTGGACAAGTTGAAGAGTTTCGTTCCACCTCCCATACGATGTCCACCATTTGTCCGGATTATGTTTGAGTACACACGTGAAAAAGGGTTGATGGGTAGGATATGTTGCTGACGTGAGGGTGGATCTTTTTCTTTTAGTACTCAATGTGCGAGGAAAGGCGTGAAAACACTCTCGATTTTTGGATAGAATCAAATGAGAATTTGTGGTTACTAGGAATCAATTTTATCTTCCCTAATGAGGGTATCAAAATCGCTAGATCTCGTTAGAAGACTTGAGGATGGAAGAGTCAATTAGACGCATTCATGGCACCTGACCTTTGACGTGGTACGAACTTTGATACGTGCTTGTGCTGCAAATTGGAATTGAGTTTTGCTGGGTATTTTCAACGGAGTCATCTGACCGCTCAACTATTTAATTTTCTGACAAGCAGTCCGCAGTCACTTCGATGAATTATGATGTTTTGGACATTATTATAAAAACTACCGCACCCTGTGCCTACTTCGCTAGGCAGACCACATTAATATAAGAATGAAATGTATTCGGCGTTTCCTATATTTTTTATATTTTCTTCTTTTTTTATCTAATGTTTTGTTTTTACTTAAATTATCGCAGAGCGCTTTTGGAGGATTTAACTAATAGCTTAACTACACGTGAACATGATAAGATTGTCCATTGCGCCTTGTTTCTTGTCATAGCAAACGCGAGACGTATTGGAAATTGCAATCTTTTGAAGTTAAACAAACCCATACCGCATCGCTGTTTACATTATACATGGGCAGATATGTTTGCTAGGCACATACAAATGGGTTCAGACGTGCTGTAGTTGGTACGATGGAAGTCGGAAAAAAGAACAGCCCCAAAGAGACGGGGGTTGGAGTTTAACTTATCAGATAACCTTCTTGTTTCTTATCTTCTAAATGTTCTTTGATATTATATGTTTTATTTATTAATCATTGTATAAAGTTATTGCACCCATTTATTAAATTCTATAAATGCTTTACGTGTCCACAAAGAATACACCAATTTACAAAACTGTGATATTTTGCATGAAATGTTTTAAATACCTTTTCCTTTCTTTTGTAAAATTGATTATGTGCTCACATTTAAATTTCTCATACGTAAGGTAAGAAATAACCACGGTCTATAACTTCATTCGTGTGGTTTTTTTCTTCAAAATTTTAATAGTATTATTCAAAGTGTTGCCCATCTGAGGCTATGACTTTTTTCCCATCTTTCTGGCAATTTGTGGATCTCATACCAAAAGAACTGCCCCGGCTTGGCAGCCAAGAATGAATCAAGCCAATTTTCGAGATTCTGCTCTGATGTGAACCGTATTTCAATGAGTTAGTTCTGCATCGACAACAATCGACCGGAACAAATGGTAGTCAGAAGGGTCAAGGTCTGGGCTATAAGGCGGGTGGGGTAAAACTTCCCATCCACTGTTTTCCAAACAGTTCTTAATCGGTATAGCAACATGGGGCCGAGCATTGTTATGATGGAAAATTATTGCCTCGTGTCTGGTAGCATATTCCGGGCTTTTTTCGGCTACAGCTCTCTTCAAACGGATTAATTGTGTTCGGTAGCGTTGTCGATTGGTGGTTTCACCCAGTTTTAGCAACTCATAATACAGCACACCCTTCTGATCCCACCAAATACAATTGGCCAAGCAAAAATCACTTTTAAATCGTGCAAACCACTTTTGGCACTTTCGCTCAGGTAGCGCGTGTTCACGATAAACTTCCACCAAAATACGGTGTCTTTCGGCTGCAGTTTTCTTCTTATTAAAGAAATGAAGAAGAACTTCCCGCAAAAACACAAACACAAGTTCGACATATTTGAGTGAAAAAAAAAGATTGTTGTTTACGCTTCAAATGAATGACATATACTGAATTGACGTACAATGACAGTAGCTTTCCAACGCATGTTGCAATGGAATAATACAAGTTACGCCATGGCTTAGCAAACCACTGGAATTAAGTTATAGACCCAATAAAACTTTAAAACGTTGCTAATAAATATATGCATACATAATGCATGAGAGCAGTCGGCAACTGATTTCATAAAAGCAACGTGACAGTCAATGCGACCAAATTGGCAGTGGTTTTTGTTTTGTTGCAGGGAAACCGAAAAGTGCACTTTTTCATACAAAAGTGTTTCCTAAGGACATCATACGAAAATTCATATTATTTTAAAGAAATTTCTGTTATTTGGAACGGGTTTTGACTTACATTTTTTTTTTATTTAAAAGTATGGCCCTATTGCTGCGCATTTTCCTACTGTTTCTTTCTTTAATATTTTTTTTTATTTATATACAGCATAAACCCGGTTTACGTAACTAATAGAAATCACGGCGGTTCCAATAACCGAGTTTGTTGCACTCACTGAGTCACACATTTTTGTATAAGAAATGGTAGTCAGATGTCTATATTTCTATATAGAAAATGACAATGAAAAACAAAACATATTTTTGAAACCAAGGAATCGTTATTGTTGAACACGTTTTTATTCTATAAGAAAACAAAAGGTTAGAAACGTATACAAAAGTGAATATACATTTACGTTTTTTTTTTTTTTGAAGAAATTTTAGACTGAGTTTCTCTTTCTCCTTTCTCTCTCTTGTTTTTTGTAGAGTTAAAATGTCTTCTATTGGAACGTTGTTCTCTGCTCGGCCCATTGTAAGCATATGTTGAAGGATCGAACGGCAGTTTCACTTTCATTTGTGCTTTAAGTTTCTGCCGGATCCTCACAATTTGCAGAGGACTCAACGTGTTCGTGAAGCCAATCAGTGATATCTTCAATCGAGTTGCAAATATTGGGAACAATTTCATCAAGCAGATTGGAAACGGATCAAATCAATTCTGTTTCAATTAAAATATTTGTAGACAGTGTAGATAATGGAATAAGGGTCTACTTTTTGCCATACATTTGCTAGTATACAAATTGCAACCCTTAATTTGCATCCCTTTATTTTTGTTTCAAAATCAATGAGTTTTCCTGGTCCAGATTCAGCTCTCGCCAAAAAATTGTCTAGGACTACTTCTCTTTGCTTTTATCCGGCTTATTGTTGACTTGTGCAAATTATATTTTTGACAAAGTAGCTTTACTGAAAAACAACGACAGACGTAACCAACCAAAAGGAGAACATGCAAATAAAAAACAGATGAACAAGTTGCATTGATCGAGGTAACCATTTTGAAAAGTTGCACTTATAGAGTCAATACTTGCTACGACTTAGTGTACGGCTACGATTAGTGTTGCAAAAATGTAGGAGTTGCGCGAATCGAGGGTTGCGTTAATCGAGTTCGTACTGTATATTATATTATATTTTTTATTATATATTTATTATTTTGGTTTATTATGTGTATCATATATTTATCTTAGACGTAGGCAATAATTTCAGCATACACACTTCAACGAAACACTTTCTGTGTCGCCAACTTATGTTGCAATTATGACTAATTTTTGAAAATGCTGATTAAACGTGCCACAATATTCGTGTTCATTAATGTATTGAGAGAATATTTTGTGCAGTACAGGGGCAGCAATGATGCAATTATGAACTCGACCAGCTTTCATCATAAAAAGGTAAAGAATTTAATTAACACACCTGCAATCCGTAATACTCGTACATTTCACAAAAAATTAGCAGCTGGAATCTTAGCACAGTAATTTCAACAAGCAGAGTGGCGCAGTGGAAGCGTGCTGGGCCCATAACCCAGAGGTCCGTAGATCGAAACTACGCTCTGCTATCATTGAGTTGTTTTTTTTTTCTCTATTTTCTCTCCTGCCTCTCTGTTATCCTTTGTCTAAAATTTCCTAAGAGCTGTCCCAATCCCCATGTCTTATGAATAAATATCCCATTATCCATGTGCATTTCGATTTCTGGTTCCGCTCGCTGCCTGAAAGTGAGATGTCAGTGTAACATGGACTTTTAAATTAGACGCAAGGCTATTTAGCATCGACAGTGGTAGACGTACCGATGGATAAACATGTCGAACCTATTTCGGGTAATGCTCATCCAGGGATTTTTATTGCACCCTTGAGGTGTAACTGTCGATTAAAACGAACATTATGGGTATCTGTATGGTAATTTAATGCCTTGTTACCTAATCAAAATATTTAAATACACAGCAAGTAGTGCGGGAAGTGGTGGTTTCGCAAAAGAAGGGCTCTGTTTAAAATAAAGATACTTTGGGGTAAGCTTGGGTGGTTGCAAAATTAAAAAGAAGAAACATATCATTTGCATTTGCAAACAAACACATGTACACCGTGATGTACCTTTTGTTAATCGACACGAAAGCATTTTATTGCCACAATAAAAAAAATGGATTTTGGTGTAATGACTACTTCCTTAGATTGTTTGTTGACACTATCGAGTGGTATTGTCTGTCAGGATGTCAGGATGGGTAGACCACGTCGTACCCAAAATGTAGGAAAATGGTTCATCGTTAGATGTGCTTGATAGGTGGTTTTGATGACATTTTGCTATTTGTCCAGTTCTCACTAATCGAATTTAGTAATTATAGTAAATTCACTAGAAAAATAGACGCGTTGTTCAGCATTCCGATCGGTTTTGATTTGAAAATCTAGTTCGGATGCTATTTGAAAAGTGAATCTCGCCAGATCTACATTTCGAAAGGATATGGTCGTCTTTTAACCCGAACTGAATTCACTTTCAACTGTGGTTGAAATTGAAACTTGCAGTGAAATTGAAGAAGCAAACGACCAAATTCGTTTCGAATTTGAGGGTATGTTTGTTGCCTTGATTTTGGCATTCTATAATAGCACGTCCCTGAGCTCGCAAAGAAATTCGATAATCTGGCAAACAATCGGCACTCGGAGTGTGGTTGATTGACATCCGATCAAAAAAAAAAAGCAAGGAATTAAACTTATTTTATGAATATTGTCCTTGGTCAGTACAAGAAGGGAAGAACGAGTCAGGTTAAATTAATACAGCCGAACTTAGGTTACTAGAACTTTTAGTAACTTAGTAACTTAAGTCGAACTTTAATCGAGACCACAGATTTTTGGCTGCATTTTGGTTGCATAGCTCGAATTTCAGAATTTCTCTAACTCGAACTACTCGAAAATAAATTTCAACCATAGCTCGAATTTTCTATTGTGACATCTAGCGACAACATAGCTCGCTATAGCGAGAGAGGTTTGGTAGGTAAGGCCCAGGTCTACCCGAACTGTAGCGACATACACAGTAGAATAGCTTGAATCGATTCAAGGACTGCTATCTCCACTACACTATAGATACCAAAAATTAACATGTGCAAAAATTCTGTTCTGAATGGGAGAGTTCTCTCAATGTTGAGACTACTCTCCTAGAAACAACAATCGCTTGCGTTCCCACACTATTGAATCTACTTCTTTACAGTGTTCAAATTATCTTAGGTGACATAATAAGAAAGTTGCAGTTGACTATTGTCATCGTATGTCAAAATCGTACTCGCAAACTTTAATACCAAAATCGTTAAGGAAGACATCTTGGTCGGAGTGATCGGTAAGCAATGCCTCCGCGACACGACATTAGATAACAGCTTCCGACTCACAGCCCTCGCGGCAGCACGCAATATGGTCGAGGTTCCCTCGCAAAAGAATCAACATCAAGCCGGCCGAATTAGTGCTTGGAGTATTCGCACTACTCTCGTGTTCAGGGTACTCCCATTTCCCTCTGCTTGAAAATACTCGCATTTTTTTTATTTATTATTATTTCCACATAGTCTTAAACGACAAAATGAATTTAAGGAAATTTTTGTTTTAACTAGCAAAGGTTCTACAATTCGAACAACAAATTCGTGTCAGTTGAGCAGCAAGTCAAATTCCAAAATGGAAAGAAGAAAAAAACAAAGCGATGGGTCAAAGTTTCAACCATTTGGGCACTAAAAAGTGTGGATTTGAGGAAATGGTTTGCTTCCCGGGCTCGAGTGCTCATGTTGAAATAGTTTTGCAGCAATGAACAAAACGCGGAAAGGAGAAAACACACCTTGGAATTGAAAGACTAAAAGTTAATTTTACTTCAAAAAATAAATATAAAAATGAGTTGCTGGGAATTTTTGGACTTGTTAAAATTACAACCAGAAGTGCTTAAAAATTGCTGCAGCGCTGTGGGCTTGTTCGGTTTGATAATCCCTCATGGACGAATGAACTCAAGGGGATTGCAACTAGATTTCGAGGTTCCGAAACCCAGGAGGTTTGGAAGAATTTGACCAAACCTCGTGATTTCGTTTGGTGGGAAAGTATCATGGGGCAGGTTTTCATTGCGCGCACTTTGCAAGCTTTTGAATTTTAGAAATTTGAAAAAAAAAGTTATTCAATTTATGTTTTTAAAAAAATATAAGAAAACAAATTTTGCTTAGTACGCATAGTAGAGACCTGAGCCCATAGCATTACTCTTTCGGTTTCACAGTAAGATCTGAACTTCAGTTTTATTGAACTTCGCCTGTGTAATGCGATTGACAAAAATATGGCAGCACTTTTCATTTGGTGCGTGCTGCGCTGCAATTTACATAGTTTTTCTTATTTACATACAGTTGAATCTCGGAAGCATGAACTGTTCTATATGATGAACAATTCGGAACGAATTGTAAGCAACTTTCTTCAGTCTGAGTCTATCAGGCAGTCTGAAAAAATTTAAAAAATTGACAATTAATAGAAATAGGAATGTAAAACTCAAAAGAGACAAAATGCAGCTGAGGTGCAGAACTGTAGCTTTAATGACAGTATACTCTTGTCATCTTACACCACAAATTGAACACAGTTAAAAAAAATTCAAACTAAATTGTCAAACTAAGCAGTAAACGAGAACTGAGATAGTGCGCATTGACACAAAGGCAGTATCAGAAATTAGAGCGACTGTTGTTAGTGACTGCCAACACGTACTGGCCGTGGACAACTTTGGACAGCGAACAGATCTTTATTCCACTGTGAAAGAGAAATATGCTCACTACACTTACATTCAAAAATAAACCTCGAAAAAGTACTACAATGAAGTTTCAGTGTCATGATTGTCCGTTATGGATTGGTCTCCGTTCTAGAGAGGTAACTGAAATGTATGCCCACTTCTTCTTTTTGTTTTAGAGTGCGTTACTTTCGCATGTTAATACTAGCCTTTGGATTAAAAACGAGCTTCACAATTTTATGTATAAATATATATACAAAATTCAATTCAGAAAAGCTGTGTTCACACTTAACAATTTGTCGCGACGATTCGTCAAATTGGTTCTTAGCGTTCGCACTCAAAATATGTTGGCAGACTCCAGTTCTCTCAGCATTTAATTGCTGACCGAGTACTGCTTTCTGTTTTGATGATAAATGCAATTCTAGAAAATTAAAACAAAGCTAGATCTTGGAAAAAACGAGTTTGGGTGAAACCATGAATCTTGTTAGGAGAATTAAGTGAACATTCTCGCGACGATTTTAGCAATTATTTGCAAATGGTTGCACCGGCGTATGAAGACAAAACGTAAATAGACTTTTAAGATAACAGGAAGAAGTTTCTCAGATTTTAGATTTAACCCCTGTATTGCTGAATACGTAAAAATCGACTTAATCCATTTGTTTAACTCTTTATTTTTGCATTGTTCACTTTTTATCTCCGCTACCTCTGGTATTTGTTTATATTCCGAAACAAAATCTAGACAACATTATTTTTGCACATTTGATGACATCTTTCATTCCACCGATGTGCAGTCAAACCAATCAGAAATAAAAAATGTGCTGAAGTTGTACAACACGTGTGCCCACCTAACTGCAAGTCTATCAATCTAACTGAAAAGTCAAAATGTTTTGTCGACCGAAGTCTGCGGTTTGATTGCAACGAGCGTTCACATTGACAACTTGGCCCATCAGCCGCGGCTGTCAAGCAAATCGTCACTACAAATTGATGATTGTCAACGCCGCTAAGCATTTACAAGTGGATTTGTCACTTTCTTAAATGTGTACATATTAATATGCAAGTAGACAGTCACATGTACATTTTGCCGTCTCTTCGATTTCGATTAAACTTCGAGTGTCCGTTATTTTTATATTGAAGCTCAATAAGGGCCAAAACTCATGGCCGTGTCCGCTGTAGAGGGGGTAAGTTTTAAAGTTGTTGAAGCACGACGAATTGTCCCGACAGAGCGGTGTCCTTTATTTAGGGGGTGTCCGTAAAGAGAAGTTTCACTGTACTAACCTAAGTGCTACAAACTCTTGTTGTCGTCCGTTTTAAATGTAGTGATGAATAACTCAGTTCAGTAAACATCCGACTCAATGCTACATTGCAAAACCCCACATAATCCACTACAAACTAGTCCTACCAGCAGTCAAATGGATTTGAGTTTAATACGTAGTAAAGTCACGCACGAGTCGAAATCAAAATTCGCTCAATTAAATATTCTGCGTGCATTCAGAGTGTTCTTCTGGGCGACCAGCAACCAGTTAATGAATTAGAGTAGTGCCAATTAGCTATCTTCATGGATATCGTATGCCATGATTAATGATATGAAAATGGTCCGTATAATCCAGCTGGGGAACATTTGTTGAAGACGTCCTGGCGAAGGAAAGGAAAAAACTGGCTTAGGGATATCTTATTGCACCCAAACTATAAGATCTACCATTGCATTGTCCGAGGCTATTATGCCGATGTTCTATTTCCAGTCAACACCTGACAAACACCTCCATTGCGAATGTTCCGTCTGTCATTACGATGATTCACTAGTTTTTGTCATTGCCATTGACGACAAGGATGGGCAACCAGCAGCCACCAGAGATGCGACCACACACGAAAGACAAGTAAACCTCCGACAAGCGATCAGATGAAGTGATTATGGCGATTAACAAGCAACTAACAATGTCGCACATCATCGCTGCATGAAAAAGGAAATACGTGCGTCTTGGCCTCACGTCTCATTGCCATAATTTGGTCTGCGATTTCTTTAGCAGCTGCGATTGATTCGCGGAATAACCACATTCACATGGTCTGCGTCCTTGAGTTCCAAGAACCATGGACGGACAACGACGTTTCATCGAGTCGCTCACCACTTGCAGCGCACGGAAACAAGTTTCAAGTGCGAACATAGCGCTTCCATTTGCCCGAACATTGAGTAATTAAAATTCACACGCACAATATTTACTCTCTCCCTTCCTTACATGACCGACTGGCGACACAATCCTTTTGTTTATTTTAATATTATGCTAACGAATTTTGTCCTCTTTGGTGAATACCAGTCCAGAACTCCTTAAGTGATATTTATTAGCCACTTAGGAGTCAGCGCGGTAGAGATTCATCCTCAAAGATACGCCCGTCCTTGGGGAGTGATACTGCCAAATGAATGCCGAGAAATTAGAGGAACATGCTTGCTCGGTCCGCGGAAAGTACCTCACTTTTTTTCGTTAATCCTTTATCTTGTTTCGTTCTTGTCCCCTTTGTGGAATGTCTCCGGGCTTCCCACTAATGAATTGACGAAAATTCCGGCAGCCACCGCAGCGCAGAGTGTCACAGGGGGATAATTTCATCGAGTTCCTTAAATGGTATTTTAATATTCGCGCAAATGTCCTTTTAATTTTTCATTGTATTGCGTGAATTGTTTTTCTTCGGTCTCGATTCTCTTGCTCTGTTTGGGCCTCTCGTTTTGAGGGGAAGTTTGCTGAACAGTTTTAACGGACGACTGGGTAATTAGGTATTCGGTTTGAATGTTTAAGTGTTGGCAGTGACATCCTTTTGGACTTGCGTCCTTAAGGACATCCCCCTTGTAGGGTTGTAATTTTGATTAGTAAGCTGCTTAGGCAGATGGTTAAATTTGAATAATGGGCCTAATGAAAAATGGGGACGGATTGAGAGATTATTGGATCATTTTCCATTTTTACTTTTGTATATTCATTGGACGAGGTCAAGTTTTCGTTCAGTTCAAGAGTTGATTTTGTAGGAATGGACTATAGTAGAGTAGTATGATCATATGACACGACTAAATAGAGGCTGTGCTCATTGCGACTTCTGCAACCTATCACTGCATAGTTTGGCATCTTATAAGAACAAAACGTATACTTTAGGTCGTCATGTGACTATGTCCACATCGGTCGTCAGGAGGTGAACACACGTCAACACAAGGGGCACGATCTTCGAAATTTCGTGAAATTGATTGATTTATTGTAAGTCATTCTTAATTTACAATTTGCAATATTGGTCTTAAGCAGCTTTACTTTCAGTTTGTACAAAATTCAACAACAAGATCATGGAAGATGGATGATGCTGCAAGAGCTCGTACAAAAAATACAGAAGAAATTATGAAATTGAAAATCAAAGATACATGTGTACTATCTTGAGATTGTATTACCTACTCCTAGTTTCTTTAGCAAAAGATGCTCGTAATTTCGAAGCAAAACTTGGAAATGCGAAGGATTCAATGTACACATACTCATGCAAAAATAACCAAAAATGTATGAAGAGACTTGGGCTGAAGGTTTGCCAACAATAACACTTCATATTTTCTTCAGGAATATGAAAATTATATGCATATGACATTGAATGGACAAAGTGAAAGTTTTAAGAACATTGCTTCCTATCCTTAAACAGAAGAATTGCCCCATTATCTTGAACTAGCTGTTGCCCACGACTTCGTCTGCTTGAATATCAGTTATCGCGGTTTGATAAATGTCCTTCGTTGAGCTTTGAACGTACTCTGTTCAAAATTCTGTCAAAATCGATTTCGTAGTTGAGCCGGCAAAGCGTTAGGTACAGATAGGCGGAGTTACATCAAAAACTGTTATAACATGGATGTGGTCAGCGGTTTCACCCTCATTATATAATAAAAAAACGGGAAATAAAGAATAAAAAAATATAATAAAGAATAAAGAAATATAATAAATAATAAAGAAACGCTGGCTAAATGTACTGGGAGTCTTATAAAATGTGGGAATGTAAAAATAAGTTATGGAGGTATTTATGTAATTAGTTGTATTTTTGTAGAAGGTATTTTAAAGTATTTCTGCTCTTTAGTTTTATTTTCTTGTGGAATAACATTCTGGTGTTCTTCGCAACTTGATCTTGATAATGCGACATATAGTGAAAGGTAGTCTTGACGTAAATCGATTCCTACGTGTTCAAATGTTTTGCTCCTGTGCTTAACGGGAGATTCAATTCTTTAAAATTAAAAAGGTAAATCAGTTGAAATCATTGGGTTGTTACACAAATTTAAGATTTCCAAGTAAATAATTGAGGCACCTATTCTTAACTTGAGGGAATATGGGGTAATGCCACTCGGATTTGAGGAATTAAGAAACTCTTGTGGGTAATGGACCACATCATCTTGATCCAATACATTATCAATGGATATGTAGTTAACGGTATCTCCTGGAAGTTTAGCTGAAATTAGGTCGTTAATTTTGTCAACACTACTGTTTCTCGCCGCCAAAATTGCCCTTTGGCACATCCATTGAAAATCTTTCTTTTCAACTTCGACTATATCTGGGTAGACTTTCGATATTAAGTCTTCAATGCTTTCACTTTTTCACCTCAATCGCGATAAATTTTAAATATGTTTGCAAAATGAGGCACTTTTCCGTCTCCTATAAAAACTAACTTTGAAGGAAAATGTATACTGCCTATACCCATATGTTCATACTAGTGTCATATTAGTAGGTAGTTTTAGGCTGTGTCCATAGCCTTCCATAATAGGCAAGTTTTTATGCAAGAATTTACTATGTCTGCTCTGGTTCCTCTAACTATCACCGTGATAGCGTGTGTCGAAAATATCTAGCAAACATGACAGTGATGCCACTCATGATTTTGTTACAGCTTCTAATGTCTCTAAGAGTCTTATCTCCAGTCTCAACATGAGCCCTATGAATCTTGGTGCAGTCATCTAATATTATTAAAGTAAAAAAATATCTCTCTTTCTTTAAAACGACCACTGTTCAAAAATGTTCAAACTTCAAAACGATTATTCCTATTCCTTTGGATTGCGGAGTTATTTTAAAATGATGATATCTCTCTTATGATGAGTATGCTGATGGAAATCAAGTGTGATTGTGATTAAGAACATATATAGAGATAGATACATGCTGCCACGGACAAGATAAACAATTCCATCATACATGGTATATATATTTTTCCCGTTTTTGCAACACTTTTTACAGATGCTTCGCTCTTATTGGTCGCATCGTGATGTTAGTCCAAAGCCTTTCTCCATAAATGAACAATCCAACACAAAAAATTATTATTAAAACATGTAGTTCCTGAGATTAGTGCGTTCAACTAAGCAAACTCTTATAGACAAGGCTTGTAATTAACTCATGCAGAGGCAGGATGGAGGAGATCCTGATTTCATCGAATGGGGACTAAAAATTAGTAAAGAGTGGTGCTTATCAAGCTGGAACGATTAAAACACGTTAGTCTGTCGAGCACAATACGGGCTCCAGTAAAAGATGAAAACAAATATCTAGGAGTTAGCTTGAACAGCAAACTCATCTGGAAAGATACACAGAAGAGATCACCAGGAAGGTGACGTGTGCTTTAATGATGGGTTGCCTGGGGTTGCAGTCCAAGCATCCTAAGATGGATCTACATAGCTATCTTTAGACCATAGGATGAAGGAAAGGGGGCAGGAGTATATGGACCCCGTACAAAGTAATGCGAATGGACAATGATTGGAGCAATGAATAAGAGGCAATACGGTGAAATGGTGTATAGATGGATCAAGAATTTATGAAGGGACGGGGGCAGGGGTCTATGCCATAGACAGATGCGCTCAGATCAATTTTTACTGTGACATAGCAATAATGTAGGACAGTCATGCCGCTATCCTATCTACTAGACTAATATATCATCAAATCCACAGAAGCTTAAGAAACTAAGCAGAAGTAACAGAGTAAAACTTTCTTGGATACCTGGCCATATAGGGATAAAAGGCAATGAAATGGCCGACTGACTCACAAGGAAGGGAGGATCGGAATCATTTATAGGCCCGAAGCATTCAGTTCAGGGAACTAGAAAGAAGGAACCGGCCAGATACCTGGAACAACGCTCATGGTATGAAGCAGGCCAAGACACTCGTGGGTCAACATAAGCGGAATAGGTCTGAGACATGTATCAGAATGATTAAGAACAACCTGTGTATAATAACAGGCTTCCTATCAGGACACTGTAGACCCAGGGAGCACCTAAGGAAACTAGGAGAATCAGAAGAAGGTCTCTGCAGATTCTGCGGCGAGTCTAATGAAATTCCAGAGCATATACTGGGATTTTATGAGGCACCTGTCCACAAAAGACAAAGGTATTTAGGTCACTGGAACCAGCTCTCATTCTTAGAATCCTAAGGGAAACTGGCTTAGAGAGAATATTCTAGGGCACATCTTTTCCACCTTTGCGCAATAGGAGCAGATAACGCTCAATACAACTCTGCATAAGCTGCATAAGAGTCCCCTCTTAAGCAGCTTAAGAAAGCAAATTTATGAGTAGGGGGCACAATAGATCTAGGTGCAATTTACCCTTAACAACAATATTAATACTCACGAGTCATGATTGCCTATAGAAATTCGATTTCGAACATACACAGTTTTTCTTCAACTGCAACTGCGAGTCGTTTTTTTTTTTAATCTCACTTTAATTCTCTATCCATGAAAAAACACGGCAATTTAAAAAAAACCCTTTAATGGCCAATATTCACAAATCCAAAACGTTTGCGAACGCGTAATGCTTTTTAAACCAAAATCATATGGAATCAAACCACTTTCTGACCACAAATAAATAAAAGGATTCTCACCCACAAATTCATCACTTGGCCAATTGACACAGGGACACGTTAATGCCTCCCCAAAGACCATCATCCCTCATTGGCCCTCAATCGGCCGCCCACCAGTGAATGCCAGCCAAGTTGTCACAATCAAATTCGCTATTTTTCAAAATTAAGCCTCAAACCCAACCAGCCAACCCCCTAAGCTGGACATGGCCAACGAACTCGAACAACACACTCGTATCTCATGCTCGCGATGGTAATGAATTTCAAATGGATGTCAATAAATTTAGAAATGGATGCATGTATCGCTAGGTGAATGGCATCTGTTCAATTTTTTATGGACGTCGCTGTGGTTCGTATGTGATTCGAAATATGCATTAGTGTCGGCAGAGCATCCACACGCAACCGAACGTATGTAATGTTAATTGATTAGAAACTAAGTGCCAACAATGTGTGTGCATGTGTGCAATCAGAAATGCATCGGAATGCATCGCAGGACCCCACACTCGAGTTGATTAACAGGCCTCCCCTAAATCGTAACCCAATTACGGATACAAATTGTTCCTGTCAAAGGGGCCAGCTCTGGTCAGGACGGAGCAATAGGAAGACTAGAGAGCCGTTTTGCATAATTGATGGCAAATTGGAAGCAGTGTTTTGCTGCCAGCATATTTAATGCACCATCACTCGATTGCATTAGCTGAGTGGTGGCGCTGCTCGGCGCCGAGAGAGGGGTCACGGAATGTATTGTTATTGATTTCATGCATCTGTAACTGAATTCGATTGAAATTTCTAATTTTTAATCTTTTCTGGATGCATTCAGTGCGGCTGAGTGAAGTTTAAAGTTGCTGACTTGGCATTTAAAAGCAAACAAAGACTGTATTTGACTACAACGCATTGTGGGTTGTTGTTTTGCCAATCCAGCAAATCAAAGTCGGCCGAATTGCAAAAGTTTGGTATCAAATGGCAGGTATAATACCAGGTATTAACGTTCACAAAGACATGGAAACGTAGTAGATAAGTAGATATCCATGTAGTAGCTATCTTCAGTTTCTTGCCTGTTGTTTAAATAATCTTTTAGGTTTCTCTCTTTTAGCTCGGTCCTTGTACGACCTCAGCAAGTGGTAGTAATTATCGCTTAGCTTGATGGTCCTAAGATTTTGTGACATTACGCAACGCATGCAACGGATTCTATGGGTCTTAAGGCCTGATGTGTAGCGCAGTGGAAGTTCTGAAAACCAAATTATTCATGTGGGAAAATATTATGATTCTGAATCTAGAATACGAGTATATTATGATCTAATAGTCTGCCTAGACTACTAAGGAGCCTAATGGGCCAGTAAATCCCACCTTTGTCAGGAGATTTCCCAGGTTTGTTGATTGAGATAACTTTTGCAAGTTTCCAAGAATCGGGAAAATAGTCTTTCTTCAAGCAAGCATTAATAGTAAATTTTATAGACCTGATACCAGCTTCGGGTAATTCTTTAAAGTAAAGGTTTGCTTACTTAATCAAAACCAGGGGCCTTTCTTGTCTTGAGCCTGCTTAAGTGGTATACAACGTCATCATCGGAGACGAAGACGCTTTGTGGATAATAACCATGCCGACTGTGATTGGGCCGCTTAAATTTTCGGGAACTACGATAACAATAGGTTTTGCAAATATTTTTGTTTTATTATTATTTATTTCAGTTCATATTCACAACTAAAACGGGACAGCTACTGTCTTATGAGAGTCATAGAGACGCATGAAGTCCGCCCTTGCACATCACTCTAAAATCATTTCTGAGTCAAGTGTCAACATTGGTTTCAACCCTCAGCCAATGATGATGACAAATCCACGCAGCAGCTGACACCTGAAAACTTTCCATTCCGCTTACTTTATGTAAATTCATTTCGATATTCGTTTCCAATGCCATTCATTTCCATTCAATCATATCGCCATGATGTCATTTTCTCTGCTGTCAATCAGTCGCAATTTATTTGAGACGGCTCAGAGGATTTAAAGACTCTCGTTCGAAAGTTGTCGGGGATGCTCTCGTTACGTAAAAGGACAGATCTCATTTTCGTCCGTGGATGTTCTTAATCGCATTTTTTTTTTAAATTTCTATGAACAGCTTTTATTCCAAACATGTCCTCGATAGAGGGTTGCTGCTTGGCTCCAGCAATCACCATTAGGACATTCTGAATTATAAAAATGCCACTGCTGCTGGGGGATGGAGAAACCTGCTGCAGACACAACGGACTGCTCCGACGGTATTTCAATTTTCTTGATTTCTCCAGTGATTTGCCGCCACTCGCTTGAGTGTGACAGGCTCCAACGTTGGTATATGGTATCCAGGAGCTTGTACTACGTTTGGCTGACAATAGAAGTGGAGGATGTATGCATCGTGTTGGCGAGCTCCAGCATTGGTTATTTATGATTGCATCTTGGCCTCAAGGATAATGGTGGCATAATGACCATGTGACGAGCTGAAATGGACACACAGAGCAAAGAAAAATAAATCGGCAGGCTGCAGGATGTGAGTGGAATTGCAAATGAGCGTTACGGGGAATTTTCGTGAATTGTTCTCGGTGAGGCATGTTGTGAGTGAGAATGAGTTCGGATTACTTGAGCCAATATGCGATGATTTCGGGTGCGGTTATAAGTTTTTGGCTTGTGGTTCATAAGGACGCTGTTAGAGATGTAATTTTTGGTAGAATCCTGGGAATTTAAATGACGATTGAAGTACTCTGTGACTACAAAAATGTAGTAGGCGTAGGCCCCTGCTTATTTGCCATGTATGAATGCCTTGAATTAATGAGGTGCCAACCGGAGGGATATCATTAATTTGGATGGATTTTTCCCAGCACTTTATCAACAGCCAGATCTTGAACAGTGCCTTATGTCGATGTCCTGAAGTTCTACTGGTGTAAAGTATTCAACCCTAGTTCGGATTACTGGAGCCAAACACGCACTTAATATTTGTGTTCTATATTCCTAGCGCTTTCAATGAAAACACCAAGTATTTTCTATGAAAAAAAATGTCTACCTCCGGGAACAAAGGCTTAAATCGAATACAGTATGCATCGGTTATAAGAAAGTCGAATATAAGGAAGAATCGTCTTATAAGAAATGCGTGCAAACACACCGCACCTACACATATTTATTCAATTTTATGCAAAAAAATAACGCTTAAGTAAAAAATATGCGCTTAATTTACCCGCGATTTTTATCCCCGGTTACCGCAATAAGAGCGGATAAAACAATGCTTAAAGCGATTTAAAAATTTATTTGAATTATTTTTATTGGGTCTACAACTTAATTTGTTTTTTTTTTTAATTTGAACGTTTATTTAGGAAAAACATGTTCAACAGTATTATTCAAAGTATCTCCATGACATTTTACCCATCTTTCTGGCAAATTTGTGGATCCCATCCTAAAGGAACTGCGCCAGTCTGGCAGCAAAAAATGAATCAATTTTTGATATTCTGCTCTGATTTGAAACTTATTTCAGGGTCTGGGCTATAAGGCGGGTGGGGTAAAACTTCCCATCAACTGTTTTCCAAATAGTTCTTAACCGGAATAGCAACGTGGGGCCAAACGTTGTCATGATATGATTTTCTTCGGCTACTGGTCTCTTCAAACGGATTAATTGTGTTCGGAAGCGTTGCCCATTGATAGTTTCACCCGGTTTTAGCAGCTCATAATACAGCACACCCTTCTGATGCCACCAAATACCGAGCATTACCTTCGTGCCATGGATATTCGGCTTTGCCGTTGACTTTTGGCAGCCCAGCTAGTGCATGTTCACCATAAACTGCCACCAAAATACGATGACTTTCGGCAAGTTTTCTTCATATTAAAGTAATGAAGAAGAACTCCCCGCAAAAACACTTTTTCAGCCACAAAGTTCGACATATTTGAGTGAAAAAAAAAGTGATTGCTGTTTACGCTTCAAAAGAATGGCATAAACTGAAATGATGATGAATACAATGACAGTAGCTTTCCAATGCATGTTCCAATGGAATAATACAAGTTACAGCATCTCTTAGCAAATCGGACTAATAAGTTATATACCCAATAACAGTAATTTGTGCATTGAGGTTAAGGCATACAAGACTCGTTAAAAATTTGAAATTAACATTATTATAAAATTTCATTTTATTATGCGCAAAGATGTGTACGCGTATATTTAATAATAATTTATATTCATTTACAGGTTTTCAGAAGTTTTTTATGAGCTTTTTCTTATATCAGTTCTTCCGATATTAGCATATTTTTACTTATATCCTTTTATTAAGAAATGTTTGGCGTTTTTGAATTCCTTATATCTTACCTCGTTCTCACATTATCCTCGAAAGGAACAAACATCTACAACTTTCCAATGAAAACAAATGAAAACCAACTATTTGTATGCGAAATGAAATGGACTAATATCGATAACAATCGACAGTAACAATACCAAAAACAAAAATCGGCTATCTACTGAAGAAAATAGTCGATTGATGACAAGCAACACTCGCAATAAGGGCCCTAGACTATTGCATAGACTGACAACACACAGCCTAACAAGTGTAAAAAAGAAAATAGAAAAGAAACTTCCTTTTAGCAGAGCGTAGTTTCGATCTACGGACCTCTGGGTTATGGGCCCAGCACGCTTCCACTGCGCCACTCTGCTTGTTGAAATTCGGTTGTCACGACCACGGGAGGCTATGCGAGGACTTCTCTCCTTTGGCCAATTGAGTTGTTGGTATGTCTATGTTATCCTTCAAATCCCTTCAACTCTAACAACTTATAAACTTGTACCAAAAGAATGAAGTTTGAAATATTAATATGTAGATACATAAAGACAGGGACTTTTATCTCATTTATTAGCTTAATACAATAGGAGTCGACATCTTAAAAGTGACGCACAATCTTTATTAATTGCTGTTCTGGTGGTACATACATTCCTTCCATTACCAACTATCAATAAAAAAGTGATGTGGGCCATCTTTTGGTATTTAAAGATAGATAGAGCTAAACAAATCGATTTTGCACAGTTCATAATATAACAAAGGAATAAAGCAAAAGTGGTGTAAGTTGAAAACACTCCTTTTTGATTATGGCAGCATTATGTTTGCATGTAGCTTATGTCAAAATTGTGATTATGAAAATTATATTATCCATGGTCGGCAAACTAAAGTCCGTCCGTCAGAGCACCTATAATCATCACAATCTGCAAGATAAGACACAAATCGTCTCTGGAAATGGAGAACAACAAAAAACAAGGGATCCTCGTGCAACGCTGCACTTATTACATGCCTTGGTAGGTTATTTGTAACCTATGGACAATTCAAGAATTCAGAATTCAGTTCGAAGTTGTACACAATTAAGAACATATCAACAGCATTGTTCCTAAATAAAGTTTGTTTTTAAATAAAAAAGTGTCCGCTTTAGTTGTACAAATTGAATGGCTGAACAACAAAATTTAAGTGAAAATTTTAAACCAAATCCAAAGTACTTTAATAAAAGAATTATAGTATTTGGGGAGGATCATATTTCAATATGATTAGACCGGAAATCGTAGTACTCACAGTTGGTCCTTGTTTAAAAATTGCAAAATCTTACCTATATGACACTTATATGTCTTTAAAGAGCCAAACACATCGGTAACATTCCTAGCAGGTCTAATTCAACGTATAATTTAAGGACAAATAGTACGGGCTTAACAAACGTACCAATTTCACGTACAACACATATTTCCAAATTCTATACTTTTACTGCTTACACATGCTATTTCAATAACCTCCCACAATACATAGGAATAATTTATAACAATAATAGCTGCATAAAACAGTAAGAGCATATAACAAAATAAGAGCTTGGACTTTTGCTATTGACCATGTCAATATCGAACTATTAATATGAATTCTAACATAAAATCGGTGTTAAATAGGACTTTTTAATGGAACTATCTTCTTTTTGTGTCTCATTATTATTTTACTTCAGGTATTCATGTATTCATCCTTCAATCAAATTTAATTATATTTTATTATTCTCACTATTATCTGCATCTATATATTTCGATGCCACCCCACTCCAAAAATTTAAATGAATTTAAGCAACGAAAATGAAGTGTCGTCAAGCACTTATCTCTAACTTTGTTATCTTGACGAATTCTATTTTATTCACTATTTGAAAATTATATTATTATATTATTACTTACATTATGTATTATGAAATAAAATGAATAAAAAAACTACCACCGCATCTTACCAGGCTGTCTAACATGGCATAGTAGGCTCAGGGAGAACCTAAGAAAACTAGGGGTATCAGAAGAATGACTCTGCAGATTCTGTGGAGAATTTAATAAAATGTAGGCAAAAGACAAAAGTCAAAGATATCTGTGCCAGCACCTACCATCCTAGGAAGAAATGAAGTCACTGGCACCATATCTCATCGTCTGGCTTAGAGAGATTCACTTCCACCTATGCCGAACAGGAGCCAATAACCCTCAATACAACTCGGAAAATAACTGAAAGTATGTGACTCGCAAAGGCACCAAAAGGTGGCACAATATATATAAAATTGCAATATACCCTTAACAACGACAATAATAATAATAACAGTGGGCGCGTTGGATCTATTACATTTATGCATCGTTTAATGAATGAATTTCATTAATTTTTTTTACTGATTATTCTTAATTAGTTTTTTATTTACCAATACGAAGTAAAAATTACCAAATTTGGTTAAAATTTACTAAAGTGGCAACAGGGGTGAGGGTCCGAAAATGCAAGGGCAACAAACCAGCATCCGGTATGCCCATTCAGATGCGTTATTTGGTGAGGAGTTATGGTCAATAATGGGGGATCAGCATCATAATTTGTAATTCCTATAAGATGGAACGACGCAAATTTTTGACCTGCTGTATGAAGCTGATGGCGAACGTTTTTAGGCCAAATCGCCACTACTCTAGTAAAGTAAAGGTAAGTAAGTAAAAAATGTTTATTCATTTTGTATCAGTAAACATCCGTAGTTACATTTTTTCTGACTAGAAAACGTTCAATGTCAATGGTCCAGATGGGTCCAATGCTATCGGAGAGATTTGATGAAGGATCCAGTATGCTTTTCCAAAAGAAATTTTGGTGGTGGTAACCTCATAGTTTGGGGTACCTTTCATCCGTTGGAAAACTCGTATTGGCTTTTCTGTCTTACACCAAGTCTTACACCATCGAGGAGAAAACCTTGTTTTTCAGTCCTTACAAGTAGGGCTACCATGGGGTTGCATCAGAGTCGCATTAACATTAGGGATTAACTAGACTGAGCACCTTAGCGATTCCTGCAAAATCTGGTAGAGTATGCCAAATCGACTTTTTAGTTTAATTGAAAACCGGGGCAGTTCTACAGACTAGCTGTGTACATTTTTTGTTACATCTTCCACAAGAAAACATTATTTTTTTAAATGGCCATATAGTTATGGAACGGGTATAACTTACACCTTAAGCTTAAGTTTTTTTGTTTTATCTAATATTTGTAAGTTCCATATGACGCGTAATTTTTCTTTCAAAGACACCTAGAACCAGTTCTGCCGCTCTACCGCTCTGCCAGTTCCAATTTGCGGTCAGCTAAGCAGCAGGCTATATCTAACGCTTTAGCGCTGACTGCTGAAGCCAACAACTGCAAAAAAATATAGAAAAAAGAAACCTCATACTAGCAGAGCGTAGTTTCGATCTACGGACCTCTGGGTTATGGGCCCAGCACGCTTCCACTGCGCCACTCTGCTTCTTGAAAATTCTCTGTCAAAATATAAGGTGGTTGTTTTTCAGATACAAGATACAATAAAGTTTTCCACCTACCTGCATCGCATATTGTACCTTTTCTTAAATGAAAACAACAACAAGGGTTACGGTTACTGAAGTCTTGATGTGGTATGTGCAGATGCAACTAATTGCACCCCAGTTCATCCCAAGCAGCCAAATCCAGGTACAGATACGCAGGTAGCCGAATCTTATCGGGAAATTAAAGGACACCCTTAAAAAGGACACCCTTTTTTTGACAGTTATCGGCACTTTTGTTTATTTTTTGATTCAATCATTGGACCCATAATTCCGTAGATGGGTTTGCCATTTCTTCTCGAACGAAGACAAAAATGCAAATGTCATCATCTGTGGAACAACCTTAAGACTGAGAAGAACAAGAATTCTGCTTATGACAAAAATGCTTTACTCAGACCGAATGATAGTGAGGAACAAGTTCACCCGTCAAAGGTGTTATGGTAAAAAAAACATCATGCACCTTCTGTTTGTAGCGCTACAGTCCGGGATGATCCTGGTCTTCTTCCAGATGGTTGAGGTCCTTCACCCACCGTGTAATAAACATTCGACTCTGGTGTTGTCTGTTGCATCATCTCGCCGAGGCATCTTGGGCTTTCCATCCTTAGACGCCTGGGTAGACATTTTTATTTTTTCAGCATAAATAACACACTTTTATTCAAATGAGACATAAGTGTCTTTTTTTCGAGCTTTTTTCAACCTAGTCATAGGAGTAGTGCTCTAGTGCAGGTGTATGCACCAAATCTAGAGTCAGAGTACACGGCCTTCCTGGATGAAGTTGATGCTACCCTTGATAGGGTAGCGGAGATGAATTCCTACATCCTGTTGGGTGATTTCAAAGCTCATGTGGGTGTGGATGCAACGACATAGGGGAGTGTGATTGGGAGGAACGGTGATCGTCACCAGAACGCGAACGGACAGAAGTTGTTGGACTTTTGTTGTGCAAATGGCATGTAGTAGAGTATTCATGATGAAGAGTATTCAAAAGAAGTCTTTGATAGATCTAATTGTGGTGCCATCGTGTGTGAAATGGATGGTTTGTGACTTTCGTGTGAAGAGAGGGGCTGAAGTGTCAACTGATCATCATTTGGTGTTGTGTACGCTGTACCTCACTGATATAGTGCCTCTCCCAGAAAGGCGGAAACTATAGAACAGTGAGTTGCGACTAGTGAGAGAACTCAACAAAGATACCACTTCTGTCCTGAACTAGTACTCGAAATATATTACCTCCAGCTTCACGTCCTTCTATTGGAAAGACTTCTGTGCCTAAACAGACTAATATGTTTACTGACATACATACATATGTGCATTGCTGAAATGAATCATAGATATTCACCTGCCACAGGATGACTCATTTGCAAACACATCTGGCCTACTTGCGACCCTAAGCGATCGCTTAGTCTGGTTAGATTGAGCAGGCCGAATCTTAGAACTCTCTCTGGCGTTCGATGGGAACGCGCCATCGGAACTCACGCCTCGCCTACAAAGACTGCAGAGACTGCAGAGATGAGGATGAGGAATAACTCAGATAGGCAACTGAAAATCGAAATATCTACGCTGGTAGATATTATGAATGCCATGGTTAAGGAACTAGCTTTGATAGACTTTGATAGACTTCTGGTTTGGTATTGTCTAAACAAGGGGGCGATAATTAAGCAATTTCCGTGTACAAATATACAGTCCCACATATCTTCCTTGCAAAGGACAAATTGGTGTATTTATTAGAGAGTATTAAAAATGGGAAAAAAATGTTCTCTATAGCAGAGCGTAGTTTCGATCTACGGACCTCTGGGTTATGGGCCCAGCACGCTTCCACTGCGCCACTCTGCTCGTTGAAATTTCTGCGTCATATGTACATTCCTTGTTTTTCAGATACAAGATACACATTGGCAAGTGTAACATTTGGTACATAGTTTACAACATTAAACAACAAATACGGTAGGCTTAGGCAAAAGTGGGTAGGTACGAGTATATTTGTGTATAGAATAAAGGCGATACGAATTGCACATAATACTACAACCAAACGGTAGCATCAGCATGTAACTTCTTGACATTTTCTGGGTATGATCTTTTCCGATGGTCTCTTACAACCACATTTAAGGAGCTAAATGAAGTTTACATGAATTTTGTGGAAGTTTGGATCCTAAGACATACAACCCTTCATTACAGAATGATGTATGCACTCAATAGTTTTCAGTCTTTTAGGAATTACTTTGCAATATCCCCTTTTGCTTTCATCGAGTTTTTTTTTTTACACTTTACGCAACACTTCTCCAATTGATGTTTTTTGATCCAAGTTAAAATTGAGGTGGAAAAATGGCGTAACCCAACAAATTTGAAATTATTTTTGCCGAAAAAATTATTTCTTGAAAGAGCTCCTAGGGCCCCCAAAACTTGTTAATAAAAACTTATAATATTCTTAATATTAACATAATTTTCGGGTTTTGTGAGTTACGCCGCTTTTGTTCGGATAGCCTCAATTACAAGTACAGTCTCTCAAAATCTGTTGTTTTGTACATTGTGTATGTTCTTTTGGTCGATTAAAAACCCAAATGTGGATCGTCGTAGCGTAGCAGGGTGGTGCGTCGACTCCTGCTCAGAGGGTGCAAGATTTGATCCCCGAATTTACCAGTGCTCACGTTTTGTATGCGCCTATAATTTGTATTACGTAGTGTGAGAAAAATGTTAGCACAGGTATAAATTCCTGCAAACGAGAAGTTTTTACCTAACAAGCCTTGAGAAGAAATCAGAATGGGCATCAAAAGGCAGAAAAAGGCAACAGCGGCACAGAAAGGCCAACAACGATATAAAAAGGCGAACAAGAAAATTACATAAACAATGAAACCTCAGAATAGAGACACTCTGGAATTGCGGAACCTTCGAACTTCATGCATACATTCGGTTTTTTTTCATACAAGTGCACCTCTGTAAATGGATCACGGGGCAACGTTTTCATTAGAAAAACATTTTTGTTACTTGAAAAACAACTTCTAGCACCGGGGAGGTAGAGCACCGAGAGGTAGAATCACAAGTGCCAGAGTTGATTGTGTGGATGCACTTCTACCAAAAATATGCGAAAATGTCGAAAATGTGCTTGTAAACAAAAATCCTTGCTCTTGTTCTGTTGTTGCCACAAAGCACTCATTCATTTTGGTAGTGTTTCATATATTAATTTAATAATATATAATGGAAAGCTAACATTTCAGGGCTATATATTTGGGACATAATGATATTTAACCCAATTTTGAGGTCCTCTCTAATCGGGTCACCTCCCAATTGGTCCCTTGGAGTGTCCCATTTAGAAGGTTCCACTGTATGTAGTATCATGGAGCACATGAAACGTGTTTGTATAAAGTCGATACTATCCTGTGATTATCACAAACGAAATCAGAAACAACCAACAAATCCCAAGAGGTAATTACAACAAGGTCTACGAACAAGGTGCGGCGATATCCAGGCGGGTCTTTCGGGATGTTGCTATGCATCACCATAACTTTTGGTGGCTGGTAAGCGAGGGAACTCCCTCGTCGAATCCTTTAGACCCCGGTTGGTAAGGGTAGCTCAGACTCCCGCATTAGGAACAGTTGGATCCCTGTCTTGCAGTAATATGTAAGTCTATCAGCTGCAACCTATGGCCGACGTACTTAGCTTAAGGTAGTTTTAAGGGAAAACAAATTATGTACGTTAGGGATATATGCGTATACACATGCGTATAGATTTATATACGCATGTAGAATGTAATGCTATTAAGTCTTACAAATTTTTTTTTTTAGTACATACACCCAACACATTTATGCCTTCTGAACTATATTCACATCCTGCTACAGCTCGTTGAGTTCGCGGTTGTGTCTTTTCTCTATTCCTCGTTGACGTCATCATATATATATCTGACATAGAAGTTTCTTCCACTCAGCTGGTTTGCTGAACTTCCAACTTTCGGCTACAGATAGCAGGACTGGCAAAATAAGAGTTTTAGTCTTTCGAGACGGCAATTTCGAGCCCAGTTGTTTTCACAAAACGAGGAAGCAACAGTTGTTATTCGCAATCACACGATTATCTATCTTCTTTCCGCAATCCAGTGCAGGTTTCATGAGACACAACCGGTTATTTTGTTATTTTGCCCGTATTCGGCCATCGCATTAAGTTTCCAAATAATTATTTTCGAGTGCTCGTGTGTCGTCTTAAAATCTAATCCTCGAATCAACTTCACCCGGAAATTGTCCACTCTTATCAGGTTTGCCCTGTTGTATAAAACTCCATTGGAGTAGAATTTTCTGTACTGGCACTCTGGAGTTCCATAAAGGCGAAGACAAGCCCTGTCGAACAACCGAATCGTTTCTTTTCAATGCCTCAAGAGCCTCTTGCTCTTGTGAAAAGTATTGTAGTTCACTTCCCTGCAAATTTAAATACAGTCGAACCCGGATAATAGCACACCAACCGTGCAATGATATATTGTGACATTAAGTTGTGCTTTTATCCGATCTTTCTTACAAACTGTTTTAAAAATGCGAAAATGCAATAAAAGGGTTGAATTCCCAATTCTAGCAAGCTCGCATACATGCATATGGAAATTTAAAGGATAGGTAGGAAGTCAAATGCAATGTAAAGGATAACACATGTCATGTTTTAAGTCAATTTCAAAATAAAAATCTTCCCTTGGAAATCAAGTGAATTAT
Source organism: Eristalis tenax (assembly GCA_905231855.2). Lineage (NCBI taxonomy): Eukaryota > Metazoa > Arthropoda > Insecta > Diptera > Syrphidae > Eristalis > Eristalis tenax. The sequence continues at coordinate 33,782,230 of HG993125.1, read as the reverse complement.
GGATCCGTGTAGGATGTGCTAATATACGGGCACGATTGTTCATGGACTGTTTGTTTTTTCATATTTTGATGTGGTATAAAGCGAGTTGAAAATATATTGTGAATCGATCTGAAATTCGCTGGACTCTAAAATATTGTGAGTCTTTGGCATATAGTCGTTTTAAGGCGTCGCAGTGATATTCTTTATTGATAGTTCCTGCAAGAGGTATTCCAGTCAACGTTGACTGGAAGTTCTACCAAATTATTCATTATTTTCACTATTCCCTGATACTGCTCTTTTACGGTCCTTGTTTGCCGATGCAGCGTATTCTCTAAACTTTGTTTGTAATAATCATTTTAGAAGCCATGAAATAAACCAGTTGGTTCATTTTTGTAAAATCCGTAACTAAGAGCAATGCAGTGATTCCCCGGTAATATGACAAACCTTTTAAGTACTGCCTCAGAACCCCTGTAGTTTGGAACTTTTTGAAAGAAAGTTTCTTATAAACCGACAAGAACGTTAGACTTAATAAGCATGTTGGTGAATATTGGGTGCCGGGTTGGAGGAGGGTCGGATTACCGCGGATCCACTGTAATAAATATCATTTCGTCCCCTTCTTGTGCTAACCTCGCGTCTATGTAATGAAATGCATTCATTCCTTTGAACACTGCAGTGCATTGGCAAGACTGGCGTGGGAGGTGCTGTTCAATATGTCATAAACAGGGGCATGATTTTGCTAACCCCTAGGGCTTATTTAACTCGGTATAAACGTCTTTTAACAAGGATCTGCATAACTTGTGTTCATTAAAGCAAATCTTAATTGCGCTAACGGAAGCAGATCTTGGGCATATTGCGCAGTTAGGAGAAAGTACTACTCATCATCATCATCATCTTCTGAACCTATCCCGGCGAGTCATTCCTTCAACAGCACGAAGAAATCTCATCACAGCAGCTTGTATTCGCGAACTAATTATTTCGGTCATTACGCAAATTTTATAATCATAGGTGAGAATTGGAACAAGTACTGAGTTGAAAACCGCTAACTTGGCTTTGACACCAAGCTCGGCCTTCCTGATTACAGATCTACCAAGCTGTTTCAAGGTTGACCCAGCTTGACCAATCCTACAGGTAAGCTCAGCATTACTCCCTCCACCACTTGTCCACCTGCTTCAATGGGACTCCGCTAACATGCAGAGTGCATTAAACAGGCGTTCTGGAAATTACCCTAACCTCCGATTTGTCGACGTTGACCTTCATTCCAGCATCAGCACATACGGCCACAAATCTTGCGAGTGCGCACCGGAGTTCCGTCTGGGAGGTTGATTTGATTTGATGCAAGTTGCAGCAACAACGGAACAGAAAGAAGACATTTAGTGAGATGTGCCGTATGGAATGTCATTTCGTATTAAATTAGAATGCACACAAAATAAGGATGTCACTGCAGTCTATATTAAAATCTTCATGGCTTAGAATTGTTAGGGATTTTATCTTTTCTTTTTTTATTTTGAATCTTCGGCACTTTGAAATAGTTCATCTAATTTGTAAGCTTCCTCAGATTTCAAAACATGTCTCGCCACTTTCTCCACAAGGAATCCCCTGCTTTGCTAAATACGGCTACAGATAAGACAACATCGACGACAGGAAAAAGACAAGGTTATAATGGCTAATTAAGCAGAGGACATAACATCAAGCACGCCTATACATCTCTATGAATCGTATTCATGAACATTTAGACACGTATTAAGAGTCTAGTAAGTAAGTAAATACATATTATTTGGATACATACTCGTAACTGTGCGGCTTGATAATAATCAAGATAATGTCGAATTATTCAAAAACTTTATCTTATCTATGATTCATTTAGTTGAATGGGTTGTTGTACAGATATTGACAGGTAATTTAATGCTTTCCATTCAAGACTCATACCAATTGTTGTTTGATGATCCACAGTGTCTGGGCTCTAAAATTATCACTTTAAGGTCCAGTGACTCAGACAACCTAACAAGTGCATTAATATCTTGACCGTGCGAAGTATCTTAATGACTCATACTACCTGAATATCATTCTCAAAGATCGTAACTACTGCTACAACCCCTATCCTCCCTCTATCCCCCCGTACCTAATGTACAAATATAGGCATCTTGTTTATTTACACGATTATAATAATTAAGTTCGACACAAATCAGACATATTTCAGTGCACATCGTTCCCACCACCAAATGAAGCACACCAAAAGAAGAAAAAAAATAACACACATTTTAGCAGAGCGTAGTTTCGATCTACGGACCTCTGGGTTATGGGCCCAGCACGCTTCCACTGCGCCACTCTGCTTGTTGAATATGCTGTGTCAAATGGTGTTCTTCATGGGAAGTACCATTTTTGTGTGCTGGAGACAGTGTGGTGAAAAGTGTTAGTCATGCGTATTAATATCCACACGTACGTGTGTGTTTTAAGATAAAAATATGAAATTTCATTTGTTTCTTCGTTTATTCCTTTGAAACTAACGAGAGAGGATATAATTTTTGTTTAATAAAACATCATATGTTGATGAAGAAGAATGAATGAATGATATAATATCGTGGCAGCTGTTAAGAATTTTTATTTTTCTTTTACTATTTTTTGTAAGAAAGTATACGAGGTTTTTTCGTATTAAACCAATTTGAGGTTTCGCGTCATGTGCCTCAAGTAATCCAAAGTCATGTCAACTTCTTAAGGCTCAAACCCATAGAATCCGTTGAGTGCGTTACGTAATGTCACAAAATTGACAACTCATAAGCTCTAATGAGAGGGAGAGAGACAGCAAATGCGGCCCACAAGTGGAATACATCGCGCCGAATGATATTGGTGCACTTTTAACTTTTTGTGTGGCTGACAGATGTTTCCATGTGTTTGTCTTGAATGAATGATTGAATACTTTTTATATTGTTTAAAATTTGTTTTGAACAATTCGTCATAAATCAGGAACTTCGAAATTTCGAATTTCTTAGATTTATTCGAAAGTAAGGCTGGTCGACTGGTACAGTGGCAGTTCCTTCCGATGGATTTCGGACGCACTTGGGCACTTCTTTGCAGACCGGCAGTTAGGATTATTGTAGATTGTATGACTGAATATCTCTCATAAACTGCTCACATTTTGTAGAATATTTTGGTCTTTGTCAACTTTAATAAAATCTCTTTGAGTTCTCTTTACTTGACAGGCATTCTTACGAGTTTAACATTTTGATATTGGTTGATGTCATTTTCCTCTGATGTTGCGCTGCGGACTATCTATTGGACTTTAATATACAATGCCTACATAGCATTATTCTGCGACAGTAGCAACTAATACTGTCGCACATTATCACTGTAATAAATCAGTATTGCCATCCTTAAGCGCCTTCTTCATCGTCTATTTGTTAATCGTAAGAAAATGAATTTGTCAAAACAAGGTTGAAACTCGAAGCGGTGCCATTTTGAATTTCCATGCTCATCTAGAGCGTCAACCAAGAAATAAACGCTTCAAATCTCGAAATTGAGTAGAGAAGGCGATTCAGAGCTTCACTTACATTATTTGAAGTACAATGAGAAAAGTTCTTTACTGCCGTATATATTTCAGCTTCATCATTATATATTTCTTCACTCCATATATTATATTGTTGCACATTACATTAATATATTTATACTGTGAAAAGCAACGTTCCTTAAGCAGACCCTTGAGCTAAGCTTAATATTGGAATATTGTTAATTTTTTATAAAACCATACATTTTTTGGATGATCCTATTCACCTCTTTATCCCATTTTGTTCACCAATTTGAACCTGTCAACTAATTTTGCATTGTTAAGAAACATACCCGTATAGCTAAAGTGAACTCTCGATATTTCGAATTTCATAAGGCAACAAAGAAAAACTTTTAGTTACAGAGGATTTCGAACTATTTAGGCAAAATATTTTTGGCATGTAGGTGTTTGTACAAATTATAGTCGAACCCGTGTAATCATCGTTTATAGCATACATCGTTTAATAGCACACTATCGCGAAGGCATTTGTCCTTTTGGTACGTCTTGTACTGAAGCAAAACCCTTTAATTGCACATTTCTTAATAACACAACTCGCTTTATATCACACTAAAAATATGACAAAACAAACAGTCCATGTACAATCGTGCCCGCATATTAGCACATCCTACACGGACCCATAATTTACTTGATTTCCAAGAGAAGAACTTTGTTTTGAAATTGACTTAAAACATAGGTTTCTGCGTATGAGTTATACTTTACACTGCATATGACTACCTATCCTAGAAGTTCCCCATTATTTTTATTTGTGTGCATGTAGTCCACCCTTTTATTCCATTTTTGCATTTTTAAAACGGTTTGTGAGACAGAATGGCTAAAAGCACAACCCGCTTAATGGCACAATATTTCATAGCACGATTGATGTATTATTGCACATGTTATTTTCGAACACGCTGCAAAATAACACCTTGCACTTGCATCTGGGTCAGCCTGCATTGGGTCATTCCACGCTGCACCTTGCACTCGAATCTGGGTCACCCGAACAGCTGAGCTAGTGTCTGGAACGTCGAAGCGGCGATCACTGCCCCATGGTGACAAGTGCAGAGTTAGCAATTAAGAGCAATAAATATACTTCAGAAATCAATTGTATTTTAGTTCTAGTTTTGATGTTGAGGAAATAAAGTCGAGGCAATAAGCCTTGGAGAATATTTTTTAAATAAAATAACTTCTTTTCACACACACAATAACTTTCTTTTCATTAACACAAAACCATATGTAATCCTTTTCTAGATAGTATATTCGAATTCGAGTTAGTAGTAACGAAAGGGACAAATTGCATGGGTTTTCTTCGATTTACAGAATTTTTTCCATTGGACTGTGCGAATGCAGGTAGGCCTCGCTTAACACATGCGTATAGTGTGGCCTTGGTCTAACGCGTTTCACTTTTTACAACCTCGTTCTAACGCGGTTTGAAAGTTGTTTGTTTAGCTGTGAATTGTGAACTGTATTTTCAAACAACCAGATGGCAAAAGTGTGGTCATCAGGTAGTGTTCTCTGATAACTGGTGGCTTCCTTAATTGCTTATATGAGCATATTTATGCACATGGGATTGCATGCATCACTGCCTATTAGGTACCTACTTCTTCTTCCTCTACTACGACAAAAAGGGTTATCTCCTCTTTCTGTTTTTCATGTTCTAGGATTGTTTTCTTATGGTGCAGATAGGTTACATCGTATCACGTGGGTAACAGCGATCCTTCGTTTATCCCGGAATCGGACATATCTCTTCTTTTAATTTTTATCTTCATTCTCTTCACTGTGTTGTCTACGTCAGGTCGTGTCGGTATATTCTTAAAGGACAAAATAACTTACAAAGTGTTTCGCGATTGTGTTTTTTTTTAATTCCTTAGTTTGTGATAATATCGAAGAAAGATACGACCAAACAGCCAGGAATGTTATTTCCTTTGAAACCAAAATATAAATCTTGGATTGCTTACCAAAAACGTGAACAAGTCAGTGAAATCGAAAAGAGTTTAGAATTAAATGAGTAGTCGATTAGAAAGAAAAAACTTAACTTGCAATTTGCTGTTTTTATTTAACTCATAGAACCTAACCCCTCTCTTTGCACTGACTTCTTGTATCGTCAGCGATTTCTTTAACACGGCATTTTTCAGGAACACGTTAAGTGAGGCCTACCTTCACTTTTATTCACAGAGGTTTTCGAATTATGGTTACGCTGCAGCAGCCTTTCAGTTCATCTCTGTTTGACATTACGTGCTCTTAAAATTCTAATCAGATATATATGATTCTCATTAATTTTTTGTTGCATACATTTAGGAACTATACTTTCAGTGTATTCGGTGTTGTCATTGACTGAATTTTGTCTGTTTTGCTGTAGGGCGATATTTTTTAGCCACGGGTTTACCTCATCCCAGAAATTCTATTGAGACCCGGTGGAGTTTTTAACTGGTTTCTCATGTTATGAATAAACCATTCTTCGGATCCTAATTTTATTCGAAATATAACTAGGAAGTAGGGTAAATTTGTCCATCGATTGGCGCAAAATTTCTTTTGAGAATCGTAAACTCAAAATGTCCGCATTATTGAAATGGCCATGGATCACTTTTAAAGAACACAATCTGTCTATCCAATAGATGACGCTTTTCGTAAGGTCCCTTCTTATTCTTTCTAATAACTTCGCCTGTTAGCCAAGCCTTTCTTGCTTCGCCGATCTTGCTTTCAATATTCACTGCGGATCTTATAGGCTCCATGGCATATTTAATTGCTTACGCCGACGATCTAGTAGCGTACAGATTATTTTCGAAGGTCGAAGTGATAAATATCCTGTTGCTACGTGATTTGATTGATTGGAAGTTGGTTATTAACTTCCTGAAGTGTGAAACTATCCTTTTCAGCCCCCCCTGTACATGGCAGCATTGGATATTAAACTGGATCAAGTTTGGCATAGTTGACCCAGTGCTGTAAGCTATCTTGGCATTTGGTTGGATCAATATCTGTAAGTCAGAAAGCCCTTTGCTGTGGACAGGAGTTTCTTTTACAGCAGCCAACATGATGCCAGGGTGAAGGTGATCTTCTACATGGCTCTCATCAGGCGAATTACGGTGTACGGTTGTCCATTGTGGTTCAACGTGAGGTTGTTCAAGAAACAGTGTCTTAGGAGTTGTCTCCGGTTGTATCGTACGAGTCTGAGAACAAGAAGTACTATTCTAGCGAGGAACAAGATAGATAATTTGATTATTAAGCTGATCAGAAGGGATCAAAATTCTTCCAACAGTCTGACCTCAAGGGCTTACTACGACAATATTATGTTCCATGAAAGAGTGCGCCTTAATGGCTTTATTCCTCCCTGGCCTAATACAGGACACAGACAGATGCCCTGTGATCTTCCATGTCGTACGCCGAACAGTGAGCAGGCGACTCCAATATGAACCGGATGTCGCTCGCATCCACGAGGATCTTCTTCGGTTCACTAGAGCGAGGTGGGAATGAGTCTGTCAAAGGACGGCAATTTTACTGGTTGTTACACCAAAACCAATCTCCGCCACCGATGGCTGTGCTATGTGACCAGATAGTTGACCATAGTGGCCAACTTACATAGGTTTTAAGGTAGTTTTTAAGTGAAAAAAAAAATATAAAACAAAAAATCGAAGACAAGAAAAATTATAAAAAAAAATGTGTACATAATCTATTCGCCCTGGTTCACGCTTCCTTACTGTTACGAACATAGTTAAGACTTAAGTTGGTATAAGGTAGGTTAAGTATGTAGTTAAGTTTAGCCAAGTTTTTTAACAGTTTTCTTGGTAAATGAAAAACAATAATAGTTTGTCTAACTACAAAAAAAACCTAGTCTATGCCGGAAGGCACATTTATATATTTGTTAAATTAACATAGAGTACCCGTATAGGGTCGGTGAATTTTTAAGTTACTTTAGTTATTTAGACCAGTTTTAAGTACTTTTGTCTAGCAAGTAAGTCAAATTAAGTCTAATAAAAGGAAAAGTTCATGAACAAAATTCCTTACAACTGGAGGCATTATATCATCCTACATCCCTCGCCTTCTAGTATGTAGCACTTTCGTAGGTGAAGATGGATCGGTTTTGTTTATTTATACCCTGTCGTATAATCACCCAATCACTCGGAATAAGATTGAATAAAAAATCTTGGTCCCAATTTCACTTTTTGATTCGTATTGGTGAAAATTTTCAACAAGACACTATGCGACCCGTGACCCGATTGACTTGACTAAAAAAATATCCTTCCCTTTTTGGTTTGTTTTACAACTAAGTTTCCTTATCTAGTAGAATCGTTTTCAAGATGTTTTCGCGTGTTGCAGGTAAATTCTTAGTTAAATCTTCTGGCACAACCAACGTTCGTTTATTAATTTCGCGCTAAGTCCAACGATGTCGTTCGTTGGAGCGGGGCACCAAACGTTTCACGTCCAAAGTTTGGAGAATAGAATGGTTATAATGACCATGAAGTCGGATACTTCCGAGCTTCCGAGCTGAGTTCGTTATTTCGTAGTAGTAATTTCCAGGTCTCTTTGTATATCAATATTCCTGAGATTCCAGGGAGCATTCACAATAGACGTTTTAAACCTTCCTTACTTCCTTTGGAGCAACCCCAAAAAGTCCTATACTGTAAGTACATATAGGCTTCAATACTTCCTTGTTTAGAAGCAGTCTGTTATACATGCTTTACTTGGACTGTCTTAAAAGCAACCAGTATATTTCCTTTTACCGGTTTCCAAGCTGATCACGTTTCTTTTTCCTGTGGTGTCTGGTCGAGAGACAACTAACTTATTCAACTTCATTAGAATTAATGAAGACTGAGAAGTAGATTTTCTACATTCCAGTAAGTAAAGTTGATAAGCTTTAACTTGTCCACTCGTATGTCTTGTCTAGAGCTCGTTGAAGTTTTTTAGTTTCCAGGTTAGTGGTGTCGCAAAAGTAGCCACAACTTCATCTGTGCCCTTAGTTTGGGGTATTCTCTGGTGTACAACAAAAATAATGTAGGACCATTTCCACTCCCTTGCGGAACTTCTGCTCCGATCTGCTTAAAATGTGAGTATTCAGTTCCGTGTTTTACTCTTAATATCCTATTATCAAGATAGGATTCCAAGATCTTATGTAAGCCTTTCGGGACAACCCTGCTTAGATTGTATATTAGGCCTTCATGCCTGACTTTGCCGAAGGTTTGGGAAACGTCAAGTTGGGCGGTAGAGATCTTTCTTTTTTTTTTTTTGGGAAACGTCAAGTTGGGCGGTAGAGCAGATCTTTCTCTCTTCTAAACCTCCTTCAATTAGATTTTTTATTCTGTATGCCTGGTCAACTGACGAAGTTACATATTTGCAGCAGGCGGCTATAACGTATATTGCCTGCACTGCTGGCTTCAATTCTTGTTTGAACTGGACAGCAACGAATTTATTAATGACACCTTGAGATACATACATGCATAGTGTCACATCTAGATTTGCATCTAACTACTATATACTATATATACTAAAACACACTTTTATTCATTGGATGCGACGAATATTATAAAAAGATACGAGTGCTAATCAATCGATTGCACGTTCAAATGTACATGCATTGGGATGTGTACTTACCCACCAAAGTCCAACAAAGGCATGTTCCTTAAAATTGTTCATTAACAAGGCAATGACTAAGAAGACAAGAATGACATTAATGAGAAATACACTCTCTGCCCTAATTGCACGTCAGTATTTGTTCTCACGCAGATTACGTACTCTCACCCTTTGGTACGTGCAGGTATCTATCTACGAACGTCATACGATAAAAATGCTTAGTCTCGATTATCAAATATACACACACAGGTACATGCGTACAAGAAACACAATTAACTTCTAAGTAAAATTCTCATAAATGCATGCTTACGCTAAAAACCAGTTCATTGTGAAATTATCACCTTACCTGCTTTCACGCTTGCTTCTATTTGGCATTTGACACATAATTTTCAACAAGCAGAGTGGCGCAGTGGAAGCGTGCTGGGCCCATAACCCAGAGGTCCGTAGATCGAAACTACGCTCTGCTAGAATGTGAAGTATCTTTTTTTTTCTTCTTGAGCGAAACTGTTGAGGTATCGTACTTTGTTTTGTGAGAGTCGCGTTCTCATGCAAATGCTCGATATGGAGACATTTGACGATCTAAAAATACCACAGACGTAAGGTTAAGTCCGGGTGGTTAGTAAATGAATGTATCGTGAATGATGCGAGTGTATCTTAGGTAGATGCGAATTGTTCCGTATTCTGTTGCGGACTTTTATTTATTCGTTGGTTACTTTGTTCTGTTCCATTGCGCGTATGATATGAGGTGATATGAGGCGTATGGAAAAGTTTTCCGCTAGTAAAATGGAGCAGTGTTATTATGTATTCTGGTTGCTTGGTAGCTGTTGATTACTACAACTCTTGGTGTATCAGTGCTTTCACCATTTACGTACTATTAACGTGGTCATTGAATTATTTTAGAAAGTATTTTAGCCTAAGTTTCGTGTAGAACAAAATATAATAAAAGCCCTTTAAGTCGGAATTTTTCAATTCGGAAAACTCGTTTATTCGGCAGAAAGACTCGTTCTCAGCGGTAGTACTGATTGATCTCCAATATGTGACCTGGCCCCCGACCATTCCGAACTAACGAGCTTTACTGTAGGTTAGTCAGGTTTTTAGACTTACTTATTTCAGTCATACCAGGTCCACTTTACGAAACTTGGAAATCTATAGCTATACAAAATGACTGCAAATTATGTGAGAGAAATTTAAATTAAACAATTTTGACAGCTAGGAAAAATGATTGCCACAAATGAGGTATTACCGACGCGGCAGACTTCTACCTCCCTTGCCCTTAAAAATTGTTGACAAATGTTTGGTATATCGTTTGCTCAAACCAAATAGACCAATCAGAAAGCGACATTAACATTACTTCGTGAATAACCGTCAAATATTCATGAAAAACTGTCAAAAAGCCTCTCATATTCGTCGATGGACAATGGGTCAATTAGCTGTGATGTCGGCCATCTCGTTAGTACTTAATTTCTATGGATTGTCTTCTTCATTTTACTGAGATGTGTACCATCAACAAATTGGTCCCTCAGTGTCAGACAATATCTGAGTGTATTCATATTTAGTAATGAATTTTAACGCACTCCACTATACGAGCATATTCAATTTATATCTGTGACTGTACGAAATCTGCATAATTTACAGCTGATCTTAACCATGTTGCTTAATCTGAATCATCCGAAATTGTGCAACGATACCCGGTATTTCGTCAAGAAACTGATGAGCAATGTAATTCAAGCAATGATCATCAAAGGCAAATTCAACGAAATCCGACGATTTCAACCGATCTTCCGTTCCAATTTAAGCGGATTCAGTTTTCCGTTCGATGGACATTTGCGATGACAATCAATAAATCGAAAGGCCAATCGCTGCAAGTCTGTGAGATTAATCTCGAATTTCCCTGTTTTCCGTTGTTTGCTTCATCATCATCATCATCTTCTGACCCACGAGAGATCTCCAGGAAACTCGACCTCCCGCCATCGACTCCAATGTGCTGAATTTGTGACAACAGGTATGTTTCTGACATTACGATGAGTTATGGTCGACATGAACGTGCATATAAGAGCACTACCGGTAGAATCTTAATAACATACTGCTAAAGTTGTCTTAAGTCTATCTATCATCGAAATGCAAAAATTATTTCATGCACTCCAACATAATTACGGCTGAAGAAATGTGTGTGTTTTGTGTGGGATCGGCGGTACTATTAGTATACAGTACAAACCCAGATTAACACGTTATTGTCGATGCTGAGTTCGGCAAATCTTATTTGATGTCATTTTAGTTCGAAGCAGAATATCAAAAGCTGGTGTAGTTTTGCTATTTCAAGGGAATTTAGAATCTTTCAAATATTTATGTATTCACTTATGTGTTTATAGTTTTGGCAATGAACATATATACATATATAAGTATATTTCTGCAGTTGGCAGTTGCCTGCAGCTTTTACATTTTTTGACAATTTGTATACACTTGGCAGGTAACTTCCCATTGAATGGTATCCGTCAGTCAAAGGTTATCAAGCCTATAGCTTGAACTATAGTATTTTTGTGTAACTTGATAGTTTTTCTTTCAATTCCCCGCGCGTTTGCTTTGACCTTTAATAAAGTTCAAGGACAAACGTTTCAAGTGTACTGTGTGAATTTGGAGGAAACGCGCTTGTTGTGCGTAGCTATGCAATACGCCCTTCTAGTAACAGGCCCAATGCAACGAATAAACAGGACTGAAGATGCAAGCCAAGAAGCTACGGTATACCTGGTGAAATTCTTTTCAACACGGTCCAGTCTAAGTTCTCGAACAGTATATGTATAGGGAGGCCCACATAATGAAAGAGTTTTCCAAGTAAGCCTTGACCAACGGGGAATCTACGTTTTTAAGGCTTTAAGCTTCTTGAAAGTCTTTGCTATTTCGTTTAAGATATTCCAACAAGGACTTAGATTTAGAAAGCTCATACTTATGATTTAATGGAAAATTGAATATTGTGTTACATATGACTCCGAGAACCTTAACTTCATCAAAACGAAGAATCAGAGGATCGTTGATAAAACGATTACGTCTGAAACGATGACTTGTAAATATCTTATAGAAATCATATTAAGAATATTAAGCTTTAGTGATTTTTGTTTACACATTACAATGAGTTATATTTTTGATGCGGGCAAACATTTTAAAGCATATTTCATAAATCTCTCTCAACAACAAAATTTACAACAGTGGCCCTCGATGACTGCCTTGGGGAACGCCAGAAGATACTTATATTACACCTGATGTAAAACTATCGACCTTTGCACAACTTTTCCAATCATAGTCGAACTTCGATAACTCGAACCATGAGTTGCCATAAAAAAAATTCGAGTTATCACATAAAATACAACATTGACATACATTTTATTTACGCTATGGCACGTAAAATGTAGATCAGTTTGTACATATGTGATCAGTGCATACAGTCAACACATAAATTTCATAAATTACAGCATAAAATTCCAACAAAAACTAACAAAAAGCAACCAGCCCGGTTGGTTTGAGTCAGGTTTACCTGGCGACAGTATCCTCACAACCTTTGTCCACATTTACTACAATGCCTCTGAATACAAAAACAAGTTAGAAGTAAAAAGCTTCATCAATATTCCTGGTATAAGTTGCATGTTAGCAAGTTTTTGTGCGAAAACTTGGCCGTCTTACTATAAATAGGAAACCCGGTAGATGAGACCTTTACCTATGCTGTGTCCCTGGACAGAAAGGCAACGAAAAGAAGAAGGGGACGTGTGTGAAAATCAGGAGACACCCCCATTGAAAGCAATAAATCATTGAAACAATCATTGATACTGACAAGCGTAGATGGGCGAAACTCCAGGACAAAACTCCAGCTATTCCAAAGTTAAACAGAGAGCAAATAAGCAAACTGGTAGGCGTAATAACTGCACACTGTCTGATGGGCAATCAAGCCCGAAAATTTGGAGCGCCCTCCAATGAATTCTGTAGAAGACTTGGAGGCAGATTAGGAGGAAGAAAAAATTGCACTTCGCCTCCCTTGCAGAATTTTCAAAGAGATTAAGAAGGTAGAAATTCTTTTAACGATTTGACAAAAGCAAATATCAAGAACCCACCAACCAAATGGTTACAAAGTGATCACAAGAGACATCTGAGCCAAGATCTTCAAAAACAGTAAGTTCAGCGAAGAACCAGACTTCAAAGCCAAAGGTGACGTTACAATCGACCATAAATGACATAGAGGAGCAAAGTTTTAAACAAGGAACATGCTAGTCACCCTACGTACCTCAAATCATGAATGATTTTCCAACAATCGACGAACTGAATTTTCTGTTTCAATCGAACAGAAAATTAACCCCACTTTCATTCATTCAGTTGTCCACCTTCCGATACTATCTGTGAATATCCTCGGAAATTTTTTTTTGCTAAATGTCCAAATCACATTTCATGTCCTTAGGGAGAACATTTGCTAAGCTACAGTAAAAGGGTACCGCGCGATATGTTCGAACGGCTGGGGTCTCTCAAATGATGAATATATTTGGTGTAAGTACACATATTTTCTAATCAAATCGGTCAATCCGACAAATGCGTATGCAAATGTTAGGTACTCGTATTAAGCTGAAAACAAAATCTATTGTAACACGCTTTAAAATTACCACTCCAAGCGAGAATCGTATAAATTCATAAAATTCAAATAAACCCCCACACAAAAAAAGAAAAAGAAAACAGACCCGTCCGTACCTCCACCCATGCAATGTCCACCTTGCAAAACTTCGAAAATAAATAGCCCACCAGGGACAGCGCTGCCGTCCTTTCTCATTCATTGTTAGCCATTGTGTGTGCATGCCACAGGATGTGTGAAGTTTGTCCAAAAAATAAAGAGGGTAGACGCCCGAAGGAAGAATTCAGGAACAGGTGTAAACTTATGTGAGAAGCTCACCACATAATGTCCACCATTGTCCGTTGTACACATTGGCCTCATACTGGTGGACCGGACTTAAAGGATTACGCTCCCAATGCACCCCACAGCAAGACGCATGGCTCTCATATAATATTGCAATGATCCTTCATTGATTACGGATTGCGGTTAAAATTAATGTTTGACATATTTTACTTTACGAGGTATCTGTTCGATTTGTTTCCAAAAACAACAAGTAATCCTGATGAATTGCACGAGCAAAAATTATGTACAGTGTCTGCAAATGGTTGACAGAATGTTTTAAGAGACCGATTCCAGGTTCAGTGTTCCCTTTGAAGGTACCTTTGAGTTGCTGTAAAGGCTGTGGGCGCTCAGGCGTGCGTCCTCAACAGAAAAATTACGGCGAGCAGAAACCAAACAATCCAAGCGAGCATGCTTTTGGGGTGCTGGCACGGGCGATGATGATGCGGCGGATGATGGTGTGTCGAATGTTTATGTAAACAAAACCTACCCTCAGTTTGACGGATGAGGCAACGTGAAGGCGAAATGCAGCGAACCGTGAATATCACTTGTAGTTACGCCATATGCTGTGAGCTATGCGATCCCTGTTTGCTATGTGGTTTGTTCGGAGAGCACTCATCATGCCATGGAGGTAGGATTCATTAAAAATCAGGATATGCTTGTTTTGAGTGCATGTACACATCCGCATGTGCATCAGACATCGTGATGGATTACTAAAGCGACAGACGACGAAAATCTGATGTACGACAAGTCAGGGAGCACATTACAGAAGTCGATTTTTTGCATTAATGTGCCGAGGGATGAAGAGGGCTAATCAGTGATGAGTGATTGGATTATGGTTCTTTAAAGTATTAGCATCTATTGCAAACACGATTTGGTTTGAACGTGGATTGCGCATATGATACCAGTAGTCCTAACAGTCTGTGTTTAGTTTAGTACGAGATTCGTTAGTAATTGATCATCAGTTTATTGCTTGAAGAGCAAGCAAAAGTGAACAGGAGAGAGACTAGCTACTTAACTTCAAGAGTAAGATTAGCATTCAATCTTAAATTTAAAGAAAGAATTTAACTATTCGATATTAATTCGAACATTTTTGTTGGGTATTTCTATGGCTCTAATTATGAAAAAACTGCATATACTCAATGTCTGATAAAACACAGAAATCTAAACAAAGTTCTTGAATAAGGGTAGTTTGCTGAAACTCAAAAACAAAAGCGTTTGCCTGAATACTATTTCCATATTTAATAAATAGTCGTCAAACTAGAAACAAAAAAATCACAGGAACAAACAGTTGTTCTTCTTTTGCTAACCAGTTGGCGATTGGATGGCGCAGTTGGTTAAGTGCCTACCGTTGGTTAGTGGAGTTCCCAGAGAGGGAAAATACGCTAATCTGGTTTTCAAATCAGGTACATCGCCATTTGCCTTTGTGGCAAAATTAACCGTCACCACTGATTGGAGTGGTCAATCAGTGGTAGTAGTCGAACTAGGGGTACTCACAATGGACAAGTAGTAACTACCCACCTACCTAACCAGACCAGTGTTATTTGTCGATATTTTAAGGATGCATTTCGTAAAATACCAACAAATAACACTAGTCTTTTTAGGTAGGTAGGTACTACTGGTCCATTGCCATACCCGTAGTGCGACTACTACACATTTCCGAACACTAATCTAAAACCACACTTTCCTGGCGGTAACGAATGACGGAAGGTAATACTCATATCGGATGACATAATGTGGTTAGATTATTGATAATTTGCTACATTATTTCAATGTACAACCAGAATTATAGACATTTCAATTGGCAACTTATTGAATTTCGCGTTGAATTTGTTTCTTAACCACTTATCCGGGTGTGTCCGTCATTTTCAGATTGTTATATTTGGGGCTTAGTCAAAAACCTCCTAAATGGAATTTCTTAGCATATTCGAGCATATACAGTTTTTGCGATGTACCTCTTCTGTACTATTGTTGTTCTTTGCAGGCTTTATGTGTTGGCCTTCTTCTGGGACGTAGGTAACAATTTCCGTTTTGCTTGATCCTGACAGAATTTTCAAGTTCTTCTTGAGACCCTGCTTCAAGATTTTCAACAGTCGGTGTTAGTGGGTTGGGTATGTGCGTCGATCCCTACGCAACTGAAACTAGCTGACTGGGTTCGATTCATGGCCGGTACGACCGAATGCGTAATAAATGTCTAGAAAAAAGCTTCTCAAACTTGGCCATTCGGAGTCGGCATCGAGCTTCAGGTCCCTTCAACTTGTGATATAACAATAGGTGCCTGCTATTGTAGCGCGAGTAAGAGGCTAGACCCTGGCCCTCTACATGCTGTAGCGGCATCCGTATTATATTATTATAACAAAAAACAGGACTAATGCAGGATAGTATTCCCTACCTTTTCGAAGTTTCTATTTTCTAACGAATACGTCTTGGTTTTGTTTATTTGCTTCTTAAACACTCTGTACGAGTACGAGTACCCGTGCCGACTTGCATCGACAAAGTTGTATGCACTCGCGGTATTATGCGTTGGTTTGTAGTTATTCTTGTGATTAACACGTATTAATTAAGAAGTACTTAAAAGTATTTTCCTATTGGATGACGTAAAATATCAAATCACAGGCGCAAAGTTACCGTCTAACCGTCAAGTTCTTTCACAACATTTTTTTAGCATTCGTTAAATTGGCTGCCAGTGAAAGTGCAAATTTCGTCACTCGGTAGTGTATTATATTTTGGGGATAAGGTAGAATCCCTACCAGAGCTGTACCAAAGTGTGCAAAAAAACCATGGAAAAAATACAAAATGTACAAGCGCCGTGAGGAAGTCTTTCAAAACAATTTACATAATTTATTGGATATAGCACACGCTGATGCTCTGGATCGGGTGAAAATAGAGGAAGATAAATTATTTTTACAAAGACAAAGAGAACCAGGGCGTCGAAAAAGTTATCCGAGAAAGAAGAAAGGACAAGAAAAAATTAAAAGAAGAAGAACAAATCGGTTTTGAGAGTTTGTCCCCATCTCTTACTTCTTACTTACTGGTGGCGCTACAGTCCGGGGTGGACCTGGGCCTCAACCAACAAGCGTCTCCAGCCAGCTCGATCTTTAGCTAGCTGTCTCCAGTTTCGCACGCATAGTTGGTTGAGGTCCCTTTCCACTTGCGTGCTCCACCTGAGTCGCGGTCTTCCTCTACTGCGCCGTCCATCTCTTACTTCACAAGATTTTATACTAACGCAAGAAGATGACGATGAGATGATCAACCTACCAGATCTGATTAAATTTTGTTTGAACCCTTGCCATCCACTTGTTAAACAGACTGGAAGGACTTAAAAAGAGGAAGGAAAGACTTTATCACGCCTAAATTAATTGCAGCTTAAAATAGATGTCAATTAAGCATAAATGATTCTGTCTATATACTTCAGGCTGTAGTAGAAGCACTAGATCTTAGCTCTGATGGTTTTCCGATAAACAAATCTTCCATTCGACGCATTCTCACACAGACAAAAGATACAGTGGAATCTATGAAATCTGATTTTCAGAATCATATGCCTTAAATGGTGACCGTCATTGGGATGGGAAATTATTACCTGGACTGGACGTGAGAAGTTCTAAAGAAGAACGCCTTCCAATTTTAATTTCATTTGGAGAAAAGGAACAGGGTTCTTCCGTTCAAGATCAAGCTAAAGCTGTGTTAGACGCATTTTATGACGGGAATATTGACGACAAAGTACAAATAATGTGCTGTAATACAACTGCGTCTTATAGTGGGCGATTGAAAGGAGCTTGTGTACTTTTGGAAAAGAAACTAGACAGGGATTCAGTACTTTTACTAGTCACAAATAGCTCTGATATCCCACTCTTCAAAAACTTAGAGATAACTCGAAAACTGTTAATCCTGCTGCTATTGAAATATACAACGATATCGTTACACAACATTTCTGTAATTCAATAATAAAACAATTGTTGACATTTTATAACAAAGACCTGCTAAGAACCATTGTACGTGACGATTGCCGGGAAATGATTGAATTATCTATTATTTTCTTAGGAGGAGGAAGTTAAAATCAAACCTCCTGTAGCGATGTAACTATACTAGTATGAAGGGGTTAATAACAGATTTGTCTTAATCTTCAGAGCCCTATCGGCATGGGTTAATGTTGACGTAGGAAGGTAAAATTTTGTATTTTAGTAGTTTAGTTTAGAAAGAAATAGAGTGTATGCATTTCGATATCAGAAAAAAATGCATCTACATAAGCTACACCCTAATATGCAGTTTGTATCTCACGTCTTGTTGTTACTTTCATAATTAATTTATTAATCTTCAACTTCTTCCGTTTGCTTTAAACTTGATTGCATTTTTAAACACTTCTGGTTGTGGTTTTGTCAAGTCAAAAAATTCCAAATAAAACTAGCTTTTAATATTTCAGTTCTAAGATGTGTTCTCTGCTCTCCACGTTTCTCAACATGAGCAGTCAAACCCGGAAAGCATACGACAAGCTCGATAATAGTCGCCATTAGCTGATATTCACACTTTTCAGTGCAGTCAGTCAGTCCAACTTCAACTCAACGCTTTGTAATTGGTACCTTTTTTCTTCTTTCCATTTCATAATTTGAATTGCTAACAGTAATTGCTGATGTAACAAAATTCTTTGTTCAACTGAGACGAATTTTTCGTTCGCATTGTAGAACCTTTGTTCGTTCAAATGTGTCATAATGTCCTCCACAGTAAGGTTTAAGGTAATGTATGATGCACCTAATGCACCTAAAATAATTTTCAACTCTGCGAACCTTAAATAGGGAGTTGAAATGATGCCTGCATTGAATGACAGAATTTTCGTAGGCAAGCACAGGATTGATGGTGGTGATGCTGTGCAAGCACGTGCTTGTTATCGGTGCAATAACATTGAAAATGAAATGTTTTCCCTAGATCAAATTTGCGAATAAAAGAGATGCAAATGAGTGATGCCCATTTTTTACAATTTGTTACATGCTAGGTTGATATCATCTCAATGACGTCTATGGTACTTTATCTTCATATCAATCTATTAACAGTACGACCCTCGGCACACAAGTAAACAAAACACTCATAAATAGTAACAAGCCGATGCGCCAAATCCAACCGGCAAATTAGTTTCAGTAATCCGTAAAATCAGTTAAATACAATGTGTCGAAATGTGTGCACTAAGTAGGAACATTACTTTAACACAGTACTGTACCAACCGTGTACACATCTACCCAGGCATAAGTGAAGCATTTGACACAAGAAATTATAACAGCAGAGTGGCGCAGTGGAAGCGTGCTGGGCCCATAACCCAGAGGTCCGTAGATCGAAACTACGCTCTGCTAGATTGTGGTTTCTTTTTTTATTTATTTTTTGCCTGCACAGATGGTATGAATTCCTTTACGAGTGTGTATTCGGTATCTCTTGTATAGCACAGTGCACAGGTAATGAAAGCAATGACGAATTTGGGTACGGTGCACTCAAGTATGCATGCATGCGTGTGTATCTGTTGTACGTTGTTTTGTTAGTATGTGTGTAATGGTTGCATGGTATTGGGGGAAATATCGCAAACGCAATCAAAAAAGTAACAAAAAAGTGTACCAAAATGTGGAATCAAGAATAGCATTTATGGATGCACCTAAGTTTGCTTTGAACAAGCATGTTTTAGAACAGCGATTGTAGGAAGTTAATCCGATTCTTGGGGATAAATTAAGTTCTACGAAGGTGTAATGGGGCTGGTGGGTCGTGTGCTGATACTCAACTTGGCGATTTAAGTTTCAATTAACAAGTAAAGTGGGACTTATCGGTTTGCAGGAATCAAAAAGTATATCGTAAAGTCGGGTAAGTATAATTTTAACTAAGTCTAAAGAAAGGGTGGATCATATGACTTTAGGTTGTACTTTATAGTACTAGGTACGACACGAATTATTTGAAGATAATGTGGAAGCGATGGATATTTTAACAAAATTAATATTCTCATGGTTTCAGGAACTTTCGTTTTACAAACGCTTTTGGCAAGCCAAAGACATAACCAGGGACCAGATTTTGTAGACCTAAAGGCAACCCAAAACAGTTAACAAGGGAAAAAAAAGGCATTTATTAAAAAATAAGAAAAGGAACGTAAGTGCACCTTTAATTGTAGTAGCAATGAACTACCAAGAGGTTTTTTGAAGCGCATTGTCTCTTAAAAGAGCTAAATGACCTTTCTACTTCAGCTGAAACAAGTGGAGCCCATTTAAAGCTTTTAATAGTATCAACATCAATGGTTTCTGGAAGTTTGGAATTCACGTCGCCGTTTATTACAGAATTTATCTGCTCTATAGTTTTCAGTCCCCTATTTGTATTGAAAACGCCAGTAAACTTCTTCATGGCCTCCTTTGCAATCGGCCCCTTTGCTTTTTTCCAAGTTTTCTAGAATGTTGTTCAAAACCGGCAAGAATTCGCCAATTCATGTTCCTTGATGAGAATAAAATTAGCTAAAAATAAAAGTGAAGACTCTCAAAATACCTGCTTTTTGTAATATTTCCAAAAACACAAAATTGACTTTGATTTACGCCAGCTGCGCTTGTACTGATTAGTCTTCAATCAATTCCTTTGCAAACACAACACAGCTTGCATCGTCTTCAAGAACGTTCACAATTCTTTTGATACGAGCAAAATAATCCGCACAATATATTGCTGCCTCTAGCCAAGTACCCCAGCGAGTTAAGACCTGATGTAATGTAAATGTAACAATTTAAATTCAAATTTAATTTTAAACAAACTTACGGAATGAGGTGGTAGCGGCAATGCAAGTTCCATCTCTTTAAAAACAGCAGTCCGGGATGGACTTTTTAAAAAGTTTTTTTTTTCATGTTCGATACGAAGGCGTCAACATTTGAGCAGTGACTGCGTATATTTTCACAGACTCTATGCACACCGTGAGCTGCGCGAGTTACGTGAACCATTTTCAGGTCCATCTGGCCTCGGCAACCGCATTGAATCGTCAAACAGCTGGGCAATGATTGTTGAGTTTACTCTCTCCAGAACTTCGGCTATTTTCTCGCAAGGGCCTAACAATTACATTTGTTACAAAGCGCCCTTCTTTGTCTTTTGATGGATAAAATGTTTTTGTCGCCAACTTCAGCTCGGATTTTGTGGAGTACTTTAAGGTAGAAATGTCCAACGTTAGTCTTAGTGTCAACATCATCATCACTTTTTTTTGTGTGTACTTCTCTATGGAAGTCGGGTTTATTGATTTTATCCAACGGTATGTCACATGTTAACAACATTTTTGTCATATCCCCGTAAAATTCATTTTTAACAGTTTCAGGGCCGAAAGATGTAAAAAAAAATACTCCGAGATATTAAGTCGACGGCGGACAACTCTAAACTGGTTTCTAAACTTCTTTCTGGCTTGTAAATAACCAACGCTTCATTTGTTTGAAGAGTGCAGCGTTGCAGATAACGAGGGTGCCTTTGTTTATTAACCTTTGTTATTACTTCCGGTCCCTTGATGTCTTCGTTAATCGCCAAAATTGTCGCATTTGGTGCGAATTTGGGCTGGAGGCACTATCGGACCATTCTTCTTCGAAAATGCATGTGGTCTGGCAGTAGAATTTGATGATGTTTCTTATCGTGACATGATAACTCAGTTTATTGCCTAAATTACATGATATGGATGTGACCAACATGTGGTTTCAACAAGAAGGTGCCACATGCCATATAGCCAGAGAAACAATTTAATGTCTATATGAGGCATTTCCTAACAATAATTTTTTGTTTAGTCGACTCCTGCGCGGAGGGTGGAACCTGGGTTCGAGTCCCGAAATTACCAGTCCTCATTTTTTTTTTTTATGCGTCGTACTTTAAGTATGAGTATTACGTAGTGTGAGTATATAAGGCTATTCTGTTAATTCATGAAATTGAGAATGCACGTTTTTATTCTGTCTTGTATTTCTATGACTAGAAAAATGTAAAAAATCGCTTACTTGAAAAAAAAAAGTCTCGGAGAGCATGAGTAATGTGCATTTTTGCGTTACGTCGTCGTTAAAGTTGTTGCAATGTGCTCATAAACTTTGACAGTTGAAAGCGAATAACGAGATTTTATCCTTGTTAAACTTTTACAGTTAATTCAACACTTCACTTAATTATAATCATGCAAATATTAAAATAATACTAATTACTACTCAAACATAAAATAGACGTCGTTCTACTACATGCATTGGATATAATTATCAATGTTTTATTATAATCATCAAAACGTCACAGTACACTTTCACCATCCGTAACAGCGTTATTCTCACTCTGCGCGCACTACTCTACTTTGATGTCATTTCCAATAACTACTTCCGCCCCATTTAGTTTCAAATCCATCCGTATTCGTGTGTCAGGGGCGAGCGATAAAATGTTAACACATCAAAAATAAATAAAAAATAAAAATGTTCATAAATTAATTAATATTACCTCCTTAGAACGGACACCTCTATATAACGGACAATCAGGATGGTCGCATGGCCATGTGTGTCCGCTTTAGAGAAGTTTCACTGTATTTGGAATCAGGAGGACATGAAACGTGTTTGTATAAAGTCGATAATATCTTCCGTTTAACTAATAAAAGTAGGCAAAGTTATCAAAATCCTATCACATTATATTCATTATATTTTAATACACAGCAATCATCGATCAACAAATTATTTCAAATTATCCGGGCTCATTACTAAGTTGTAAGAAGTGATTTTGAGTGCCCTGTTGTGACGATCTCAGGAAATAATAATAATGAGGGTGGCGCTACAGCCCCTAGAGGACCTGGGCCTAGATCTTAGGACTCAATGCTGTTAATTTCATTTCCTATTTTACATCCTGCACACACATCCTGCACATCACACTTCAGGACTTTCGGAGTCACTTATGTTCTGTTTTTACTCCCAATTCAGATATGAAGAGGAAAAAAAGTAAACTATTTAGCAGAGCGTAGTTTCGATCTACGGACCTCTGGGTTATGGGCCCAGCACGCTTCCACTGCGCCACTCTGCTTGTTGAAAACGTCCTGCTTATATATAAAGTCCTCGTTTGTATTATATTTTTTTACCAGAAAACTACCTGGGCGTTGTTCAGTTTCCCTCGCACACATGGCATACCTGGGAATATTGTATTCCCCTAACATGCAGTGTCCTTGCATGTGCCTGCATGACCACACACTAGGTGAGCAAAACTGTTGAAAATAGTTTAATAAAACAAAAGGTCATTGCCGGAAAACATGCAATTTGCGCTGAGCAAAGTTCAGCAACAAACTGACATTGGTTCAATGTTGACTCTGTCGACTGGTGAATTCTCAGATCACAGCCCACTAATTTACAATTTCATGCGAAAGTTTTGCGCATTTCACGAATAAATAAGGACCTCCGTCCAAAGATAAACATGTCCTTACATTGTGTGTAGACGAATATTTGTCCAAGGGGTCTTGTAATTATCCGGTTCGATGTTAATCCTTCGCCGATTAGAATCCTGATAAACTGTATGCGTCGATTATATTTACCAACAAGGCGCATTGTATCTTTTCTTCCCTCCCTGTGACCGGAATGGAAAATCAATGGAATTAAATCGTCAGGCCCGCCGTAATGACATAATTCCGGATGAAGCTGCCGTGCATTTTGTCTGACTCGCTTAGGGGATGATGCGATATTATCATGTTGAACATTTCCTCTTGCAGTTCGGGCACGTGGCGGAGGACGCGTGCCAAGGAATTCACATGCCCAAAATCAGAGAAGCCTGATAAACGTTTTGCAATCCGGTAACAAAATGGGCGTGAAAATTGCGGATTGAATTGATATTTTCCGACAATGGAACAAGAAGGTTATGGGAAAGGACCTGTGTCGCTGATGGCTTTTGATCATCTCCTGGACGAAACGCGTGAGTCCTCTTAAAGGGGCGTGTGTAAATGTGGGCGCTCTCAGCGTGCGTGTGCGCTTTTTTCGGCTCGGCTTATTGATCACTTGTTTGAGTTTCTCAGGGATGGGGAAAAGTTGAAGGAGGGCATTTTTTCCCGGTAAACCACAATGCGTTTTTGAAATTTGATTTTGATAAAGTATATTATGGGAAGTGTACAGTAGTGGATGTGTTTTTTTATTGTACTCGCTTCGTATTCTTGAAATGAACTTCCACTATTTGACACCATAATAACTGTATTTGAATGGACAATCTCCGAAAAGGGCACAACAAGCATGACTTTTTAAGTGCTCCAAGGGGGATGCTTTAAGTGCTCTGGGAAGCGTTTCTCTGTTTTTCACGAGAAACGAGACTGCGAAATTTTTCTACTAAGATTGGATTTTGTCCGACACATTTCCTATACCTTACATGGAGTCGAAGTCCACTTTAGCAGTGGATAAAACACTGCATTAATTCATCTTTTGTAATTTACACACTTTGGTGGACTTGACTTTGTGGGTGCTACGACACCTACGCACTTTAGGTCCATTTCCGGCACAACAAAAATAACGTTCACGGCCATACCCCTTTCGATTAACTGACAATGCTCAAAGAGTGTTATTGTCTAGAAATTAGCAATCGGCATAAAACTGTAGGTCACTTGAAGTCGTGAAGACACGAAGACTCCAACTTGTTCACATGGCACTGCCAATAACCAACCCATTAACTTCAAGAAGCAAAGAACCTTCTCTTTACGGCCATCCCTCTATAAAGGACATCCCTCTATAAACTTGTCATGGTCCCGGCATAAATATTTTCCTGTATTTAAATCCCTTTAAATCGACACCCCTATATAGCGGACAATCATATTGGCCCACTGCTGTCCGCTATAGAGAAGTTTTCTTGTATTGTCTGATATTCTGGCTTATTTTGGACTTAAAATAGTATTTTCAACAAATTTCACAGTTAAGGACAGTTGAGCAGGCTGGAACCATCATTCGGCACGTTTTTGCTGAAACGCGTTAATAGCCAAGGAGACAGCCCTCATCGAGCGTAAGCAGACGAATGCTCCAACTAAAAGGATATTCGATTCCAAGTCGCTTGGTTGAGGATTGAAATGGAGACTGAATCACAAGTCATCGTGGACGCAATACAGCATGGTCTCGCTGATTGGAATAGGGTGTCAACGACGGAAGGCAACTATAACATAGCCTCAGACTCAGACCCAGATAATGTGGAAATTGCATCTACAGATTACGCCATGTACACGCCGGCCGGTGCTCACTAGCCCCAGCTTTTAAGCAATGCGTCGTGGTGTTAATGTTTCGGAACTCACTATTTCTACCGACTTCCAAACTCAATTTATCACAATATTTCACAAAGTAGAATACACACAATGCTAATGGTTACGTCGTGCGAAAGGACTCCCACATCAAAAATATAAAAACAAAATAAATCAAAGGGGTACTTTATGAGTGCCTTAGAACTGCTTCTAAGCCCGTAATGCAATCACCAACCCACAGGGGAACACCCAAACCGACGGTACACACGTCCTCGCATGAATTTATTTATTTTTTTCATTTTTATCGAAAAATGTGATTATTGTAAAAAGGACACATTCCGGATTATCATTGAAAACCAAATTTACATTGCACACACATGTTGGTCCATAAGACATTCTCAGAATTTGTGCGGTCAAGGAAAAATCCCCTCCAGCCAAACAGACCCAATCTGATTACCCAACGAGGTGGGGGCCGCAGAAATCTTTCAAAAATAAGGACAATCCACTGGGAATACGCATTTCCGAACATGCATGACATCCGGGGTGTGAAACTCCAATCGACACGTTGTCTTGGAAAATCTGCATTTCGTGTTACGTCTGCATTAAAATTTCCAACTATTCCTCAAGTAATCAACGGAAAATTCGCATCACTAGCGATTTGTCCCCCGAGGGTCAGTCTGCAAACGCAAACGGTGCCCGACATGACATCCTCGTGTACTCAGCAAATAGTAAAATCATTCGGCGGGACTTTAAATTAATTTTGGGGTGGTTGTGGCTGCAGCCGCCCTTGGACCCCACAAACAACCACAAGCAGTCACCCTTGGCATAGGATTTCGGGATTCCCGCACCAGGTTTATGCGGGTAACCAGGAAGCCAGGGATGCGATGCATAATTTAGATTCAGTGTTTATTTGACATTGTTTCTCTGCTCGGCCGGGACGGGCATACACCTCATTCACTTGACAAACAAGTGTCCTAGATTCCAGCCAGTAGCAGATTAATAATTGAAGACGAACAAAAAACAAAAAAAAAGAAGAAAAAATACACAGGTCTTTGGAGAATAATAATACGGCACTGTGTCGAAATGTCGAATTTGTCAACTGGGAATATGTGCGTTTTCTGTTTGTGTGTTGCTCAAAAACTGAAAAGTTTGTACTCACTTTTAAGTATTTTGTCCGGCGAGATAAAATGTAAATGGATCCCGAATGACATGCGAGAAATGGGAGAAGTTTGTGAATGTGTCCTGTTTGAAATGAATGGGTAACTCTGTGAGGACACATTAGGGAAATTCCATCAAACAAGAGTGGAAAGTTTTTTTTTTTTTCAGAAAAGAAGACACAACAAATATGTAACTTTTAAGTACACTTTGACAGTTTTGTGATTATTTCAGAGTGGTGTATGAGTCTGTCAGACTATGATAAGGAGATGTGCTTTTGGTCTTTTACTGTACACTGTTGATACAGTGTCCGTATACATTCGGTAAGTAACATGAAGGGATGGACGTTTACTGTCCTTGCGAAAGAAGGTCGGCGGAAGTATTCACTAGCCCTCCCCCTCTAGTGCGAAACAATTTGCGTACCACGAGCAATTAAAAGAGAAGACTCAGTCGAACAATCATTTCCGTGTGGAAATAATGAACTACGTGCTCTCCTCGGCCTTCATGTTCTTCCTTCCGCTATTTTCTGCTTTTTCATTGCGGATATCGTCTTTGTTGGGAAACTGTCAATGGAAGTAAAAATAAAAATAAATGGATGGGGAAGGACTGTTTTCCGCAGATTTAATGCTGAAATGCTATCCTTGACGGAGACTGAGAGAGGGGATGCAGTGGCAACACAATGCAGTTTCAGGTTGATACAAATGCAACTTCTTCTAACATTACTCTTGATGAAGAGCGAGTTCGTGCAGTCTACGCCCTCAGTTACAAACAAGATGATGAGCTGATTTGATGGACGTCTAAACTTTGTATTTGTCATTACCAGTGCGAGGGGGAACAACACTTCTCGGTACGGCAGGTAAGGTAGCAAACTCTACGTGGCTCTTGTTTATCCATAACCCCGGGCGACATATTTTTTTGAGAGATGGTCCACAGCTAACAAGTCCCTTCCAGCCAGCTCCGTCTTTACCTAGCTGCCACTAGTTTAGTACGCATAGTTGGCTGAGGTAATTTTCCATTTGCGTGTGTCACTTGAGTTGCGATCTTCCTCTACCGCGCCGTCCCTCGGGTGTGGCTACTAAGACATTCCAGGCCGGAGCACTGCTTTCCAGCCACTGTGCATGACCTAGCCATCTCAATCGTTGGATCTTCACTCTTCTGGATGTCGCTGAACAGTTCGTAACGTTCATCGATATATCTCTTCCTCCACTCACCATCTCTGCAGACGGGACCGAAAATCAGTGGTGTCGGCGCCGTAGGACTTCTTAAGAGGTTAAGGAGATTCGGACAAGGAAAAAGATTTGCCGATCTTGTGCAATTTTATTTTTAATTTACCCACAGTATTTCATTGTCTTGGCGGTGTTGCAGATACCCGCAACCTTACCTTGGCTACAACAAGGAGTCAATGTTGGCGCCTCGAAACGTTCGGACATCTATAATATTGGAGGAGTGCCCTGCGTCGAGCGCATTATGATCAATCTGGTTGGCGGTTGGTTGATCAGGAGATCTCCATGTTTGAGATGCGGGAACCATGTACTCGTTACTACTACGTTTCGCCCCGCCGCAAGTCGATCATTAAAAAGTACGTATTTAAAAAAAAAAATTATATCATTTATTCTTTCTTTTAAGGTCAAACGTAAAAATACCCCACATGAAGTGCGGAAGGATGTTGTCTGATTCATAACTTACTGTTCCGTGACCGAAACAAATTGGGAACCCAAATTGGACCTACGCCACTGTGCAATTTGTGGTCAAATGAGAGAGGATAAATAAACCCCCTTTAATATCAGCCGGTCTTAAAAGGCAATATCAACTGAGAGCTGTCAATGATCGTGATCTCGAGACTCCACTTTCTGCGAAACTGTCAATGATAATATAAATGTATGACTAAGTAACCCTTACCAAGCAATCACCCCAGTACTTAACCGACTCGGGACCGAAAAGTTCCTAGTGACTTTTATTCACCAACTTCTCAATAATGGAGCAAGCTGCCCCAAGCTTGTGGTTCTACGATCTGTAAAGCGGATAATAGAGGGACTCACCATTTCTGTAGAATGTGCAAATGAACAGGGCGCCAAGCTCCTATGGAAGCATAGGAGCTTGGAGTACGAAAATATACGCTTTCATCATTTAATCTGTTCACACAAAAAACCATTCACATACAAGGAAATAGTTCGAAAAAAGCCAAACCACGCTTGTGCAGGATAATTTATAGCACAAGCCCTCACAAATGTCCATAGAAGAAGGTCTCAATTTATTGCACTCGATTAATAATCCCTATGTGAAATTTACTCCCATGTGAAATTTACTCAATTGACAGCTTTGGTTGCAAAGAGAATGAGTAAGATGGCCAAAGTTCTACTCGTTCTCACAAATGAATAAACTCAGGTCTCTGTTCACATGCAATCAGTTGAAGGAAAAGCGCCGAATTTATTTCTGCACGTTTCGCTCAACTTCTCTCTCTCTCTCTCTCTTTTGGTATTAGTAGCTTGTGTGTTAATGGTATTTTGTGTAAACACACACATTGTGGCCTATGGACATTTTTGAGTGCTAGTGCGAGAAATGATCGTGCTAAGCCTTGGTAGGATTCTGTGTATTTGTATGGCAGATGAGTAAATTTAGACTTAAATTCTGATCGTTTCAATCAAATGATAACATTTGCAAAGCGAACCCCGGATATTACTTTGAGATGGTGTATATTTTCTCGCACACATTTTGCTTGCATAAGATAATGAGTAAGGTAGGTATACATAGCACATATTTTTTTTAAATTATGTGTTTTATTCAAATTTATTATAATTATTGTTGTTGTAACATCCCTGTCTGCACCGATTGTGCCTTTAAACCCCTGTGAGAGAGAGCGCCACCTGATTGTGGAGAACCGAACTTGATGGTTAGAGGATCTCTGATCACGAGTCACAACTGGCACTTTTGCGGCGACCTTCCGATAAGAAGTAAATAGACTAGCTAACTTATTTAAAACATGTGTAAAGACCTTCCTTAGAATTAAAATAAAATTAAATTGAACTAAATTATTAAGTTTATTATCGGGTATTAATTTATTTTCACCTTAAAAAATACTTGAGTTCCTTGACATATTTAGTTATATTTATTTTTTTTTATTTCATTTATATTTACATGACATATGCATGTATGTAACTGAGAATTAGGCCCAACATACCTCAATAAAATAAAACGCATTGAAAGGCTCTTGGGTAATCCAGAAACCACTTAAGGTACAAGAGATTATGCAGGGGCCGCCAAACGTAGGGCTTGCCAGGGCGCTCATTTGGCTCGAGCCGGCCCTGGGTGGAGTACTCTCTCCTCTCCTGTGGAACATAGTAGTGAATGAACTTCTACTTGCACTTGATATGACAGGGTGTAAGGTCATTGAATATGCCGATGATGTTGCCATCACGGCGTCTGGGAAATTCTTATACACGATTAGAGAGAAATGTGAACTAATGCCTGCGGGCTAAGTGTTAATCCGCAGAAAACAGATTTAGTCCTATTTACCGGGAAAAATAAAATTCCTGCCTTCTTTCCCCCCATTATCAGGCGAGTCCCTTTAGAACTAAGAACTGTGCCAAATTCCTGCGCTTCATTTTAGACGCGAAGCTAAGCGGGAAATCCAACATCCAGGAACGCGTCAAAAATGCTTGTACCGCTCTATATTGCAAAAATGCTTTAGGGTGCAAGTGGGGTCTAATGGTTCACTTGTTATTCGTATCGATAGTCAGGCCCATACTACTGTTAGGCGTCGCGATCTTGTGGACCGCGTTAGACAAAGACACTCCTGCAAAGTAGGTGAAAAAAAGGATGAAGCGGATGGTATGCATTTGCATTAGCGGAGCGATGCGATCTACCCCCTCCCAAGCTTTAAATACACTCCTTAACCTCCCGCCGATATATTTCTTCGGCAGGCAGGTCGCTGCCAGCACGGCGATCGCTGCGTATGTCGAAGGAGCTCAGCTCCGGACACTCTACCATCCTTCATAAATTTGGATCTCTACTAAGAAACACTGACCATACAGGAAAACTTCTCAACCAGCATACCCCTAGATCTGGATGAACGTTTGGACACCAGACCCTGGACGGTCCTCTGCAAATTTTCACAGGTGGATCGAAGATGAACGAAGGAGTGGGCGTGGGTGTCAGCTCTAAGGATCTGAATTTTTAACTGTTATTCCGACTACCCTCTCACTGTAGGCTGATATCCCAGAGAATTGCGAAGCGGATGAACTCGCCAGAAAGGGCTCCACCTCAACACTCTTTCCGGACGGGGAACTGCCGTCCATGCCTATCGCTACCACAAAACATCTACTAAAGCTTGAAACGCTTACTCACACCAAACGTAGATGGTCTGCCGGCACTGGTTGCCTCATAACAAAGCAATTATGGCCTACCATCGATCCCAAATGCTCACGCGATCAATATCACCGGACATTGTGCCATTGGGATTCACGCCTTAAGACGACATCTGCTGAAGTTCTAGTGAGGAAGAGGGAGTAGAAACTATTTCACACCTTCTTTGCAATTGCAATGTCCTCGCCCTCTCACTTGGACGGCCCATGTTTGACGACTTGACAGGTCTAAGCAATATTAGCATCAGTCAGCTCCATCGCTTTATTAAGAGCGTCAAATTGTCCGCAGATTAGAATCTGTTAGATCTTGTGGTAACACAACGGGCCTACATTTTTCCTACCCCTGACTAGCTTAAGGTAGTCAGCCACTCATACCTAACCTAACCCTTACCATTAACTGCTTGGTAGATAAAGTCAAACTTGACACACGAATTGTGCAACATCGACCACTGAATCATTTACTGCAACAAATGCCACTTGAATACCTGGACTTTCAGTTAAACAGCCATGACGGCGTAGTTGCTACGCAAACCAAGATTAAT
The DNA here is from genome assembly GCA_905231855.2 of Eristalis tenax. Lineage (NCBI taxonomy): Eukaryota > Metazoa > Arthropoda > Insecta > Diptera > Syrphidae > Eristalis > Eristalis tenax. The sequence goes on along the minus strand of HG993125.1, from coordinate 33,750,990 downwards.
GATTATCGACAGCAAATGGAAGCAGAAACGTCACGCCGAGACCACAACCAACCGCATACACTGAACTACACATCCTGCGGTATGTAATGCTCCTGTGGGAAATGAACTTCGTTAAGTAAAAATAAATGAGTTTGCCACTCAACGAGATGCGCACCGTCTCACTTACGAGGCAATTTTACCATCCAATTGGACCGCAAAGGGGAACCAGAATAAGAAAATTGCAATTATTTTTATGATTTCTGTGGTGTGCGAAATTAGTTTCCTACTTCATTGGATTGGGTCGCATTAAACACCGTAAGACATTCAACCTTACGTTGACTGGGGTCTGCGATGCAGTGCTGATAGAGAGTGACTTACTTTTGATTGGATGAGGAAATTGGCTGTGAAGTTCTGTAATTAATCACTGCCTCATCGCAAATTGGGGTTGAAGTCCAAAGTAACCCCCTTCACACGACGCATTCAGCCTTCTTCCTTTCGCTGAAGATTGATTTTTTAAAACGCCGAGAATGACAGCTCGAAAGGGCTACCCATGACAATTCCTACGCTGAAAACAATTTAAAAGGGGTGGGCAGATACGAAAAAACAGCTCCTCGCGATGTCAAAAAAAAAAATCAACATCCACTTGAGTGAACATTGTGCAATGCACGTGTATCGTTGTATCTCAACCCCTTTATTCACCTTGTGAGTGTTCGAAAAAATGAGAAATGTATCTGCTTTGCATTCAAAAAGTTAAACAGGATTATCATTAATTTTGAATAACCCCCTCTGTGAGTCGTAATTGGCAGAAAAAAGGTATTAAACTTGGTTCCTGTTTTTTTTTTCTTTCTCCTGTTCGTGGTGTATTCTAATCGCGGGTACAAAAATACTGACAGTTGTCTGAATCACGGATCAGCGGGTTATTTGTCAGAAATGCCGCGGATATTTGCATATGTGTAGAAGGGGTTCATAAATAAAGCATCAGCAACAGCAGAGATACAGGTGGGTATAATTTAGATGGCACCAAAGGATGTGGGTTCGAGTATAAGTGAGAGTGAAATTTTTGTTGATTCGAAGAAACTGAAATTGAATTAATAAATATTGAAATACGGGAGAAGTTCGGGAGGACGTCAATGAGTCGAAAAAATTGTGTCGATATTACTATTTTGTATCACAGTTGAAAAACGTCGCAAACAAGTTTGACCGCCGAAGAAAAATCTCGACTTCCACAAAAGTTGTTTGCTGAAATGTCGATTTGAAAAATGTAATGTCGGCAAAAATGTCAACAACTTGTTTGGGCCAAGCTTTGTGCGATGGGTTGGCGCCAAGAAATGATACCGATATTTTGCAGAGGAGTTTGAGACCATCTCACCCCGTTTATGAGTTAGGGTCAATGAATACTTTTTTATTAATTCGCGTTCAAACTCAATTGTTGAAAGAATAATAACAAGACCCACTCAAGATTACGTTCTTAAGGAGTACACCACTCAAGACCACGGGTCTGCCATCCTCAGTGTCCTGTTCGGGATTGAGCTGCTCCGAAAAGTGCTCGCTCCATCTGCGTAAGATGTGAATCTCCGAAGACCTTTAAATCAATTTTTTCGAAATTGTGAAACGATATGCTAAATCGGCTTTTTGTGGTTAATACTTATAAACCGCATGGCTTTATGTCGTCTAGTTTTCTCAAATTGAAATTCCTCGTTTTTAGCGTAACCTTTCTTTAAAGTAAGTGAATGAGTATTAAATCAAACATCTGGCAGACGTCTATACAAAAAAAACAGTACCTAAATCAAATGAATTTCATTGTCATTTTCTACACTCAATTTAAACCATGGAAGGATACATTCAGGCTTATTATGAAAATGGGCGTTCAAATCAAAATGCATATCGTGCACTTCGTGATTTTTTCGGTCAATTTAATTGTCCAAATGTGCGTACAATCGGGAAAATTGTGCAAAAATTTGAGCAAACCGGGTCTGTAGGAGATGTGAAAACACCAGTGCATGCTCGTACAGCTCGAAAGCAGAAAATATTGCTGCTGTTCGCGATAGTGTGGCTGAAGAGCCGTCAACTCGCCGTCGTGCCCAACAATTGCACCTCTCACGCTCGTCGTTGATGAACATTATGCATAAAGACTTGCATTTACACGCTTACAAGGTGCAGTTGACTCAAGAACTAAAGCCTCTTGACCATTTCAAGCGTCGTCAATGTCAGAATGGTGGCAAGAAGTGGCAACAGTGCATGATCAATTTTCGAAGAAAATCATCTTCAGTGATGAGGCACATTTTCACCTCAGTGGATTCGTCAATAAGCAGAATTGCCGCATTTGGGCGAATGATAGTCCAAGAGTGATTGTCAAAAAACCAATGCACCCACAAAGAGTGACTGTTTGGTGCGGTTTATAGGCTGGCGGCATTATCGGGCCGTATTTTTTCCAAAATGAGGCCGGTCACAAGGAGTTACTGTGAATGGTGTTCGCTATCATGAAATGATAACGAACTTTTTATGGCCCGAATTGGAAGATATGAATGGGGACGATATGTGGTTTCAACAGGACGGCGCCACTTGCCACGCAGCTAACGAATCAATGGCTCTTTTGCGCGACAAATTCAATGGCCGTGTTATCTCACGCGGTGGCGATGTCAATTGGCCGCCAAGATCATGTGATTTGACGCCGTTGAATCATGTGATTTTCTTTGGGGTTATTTGAAAGAAAAGGTGTACGTTAATAGGCCAGCAACAATTCAAAAGCTAAAGGATGAGATAATTCGGCAAATTAACGGCATAGAACCTCAATTATGCTTCAGCGTCATCGAAAATTTGGACCATCGGATGGAGGTGTGCCGCCGAGGTCGCGGCGGCCATTTGGCCGATATTTTGTTCCATGCATAATTGAACCATACCAGTATTATCATAATAAACATAAATGACAATAATTTCCTAAATAATTTGTGTTTTATTCAAAATCAACATCGGCCCTTAAAATTTTATAGAATTTTATAGTTTGACTACCATTTCTTATACAAAAAAGTGTGACCCAGTAAGTGCAACAACCTAGGTTATTGCAACCGCCGTAATTTCCATTAGTTGCGTAAACCGAGTTTATACTGTATGTACAAAATTATGCTATGTACGAAAGAATAGAACGAACAACAAAAATATATGAAAACGCCTCCCTAAATGTAAAACGAGGCAACTTTTAAGCTTCAGTTTAAATGTTAATCATTTCATTAGTGAGCTTAATGAACATTTCGATGTTATCGAAGCAAGAAGGAATTTGGCATGACGAAACTAATAAAGATGTGTGCGAATATATGTCTATGATAGCGGCAAAAGGTCTCAAAAACTGCATACTCTCTCACACTCGTGATGATTTAACAAGAAACACAAAAACATTTATTGATCACTGCTTGATAGGAGTAAACAACGTTGAGATCAAATCAGCGGTGATCGATATTATAGAATTTCGAAATTAAAGCGGATATTATGGAATTAAAGCGGATACATGCGACATGTGCTCACTCAAGTAGTAGCACAAAAAATACAATATTTCAACTGGGCCGAGTTAAATACACACACAGTGAACGTGAACGAATTATATCTGCTACCTCTGGCTGTCCCGTTCAGTTCAACCTGAAGCAATGCAGGCTTGATGGAAAAGATTAGGTTGTTCGAGAGGGCTTGTCTTAGGGCTTGCCTTCGCCTTTATAGAAATCCAGAGTCCCAGGACAGAAAATTCTATTCCAATGAGATCTTATACAACAGGGCAAACCTATTAAGAGTGGACAATTTCCTAGTAAAGTTGATTCGAGGTCATATTGCCAGACCGATGAACTCGGTCAATAACCTGACCTCGGGGGTTTACTACCCCAATTCACAATACCACGGAAGGGTACGCCACAACGGCTTACGGATAGTATGTAAGTTAGCAGATAAGTTTTGAGAAAACAGTTCTGTCATTAAGTTGTTTGTCCAATTTTCTAATTTAATATTTTTCATTCAATATCCATGTTTCGTTTAAATACATGCGTTGTTAGTTAAGGTCGAAAGACATGGCATAAGTTTAAGCTTAGCTTAGAGCGCCCGCCGAGGGCCAGTAAGTTACATCTAGCATTGTTCGTTTATCTAGTTTTAAGCTTTTTTGTCTAGTATTTAAGTATTTCATGAAGTAAAGAATAAAAATGAATTAAAAAAACGAATTATATATGCACTTCAAAGAAGAACTCAACGGTTACAAGGAAGAAAAGAAACACCGAACACAGTTGGACCACTGCAGAGCTCAAATACGGGTGCAAAGAACGTGATAGGCTGTACAGAATGTACAAGAACAACATACAAAATTAAGATTATCACAAAGAGTATAAATTATACAGAAACGAACTCAACAAGAAATAAAGCCGATAAAATCAAACTTTTACAAACAGAAATTCCAGGAGTGTAAAATCAACCCAAAAGAGACTTGGACGAAGGCCAAGAAATCTAGAATACATAATAAAAAAAATCTTGCGCAAGAAGAAAATTTTAATTATCTAGCGAACAAATTTGAGACCCTATCACTGGAAATTCGAAATACAGTCCATGAGTGCAATCAGAAAACATTCTGTGGAAGTTCGAATGGTGTATGTACAAGATGTTACCGATACGGAGGTTAAAAATATACTTCAATCCTCAAAGTGCAACAAGTCAGCTGGAATAGACAACAAAAGGCCAATGGATCTAAGGATCAGCGCAGAATATCTATCGCCCTTGATAACGAAGCTTATAAATATCAGTTTTGATGAAGCAACGATCCCGAGATATTAGAACGAGTACGGAAGAAGGGCGCTAAATGTTGCATAACAAAAAAAAGTCAAACAATGTTATACAGCTGCCGGGACGTAAAATCTACTTGTTTTTTTAATAATGTTCAATTTTGCTTTTTCTTGATTGTATTTTAGTATTAATGAAAGTTAAAATAATTGAGACATTTAATTAAAGCCTAACTTACCTTAATGTTTATAAATGCGACCAGACTTCTGCAGACAAGCCCCTCCGGCTTTGCAGAGAAACAACATATGTAAGCAAAGGAAGTAATGAATAAAAGTGAAAAAAATGAATTGAGAATAGTCCAACGGTGGAGGAAGTCAGTTGGCAAATCCACCAGTATGGATGAAATCCGGCCACAAATGCTTATGACAATGGGTAAATAGCGAGTTTTATGGCTCTCTCGTGTCATTCAAGTGGCCTGGGAACGTGGTGAGACTCCTGGCGATTGGCAAACTGGGATAATTGTCCTACTTTTCAAGAAGGGGGGCACAAGGTTGCTTTTAACAAACACTGCACCACTTGTTTACATTTCGGCCGCCTAATAATGCAGCACATTATGCACAAAAAATAAGGCACGAATTTCTCAAAATGTTCATTCATGTTCAAATGTTCATCATATTAATATTTTGCGAAAGTTTCAAATGGCTTTCCTTCATTTATGCTTATTTCTTTCACCGAACTACATTTTTCTTAGCTGGCGCCACAGTCCGAAACGGATTGAACTTCAACAAATAAACAAATAAGATTCTCTGTCAAGCCTGATGATGTGCTAAAATATTGAAATATTACACTCCATCAGAAAATATCTCGTTTAATTGTTTCCGACCAAACTAATACTTCAAATCAAATCAAAAGATATTTAGAAGACAGATTTATGTCAAAATCAAAGAGACAAACTCAAACATACATAAATCAAATAGGCGCAGGTGTCCCACAAGGCAGCGTTCTGGGATTAACTTTATATCTTGTATACCCTGCTGACGTATGAAATACAGCATGACTAATCCAATGCTCGCAATTTTGCAGACGACACAATGCTGTCATCGTAGTCAGTAGTCGAAGGCGGCGGCGTCCATACGTACATTCAATTGCCAATCATCTGAATAGTAAACATCTTTCTGGCCTAATTTTTAAGCAACAAATTTCGGTTATAATCACAACAATATGTCACTAAGGTTATTTGGACATTAGCCAATGATTAAGATAACGTCTGGATAAGAGGGGTTCGTTCGAAAGTTGTGAACGTCGTCGAAGTTGTTGGCAAGTCCAAAACATCTGCAGTGACATGACTATAGCAATGATTCGGGCTGTTATTATCATATTTTTGTATATTCTGAAAATGCGTACCGAACCACCCAGATCTTGTTATAAAATGCTCCGATCTAGACGTCAACCGACAAGACAGGCATTTGATGACACCGGACATCGCTCAGGGGCCTAACATCGCCCATCTGCTCCGCTCTCTATCCAAAACTCGACCAAAGGCAGTTCACTTTCGAAGATGACATCAAATGTTGAATGTGGATTAAGGCTCTTAAGGGAGGATGACAAATAAGGGCGAAATTTATTCACGTGTTGAGTGAAGTTCATGTTTTTATTTAAAATAAATACTTCAGAAATTATCGCGTTCACAGAATACAAATTAAAAGACTTGTGTCTTCTTTTCCAATCTAATGTTGACTGCCTTTATTGTCGATAATTAAACTTAAACTGATCTTTCATAACACAAACAAATTAGGGTGATGGTGCCGGGCTGTGGCTCGTGCAGGAAATGCTGATTTTGGAATTTGTGCGAGAGAGGGAGAACGTACCAGGGTAATGCTGCTGCGCTTGGAGTGATCACACTACAACTTACTTGAAACCCCAGCAAATAGGAAAAATAAGCCAGATTATATAAACAAAATAAAAATTGTAATGTGGTTGAGGTGATCAACACGCACAGTCTTCCGTTTTCCATACAAAATTTATAAATTATCATGGACCAGTTTTGCATGTTTTAACAGAATGGCTAAAGCGCGAAACTTGATTGTTTTCCAATTTGGCCAAATCCAACGCACAAAAGTCTTTGACTGCCATATTTTACTTCTTTTTTTTAACTATGCGTAGAAATAAAAAATCGTGTATACAATCTTAGCCGCCCCGTGCATCAAGGTCACTGACACCACCTGCAGAAAGTAGACTGTTGTATCTAGACATCGTATGTCGGCGAATGACAAAGATCACATTGACTACAACCAAATTAAGCTCCCTTATACGTAGATTTTATGGAAATAAAGTTGTGCCAATCTGCGTACGCCCTTTTTCCCCCTAACCACATCTAATGTATGGACAAGTTCATACAATATTGCAAAAACTTGTGTTAAAAGCAGGAAGTAGTCGAGAAGTTCCACAGCAAAGATGTCGACTAACACGTGTGCTTAATATCTGCCAAATTTCAGCGCCAACAACACCTTTGTACAAGATCCAAGCACAGTAGATGATAACATTACGAACGCCAAGTTGGTTGAGATCCTTTTCCGCTTGTGTGCGGCATCAGTTCCGTGGGCGTCCTCTATTGCTTCATCCACTGGCTTGGACACAAAGACTCTTCGGTCTGAGAAGGTGTTGTCCATCCCTCTACATGGCCTAGCCATTGTAGGCTTACAGCCCATACAGGTCATGGTTGAATCTTCCTCTCCATGAACGCATAACATTTCCCTCGCAAAGACCAAGGGCTTCTTCATCTGCTTTTGATATTGTCCAGGCTTCCGTGCCATCACGGTTCAAGGAGGGCTGTATAACTCAATTGCCTCTTGAACCCAAAGAAACAGCGATTGGCAAGAGTTATTCTGCGTTTAATCTCGGCACTGATGTTGTTCGTACAGTTTACTTGAGAGCCGAGGTAGACGGAGTCCTTAACTACTTCGAAGTTATAGCTGCATATGGTGGGGTTCTGGCCGAGTCGTCATTGTTTCGTGTCATATCTCGATGACAGCATATACTTGATTTAGCCTGATTTACCGCTATAACAATTTTGACGCCTCCATTTCAATACTAGTAAAAGCTTCATTGACGGCTCGCCGTGTTGGATCAATGACGTCAATGTCGCCCGAACGGTATTTTGGAAGATCATGCCTCTTGTGTTGGCGAGTGAGTTTTTTTTGTGTTGTGGGTATGTGTGAGTGATAAGACTTATAGGAGACAACACTACTGCAGAGTCACTTGACTTGCTCGAACATCGACGTACCGTCTCGTCTCTATCGCTATGCTCAAGTTAGCTTGCCAACTGCATGCCTCCTCTCCATGAATTCACCCGCAATACCCGTCTCGCCAGGAATGCTCATCAGTCAAATTTAGAGACGCGTCCATCAGCCGCACGACACGAATATGGAATGCTCTTCCCAGCCCAATATTTCCCCCAGAATACAATCCGCAGATATTTAAAACCAATGTGCACAGGTACCTCCTCTCAATTTCTCCCTCTACACCTTCGGCCCGTGCTGTGTTTTGAACCCGGACACTTAAGGGTACTAACAATCTCTTGTGCGCGCGCAAATTATAAAAAAAAATGTGTGTCGACCCCTATGCAACTGGAACTAGCTGCCTGGGTCCGATTCCCGGCCAGTACGACAAAAAATAATTTTCACTGCTGCACCTCTTTCGAGTCACTCACAATGCTCAAAGAGTAATAACTGTCTATAAAACGCGTCTCAAATCGGAAGTTCGGGAAAAATATTTAAAAAAAAAAGCAACGGCAACACAAAGGGGTGTGGGAGTTTCCAGGCACTTCATAAAATAAACTCATCATCATCTTCCTTCTAGGCTATGCCCGGAACTGCTATCGAAACCAAACTGTGATAACATTGGGGCGGCATAGACTAACTCACTTGGCGGAACCGTATTTCGTAGTTCTGCTGTTCGTTTGCCTTTTGTTTGATCACTACTTGTTTCAAAAGCAAGCGATGGGCGTGCAAAAAAAAAGTGGTATACTTTTTTTAAACAAATAGTTTCGCTAAGCCATTTGGACTTAGAAGCAGAAGAACGATTGTTTTTCCATTAGATTAGAAAAGTTTTCCATTTGGTTTTCAATTGATGCTTGAAGTTTTTTAAGCTTTGCGTTGACTTACATGACTTTTTCCACATAACGTTCTACTTTTAAGGATGTCCTCAAATACAGCAAATTTTTTTATTAACGTTCTTGTTTCTACTTGCGAAATAACACTAATAACTTTGGGCGTCAGAACCTTGAAAAAGAACTAAGAAAAAGTATTTCATAATTTTAGAACATGAGCAATATTTAAAATTTGTTAATTAAATATAAATAGATGTAAACTACACAAAAAAAAATATATATTTTAGGCAAAAGTTTAGCGCTTATGTTTTTACATTAGTATTAAGGAAACGACTCTTTAGCATTGACCAATCACACATTATCCAAACTATAGCGGCAACAGAAAATATGGAGCAAAAACTAAAATGAATGGCTTAAAAACTTCTAAATTTGAAACCCCATTATCTAATACCAGGAATAATATTTTTTCAATCCTCAAAAAATAGATTAATTCTACATACCAAACTATAACCTACAGTTGACATATTATGGCTTTTTGTGTAGAAACTATATGCGAAAAATAAAATACTACAAGCCACTCGCTAACTTGTTTTGGTAAAATGAAATAAAAAAACTTGTTAACTTTGATAACTAAACAAAGCAAAAAGTATTTTTATATTTTTTATATCAAGTACACCGTACACTTTGAAAAATAACACTATGTTCCCGTTGCTCCAAAACTGTTCTCATAGTAGTCTATGAGGCTACCTCACTGTTGCTGCGCTGGTCTGAGGACGTCCGCCTTCTATTCAATCACGAACAAAATTATATTATAAACGGATGTTGGGCAAAATCCAAATACAAAATAAGCTCGAATCGATCTCACCGTCTGCTGATTTAATTTTCGAAGCGCACGCCCTGTGGATAAGCTCGAGTGTGTCCTTGAGCCAACAACGATGATCATGGTAGCTCAAGGTCATGGCAACACTGGCCGTATTTTTCGAAATACAGAATTATTTGCTTTAATAAGTGGTGCTGACAATGGTTTCACATATACAACCGAAATAATAGTTACTACCGCACAGTGTTCACAACTTTGTGACAAGGGCAATAAAGCACAACACTAAACTACTGACAACAGAGCCCGTTGCTCAATCTAGCAATGCACCATTGTTGTGCCTAGTTAGATTCTATAACATTAAAGAAGATATAGAGCAAGTTCTCGATACATGCAAAAACACAATCATTCCCATAAGATAACACCATTTCAAAAACGGATTCTCTTCAAGTTATTTTAAATCGCTCCACTCCACTTCACCATGGCTTCATTAAGGATAACAAAGTTTCAATCGGCCTATGAGCCCTGATTACAACCCGTATAATCGTTCTCTTCGCAGCCAAAACTGCTCAACCCCATAAACTATCAACGGCGGTCGGAGGCCAAGTTGGCATACTCAGACGACATTCCCAGTGGATCCACATCCGCACTTCAGACACCGCGGCGGATACTGTTTATGATGAAAAATTTCACTGCATCGTTACGCAGTGGGAAAATTGAAAATTTTCCTCTAATCGCCATCGACGGCAGAGAAGCCAGAGCATTTTCCGAGGAAAAACTCTCCGGAGTTTTCTGTGCCGTCAACTCGTTAGCCCAGCACGTACACAGAAGCGATTAACAGACGATTGGCGAGCTGAAAGTGCAGACAATTACATCGACCTCAGTCCATGGCCATTGCGTCAACCGCAGGACACAATGAAATTGTCCTGTATCGTGTACTGAAGTACCCGCCGACAGTGTCCTTCCTAACGTCAGATTAAACTACAAATATGCACGAGTAGTCTACGGACAGAGAGACTCAAATTTTCTCACACTAAAGTGAGTGCGGAAAATTGAGAAATTCAAATTATCTCCGGCCGACTCAGTCCCCAGATACATCCGATTCTGTTCTATTTTAGAGATCAACCACCGTTACGAGCCCTTTATGACTTTGACATCCTATTCGAGAGTTTATTTGTGTATGCGTTGCTCCTGATGATGATAATGCGAACGCGGATGCACATACGCGTCGCGCCGAGCCGCTCGCTCGTTAACCAAGCGCTCCCAGCTCAGCGCATGGAGTGTTGCTGCTGAGGTTTATGGTGCCCGTGGGAGCTTGTATTATAGAGCTCCTAGAAGAACAAGAACACACCCCGTATACGGAATACGAGTACTTGAACACAGCAGCCACGTGAACGAAAAAAAAACAGAATCTGCTCCGGAATTTAAAATGATAATTTCATGGCTTTGTAACTTAATCAATAGATGATGTTACTGAACGAGGACGCTTGCTCCTGGTCTCTTTACGATATGCAAAACACTTTATTACACATCGAGGACACTGATCTGGAATGCGTTGTTCCTTACTTGCTTCTTTTAATTTCTAGGATGCGAGCCGGTGAACACATGCGGGGGATGAGAACAGCGGCGCAGCGGAGGGTGAGCTGTGAGTGAAATGTGATTTTTGGTGGGGAGCTGTCACTTATGGCACTTGGTGTCGATAAATATTCGGATGAATCTTGGGAAGAGAGAGAGCGAGAGAGCGAGTGCTAGTCATCATAAAAGATAGCAGCGGCAACGGGAAATTATTATTCAATATCCGGCAATGGCTTTGTGTGCACAGTGCCAGAGGGTACCTGGAAGTTGGGAAGATTCATCCCATGCAACGATGAGGTCGTGATCTGAAATGAGTGTCAAGGGGGTGATGAATTTGTTTCAATTTGTGGTTCGATTTATTCGACAAACTGAGTGTGGCAGCTATGGACGTTATGAATGTATAAAAGTCGAATTTACTCACCATACGTCGGACAGATTTCTTTTGAATTTCTTTACGATGTGTCGTCTGTACTTTTGAATGTTACGATGTTTCAGAGCCCTGGAATGCAGTAACTCAATGAACAATGCTCTTCAATGAATAACCAGATCTTATTTTAAAGTAAAATTTCTTTTGATGTAGGTTGGTAGAGAGCTGTATAAAAAGAGTATATTTCAGTCGGGTTGTGACAATTTCTCATCCGTCTAAGCCTTTTCTTTGATGTTGAGCTTTCATTTGAATATCTTTTTTTTGCTTTCGGTTACGTCCAAGGATGAGGCAGTATTCGAAAATTACTGATGGCCGGGGCTATCAGTATGCACGATTCAACTCAACCCTCCCTCTGCTCTCTTCTACTACTCTCTCCGCGGGACTGTCGTTAGGTATTACTTCACGGGGCTGGTTTGCAATTTATGTCCTTCTTTCTTCATCAGATGCTTATACATTGGATACAACATCTACTGTTGTTAGTTTGATTTTCCCTAGTGCTCCCGCTAGTCCTCTCCAACCGTCGAAGTTCCTTTGCTGCCACCTGTTTCACCGCATCGCATATTGCGCTAGATGTTAGCGTATGGTTTACCATGCTTTCAGGACTTGGTGTTTCTCCAATTTTTTCCTCTAGTTCTCTAGGCTCTGCACTGATATGTGGGGTTGCATGAAACAGAAAGGCAACTGTACACCATATGCTATGTTCACTCTAAGAGAGGTCCAACTATGAAGGAATGCCAAGTTTTCAACAATCCCGTCTGTGTTCAGCACAGTCTAGTAGTTAGTAGTAAACTGTCAAAACTGCTTGTGGTAGCAAAGACACTTGGAGCAGCTGGGAATACTTAGGAAGAGGACACCGAACGAAACCGCTAGGTTCCATCAATTTTCTCAAATTGTCCCTTTGTCTGAAAACCTCGCGGTTTCTGATAAAACTCGTTAAATCCTCCTCGAGTTCATCCGTCCGTGAGAGGTTGTGAACCCGGATAAGCCAACAGCGTGAATTTCAATTTATTTTGGTGGTTTTTTTCTCATTTTGTCTCTTTCTATTTTCTGGTGTTCTCAGACTATTATGACCAGTCAACAAACAGCTGTTCTGGCTGCCATTTAAAAATTGAGAGCGAGTGACATCTTTTTTGGCGGGCACTTATAAATTGAGAGCAAGTGAACATTGGGAGCGAAACCCCTTCAAGCTCTGTGGAAAGGGCCTATTGAGGTGTAAAGGGTAGAGTAAAAATTCATCCGGTTCAGTGGAAACGTAGCTTAAGAGGGAAGGGGTGTACTCTACCACTGATTCTGTAGGTTACTGATTGCGCTTGAAAAACTTGAAAAGGGCTGCTATCTCCGATGAAGTGGGTGAGAAGTGTTTTGTCAATGGCTCAAGTATCGTCGCTAAAGCAACATCTTCCACATTCTTTGGAGTCGAAACACTGTGCTCCGCAGATCGTGAGAAATGTCGCTTTTTGGATTCTAGCCTTCTCAATTCCTTGGCTAGTAGATACATTTCAAAACGCCACTTGTATGAATTCCAGGTTTGTAATGTTAAATGGTTCTATGGGTCCAATAGATGCCATTATCCGGGAGTGAGGCTAGCTTGTAAAGGGTGATTTTTTAAAAGCTACAGGAAAGTCCTTAAAAAAAAAAAAAACACATAAAATTCAGAGAAATGCATGAAATCTTTTTTTGAATCGATAGTACGGGCCATATAATTTAATGTTTGAAGATTATTTCATGCAAATGTTGACCTTCACTGCGTCTCAAATGGTCCATCCCAATTTTGGCATACTCTTTCCAACATTTCGGCCGGTATCTCACGAATAAATGCTTCAATGTTGTCTTCCAATGCGTCAATTGAAGCGGGCTTGTCTGTATAGACATGAGCTATAACATAGCCCCACAAAAAATAGTCTAAAGGCGTTAAATCGTACGATCTGACTGTGTGGCATGTGGCACCACATGTCATGCAATTCAAGCTCTTGCATTTTGGGCAAAAAAAAAGTTGGATATCATCTCACGGTAGCACTCACCATTCACAGTTACGTTACGATTTGCATCATCTTTGAAGAAGTACGGTAAAATGATGCCACCAGCCCATAAACCGCACCAAACTGTGACTTTTTATGGATGCATTGGTAGATCTTGCAATGCTTCTGGCTGATATTCACTCCAAAATCGACAATTCTGCTTATTTACGTACCCATTGAGCCAACAATGAGCTTCGATTAAGCTGACCATAAAATGGAAGAAGCGCGCAATGAACTTTCTTAACAGAGCACGCATTTTGATAATAAAATTCAATAATTTGCAAGCGTTGTTCGTTTGTAAGACGATTCATGGTTAAATTGTAGACCAAACTGAAGATGTTTGACAGTAAAACAAAACACGAAACGTGTGTCAGCTGTTGAAACCAGTGTTGCCAAAAAGATAATAGCTAACAAATCACCCTTTAGAATTTTTTAGCACCTAATTTTACTTTATCCTCTACGAACGAATTTTCCAATTTTTCCAAATCCATTGGTAACTATCATGTCGCAGGCTAGTGAAGTGGGCTAGCATGTGGTTTTTATGGTATGCAGTGAAACTCAGTTGCACACCCGGGTATGTACGTATTGACTAAGCATTATGCCAGACTCCTATTAACACAAAGAATAAGGCTGCATTTACCATAGTAAAAATTATCCGATTTGGGTCGAATATGAGCCGTTTTGTTGGAATACTTGTTGTCCTATTGATGATAATGCCGTTATCCCTCTTCGTTAGTTAAGCCCTTAGACTGTATACCACTCACGACGTTCTGGCCGACCCGACCATATGGTTGTAAGCCTATTATTCCACCAGCGTAGAAGCAAACTGTGAATTTTCATAATTCCAGATTCCAAAGTTAATTTGCTAACACAGCGATCGAGGTGCAAGTGTACACTGACTCGAAATTCACACAGCTTGCAAACATTTTCAAGGCTCAAGGTGTTCATGGAAGAATGGTGAAATATGCAACAAAAGTCTAACGCCCGATTCACAAATAGGACGTCAATGACAATAGTGCTGCTCACAAAACACGACACAAAAAAATCGCTTTCCAACACAAGGCTCATGCCTCGATAAACACACAACTCGATATTGCCTAAAGTACTCCATTTTCCAACACAATCTCTCAAATCCGCGCGCTTTCTCATTTCTCAAATCCGAGCCCCGCTGACATTTCAATCAAGTTGCCACTTAAGTTATTTGAATAAATAACCCATTCACCCACGTTGCAGCCGCAACGAGAGGAACTTTCATCAGCATGCCATCCCTTCACCTTCCGCCGAGTGTCAATGCCTTCAGTGGTTGCTTGGTACTCACCTGCTATGGGAGACGTGACATCCAGCGCCGAACGGGTGCCGTTCGCAAACGAAGTTAAAAGGGGTTTACAACCTTCGCACCGAAACAGAGCCCCAGCTACACATTAAATCATTTGATTGACAGTTACAAAAAGAAGTCAGCACGTGAAATGTAAATGTTACTCCGAAGTAAAATTCAATTTGAACTCCCTGCCCTGACGGGAAGTAACACCCTTTCGCGTTGCAGTAAGCCCGCCGCATGAAGTGGATTCCTTACCGCATCCTTTGAGGTGTCAATTGAATATGCATTAAGGTTTGCGCCAAGAATGTCCTTTCCCGAACGCTGTCAGACTGTGTTTCTGTTCGCTGCTATTCGATATTCCCATTCGCAATATTCACTTCGATTTATGATGATTTTCAGAGCATCCTAGGCTTTGGAGCAAGTGGTGGCGGTGTTTCGTCTTAGTGTTTCGTCTGGTGGCGACTATCGTGGCCGACATCAAGTTTGAACGTGATGTCGCAGTCTCGGAATGTAAAGTGGAATTGACTTCGACTGTTTATTGGTTCATTCAGGCTTTGGATGTTATGAAAATTGCATCGGAATGCTCTTTGATGGGAGGTGGGAATTCCGGGAATTCCGATTGCGGAGGTTGTTTATTGAAAATTGTCCTTTGGCTTATGGCAGAAAGTTTGGAGCGGTCTAGACGATTTGTGTGCAGCGCCATTGAGAGCAGCGCGGGCGGTTGACTGCAAGACTCTGGGGAATTTCTTGTTACAATTTCAGATGAATTTTTGGGTTTCAGAGGAAGTAGTTGGTATGTATGCAAGCGCTGTCAATGTGATGTTAGTGGTTGTTGCCGCTACTGGAGTAACTGAGATAAGAAAGCTATAGATAAAAGAAACATACAAGAGCGGTTGCAGATATGCGGATTTTAAGAAATAACACAGTTTGGTTTTGCATCTGACATACGCGGGGTGTTCAGTTCACCACACCACTTCTACCAGTTTCACGACTAAGAAAGTATAAATGCCTCGCTAATCCGAATCATCTTTCCGAACCTCTTTTTTTCCCATTATGTGCTCTACAATCCAAACCTTCCCCGATTTGTGTACGCTGTTGTCCGAATTACATCTAAAAAACATAGTAACAGTCATTTTGGTTTTCACTGTGATTTTGTTCAGTCTTTACACGTCGTTCGCCTTCTGGCGACCAGAATTACACATTCGCATTCTTCATTGTTGCTGATTTTTCATATATTTTTATTCTTGTAGGCTGAACATGAGCTAGGACGATTTTCCTTTATATAACTCTGTTTCAAAATTGCCGATAAGAGAAAGAACATAACTCTCGCACTGAAAAAAAGAAAGAGAAAAGAAAAAAGTCGGAAGCGGTGTCTGTGGGAAAACACTAGCCTGAGACAATGGGGTTTCTTGTCTTGTAGTCGTAGTTGAATTCCCCCTTGATTTGAATCAGCAAGACATTACTTAATTAACCCTTTTGGACCCAGATAAAACTTGGCGGTGGAAATAACAAAATTTGTTTACTGATTGGTAGGAGGTATTATTGTTATAAGAAAATACAAAAGAAACCAAAGAAAATATATCTCCTCCAAGCAAAGCATTCTCTTCCAACGCATAAAGTTGCACACACTTTTCGCATTGCCAACGTGTTTTTGTGTCAAAAGCACACGGTACATATTGATACCACTGCGACTGGCACTGCAGAAGCTGTTGGTCGCAAATGTCCACTTCTTGTGTGCCTCAAAGAGTGACAACCAAGGTATCCACGACACTGAAGCTGATCTAACTTTTCATCGTTCGTTAGAATGTGAAGACGCCATGAGTTTGCCTGCGTGAAAAAAAACCACCACCATTTTTTGCCAATTATAGTAGTGCGGTACAATGAAATTGATTGATCAGCTTGATCTACACCCATACCCTTGTTGTATCTTTGGAAAACATGCGGAAGTCCAACAGCTACCTTTTTCGACTCTACCTGGTATGTCTCCCGGAAAAGCATTGCTCTGAATATGGTCTTCATCACCTGCTTCTTCATCGGTAAGCGCAATCGGTTCTGGGGGAAGTACAACAAAAATTATCTCTATTTCTCTTCCTCAAGCATTATAGCATCAAGTGCTTCTTCAAGCCCGCGGTATTCGTTACGACTGCTGAATGTTCGTTTAGCCATTGATTGTACAACAATTAGCTTTGAAAGAAAATAAGAATAATTTTTACCCTGATGTTCCCACTGGCCCCAATTTGGGACACCAATATAAAACGGTACCCTCCACAAACGGTGTTCAACTTTGATAAAATAATATAATTTTATTTTATAGCAAACACTATATTCATGTACATTTTGTAAGAAAATTAACAGACTTAGCAGACAGTTTTCACTGATCACTGAAACAACTCCATATGATGTGCTGCAAAATCACTTTTAACTATTTCTGTTTGCTCTTCTGTCTAAAAACACGTCAATAGCTTCCTAAGGATCGAATGTCAACGGAAGAAGGAATAAAAAACAGATTACTAAGAATTTTAAGGCATTTATTTAGGTGTCCTCCTTTGGGCACGGCAGACGTATATGGATTAAGACAAGTTTCTTTACCGTGGATAGTTATCCTTCGTCAAACCGAAGAACACCATTTTGTTTTGTTTGCATTTCTTCTAAGGTCCCTTAAGGCTGACCTTTGTTACAACTGTAGTAGCTATATTGTGGATAAACTTAGTGTAAAGAGAAAATGAGTTCAAAGGTAGACCTAGTTGATTCGACGAAACATAACTTCAGTGGATGAAATCTGCCTAGCCATCTTGGCTTAATGGGAATGACAAATATAAGAAGAAAAAGCGGCCAAAACTCCATTTTCCAAAATGTAAATTTATGAAGACTTGTTTTCCTACCGGTTCCTGTATACGCATTAAACAATTCACCGCTATCTTTTAGAATGCGTGTCTATATACTCGACCACAAATTTGTTCAAAGTCCGAATTTGGGAGATTGTGTTATAAAGGGTGGTTTTTTTTTAAGGGCCGATGTTGAATGTGAACCACACCTAAACGTCAAGTTTTTTTCTGCATTTCATTTGACATTTCTCAATTCCAGACTAACTCAATTTGAACCATGGAAAGACATGCAATCGAGCAACGCGTTAAATTTATTCAGGCTTATTATGAAAATGGGCGTTGAAAATGCATATCGTACACTTCGTGCTTTTCTTCAGTTCAATGATTTTAATCGTCCAAATGTGTGTACAATCGGAAAAATCGTGCACAAATTTGAGAAAACCGTGCCTGTAGCAGAAGTGAAAACACCAGTCCATGCTCGTACAGCTCGTATTGCAGAAAATATTTCTGCTGTTCGCGATAGTGTAGCTGAAGAGCCGTCCACCTCAACTCGTCGTCGTGCCCAACAATTGCACCTCTCACGCTCGTCGTTGATGAACATTATGCATAAAGCCTTGCATTTACACGCTTACAAGGTGCAATTGACTCAAGAACTAAAGCCTCTTGACCATTTCAAGCGTCGTCAATGGTCAGAATGGTGGCAAGAAATGGCAACAGTGGATGATCAATTTTCTAAGATAGTCATCTTCAGTGATGAGGCACACTTTCACCTCAGTGGATTCGTCAATAAGCAGAATTGCCGCATTTGGGCGAATGATAGTCCAAGAGTGATTGTCGAAAAACCAATGCACCCACAAAGAGTGACTGTTTGATGCGGTTTATGGGCTGGTGGCATCATCGGGCCGTATTTTTTCCAAAATGAGGCCGGTCAGGTAGTTACTGTGAATGGTGTTCGCTATCGTGAAATGATAACGAACTTTTTATTGCCTGAATTGGAAGATATGAATGTGGACGATATGTGGTTTCAACAGGACGGCGCCACTTGCCACTTGCCACACTGCTAACGAAACAATGGCTCTTTTGCGCGACAAATTCAATGGCCGTGTTATCTCACGTGGAGGCGATGTCGATTGGCCGCCAAGAGCAACAGGATGAGATAATTCGGCACATTAACGGCATAGTATAATATTTCCTAAATAATTTGTGTTTTATTAAAAAATCAACATCGGCCCGTAAAATTTAAATTTATGAGCGAATGTGTGAAATCAGGCTAGGCCGGAAAAAAAAAACGCTAATGTCAACGACATACATTTTCAGATTCAAAATTAGTTAGCTAGAGAATGAATGACATACAAATCGGTTGATTCTGTTACTTACCAAGATAATGTCCTCTCCGACAGAGTTTTTAAATTAGCTGCAATTTTCCGGATTACCACCTCATTAGCGGCTATTATTATGATGCGGAATATAAACCAGCCAAGTTATTTCACCCGCCTTGAATTTAAAAAATTAATGCAAAACGAATGCACAATTTTGAACGAAAAGTACAAAGCCGAAGACGTTTTGATTTCACGTATCAGAAATGAAGTACATTTTTGACAACCATTTTTTATATCGTTTTCTAAAACCAATTCGCCCAATCAAAGAACAGCATTTTCGTTATTTCGTGAATAGTTGTCAAAAATTCATGAATAATTGTCAAAAAGCCTCTAGGACTAGGGGAATTTCAGCTGTGAAGTTGGGCATCTCTATAATGCTTCATTACTGTCACTTATCTTCAAATAATCAGTTTTAATCTTGACAGTATCACGTTCTGATTAAATTTTGATGAAAAATTCGGCGAATTTGTAAAAAGATTTTCAACCTCTTTTAGACGAATCACGAAACAGTATTCGCTTTTTAATTTTCTTTTACACAGACCTTGTTCTGACAATAACGAACAAAAAGATGCCCCAAAAATCCGGGGTCCGAATACTGCCCTTCCCCTGTTTCTTCATCAGTTTTTCATCCACGATTTGCATCCACATCCACCAACTTAGCATGTTGCATTCATTGGTTCAATTGCTCCAGACATTTTTGGTGCTGAGCTTGCGCAAAATGCCAGCCAGCAGTTGTACAACAGATTAGACTACATATCTAAATTAATTCTTCGAATCAGAGCCACTTCCACGCCTTTGGCTTAAACCTTTCTCAATTTTTTAGAAACACGTCTAAAGTGCAAGCCATGCACATAATCAACTGGGGTGAATGTATGAAATAATTTATCAACTTTAAATTATTGAATTTATTGAAAATATGTCCTTGCGATGATCTTGCGCCTGGTGCCCATATACGACATTGTCGTCCGAAGTTGATTCGATCAACATGAGAACCGATGAGGGTGTTATCAGTCTACGGCTCGGCGGACAGGCGTGTAGTTGCAAATTATCGATTGACTGACTTACACTTTGTGAATCTCGTTTTCTCATCATCATCATTCACTGTATGACGCTCGCTACTGTAGATACAACAATAACAAGATCTTCGGATCTAAACTCATCCAATGTTTATATCATCTTTCGCAAACACCTGTGTTTCTTTCTTTTGTGCACACACAAAATATAGTTTCTCAATAATGACTTAAAAATAACTCAGGTTTATATTGTGTGTGTTATATGTGTAGAAGTGGCGTTGACCCCTACACACTTGAGCCTACGCAGCCCAGGTTCCTTTGAGTCACTCACAACACTCAAAGAGTATAACTGGCTCGAAAACGCTTCTCAAATTGGCCTTTCGGAGTCGGCATGAAACTGTAGCCTCTTCCACTCGTGAGAGAATAATAGCACGTACAGCACTAGTGGCTGCTGAGAAACTAAGCCCTGGCCTTCTACAAAACTATCTGCCCCCTCATCGCATTTATAATGGCGCTACTGCTCCGCAGAGGGCCAGTGCCTACATCTAATATCCCACTATGTCATTCGCCAAGTTTCTCATTTGAATGGCTTAGTATGGTACAGCAAGTACACCGTTGATCTAAAACCGCAAATCCTTTTGCATGCACTTATCCTTTTCAGTAACAGCTGGAAAACAAATTCTTAGAACTCAAGTTGAGAAAAGCGCTGAAAACAAATTAGATTTTAAACCTCTCCAAACTGCTAATACGCATCAATCCACTCCCGAATATCAATGTCCACCATCAGCGAAGGGACACATTCGAATCCAGAGTGAGATATTGCGAACAAGATAAATAACTTTATTGGCTGCAACGAGGTGCACGTGTGCGGCATAATTATCAAACGATGACAGAGAAGCCGACGCCATCGAATCGTCATCATTCACGACGACGTCGTCAGTCTCCATCGCTGTCGCCATCGTCAATGGCCTTAAATGGTTACATATGCTCCGCAGCAGACGCACTCGTAAAAAAACCACACACACAAAACTAACTCATGACGTCTTGTCATCTGCGGATCAATATCGCGCGAGCAGTGCGCCCAATAAAAACAACCAAAAGGAAACCCAAAGCTCCGCAATAAATTGTGATTTATGAGAAAATTCTGGGACCTTGCATCGCATCGGGGAGATGGAACGGAATGCTGTTGCATCGGAAGGTGTAATCTTACCCGAGCCCCCTGGACGTTGCCACCGCAATACTTGACACCCAATTAAAATGCTCAGTAGTCGGATACAGTTTCCTTATGTAGACTGCCCTTGTGTGTGCGTCGCAACTCGCAAGACGCACAGTCCATTCATTCCCTGTAATCTCACACTCGGTACGTGTGCGTATTCCAGAAGTCATAGCGATTTTATCGGATTTCCTGGGGAAAATCCATTTTCCATTGCCGCCCGGTTGTGATTATAAATCTGTGTAAATCCAGATACTCAACAGCAGAAACTTGTTAATTATTTTGCTTAATTGCCATCTGGAGCGGGTGTGAGTGTTGGGATGATGTATCTGTGGTACGTGCGTCCATTTGATGATGAGATGCCCGCAGTCTGCTCCCGTTGCGGTGGATGTAACTTACTCGTTGTAGTTCAGAGAAAGTTTACCATCGTCACCGACGACGCAGGAGTATCTCGTGTGATGAATCCAGCTATTTAACCAGCCGTGGTCTCTGCTACTAAATCTTGTGCACTGCTACCGTTTATCAACCCAGCTCCAAGCTTAGAGCCTTCTTGTGCTCCCGCACACACTATTTATAATTAATTTTGGGTAAAAAGAAGGATCATTTCGTTATGAGGCGATGCCCTTCCTGGGGCTGGGTGTTGTTCCCTGGAGAGTGACCTTTTTGGCTTTTTAATGTGTCCGCATGTGTGATGGTCGGAAGGATGTGCTGTACACACCACCGCGTGTGTGTGCTGGCGTATTAGCTTTAAGAGGACATTTTTGGAACACAAACTCAGATACGACAGGACATAACGATGCATATAAATTTGATTATTATTAAGTAAGATACATTACGACGAATATCTAATGTATACGGCAAGCCTTGTTGCTTAGTTTCGGTGCTCGGGGAATGGGGATGTAACAGGGAGCGCTCATAAGACAAAGGTGAGCAGTTGATGGGGACTGGGTAAAGGGTGTGAAAAAGGGTTAATGCCAAATGTCCTTTTGACGTGCTATGAGAGGGAATAATTACCTTCCGCATGTGCTTGAATGTGTTACAGGTTCGAGGCACTGAGTACACTATGGCGTGCAGATGGTACAGACTACAGGGTGTGGAGGGGAAGAGAACGTCGGAGTATACACATTGATGACATTTCACGTGACAAGTCTGGTCTGGTTGACCATACAACCGGTTGGCTGCTTATGACACCATCAAATACTTTACGTGTTTGCAAACTTGTTTTGTTGTGTCCTTAAAATATAACAGTTGGGTAGACGCCTGTCACACAAGTGATAAATATTTCATAAAATCAGAAACAAAGACTCACGTTTTCTTAATTATTTTATAAACTAATCTGAGGGAGTGGGTTTTATAGACTCCTGGGTTTTTAAGACAATACTGGCATATCCAATCGGGCATATGGTCGGCAGCATGTGAGGATTGCCAAACGAGAGAAATGATCGACCGTTCTTGCATGCATTGTGGACGTATGTCCTTTATTAATACCAATGATGTTGGCATCCAATCCGCCGATTGAAAGAAAACAATCACAATCTACTAGTATTCCTCCAAGAATTATACGTTATTGTTCTGCTGATGCATGGTACGCAGCGTTCAATGGGGGAACAAAAAATTAGAGTTGGCCCTAATATGCTGAGTCGCCATTAGACCAATATAACAATACGGTAAATAGCGATCTCAGATAATCGATTTTGTCGGGCGCCAGTCTTATATAAATTTGGCAAAGAAAAACCAAACAAAATTTCAAAAATGTCGATAAAAAATATAAAATTTTAAGCAGGTGAGGCAAGTCTCATTTAGGGTAGTTTTGTTCACAATTTCTCAACTTGCCGGAAAACTGGGAGTTGATCAACTTCGCAGTTGGTCTCAACTCGTTATTTAACCGGCAAGTTGGAAATTTATTTTGTTCACTATTTCAAGTTACAGTCTGCAATTTAATATCCAGAAGTTGTGCAACTTTCTCTTTTTAAATTTACCCTGGAATGTTTTTGACAAATCACACATAGAAGGTCATCTTCTACTTTGAATTTACGGTGTGTCCTGTTCGTGTGCGCTATGCGAAGGAGAATTCAAAGCTAACGTTATCACCAGAGATAATGGTTGCCTAATCTCTATCCTCCATTATTACTGGTTTTCCCTCGCTGCCGGCATGTCATGGAGAACAGTACAAGCGAAGCTTAGAATGCTTACTCTAATAAAGACTGCCTTCGTCTAATGAATTGATCCGAGCGAATAATATTGACGATTGGTCAGTGTGTATTTGTCCGTAATTCATGGGCGTGTTAACAAATAAAAACGAATCTATCAAATACTTCATTATTTCAAATCAAATGGCCACATTTGTCCGCTTTGAGAGACGAAAACGCCTATGGACGAAAACAGAGAGAGAGAGAGAGAGATAGAGAGAGATAGAGAGAGAGAGAGAGAGAGAGAGAGAGAGAGAAAGCAAAATACCCAATTTCATCCTTAGCTTCTACTATTGTTGTGAAAATTCGGAGTTGATAAAGTCATGGGTTGTACTTTGAAAGTTGAAACCATCAAATTTGAAGAAAAATCTCAAAGTTGAGTTTAACTTTTTTTTAGTGAACAAATCGACCCTTAATGACCCAAACAGGGGGGTTGTATACCAATGCAACTTTTATGCACCGAGAAAATAATATTTTTTATTTAATTTAATTTTCATTGTATTTCTTCAAACAAGCAAATTGTGGACACTACTTATGACTTAAGACCCGAAATTGTGTGAACTGAGGCGGCTTATAAGTCGACAATAGATTTGTGGATTTCTGACCCATCTAAGTGGGACATAAGTCCATATATTTCGATTATGGACTTATGACTTGCGGACCTATGTCCCTGCAACTGTGTTGCCGTGTGAAATAAACAATTCTGTACATATTTGATCTGCCAAATGCATTAAACAGACAACCTAAGAATGGCAACATTGTTTTCTAAGAGAGCGGATTTGATAGTTCTCGTTGGGGTTAGTTTGGTCTGGTAATTCTTCATGAATAGACTCAAGCCGGAGAAACATTTACAAATTGTTTAAATTTACGGTCAATTTACAGACACTCGATAAAGTGAAAGGGGCATATCCACTGTAGCGAAATTGTAGATTGTTACGAGGGTCCGTCATCAAAAATAGAATACAATTACAATTTTGGTTGCAATTACTGAAAAACAAGCCAAGACTTGTAAGAATATAATTTAATATAATATAAAATAATATGGATCGCACTTCAGCCCGTAGAGGGCCACAGCCTAGCTTCTCAAGCAAGCACTTGTGTCGTGCGTGCTATTGTCCTTTTACGAATTGAAGGGGCCTATAGTTTTATGCTCCTCCGAACGGCCAATTTGAGAAGACCTTTCTGTGCTCATTGGCAGCGACTCGAAAGAGGTGAGCCTGTGAACCGGGAATCGAACCTAGGCAGCGAGGTTCGGTTGCGTAGGCGTCGACGCACGTGCCACAACGCCACGGCTGCCACGATTAATATTATTTCCAACAGAAACATGTCATCAGAAAGAAAAGGGAAAATGTAAATTAATATCGCCTTTTCGTGTAACCTTTGATGTAATCCACCTTCTCTAGAATCTCTAGAAGATACTGAACAAATCCAATGATTTGCATGTAGCTGTTGTTCTTTCGTCTTCTTAAACGTGTTTTTGCATTCTGAAAGGTTCAAAGAAAATACAAAATCATAGGTTCACTGTAGAGAGATTATTTTGTTTTGTTTACTATTTACAATTTTACTATTTAATTTATGAATTAATTGTATAATTTCGAAAACCATAGTGCACTTCGTTAAACTTAAACTAAAGCCATTTTCGAAACACCATTACATTCAGAAATTGTGACCCTCATTGGCCATTGGTACATCTGTCTTCAAAAATGACGATGGTTATTATTTGACTTTGCTCTAGCTGGGATTCGAACCAGGGACCCCTCGAATGAAGGACAGACACTTAGCCAATTGCGCCATCCAGTACTATTAACTTTAGCTTGTCATATTATATATATGCACTAGGGGATCTTATCACAGTTGATGATCATTTGCTACCATTTCGTGGCCGTTCACCCTTGACATAATACATTCCGTCAAAAGCAGCCAAGTATGGCATCAAGTTATGGATTGCTGCTGATGCTGAGACCTATTCTGAATACAATATTGAGGTCTATGTTGGTCGGGATCGCAAATGTGCTCCTGCCTCGTTCACCAGCCCTGAACGGTCGAAATGTAACCTATGATGGTTAATCGTGTGTCTCTGAAACAGATGTCTTATAGTCGATAATCGTACCTACACCTTAAGACATCAAAATACTCGTTTGTCGGGAGTAGCACACAAAACAACACACAATTCCACGACGACAGGATGAATTCGTGTGGTATTCCATGTGAAAATCCAAACTCTCGTCGTGAATGTCCAACAATTCAATGACCCCAATGAGAGCGCATTCCGCTGCAGTTCAACAACAGCACTTACCTCACTCATTTAAGTACTTCTGATACATACCTTCACCATCTAGCAGCCGCCAGCAAATTGCAACAGAAAATCCACCGACCACAAAAAAAAAAAAAACGAACAGATGACGCCTTCCATAAATGAAAATATCTCGGATTTGTATCAGATACAAAAATATCTGATATCTGTCCGCAGGAGAAGAGGAAAATAAAAAGTGAAAAAACAGAATACAACTAACAAACCCCTCGGCCAGCTGAACACAGTGACAACTGATCATCGCTCCGGCAGCAATCCAATGTGACAGTCGCGCCTGTCGATCATCGATCTCTGCTGGCACTTGTCTCCCGATATTGTTCACGAGTTTTTCTGCGATCACAGGCCGAATCCAACAATTCTGCGGGACGTTGCTGCCAACAAGCCATTTAGCCACGCTACGAGCACCGGAAAAAAGATCCAGATCAAACCTCGCGATTACAGCTGGTTTACCCGGTGGTTTACACGAGATGGCGAATTCCTCGCAGCTCGCCAAGTGGAGGCAGCCCCAGCTCATTTCTTGGGACAAAGTGGATATGACTATTTTTTTGTATAAGCTTCAAAAATTAATATTAATATATTGTTGCACATTGATTTCGCCTGATAAACGCTGCGGAATACGATGGACATAATGAGATAAAGTCCGACATTATGTCGGATCGCCTGATAGGCGTTCGGTTTTTGTGACTCCTCACGGGCTGATGGATGGAATCAGACACTTGGGACGTGGCTGGTCGCAGTGGCAGTATGCCGCGTCACATGGGAAATGTTTCAGCGGTTTTACGCACTCGTTTTTCTGTCCTTCTACCTCTGGGGTCAATAAAAAGGGTGTAAATTCAATTTCTTTAATTAGAGCTAATTATTTATGCGGTCTTTATCCTTGCGTACAGGCTAAGCTCCGGCTGCGGTATGCGTGCTCCTTGGCGTGCGTCCGAATTCGACTTTGAGATTAATTAATGAGGTCATTTAGGTTACACAATGTTCGTGTTAATTTGATCGAATAAAAAGATTAAATCGAATAATTTCTCACTTTGAGACGTCTT
This sequence comes from Eristalis tenax, assembly GCA_905231855.2. Lineage (NCBI taxonomy): Eukaryota > Metazoa > Arthropoda > Insecta > Diptera > Syrphidae > Eristalis > Eristalis tenax. The sequence goes on along the minus strand of HG993125.1, from coordinate 33,724,032 downwards.
CAGTTAGTTTTTGAAGTGGAGTGTGGGCGACTGAGTTGTCGCCTAGCTGGGGTGTCCGAGTTGTTTATGGATGCCTTGGGATGCGTGAAAAGGGTAGTGCTTGATTTGCATATTTTTGTTTTCACTACATATTCACCATGAAAGGAGGTGTTATCCTTGGTTTCACTTTTACTGGGGTAGTTTTCACACCCTGTTTTAGTTTTAATGACTTTGTCACTCCGGCTCTTTATTGGATAATTTATTGTTTCTAGTATTTTGCCATGGGCATCGCCAAAGGTGTCATCAGGAGCAGTAAAACAGATGATCAGCTTTCATGACACTGAGTGGGGAGTACATTTTAGTTCTGTTTAATATGTTAATTGCTCAACTCTTCCTGTAGTGTAAGAATATGCTTAAAAATAAAATGAGGATGGCTGGCCGAGTCCATTTTTAGCAGACTGTTGTGTAGACTTACATGGATTCATTATTTATTTGTATTTTTTATTTCATCAATGGATATAAGTTAACACGGTCTCAATGTTGCAAAGTGTGTGAAGCTCTCCAGGTTGCCGAGCATGCCAGACGCAGAGAAAGAATCCGACACCACAGTGGGAGCGTCGCCGACCATCCACCGTGGGTCCGAATAGCATCAAGGCCATCGTTCAACGACATCGAACGATGAGAATAAGAAGGGTAGGTTTAGTTTTAAGTTGACTTCGGGCTGAGTAACGTCAGCAGTTTAATTTTAATAAATAAAATCCCTCGCAGAGGGAAACGAACAAGAATATGTGTTTAATTTATAAAATCTTGTGACTACATTTAATTATTATTCATATTATTAAAGATATCTAGTACAATTCTTTTAGACATATGATAAATTGAATTAAATAGTTCGTTTATACCAAATTTCGTCCTATGATGAGGAATAAATGAGAGAACGTCCCAATTTCTTCGATTTCTCTCAGGAATATAAAATGGTACAAGGGACCCATATTTTAATATTGGGTCTATAACTAAATACGTTTGCTAAGAGATGGCGTAACGTGTATTATTCCATTGGAACATGCGTTGGAAAGCTACTGTCATTGTACGTTCAGTATATGTCATTCATTTGAAGCGTAAACAACTATACTTTTTTTCTCTCAAAAATGTCGAACTTTATGCCTGAAAAAGTGGTTTTGCGGGGAGTTCTTCTTCATTACTTTGATATGAAGAAAACTGCTGCCGTAAGTCATCGTATTTGGGTGGAAGTTTATGGTGAACATGCGCTAGCTGAGCGAAAGTGCCAAAAGTGGTGCTTCTGGCTTGGCCAACCAGCCAAATCAACGGTAAGGCGCGAAGGTAATTCCCTGTATTTGGTGGGATCAGAAGGGTGTGATGTATTATGAGCTGCTAAAACCGGGTAAAACCATCAATGAACAACGCTACCGAACGCAATTAATCCGTTTGAAGAGAGGAGTAGCCGAAACACGACCGGTATATGCGACCAGGTACGAGGCAATAATTTTCCATCATGACAACGCTCGCAACCATGTTGCTATTCCGGTTAAGAACTATGTGGAAAACAGTGGATGGGAAGTTTTACCCCACCCGCCTTATGGTCCAAACCTTGCCCCGTCGTCCTCACTGAAATAAGGTTCAGCACAGAGCAGAATATCAAAAATTGGCTTGATTCATTCTTGGCTGCCAAGCCGGTGCAGTTCTTTTGGGATGGGATCCACAAATTGCCAGAAAGATGAGAAAAAGCCATAGCTTCAGATGGGCAATAATTTGAATAATACTATTGTACATGTTTTTCTTAAATAAACGTTCAAATTTTGAAAAAAAAAACCGCTCGAATTTAAATATATACCCAAAACTACAATCATGACTTCGACATATCCTGTACTTTGGAAAGTTTCAAAGAAAACAAACACGCCTGCATATCGAGCAATCCTTCCGTTTTTGTCGAATGTGTTTGAATCGATTATCACTCAAGAGATTAAAGATCACATTGAGGGACACAACTTTTTAAGTCCTATTTCGAAAAGGACACAGCTGTGTTACAGCCTTGCTTAAAGTAACCGACGACATACGAAATGCTATTGACGAAGATGAAACAACCTTACTAGCTTTACTTGACTTTACGAAAGCATTCGACAGTGTTAACCTGTCAATACTTCGTGAGAAACTTTCCTCCCAATTCAACTGCAGTAATCCCACTAATAAGTTAATCTTCTCGTATCTCACCAACCGTTCAAGCTGTGTTTTATAACTCAAAACTGTCGTTTTTTCGTGACGTTCACATCGGTGAACCTCAGGGTTCTATTCTCGCTCCGTTATTGTTCTCAATGTTCATTAATGATCTTCCTAAAGTGTTGTCTTAACTTGTTGAAGATTCAGTTGTAAAATTAAATGAGGATTTGAGCTAAATTACGCTCTCATGCTTAATCCTGACAAAACCAAAGTCATTCCATTTCCAGAACACCACCCCTCCCTTTCGAACTTAATCTCAGTTCCAGTCGAATATGTAACATGTGCTAAAAGTCTTGGTTCAATGGGTAAAAGTGAACTAACATGGAGTGACAACTACATAGATAGCGTAGTAGCAGAGGTATATGCGTCTCTTAGAGGTTTGTCAAATAGCAAAATTTATACTCCCACTAATTGTAAAATTATAGCTTGCCAAAGCACTCATAGTCCCTATCTTAACGTATGGCTGTGAATTATTTTCTGACTGTGATAACTTCTCCCAGCAAAACTTGTTGTAAGCAACCAACGCGCCTGCACGGTATGTCTTTAACCTTCGAAGATTCGATCATGTCTCGGACCAACGTCGCTATCTTCTTGCAAAGGGTGATTTTTTAGCTATTATCTTTTTGACAACACTGGTTTAAATAACTGACGCACGTTTCGTGTTTTGTTTCACTGTCAAACATCTTCAGTTTGGTCTATAATTTAACCATAAATCGTCTTACAAACGAACAACGCTTGCAAATTATTGAATTTTATTATCTGTATGTGTGCTCTGTTAAGAAAGTTCATCGCGCGCTTCTTCCATTTTATGGTCAGTTTAGACGAAGCTCATTTTTGGCTCAATGTGTACGTAAATAAGCAGAATTGTCGATTTTGGAGTGAATATCAGCCAGAAGCATTGCAAGAGCTACCAATGCATCCAGAAAAGTCACAGTTTGGTGCGGTTTATGGGCTGGTGGCATCATTGGTCCGTACTTCTTCAAAGATGATGCGAATCGTAACGTTACTGTGAATGGTGAGCGCTAACGTAAAATGCAAGAGCAACAAGACGGTGCCACATGCCACCCAGCACGCGCAACAATGGACTTATTGAGAGCGGTCAATTGGCCGCCGGTCAATTTGCCGCCTAGATCGTGCGATTTAACGCCTTTAGACTAATTTTTGTGGGGTTATGTTAAAGCTCAAGTCTACACAGACAAGCCCGCTTCAATTGACGCATTGGAAGACAACATTGAAGCATTTACTCGTGAGATACCAGCCGAAATGTTGGAAAGAGTATGCCAAAATTGGACTAAGCGGATGGACCATTTGAGGCGCATTCAAGGTCAACGTTTGCATGAAATAATCTTCAAACATTAAATTATATGGACCGTACTATGGATTCAAAAAAATATTTCATGCGTTTTTCTGAATTTTATGTGTTTTTTTTTTTTTTTAAACTTTTCTATAGCTTTTAAAAAATCACCCTTTATATGAATTGAAGGCATTTTTAAACTACAGGTCGTGCACCCTACTCTTTTAAATCATTCAAAGTAAACAGCCTAATTATCTGTATGAAAAATTAACTTTCTGTGCGAAACCTCTTCATTCATGTCTAACATCGCGCAGGCATTTTTTCATTCATGCTGTACACCCGTGGAATCATCTTCCTTCACAAGTACGGTCTAATCGATCTGTCCTCTCACATTTAATTCTTTTTAATTCTATGTCATTATCACTTTATGTATTCAATCAATGTAATACTAGGGCAGACAACTGGCACAATAGGAAGTGCCAATGGTGGTCTCAGTCCTAGCCTGGCCACTAGGACCGCCAAGTTTCTTCAAATAACAGGCGAAAAATTAAAAAAAAAAAAAAACAGGAGAATTAGACGAATTTGGCGCACGTAGTGCTACTCTAAAATGTTTGCTATTTGAGATGTCACACAACGATAGGTACCGCCTCCAGAATTGTTTCTACAGAAAGTTAAGACCTGAGGTTTTACCTGTCGTTTGATACCAAACTTATGATTCTTGAATTGAGTTCCGCTAGATTCGTGTGGAATGATGACAATGCACTCCGCCCTTGATGTTGTTCTTGTAGGTGGCGGCTTGCTCTTCTGACTCGTGCTCATCTTAGATACCAAAGCAGCATCAGTTAAAGAGTACGGATAAATCAAGCCAAAGAGTGTGTAGTATTCGATGATAATATAACTACTAACTAAAATACTAGCGATCCTTAATACTCAATATTTCCAGTGCGCAACCATCTACAATACCTGTAGGCACCCAGACTGCCATACATTGGAAGAAAGGCGATACCACTCAAAACCAGTTTACTAAGAAAAACCCCGTGAAGTGCAGCTCCTTCTAGCTATTTGGGCAGATTAAAAACAATCAGTCCAAAAGAGACTACAAGACATGTTTCCCCCACAATTGGGAATCTGTAACGTTGGGCCTTAGTCGTATGTTACATTCGACATTCCTCTATATTTTCTCGGTACACAAAGCAACAAATCATGACCAGATGTCTGGTTAATTACCACAATCACGTTTCGTTTCTCACCAGCCTCCGAATTCGTTGTCACTGGATTAGCATTTTCTAAAAATTCCGAGTACAAACATCAATAAACAATCGAAAGGAATGTTTCCAAACAACGAAATCCTGTGTGAAATTTCGCATGAAAAGCGATCTACTCCCAAAGGAGGGAACACGTTGTCCCTGGATTCAATCGAATCCCCCCCGAAAAAAGGGAAAATATGAAAAATTATGAAATGCTCATATCCTTTGTGTGCAACACCATTTTTCATATTTTTTGTTTTCCATTGTTAGAAGTTGAATCCTTCCATTTCGGCCACCACCGCAGACCACCGATTGAATGGACATGTTAATGCCAACAGTGATGCGTGGTGTGATTTTGTTTTTCCACCCTAAATGTTTGAATTCCTGCCCAATCACACTTTGGCCCCCATGGGATAGCCAAAATATTGACAAAACGAAGGAAAGGCATCAAATCGTTCGCTGACTAGTCTCGACTATCATGGTGGCCCAACGTCATTGAATTGACAGATTCAATTGGCACGCAGGGACTAAAGGTGTGCGGTGAACGCAAGAGCGTAGGGTTTTTCTGTGTTTTCCGTTTCTTTCAGCTTGAGTCGTGTACGGCATCCGTGAAGGATGTCAAAACGGACATTGGGCGAATGCCTGTGTCATAACATTCCAACGATACACAACTGCGATGATGATGAGCCGTAGCTGGAGGAGGACACCTTGGTCGTGGTTTGTTGATTTATTCCATGTCAGTGTAGATTGTCATTCTTCACAAATTTATGACGTGAACGAATTGTCCACAAAAGGGTTGCCTTATGATTAATGCTTCGCCGAGAGAATGATATTGATCTCAAAATTTGATTTGGAATTGTGAATTTATATACATCGCTTACTTGGATAATGTACACTTGCGTGGACTTAATTGTGAATTTAAAAAGAGTATAAGCGTCATACTGCATTCCAGAGATTCGTATTTTGGAGTAAAGAAGAAGGAGAATATTGAATTATGAGGAGTCTGAAATAGGGTTGCTTATTATACATCGTTACATCGAAAACATCGGTGTATGGTTTTTTCGATGTTTAACGATGTATCTAAGTATTTTATTCGATGCACGAGGGAAACCACGGCTCACAGACACTCTCTGTGTCAAAAATATATTTTCTATACATTAACAAACATGTAGATGCTGTCCTGTCCAGGGCCCGAGAAACTTTTGCAATTATAAAGAAGCTGTCTTACAACAGTCAACTGTATGCGAAGGTGGAGGTAATCTGCTACATGACCCCCATACGGCCAATGCTTACATATGGCTATCCCGTATGCTTCAACGTGAGTGCAAGCTTGATGGAAATGATTCGGGTGTTTAAGAGGGCTTGCCTTCAGCTTTAAAAACACCAGACTCCCAGAACAGGAAATTATATTCCAATGGAATCTTATATAATCTTACAGGGCAAACCTGATAAAACAAACTCCTGCTAAAGTTGATTCGAGTGTGCAAACGAGTACACTTTTTTCCAAAGCAAGAGTCGGTGCATTGTTGAAAATCGAAAGAGCATTCAATAGTTTGAGTCCTTAAATCATACAATTCCTCAAGAAAGTTTTTTAAAAGAGAACATTTTTTAAAAAAATTCGACTATTCTATTTTAGAGTAAACCGCATAATGTTGTATGTATTCTCGCTTTGTAAGATTTGCAGATCTCTACATTCCTTGTAAAAGAGCTTCATCCTCTTCCTCGCCTTTGCAGCTTCTACAGAAATCTGATCAGGCTGTGTGATCAGCTAGGCCATGAGCTTCGCAAGTCAATGACCTATCGCTACATTTTAAACATTGTTTTGCAGACATCGGAGTCTAGTATTCTAAGAGAGCATTTGAAGAGTATGTTCTGACCAATCTCCTATGCAACAAATTACTTTCAAAATTGCCTCAATTACCTCAATTTCAATGAAATTGTGTACGACATTTTGCATTATATCAAATTATGACAGTTTCCGTGCAGTCATGCCCACTCACCAGTTAACTTGTAGATTTTCACAGATTCTGTTTTCATTCGTTGCTTTGTTTGGAAAAAATACGTTCTGTGTTCTATTTTCCGTACAATATCGGCGAAAAGACATTTCGCTGTCTGACCAAATTGTCTCAATCGCAGTGTGATTACTTTGGGCAATTTCGAAAAACCACTCCCTTCTCTCTCACCGTGGGTGTCCCCTGTTACGTTTTCCGACTCTCAAATTGTCCCTGCACTATATAAAGCATTTAGCCATTGGATTAATAAACCTAGTAGTGTCCTTTTCAAAATGTTTGCGCCTGTTGCAGGTAGATTTTCGGTGACGTTGGAGTCGGCGCACGAAATGTCTCATGTCCAAAGTTTGGAGAATGGCATTTTTATAACGACCGATGAAGTGTGTTACTTAGCTTTCGATCGAAGTTTGTTATTTCTTCTTCGACGGTAGTGATTCCTAGGTCTCTTTGGATATCACTATTCCTGAGATACCACAATCGGCCGTTTTTATTTTGAAAGGACTACATTAATCCTCTTGCTTTGTTGCAACCCCAGTTCGGTGCTTGCTTGTATACAAGCAGTTCGTTATACATGCTGAACTTGGAGTGCCTTTCCGCCGGTTCTCAAGCTCATCAAGTTTCTTTTTCACGTGGGCCTTCCACTTGAGTTTCGCGACAAGAGTCATATCAAGATATTTACCTTCATTAGCGTACAGTATATGTACACAATTAATGAAGACTGGTAGTAGAATCAGGTCTTCTACATTTCTGTAAGTAAAATTGATATGCGTTGATTTGATCTCATTAGGGGCAATGTGCCAACGTCTTGTCCACTCGTATGTCTTGTCGAGAGCTCGTTGAAGTTTTTTAGTTGTGGTCTCAACTGAAATACACGTTGCCAGGATAGCTGAATCATCCGAAAATATCCCCTCAGTTTGAGGAACATTAAATAATGTAGGACCAGGGGCACTCTCTACGGGAACTCCTGCTCGGAACTTTTTAAAATCGGAGTATTCAGTTCCGTGCTTAATTCTCGATATCCTTTTATCCAGATCGAGATTCTAAGATCTTTTATTTCTGGAGAAGCCAGTTTAGCTTGTATTCTAGGCCTTCATGGACTTTGTCTAATTTGTAGAATTCTTCATTGCATTGGCATTTACTAAAATTCCGAGTACAAACATCAGTAAACAATCGAAGGGAGTGTTTTCAGAAATCCTGTGTGAAATTTAGAATGAAAAGAGATCTGCTTCCAAAGGTCTTGAGAAACGTCAAGTGAGAAGAGCAGATCTTTTTCTTCTCTAAAGCTCCATCAACTGTCGAATGCTTCGCTCGAAAACGAAATAACCGCCAATGATCAGCTGCCGTCCTTCGACAAATTTGAATGTTTTAAATTTGAATTTGAATGCGTTTTAACAAAAGGTTCTCAAGTACTTCGGATATCAATGGTAATAGCAATATGGGTCTTTTGTAGTGTATTGCTTTGACCGGTTTTGGGACCATTTTCAACCGCAACCATCCGTAACTCTGGAACATAAAAGTCTTAATTAAATCATCGCCATTATGTTCTTCTGACCCGCAACCACTAAAGGGGTCGCACCATATCCCGGCCAGTTATTCCCACAACAGCACTGATAAATCTCATCTCTGCAGCTTGTATTCGCGATCAAGCTGCGATTTCATGACCATAGGTGGGAGTGACAATCAATACTGAGTTGAAAACTGCTAACTTGGCTTTGACACCAAGCTCGGCCTTCCTGATTACAGATCTGCCAAGCTAGTTCAAAATTGACCCAGATTGACCAATTCTACAGGCCTGCTCAGCATTACTACTTCCACCACTCGTGAAAAAGACTCCGAGTTACCTAAACTTCTCCACCTGCTTGTGTACTGAACAGGCGTTCTGCAGATGACCACAAACTCCGATTTGTCCACGTTGACCTTCATTCCAACATCAGCACATACGGCCACAAACCTATCGAGTGCGCGCTGGAGTTCCGTCTGGGAAGATGTGAGTGCAACTAAGTCATCTGAAAAAAGGAAATGACTAACTCTCCCAATTTGAAACATACCTCGCCTCGGCTGCGCTACAACATCCAGTCCATATACGCAATGAAAAGGAGAGGTGACAAGGCGCACGCTTCGCGAAGTCCAACGCCCACGGTGAAAGGTGTTGATTTAGCACCGTTAACCCGATCACAGCTGCTACAGTTTGTGTATAGAGACTGACTGGCCATCAGAAGGGTACCATCAGTCCCATACTCCTGCAGAACACTTCAGGGTTTACCTCGAGGAACTCGGTCGCGGATTTGGCAAATTTTACTGATTCAATCGCCAAAATGACTTCCTCCACCGTTGGACTATTCTCCGCCCAGTCAAGAGTACGGGTCTGTCCTGTTCGGGATCTCCGAAAGTGCTGGCTCCATCTGCCTAAGATGTCCACCTCACTCGAACGCACAACACCATCTTTGGATGTGACTCCTTCGATGATGTTCAATTTCCTTCCTCTGAGTCGGCGAATGGTTTTCCAGAACACCTTTTTCACAGATCTATGGTCGCTTTCCTACATCTCGCCGGACTACTTCCAAGACTGATCTTTAGCTGTTCGCACAGCCAATTTGCAAGTTCTTCGCGCCTCAGTGTACTGGTCACGAGAAGCAGAGTCCCACAAGAGAACCCAGTCTCTATAGGTCGTCTTCTTCTCTCTGATGGCTTCTTGAACTACGGCGTTTTAAGCCACGCAGTTCTTTTTTCACCATCAGCCACCACTCCAAACCGCTTCACTCCACAAACATCCCGTGCAAAGGTAATGACAGCTGTTGAGAACAGTCGCCATACTTCCTCTACACGCGATGGAACAGATGGAAGTCGCTTAAACCTTTCAGATATGTGCCGTGCAAGATTTAACCGCAGCAACAATTAAATTTAAATTTCTTCAATCGCTTCCAACCTGAAAATTCTTCAACGGTCATATTCTGGTCTTGATTTGGACGACCGTGGATTATGCTGCAGGATAGTTCGTTCCTTTAAAACGTTGATGAAATTTCTATCGAGCCGACGTTTGAGATCCAACCAAGATTTTTTTAAATCTCAAGTGTCCGAACACTTGTCCTCCCAATGGAAGACTAACGTTGATTAAACAACCAAACAAGTTGAACCCTCTCTCCTCCTGCCACCAGATGAGGGCGTATCTTAACTCAATTTCGAAACTGTTTGCTCCCAGACCCTTGCAGTCGAAGTCCGTCGCAAATTGAAAACATTAATAAATGATTGATGCTGCATTTCCACTATCAACCCTTCTTTCGAGAAAAATAAGAAAAAAAAACATAAAAATCACAGTGCACATACGCGCAAAGAATAAAACAATCCTTCGTTAATCAATTCCGAACTCCGCCCGAAAGGTATTTGCAATCGGTCACCACCAATTACTGCAACAACAGTCTCGGCGAGACGACCTATGCCTGCCTGCGGGTGATGGTGCAAGTTACGCAACGTTAACCTTTTACTTGTGCCATCGGGCGAAATGATACACGTACCATTTTGAAACGGGATAAAAATGCACCCCCTTCGCCAGGGCTGTCGACCGATAGGGCGCGTTTAACTATCATACATATGTTAACGTAATTACTCAAGTGCACCGGAGTACCCGTGAACGGTCGTTGTCCGTGCACCCAGTGCCACCCTTATGTGAAGTGCCCTCTTCGAAGTGAATGGTGGTGGATGATGGTGATAATCAAATGCACGTAGCAACATTTCTTTCGTACTTCGCCGTGTGGGTCGTAAATAAATGCGTGCCAGTCAGGAATCGGAAATTGATTAGACCGAGTGAATGAGCCATATGTGCGAAATGTATGCCTCGTTAGTCCTGGAGATGTATCTCTTCTGCGGTTGATTGCAGTTTGATGTAGTGGCAAAGGACTGTTTGACTTTTGTTTTTGAGTTTTGATATCAGAATGGAGACATCTTGACTACGATATGACATGTGCGCTACTGCACGCCTATTTAGGATGATCAAAGTATACGGGAGCGGGTAAAGTAATTTGTTACTGTTGACAATTTGAAAAGGTTCTTGTTTAGCATTGTTTGTTGTTCTCTGCTTTAGTTCGTCGTGGCGTGGGTCATTTCCGCGGCCCCATTACTTTTGAGTTACTAAAGATGCTCAAAGAGTATAGCCGTCTAGAAAAAGCATCTCAAAATGATCCGTTTGGTGTCGGCATAAAACTGTAAGTTCCTTCCACTTGTGGTAGAACAATACAGTGAAAGCTCCCATAGGCGGACAGCGATACGCAGCACTGTTGTCTCGGCTAAGGGAGTTGGCCGTCTGAGACAAAATACAACAACAGCTGCAGAAATAAGATCATTTGTACATTTGAGTGGAGACAATGATTTGATGGCAAGTGTACCACAAGCACACACACTGTGCTGTTGCTATTTTTATGTTTGTCTTTATCCTTCGCATACCATCCAGAAAAAGCTGGAAAGTTTAGCTGAAAGCCTAAGAGAATTAAATCTACCAAATTGCGGCTGATGTCCCTGTCCACGTCCGGGTTGGGGAATGTCCGCTAAAGGGGATATGAAGTGTATGGAACTTCAATTGAAGATCCACAGTCGTGAGAAATTGTCCGCTGAAGGGGATTGTCCGCCTAAGGGAGTGTCCGTAGTAGGAGCTTTCACTGCAGTACGCACAACACGAGTGAATTTTGTAGAAGCTAGGCCGTGGTAGTCTACGCAGTGTAGCGCCATCGTTTTCGCGACTGTGCTCGAGCAGAAAGCAGCTCTAGCTACCTGTCTTCAGTAGTCTATCGTTGTCGTCATCTGCGACGTACCGGGTACTGGGTATTTCATTTTTTCATTTTTTCATTTCATTTTATTTATTGATATTTATTTCTGTACATTAAGAACATTATGTTCTTTTACTAGTACAGGAGCAATGTAAAATAATATACAATTTTAATTGACATGCTTGAATTTAAGTGATCATTATTACAATTATTAATTTCAATTTCGATTCGAATTCAATTCAATTTAGAGCGTATATTTTGCAATTTTAAGATCCAATACGACTAATAATATAAAAACATAGAAAAAAAGTACAAATATAAAAATATTGTAGGAGTTATTTCAGTTCGATGAGAAAAAGGAGAAACAATCGGTACAAAATTGTCTGTACTCGGTCTTAGACCGTACCTGTGAAGGTAGGTGGTTCCAGAGATGAACAGCATGAATGAAGAAGATTAAGGGTCTTAAGGTAATATTACGACTCGATCGACAGAAGGTGATCTTTTCATATAAATACTTTGGCTGTTTCTTGTGAATAATTTTGAAGAGTAATATGCACGATCTGTAACCTAGGAATGCTTCCAATTCGCATCCTAGGAGATTCCGACGTTGTTCCGAGACATGTCAGTTCACTATTGCACATTATTCCAAGGTTTTTTAAACATGTAACGTATTCAATTGAGGTCGAGTTAAGTTCAATTGGCGGAAAATTGGATAGGGAAGGCGGTTGTTTCGAGAACGGGATGGATTTAGTTTTGTCTGGATTGAGCATTAGGCCATTTTTGGTAGCCCTATTGGCGATAGAGCCTAAATCCTTGTTTATTTTAGCAACTGAGTCTTCAATCATACCAAGAGGGAAACTTAAGTAGATTTGAGCATCGTCTGCATAGATATGGAACTTACAGTAGGACAAAACCATTGGAAGGTCATTGAAAAACTTTGAAAATAATAACGGACCGATAATTGAACCTCGAGGAACACCACAGCTTACGTCAAAAAATGATGACAGTTTTGAATTATGGAAAACAGCTTGAACTCGGTAAGTAAGATAAGAAAGAATTAATTTATTAGTGGGATCACAGAAGTTGAATTGGGTGGACAGTTTATGACAGAGTATCCTTGGGTCAACGCTGTCAAATGCTTTCGAAAAGTCAAGTAAGGTTAATATGGTCGTTTTTTTTATGTCGTATACTCGGATACCAAATTAAGTTGTACTCGTAATATTGTGGGTACACGTAAATTTAGACGAAATTAGTCTGCGCACTTCGTACTTAATGCATGCTAAAAAGACATTATACTATTTTTTTCGTGCTATTACTTTTCGTGGGCTCTTATCCTTACATCTGTGTTTTCCCTTCCTTCGCTGTGGGAAAATATACAAATAAAGGTGTACTTTATTCAATTTTGTATTTAGTTAGAATATATACATATCGGGTAATCGTTTCCCGATAATGACAGGTACTCGGTAGCCTAACAATGCCGGGCACCCGCCAACTTGGGTAATACCCTCATTACCCGTCTAAGATCAAGACCATATCACTTAAACCGTCGCTACTTGGGACTCAAATGTATTTTATCCTCCATTTAGCCCTGAATTTATCAGAAGAACAAAAGCCCATCTGATTTCATAAACCTGTCTCTTAAAGTTTAATATGTACTTTTTCAGAAAACCACTCTTAATCACAACGGCTTCATCTATTTCTCCACATAGCTTGACTTTCAGTCAGTTAACTTGCCGTCCTTAATGACAGTGAAGGATGTAAGTGGCTTTAGCGTTCAGAATGGTCTTGATCGTGCAGCAACCACTTTCGCACAAAACCTCGCTTTAATCAACGTGTTCTTCAAGATCACCATACACTCTTCAGTTCTGATTAAGTTCGGTATTCAATCCGAAATCACCCTTATTTTCTCGCGGCTACCACGGAACGCGCATTGGCTTAAATATCCACTTAAAAAATTAACTTAGCGTAATTGAAAGGGAAGTGCAAACAAAATCACGCTCTTTCGGTATTATCACCCGCTTCTGTGCTGCTCAAGGATCCTTGAAATACAAGACAAGGGGGAAAAGGCCTCCTCTTAACCACTTGTTCGAATATTCCTTCATTTTTCAACCACTAATGTCTATTCGTCACAACGGGCCTTTGTTGGGATCGATTGGGTAAACAAATGCCCGAACAGGATTTAATTATCCTCGACACGTGGACCTCATGTGCCTTGTCCTTTCGCGACCTAATACGGCTATGGTTGCACTGCTCGCAACGCACGTTCACATCACTTTTCAATGTACGCCACGCGGAGGCGATTAAACTTAATTTAAATTAAAGAATCGCTGCTGGGAACTTATTTCCCAATGTTTCTTCGAGGGATAACCATAGAAACGGTTGTCGAAATGAGCTTATGAAAGTCAGTCGGCAATTCGTATTAATGGGCCCGAAGAGGATAGAAATTATATTTTAATATCTCAATTGATTCCCTTTTTACGTTTCATTCAGTTGCGAGTGTTAAATCGTTTTTGAAATGTTGGGACATGTTCAAGATACATTACGCACACACACAGCTGCCACAAAGGCTGTACGTATTTGGAGTGGCCGTTGAAAAACGGTTTAGTTAGAGATTAATTGATTTTAAGTCAATGAGTCATTACGTGATTTCAAATCTTTTTTTTTCTGCAATATCAATCTACAATTTGGAATAAACATTTCAGTCTTTTGAATGTTGGTCGAGAATCCTTGTATAACTACTATAACCGACAGGTCTAGAATAGAAAGTGTGTCGAACTGAAAACAAGGCTCGTGGCAATGATCTAATAACCACACAAATCCTCAAGAACTTTGCCAAAAAAGGCGCTAATTAAAGTCCTATATTTAATTAACCTGCGATTCCATCAGGTAAGCGATCGTTTTGGGGTCTACCACTTTTTATTATTATTATCATTATACAAAGGAGTCCCTGAAGGGGACTCCAAAAAAAAATCGCGAACACCAGCCCTCAGGCTGGCCCAACTGTTCGACTTAGGAATAAAATAAAATCAAAGTCCGAAATATCGTTACAAATTTAATTTATTTCGTTATCTCTACTGTTCCCGCCTATCCACTGACTGCCCTGCCTGCCTAGCCTTTCCTCATCACCTTCCATCGTTTGCTGGTCGCATGCTGACACAGGTGTTCTGCTGGCTGATGCAATCCCCTGGTGGATCATCCTTATTCGCGTGGTGACTTACATGCGAGTTGCACTGGAACGCATTCCCACACTTCAATCGTGCAATCCACGGTCAAGACTAGTGGATCGTATTACTGCAGGTCGTTGCTTCTCGTGTCGTGCTAACTCTTCCCCCCCTGAAAATCTACGTCCCGTGGATCAGCGACGTCATCTCTCGGCAGGAAATCCAAAGGCGGTTCTAGGCTGTGGTTGATGTACCCTGGGGTAGCCCAAGGGTTGGAAGGCTCAGCTTCTTATGAATTTCGTGCCATGCCATATAGGCGAATGATGACAGCAGCATGAAGATTACGATGTCAGATGCCGTGGAGATCCTCAATCTGTCGGTTAGGCTACCAAGGTGTGCGATGTTTTGGAGGGTGAGGTTGTGAACGAACTGGAGATCTACCTTGTGTCCTTGACTGGTCATGTTTACCATGCCGGACGGCAAAACCCGAAGGGCTGTGAAGCTGGAACTCGTGAACATCCGGTTATCGAGGCAGATGGATTCATTGTTAAATTGAATGATGTGCGTTCCTTTTAATTGTTGTTTTGAACTTTTTGCCGTCAGTTATTAAGTAGTTAGTTAAGTTAGTTACGAATATCGCATTTCCTCTAACGAGTTCGATTACTTTGTCGGTGTTTGTACGATAAGTGTAGGCTGCCTGGCCTCCCATCAAAAAACGGGCGACGCAGTCGTCCTCGGAAAGCTTCACCGATGCGTTTTCTTTCCAAACCGTGGAATTGCTAATAGAAAGGCAGTCGTGGACCATTCCATAGGTTTCCTCCTCGTTGATCAAGACTCTGTCGAACTCGATGTTGACTTGCATATTGTTGGTGATCGATGTCTTCAAAAGGAGTGGGTTGTAGTCATCCTTCTTCACGTTGGGAATCGCTAGGACATACAGAAGAGCCGAATCGTTCATGTAAACTGAAGTATTCAATTGCCTCGATCTCGTTCTCGTGGGGAAGCGTTTCAAATTCGTTGACCAGCATACTGATTTCTTCGCGGCTAAGTAGGTTTGTGTTTACAATACCGCTTTTCGCCATTTGACGGGCCGGCACCATTTCATTATTGCTTCCTTTATTGTAAGAACCAGAATGTCTTGCTTGAACCGTTCAATGTCGGCCACCGCTTGTTCACCGTTGGACTGGTCGATGACCCAGTTAATTTTCCTCGTCATCTCCTTTATCACTCCAAAGGTCTTTTCGTTGATTTTAAATTGGTGGTTGTTATTCTCCACTATCTGTTGTTAACTTCTAAGGATCTTATTTCAGCAGCGTCAGGGTTCTCAACGACCGACTTCCATGCTGATCCGATCCAGTTAATTGATCTCCCCTTCCTTCGGGGTCTTCTTTTCATCAGGTTGATGCGGTCAATGATTTCGGCCAGATGAAAGTTGATGAGCAGCTTCTTCCCTGCATCCATGATGTGCTTTTTGATGCTAACGCTTATATCTGCTACTTGGTGCTCGTATTCATTCAGGTTGATGACGTGAACGAGGTTAGGGTTACCGTTGATCATCCACGCCTTGCCGTCCTTGATAGGGATTATCGGAGCTGTGTATTCGAATATTTGCAACCCTTCGGCTAACCAAATCAGACAGGACAGTCTGTAAATGTGAACTTTGGATTTTAGCATGTTCTGCAAGTTCGTCTTATTTTTTCTTTTCAAGGATGCCCTAGAATCACCTAGTAGGAAAAAAAAACAATATTCTAAATAAATCCGCGATGCGCAGAATGCAAAAAACCGGCAAGGAAGTGTCGTATATTTCCCTTTTGGCCGCAAACGTTTATTCTTGTAAGCGACCTACTCGCGGTACGAACAATCATCACTACCGCATCCTTTTGCCTTCTAGGATATTCGCATGTTCTTATGGGAAAGGCAGCAGGAACTCAGAATGGCCATTGTGTTCTCATGGGTACAATGACGTTCACCCGATAAGGCGTACTGGTTCCTGTCTTTGCTGATCCACAGGCTGAAAGGATATGGTCTTTTTGCCGAACCCCCTCGGGCGCCAGTTAAAAAAAAAAAAAAAAATTGCGAACACCAGCCCTCAGGCTGGCCCAACTGTTCGACTTACGAATAAAAAACAAACAAAGTCCGAGTTCTGAGATGTAGACTTCTACAGGTAGTGCAGCTAAGTTCCTTCCTCTCCATCATTTCTACGTCCTCTCATTGCTGCTTGCTCCGGTTACACATTGATCGGTAATGATATCTGTGACTCTGTATATCCTTCTACACTGATCTTTAGTGGATGATGAATTTTTTTTTTAAAGTTATTACCATCTAAGATTTGTTCATTTGTGGAAGTGGGGGTAGGAGTGTTCTGATTCGATGCTAATGAACTGGCCGCTCTCTTCCTCGATAATTTGACAGCTTGATTGTTGAAACCAAAGCCGGTGTGGCCGCCTGATTGTCTATGTATAGAATGCTGAATATACCATCTATAGCTCTTCAATTCATTTGACTTTGCTTTTAATGCACTCAATAAATATAAATGTTATGCCAAATTTGAGGGTTTGTCAATTTTGTGGCTTCGTCTTCTCAGAGAAATGTCCAACGAAGGATGTCTCCTCCGAAGCAGTCTACTCGTAGTTCAAACCGGTTCAGATTTCATGAGGGTTTCAGTGTTGGTGCTTATGTTTCGAATCCCTAGCTGATGTTTCCGATGAATAATTGACATTTTTATAAACGATTAAACACCTGTACCACTTTTTAAACGAGGCTTAAAGGGCTTACTAAACCATGACTTAATGGCAACGCCAAGGCTGTTGACACTCAGTTTAAGTCTTGCCACATAAAGGCCGCGAGTAACTCATCAAGACGACACACCTATAGCAGAAATCTACGCCCTTCACCTACCAGCTGGACTATTGTGCGTCTAAATGTATGGAGTTTTTTTTTCCAAGAAAAGAAACCCTCGAGAGCACATTTAGCAACAATGCATTCAACAATTTCGTCCCTGAGCATTATTACTGCGAGCCTTTGATTGCCGAGCTTGTCCCCAGTAAAGTGGAGCAACCACTTAGGTATCCATACATTTGTACCTGGAATTTGTTATGTGCATACACGAGTACGTATGAATCGAGTACCTTCCTGGACGACATTTCATCAGGAATCAAGGCCTTCATTGAATAATGCATCTTGCTAAATAATGCCAGCATAAATAGCGCTCACCCATAAAATATGCAACAAAAAAAAAACCTCACATCTGCAACCCCTCATCCAATGGTCCATCGATGCCACAACCAGCAACCCCTGCAGCGTAGTTCAGCCAAGTGTTTGTTTGCATATGTACCCTCGAAGCCTTGAAGGGGGTTGAAAATTATGTTTATTGCGGCACAACATAGAAATATTATTTTTGCCCCCGATTGCAAGTCACACACACAAAAACGAAACGTACAAGTGCCACTGTGAGTGGGGTGAAATTCAGCGGGACTCGTGTACCTGTCTCAAGGACTCTTCATTACATCAATCGCCTTCCCAGCCGTGGGGTGTGGTGCGCAAAACAAACACTTGAACGCAGGGATGGACAGTACGAAGTGGGCCAACAAATTTGCGTTCTATTGTTCCATGCGGGATGATAAATGGCTGGCAGCGGCTTCCGTTCCGAGGATGTGACATTCTCTTGCAACAAAAAAAAAAATCACATTCAACCCGTACTGCTGTCAGGATACTGTCGATGATAATGGCTGCCAAATTGTTGAACAAGTGGCATTTCATTATTTGTAATTCTGTTAGAGTAAGCATTGTCCGTCCGCCAGGATTGTTGTGTGTATCGTATTCATTGTCCTTGCACATGTTACGATTATTGGAATCGAATTTCCTCGGTTTGAGCTAGAGGCTTTCTCCGAATCGCGGTTTACCATTTGAATCGCTCTTCATTAAGCATTCTGTGAGATTCTGTGGGCAGACAGAAGCCAGAAAATATTGAAATTGATAATTTGAGGGGATAACGAGAGGGTTCGGTTGCTGGGTGGGAGGGTTTATTTAATTTGACGGTGATTTTTCACTTGACACGTTGATCACGGCCTCCGTGCTTAATATTCCGTATGGAAAATAGGGTGCTACACGAATTTTAAACCATCGAAAAAAAGTTCGATTCTTTGACCGATAGTCCGCCTTACAGTATGGTATACGACCAACTTTCGTTTCTAGAACTTATGCTTGGCGTAAAGGAAAAAGGGATATTAGTCATTTATTTTACTGCACGAATTTGTTGGACACATTGCCTTGAAAAAGAACCAGTAAGTGAAGTATTTCAACAACTAGCTACAATGAAACGTTGACTTCCAATTGTAAACGAATTAGCTTTGCCGGGAAATCATAGTCTAGACAAAAGGGAGCAGTTTAGTGAACTTGTTTCAATACACGTGTATGAATCGAATTTGAAGAAGACTCTCTGTAATATACCACAAATTTCCATTCACCTGAAATTCAATAATCCCAGCAATTGTTCAAGCATTTCGATTTTCCATTGCTAAAGATATTCGGGAATCGGACGTGAATTTGTTCACTCTAATGGAAGATGGAACGAAAGATAAAATACTGTAACTAAAGAATATCTTGATGCAGCCACTTTTATGCAAGTAACGTTAAACACTCTTAGAGCAAACACCATCGACATGGGAGAGACCATGCTAAGCCAATGCTATGAGGGCGTAAGTGTAATAAGTGGGAACGTTTCGGGAGTTATCAGTTGATAGTCACCAGGACAACTATGAATCATCAGTACAACGAATCTACGTTTTCAACATTAGCTGCAATGAATAGGCCTCAGAGGTTGCCAGTGGGTCACGGGAGAAAGCCAGACATTTTGTTTCTGGCATTTGGCAAGAAAATAACCAAGTCAGTTGATCTAAATGAAGTACTTCGTATTTTAAGGGTGGAATTCGTTATTACTTCGAACCTCGATTCACCAGATCAGATCAAGTTAAATGTTTACTTGCGCCCCACCTGTAATTACCACTGCCTGCCGTTGTCACCATGCCGTGGTCACCCATCCGCAGTTGAGCGAGCGATGTGAAGGATGAGCTGTAGTAAGGTAGTAAGCCCCAGCTGTTCAACATTCTGGCGGACAGTGGTTAGATAGAGGAAAAAATACCCTGAAAGAAAATACTTTCTAGAGAAATGTGCTTTTAAATTCTACAAATACGAAAACTAAGAAATCTAAAATCCAAAATGTGTGTCCCTTCGTTCGCTTGTACCGTAAGCTCAAATTACACCTTTGAAATCTATCAAAAAGTATGTCTCTTTTTTGGAAACTTTGATGTTAAATATTTTAAAGATTTCGGTAATTTAATGAAAGAAGACATTTATTTTTAAAGTCATATAATTAGCCTACAAATTGCATAAACGGTTTTTTCACAATCTCTCAAACTAGGCGTTTAATTAACTGTACCTTTGCAGGGGGTGTTTTAATGTTTGCTGGAGTGTAGAAAAAAGCTGCAAAACGCTCCAACCGAGGACCTTGTTTTTCTGAAAGCTGACACCGTCCATGAGAGCAAAAATCATTCACCACTTTTAGCCACTTTGGTCCCGGGAGCCTTTTAAGTGTGGTGATGGAAAATATAATGGAACCTGTTTTAAAATGTTTATGGTCATAAATGGCTAATTATCTGTTGTTTATTGGGCTGTAATGAATGTTGTCCAGGGCCCACATCTGTTTGGGTTATAATTACCAAGATACTGGACTTATGACTGCCAGGATGTAAGGTAACTATTTGTGGAGCTAAACCTTCAGAGATGCATGACATATTCAAGATACAATCCAAAATGGGACTTTTTCTCGGAATGAGACTAAGTGTCTCTGCATGCACGGATTAGATTTGTACATATTGGAGTACACATTGCACCTAGAATGGGATATAACTTAACCTTTAAAGCTTGGAGAACAAACGAATTCAAATGGAAATGACAATTTCATCGCTCTACGTTTCACAGTTCCGATTTTACACC
Organism: Eristalis tenax; assembly: GCA_905231855.2. Classification (NCBI taxonomy): domain Eukaryota; kingdom Metazoa; phylum Arthropoda; class Insecta; order Diptera; family Syrphidae; genus Eristalis; species Eristalis tenax. Next base: position 33,703,356 of record HG993125.1, on the reverse strand, counting down.
TTTATTTCCACACTCCCATACAAAGCTAAACACTGTGTAGCGGTATTACAAAGAATCATCTTCAGGAAATTGTCCACTCTTATCGCGTAGAACCCCATTCAAATACAATTTCTTGCACTCGGATACTGGGGTTCTTTAGAGACGAAAGCAAGATCGAAAAAAAAATGATTTCTGACTTCTCGAAGTCAATAATCAATAAAAATCTCAATCTGCACGAGAAGTGTAATTCCCACGGTCTTTGAACCTGATACACCTTCCGCTGCAATTACTTGAGGGATGGAACTTCTAAAATCGATTGAATACATTTTGAACATGGTCTTCGAATTAACGACTCTTTACTTCAAGTACAGGTCACGTCGACATTCTTAACGACGAACCTTCTACTGGTAATCATTTTGTTTTATTTATGTCTAGCCAACTGAAACACCACTTGGAAGAAGGGAATAAATCCATCAGACCTTACTTTTGAGAAAACGCAAAAAACTGTATAACTTTTTTGTTTGACGGTTCTCAAATTTTTGACAAATGGATAAAATAGGGCTCTCAGTGTTTCGAGTAGCATGAGATATTTTTTTGTTTCTATCGCTTCCTGTGTGAAAAGCTAATTTGTATTTCCTTCGTCCAATTAAAAACTTTAAAATAAGATACATAAAATACGGAAAAGAGTTTTGTTTATTCAAAGCTAACAAAAAATAGATAAAATTATTAAAGGATAGGGTTTTGGATAATAAAAAAGGATGTTTACATTTTAAGGGCCGAACCACACCTAAACGTCAAGTTTTTTTCTGCATTTCATTTGACATTTCTCAATTTCAGACTAACTCAATTTGAACCATGGAAAGACATGCAATCGAGCAACGCGTTAAATTTATTCAGGCTTATTATGGAAATGGGCGTTGAAAATGCATATCGGGCACTTCGTGATTTTTTCGGTCAATTTAATCGTCCAAATGTGTGTACAATCGGAAAAATCGTGCAAAAATTTGAGGAAACCGTGCCTGTAGGAGATGCGAAAACACCAGTGCATGCTCGTACAGCTCGTACTGCAGACAATATTGCTGCTGTTCGCGATAGTGTGGCTGAAGAGCCGTCCACCTCAACTCGTCGTCGTGCCCAACAATTGCACCTCTCACGCTCGTCGTTGATGAACATTATGCATAAAGACTTGCATTTACACGCTTACAAGGTGCAGTTGACTCAAGAACTAAAGCCTCTTGACCATTTCAAGCGTCGTCAATGGTCAGAATTGTGGCAAGGAATGGCAACAGTGGATGATCAATTTTCGAAGAAAATCATCTTCAGTGATGAGGCACATTTTCACCTCAGTGGATTCGTCAATAAGCAGAATTGCCGCATTTGGGCGAATGATAGTCCAAGAGTGATTGTCGAAAAACCAATGCACCCACAAAGAGTGACTGTTTGGTGCGGTTTATGGGCTGGCGGCATCATCGGGCCGTATTTTTTCCAAAATGAGGCCGGTCAGGCAGTTACTGTGCTATCGTGAAATGACAACGAACTTTGGACGATGTGGACGATACGTGGTTTCAACAGGACAGTGCCACTTGCCACTCTCCACACAGCTAACGAAACAATGGCTCTTTTGCGCGACAAATTCAATGGCCGTGTTATCTCAAGTGGTGGCGAACCTCAATTAAGCTTCAGCGTCATCGAAAATTTGGACCATCGGATGGAGGTGTACCGCCGAGGTCGCGGCGCCATTTGGCCGATATTTTGTTCCGTACATAATTGAACCATACCAGTATTATCATAATAAAAAGAAATGACAATAATTTCCTTAAATCCCTTTATATTAGTTTATGTCTGTTGATTTAGACATTAACCAGATGTTCCAATAAAACGGAAAATAAAGGACAAAGTGAACAAATTTATTATTAAAGCTCCATTTTAGTGAGAATGTTCTTGTACCGTTTTTGTTTTTTAATAAATTCATTTAAAACTAACAAAAGTGCTTAAAACTAGTTGTACGAGCAATACTACTCTTCCAACTTACTGGCCCTCGGCGGGCACTCTGAGCTAGACTTAATCTTATCCTATGTCTTTCGACCTGACCTAACCATAATTCAAATCAATAATAATTCATGCAGGTTGTCCTCGATATTAAGAAAAATTCGGAAAAGGGGAAACAAAACTTAATAGCTGAACTTCTTTGTAAAAAATTTAAGAACTAACTTACATTCTACCTTAAAATAAAACTTAAACTGTGTGTACACATATAATTTTTGATATTCTGCTCTGATGTGAAACGTATTTCAGTGAGGGCGTTCTGCATCGACTGGAACAAAAGGATGCGTCGAACGAATAAGTTATAGACGCAATATATTCCTCGGAGACTCTGCTTATATTTTACTCGAAGCCGAGTCGCTTGACATTTGTTCGTCCAAAATATACCGTCCAAGCACATTTGCTTACAAAATTACCAAAAAAATAAACACAATGTATCAAACTACTCTTACTTTTAAAAAATGCGGGTGGAGGAAGATCTGTTGATTAAAGTTCGCCTTCAGCTTCGGTCGAATGAGACCGAAGATTTTGCCAAAGCCGAATGTTGATTTATCTGTAAAATATAATTACGGTATTTTCCTTATTTTTCTTTGCAGGATATAAGTCAAATTAATTACTAAAAATTTAGATTTAGAACCGTCCTTCTTTCTTGATTATCAAACTTAAACTAAAAACTAATCTGAAGAGTCAGAACCTTTTATACATCTATTCTTGCCAACGATACCAGTAGATTGCTGCCGCTTCTGTATGGATTCAAAGTAAATGCCCTCTTGTCATGGTTGACGAATCAATAGACAATGCTGCCGATCGTTCAACTACTTTGTTGAGTTCTGTGTTTCTATTGACGTCTTGGAACATGGTCCGCCTGGGATTGAGATGAGGATTTGGTGTGGATGTGGTGTTAACTTATATGAGTAAGTCGCGCCGTGTTTGTTTTCTGATATTTTGCATTTTGAAAGTTCGATTGTTCACATCTTTAAAATCAACCGATTTTGTATTTTCCAGTTGGTGAACTTGGAACTTGCTAAAAATTTTCCAAATTCTTGGTATTTCGTATTACAATTTCATATTCGGCTTCGGCCGAAGGTGACCAACAATCACTGCCATCAACATCAGTCAGTGTTCTAGCCACATTGTCGTTACTATACATATTTCATCAATCAAGGATGGTCCAATATTGCATCAATTCTTTTTAAACAGGATGTAAGTCATTCCGATGCACTTGTTCGCCCGTCATTTGTGAGCAGATTCAAGAATAAATACAGTTCTTTCTAAATAGCTTTTCTGCTTTTTTCAGACTTCATTACTTCCACCGTCGAACACCTAAAGGATGTAATATTACCGACAATTCGAAATCAAGATGAAACTTTTGACAAAACCGCTTATAGAATTCAAAGAATGTGCACAATGAAGAAAAATTGCCATTTAAGAAGAGACTACGAAGAACATCACTTTCTGCAAGACAATCATATCATACAACAATATTATTCGCATCCTTTTATTTTCCACCCACACCATCCCATGCCCATCATCTAGCACCAGTCGAAGATAGAAGATACTTTCCACTGTACAGCGACTATTGAAGGAAAAGAAATTACACATTCAATTGCAATGTAGTCCTAACGCGCCCCCCGAGTGCAATTAGAGAGCATAATAGGACTTTAGGTGGTTAACCTTTAACTACACATCCCGGATAGTACGAGATGCCCGATGATTCGCCATTCCTTCAGCAAATAACAACAAACGTGCCAATTGTCTTACAGTCATCCGTGTGAGATATATGAGTGTCGTTATTGCCAACAATAACCCCCAAGACCGCACTCGTCCGTACATCCAGGGACAAAGGACGAGATGAAATGTCAATTTGACTTCCTTGGCGGCATTAAAACGACTCCAATTGGCACTTTGTTGTGTGTTTTATCAGTGACGTGTGTGTTTGTGATGTGCTGCTTTTAGGGGGGAGGACGAGCAAACTTCACGGGAAATATTTGTTTGCTAAGGACACTTTACAAAGTCTAAATGAGACGCTGTGAAGTCGTCTGCTCGAGGTACACTGTGCGTGGACTAAGCAGAACTAAGGAATAATGGGGTGTTGCAATAAAGCCAAAGAAAATTGCTATTCAAGGCGCATTTGGGAGTGATTAAAGTTTGTGATAGTTTGCGAAAACTTTTTGCTTGCTTACTGTGATTTTTTGTAGGCTGGTTGGTGAGGAAAGATATGCAAATTGAAGGAATGATTTTACCTATGCAGTGGAATCAGAACGGACATCTTTCCGGGTTCAGGGCATTCTTCTGTTATGTTGGGTGTACGATCTGGGGTGGTAGTGTTTTGGCCGGTCTTGTGAACTCAAAAGAGGTCACCAAAATGTTGAGCCTTCTTGAAAAAAGTCCGAAAATTTCTGAACGTCATCATGGTTGGACCAAGTCCAAAAACTCGCCTGGTCACGCTTGGGCATACCTCCTGATGAGTTAGAGTCGATGGCGGAGGATCGAGTTGCCTGGAGATCTCTCATGCGGGTCAGAAGATGATGATGATGAAAATGAAGAGAACTATGGGTTTGAAAACATTTGAACTAAAAAATGTTTCACATCGCAACGTTAAAAAAGAATTGGAAACAACGGACAAAAATTTTGCAATCAACTTTCGGTGGGTAAATTTTTCGACGGCACTCCTTATGCTTACATCATTTAAGTCTTCAATGCTCCTTTGAACTTGAATCGTGATACTACTGGTTCATAGCTGGTTCATAACTGTCTCGATGCAACCGTCATCCGATGCACACGTGTTGTGTGCTACCACGATAGCGTCAGCGCATAGCAACATCGAAAGTCAACACCCAAATGAGCTTCGAGACGGTAATCAACGTGTTACTTACGCCAACATCAATCGAGAATATACCAACTTGCGTCAGGTCGCAAATCAGCCATACAATTGGTAAGTGTCTCTCGACTAATTTTCTACCGTTGACCTTAATTCGGCAACTCGTGCAGCGCATGTACCCCATGTACCAGCGACTTTCGCCATAAGGCCTACACCACATGCGGTGCAACAAACCGTGAATCAGCTATCAACGAATTTTGGTGTCAAACGCCCATCAATGGCAAGTGCAACAAAAGCGTCTCAGGTTATGTTTATGTCTCTGATCATATACAACCGCCTGATAACCTAAAAGTGGCAGCGGAAATCCCATGTACCCGTGCAGCCTCCAGGCGGTTGTCTCACGCTTCCAAAGGATCCGCAACGCGATTGAAGATCGAAATGCAAAAGTTAGATGAGGAACGAGCTCTACAACAGGACTACATCAACAAGCAGTACCATTTGTTAAACATGCTTACCCAGGAAGGGCAAAGTAGTGAAGAGGATGGATCCACTGATGGAAACAGGAAAGTACAAGACTGGTTGAAGGAGACACAAAGTTCAACGCAAAGATGTTATGTCTAAAATCAAAGGACAGTAACAGGTCTGTTGAAACCTCAGGGCTATGGAGCAAAAGCGAAATTCACATGAATGGGTGCTAATGTTAACTTGCAACAACAATACTTGCCATCCGCTTGTTTAGCAGCAAGCATTCAGCCTATATTCAATGTCAATGACCAACTGCCACTGCTTAGTCAACAACGCCAAACGTTAGCCGTAAGTTCTAAAACCCCACCGATTCTGCATGATCAGCAACAGCAGGAAGAGGCCAATACTCGGCCAATATTAGGCCAACAACATCAACAAAGAGCAAGTGGCAGCCTTCAACCACCCATCTTGCGTCAGCGGCGAGCATATGAAGCAGCGTGCATCCACCCAATGACTACCTTCCATCACTGTCAACCTAATGAGACCGCAGAGCATCAACAGCAACCATCAACGATGTACCACCCAAACTTCGGAGAAACTGCTGGTAATAGGTACCAACAGCTCGCTGCGCCCATACTTACCAGAGGTCACCTAGATGCTAGGCTATAACTTAGTTCAACAAAATCTTAGTTGTCTCCTGGAAATAAGAATAAACGAAAGACGGTAAGAAACGGTGTATTCCATATACAAACTCCTATGTTGCTGCTGGTGTCCCTTCTTCTAATCGACAACTTCCAACCACAGATAATATAGTTTACTATATACTAAAAACTACAGTAGGTAAAATTATCTGTGTTTCAACTTTCTTCAGATAAGCCTTAGAAGTAAAATCATCATGGGCCTATGAAATTCACACCCACTAAGCGAATTGAAACCATTTAAAGTATAAATAGGGGAGAGTGGGGCAAAAAGTAACACTTTTTATTAAATTCGATGCTATCTTACAACTTTTTTTAAACCTTTTTTTCAATTAAAAGTGCATGTTTCAACTTCAAATTTATCAAACAGCCAAATATGGTCAACATTTCTCCGGGAACATTAAAAAAAAAGACTGGACCATTGTAGGGTCGGGGTACGTTGTAACAAGAGCTTAAAAAGAAGTATAAAGACTTTTTTGATAATTCTTTTATTTTTAAAGTCAAAATTAATGCAATATACATTCGAATCGTTCTTAATGCGGACATACAAACGCATGGCTCTTCTTTATGCGATTCTGCACCCACGTCTCTCAAGAAAATGGTTTGCAACAGATGAGGCACACAGATTGCTCATCTTCGTCATCGGTTGTAAATAACAAGAAACCCAAACCAGCAATATCCAATATACATTTATCCCGTGGCCATCGATTGGCTTCACGTTTGCAAGAATATTCGGGGATAATTTGGTTCATGGTATCAACCACTCTGACTAAAATTTAACTCGGGTTTAGTGATGTTATTTGGCTTTGGCATACGAACAGAATTCGCATTTCGAAATGATGAGGAAGTCCAACTTCTAAAAACTCTTTCACTTCCATATCACCTTCAAATAAATCAAATAATTTGAACTCCATTCTATTATACACAAATTTCTAAACGGACTTCTGCCCTTGTCAGTGTTAGAGTACAACTTAAGGATTACGATCCACTATTTCTTCGGCTTGGTTTAATTTATACTTACCCGACTCCAGGATCTACTTTTCGAATACTGCAAACCAGTAAGTTCGACTTAACTTGTTAAGTAAAATTAAAATCGCTGAATTGACTATCAACAAACGGGCCTTAGAAACATTGCCATAAAACAACATTGAAGCCACTGGTTAAATAATTGCCACCTCCAATTCTGAAACAGTCCAGAGGGACTCACACACTCCAAGGGGTTCATAATGGTCGATCCCAAGAGAACCAACGAGGCTTTGAATCTTAACAAATATAAACTGCTCACTTTCTGGATGCGAAGAAAACGTACACATAGTGGGGCTCAGCAGCTCAGATAGCTGTAAGCACTGTGGGCAATCAAAGGAAACCATGGAACACCTACTCTTCGAGTGTCCGAATCTGACATCCAGCAGATGTAAAAAAAAACAGACCAACAGGACATTCCATCTGAAGAGGTTATCGAATTTCTGATGGCATTCAATTTATGTATGCATTAAACATCAACCAGAAGATTTGTGTTTCGTCGTTGTTCAAGTTTCTGTTAGTTCATCAGATTAATACTCACACATGCTTTTTTCCTCATCCTTATCTCCATTGAAGAGAACATTGATGTCATGACGATGCCTGCACCCCACAATTGTCAGAAAAAAAAACTCAAACAATTCAAACCAGATTCATGTGACAGTGACAAATCAAACAACTTTAGGCGCAAAAAATAAATATTTAGAAAAAATATCCAAATTAACACTCATAAACCACTCACCACCCCATCGATTAAGAGATCGCCTCCGTGCTTCATTCGCTCAAAATCTTCGCATCTCAACCAACACTAATTGCCGCAATAAATAATGCCAACCCGACACCATTGTGTCCTTCTGCCATGTCCTCGTCTCCCTCTTACACAGATACCAGCAAAAACAGAAATGAAACAATTCATAACAGAAGGTCCAAGTGCTCTGCGCCATGCCGTCACCGACGTTCGCCACAAAAAAGTATCATGTCCTTAAATTCTGCTCGCGCACACATATTCCACGTCGAATTAGAATCGTAGTGTCCCTGTGCATTAAAGCGATTTCATGCTGGGTTTTTTATTACATAGACATATTTACATATTTCCAAGCCCTCCAGGATAACAAACGCGAGGGCAAAAAGGAATTACGCGCCTGAATTGAGAGTGGTATCATACGTCAGCCTCGCAGGTAATTTATCTGAAGGATGCCCTTTCCGTTGCCACGCTGAAATGAGTATTTTTTTCCTTCCTGCTGACATGTCAGCCAGGAGCGAAGAGTGTCCTTATGGCCAATTTTTACGAGTTAATTATTTTAATTTTGATTTCAGGGAGGATCTCGCATTTTTGTGCGGAAAAAACCGAATCAAACGGATCCGAGGGATTCTGTCAATATATCACACCACGATATGACAGCTAGGATTTATGTGAGGGAAAACTTGTTTGCACTACCTCACGTATCCTTCTATTTAATAGTCATAAGGACTCTCACCTCGTCTCGATTCATGAACTACAACACATCTAGCTGTGAATGTGAATTTGCATTTTTATTACAATACCCGCAACGTGAACTAATTAGACAGAGGAAGGTGCTATGACACGCCGAAGATTTATTTATTCAAGAGCAGTCCTGGCAGGCCTTGTCGTCTTGGCGGTACGGATGTCATTGACATCTTCTTTCTTATGCTCGCGCCCTAGGTGAGAGTTGAGGTAATAAATTAAAATGTTTGTTTTACTCGGTGTGGAGTTTATTGGGTGCAAAAGGATAAAGGACTTCAGACAAGGAGGCATGTTCAGCAGACTCAGGGACATAATACATAATATATTAGCAGTTATTTGAATTTTAATTTGTTTATGCTAATTCTAGTGATTTATTTATACACACATACGTACATGTTCATCCATCTCATGGGCACTTTATTTGTTTGAACTTGGTTGTAGTCATTGTGGGAAAGGGTATCTCACAAATACTTCCGAGTACTTTTTTTTAAATTCATTTTTATTTATCAATTCATTGTATACTTACATACTAGACAAAAATGCTTGAAACTAGTTGGACGAGCAATGATTCTATTTTAACTTGCTGGCCCTCGGGGGGCGCTCTAAGCTAAATTTTATACGGAGGAGGCCTTCCTCAGCTCGTTGTGCGACGGAGACGTCGTGGTTGAGCCGCCCATCCACAGTTGATCGGGCGGTATGAAAGAGGACCGGTACCGCATTTATGTCTTGTAACAGCCCGTTCTTGTCTAAATGGAGAAAGGCTTCTGGATGCATGAAGCCGTTGTGCCGTACCCTACCGAGGTATAGTGTATTGGGGTAGTAAGCCCCCGAAATCAAGTTATTGACAGAGTTCATCACTCTGGCAGTATGACCTCGAATCCACTTCAACAGGAAATTGTCCACTCTTAATAGGTTTGCCCTGTTGCATCAGATCCCGTTGGAATATAATTTTCTGTACTGGGACTCTGGAGTTCTTAGGGGTTGCCCCTAAGAAATCTTTTCCATCAAGCCTGGACTCACGTTAAACCACACGGGACAGCCATAGGTGGGCATTGGCGGAATGAGGGCCATGTAGCAGATAACCTTCACCCTCGCATCGAGTTGGCTGTTGTAAAACAGTCTCTTTGTAAGGGCGAAAGCGCCTCGGGCCCTGGCCAGAGCAGCATCTACATGTTTCTGGTCTAGCCAGATCCCCAGGTGTCTGACTACAGTCCTTTGCGCCAGTGGTTACCCGTGTCGTCCAACAGTTGAGGACTTTTGCCAATTCTTTTTCGTATCCGCCGAGGTCTTATACAACGGCGTCCTGAACAGTATGGTTTCCGACTTCTGAAAGTCGATATTCAACTTTCAGTCATCGCAATCTCTCATGAATGAATCGAAGTCACACTGCGCGAGAGAAGTGATGTCCTCAATCTTTTGCCATCAAGTCGTCGGCGTACACAATTACGTGAGGCAGTTCTCTGCCAGATCGCTCAGTAAATGTTGAACAGGACGGGCAAATTGACGGCACTCTGTTGGAGACAATTTTTTACTTCAAAAATACCTGTGGAGGTCACGTAGCCATTCTTGACGACGAATCGTCTACCGGTAAGCATGTTACACAGTAGGTACAGCAGTGGTTTGCTAATGCCCAGCCGATTGAGTTTGTAAAGACCTTCTAACCAAACAGTGTCAGTCTCCAGGTCAATCAAGCAGGCACCCATTTCTGGCTCTTGTTCCATTGGATATCCGACACCAGTTTCGACGCGGCATGAATAGTGTCATGCCCCGCTTTGAAACCGAATTGGTTATCCGGAATTGTATTTTTGTCCTTAGCCCAGTTGATCAGAGCTCTATTGATCACCTTCTCGAATACCTTGTTGATGTTCGGAAGGAGACTAATTGACCGGAGGTTGCACGGATTCGAAGAATATTTTCCTCGCTTGGATATGGGCTGCACAATTGCAGTTTTCCAATGCTCCGGATATTGTTCATTATTTAGAGCATTGTTAAAGAGAATCGTGTACATATTAACCATTTCCAGGGTTAATCACAGACTTTTTCTTCTTTAATAAATCGAAGACCGTTTGGAGTTCTGTCTTCTGTCTGATGACATTATCTGCCATGTTATCGTCATTGAACACGACAAAGCCGTTGTTCTCAGATCGCCATTCGTAGTGGCAGACACTGCTGCCATAAACATTGCTTTGGCAATTAAAAACCAGAAGAATTCGGACCAAGGAGTGGTACAACTTGTATAATCCAAAAACTGGATCCAACATTGGCTACAGGTGTCATTTTTCCGCTAGGCCCTGCAAAACTCACAGACTGACCTGCAGAATTCAAAAAAATTTGACGCAGACGGTCCAGACAACTAAATAAATAGGTCTGCAGCGACGTGTTTGTGTCGTGTATGATCTCTATTAAGCAATTTCATTGAATTGCGATAATTTTTAAACTGAGTCGCTTGTGCGAGAAATTGGGCCATTTCGATCCCAGTTACGAGAAAAATTGCCGAAATTATTGAATTTCGTCTGAGTACGTGCTATAAGACATAATTGTCTCAAAGAACGAAAAATTGACCAAGACAAAAAGCAATGACTCCTAGAAAACACACAATGGATTTTATCTTAAGACTATCCGATTCAGTTCAAAGGATTCATCCGGATAAGCTAGCATAAAGTGTCACGAGGTATAGTAGCAACTACCTCTTGTCAGAGGACTTTCCATGCCGCCCCTAAAGCCGCAGCAGAAGGAAAACAAACAAAGATCATATAATTGTCCGCTTATCTGCTGTTTTGTCAACTAAATTACCGTAAAATTTTCAACAATATTTTATGACAAACCCTTATCAAGAATTCATGAGAATTTTTTCGTTGTTCCGTTCGGCCTCACAGTGAATCTTTGAAAAGTACATTCGTGCACACACCTGAACAACTCACATCAAAAGGACTCACTGAGTGAAGCTCAGTTGGTGCGCCCTACTGTTTGTTATCCTTTCGTCAAAATGCCCGACATTGTGCTTGTCCTTGCAAAAATAAATTTCACGGAAATAACCATTCAAAGTCATAAATCAATTTTGCATCGAGGATATTATCCTTGGCACAAGAATAAACTCACATACGAGTGAGTACTCACTTAGCACACAAGCGGAATCTGTTTTTTCTTTTTGTTCATTAAAAATTCGAAAGACTTGCTAAATGTCCTTTAAATTATTTAAGAACATGTTGTTGTTTCAATATCAACATGTAACCATACTCCCATCACGCTCTTGCGTTCTCTCTCGCTTTACTCCTTTTCCTGCACAATTTAGAGGGTTGCTCACCCTAGAGGAAGATGTTGCAAAAGGACGACTACAAGAGATGCTGTGCTGTCGTTTGGTGTAGGAGGGTCCCATCCAAGGCGTATAGTGCACAAATGCACGGAGTGGATAGTGGTCCTTTTGATGTGTTTTTTTTTTCTCTCGTTTTCAAGAGAAAACGAAACATAACGTTTTTCATTTCTCTTCCTCCGCACAAATTGGTGTTTCGATGTGCGGAGGCAAGAAAAGGATACCGGCTGGGTCCCTGGAGAGAACTGAGTTCCCCGAGTTTACTTTTTTCTTGTAAATGATGTGTTTTTTATTATTATATGCAAAAATAACCGTAAATGGGATAAGCAAGTATTTGGCATCCTCGTGTATGGCAAAAAAAAAAAACAACGAAACAACAAATGTGCGGATAAGTAAAATTAATGATCATACTTAGGATATGACATATTCCGTCGGTGAACTCCGGGCAACTCCCATTTCCACTGTCGGAGTTCATGTGGCTCGGGGTCTGCTCAAGGCTGAGTCGGCGGCGTTAGAAGAGAAAAGGATTTATTAGATTAGTAGTAACCTCGTATTGATTCATTAATTTGCGGTCAATGCAGGGGCGTTGGACTTTTGAATTATGCATGGGTGTACTGTAAAAAACACATTTATCACAGATTCAAGTGAGTAATGAGAAATAAATTTATTTTTGAAGAGAAACAATGTGGCGTCGTAAAAAGATTTTGCATTTTCTTCTTGATTGAAGTGATTTCAGCCACGCCGTTAGTGCGTGCATTTAAATATGTCGAAACTTAGAGCAATTACTAACCATCCGGATAAAGCAAAACGTGTTTTTGTCTATTTCGTTTTTCTGAAAACAACACAAGTTTTTGTTTTGAAGTGTTTCGGTGGTAGTACACGAGCAACTCACACCGAATGCAACAAAACTGTTTCGAACCAGTGTCGTTGATAATAATTGCCTACTTTCTTAATGCGCAACACACACCAAATGAAACGGATAATAAAAAAACAACAAAACAGAAAACCATGTTTCATTGACGTTAGCTGACCTCTTGCTTCTTGCAAGACAAATTTTTGATTCCGAGTTATAAATAATCTTTCAACCGGAGTTATGCCTTGGATGGCAGTTGGTTAAGTGCCTGCCCTTGATTAGTGGGGTCCCCAGTTCGAATCCCACTGAAAGCAAAGTTTATATGCTTTTATCTGGTTTTCATCAATCTGTTCCAGTCACCATTTGCCGTTAGGATCAAATTAAAGGCACTATCACTGGAGTGATCGATCTGTGGTAGTAGTCGGACTATGGGTATCAAAATGGACCAACATGGTCACACATGGTCAACATCCCGCTTCCCTACCCCCTGCCAATGCTTTAAAGACAGTTCGTATCTGGCTTTCTGATTGCATTTTCGTTTAATCCCAGCAAATAATCAAAGGTTTCAATCCGCATTCTGGTGAAATTATTAAATTTCAACATAAGTTCTTTATTCAAAGCATTTCGTTGTAGTTTATATGCATTCACCCACCACTCTCTGCTATTCTCTTCCTATTCCTCAATTGTAAATACGACTGACACAACTTCATCGTCTGAGTCCGACCACCTTTGCGAAAATCAAGTCGCAAATTCTATTTTGTCATATTTCCACGCACACAAAACGAAGCAATAAATCAAACCACTTTGGTTTGTTCCATTCTGTCTTGCTTGGAGTGGTTCACATGAAAAACGCTTTTTTTACTCTATCGAATTAAAAAGTTTTGCTTGATCCGGTGTGTTTTCAGCCAAAACCAAAAAGTTGTAAATGTAACTACGATCGCTAATTTTCAGAAATGACCGTCGTCCATACAGGCAAGACAACGTAAGCAAGACATTCGTGCTGCACATGATACAGCTATGGGGCTTCAAAATCACGCATCATTTTGAAATTAGCTACATTTCAAATGAACTCATTCAGTCATGTGTAGCTCTCAAGAAACCGAATACTAGAAAAAACGATACTCAGCCGTTTTTTTCGTATGTTTAAGATTTCGTATGTTTAAGATCTTCGTACTTGCTTATCAGGCTGAACCTGAGTAATAGCTGCTGTCTATGTCCTTTGTCGAGTTAACGATTGTCCCGAGGTAGACGAACTCCTTACTACCTCGAAATTGTAGTGTTTTTATAATTTGCGCGCGCACAATGGATTGTTAGTACCCTTAAGTGTCCGGGTTCAAGACACAGTCATTTTACATTTGAATTTATTTTTTTCCATCAATTCATAGCAAACTTATTCATATACCAGGTTTAGTTTAGTATTGTTGCTGTCGGTTGTGGTGTGTGACGGAAAAGTTCTTGTTCGACAGTATACATATATTTCGCTTTGCACACATTGAGATTGAAACCAGCTAGAATCGCTCTTCTTAGATTGCCGTAAATGCTTCCACTGCGATATTATGAGACCGCGCGACGAAGTCGATGTCCTCTGCGTACCCCCAACAGTTGGACTGACGTGTAGAAGGTAGGGCCTTCCGTGTTAAGACCTGCCGCTCGCACTATCTTCTCCAGTACCAAATTGAAGAAATCACACCACAGCCCATCTTCTTGCTCAAATCTGGTGCAATGGTGCATAAACGGATGCCGGCCGCCTCTTCGAATAGGTTCTTGCCTTGAATGCTGTCGTAGGCGACTCCAAATCGTTGAAAAGCTGGTGTTTTTCGAATAGAACATTAGACTGGGTCTCTCTCCGACCGCGCCACGTACCTTATGGCAGTTGGTATTAACCTGGGCAACTACTATGCTCTTATGCGGCGCTACTACATCCTTGATATAACGGCCCTCAATATAACAATTTTTCCGATTTATAGCATTTGTTTTTGACTTTACATTTAAAAGTGCTAACCAATCAGTGAACTTAAACTAAAATACAATCGTATTGATTTTAGTTTTTTTTTTAATTCCTACTACAATCAATGGTTTTGTCTGAGTACAAACTTCAAATTTCCCCTGTATGGGAGCGCGGAAATAAATATGCAAAAACCCGAACTATGAAACGTAGAACAATGAAATTGTTGTTTCCGCTTGAATTTTGATTGTTCTCCATGCTCTAAAGGTTAAGTTATATCCCAAAAGTGCAATGCGTACTCCATAAATCTAAACAGTGTTGATATTCCCAGTCTAAGAGCTTCTTCATTTTTAATTGCAACTTGGAAATGTCATTCATCTCTGAAGATTTAGCTCCACAAAGAAGGCAACTAACATCCTGGCAGTCATAAGTTCAATATCTTCGTACTTATAACCCAATGGCTTTGTCATTGCCCATTGACAGATGTGGAACCTAGATAACCTTCAATGCAGCACAATAAACAACAGACAATGCGTCACCATTTACGATCATCAATATTTTAAAACTGATTCCATTCTATTTTCTATCACTACAATCCTTCTCTGAGTACAACATATTGCTACCCTTAAAAGCCGCCTGCGGCCAAAGTGGCAAAAATTGGTCCATGATTTTTGCGGCTTGAATAGAGGCTCAGAGGGTTCAGAAAAACCTGATCTCAGTGCAATTTATTAAACGCCTAGTTTGAGAGATTGGTAACCAACATGAAAATACCGTTTGTGCAATTTGAAAGCCAAATATATAACTTTCAAAATAAATGTTACTTCTTTTATCGAAGTACTGAAATCTGGAAAATAATTAACATCAAAGATGCCAAAAAAGACATACTTTTCGATAGATTTCAGAGGTGTACGTATGAGCTAACGGTACAAGCGAACGAAGCGCCAAAAAGCCTTAAAATGTTTGAACAAAAACACATTTCTTTAGAAAGTATTTCATTTCAGGGTATTTTTTATCACTATGGAACCACTGTGAGACAAATTTGCAGCCAATATTTGAACAAAATAACAAAAAAAACCTGCTAATCGGGATACTCTGTAATCAGACCAACTGTGTATTGCATCTTTAGCTTTCCCTGCTATTTTCCATATAATTTTCGGGCCTTCTAATCAGGACTTAAATATGATATGCGTTGCTAATATTTTTAGCTTATTAATTGGACCATGTGTAGAAGGAAAAATTTAATGTGTATGTGCCTTAATTTCATGTTTCTCCGTATCTTACGCAAATCAAACTTCTGTTTCAAAATGTTCGCATTCGGGGTTATTGTTTGTTCGTGTTTTCGTTACTTGATGGTTCCCTGTTTTTCCCGAAGATGTCAATTTTATTTTTGAATACATGCTCTTCCAGTAAGAATACGACGAACTATGAATGTAGAGAGCAAACAATAAGTGTGGAGTTTCACTTTGAAACCACTAGGAAGCAAAGGGTTATGTTGCTTGCGGGCACAATGCAAAACATTCAAAAATCTCAATCTATGCACAGTCGACCCAGCTTAACTGAAACGGAAATTTGTCCTATAACTTAAAAAAAGTTAAACTTAACCGGAGTTTGGGTAGCTGAAAAAATGTACCTAATCTGAAAATCAAAGAACTAATGATAAATTGTAAAAAAAGACATTTTTTCCTCAAGATTTTTAATCGTATCAGTGACTGCACAATTTCCCCCAAAAAATTGTTTTAAAATACCAAGAGCATTATATGCCTCCGTTTAATACTTCGCTGTCAGAATCGGCGTCATCTGTTGAATGCAAATTAAACGCGTATTCTTTTTCGTTTCCATCTATGAGGTATTTTATTTATTAAAATTAAACTGCTGACGTTACTCAGTCCGAAGTCAACTTAAAACTAAACTCACTCTATTTATTCTAATCGTTCGATGTAGTTGAACGATGGTCGTCTGGCATGCTCGGCTTAAAACGCTGAGCAAGCGTCTTGCTGTTCAAACACTTTGTAACTTTGAGAGCATCTTGACTTGCATGCATCGGAAATGTCCCCGAAACAAGGTAAATCTGCATGAAAATCCGAAAGAGAATGAATTTCCTGTCTGAGAGTGATCGAAAACTGAGTTTCCTCTTCTGCGTTAGCTTCTGAAATAATTTTTTTTATCAAAAATGTTTTTAACAAAACCTGACCTGCGAAAGCAATCTTGTGACCATTTTCAAAGCTTGTTCACTATCTGGATGAGGGGTTTGTCCACGTACTACGCACATTTGATTGTGTAACTTAAAACAATGGATTACCTCTTGATCCAAGGGTTGGATAAGACAAGTTGTATTGGGAGGCTGAAATTCTATTTTTATGTTGCCTAATACATCATCTATAAAAACTGCACAATATGTAGTCTGCAGCTGAGTAGGCTCCTGCGGCCACAGTGGCCAAAAGCCAAAATCTAGGTCCCCTGTTAGAGCCTTTTGGAGCTTTTTTCTACAGTCTAACAGACATTGAAACACCCTCTTCAAGGGTGTAATTGGAGAAATTGGGAACAAAACTGTTTATGTAATTTGAAGACCAAATATATGACTATACAAATATTTATTTAAATAAATATATATTATTACTACTTTCACCAAAGTATCGGAATCTGGGAAATATTTAACATCAAAATTGCCAGAAAAAAGATATACTTTTTGATACATTCCAAAGTTGTAACTTTGAGCCAACTGTACAAGCGAACCAAGCGACAAAAAGCCTTAAAATTTTGGATTTCTTTGTTTTCATATTTGCTGAATCTAAAAATCATTTCTCTAGGAAGTATTTTATTGCAGGCTATTTTTACTCCATCTAACCACTGTGCGCCGTCCTTCTAGTGGTGAGGAATTATCAACATCGGCATCCTTGAGCTTGAAGTTGAAAATCATTTCATTTGGGCTGGAGTTTCGACCATTGTAGCTGCCGATGTCTTAAGTCTCATTTATGTTGTTCATCAGTAAATACTAAGGCCCCGATACACTGCAAGGCACTTCGGTTGATCATCTCAATGTGACCATTTGCCATAGGCCTCCGAACGGCAGTCCGTATATGTCGAATTTCTTTATCTTGGCAGAAGGTCAAGAAATGTTTGAAGCAACAAACTTAATTCATGGTATCACTTCAGGGATTTTGTTAATAAGATAATTGTCGAGCTTTGTAAGTCGATGCACCTTATAAATTCCGTATATTAAAACTTACGAGTTAGCATCTGATTAGGGTTGGACCACGTCGAAAACTGCAACTTCCGAGAACCATAATTAACTGACTTTTTAAACGTACGTAATTATGTGAAGAGACCTTGGTCTCTTCGAGAAAAAAATTCGGTTGACCTTTTTCCGTTCATGGCAACTATGGGCTCCACACCGACAAAAAGCCTAGCCAGGCATCTACGATAGGCCATGTAGAGTGCGTGGACAACTCAGCTCTGGCTCGAAATGTCTTCAACTTCGATCCTGAGGGACAATGCAACAGAGGACGCCCGGGTCTATGTTACCGCTACCAAGTGGAGGAGGATCTCAACCAATCGGACTACGTTGACTGAACCTCAGGTCTGCCCTGGACGGTTTGAAGCAACTCCTATGTCTTAGCCTTGCGCCACAGAAATGAGAAGTATAAGACTCTGTGAGACATATTAAAGACACTCTATTAAGTCAGTTGGTACTCGCCTTTCATGGCCAGTAGTGACGTGCAGTAATTGTTCAGAGTAAACCTGGTGACTAGTAAGGAGCAACAAGCCGATGATGAGATGGTGCTCACTTCAATGTCACAAGAATAACCACATAACCAACTACTTAACTTCCTCCTTCTTCTTACTAAGGAAAAGTTCTTCTTCTTCTACCTGGGGATGTATCTGGGACTTCGCCAACAAGCCTCTCCAGCTGGCACGATTTTTAGCCAACTGCTTCAAATTTTGCCAAGTTGGTTGAGGTCCTCCTCCATTTGTGTGCGCCATCGAGTGGCCTCTATTGTGTTGTCCACTGGTTGGGATTCGAAGAGTCTTTGGTTTGAAGCAGTGTTGTCCATGCGACCTAGCCGAAGGGAAAAGCTAGTCATGCATTACACTTTGATCATCTTACAGGACATAAAATGATGTGGACACATAACCATGAAGAGGCCAATATTTACCTTAAATGAAGGCTATGGTTTTGACTGGCTTGCTAGACCTGCAGATAATTGGATTGTTGCCGTTTTGGGATCTACATATTGTCGCCTTCTGTCTAATATGTGACCAATACCTTGCATTCCGTCTGTAATGTGGAACCTCTTTTATGAATGACCCAAGTCGTCGTTCAATTCCTCTCTGCGTTTCAGAGTTTTCAACAGAGTCAAACATTAGTGATGTCAGTTGGATGAAACCACAAAAATGTAGCTTAACACCAAATCACACCTAATTCCGTGATTTTCGGCTTCCAATTCCACAATCGATTCTTTGAAGGAATGTGCCCATTAGTACTTACATGCATGTAGTACAACAGCACCAAACATGAAATATACATATCACCAAAATCAATTACAAATCAATGCGCATGCAAACACTGTTGCGGTTACACTTGCCATACAGGATCATCCCATTAAGCACCCTTGACACAATTAGCAATTAAACTTCGTGTCCTTTCTCTCGGATGTTCGCTCTGGATCATCAGCGAATCTCTTCTGCCGCATTAACTGCGAAAGCCAGTCAAACCGCAGAAATCTCACACTCATTGATGCGACAAATGAAGCCTGAAATTCCAATCCAAACCAACCATCAGCAGTTTCACCCGCATGTTGACATTCAGCAGGACGCAGGATGGCTTCCGACTCCGACTGTGCCGCTGAGTCTGACATTTTTCGATAGTTTGTGTGTCACAGTGCCGACACATGGACATTTCAAAAGGACTGCAATGAGGGTGTGATAATCGCATTAGAGTGTTCCGCCACCGAAAAAAAAACTACCCACAATCTCAAAACCACAACCGAAGAGGACACTATACAATCGCATCGGGACCATAAATGTGTTAGAACTTGGTTAAGGATGTATTGTAAGGTTTGTTTGTTTCTTTATTGTGTGCAGGAATTTTGCATTTCACCGTTGAAGGGTGGTTTTTTTGATTTACCTTTCTTGCGAATGTGGAAAGGGGTTTATGATCAAAGACAGTGGCAGTGAAGTTCAAAGAAGTGTTACTCACGGCAATTGTAATTGAAATGCAACTTTGGTGCTAACAACGTGTTGCGCAATATGCAATATTTTTATGACAACGAGCACATATGATATTTCCCTGCCAATGAATCAATCGCTGCAAGGTTTGCACCTAAGGGACGCATTTACACTTTATTTGCCGTAGTGCCGGTTCGAGTGTTATCCCATGACTAATCTATGGACCCAGTAGAACTAATGGGGTTTCTCGCATTTTTGATCCAATTTGAGGTACAATAAGGTGATGGAATCCTCATTTTAGAAACACGTATACAGTCGCGAACACATTAATGGCACGCAAGAGCACAGTCTGAAGAGAGTACAATAAGCTTGGTGCTAAATGTTGATAGGTGAGGGGTCGAAAACAAATATTTTGGCTATTAGGAGGTTTGCTTCGTTTAGGAGGTAGGGGCAGATGTAGAAAAAAAAAAATACTTCAAATGGAAAGAATTAATTAAAATAATAACAAAGTAATCGTTATCGTATTCGCATCGACAATTTTAAGAGTAAGAAAATCTTTTGTATTTTTCGCCCCTTCATAAAGCGATGATTTTTTGGAAAATTGAGGTGTGGAGTCATGATTCCATGTTTCGCAAGTTCGGGTCAGAAGGGAAAGTTATGTTTGGCGTTCTCCTAACCAGCAAAAACACACACGGGGCAGGAATGCGAGCGTATCTTGCCATGGAGTGGGGCCAATTACAAATATATAGACCAATTGTATGTACATGTGTACAAACGTATTATTCAACAGCACAGGCTACAATCCGCAGAGATTTAAGACCAATGTGCACTGGTACCTCCTCTCTCGTTCACCACGTACTGTGTCTTGACACCTGACACTTATGGTACGTTTACACCGCACCCAAATCCAACATTTCGGGAAAAAAATTTCAAAATCCAATTTTGCGTTCCCACTGCAACTTCAGCATTTCAAATGACAGCTAGGGTCAGGGATTGGATTACAGATATTTTTTTCTGATTGGAAATTAGAAGTGGTTGAAACATTTTGGTCAAATGCAAAGTATTTGTGTGCGGTGTAAACATACCTTTAATAAAGGGAATTTTTTAGTAACCCCTTGTGCGCACTAAAATTATAAAAAAGAACATGATTAATTTTGCCGAATTTTGGCGCCTTATGCTTGATAACGATCCTAATCACACTTCTTCGCTTGTGAAAGGTTACGTTTGTAATCAAAATGTCACGATTTTACAAAGGCCCGTATCCAGGGTTGTCTGAGAGAAATATTTGAGAGTAGTACAGAAGTCTCAGAAGAGTAGTATTATGAACAAAATAATAGTAAAGACATTTTTACACTTCCCAAAGTTGAATAGGACCATGAGCAAAAATCTCAACAAGGTTTTGAGATGCAAGTCTGTTTGGGTTAAGAGTCGTATAGTTTCTAAGAAACATTTTAACATATAAACATACACACATATAACCATTGAACATAAAGGGTGATTTTTTAAAATCTATAGGAAAGTTTTTCAAAAAGAAACACATAAAATTCAGAAAAGTGCATGAAATCTTTATTTGAATCGATAGCACGGTCAATATAATTTAATGTTTGAAGATTATTTCATGCAAACGTTGACCTTGACTGCGCCTCAAATGGTCCATCCGCTTAGTCCAATTTGGCATACTCTTTCCAACATTTCGGCCGGTATCTCACGAATAAATGCTTCAATATTGTCTTCCAATGCGTCAATTGAAGCGGGCTTGTCTGTATAGACATGAGCTTTAACATAGTCCCACAAAAAATTGTCTAAAGGCGTTAAATCGCACGATCTAGGCGGCCAATTGACCGGTCCCGAACGTGAAATAAAATGTTCACCGAACTCGCCTCTCAATAAGTCCATTGTTGCGCGTGCTGTGTGGCATGTGGCACCGTCTTGTTTGAACCACATGTCTTGCAAGTCAAGCTCTTGCATTTTAGGCAAAAAAAGTTGAATAACTTCTCACGGTAGCGCTCACCATTCACAGTTACGTAACGATTCGCATCATCTTTGAAGAAGTACGGACCAATGATGCCACCAGCCCATAAACCGCAACTGTGACTTTTTTCTGGATGCATTGGTAGCTCTGCAATGCTTCTGACAATTCTGCTTATTTACGTACCCATTGAGCCAAGAATGAGCTTCGTCCCTGAACATATGTGATGTCGCGATGAACTTTCTTAACAGAGCACGCATTTTGATAACAAAATTCAATAATTTGCAAGCGTTGTTCGTTTGTAAGACGATGCATGGTTAAATTAAAACTATTCATCAGATTAAAGTTGAATAAATAATTCTGTAGATTGTAATTCATAAAATTTAGTTTACCATACTTCACGAGGAGTAAAGTGATTGACTTTACAAAAAAAAAAATATTTCACAATTTTCCTGAGTAAGAACAAAGAACTCTCGGTAAATGATGTCCACATTCGA
Source organism: Eristalis tenax (assembly GCA_905231855.2). NCBI lineage: Eukaryota > Metazoa > Arthropoda > Insecta > Diptera > Syrphidae > Eristalis > Eristalis tenax. Next base: position 33,681,104 of record HG993125.1, on the reverse strand, counting down.
GATAGACACTTGCTGTTAAATGATTCCTTTCATAAATTTTACGCAATCAGCATTTCAATATTGACATTTAACTTGAAAATACCCTGTTTAGGTGTTTTTGTCTAGGGCGCCAAGACAATACTATTGGGCAATATTTTTCACAAAAATATTGAGCATCTAGGGATCGCTTTACATTATTGCAACAAAAGTCATGAAAAGATATAAAAAATACTATTTCTTAAGTGCAACTCATAATTGCGTGTATAGTACTCATGCTTAATGTGTTTCGCGTTTTACCCTTCACTAGGAAAAGTTGAGAAAATACTTGTTCTTTTGATGAAGGTAAAATTGCACTGAGGAATTCCTCGGTTTGAAGGCAAAAGGATTTCGTCAAAACAATTTTTAAGAAAACTATCTTTGAGCAAAACTCTTCGATGCATATCTAACGAATTAGAAAAAAATGGCTTGGCTTGGAATAGCTGATTTACAAGTCCAATCGAATTCATTAAAAATTTGCATTAGCAAATGACTAGACTTACATAAGACAAAATGCTTAAAACTAGTTAGACGAACATAATTATTATAACTTCGCGATAGTGTGGCTGAAGAGCCGTCCACCTCAACGTCGTCGTGCCCAACAATTGCACCTCTCACGCTCGTCGTTCATGAACATTGTGCATAAAGACTTGCATTTACACGCTTACAAGGTGCAATTGACTCAAGAACTAAAGCCTCTTGACCATTTCAAGCGTCGTCAATGGTCAGAATTGTGGCAAGAAATGGCAACAGTGGATGATCAATTTTCGAAGAAAATCATCGTCAGTGATGAGGCACATTTTCACCTCAGTGGATTCGTCAATAAGCAGAATTGCCGCATTTGAGCGAATGATAGTCCAAGAGTGATTGTCGAAAAACCAATGCACCCACAAAGAGTGACTGTTTGGTGCGGTTTATGGGCTGGCGGCATCATCGGGCCGTATTCTTTTCCAAAATGAGGCCGGTCAGGCAGTTACTGTGAATGGTGTTCGCTACAGTGAAATGATAACGAACTTTTTATGGCCCGAATTGGAAGATATGAATGTGGACGATATGTGGTTTCAACAGGACGGTGATACTTGCCACTTGTCACACAGCTAACGAAACAATGGCTCTTTTGCGCGACGAATTCAATGGCCGTGTTATCTCACGTGGTGGCGATGTCAATTGGCCGCCAAGATCATGTGATTTGACGCTGTTGGATTTTTTTCTTTGGGGTTATTTTTAAGAAGATAAGCCAGCAACAATTCAAGAGCTAAGGGATGAGATAATTCGGCACATTAACGGCATAGAACCTCAATTATGCTTCAGCGTCATCGAAAATTTGGACCATCGGATGGAGGTGTGCCGCCGAGGTCGCGGCGGCCATTTGGCCGATATTTTGTTCCATACATAATTGAACCATACCAATATTATAATAAAAAAAATAAATGACAATAATTTCCTAAATAATTTGTGTTTTATTCAAAATCAACATCGGCCCTTTTTAACCACCCTTTACTATGTTTTTCGACCTAAACTAACAACGCAAATATTGGAACAAAACATGGATATTAAATGAACAATATTAAATTACTTAATAACCGAACTGTTTGCTTAATGAAAGATTTTCCACACTCTACATACCTCCTGGGACGAGACAACCTGTAGTTAAGTATCCGTTTTTTGTTCGACAACACAAAAGGACTCATTATGTTTTTTGGAAGTGCAAATGCTTCATCAGCAATGAACATGTAAGACAAACTTGGACCTTTAGTTTCTCTTATATTTTTTAAAATGAAGTATAATTTTTAGATGGATAAGGTACGCGAAAATTACTCGTTTCCTTTTATAAACCTCCGTTGCTGCAGGCCAAACGCGAACTGCAGATTGAGTCGAGCGAGAAAATCCGCATGTGTGCACCGGGCCTTAATCGTGCAACTGTGACAACACACTTTTTTTTAAGGTTTTTGGCTTCTGTCGCAGCAGAACATGTTGAAACTGGTGCCGTGACATTGGGACAAATGCAAAATTTGGTACCTGAAGCTTTTGAAAGTGTCCCTACGCCGTATGTTAACATTTGGCATAATGTTGCTTAGGAAAGGCGTCATGGGGCCAAGTTGGCACTATGTCACTTTGGGTATTGGAATTTGTAAGACCAACACATTATTTACAACAATAAGCAGTGAAATATGTATGGGGGGCAGTATGATCCCCAGTTCTAAGGTCATAACTAATTTAACTCCAGGCGCCTGCCTGACAGCTGTTGACATGCCCTAAGCGGAGCAACGAAGTCGTGATAGCAGGGTAAACCCTGCGGATAAATCGGTTAAGATCCTGTTAGCTAGCCAAGGGAGCCACTCGCCCAATGATTTGTGTACACCAGACTTTCTTATGGGCAAAATTCGGTCTTATTTCCCAACAACGATTAGGTAAGCGCCTGGAGCTAATTTAGTTATAAACTTAAGACTTTTTAACCGATGGCAACGATTGCGGACTGATGGCCTGTGGGCTTATGAACCCGCACCAAATTTGGCACAATTTCGCAAGCTAGATTGGCCCTATAACACTTTTGAAAGCGACAATGACACTCCAAAAGCATATTATGCACCAATTTGGCATAATGTCGTTTGGCACAATGTCACGGCACCGTTGAAAGTTGGTACCGATCTCTTAATTTAGTTTATTTATCATATTGGGTCTATAACTTAATTTGTGCGGTTTGCTAAGAGGTGGAGTAACTTGTATTATTCCATTGGAACATGCGTTCGAAAGCTACTGACATTGTATGTCATTTCAGTATATAGGCGCGAAGATAATGCTCTGTATTTGGTGCGATCAGAAGGGTGTGCTGTATTATGAGCTGCTAATACCCATCAATGGACAACGCTACTGAACACATTTAATCCGTTTGAAGAGAACCGAAAAACGCCTGGAATATGCGACGAGATGAAAAAAAACCAATACTTCGATGTGAACAAATTCTTTTTTCTGAAAAATGAGGAATAATGCGGTGAAACTTTTGGAACATAAAATCAGTACATTAATTTTTTAGAAAACCAATTTTTGCCCAAGATCCCGATGTAGATTCATATCTTAGTTTCTGAATATATTCGCAATCAGATAAAGCTCTACATTCGTTGTCTATAGCTTCAACGTTTTTGTGTTCGTTAGGAAAAAACTTTAAAACAACTTGAACGATAGAGTTATCTTGACCATCCAATAAGGCGCCTTGTGACAAAGGAAGTCCGTTCAAGAAAACTTCATCGAAATCGAATCTTTTTCTAATATCTTGCAGAAATGATTTTTGAGGCTCTGTACATCTTTTTCACAAAAGATTTTCGAAGCCTAAAAGTTTTCACATTCGGTGCCGCAATAGGAGTTGATTTTCTAAAAGTCCAATTGAGTTTATTGGCTTTATTGGCTTTTCCTCAAAGACATCCCTTATCATAAAATTTGTATAAAATTAAAAAAAAATGAATTTAAAATTTAATATTAAGTAATTGGTCATTAGGTATGTTCGCATTGCGCGTACATTTTTGGTGTGAAGATGAGAACAAATGGACTAGAGGAATAAGTCAATATTGTACAATTCTCAATTTTGTCAATTTTGTTGTAATTAAAAATTGTACTAAAAATGCCAAAGATGTACTTGCGTACTCAGAAAACTAATTTGTACTGACTTGAGTACAATAGTTATCCTTTTTCCATCACTGAGCTGTACTTCGTTGGCTGCAGAGCGGAGAAAGCAGAGAGCACAGAAATTTGCAACATCTTATCAACTGGTCAGAATCAGTGTTGGGACTTAACATTTTGAAAATGTGTGGTAGATCTGAAAAAAACGGGGCAGCTACTTAAGCTTAAGGTGGCGCTGCAGTCCGAGGTGGACCTGGGCCTCAGCCAACAAGCGTCTCCAGCCAGCTCGATCTTTAGCTAGCTGTCTCCAGTTTCGCACGCATAGTTGGTTGAGGTCCCTTTCCACTTGAGTGCGCCACCTGAGTCGCGGTCTTCCTCTACTGCGCCGTCCCTCGGAGGTGGATTCGAAGACTTTTCGGGCCGGAGCATTGATTCCATCCGCTCTACATGACCTAGCCACCTCAATCGTTGGATCTTCACTCTTCTGGCTAAGTCGATGTCGCTAAACAGCCCGTATAGTTCGTCATTATATCTCCTCCTCCACTCACCATCTATGCAGGGACCGAAAATCACACGAAGAATTTTCCTCTCGAAGCAACCAAGAGCAGCTTCATCCGCTTTTGATAAAGTCAATGCCTCCGCGCCATATAGCAGGACTGGGACGATTGAAGTCTTGTAAAGCGTTAGCTTGGTTGTTCGAGAGAGGGCTTTGTTTACCAATTGCTTTCTTAGCCCAAAGAAGCAGCGATTGGCAAGAGTTATTCTTCGTTTGATTTCAGCGCTGGTGTCGTTGTCTGAATTGATAGCGGTGCCTAGGTAGACAAAGTTTTTGACTACCTCAAAGTTATATCTGTCTGCTGTGACGTTCTGACCAAGACGTCGGTGTTGGGTGTCCTTTCACGTTGACAGCATATACTTGGTCTTACCCTCGTTTACCGCTAAACCCATCTTCGCGGCCTCCGTTGCAATACCCACAAAAGCGCCATTGACATCACGCTGCGTTCTTCCGATAATGTCAATATCGTCGGCATATGCGAGTAGTTGGACGGACTTCTGAAAGATTGTTCCTCTGGGGCAGCTACACTGGACCAAAATAATATTCACCGATTGTCATTGTATGAACAATGTCGTTCGTATTTCGTCTTCGCATATGGCACTTGTCAACGGAAAGATGTTTCGTGTCATTGCGACACCGATTTTATTCATAATCCATTCCCACTGGGGATTAAATTTAATTTAGGCAATTATGACATTTTGTTTTTCAAGTGGGCGATTCAAGTCGCTATTTCATCGATGTTTAATTTATGTAAGTTGGTTCGAGTCTTTGACCAATTTTCTACTTTTAATGATTCACTGGGGAAATAAAACAACCCATAGTTGTGACAGTTTAGAGTTTCCTCATTTTTATATAGATATTCGACAATGTCTGGAATTATTTTTGTAGCTTGCACATGGACTAAGAGCACTTTAGTGTTGTCATTGCTGGTTAGAGTGCTACAAAATCTGGGGAAGCCTGGCCAGCTCGTCTGCTGAACACCTACACATGGAATGTCTGGTACCAGCCTTAGACAATATGAGCTGCGCAGCTATACCATCTAGAGATTGATTCCAGTGACTTAATGGCTGCGTAAACATACTTAGATCGTCCTTGTTAAATCTAAAAAAAATTACTGCATCGATTTTTTAGACACATATGCCCTCTAGAGAAGCGTTGCCCTATCCATCGATTTAAAACGGGTTCTGAAAATTGTATTTGAACAGAAGACACAATTGAGATTAGAACTAGGCTTTCAGACTAAAGGTTAGGGTGTTGTTTCAATAATTTCGCCCCAACTGATGTACATTGTTTAGCTTAAAGTAATTTATTACTGTTTATTGTTTATTTTGTATATCTTACAATAGCTGGTGCTTACATTGGTTGGCTCAAGTCCGTCTGTCCGTGCCTTATCCATCTGTTCACTTGGAAGCAAGTTTGTACATATTTGTCTTTAGGTTTGAATATTTGAACAGTGATCTTACATGAACTTACAGTGCTTCCCTTTAAGATCGGTCAGGGTGAGTCAATTTTGAAACAGCTTGGAAAATGTGCAATCAGAAAGGCGGGGCTTGGTATCAAAGCCAAGCTAGCGGTTTTCAACTCAGTTTTTATACCAAGTCTCACTTATGGCCACGAAATTTGGGTAATGACCGAATCACAAATATATGCTGCCGTGGAAATTTATGCTTCGTGCTGTTATCGGAGTTATTCGCGGTGATAGGGTACGCGAGGAACTCAATGTTGTGTAGCTGTAGTTGCTTCTTCGAACTGATGGCTTGGTCACATGGTACGAATGTCCATCATCACGACTTTCGGCACGACCGATTGACAGATCCAGGACGACGTAGTACGGCCATGTCCAAGAACTCGTCTGGTTCCACTTGAGCAGAACTCCTAATGAGAGTCGGAGGATCTCTCGTGCGTACTTTGCACCCGTTGCCACTTTAGTGGATCACACGGCTCAGAATATGAGATAAGATGTTAGATTCAAGCAGTGATAAGCATTCGAATTCTTTGTAGCACCATTTTTCACACCCATCGCACTTGATTTTCAAATGGTCTTGCATTTTCTCAGAATCCCTTGAATTGTGAATAAATTGTCAAACCATCCAAACAAACTTTTCCCTTCTACTAAAAATAAAACCTGACTGCTAAGTGTAATTTCGATGTTCGCAACTAATGAAAACATGACCTGTTAGAGGGATATCTCAAGGCAACTTGTTCCTCCGCACAGGCACTAACTGATCAAGAGTTAGGCCGAAGCGTAACCAGGTGAATTCTTGGACTTGGTCGAACCATCTAGTCCTGGGTCTGCCAAATGGTCGCCTACCTGATGGAATCGCATTCACTGCCCGTCTCTGAAGTCGTGATGAAGGCGACATTCATGCCAAGTGACCAAACCAACGAGACATAGCCCTCTCAGTTCGAAGATCCTCAATGTAGAGTGCCTCGGGCACTGCCATGTTTCTCACCATATCCCGGCGAGTAATTCTCACAACAGCACGGATAAATCCCATCTCAGCTGCTTGTATTCGCTATAGTAGTCTTTCGGTCATTACTCAAACTTCATGACCATAGGTAGAGTACTTAAGTAGAATACACGTAAATCCCTTAAACAAGTCACAATGCAGAGGTCGCGCTTTGATAGCTCACAGTCCGTAATATCGTAAGCGCGAGTACAAATTTCAAGATAGAGCTACTTCTACTAACTTGAGCTTTTGACAGCTGTGAAACAATTTTCTTTTATTTTCTCGTAATTTTTCATAGCTGGCAGGCGAGGCAGCTATTTGTGTACGTAACTAAGTTTTTGTAGAAATTTTGTGTGAAATAATTTAAAATTTCCTGGTAAAATGAATTTTATACCATTTTACTTGTGAAACGGGCGCCTTTCATTGTGATTTGGAAAAGTGAGGGAGCCACGATTTGACACAACATTCTTGTAAGCTTGATAAAACGAGTACTGAAGCCTATCTACGCCCGAACACGTGAGCGCGACTTCGTGATTTGAAATTTTTGTCTGCGTTTGCTTTGCAGAAGATCGCTTGGCAACAGCTTTATCCCCCATATTTTGCAGTGGGATTATTTCTTCAATGGTGAAGTAATTTTGCTCTGCCCACTGCAAGCTTGTAAATATTTTATTGCGTCTTCGTCTCGGGCTTTTACATTTTGCAGATTTTCGGAGATCCATTCAGAAATGACATCGCTGCCAAAGTAATCGTTTGGAAACGTTTGGTTAAGCATTGTTGTAATGCCAATTCTGACAAAATTTGATCCCGAATTGAAGTCAAAGGAACACAGTCATCAGGACTCCTGATTATTGGAAGGAAGAACCCAATAATCAGGAGTCCTGATGACTTTTTTCCAACATTTAGCGATTGTAGTCGATTTGAACACTTTCCATGCGTTTTGCCAAAAAATAGATGGCATGTTTCAATTTTATGCTTTTGCAGTTCTTCCTCAAACGAAACGTGACGGCTCAACATAACTTTTTTTGTAATAAAGTTTAGGCAACCTTATTACATTTTGATCCATAGGTTGTAGTATGGATGTGCAATCAGGATTAAAACACATTAGGCCTTCGATTTCGGCTATGCAGTCTTTTGGGTTACAAGGAGCATTGTCAATAAGAAGTAAACGTTTTTCGGCTAAGTTTTGATGTTGAAGATGAGACAATACCTGTAAGTTACAAGAAAAATGTCAACTATGGAAAATATGCTTACGGAGGTTTTTTTTCCTGTATAAAGTTTGCCATTACTCTCCTTTGAAGCGACATTTGTTTCAAGCCATTCTTCAAAGAGCATTGAAGTCATCCAAGCATTTTTTTGGCATATTCCTAAAATTTTAAAAGCCCTTGGAGTTTTTGCTCTTCCTTTCAGAAATGGCTTCAGTTTATGTTGACCGGTTGCGTTTGTACATGCCATGAATGTTATTCTTCCAGGTGTAGACGTTTTCCTTCAGGATTATCCAGATTCGTCCGCATCATAAATTTGCTCCGGGCCACTTCTTACTTCTTCTCAAACTCCATCAAAGAAGGCCTCTGAACCATTGACAGCCTTCTCTCCGCAAAATTTAAGTAACCGTATCCCATGACGCTTCCTGAATTTCGAAAGGCAACCGCTGCTTTCTTGAAATTCATCTAGTCTTTCTTGTATGCTGTAAACAGCTACACGTTTAGCCTCTGCACATACAATATCCCCGGAAGCTGGAATATGATCTGCCCTTTTTCGTATTAGCCGTTTATATAATACCTTTTCGATTTTCCAGAAATTCTGGAGCTTAAATACTATGTCAACAAACCGATTGCCCAACAAGTTTTGTTAAAGGTCCTTCCTTTTGTTTGATTCTGCAGAGCATAGATTTTTGGCATTAAATTGCTTGCACAGTAACTTCATTGCATAGCCTTGAGTTAGGTTTTCTAAAATTTCACTTTTTCACTTCACTATCCACACGTTCCGACATTTCCAATTTTTAAATTCCAACTTCCTTTAATAATTATTCTTACAGCTCTTTCCGCTCGAACTGTGTCGTCAAATAAACTCTTAAACTACCCTAGCTTACAAATAACCCATCCACGCTGCGTGATGAGTGCAGCGTTGCAGATAACGACGGTCCTTTGTTTATTGTCCAATCCTTCCGGAAACGATTTATCTCTTATTATCTATTACTGCAGAGCAGTTGTAATGATCGTTGGTGCTCTGATCTGAGTTTTGCATTTGCGCTTCGGTGCATCGGTCCTTGGTGTGCTGATAGGCGGTGTTAACTTGTGCATAAGTCTATATACCGTTGCGTTAAGAGAAATACAATGCAAATACCAAATTCACATCCAGTACAAAAAATAGCGGCGCACGGCACTGTGCCTAGACGATTTATGATGTCGTCAATAGTTCTCTCTTGCTGTACAGTGGCCTACAGACTATTATTTTTTAACGTCGTTCTTGGAAAATGATAAAAAATGTGAGTGTTCAGCTTGGAATGAAAATGGCGACAGAAACGATTGCGAGTGTGATGAAGGACTGAACATTTTGGTGGACTTACCTGGTGTGACGGAATACGGGCATAAGGACTGATAAAATGTGTGAGAAAGTGTAAGGATAGTGCGAAGCCTGGACTAAATTGACAAGAAATGACATTCTAGGAACGTAATTAGAGAACTGATGGAGTGTAGGCCGCTAAATATTGCATTGTAAAGCGTGCAAACACAACATATAACCTTATAGAAGCATCATTAGAGAACTGATAGAGTTAAGGCCGCTTAATATTGCATAACAAAGCGTACACACATATTTGTACACAAAAGTGGGCATATATTTTGAGTCGTACAATTTCAATGTTGCGAAAATCGAAATTGTTGCACATTGGTTGCATAAATCGAGAGTTGCAGAAACGAAATTTGCAATAATCGAGAGTGTGTACACATTTTCGAGACCAAATTAAATACTTAAAAATTTGAAAATAAAATGGAGGGCATGGGCCCCTCACCGGTATTCAATAATTGATGTCTAAATGCCATAAAATAGCAGAAGTAACTTTAATTAGGAATGTGGAGCCCATATATCAGTTTAATTTCTCATTCTTGAGACGCTGACTTTGACAGCTGAACGAAAGTCAACATTCAAAGGTATACCATTCGATTCGGATGGTACCTCCCCAAGGTGCAAAAGGAAAACAAGCAAACTCAAGAAATGAATGTACATTGGAATTTAAAACAACATTCTATTCGACATGTAGACTTTGTTTTGGTCCAAATGTTTGAAATACTTGAACACGAAAAATCACGAAATATGTAACTGCAATATCCCTACAGCACTCTGATGGATTACGCCTTCGCTTTAAAAAAAAACACCTTAGTCTACTAAGTCAACCATCCTTTACCACATCTCATTTGGAGGAAGAGACATAAAAATGTGTCCACTCACTTGGGACACTGATGTAGATACGCATCTCTGCCTCAGCCCACTATTAAAATGCACATAAAGGACATACAATCCCCCAGTTAGATCCACATAATTGTCGAAACAAATTAAAAACGGTTCCTCCCATTTTTATGTTCATTCATTCTGCAACAGCGCAAGCTCCCTACCCTGGGGTAGGCACCTACCATGCACATATATACATCGTCTACATTTCCCTTTACTCTTTGTGGGTGTGTCTGGCCAATTGTCATTCCTTTTTTTTGGCCTTTTCTGGAAATAAATGAGAGAAAAAATATGTTTAGAAAAATTCCTTTAAATTCATACACCCAGCACTGCATTGCCGACATCGCTCAGCATTCAATTCAAGAGAATGTGGAATGTGGAAGATAACGGCACAAAAGTGAGAGCAAATAAGAGAGCAAGCCACAAGGGAGACGATAATGGAACACTGGAAACCCATCAAACCAGTCCAACCAAAACATTGCACAAAAAATTACCAATCGGGGACCGTAACACAAATGACCTACACACGCACACAGGCCCACAAAGGCGTATCCCTCGGCATGACAACACGAACATCACTGGGACTAATGTGTCATCTGGGAGTTTGCGTTCCACTTTTCCAAAACCATGCAGTCTCGAGCTGTCTCTTTCGTGCACACCTAGAGGTGTGGGTGTTGAAATCGCTTTGACACTTAAGGGATGCTTGTTGTCACACACTGTTCAGTGTGGAAGGGGTTGAGGCGTTGATGGGAAAAGGAGACGGAATATGACAAATGCCATCAAAACCCACCACCGGCTACACCGCACCATTGGGAAGCACTATGGTGTGGTGTGGTGTGTCTCTCGACAGCCGCTGCAGCCGGACTCTTCTAATACACACGACGCTGAAGCAATGGCGCGAGTAAGCAATTTGAAAAGTCCCACATTCCCAGCTCGTGCGTAGTCGTTGGGAACGCTCCGTCCTCTTTCAGCACAGGCAAACAGCCGCCCGGAGAAGAGGGTTGAAACGATAGCTCCGCCACCATGACCACCACCAGCGACGTCGACGATGACAACTCTGCTGCCTCTATTGCTGGTCTCTGCTGGCTTTGCGTTGCCTGTCTGCTTTGGCGTACTGCTGCATCGCATCTCTGGTGTCGTGCTCGGGAACACAGCTACGGCACTGTGGATGGTCGTTGTCGCCGTTGTCTGCACGTTGGTGGTTCGGTCGGTTGTGTTGTAACGCAGCAGCAGGGATTCAGTTGGGGTTTAACAGTCACTCGGGACGAACACTCTCGGTGGCAGGCTTTGGCATTTGGACACAGTGGTAGTGAGAGCGCGCGCTTCGAGACTAATTTTACCCAATTTACCCTTTTGTGCCCTGGTGCGTTGTGTGTTGTGCTGTGCGGTGTTGTGTTGTGATTAACGTGTGCTCCGGTTCAGTGTGTCATCATCGTTTTCAATTCTCAGCGGTGTATTGACAAAAAAGAGACTCACTTGGAACGTCAGAAATATTCAATCGATGACAGCCGGGGGAGTTAATTTATTAATTTGCCCATAAGTGCGTTTCTAGTGCGATCAACAATTCCGGACGGTATTGGAGTCCCAAAAAGACATTCCTTAGAGACACTGACACTTTCCACAGATCCAATTGTTAAAAGTGTGTTGCTATCGCATTCAGGTGAAAGCGACTTCTGTGTGACACTTCTATCTTGTGAACGGTACAACGAACTGCTTCAAGCTGCGTTCCGACGAGCCGGTGCCGGGCTTTAGCTCGGCTTCGCCATGGCCGACATTGGAGTTGGAATGGGGACGCAAGCTCTACCCAACAACTGGTCCGCGATCAGCGAGTGGTTTGATGTTCGGCCTCCCGCCGACAGGAGCCGACCTTAATCAGCCACGAGGACCAATGACATCTCTTAAGGAGGAACCACTCGGTGCACGAGCCTGGATGCAGCCAGTCGATCAGACAAAGTAAGTAGATACATACGTACCCCTGCCAAGTTGTGCCTAAGTCACGTGAGTGTCTATGCCCTTTGGGTATTTTGATGCGTTCCATGGGGAATTTCTCAGCCTCAACCATCCCCCTCTGGTAAAGCTTTTCACTTGGCTCTCCCTTGAGTGGCTGAATGCGAATCCCTCATCACATTAACTCCAAAAGGACCCAATTCTTTTCTCTCTGAAGTTTTCGGGAGTGCGTATCCAAGACACTCATATTCTGCGTAAGGTTTCTCTCTTCCTTGCGATATCTCTTCTCTTCACCCGTTGGTTTCTTATTTATCTTGAAGATTGAGATGAGATACAAAACAAACAAAATTACGAGCCAATGTGCCAGGGGATACACGCGGAGCTTTTTTAGTTTTGTTTTGAGATATGTTCGGGAAGGAAACACAACAGTTTATAGCAACGACAACAACAACGGCGGGTTTTGTTCGCACCAGCAAATCCTTGAGGTTCGTAAATTCAATAACAAAAGAAGACTACTTTAAGAAAAAGTGCAAAAGTGTGGTGATTACTGTAAGAAAGTGAGCATGAGGAATGGCAATCTATTTTTGTGCAAGTACAAGTGCCCAACCTCCGAGGTGTCAGGGAAGCACAAGCAATTACACTGTTTTTGTTTTCAGAATGAAATATTTTAAATTCATCTGAAAGTGTTGTAAAATATATTGAGCTTATTCCTCGTGGTGAGAGTGAAAGATTTCAGACCTCGTTGCCTGAATGACATTTATTCTGGGATTCATACAGTTGACGGTTGCATGTAGTTGATGGTTAGAAGGATTCGACAAGGAAATACAAATTGTTTGATAAGTTTTCTAGAATGACAAGGTATTATCAAATGTAGGCTTTTGTCTCATTGTCTCATCTTGTTCAGCTCTAATTAAACTGCTGCTTAAGAGGCTGTGCAAATAAAAAAAAGTATCCTTTGTAGAAGAATATAGTTCGGGCTAGGTTTGAATTGAATTGGGCGATTAATTGGAAGTACACGTCAAGGGGGGAATTGGGGCGATTATAAATAACTAATTATTTCTCCGTTGTATGTTTTTTTTGATTCCCATTCGCTTGAAGATGTCCAATGAGAAAATAATCAATCAGTGATCACTTAAAGCCTGTGGTAGAAGATTTGCTTTTTGGAACAGACATGATACCGACTACCTTAGGGCGAAGACCTCTGGCATAGCGTATTTTAAGTGATATCTTTCAACTATATCTCTACACTATTAGCTGATGTGAATTTCAAAGACCGATGTATGTTCCACTGTTTTAAAAAAGGAATCACCCTCAAAGGCTCTAATTTTTTCAAAAAAATGTTCGAATAAATGAGAGTCGGTTTTGCATTTTTATGTAAAAATTAAATTAAACTCGATTGAACACGAATGGGCAGCAAATAGATCTCAAATAAGTATAAGTCGGACAAAAATGTCGAAAATGTCTACTGGCGGAGTCCCGTGGATGTTGTTTGGGAGAACACTAGTACAGCTTAAGTTGGCGATAGACGTGAATGGTAGCCCTTAAGCACAAAGTTCATACACTCATTTTTCACCTAAAAAGGAACTCGTTTTAGTGCATACAAAAAATCTCATTAATTTTGAAAATTCGTTTCTTCGGGCTGACCTTTCCCCCAACCACTCCGAATGAACGAACTTTTCCTGTATATGCAAATCAAAACGCATATGTTTTTAAAAAGCCTTTAAAATAAACATAAGTATCCTGAAGGAATAACATAGTATCCTGGAGGAACGCAGAACCATGAAAGGTGGGAAAGCTGAAAGAATTGTTATGACAATTACGAGTAGTTGGTTCGAACATTTGTTAGTTATTCAAAACATTTCACAGATTTCGTTAGTATAACTGAAAGATTTTGATCAGTGTAGCGAAATATCGATGGGTTCTTAACAAAGTTGTTTAGTATCAAGTATCTTATTTAATGTGAACTCGAAGATAGTTTTAAAATACTGCTTACACAATTTATACAGTTTATAATTATACAAACACTTCTCTGCAAAATCCTAGCCATGAAGGTGTTCGACAACTAAATGTTGCTTCACTTTCAATTAGCTTGATACGAATTGATCTGTTTAAGTTCTTCCCAAAGGCATCAGCCGAGCATTTAACCTGCAGTCAAACCTTTGTAAGTCAGACATCCTTAAGTCGAATGCCGAACAAATGTTCCAGGACTTAAAGGGACCCAAGACTTAGGACTTAAGAAACCAACCTGGCTCACGCCGGTTTGAACTCAAATCATGTAAGATCTTAAAAGTCGAACAGACTTTAAATTTAAACGGCTACACTTAAAACTATGTCTTAATCCAACATCGAAATCGCAATCTTTTTTATCGAAAAAAGTAACTTAAATTTTTAACTCGATCATTCCATAAATCCGACACGGCACAGTACGTTCCCTATTAACACAACTCCACGATTTTTACAACATCCTAATTGATTTTTATCATTATTGACGCAGTAATCGCAACATCTCATATAGACAAAAACTCGATAATTGCAACTACCTCAGTTTCTGTTAGTTGCGATAGTAGAGTATACACGGGGACCGTTCATCTATGAGTCGAACAGTCCCCGTGCCTGAATACACTGTATTCTCTATTACCGTTCGACTGTATATCTTAAAACTTCAAAAAGGTCGAAGATAAGAAGTTTGTCAAATTCTAACACTATCCTTCTCTCTCTCTCTAAAACAAATTATTCTTGAAATTAGCTGTGATTAAACCGAAAAAAAAAATACCTGTAGCAAGAGAAATAAGTATACTGTACACTTATCCATAAACCAATTTCTGAAAGTATTTTTTGTGGAAAGACTGGCTATGTTGAGTGAATGTCTTTCGGCAGAAATTCAAGCAAACTGTGCACTTTAAACCTCTGTATTGGTACTGTCGCCATAAGTTCGGCAACACCCACAAGTCCAAGACGAGGTAACATTGTATACTTACATTATTATTGCAACAATCAAATATTAAAACTAACTAGCATACTTGTTAACAACTATTATTTTATAATAATAAATTATAATCATATAAATATTATATTATATTAATATATTATATTACATATAAAATAAATATAAAATAAAAATAATAAAAATAAATTTTATAATAATTAACAACAACTTAACGCAAATGAATTAATTGAATGATCGATAAGCGATCGTTCTTTCATTCGATGCATTCTCATTCAAATCGTTCCTCAAAATATTACCAAATAGATCAATTCAGAGAAGTCGTGACCGCCGTGTCGTCGTGGGTAGCTGCATTGACTGGTGTTCCTCTGTTCAATCCCAGAACTCAGCAACTTTCATAATTCACAGCTCCACTTCTACTCAGTCACTAACAAGTTACGAAATATTTTTCCTGTCTAGAAAAAGCTTTTCAAGCATCACCGTCCGAAGTCAGCTTAAAATTGTGGTCCCAACCACTCGGGATATACAAGTGTACGCACAGGGCAAATGGGTGCTGTAAAAGCTAAGGACATGCCCACTTCATTTCAATCCAGGAATGCAGGTTAAATGTACATAGAATCAAACTTAAAAAATAAATACAGTACAACCTCGATAATTCGAACTAATAGAAACCTACCCTAGTTCGGACTACGAAGACAAGTTTATTCAAAGAAACTTTTCGGAGAAAGAAACAAACAATAATTACATAATTAAAAACGAAATCTGTTCAGCAAAACAAAAAAATCGACATTTTTTGATTATAAGATACGTAACCTACCAAACTTGGTGTTCGAATTAGTGGAGAGTTCGAATTGTCGAGTGTTCGGATTAGCGAGGTTGTACTGTACTAAAAACTATTTAAATACTATACTGTACCAAAACTATTCGAACTCACAAGTTCAACGGCAAACAAAAAGCATTATTAGGTCGCAATGAAGACAAATTCAAACAAATGTGTATTTCCACGTCATTGGTACTTGAACACTGTACTGTTGGTACTGAAATATTCATTGAACGTATAATATCGTTCCACCCACTCCGAGAGCAAATAACATCAAGCACGACCATAAGAGCCCATATAAGACACATTGATCGTGTCAAACTAGTCGCGTATGCTACGATTTGTAAGGTCCACTTTCAGAGAAAATAGTTAAAATTAATTTAGGCAATTAGGCTTCATCGCTCTGGCTTAACAGCTAATTTCTAATTTTAATAATTATATGTTAGCTTTGTAAATAAATAAATAAATACATAATTTAGGCAGCTCTTACTTCCGATTGTCTACAATACAATAGAACCCTCAGCGTAGTAGTCGATACCCACGGCAGCCACAAAGCTACGTTAAAAATGGTAGTAAAATGAAAATATGATGTCTACACAGATCCAAACCCCAAGCCTTCAAGCAGATTAAGCCAGAAAAAACATTGAATACAAGTTACAGCAGTGATTGAGCTCAACTCGAAGTCGAAAATGACATGTGTGCATACTTTGACTCAAAAGACACAATTGCTGATGTTGGCAACCTATTTAATGTCTGTGTATCGTTTCATTGTCACAGTCCACAGAAGAAATAAATAAAACAGACTTTGAGAATGAGACCATAGTCCCCTTGTTCAGGCTTTCAATTTAGTTTTTCCTTACACTAGAAATAATTAGGTTAGCAGAGTAAAAGGACAGTTTCAAAATTACATTTTTGTTCGTTCATTCAAATATCAATCCTAATAATCCGAGTCCAACAATGGGTCCACACATAATCTTCTTACAACAAACATTGCTGAAAGTCTCTTCGCATTGAGGATGATTGCCTGAAAGTACCTTTATTGCAGTTCCAGTTCTCGTTCTGATTTATGCGCCAGCAGCCCCAAAGAAAACCAAAACAAATGCCATTTATCATATTGATAACACCAAAAGATAGATCAGGTTCATAGAGCAAGGCAATAAACAACAATCTGGTCTAGTTCATAAAAGGACTCAACAGCAAGTACAGAGCTCCTCAATAGCAGTGGTGCAATCTTCGATAGTAATTGTTACATTTGTTTCGCAATCAATACAACTTGCAGTTAAATTTATTGCATTACCGAGACTCCCCGTCCTTCTCCCACACCCTTTAGTGGCTGCAACGCTTCCAGACCGTACTTCAATTACTTTGAACGAAATAATGGTGATCAAAGTATCTATTTCTAATCAGTGGTAAAAAATCTTTAATTCATTGAAAAAAATTGAAAAGGCCAGGAATGAAGGTGAAGTAGCACGAACAAAAATAAAAGAAAACTGCTCGTCCTAAAGGATATTTTGCACTTCACTGAATGACAAAACGTCTGCGACACGCAATTTACGGTGTCACGCGAATTATGTCGAAGGGGTGACATTCGTTTATTTTTCTTGTTTTTTTTTTCACTCCCTTAATCCTTTCATTTGTAAAATTTTTGCTTGTTTGTTTTTTTGTTTTGGTGGTTTATTCCTGTAGTCCTTTGTCATTTTGCAATCAATTAGAAAATTAAAAAGCGGAATGCAGCGGTTTCGCTTCGCTTGTGCATTTCGACTAAATGCAAAAGAAGCATGTGATTGCTTTGGAGTCGATGTCTGCTGGGGATGGGGGTATGCGGCTTGGGCAGAAAATGGTTAACAGCAACTTGTTAGCTTTATGAAGGTTTGGTTTCGGGATAATGACACCCGGTGAGGGGGATATATGAAGAGAACGTCAATTGTAAAGTCATCTACTTTTATTTGTACGGGAATTATGACCGACATGGTGTGTTGTAGATTGAAGTTAACACGCTATGCGCACGGAAGTGCATAATGTTATGAGATGAAGTGACGGAAAGTCACGATATCAGTTTGTCAATAAAGCGCGATAAAAAAGGCGGATTTTAGGGTCAGGAGCTAATAAGGAACTTATATCTCAGTGGCTAGATGTCACACAGATATTAAGGATAAAGCTCAAAAAAGATTTGTTGAGTACCTTGTTCGTTTTGGCGTTGACAATTTCGAAAGTCGTAGAACAAGAAAATCAAGTATTTTCTAACCCATAGCAGACTTGGATAAAACAAGCTGAACTTGTGACCAATAAATAGTCTAAACATGAGTAATAGCTGCGTTGCCTGCTTCCAGCCAGCAATGGCATGGCCCCTAACTTTTCCTTTTCAAAATCAGATCTTCGGATTTGAAGACTCTCTTAGCAGTATAGTCGACAGATTTGTTTGCTTCCGAAGAACTTGTAGAGTGAGCTGTTAGGTCTTCGGCCCCATTCACATTAGTCGCAGACGGGACCAAGTATCAGTGGAACTTACAGCTCCATACAGAAGGACATATCGAGGTCAGAAGTTCTGTCCACAATTGCTGCGACACAACGAAGTAGCAACGTCTGTCAAGGGCAATTATGCGTCGAATCTCCAGTTTGTTCACAAGTTTGAAACGAGTTCGATAAACCTCTCCGGCTCACATACTTTTTTGAATATGCAACAAATAAACTTCATCTTGGCATCGTCTTCGCCAGCAAACCTAGTAGGCTTACAATTTTGAAATTATAACCGATCGCTGTATTTTTCCCGAATTTAAACAAAAGAGAACAATGTTCTGATGCCACCAAGATCTTCGAATAAACACGCGTACTTCCTTGCGTAAACGAAAAAAAACCTATAAATTGCCATACCCCATGATTGGAGAACATACTTATGATTTTGCGGGTTTTTCAAATAACGAAGTGGGGCAGTTCACTTTTACGAGCACTACAATCGAGAGATTAAATAAATTAGTGGCGATAGCGAAAAGATAAAATTCTAAATATTTCTCATTTATCCTCTCGGCTTTCTGGCATGTTTCTAGTTCGTTTTAGAAAAATTATTGCCAATGGCTGGCACATTACGCCTTTTAATTGTTCGGTGTGTCATTCATAGACGCACAGTGGGGATAAACATGTCGACTACTTGCAACAACCTCTCTAACGCATTGGTCTACAAAATGCGGAACATATCACATGTTTTATCGTTTAGCTACAAAAGACTTTAGCGCCATCTCAGTCACAGGATTTCCACAAAGGCTTTTTGTGGAATACTTACAATGTAACAATCTTTGGGAGGCCCTCTCTTTTGCGATAAAGTAAGACTATGAGATGAGGATTTCGTGAATTTGTGTGTCTACAAATTTCAAACAAATTCCCTACTTTTGGTTGTGCGTAAATCGACCGAATGTTTCAATGCACACCTAAGTAGAATTTACCAATTGCCATCCATTGGAGTCCCATTGGCAATTTTCAAACAATGCGTGTACAGTCACTACGTGTTGTTTACAGCAACATACTCTTTCGTCTTACAAAATATTCATTCGAAAGCAACCATATCTGACTTCGCAAATTGTTTCTCAAACATCCTTCCACGAAGCACACCCACTTACACCGAACTCTAATAACAGATACACAATTGTCAAATCAGAATTAAGTTTCAGTTGGATTGCGACAAATAAAGTGAACGGGCGAACGCCTTCGCACAAATGAACAACACCGGCACATCCCCCGCATGTTGCACCAAACCTCCTCAACCAAACATGTCCCAGATTCGCAGCTAACTAACAATTGCCATCATTATGATATCGACAGTAACTCTTGCTTGCCACCACTATACCTTTCAACTGGAAACATTTAACTTCAGAAGTCATTTGCATTACATAGCTCCCATTCGACCTCAAAAATTCACTTCACTTCGCAACGCGACCGAAAATGAAAGGAAAAATGCCCCTTTTCCCCCCTTTCTTCTTGTGTTACAACCGCCACCGCTGAAACAACGCGCGTTTCGTCCTTTTTACCATTTTACCATCATTCTCCCTGTGATGCTTGTTAAATTTGATAAAAGCCGATTGTTATTACTTGCAAGCGGACTAACTGTGTTTGGCTTCACTGTTGGGCGCCGCATGGCGATGTTGGAGTCAATTGCTGGAAATGCACACCCGTACACCAAAACACACACACACACACATTCCCACCCGCACAGGAGGAGATCAGAACCAGCCAGGATATCATCCCCAATTAAATGGTTCTCAATGCTGGAGAAGCACTCCAAAGGTGATGCTTGTCCGGTCGATGAATTTGAGCAATTGAGGGGTCTAAGGGGCAATCGGGTGAATGGACACCACCCTTCTGTGTGGAGGACTTAAATCTTCTCCATTGTTTTTTTTTTTTTTGTTCACGAAACATTTTTTTTTCTCATGTTCTCGGTTCACGTGCGAGTGAAGTGGGATGTGGAAAAAAAATACCGTTATTATTTGTGTACACTCAATGTTTTATATTCACAAGGATATATCGAGGATCATTGGATGCGGTAACAGACCATGATACCGTGATGATTTCGATTGCGCGCTCGGTCATTGTCATGTAGGCTGGCATAGTGGTTGGGTTCGAATCGAACGCTTGCTGGTTTTAATCATTTTTTTCTCGTATTCTTGACTTTATTTCATTTTTTTTTTTTGCCTTTGTGTTCTGCTTTTGAGTTCGAATCCGTCCCTGGATTGTGTGTAGACTATTGGTGGTGTCTATTACGTGAGGCGATTTAGCGTTAAAGGCCATTTCATATCATTTTTTATGGGCTCGACACGAAAAATATTTAAATGTGGTCTCGAGCATTGCCATTCGGGGCTATTTGTGCTGCCAAATACAATGAAAGTCCCTGGGAAGGATTGTTTCCTGCCAGGAGCTAGTATATTTGTTGTTTTGTTTGATCTGAGATGTACTGTGTGTGTTTATTGTTTGTGCAATCTCTCAATCTGTGCAATGGGCTGCGTTTTTGTTCTTTGCGGAAGAAAGCGGCAACAGCTCAATTGGGGTTGGATAGGTCTTTAAGTATTTGCCTTACATGTAGGTAGTTTCATAGGTTTGTTTAGATTTAAGCAAATTGGCAAATTGTGAACATCGGAAGAACAAGAAATACTGAAGGTCAATTGGGAGAAATGGATATCTGCGAGGCGAAACATTTCGGTGTGGACTTGAAATATGCTTCTATAGCAATCACTCAACACAGCTGGTTGTGAGTGCCTTTATAGGAGTGCCGGCGATCTACTGTGATACGTCGACTCTGACAGGTAATGGGTTGTATAGGAATGGGTTAAAACTACCTTATTAGTTATTGCCACCCTATATTAACGGTCGAGCTGGCAACACGCTCAATTTTGTACAAATGCATGACAGTGCAGTAGAATTCGCTTATAGTGACCTCGATTGTAAGGACATTTCGGTTATAACGACGAAGTTAGAAAAAAGTTAAAAGTTTGGTTTCCCATTCAATAGTGAATAACGTTTTTTTCATCCCTACATAGCGACATCCCCTTGTAACGACGGGGAATTCGTCTCCCATGAGTGGTCGTTATAACCGACTTCTACTGTATTTCTTTTTGTAAACGGATGGCTAATAGCAAATGTAGATAATGTCAGCTTGACCAAACTTAATGATTCTGAGAGTATCTCTTTGGTCTCTAGTGATGTCTGGCTATGGACTTCTTATTCGGATCAAACTTGATGTCACCAGTCCCTGCGCAGTTTGGCCTTTACTTTTTAGTTCTCTATCAGATGGTTTGTTATAGGATTTCGCAATAAAATACACACAATGTAGAGTAATTGAAGTAGTTTTTACTTCTTCAAATGCATCCACTTGTCCTCCAAATAACCTGCAAACTACATTCATGTCTGAACCAATTTTCTTGTGTCGACTTAATCTAAAATCGCTAAAAAAAATCGACAAATGATTCGTTCTATCACGGAGTCTCTACTGTTGGTAACCTAAACATCGACGAATTCAGTGTCCAAGAATGCCAACGTTTGCATTCCATTCTAAGTCATCAGTGGACTCAGGACTGAGATAACTAAGGATTTCTGGAATTAAAAAAAAAAAGCAAGTAAACGCCCCCGATTTGAGAATCGTATATTTGCCCATTGCTTGGTTTATGCATACTTGTGATGACTGACCCCTTGTAGTATTCTAATTGGCATATTTTTGCGGCGGTTAAAGCAAATTTTAGAAATAAATTGGTTAAGTTGGTTAAGTGCCTGCTCTTGGTTAGTGGGGTCCCCGGTTCGAAACCCAGTGAAAGCAAAGTTAATGCGTTTTTATCTTGTTTTCAAACCTGGTCCAGTCACCATTTGCTGTCTGGAGAAATGAACCGCACTATCACCGGAGTGGTCGATCGGTGGTCATTGTCTGACTGTGGGTATCACAATGGACCAACATGGTCTAAGTGTGCTGGTGAATTCACTAGCAGGCCACTTCCCCACAGTC
Source organism: Eristalis tenax (assembly GCA_905231855.2). Classification (NCBI taxonomy): domain Eukaryota; kingdom Metazoa; phylum Arthropoda; class Insecta; order Diptera; family Syrphidae; genus Eristalis; species Eristalis tenax. Next base: position 33,658,832 of record HG993125.1, on the reverse strand, counting down.
CCTGAAGGCCTAGTAAGAAATATTGTCCAGTGTTCTATGTCTCAACAGACAGAGACTGGGGCAGTGTCCTATTTTTCTCCTTGTCGCCGCTGCCTCAGTGTATACAGCCCCATATGTTCAGTAAATGCTCCAACTACCATCGCTAGCAACTTTCTATCACACTGGAATCATCAGTCAAATCATCCCAGTGGTCTCGCAGGTGGTTAGAGAGTTGCACCTTCTACTTGCTGTCTCTATGACTGTGTCATCCAATTCGCAAGAGGCGATGGGGTTGCCGAAGCATGTGACCAGCTTGGACTTGATTTCTGTTATCGAAACTGCTTGCATGCTGTGGTGTTTTCGGAATTGATCTCATTCTGGAAGATTCTTTGACTAGCAGTGCCTCCGCTTGAAAAATTCTGCCATAGTCAGGGATTCTTTTGGAACAGTGCATGTGTAACAATTCGAAAACTATTGTGAGTACGTTTGAAATTTCAATGCAGTGCTCCCTTTGAACATAACAGAAATGACGGCTGTTTTAATTTTGCCCGCCTAAACTAAGCGCACTTGTGTGTACAATCAAAAGCTTCGACTGGTCAATATTGTCTCACTAAATAGCGATTCACCGCCTTTTCAGTCACTTATACACCGCTTTTATGAACTAGCCGCCTCGCCTCACTGTTTTAAAAACGAAGCAAGTGCGAATAACGTCGTCAATGGCGCACGGTTTCGAATCATGCACATCGTCGGTATGACATTCGTCTTGCAGCAGTTTGATGCCAACTACATTTATTGACTTATTGAATGAATAATCTGGGCACCACATAATCGCCGCCTTAACGACTCCAAGATTGTCCGATTTGCCGCCACCGGACTCGTCATTTTATTCGGCCAAGCCAACATCCATATTTATGTCCGAAATAGCTTTTCATTAGTAATGCCATAAAATCATGTCTCATATACAAAGGCGAACGTTCCCTCATTTGTTCAACTTGTGTGGGATTTATTTTAAATTCAAATCCTACAGCTCTTTAAACAACACCCTTAATGCATGATTTTGCTCCGCCCATCCGTCTGCCCGTAGCACCTTTACGACACATTCTGCTCATCTGTTCACACTTTATGATGCACAATAAAATCAAACTATACGAATACGGAACACAGAGCGGTCGTCAGAATTTCCATAAAGCTATGATTTACGAAGCTTCCAGCTAGCCAATGTCCAAGCGTCGACTACTGTCATGGGTAAACTCCAACTTTCATTGATCTGTAATGAGTTCATTAGCTGTTAAGTGCTAAAGAATATTAAAAAATAAATCGCGCAGGGCAGTTAGAATCAGAATCTTTCCCCCAAGCTTTGCAATATACAGTGGCCAGCTTGGAAATGATGGTTCAAATTCACACGCAGCAATTCCGAACACACATTTCAATCCACTTTCCATGATCCACACTTTCGTTGCGTCCTGCAATTCAGTACTCGACAGCACTCATCAAGCTGAAAGGCGCGTCACCGGTCCCCATGGCTATCGAACAAATTAATAATTAATACTAGTTTCACCAAAGTTTCTAAGCGCCCGAACTCAGCGCATTGCAGAGCACATCATCCATGTGTGGTTACAGTGAAAAGCGATTGTATTTTTATTTTTCAAACTGTAAATCATTCTACAATATCAGCGAAAATTCTATTGCACGATACCCATCTCACATTTTTTATTTCGCCATTTAGCTTGGTTTTATTGATTGAAAATACGGCACTGCAGGTGACGAACAAGGGAATTAGACCAAATTCACTTGACTCTCTCGCATGTGCCCGGTTCTACATCGCATGTAAAAAACAGCTCGGAAAAAAAAAATCAACCACATCTATTCCAAATGGAAACTATACATTTATTTGAATAGTTCAGTTCGTTTGTTAGCCTCTCCTCCTATCCTCAGATAATGCCCGAATAAAATATGTATCTGCAGCTATCACTTTTTTACGGAATGTAATTCCGGCTAGAGCAGGAATAATGGTGCTCAAATTCCGACAACGGCCGGCGCGGCAAAAATCAACCGATAAATTGAATTTATTTTTGGGATAACACTTTAGAGGGTGGATCGAAATTTATTCATACACACTGCTGCACACAGTGTGCTTTGGTGGCTCGTTATCGGAGAGCGGTCCGCTCTGCCGATTGGTCGCTTGTTAGACGGCATATTAGTGTCGATTAGCCAATTTCAAACAAAATCCATTGTCTGTGGCGTCTTAAAAAAAAAAAAAAAACCAAAGAGAGAAGCAGATGAAAACAAAAAGCGAACATTTTCGCGCTTCCTTCGGATTAAATTTGATAAGGTTGATGAGTGATTTTAGATCACACATCAAAGCGAAACGAGCTGAAGGGAAATAAATCAACGAAAAATTAATTTTATCTTCTCACCTGATTATCCTAGATGTGGCTTTAAAAATAAATTTATTGGTTCTTATTGTTATTGTGTTGTAAAAGCAATCACGATGTGTGTGTTCTTTGGGAGGTCTGTCACAAACGAGGGCGGGGACATGTGCTTTAGATTTATTTACGAGTCGTAAATATTTATTTAGCACGAGCTGATGTATATGCGAGATGACACGATGTACTGCATCAAACTTTTGGGCGCCTGTTCACTTGACTTCCGGTTTAGAAAATTTATAAACTGATTTTGTATTGACTTGTCACGACAGTTGCTGGTGCTAATATTGTGCACAGAAATTTTGCACAGAAGAATCAACAAAAATAAAAGAGAGCCATCAGATGAGTGACGTTCGTTTGAATACATCGCATTTTTACACTTCTGACTCAGAAGTTCTGAGTTTGTTTGGATTAGCTACATCCAACCTGTGGAGTTTAGGAATTTGACTATGTTCGTTATATGTACATTCTAAGGAAACGACTTTCACTAAGGAAGGGTTTGTCTTTGTTGGGCTAGTGCCGGATAGTCATAGAGAAAGTGAGGCAGAGTGAGTGTCGAGGCAACTGCTACAGTGTGGGTTGAACGGTACTCCGAGTCTAACAGCGTGCCCTGTTCTTACAGCCACAACTTTAGCTATCGGAGCGGTTTCTTTTGAGGAGGTCATTAGTTCTGCTTTTGCATGCAGGGGACCAAGTTTTCCTAGATAATTTACATTGGGTCTATAACTTAATGCGTGCGGTTTTTTTTCGTCTGGTATATTCGCATATTCCGGACGTTTTCGGGTTGTTTGTGTTCGGTAGCGTTGTCCACTGATGGTTTCATCCGGTTTTAGCAGCTCATAATATAGCACACCCTTCTGATCCCACCAAATACAGAGTATTACCTTCGCACCATGGATATTCGGCTTTGCCGTTGATTTGTCTGGTTGGCCGGGTTTCTCATATGATTTTTGGGGTTGGGGTTGTCGCAATGGATGCATTTTTCATCACCAGTAACAATCCTTTTGCAAAAATTACTTCCTTTTGTGGCGTCGTGTGTCGTGTCCCCGCAAAAACACTTTTTCAGGCATATTTGAGTGAACAAAATTATTGTATACGGAAATGACGTACAATGACAGTAGATTTCCAACGCATGTTCCAATGGAATAATACAAGTTACGCCATCTATTAGCAGACTGCACGAATTAAGTTATAGACCCAATACTTGGATGCCCTAGTGTTAGTGGCAGTCCATGCTGCTGATAAAATAACGACGGTCTATGCAGACGTAATTTTTTGAGAGTATTCGCAAGAATATGAAACATTCTATTCATCGGCGGCTTCTGCTGAATTAAATTCTACCGGAGATCTGCCACATTTTGTAAATATGGTATGAAATGTCGACTCTCGCCTACTCACTAACAATATATTATTTAACCGGAGTTTCCGATCTCCTGTAAGGCATGTAAAGGGACACACAACACATTTCTTCAACCAAACTCTGTCATCTGCCGAAACTTGACGGGCACTAAGAACAAATTAAATAAATGCACACAATTTTATAATCCATGTAGAGAGACAGCCCGTAGAGGATCAGAGCCTATCTTCTTAGCAACCACTCGTGTTGTGCGTGCTATTGTTCTTTCACGAATGGAAGAGGCCAACAGTTTTATGCCGACTCTGAACGGCCGGTTCGAGAAACTTCCTCAAGACAGTTATACTCTTTGAGCATTGTCAGTGACTCGAAAGAGAGGTTACCGTGAAAATAATTTTGGTCGTGCCGGGAATCGAACCCAGACTGTGAGGTTCGGTTTCGTAGGGGTCAACGCACGACCGTCAAAGGCAGAAGGGTATTAACGGGTAGATATATATTAGCTAGAAGCTAGAATTCTTCAATCCTGTGGAACAGCATAGCAGAGGCCTCCCTCGGTTAAGTTGAATCACACAAGTGGAGAGGGACCTCAGCCATCTTGGGATGCTCAGTTGAAAGCTCTTAGACAGAGACAACGTTGTTTAGAGAGGCTGGTTGAAACGACGACACACTACGTGCTATAGCGCCACAAAAAGAAAGGGAATCTTACTTATTTTTTTTTTTTAAATCATTGAATTCAAATGATATTGCTGCAATTATTAGTGCATTTTTTACATTTAAAACCAAATCTTTAAAAAAAAAATCCCATCAAAGCAATCAATTTGCGGCTTATCAAGACTCACCACATGCCACCGCATGCACACGCACATATCCCTACGTCAGCCGAGCTCAAATGAATTAAAAACAAAGTCACTTAACCTACATCGTCCCACTCAAACTAGCCGTCTGGTCGGTCACGGCGCATTTAAGTCTCAATCACCAATTATTTGCCCATAACACATGTATTCGTGTATTTGGCATAGCACATAGTCGCTCGCATAAAATCGCATAATTAAATCTGATAAAATCAACATTTTCTAAATTAAATTGTGTTACCTTAGGAGTACAACGCTGGCGCATTGCCCACACCTCTCAGAAGGACACATGTATATGAACATCCAAATGGTATCGCCAACATGATATCCTTTTGCGTCATCCCCACTATCATTACCAGGCACGAGCTGTTGACATTTTCACATTTTACACCAGCACTCAGCTCCTTATGAAGCTCCTAATGACAGCCGAATATGAAAATATACAAGAGTCCTTTGTGTACTTATAGATTAATTATACGGTGGTTGTCAAGAGGGTGCTTGTCGGTGCGAGAAGGACATTAATTTGACGACTTAATATTTAGAAAAAAGAATAAAACACAATTTTCTACTTAGGATACTTAGTCAATAAAATGTTTGCATGTGTTCCCTTGTTCTCTTACAGCCTTGGTATCGGTCGAGCACACTTCGAGAAACAGCCTCCAAGCAACCTGCGTAAGTCGAATTTCTTTCACTTCGTGATTGCGCTCTATGATCGGGCTGGTCAGCCTATTGAAATTGAAAGGACAGCATTCATTGGCTTCATTGAAAAGGACTCCGAATCGGACACCACAAAGACGAACAATGGCATTCAGTACAGACTGCAGCTCCTTTATGCGAATGGTAAGTGTCAACGGACTTGAGAATTAGTTGGAGGCGGTCATCGGTTTTCCTTTGCTAATTTTGCAATTCTCATGTTCATTCTAGGTGCCCGACAGGAACAGGATATTTTCGTGAGACTCATCGATTCGGTGACTAAGCAGGTAAGCTGGAAATGCAATTTTTCGCAAAAATTCCACCAGACAGAGGGGCTGGGCGAGAAATGGGCGTGACACACTCCGCTCGCACTGCAGTTCTGTTATCCTTGGGGTGCACTACATTCGTATCGAGAACATAAGTTCCATTGAAAATTGATTGTCACACTTAATTAAGTTGTGTGAGTTATTCGTGTTCGGATTAAGTTGTCGTTCGGTCTGACTAACTATCGACTTGGGAAGGGACACAAAGGACACACCAACAGTCACAATGGTTCATCGGTTAAAGGGGTGCTGATAGAGACATACGTGGACGGGAAAGGTCTTCTGTAGTGGGTGCATGGTACACGCCATATGTCCTTTTGTGAGGACATTTTCATGGGTAATTAATTTCTAACGTGACTTATTATTCCTTTTCGATTTTGGTCGCCAAAAATCGAGGAAAAAAAGGCCAACAGATTCGGTCCGAATGGGGTGAGTAATGGGATGTGTTGGATTGTAATTTCATTCCGTTTATCCCTCCCCTTTGAAGCAATGCACTTCGATAGTAATGCGATCGATTCATTGTATTGGAAATTTGATGCTTGGAAATCGAATTAGCATGCACTCCTCCACTCAGCTTAAGTAGATTCCGTCAAAGATTGGATTGGTTTTTGGTGTAAAATGGGCTTATGTTTTAAAGTGCTGTGTGCACTCTTGTTTGGAGTGGAAATGTCCTCGTGTGTCCTGTTTCACGTCCGCCCTTAACATCCGCTAACGCAATGTAAAGAAGCAAGCAAAAAAAACAAAAAACTGGACGAAAAATGACGTAAATCCTGAACTTTGTTCTGTTGTTTGTTTTTCGCGAGGTGCTTCCTTTTTTCCGAGTTTAACATTCCACGTTCATGCATTTCCTGTTCCTGTCCAGAGGAGTTTCTACACCAGACCAACTAGCCCACTTGCGTTCCTTCCCGGGGCACGCAGAGCGAGCGCCAGGGACACACGGCTACCCACTAGTAATTGCTCAGCTCTACTAGCATACAACTGACAAATGAATGAGTAAATAAATCAAAAAGACTCCACTTTTCCGGATGAGATAATTCTCGCGGGTTATTTATAACAATTTTTATCCGGCAGTTGTTTTTGGTTTGTTTTTCTTGTTTTTTTTTTATTTTATTTTTTCACTCTCCCTCCAACCTGTGAGGTTTGTGCAGATTTTTTCTCTTGTTTGTCTCCTAGAATCCTTCCTTATCCAGTGCGATACTGTGGAACAGCATTTTTTTTTCGGAGAATTTTTCGTGACCAGCATCAGGCTTCGGTGTGGAGATGTATCAGATTTATAGCTGTGTAGCTGCATATGAATGCGTTTAGGGTGGCGGCTTGTACCTAGAGACGATGATTTTGACGGTGAAACTGGTGGACTAAGAACATAAATGATGGCACCTACCTTGAATGGTGACATCGTTTAAGAGCTTATCGCTCGTGGAGGTACAATATTGAGAACGTTAAGGAAGGACAATCCAATGGAGTGCTCAACGGGTGCACTGAGAAAAAGAATTTGTGTAAAAGCATTGCGACATATTTCAGCTGATTTCCTTGGATCCTCCTTTTGGGCGTTCTTCCTCTACCTCTCGAAGATGGATTAAAGGGGCTAAGCACTCGAAGAAGGGGGTTTGCACTCATTGTTTTTCAGATTATGTTCATATTCCTTGATTTCGAACAAATTCACGAAAAGTCCACTTATTTGTATTCAATCCGCAATAAGTTTCCAAGAACAACTGCGGGCATATGCCCACCACGGCTAGGTCTGGTGAATATTATCCGAGATATAATGGTTGCCCACAATTTCTTCAGCATTTGCTGCCGTATATACAAGTTATTTTGGCTTTAGATGGCATTGTATTCCCCAAAGGCAAACATCAACCGAGCAATCATTCATTCGATAAGTCGACTGCTTGTATTTGTATGAAACGAAGCGCCATCCTGCCGGCATCACATCCCTTCACATTCAAAAGAGTGGCTAATAATGGCTATTTTGCAAATAGTTGTTAATTAGCCACATTTATGGTCCGATGACCACACCATTCTGTTCATATTTTTTCAATAATACCCGCCCAGCATCAATGCTTGTTGATGTGTACCAAATGTGATACAAAAATCAGCGTACACGCCGATGCCAGTTACGTGGGATCCAATGACAGGCCCACTCACTAGAATTTCGGCGTCAACGATGGAGATTCGGCATCAATTCTTACACGAGCTGGATCTTTTAAGCCTTCAGACCACGTTTCATTCATTCTCCTACTCAACCAGCCCCCAACTCTAACTCGAAACCATGGTCTAATTCGAAAATTCAACTTAGAGAGAAGCAACTGTATTTTATGTTCTTCCTTCAGAAGTTGGGACCATGTTTTGCATAGCTTTAGCATCATCGATATTCCCTGAGGACCTCTTCTGTGCCTTTTCAGATTTCAGGAATTGTGCTAATCACAGGGACATAGCAGAATGGAATGGCATCCCAGGTTGTTTGAAACGATACCAGCTTTGATAAAAGTAGAGGAATACGTTTCGCAAAAGTACTGCTGCAGGGTGTTTTTCTTAATGAGGACTACAAAGAATTATTTTCCAGTTTCTGCCTGAAGTTATTTAGCTTGGACCGGAATTGGTTTTGATAGAATTTAAAAATTATGAAAAAGTGAAGCCAGGAAATGTGATGCCTCCTCAACGTCCTTACAATTAATGCGAAATAATCCTTTTAAACCCGTCAGTACAGAGTGATACAGTAGTTCTACTCCTTGACAAAATTCTTACAGTGTACCCACATCCCGATCTCAGTCGAAGTCAAATACTGCAAGCCAACTGACAGATTCCTTTCGCTTAAGCACAGGCAAACACAGAGAAAACAAGGGCGAAAAAAGCAGAGAATAACTCTTCAACATCAAGGAAGAATAGCCTTCGCCGTCATCGTTGAGCTCATCCTGTTGCATTGTTTAACAATTAACAAAACAAATTGTTTAACTTTCCAAAAGAGTTTATCTACATTCTTCTCCTCTCTCCAACTCTTACGGTGTTCGTCCTGTCATCCATTTAAACACGACTACACTCGGTGACTCTATCAGATCTCCTCCTCGAAGGACCACAGCACTCGGATGGTTAAAAAAAACCAAACCTAACACATACACAAGAACAATACGCTATCGGCGACTCTGGCTCTCGACTCTCGTTCTTTATGTCCTTGCAAGCGCTTAGTGGTCGACAATCCATTTTTGGTTGAAGTTTACTCTTTTTTTCGGACGATTTGCAGTCGTTTCGTCCTTGTTTTGTTCGTCTTTTTGCACTGTAAGCGTTTGTGTAGCAAGTGCTAACGATAAAATGATAAATCGGCGTTTTAGGAAAAGTCCTTATTCTAAAAAAAAAAAAAAAAAATGAGATGAAAAAAGGAGTCCTTATCCTTGAATACAATTGGCAAATTGGTAAACGGATGATTGTCTAGTTTGTGTCATCAATTCATTTGCAAGTGCAACAACAGCAGTGTTCACACAAGCGTAGCGAGTTGATTGATTGCCCAAGGTATTCAGTTAACGAGGATATTGAATAGACGTATCGTATTCTGTTGGCATTCTGTTAGTTTTCTAGATAGTTGATTTTTTGGATGCGATGAATATATAAATACTTGTAAATGGGACTGTATCGATTTAGGTCTGTTGTGGCTATGAACTGTTCGATTGAATGCTTAAGTGGAGACACAAGCTCGCGAGAGTTTAGTTGGAATTGGGTTCGTTATGTAAATGCAATGTCATAAAGCGTTTAAAGCTCCACCATCAGCTCAAGTTCTTGGATAATGTACGTAACCATATCAGAGTTAGTAGCCTGCAAACCAACAGAAGTGTACCCTAAAACCCACCCCTATTAGTGCTAATTTTCATCACATGTGTATGCGCCTCGGTTACTCATATTTCAACATCATCTGGCAAATGAAGCTGCAGAACGTTTCGCACCAACTGCTCATCCAGGCCTTTGCACAAATGTGCGGATAATAATCCGCGCGATGCTCGTAGCTAATCACAAAGCATAGTTACGGGCTAATATGCGACTATTCGCGATATCCGCGGAGGATAAAATACCAGACCCTCCCCCAAGCACAATTCACAGCATCATCACGGCGCGTCGCTCGTTCGATTGGTGGTCGATTACAGTAGACACTGTTGAAAGGATATTCAAACACAAAAAAGGGATGTCCAGCCGAACCGGCATCGTCATCGACATCATTGATAGGCGATGATTATTTATCGTTAGCTATTAAAATTATCATTATTATCCCGGCCACAAAAACCATTATGTTCGCACTGTTTTTGTTATCCTTTCGCGGTGGCTGCCTTTTGCGGGTTCACCCATGGCACTCCAATTCATTCGACACCTTTTATACATTGCCCAGCATTAGAGATGCAAATTAAAGGCGAGAGCGAACAACACAGTCAATCATTTAAGATATGAACATTCGATGAAAAAACAATAATAAATCACCCAAAGGGAAAACTTTGCAATTAACGCCGCATGTCACCATTACATGGCACCTCGGCAAAGGGACCACACAATGATCCTGTAAATTTTTATCCTGTGCATTTTTTTTTTTGTTGCTTTATCCCAACCAATTATATGGAAAATATGTAATTTTTTTTATTGTTAAAAGCGTAAAGCGAGCGCAAACAACAACAAACAAAATCATTATAAATGCATTCATTAAGTGAATGAATCCAGCATCCATCAGATACAAACCTCACATTCAAGCAGCATTAAAAAAAGGCCAAAGGCGTTGCATAAATGTGTGGACTTATGCTGGGGGTGGCGATCGGTTTGCCAACAATGATAATAAATTCTCCACACGTCTGGGGCATGGCGTTGAAGTGAATTAATTTTATCGCTTAATTATCGTTGGCACTATGTCGTAAGCAATTATTTAAAAATATTTTAACACCATCAATGAGAGAATTTTCGCAATATACTCGAACTCGACAAGTGTGTATGCGATTGGGTGCTGCTGGATGTTGGAACACTTTGAAACAACAAAACCGGGGCTGTCCGGAACGGATACGATGGTTGGTCAAAGTTGTCATAAAGCAATTGCTGTGAAAGAATTTATTGAAGAGAAGTTATCGCTGAGGCGTTGAGCATTCATCTCTGCATGGCATGTTCGAGATCTGTAAAGATTCGACATTTTATTGACTTTAATTTTCACAATGATTGCTTGCGAGTATGAAGGGTTTGACTTTTGTAAATCACATAAGATAATACGATTTCTAGACTAGCAAAAGTATATAAGACGTGCATAGAAGGTGACAATATTACGCGAACAATAGGAAAATCAATTTAAAAAAAACAAGAACGGGCGTTGGCTTATTTAGTGTAGACTATGGACCTAACACAAGCCCCCTAATGACATCACTCGTGTCATGCCGCAAGATCGCGGCGGCAAATTGATGGACGCTCGCCAGGTAGTTAGGAGCAGGGTTGCCGCTATGCGAGTTTAGTCGCAATTTGGCCCCTTTTTGACGCCGAAGGACGATGAAACGACTTTGGCGACTAATTAATATGAAACCAATTTCTTCGACGAAACACGATGTTGAGCTTCTCATAAGCAATAAATTCAACACTAATATAAGAAAATGCAACTAAGAGACTTGAAGCATGATACAACCTTAAAATTTGTAGCGATTTCGGACAATTGCACTTTTTTGTAATTTTTTCAAATTTGTCAATGGCAACACTGGTTAGGAGGGTCCTTGTCCTCCGATTTCATGGACATTAGTGAATCTGGGGAATGTAGCTGAGGAGTATGAGTATTTACATGTGCTCTTGTATGTACAAATTGCATGCGCATTTACAGCGATAAAGTGTAGCACTTGAATGCCCAAAATCTGAAGATCCATCACACACTCCACGTCGGTGACCCCCAAAATGGATAAGCGGCCACGAAAGCGATGAAGATGATGGAAATATTCATTCACAAAAGACTTCTCGCCCAATAATCGTGTGAAGCTCGAAAATAAACAGAAATCATAAACTCGTCAATCATCACGCCCTAGACCACCTCTGAGAATTTCAAATCGCCGACTGTCATTTTCCTATGAATGTTTTTGGTAACAGAAAATGTTTGTCCTTCTCAGGAATGATTATGTTTAGTCTTAATCTAAATGATTTAATTACCAACAGGGTTATACACACGATTTCTTCTTGTGAATGATTATGTTACTTTCGAACTTTTTAAAATCCGTCCCCTCACCGGATTGACGCACCTGAAACTCTGGTATTGTCTACATAGACCTATCAGGGTGGTCTTGTGTTGTTTATGACGTTTCGCTGACGTTTCTTGTTTTGAAATATGAAAATAAAATGATCAACATTCGCTTCATTCAATCTTGTTTACAATGGGTTTCCCATTAGGGACGAAAAGATGTCAGAGTAAAGCAAGTTGCGCGTGTGGAAATCTCAAATCAACTTTTGAAAGGCATATCATTGACGGGACGTCAAGTGGTACTCAGCCGGGATACCTAATTTTCGATGACTGGCCTATGGCCTAGGTTGGAGTTGGGTGCTGAGTGCTCTTTGGCTTGTTTCGAACACTTGTCACTCATCGGTAGAGCTTTCCATTTTCGAGAAAGTACGGTAACCTCGCCCCACAATCCACAACAAGTCATAGCAACCATCCATTCGGAGTGCATTCAACACTGCACCAGTTCTCCAATCAACCCTCATCACAAGCTGTACTCTGTACTATAAACTAAAAAAAATTACAATTATAATCTGCCTAATCATCTAAATTATCCATTTGCAACACCTAAAGAGATGCGACTTCTCTCACTAGGCGCGCTCAACACATGCGGCACAGCAGAGCGCCGAGCGGCAATAAAACTCATTCAAAGCAAGGGTTGATCTAATCATCGCTGCTTTGCATAATAAATTGTATCACATCCGAGCGGGAGAAAAAAGAAGACACGAACATAAAACGTATCCTCTTTCATCCTTTGACGAAAGGAACTTTCAAAGGCACACACAGAGAATAACCTGTAACCACGTCTATGATCAGGAACCCCTCACCTAAGTCTAGCGCCATACGACCACCAACTGCCAACCTAATCCGATTCGTCGATCGATTGTCCTTTTTTTCTGCAGTGACTGGAGTGCGCCACACTTTGGCTTTGAAAGGCGCACCAACTAGCCGATGTGGCCGAGTGTGTGTGTATGGGTGAACATTAACCTCCCTTCGAGGCATTCGAGTGCGTCGAGTGGCTCTTTTGTGTTGTACAAGTTATTGTAGCAGCTCAGGAACAACAATACATAATGTCATTTTGATATCAAGGAGCTGTCAGAGGGGGAATAATAAATGAGAAGAAGAAGGGCTTTACAGGATAACATCATTTGCTGGTGTTATTTCCCCCTCTGCGTTCGTTGCAGTTCTCGTTCGTGGCCAACTATGCGCATTGCTTATGATTTTTGACAGTTTTTAGATCCATTTTCATCCGAAATCCTTGCTGAAACAATTAAACTGCGGAGGCAATTTTATTGCAGGTTTCCTGTTACAGTGCGAGAGACGGGCTGCTCATAGTCGTGTGTCTGAGGTTATCTGAGATGATGCACATGCCAGATAAGGTGTATAAATCGAGTCGGCATTGAGGAACGAAAATGAGAGTGGGTCTGATGGCGATAAGGAAAATTCACGTGATAAAAGGATTAGGCAGTTTCGAAACTGTCTCATTTTTTTTCGTATGGTAAATCTGCCCCGCAGTGGATAGAAGCTTCGCTTGGTCGATTGAGGTTTCCAGTTTCAGTTGTTGGGTAGAAAATCATCGGGAGGCGCGACGTGCAATTAAGTGTGTATTTTGGGAGTTTTTGACTTCAGTTTGTCACTTTGACAGCATCACATTTGATGACGGAAATGAAGTATGATAGAGATGCCCAACTTCACAGCTGATTGAGACCTAGTCTATCGACGAATGTCAGACAGTTTGATAGTTATTCATGAATTTTCGACAGTTTTTCACGAATTAACGTAAACGCCGTTCTCTGATTGGTCAATTTGGCTTAAGAAAATGATATAAAAAATGTGTGTAAAAAATTTTAAGGAGCAAGAGAGGCATCTCTTCAAGTTGGGCATCTCTCTGCTTGATGAACGTTTGGCTTCACGCAATGAATGAGATTTAAGAGCTTAATATGCTAATATCTTCATCCGAATATCGTCATACAATAAATTTTGAATTCTTCGTCTTCGTTTTCACCTGACAGCTTTCAAATCGATTCCGGGATGGGCTGCTTTACTTAAGCGTCTCAAGTTTCCACTGCAGCCTTTCAATTGCGATCGCTAAACTTAACACTGAAACTGGGGAAGTTGCAATTATGGAGTCTATATCAAAAGTTGCTATTACTGCGTCAATAATGAAAAAAAAAAAAATGCGAAAATCGATGAGTTGCGTCAATCGAGAACGCACTGAAATTTAAGTTGCACCGAACCAGGAGTATAAAGAATGCCTGCCGACAGTGGACTTAAATCGTATAAATCACATAACAACTCCCTTTTCACTTAGCTTCGAGTGTTTCTCCACTAACAGAGCAATGTTGTTCTCCAAATTCAGCCTACGACACAAGAGCCCATCCCAGATCGAAATCCCATTGCAGAGCCATTTCTTGACCTTCTTTGAAACAGGGAATTCACTTGTTCTAATTACCCTGCCACATGGATAGCTTCCTTAAAAGAAAAGGTCGAGGATACATTTTTGAAAATGTTTTATTTCAGTCTGGTGACATGACAAAGGCCCACGATAACTGTCTTATCCGTCCAATTATAATTCGCCATTCGAAGGACACGTGTCACTCGAGAATTTAATAATTTCCATACTCTTTCTGAAGAGATAAGGAACCGACTGCTAACATCCTTCGAATATTTCCAACGCATTAGTTAAGCACGCCGGTTTTGTTTTTTTCTACTTATAAATAAAACACTGAAAATCCATTATCCCACTGTCCGAAAATGGACCAAACGTATCCGAAGGATTCGAATTAATTTGTTTAGTTTCCATACTTGGCTATAGTTACTCAAAAAGAACCACATATGCCACTACATCCAATGGCCCATGGCCCTCCTCTAGCTGAGATTCAAAAAATAGTAATATCCTTTCTCAGTGGATGACATCGGAGAATACATTTACGAAAACGAAAACATAACAAACACACCCGCCAGGACTGAACAGAAGGATGAGGCCCACGAACGTTATTGTCAGAGGGGTGGATGTGCTTCTAATGCATCATCAAGGTAGAGTAGTTTCCTCTCGATGTAATGTAAACCGATCCCTTTTGTGAGAGCAGCTACTGCTGGCTTAAAAATTAATTTGCGATTATCTATATCTATTGTTGGAAAGGATGCCAGGATAATAGTGTACATATGGGTGCACTACAACCAGCCATCCACCAGCTCAATGCATCATCGTCGTCATCATATGCGCCCTCGGAAAAATCTGCGTCTAGGTTTATTTTTTTTTCTTCCTCCCAACAAGAATCTAATTGCATCAAGGACGAGGGGATAAAGGGGAAAATGCAAAGAGAGAGAGGCTTTGGTCAACAGACAGAAGTTCTTGAATATTATCTATTCATAAAAATATTTGTATTTATTTTCGAGACACAGAGGGGTGGTGGTGCTGTCATTGTAATTACAAACGAGAGTATGGGATTACCTAGGCTTGTCTACGGGAATAATAATTACATTCAAGTTAGGGTGGGCGGGCATGAGTGCACAACTGAGTGGCTTTTGGTGTCTCTGATGTGGTGGTAGGGGGATTTAGACAAGTTTCTTGTGGTTACGGATTATAATTCTGTTCGATTTTTAGTTGATCTTGTTTATCACATATGTGAGGATTTTGTTTCGTTCGTTCGTTCTTTATGGTAAACGACTTGTACCATATGACGTTCTTGGGCTAGGTGATTACTTTGATTTGTAACCGCATCGTGTGCACCAATGTTCGTATGTGTGGATTTTGTGGTGTGCACTTTAAAGTGACATTTTAGATGTTCGTAAAATTCTGTGCTTAAATCTGTTCGAAAATCTTCTTCCCAGGGAAATAGATATTGTCTAGAAGAAAAATGGGAAAAATAAACTGCTGCTTAGCATCAGCGCCTTCATTATAGGCAGCAATTTTATTTGAAAGTTAAACCCAACCAATTTTTGATGGACCAATTGTAAGGGTTGCCATTTCGTTGCGCATCGTTTCACAGTTGCCGCAAGTTCGACTATTTAAATTATTAAAAAAATACGTTACCGGCACAGTCATAAATACTCAAACTGAATTTCGTCGTGATGTTAGTCGTGTTATGTCTTCAGCTAATCGTAGGAACATTTTGAGCGACTGTCACTCTTCACTAGCCATAAAAGTACTGGATGGCGCAGTTGGTTAAGTGCGTGCCCCTCATTTGAGGGGTTGTCCGGTTCGAATCCCAGTAAAAGCAGGTTTTCAAATCCCGTTCAGTCACCATTTGCCTTTGGATCAAATTAACGGCATCAACGGAGTGGTCGATCCGTGATAGTAGTCTGACCGGGGGTTGTTGCCTGGCAGTACAATGGACACGAATCGTTGACTGAGTGCTCCAGTATAGTGTTTAATAACCTCTGACAAAACCAAAAGCCACCAGTCAGGCAGAAATTGTGCGAAATGAACCTACAATAAAGCAGCGATCCCATCGGTGCTAGGGCTTTGCTCTTAAATATTACTAAGGCAGAGCTTTTGATTGACAGATACTCTGGCATCCGGCGTAGGGTCCACGCGCATAAGAATTGAAGCCGGAGTTCCTTAGACAAGGCCGAGATTTCGCTAACTGGGCGATGGATGAAGTCGTTTCTCGAAGGAGGACCATTTTTGGTTAGTTTTGTTAACAAGCTAAACAAGCATTGTGTGGCTTATGGCATCATCTGCCCTTATTGCTTTAGAAATTAGTATGAAGACATCGTTACAGTTGGTGGTCTCAGGTATAGAGCGATGTTAACCGACTGTCTGTGGCCACACTCGACACCATCGATATACCCAAGCTGTGGTTACAAGACGGCGATACATGTCATTTTGCGAGTGGGTCACCTCATGAGGAGCGTTCATCAATTACCCGTCTCGACCATGTGACTTAACACGATTGCTTTCACTGGCACTACGTCAACCGCTTAGTCTACACTAACAACTTTGAACGAAGCCAACATTGAAGACGCTAGTTCCGAACTAACGCTGCACATATTGGACCGAGTTGTCAAGAATAAGACCGACGGTCTGAGGTACTGCGAGCGGTAATGAAATGAACATTTAAATGATGTGCTATTCCATACATACTGGCATGAATGTAGTTTCAAACCAAGCCAAGAACCTAACACAGTTGTTGGTTCTTATCCGGTTACCCTGTATTAGCAACTAGCGAACTAGTAGACTAGAAATCTCTGGGTGCGACTTTGCTGTTTCTAGGCATTCCACTCGACCAAACGTCTACGACTTGCTTCAATTTTGTCCAACTTTCGATTGTGCTTTCCTACGTGCTGTAATTCCACGCCCCAAGTCATCACGATTGACAACACTTCCCAGCGACAACCAGATGGTATCGATGTCTCCGCACACGCTCCTGTAATCCTTGTTGCTTTACTAAGTAAATATTGACCAACGTCAAAATGTCCAGTCAGAATATATGCACACACATATCAGTGTACAAACAACACACATCTGTACACTCATAGGTGGGTTTCACTTTTTTAAGATTTGGGAATCAAAGGAAAAAGAATCGTGCCTAATAATATCCACAATTCGGCATACTGTCCAAATAACAGACGGCCGAAAGGACACTGTTTGAGCATTGTTTACACACTCAGGCAGTCTGCGTGTGCAGGTGGAGTGCTATACCAATGGCTAAGAAGCCTTAATGTATTCTTTTTGTTTTATTTTGAGGTCAGAGATATTAATCTCAGGTAAACGAGCAAATAGTAGACCACAATGTCGGTGCTCGAACTCGGGGTGGATGAGCAAATAAGGAATTATAGAGCTTCATGTAAATATGAGGGTCGGGTGGGGGTGAAAGTCCTTGAATGAGTCCGTAATATTATTTTTTTATTTCTGTTAATGTAAGGTACACATATATTGAATACTTTGGTTTGTCTTTTTTCTTTCAGGCAATTGTATACGAAGGACAGGACAAAAATCCGGAAATGTGCCGAGTCCTACTAACGCACGAAGTAATGTGCAGGTGAGTTGGATACATTTTTTATTAGCAAACTCATTAACTCATCAGTTTTTGCTGGGATCTATGAGTGAACAGATCGTAAGCAGGAAACGGAATTGAATTCACTTGAAATGCGGTTGATGATTGTATCATCTCAAGAAAGCAGAACATTATCGGTTCCGTTCCTTCATTTTGGCCTCCAGATCCTCCATGCGTACGACTCAATTTTCAGAGATAACTCCAGTAATCGGAGGAATCGTTGGAAGCTCAGACATAAATAATAGATGAGCGATAGGCAAAGTTAACGAAGAAGCTGTGGACAGCTCTGCATAATGAGTTCCAATGAGCTGCACACTGTCAAATATTTTAGTCTATAGAATGGGCAACCGCATATTCGCCTGCTTGTCCCTTCAGAGCCTTGTCAAAAATAAGGTCACAAGCCACAGGTATGGTGTGTCCAAAACTATCTCCTGTTTTCTTTTTGAACTCTTTCTTTGTGATCTTTATGATCACAAAACGCTATAAGCAAACTCAATAACATTTCCTCGTTGAAAATCGATAAGAAAAAAAAATATCAGAAAACTTACAAGAGATTCCGTGGAGACCCAAGGGGGTTGGCCTTGTTTGTTCCGGATTGGTACAAAACGCTACAGTATCACAGCATACCTTGGTGGCTAATTGAATTAGTGCCTTACACACAACCGCCCATTCCATCTCAACTTGAAGGGCATATGTTTCGGTCCATCCGTTTGGGCAGACATTTTAACTACTGGCATGGGAATCAGTTTTGAACTCGTTTCCATATCACCACTTCAACGAACTGCATCTAAAAATACTCGGCCATCTACCGCAAGTGCAACACCCACTCGAGGTGACTGCAATGAAATTCCTCCCGAAGCATATCTTTATTCCCGTGCGTATGGGAGTTCCTATTTAGAATAAAAATAATTTCTTTTCCGCATCGTCAACTACATCGTCGTTCAGATAGACAATAAAAGCGACGAAGAAGCGCAAACACATTCACAAACAAATATGTAACTGTGTGTGTTTTCAAAGCGTACGCGGATGCTGGAGCGGGTGCGAGCGCGGGTGCGTTTGCGTGTGCGTGTGTTTTATTTACGAATCCTAGAGAGAGGAACAAACGAATTGTGTTGTATTCTGTGTGCACATTCAACCCGGTCCACTGATGCGGCCGAAGAGGGTTGATTTTGGGGGAGAAAAGTCAATATTCCCCAGCGCTTTCACATTTCTCAAGAGGGTGAACTCCCCAGAGATATCGAAATAAATTTCTACTCTTTTCCCTTTTTTTGGTCGCTGCTCCTGCTCCTTCTTGGTGAGCTTCTTCTTCGCGCGTCGGTCGCCTTTATTTTGTGTTTGTATTTGTGTGTGTTTTTCATTCTTTCATACGTACGTTTTTTTTTGTCCATTCCTGCGTAGCGTCGCTCTCTTGTGCGCGCCTACAAAATGCGAAAATTCAATGGACTCTGCCACCATCGCCACCCACAAAGCGCCATAAAATGGGTGACTCTCTGCAACCCCTTCATCTTCATCATCATTCACTCATCGAAGTTGTGTGCCTTTTTTGCCGTTGTTGTTGTTCCTGGGTTTTCTGTTTCTTGTCCCTTGCCTTGCTCCCTCTTTACGCTACATCCCGGTTGTTGTATAATTTTTGGTTGTTGGCTTGAAAGCAAAAAAAAAAAACAAAAAAAAAAATGCCTGAGCAGCAGCAATGTCATCCACAACCCCCATCCGGTTGTTGGCGAAGAATCGGTTGGTGCAGGTTCATTGCTTCCGCAATCATCCCTGCTTTGGCCGCGTACACATCAGAGACAGAGAGACACTGGGCGAGTGGGATGCTCTTGCGGAAGTGGGTGGATGATTGATCCCACAGTTGTTGTTGTTGTTGTTGATATGTTCTCCCAGTTTTAGTGGCCATGAAAATATGGACACTCTCGGGAGTAGCAGCAACAAAATGGATGACGGGTGTGAATCTGGCGAAGTTGACTTGGTCATAGTCCGGTCCGGACAGGACTGAATATTTTCCTATTCATTCATTTTTGACGATTGTCCTTTAAAGTGATTAACACACAGTCAATTTATGCGTGTGTTGGTGGTGAGTGGAGATGGAGGCCTTTGTGGTGGGATGAGGACTATTGCTGATGATTCTTTCGTTTGCGGATTAAATCAGCTTTCTTAAAGAGCAAAGCAAAAAACAAAAATCAAAAGAAAACTGAAAGGGAATACAGAGAAAGCTGAGATCTGGCCCTACCTGGTGATTTTTGTTGGAGCGCTGAGCAAGAGCTCCGGGGTGTGTTATCTGAACAAATAACCGATTGAAGCAATGAGATGAATGGCGTTAATCTTCTTGTCATCGTTTTATTTCGTACTTATGACGAGTGAATTGAATTAGATCGGTGAAGAATGCTGTCGTGATGCATTTTGTAGGTAAATGTTTACAAACCCTGCCCACAAGACAGATGAAGGTGTATACTTCTCCTTCTTTTTTGTGAAATTTGTAGTGTGTACTGGTGGAATGTTGTTATCTACGTTGCTACATTGCTGGCTTATATTAAGAAGTTTGCTGTCATTCTACTTACCGTCCACGAGAAAATCCAACTTTAAGTAGTTGCATTTTTGATCATTAATGTGGAACGTTTTCTTCGCGGAATTTTACTCACAGGAAATTATCTTTGAGACCATATTTTGCTGTGAATGCTATTCTTGAATTTTTTTAACAAAATAGAATTTTCGTTTCCATACAAAAAAGTCTCTTCCTCGAGGCAGGACACTGACCAATCGAACAATGCTTAACCGGAAGCAATTTCTAATAATTTCGCTTTCGAAATAAGCATACAGGCCATTCGAACACCAAATTCAGTTCGTTGCGTAGCTTATAATTCGATTTTGTTTACACAACTGTAACTTTTTTCTGTTTTGCTGAATGATTTAATATTTAATTACATAATTTTTCATGAGTTTCTATGTCCGAAAACGTTCTCTTTGAATAAACTTGTTTAACAACTTTTAACAGTAAACTAGGTAAAAGTTGCTTAACCACTACGTAAAATGTATCCAGTAGTCCGAAAACCTCTGTGGTTTAAACTAGGGTAGGTTTCTATCTGGTCGGATTCCCAAGTTTGTACTGTAGTCCCGCATTAATTCGAACCACGAAAATTTATAAAAAATAAAATAAAAATAAAAATAGAATCGTACACTTATCCGTTTTTTTTTTTTTTTAATTCATTTTTATTTATCATTTCATTAAATACTTACATACTAGACAAAAATGTTTAATACTAGTTGGACGAGCAATGATTCTATTTTAACTTACTGGCCCTTGGCGGGCTCTCTAAGCTAAACTTAATCTTAATCTATGTCTTTCGACTTAACCTAACAATGCTTTTTTAAACAAAGGAAAATAAATTTATATGCACAGCTAATATTAAGAAAAATTGAAAAAAAAACTTAATAACAGAACTATATTTTTTTTTTCTTAAAACCTATGTACTAACTTACATGCTACCTTAAAAATAACTTAAACTAACTTAAGCTAAACTACATACATATACATATGTGTATATAATGATATACTCATATGTATATATATGTCCTTAAATTATGTACAATATATACACATAGGTACACACATGTGTACGAGTGTGTATACTACATTTTTTTTTTGTTTTTTTATTTTTTTTTTTTTTTTTTTTTTTTTTGCTATTTACATCTTAAAAACTACCTTAACACACTACCCTAAACTATGTAAGACGGCCATAGGTTGCGGCTGCTCCGCTGCAAAACAGTGACCGACAACTGCTCCCATGCGGGAGTCCGCATTACCCTTTCTACCCAGGGTCTAACGGGTTCGACGAGGGAGTTCCTTCGCTCTCCAACCACCAGAATTTCCGATGCTGCATTTCAACATCTCGCACATCCCGCTCTGATACCGCCATACTGAACCGGAGGAGGCCTTCCTCAGCTCGTTGTGCAACGGAGCGTTCGTGGTTGAGTCGCCCATCCACAGTTGAACGGACGATGTGAAAGAGAAGCGGTACCGCATTTATGTCTTGTATCAGACCGTTTGAATCCAAATAGAGGATGCTTCGGGGGGGACATATCCGTTGTGACGTACACTTTCGTGGTATAATGAATTGGGGTAGTAAGCCCCCGAGATCAAGTTATTGACCGAGTTCATCGCTCTGGCAGTATGACCTCGAATCAACTTCACTAGGAAATTGTCCACTCGTATCAGGTTCGCCCTGTTGTATAACATCTCATTGGAGTAGAATTTTCTGTACTGGGACTCTGGAGTTCTATAAAGGCGAAGGCAAGCCCTAAGACAAGCCCTCTCGAACAACCGAATCTTTTCCATCAAGCTTGGACTCACGTTGAACCAAACGGGACAGCCGTAGGTGAGCATTGGCCGGATGAGGGCCATGTAGCAGATAACCTTCACCCTCGCATCGAGTTGGCTGTTGTAAAACAGTCTCTTTGTAAGGGCAAAAGCGCCTCGGGCCCTGGCCAGAGCAGCATCTACATGTTTGTTAAAATATAGATACTGGTCTAGCCAGATCCCCAGGTATCTGACTACAGTCCTTTGCACCAGTGGTTGCCCGTGTCGTCCAACAATAAAGAACTTTCGCCAATTCTTTTTCGTATCCGCCGAGGCCTTATACAACGGCGTCCTGAACAATATGGTTTCCGACTTCTGAAAGTTGATTTTCAACTTCCAGTCATCGCAATCTCTCATGAATGAATCGAAGTCACCCTGCACGAGAGAAGTGATGTCCTCGATCTTTTTGCCTGATCTGTACACGATCAAGTCGTCGGCGAGTACACTTATCCGTACACACGTTCGGATGAACTTCCCACAGAGTTTCAAGTGGTTTCGCTCTAAATTTTCAAGTCAATCGCTCTCAATTTATAAGTGCCCGCCAAAGCTAATGTCACTCGCTCTCCATCTTTAAATGGTCGCCAGAACAGCTGTCTGCTGGCCCGAAAAAATAGTGAGACACCAGAAAACAGGAAGAGATAAAATGAGAAAATGAGCACCAAAAAGGCCAAACTAAAATGAAATTCACGGATTTCACAATTCTTCAATTCAATTCAATACATTGCCTGGAACCTATTGCCATCGGAGTAGCAACTGAGCCATGTATCTACTCCCCTCTGAGTTGAATTTGATTCAAGGAGGGCAAATAACACTACCGCCTTATTTCACGTTATTATAAGTCACTGGCAAGTTATGTAGTTCTTACTCAATATGCTAGGGGCCCCCTTCTTCGATAATCTTAATGAGCTAAGCAGCATCAGCATTAGCCAGCTTAAGTGTTTCGTCTCAAGCACCTACTAGTTCTAACTGTTAGATTAGCTTTGGTCCTACTTTCGCCTAAGTGTGACTGTCTCCTGCAGTCAGCCAATATAACCTAACTTTTCCTACTCAAAATGTTACCCTTGATTGGATTATGCGTTACTTTTTGACAACTTACGTTTGGAGCATATAATGAAATTCGACTCACTTTGGCTCATTAGATGTATGTTTGTATTTCATTAGCCTAACCAAGATTTCAACAGCAAGCTTCAAATATGTACATTTAATCCAGCCAGGATGTGTACATAAACAGCTAAAGGGTGTTTTTCTTTAGTGGCGGAGAACTTGAAATTGGCAACATTGCTCTTTGTGACAGCTTATTTGACAGTTATCGGTTGTTGGGGTTAAAATCTCTGAGAAAAAGGCAAAATCGAGAGGGAGTGTAAGTTATGTCACTTATGAAATGTCAAGTCTGAAATCTCACATACATTTGTCAGAAATTTCTTGTGTTGAAATGGACGTTTGACATAAAGCCCATATTTTTGTTGGCATACGGGAATAGACTTTCGTTGTTGTTTTGTACTGTTTTTTAACAGACTCACACAGTGTCGATGTTTACAATTTGTTCAAATTTCCTTTCATGATGCAATTCGAGAAACTCAAACTAAGCCCATTGTCGAAGCACCATAACATCGATGAATCAGTGGAATCACTGACAGCAGTCTTGCAGTCTAAGGCGACTTGACTACTTTTTCGTTCAACGCTTGGACATGGAAGCCAACATTCGCGCGTTATTACGTCCAAGACTAATTGTGACTGATTACCAAGAGCCCGATGCGGCCAAGATCATTCCAGATCGAAAGGGCTAACTCGTATTAAAGATCGCGACCTCCACACCTCTAGTTTTACATAAACAAGCCCTTAGCTTTAAACAGTCATCCGACAGAGCAGCTCCAATGCTTGAGTCTCTTGGAGAGAATTATGAGGGTAGTGATTTGTCTCTTCGTTTCATTTAAATATCCTAAAGGCTTCTTTCTGGTTATTGCGAGCGACTGACAACCACGAATACGCGGATGTCCGTTTCTTTCTTCTCCTACAGAAGTCGTTTCAGAGTACTCCCATTATCCTAGTACAAAGTGATCGCAAATAATACATATTATAAACCTGTTAATTTTTTGTTCTCCTGGCTGGTAGGAGCTCTTTGGACAATGTACAGACCTTGCCATCTGACAGCTCTCCAATTATTTCCATCTGCCATTGACAGCTGCGATGTCATCTTTTACCAATCAGATTTTGATTGCTTGAAGTGAGGAGAAAGTCAAAATTAGTATGTCTGACTTCCTCGTCTATCCCACTAAAGTACATCTTCATTTGTTTGAACTAAATTTGTGTCCACATTCCAATAAGTCATTACTAATTGCATTAAATTTGTATCTTTTCAGTCGTTGTTGTGATAAAAAGAGCTGTGGTAACCGAAATGAGACTCCGTCAGATCCCGTCATCATCGATCGGTAAGTGACATGACATTTTAAGCTCCTTATTCTTAAGTTTCTTGTTTTTTTTTTTTTCTTCTTGTCATCGTTCCCATCGACATTATTGTTGAGGCGAATTCAATCGTCTGAACAGACAACAATGCACTGCCAAAGGCGGCAAGGATGAGACAAAATATTGCTTGTGCCAACCACGTTGTTGGTGAAAGCTTCTTACGATGCATCCATGTAACTGAATACGTATCCTCATACAGCTACAAACAAGCAACGTTACCAATATCATCCATCATGTTTCATAAGTTTCGACGAATAGACATCGCTGGTGCTTAGTTATGCATGCGCGCCCACCCACAAACATCGTCCTGCATTCTGCATCCACCATCCAGTCACGTGTCAAACAAATTATGTTAATTGTGCGCAGCCCCTTTTGCGGGCGGGCTTGTGCCATTAAAACCCTGTAACACACGCTGCGCTGCATCCCCAGTACTGGAAGCAACCGATTCATGTTTGGCTAATTGAGTTGCAAGGAAAGTGCGAATATATCCTGGCAGGATGCTGCCACATCTACATTCAGAGGGAAAAATAATATTTCCGTTGGCCGTTTGGCGTTGGATGACTGCGCACCTAGTCAATTCGATTCAATTAATGGTCCTGGTGTTGGGAAGGACACATAAATGTAACATGATGTGGCCAACGTACGAGGAGGAGTTTTATTGTGCGTGCAACAGTCATAATTTGTTAACAGCGCTTTTGTCGTTAGGGCCGACAAGGTGGCGGATGATTGTAGTTCAGTTTACGTTGTAGTGGGCTTCGAGTATAATTGAATTGAAAACTTTGTTGCGGTTTGTGTACACCATGTCTGGCGCTGGCTGTGTGATGGCGATTAATGTGTGGGAGGAGTTGGAAGATGAATTGCACTTTGAGCAAGGATGTGCTTCTAATTTTAAATGTATCCAATGGCAGTCATGACTTGACACGCGCCCAATTGAATTATTTTAGTGAGATTGACTGCAATTAGAGAATCCCATCTGGCCGCCAAAGTACTGGGCTACGTACGGGCTGGGTAGGTTGGAGTAATTAGGCTGAGGAAAAATATGTTTTTAATGCAACTATAATTGGCTGACTAGTTAGGTATTGCAGTTAAGTGCTGTCTTGTTAGGGATAAACGATGACAATTCTCAGAGGATACCTCTTAAACTATTTTGGTTAATTAAAAACGTGGGTGCGACTCACAGTTGTTAACATGATTGAACTTTATTGTGTTATTTAAGAGTTAAATGTCTAGTGGCCCATTGCACGAGGGTTCTGTACAACTTTTCATTAAACCAGCTCTGGGAGAGTTGGACTAATTGAGATATTCATTTTTTTTTACAACTTAACATGCAATCTTCTTCATGAACCAACTGCGTGTCTTTGCATATCTGCGCTCTCTTTAAGCCTATCGCACCTGTTGCGGCACACATGTCCCACTCAATGCTTGCAGAGTGACATTTTTTTTTTTAAAGCATTCCAGATCGGAAGGGTTACATGTTGAAGAACATTCGTGTTGAAGAATGCGACCTCTACTCCTCTAGTTTTACATAAACATTGTCTTCGTGCGTCGATTTCAGTTCAAAGTTTTTACTTCAAACGTCCTAGCAAATACCTCAGACATATTTACGACCGACTTCAGCTGTCGATTCTATGGTTTAAATTATATCTAAAGGACTCTACAGTTTTTGTTGCAGAAGTGACTATGAACCAGAGTTCATAGAAGGTCTCTTCATTGAGAGACTTCCAGCACGGACCTTAGGGCGGAATCTCTTTCAAATTTCTTCAACACTGACCATACCCAATAAACACTACAAATTGGATACAAATACAAACTGATCAGTGTACAAGTCCTCATAGTGCACAACCATTTTTTTTGGTGAGAAAACGTTTTTTTTTTTTTTTTTGTCATCTTCTAAACAGCCACGGAGACATGGTGGCAAAGAGTGGTTAACGATTCGTATCACGTGCCAAGTTTGACAATAAAAATGACAGAATCAAGAAAAACAATCAATGTGCCGATCACACAGTGATAGATACCCACAAATACACTCTTCAGTTTCACCATCAGTCCAATCCAATTAGCATCGGATTGTTCAATACCCCATCACCCATCGGATCCTCAACTTGCCGGGCACAAGTTACCTACTCGTACCAGTTGCGGCTTCTGGTCGGCTTCGCTTCGTATCACTAGGCAGCCACCGATCACCGGTCCAATTAAATTTGACCGACTGCAGCAGGAGCAGCAGCAGTAGCAACAAAAAGCATATTGATTGATATTGAAAACGATCATAAATAGTTGTGAAAAGGCCCAAAAGGATTGATAGTAAGCCACACGCGCACACGACACAAATCCTCTCGCTGTCTCTCTCCTTGGTCGAACGTTTGATACATTATGTGAGGCTCTTTGCGGCTTTGTTCGCGCACCTCCACTGTCCATCAATTTCACGATACCCAGGTTGGATGGTTTGCTTTGAACGAGTGCAAGACCGAGTACGAAAACCAGAGAGAGAGAGAGAGAGAGAGAGAGAGAGGCCAAGAAGAGGAGATGAAAACTGCATTTCTACGTGTTGACCAAATTTGGAGGCACACCGTAAGCAAGACTCACCGTTTTCCTCTATCCTATGTAGAATGTGTCCGTCTGTCGGGAGTGGACACACAAAAAGCGTCTTGGAGCCACACACAAGCTTATGCTGCGTGTAACTATCGTAGACGCACGTAAAACAATTGTGCGCGGCATGCGGCATCGTACCTCTGCATTGCCCATTTGGATAAACGAACAGAATTTTTCTCGCTGATTTTCACTGATTGCTCCGAGGGGTTTTTCCTTCTATCTTTTGTGTTATTTTTCCTTGCCATTTCAGTTTTTTTTTTTTGCTTTTCATACAGGGATACATACTTTTTGCAGATTTTTACGTTTTACGTGAGTTTTTTTTGCTTTGTTTTTGGTTTAAGTGGCGGCATCTACGTTTGCTGGTCACTCTAAGGGGCGCGCGAGTGAGCAGAAAATATTCCGAAACTGTGCGCACTGAATTTTAATTATCCTCCGGTAAGCAGAGTCTGTATCTCATTGGTTAGAATGACCAACTTTAGGCAGCTTTTGATTGCCATAGTTGGCGGAACAAATTAAGACACTTGGGTGGTCTCCGCGTGAGATGGATGGATGGAAGGACATTGGTGTTGTTGGTGTTTTTATTTTTTTTTGTTTTTCCTTAGTTTGTCTTCTCTTCACTTTTGGAGTGTCGTTTCTTTTTGTTCCTTTTGGTTGGTCTTAAACAAGCACCTGCAAAAGGACACGACAATAGTGGTGGCTGTAATGAATTTTAAACGAGATAGAGTTGGCAGAAGAGAATGCAAAATACCAGTGATTGCGGCGGCAGCCAGTGGTGGGCAGGCTGACTGGGCATGAATGTGAGCTGAATGCATCTTAATGGCGAGAATTAAATGAGAATGATCAAATTAAGATAGTTCACTCCATGTATGGCGTTGGGTGGAGTTTTTTCTCTCCAGAGGTTGAGGTTGTTTTTGCTATGGGAACGCCACAACCAGTATGTGGTGGCAGCGACTTGGGATTGGTTGTTGATTCAATTGGTTGCTGGACGTTGCGGATTATTTTAAGCATTTAGGGTAAGTGAATTCGTGTAAGGACATCGTGATTTGAGGTGATTTGTTTTGTTTGGAGCATGATCGTTTTGGGAGTTCTTTGGATGGTTCCCCGGATCCGTATGTATCTATTTTTGTGAACGGTGAAGACAATTTAAGAAAATGGCTTTCTTTGTAATCTTTTCCATGTGCGGCAATTAGCGTCTGGTCTTACATGGGACTGACGGTGGGCATGGCCCAAGTTTGGAGTGTATTACGCTTCTGAACTACTTAATTTGAGAAACGGAAGATGTGTCCCCGAAGTCGAATGCGATTGATTGGTATTGATGGCTTGAAGCCTAATTAAGAAGGAAATTGTAAGCATTACCGCATGGAGTCACTCCGATATGACAAACGAGGTAAACACACAGAGTGTGCATATTTTACTGATGCTTTTTATAGCGTCCTCCTATTTATATCCAAGAGTTTCATTGGAATAATTGATGAGGACGCTGTCGTAGAATAATGATTACTTAGCTTAATGCAAATTGGAAAACAATGGTGATCAAGCTTAAGCTCACGTCTGTATCAGCAATGAGCTTGCAGGAAAACAGCCTTTAAAAAGACGTATTTGTTGGCAGTACAGTCCGTACTACGTGTTTTCTTTGTGCTACATACTCTGTCGCGAGTGCAGGGGTCTGCTGACAGCCAAATCATTGTCTTTTTCCGTTGTCCATGGTCGCCAGCAGTAGATATCCGCATTTACATGCATCTAAAGCTTGTTTTCAACTCTTCATACCATGTTAACCCCAACACAGACCGGGTCGTCGTTTAAATCATTGGAGAGACGAACCACTGCATAGGCGCCCGCAGGAGGTGGATGGCAAGGTGGGGCACTCGCCTCCCCTCCCTACGCCACTGTATATCCACAAATATTTTGTGTTCATTAAATAACCATAACGGAATTTTTTTGAAGTAAACATTTTTATCTCCATCTGCCCCATGGAAAAAATTCTGGGAGCATCTATGGGCCACTGTAGAGGGCTGTTGCTGTAGAGGCTATCCAAAGGGCTAGGTAATACGTCTTCTGGATAAACTCCAAGCCTTCGATATAAAAGATCTTTTCAAGACTCGGCATAGTTGCCTTAACGGCGTAGGTTTTCTAAGAGGAAAAACATCCAGAGGACGCCACAAGATGGCTGTGTCTCAGCACCAGCTGATCCTTTACAGAGATCGCTGCCGGCATCTTCCCACAACTCTGCCCTGGATACACAAGTCCAGTCTTCATCTTTTGATAATTTAGATCTAGTTGACTCACCTTCCTCCGGATACCAAGATATGCACTCTTCTTAGTCCCTTCAACCGGCGGACTTCTATTTGAAGACGCTGTTATCGAGATTATCATACTCTTAGCATGGTCGTGGTTTACAGAGGATCACTCGTTTATGTGCTCCACTCTATAACTCAATATTTTCAAACGATGCCCAAATAACGAGGACATACTCTTAGAGCCTATGGCGAGGATGTTGTTTCAACATTTACATTTAAATTTCCTCCACTTGGCAAAAGCCAGGACTTGTAGCTCACGTAATCACCAAAAAAACCTGCATCTGTATTTGGTTACTAGATAAACAAGAAAATGGATACATGCCCCTGAACCCAAATGAATGCGAAGAATAAACAACACTTTAAGTGTTCAAACAAGCTGCATCGTACCCACCCTCAATTGCAATGGCATTTCATGAAGTGCATAGCAAATGACTACATCTACACCCTAATTGACTTGCGTCATCCCACCCCCACTAGGAAAGAATTAGAGCCAGACAAGTGTGTGAACTGTAATTATTGTTCGTCATCGTCATATCAACATGTGCCCGAAGACTCACCCCCAAAAGTATAATTACAAGGACTACAGAAAAATCATCTTAGCCGGCCAATTAAGCTCGTTGATTTATTACCCCACACGACTAACTACTATTTTTTTTTTTGGGCTGTTCTCATTCCTGTCCTTACACTCTGACCTACAAAAGTCACCCGCAGGACTATCACGAATTACCACGCATAATTATCTCGTACGTGAATTAAATACGTGAACACGAGTGAGCTACCATGCAACTCAAAGTATGGATAATTTTTTAATTGCCCTTTCGATTGGGAGGAGAAGAGAATTCCACTAAATATGTGTACACACATACAGCAGGACACGCGGGGCGTAGTTGGTTAGATTGCACTTTACAGGGGGACACCGCGCGCCACCGCCGCAGCCGCTGCTACTCATCCCGTCTGGCAATGGTCGTAGCTCGTAGCAATCATGTTGTGTTCCACAACCACTCTGTCGAGGGTACTCTAAAAAATTATTCAAACTCCTTTATTAGGAATATGGATTATATCCCAAATACAGTTGTGTGTCCTGTTCGCTTCAATATATGAGGATACAGGCTTTTACCTGAAATATGAATATCC
This sequence comes from Eristalis tenax, assembly GCA_905231855.2. Taxonomy (NCBI): domain Eukaryota; kingdom Metazoa; phylum Arthropoda; class Insecta; order Diptera; family Syrphidae; genus Eristalis; species Eristalis tenax. The sequence continues at coordinate 33,628,165 of HG993125.1, read as the reverse complement.
ATCTATTCCGGCACTACCACCATCGCCATCACCATCACAGTCGTAGTCATCGTCGCCGTCGCCGTCGTCGTCGTTGTCCCTCTCAGGACTAGCCATTACGGTAAGTGGTTATTAATTTTACTATCCGTTTGCGTGTCACGTCGATACCCATCTCTCCGGCAGCATGTAGGGCAATAGAAAGTGTAGTTTAGATATTTGAGCTTTTCCGCCGGATCAAGGATACGCCATCGCCTGTTGAAAAAAATTCTATATCTGGGGAGAAACAGAGAGAGAGAGAGAGAGACGATAGGAGGACGAACAAAATTGCAGGACTAAACTCTGTGTGAGGATGTGCGCAAGGGGCACGATACGAAAAGGGAATTACCAACGCAAGTAATAGAGAAAGTGGCTAGGATCGGGAGTGAATTGAATGCAACCAACCCGCCATTTCTTCATTGATTCAAGTCCGGGTCTCATCTCCGTTGAATTGCATCAAATTTCATGATTCCTTTCATCATGAAAAATTCCACAGCGCCATGGGCATTTCCATAAGCAAAATGGATTACGTGGATGTACGCAGTACGCTGAATCCCTAAATCTACACCTCTAAGAAGTCTCAGTCTAAATGCCATTATTACCAACAAAAAAACAAAGACGGCCGTGACGTGTAGGCAAGACAGCCGCCTCGTCCTGCGGAATGTAAATGCAAATGCAAAACACCCGCCGTACTGTGATATGCTTTGAACTACAGAAGGGCATGATTCCTAACTGAATGAGATTCGCGAACTGAGGGAAACATCGTTGGCTTTTCGTTTATTTTTCATTTGTTTTTCTTTTTTTGGCTTTTGACACATTGGTTTGGGACATGGTTGCGGATAGATATGAGTTGCTGTATGAGCACACGTAAACTATGCCTTGCGGCTCCAACAATGAAGAAATCGTACAAGGTTTTATGGGCTGTGATTTAGAGTGAAGCACGAAGAGAGGCTGTTGTAAGGAGTTTAATTTTGACTAAACATAGTCGTAAATTGATTGGATCAATGGCAAGGACAACCATACGAGATCGATTGCGAGGAGCGATAAAATTTCATTCAGCGGAACTTCTTTACGTGGAGCTACAGTCCGGGTAGACCTGGTCTTCAACCAACAAGCCTCTCCAGCTGGTGCGACCTCTGGCTAGTTGCCTCCAGTTTCGAAGGACAAGTTGGTAGAGGTCCTTCTCCACTTGGGTACCTTAGCCGTGGCGCCCCCGTTGCGTCGAAGACTCTTCGAACCGGAGATAAGTTGTTCATGGGGTCTACATGACCTAGCCACCTTAGGCATTCGATCCGTTGACGCCTGACTAGGCTCATGCCGCTGAAGTTCGCGGATCGATCATGTGAAACGAAGAAAAACAGTGCACTGCATTTATTGACCATCAACAATGTGTCCAGCTTCAATCCCAAGCCAACTTTCCTGAATCTTCCTTGCCTTCTCTCCCTTGGCAAAACTCGCATCTTCTTGGCGAGCATGCAAAACTTTGCAATGTCTTATTTCGACAAACCATCGTGTTCTCCCCTTCTTTCAAATCTCCACGGAGACGACGTGCCTATCAATTCAACACAGTTCCCATTAGATTACTTCCTGATTTCATCTCCAAGGCCACGTCATTGCATCGAAAAACATCGAAATTCCCATGCGTCGGCTTGTGAAAATCAGAAATCACACCGTGTCCGAGGCAAAAGAATACCCACCGGATCACTGCTCACGAAAAAAAAAACTTGTCAACACATTTCGGAAGCATGTGTGTGTCCTTCAGCGTCCACTGTATATCAATTGATTCTGAAATATATACAAAGAAATACCAATCGGGATTCACTTAATTCCTGGACTCACACGCAGCATTTTTTCGGTCCAAAAAGCAAAAGTGAATGATTACAGCCCACCCAACCCCCACTCCATGGTCCATGCATACACAGACATCGGTTGTCGCGGATCAAAAATTCGTTGTCATACATACATTTTTAATTTTTGGCCCAAAACGGACGATCACACAAACGATCGGAACCAACGGACGGACGGCTGGTGTTCAACCGACCAGCTATGATTGCCAAGTTCATCAATAAAACATGGCACATTGTTCTACCACCACGATGCGCACACATGCGCACCACTGTACGGAATGAAACGTGTAAAAATGCAATCGGATCCGCATCATCACCATCAAAAATACGACAGAACTTCTGAATCACAAAATCCGCGCCCGTTGGATGGATGGGCGATCACATCGTCATCGTCAAACATGATCATCAGCATCATCCGTCGCGTCGATCTCGCTACGACAACGATGATGGTGCTCGCCCCAGTGATCTGTTGGCCAATTGTGCCGCACCATAGCGTAGAGTGATTTGATGACAAGGACCTCCACGATAGTTGAGGAGGTATTCTCTGTGTGTGCCCATCCAGAGTAAGCCGCCGCCGATGCTCCCGTCCAGTGCTCAGATTGATGTATGCCGCCTCATCGTCATCATCGTTGTTTGTTGTGCGAAATGCTTGCCGCCGTGAGACTATGTGTCACTTACAGTATGCGCGCGCGCGTAAAAATTTTCGGACCATCAATTATTCTAAGGTAAAAGTGCACAGGAGCACTCCTGAAACAGTCCCGATAAAACCGCCGTCGCATGAGCACAATTTTCATGATGAATTCAACGCGAATTGATTGTATTCTAGTGCGTGCATTGTTCACTATTCGGCAGCGACGGCGACGGCGGCGGTCTCTCCAACTTATTCCCAATTCAGTTGGACTATGACGATCTACTGTCCGTCCGTACGGCCGGTACGGGAGTTCCATACCTCCATTGCTATGATGAGACGGATTAACCATTTTGGTAATGTTCACTCGTTAAAACTCGTTTACCTTGTTATCTGGCGGATTGGCGGCTCCTGTGTGCTCCTGTGTGCGTGCGTACAGTGATACAGAAGTGGCCGCGACCGGTAGCTCGTGAAACATGAATCCATAATCATAAATATCGAGATCGCGGTTACAGTTACAAGAGCAGAGGATTGTATTCGATTGGATTTCCAATCAAAATGCTGCCTTAAGCCAAAAAATCATTATTAACACGAAGATAATGATCGCACTCGTAATGGTTCTCGGTTTCGGTATCTGAAGCGAACGCATACAAAAAAAGTGTGTGTGTGCTGCACCGCGCCTCAGAGTGCAGCCAGTGCAGCGGGGGGGAAATGACAATCGATCGAAGTGAACGCTGACGGGACGAGTGAGTGCATCTCAGTTTGATTGATTCGAGGGGATTTAGTGTTTGCGGCTTTTACTCAAAGGAGCCTTTGCGTTAGCGTCTGTTGTTTGTGATGTTGTTACGTGTCTATTAAATGTCTTAAAATGGATAAACATGAAATTACGTGTATCTTATGTGCAGTACTGAAAATGGACGAATGCAACAGTCGTAGACAATGCAACGAACAGACATAACTGGTGTAGAGGGGTATGTGCCTGACATTTGAACGATCGCAGGGGTTTGGACGAAGATGTGTGTCCTTCGTGATTGGTAGGTCCACACAAAAAAGGTGGTAAACATGTTATGTTAGATTAGAAAAGCGTTATCTTCTTCTCCATCGTCTCCCTCAAAATATTGCTACCAACCCAGAAAAAACACACGAACTGGAAATCTGAGTTCATGGACGAAACGTGTTCCCTTATCTTAATTTGTCGAGTATTAAGTTTTGTAATTCTAATAGCCTTGTGCTGTGTTCTCTGGATTACCGCAACTAATAGAAATTGGGGTAGCTGCAAATACTGCATCAAAAATGATAGAAAATTAAATTTAGCTGTTGCGTTAATCGAAAACGTACTGGATTCAAATATGAAACTGATTCCGAGTTGTTTCAATTCTTCTTCTTCGATGTATAGTTCTGACCGAAAGGATTGTCGAATTTACAGTCTATATAAAGACTTTCAGTTGTACCTTAATTAAGCTATACGACGTCGTTGGAGTTTCAGTTTTTCATGATTCAACCATGAACTGTACGGGTTGTACAGAGAACCTAGCCACCCGCATCCAACGCCTGAGTTTGCTAGGACATATAGAGCCCATGGACATCCACGAAACCGATGGTGAACACAATTGGTTAAGAATCTCAGCCAACTCGGCATACGCAATTGGAGCCAGCTGGCTAAAGATCGTGTCAGGTGGAGAGGCTTGTTGGCTGAGGCCCAGGTCCATCCGGGACTAGAGCGCCAGGAAAAGAAGTACAAAAAGATGTCGTTACAGAATTTCCTCCTTGCAATTGCGCTGTAATTGAACGATGCTGGAACATTATCGATAAATTCAAGCAAGCGAACTTCCCATTCAAGCCAGTGGCTCTTTGAACGAAAATGTTCCCAGTCCAGCCTGAGAACTGTATGAACCCACCACAATGAATTCCCTTATTTGCACGTTCCATCAGAAGTCAAGAGAATGAGTTAACATTTTGACCTTAATTAATTCTCATTTTTCCCAGACTAAGACAAGGATCAACTCACATCCTTCGAAATTAATAATTTACAATCAATTAACTTATCACATTATCTCGTGATAATACGCCATTACAAAGATTCACACAACCCTCAAGTATACCCAGCAAAAGCAAAATATGTAGCTGAAAACTAATTAATACCACTTACGCTGAGTCCCTTCTTATCCTCAAGCTCAGATACGCTCTTCGTTTCACACACACTCGCATCTACACACATGTCTTGATATCTTCAAAATGGGTATATGAACTTTATGCATAATTGACAGCGAAGTGTTGATATAGGTATCCAACCAAACTATCGTCTACCCCACCACCCTCATAACCCCAACCCGGAGAAGTAGAAGGAAAAAACTATCGAGGGCATATTAAATGAGTCAAATGTGAAATCCAAAACGCATTTAAATTATACCGTACATAAGTGTCCACCCCCTCCTCACCGTCAACCTGTACAAACGGCACAAGGATACGCAGGATAAAATGATACTCGTATCCTGCCCAAAACGCAAAGGGAATCCAATGTAAACAACAGACGACATTTATTGTAAGAAATCGCAAAGAGGAAGAAGAGAAGAGGACAACCGAAAAAAAAAAATGTGAAGAAGATATAAATTTTTTACTATGTGTAGACGGGAATAAGGCTTTCCCTGGTCCCAGCAGCATGGCTTGAATCCCAAAGCAACAGCCACCCGCACCCCAGGAACGCCGCAAAATACACACGCAAAAAAGCCAGCAAAGGAAAAACACGAAAATCATCCCCGGTTTTACTGTTGTTATGTACGAGCATTACATACGAGGCCCCAAAAAGAGAAAGGCCATAAATAAATGGCGGCACACGCATTCATCTATACGTAAACAGAGTACAATGACTTGAAGTGACTCTCGCTCTTGCTCGCTCTCCCGTCTCTCGGTCTCTGTATCCCTGCAAAATTAAAAGGGGACACACCGACCAAGACCAAGTCAGCCAGCCAGCCATTCATGAAAACACAAAACTTTTGACTCGCCACGGATCCTTGGCGCACGACGACGATACCATTTACACGGATGATAAAATTCTTCCTCTCTCACAATGTTTGTTGCCCTTCTTAGAGATTCGGCTAAGGAATTCAGCGATTCAGCCAAAGGGAAGGACACTTGAGGTTTGAGTGCGAGTGTGCAATGAAACTTTCACTCTCAAGAATGCTCAAGGTAGACACTTTCACTTTCTCTTAAACTTCTTGCCGAATCTGTGATGCCGTGCCGTCGAGAGTGAAAGTGTTGTGAGAAAAGCTTCTTTCCGCTGGCGTGTCATCGTCTTTCAAACTTCGAACCGTCCCCTCGGGTAAGAAGCCATCATCAGAGGAAACGCCGCAGGGATTACAAAGAAAGCATTTAGATCCTGCGAAACTGCTAAAAATCGCCCGAAAAGAAAATGGTGGTATCGCATACAAGAAATCAAGAATGGCGTCTAGGACGAAACACACTGGTGGTGGGTGTGTGGAGCAAGAAAGGGATAATGCTTCCCAGTCACCCATAACCTCTTTCCTCGTAGTGGAGTTGTAGTTGTGCGGATAGAAGGTAGAGTTTGAGCGTAAGATGGCTCCTGGCCGATGTGTTTGGGATTATATGGTATAATAAAGGATACAAGGATACAGCGGATACGCAATGACATTGATAGCTGCTACAGAACACGGTGGTTGCTTAGACTTTCCCTTTTCGACTCTGAGTGACATGGCGGCAAGCTGATGGGTGTGGGTCCTAGGGGGGATATGAACTTTGTGATTATTGTCGGTGTGTAAAATGTCCTTTGGCATTAGTAGGTAGATGATATTATTTAATATGTTGTTGATGATGCCGTTGAATGGTTCTTGTTGCCGCCATAATCCCTTGCGTCAGGGATGCTTGTACGTTACAAACAAATGACGCACTGATTCTTGCGATAAAGGAATTAATTAATTGCTAATTGCTTGACACCCTGTTCTCTGGTGGTGTCTGCCCGTCCACGCAGATGATGATCATTGCTTCTTTGTACAAACAAAAAAGCAGAGTACTTATGAGATGCGCATCATTTAACAGATACGGCTGTGCGTTCAAATAAAAAAGTTTGCCTAATATTGGATAAAAAAAGTTGAAGAAGTTCAATCGTTTCATGGGCGATTCTGCTCATTCGACACGAATATAAATGAGCTGGATAGGGATGAAAAAGGAAAATAAATAAATAAATACACATCAAGGATTTTCATGACCATGTGCGGCACCTGCTTACAAATAAACTGAACTTGGGTCTGGGGTTGACATTCGGAGTGAATGAAATGCTTGATTCATTAAATTTGATTTAAAATGTTTTGAACTTACTGGAATTACTTTTTTCTCTCTGGTCACATGCAACTTTATTTGTTAAGCATTCGTTGCCGAGTTGAAAGCTGGAATGTAGGAAGACAAACTTGCGACAATCAAGCTGGGTGACAACCACCCGCTGTTGCAGGAGAACCTGCTTCAGATACCCCAAAATCAATATTGAAATTAAGATATAATAAATACAGCACATTTTCTTAAACAACTTTAAGAACAGCCTCCCCAGAGCAGCCCTCATCCACACAATGAGAGCAGCAAGCAACTTGGCGTCCTTCGGCATGAACGGTGTCCCCAACTTTTACATCATCGTTGACCGAATTTTTAATGAATTTCCTTCAATTCGCATCAGGCAAAATCCTGTCTACCACAAAAGAAACAATATCATCCGCTCCTCATTCCTTCGATATCTATTATTCTTCTTCTTCGTCTATCCTTCAAACAGACAATACTAAAGAGTGTACAAGGACCTTGGCTTGTTATGTTTGGCACAAGATTTGTGGGTAACAAGTTTAAGCGGATTTAAATGGCCAATTATGCAGTTCATTGATTTTTCGTACCTTCTCCCTTAAGTGAGTGTGTCGTTGGTTACTTAGTTCAAGCGACAAGAAGGACATTCCTTAGTTAGGATCCTGGTTAGGATAATGAAGTATTTTTGCTGTTTTCGTATTTTCATTTTTTTTTTGTGTTCGTCCTTACGCCCCTTTCGCACTGTAAGATGATTTCATAGAAGACGACTTTTTAAATGCGCAAGCTGATGCTAAATTTGGTGTTCATTCGACGGCGAAATGAAAAAAAAGAGAGAAGATTTTAGCATTTTGTGGTGGAAGAAGATTTATTGGGGTCACGTGGATTGAATTTATAATTTCCAATCCTTGGAGCCTTTAAGGACTTCCAGCAAAATCAACAAGACACCAATTTTTCTGAAGAGTAAATTGAGATGTACAATCTCAGAAGTAAGTGCAGGAGAAACATACGACATCCTTCACTGGCAGGGCAATCAAATAAATTTGAACATTTTATGACAAGTGTCGTGTTGTCAGCGCCAGTCGTCTAAGAGCACAAAAAAAACCCTTGTTCGTTATATCCTGTCAAGATGTTTTGAAAACACACTCCAATGGAGTGCAACGTAAAAAGAACTAATTTCGTAATTTGTAACCTAATGATGAGATCAGACAGAATGAGAATTGAAATAGGTTCAACATTTCCCAAAGCCATTTATCATCACTGGCACTGTTGAGAGAGATACTTTTGCTTGTAACTCGATACTTAAAAAGTGACACAACAGAGATTAGTGAAATACTCGTTAAGTGTTTTCCACTTAAATGTCGACGAGAGCAGGGCATGTGTGATTGTGCTGTGATGGGCCATCTGGTCAGTTGGTGTGAAACTGATAAGCAGTTTTTATCAATAATAAAAAAACAAAACACACTCCATTAAAAATTACGCAAATTTCGGCTATCGGCTTTTGTAATAATCATCGCCTGATCGCAGAGGGCACCAAACGTTTACTCGAGGTGCGGGCCGATTTGAGTTGTCATTGAACAGACTTATGTCGAGACATGTATTTTTTGGACAAATACAATTCCAGATATTAAATGGAATGAATTCCATCGCAGTCATCACAGTTGTCATGTATCTTGTGCAGTTTTAGTGGAGCTCATGTCAGTATCGAATCGTACACAGAGTTAAGATATTGTTGAGACATTAGACAACAAAACGCGTACAATGTGTCTCAGTTGAAGATCCCATCCGCACCCGGTACCCCCTTAAATGTGTTACTCGTAGTCGTACACGACGCTTAGAGTAGTTTCAAACCAAAGAGTTGCATCTGTGGCACCGTACTCCCACATACACATCCCTCAGTATGTAATCTTCTTTATGCATGCATGACATTTTGTTCCAAAACTTTCAGCATCATTCTACACGGTCCGCGGACCCAACATTTGCCAACCACTGCAGATGGAACAATGTTCTTCTAATAGCCGAAGTGTGCGAACAAATTGAATTTGATTATTTACATTACGCCCACTTACTACTGCAGCTCTCAACAAAGCTTCATCATTTAACCCCTAATTGGCTGGCCCCTTCCCAACTGAGACACTATTTCAAGGGAGAGAGAAACAGAGAGAGCGACTCATACACCCTGAGTGAGACTTGAGCAAAATTTGTAAATCGAGATGTCAATAATAATCTCGTGCATGTGGTTGGATTAGTTTCAACATTTTAGCCCCTGGAACAGATGTTCTGCCCGGAGCGGTGACCGTTTTGCCACTGCAATGCCCACACTGTGAGAGGGCTGAGCGTAGGTTGCTACTTTTGGGCGTTGTGTTTCAAATTTTTTGCGCGCCCTCATCCTGTGCGCTGATAAACATTGCACCGCAGGGTGTCCTTATGTTATGATATTTCTGGCCTCTGTGTGAAGTTGGATTTTCCCTAGTCTCTACGTTCAGTTTAGTGGTGTCTTGCCCTTGAGGCTCTGCATATAAATCAGTTAACAGGAAACGGATACTTGCATAATTGTCATCCAGATGAGGGGATCTACATAACAACTGTGTGTGTGTGTATGCGTGTTGTCTTTAAATGTCAAAAAGAACACTCGCTGGTGGAAGGAAATGCTTGACTTATTGCGGACGCATTAGATCGGGGTTTCCTTTTCGAGCAGAAGGTGTAGCGAGTGTTGATTTGGATTTACATGTGGCTTGTTGTCCTTTGGGAGTGGTGTGTTTATTTTAAGAAGACACCTGTTATACTGGCGTTGAAGGATATTTTATGCAAGCATTTATGAATTATGTCAAGAAAATCGAATTATTACTTCATTTCATCATAATGTGTGAACACATTCAAAGCTATTTATTCTCTCACTCGGATGAACGTAAATCACATCTATCCCCCATTAACCGCAGCTCCGCTATCAAATGCCCATAAATCCGTCTCGTCATTGTTGTAATTATTCCTTGTGACTTTATGGTTTGAAGTTCCTGCTAGTAATTTAAATCAACACCTCTCACCCCCCTAACAAATCATTCGTGGCGTCTCCCCCTCTCTGACATGACAGCGTACACTGTCATCCAAGCAAGGAGGGAATGTGTCAATATTTTGAATCTTCCCAATCGATTTTTAATTTCGTCTCACAACACAACACACATTCACATCCAGCGTGCCGTCAACAGTACAGATGGGCATGTGGCAGTCGTAATTTTCCGAATCACCGAATAAATTCCCGACAACGCACTTCGAGCATTTACAGGCTGTTGAATCTGTGTTATCTCACTTAAATTAGGGAGTCTCGTCCCTATCCTTATCCTTGTTCACCCCATATACTTATGTGTGTATGCGTGTAGGTGTGAATTACTCGTGTAGTGTTTTATCTGAAGTCCATAACTTAGAACACTTGTCCCCCTCGTTCGTGTGGCAATGGGATATTTAAATCCGTCATGAAATACATTTTTGGTGAAAAACAATTCCACGACATGGGACACCAATGTCACATTGGAAGGAAAACATATCCCGCCAAGTCAGCCTTAATATTTTTCTTCTTTTTCTGCTGACTACACTATCCAGGGATCATAAAAAACGACCAGCCAGCACAATCACCAATAAGGTTCTTCCACAAAAAAAAAAAAAAACAAGCTGCAAAAATTAATGTTAACGCTCGTAATAATTTTTATGAAGTGTTAAATATCAGCACAGTAAACATTGACAGGATAAGAGGATACAAGGACGAGAATGTTGGAACTAGAACCGCTTATTGAAGGAGGAGATGTCAATATTAAAAATCATCATCCTTGAAGGAGCATAAAAGCCAAGTGTTTTATGTCACGGTAAAAGAGAAACGACGACATAAAATCACAGTGCGCGATTTTTTCTTTTGCTCCTTTCATTTATGTACATATTTACCCATACACATATATTTGCTTCTGTGAGTCGTGAGATCGTCTGATTATGTCATTAAAGGATATGTGAAGAATTTTAATTTTGTTTTTTCTGCCGCTTCACAGATTCAAAGTCGCTTTGTACTAATTTTAGATTTTTATTTGTGTTTGCAGATTTTTCCTTAAATTCTTTTTGAAATGCAATCAAAACTGTTTGAAGAACGCCGGGAATCCGAGGGATATGAGGCGATTTCAGGTAAAGTAAAAAAAAAAAATTAAAATTTGTATTCTTATTTTATTCGACAGAGACTTGGTCTTTTAAGGAAGATACGAATCAACTTAAGATCAAATTCAAATAATAGGAATACTCCATGTCGAAAAAAAAAGTTAAAAAAGAAGTAAAAACATAAAGGGTGTTTTTTTTAGAGGCTGTACCTTGAAATCCATATAACACAGAAAAATGATTTTAATACCCATGAACTTGAACATTGACGGATATTTTTCTGACATTAATGACATTATGATTTTGGGCATGTGACCGCCGCCGGCTGGCGCATGTGTGAATTAGGTCATTATCGGCTGTATTTAGAAAATAACACGTCGAATCTGTCAAAAATGTCTTCTAAGTCCAAGTGTTGCACGAAGAAGTTAGTAATCATGTCATCGTTGACTGTAACAGTTTGATTGTCATAATTTCAGAAGACATCACACAGTGACATCTTCTGGATGGACTGGTGTTCCGATGGTTTGAGTTCCTCGAATGGAATCATATTTTTCAAAATATATTCGAAAATTTAAAAGCGCTATCCGGCGTGAAGAAGACAAGCAGCTGAAGATACCCGCCTCTAAAGAAAACACCCTTCATAAGCCACCTAATAAGCAATCGTACGACTTCGTTTTTGCCTCATCAATTGAATTTCGCTTGTCACTGATTTCAGGCTTGTTAGTTTTCTTTGAATTTGCTTTTGATTTTCGGATTTCAGCTCGTAATGGGTGGGAGCGTCATTTAAAATCGCTATTCGCATGCTCAATTGTAACACAAGAGTACCAGCGAAAGACAGCTGGAACATCAGAACAAAGGAAATTTTGCATCTTCAGCAGCATTTTCAGCTTTTCAGTTATTCAGCCAGTCAAAATTATTCTCCAAGCATTTCTTGAGTTAAAATTCGTGAAAACACTATAAAGCTTGTATTGTTCTTCTTCTCAGTCAGCAGACTGACCAACAATATGTGACACAATGTGGCCATCTTGAAAATATATTTCCTTACATTTCCCTTCAAATTGTCGACATTAGTGATTAGGTGTCAACTTAAAAACTTGTTCCACATTTAAAATGCAATTCAAACAGTTAAAGTCGTAACCTCCTTCGAACAAATTACAACTTTTAACATAATAAATAAAAATAAAACTTAAAATATGCAATAAACTGTTCGTAATAAATTTGATTACACAAGCTATCCAAAGAATATAAGTATTGTTGCACAAATAAAACATCCCTGCACATAAATGCAGAGATGTTCATTCTTGATTTTATTTAATTCCATTAGTTCACATTTCACGCAATGTGTCGACAAAAAATAAATATTTTATGTTTAAAATAACATGTTTCCACCGAACCCGAAATTCATATATTTATTTTTTTGTTTTCTTATTTACAGGTTGTGATATCAACACAAGTGACCGTTGACGGCCCACTCTTAGCCATATCCGATAACATGTTTGTGCACAATAATTCCAAGCATGGTCGTCGCGCAAAACGGATGGACGCCACGGAAGGTACAGGAAACTCTCCCCTGTCCATTTCGGGTCACCCCCTTGCGCCTGACAGTACCTATGATGGTCTGTAGCAAATTTGTGTTTGCTTTTTGTTTTGAATTTGTTTAAAAAGAAATAATTGAATGTTTTTTTTTTGTTGTTGTATTTTTTTTTTCGTAAATGAACAAAATTTAAAATTGTGTTACTAAAATTGATTTTGAAACATGACATTTTCGAAGCTTGTCAGGGCAGGAGGATCAATACCATCCTCAATCGAAAACATCCTTCAAATGCATAACGAATCTCAAAACCCGTCTGTAAGACATAGACGACCACAGTCTCATTCCGTTTCCCCGTTCTTCCACATGTCCTTTATTTATTTAATATTTCCTCGTATTGTATATCAACAATCCCACATATTATGTTTGGTATTTTTATCTTAATGCGATATTATCCTCAATGTTGACCATTGTCACGGCACCAAGGACCACCGAGGGTGGGTGGCTTTTTTATGGCTTTGGCTCCCCTTTTTTGGATTAGGTCACCACAACAAAAAAAAGGCAAACACCCCTTCTTTGAAAAGGGACAGCATTAAGTTCTTCATATCTAAGATACACAGGCACACACGTAAATACACAGACATACCTTACCATTCGATGAACCACCCTTTTGCCATAAAACTCACGTTCATTCATACATATACTCGTCTACATGTGTGAAAAGATATAAAAAAGGTGCTTTAACGCATATACAAACCATATAATGTACACCGTCCAAGTAGCCACTGGATATCAATAGCTAAGTTGATACCGAATAGCCAGACAAAGTATAAATCATTATAACGTCTCTCCATAAACGCAAGGACAAGTGTTTGGGTCCATTTTTGATGTCTCTGCTTGGGGAGAGTACACATTGTCTTCAGAGGTTTTGTTTTCGACCATTCGTCTTGCGTGTTGCGCTTGCAAACTCAGTCTGCTGAAGTGAACGAACAAATCGTTAGCCACCCACTAACCGGGTTCTTCACAGCAGCACACACATTTGTACTTTCTTTTTTCTGTCAATGATAGTAGCCACCCCTTAAAGAAACGCGCACAAGGACCATTATAATTTGGGAATATTCATGGTTAAATGCCTCCCCCATCACTGCTGCCACTTTCGGTGCCATCCAATAGCGAACTTCAACGCATTTACGCAGCTACATTGCAGGATGCCAAGTCAAATTTAATACAGGGATACACAAAATGCCTCCCTTAGATTATTACGAAAAATTTAATGAGGAGGGTGGATATTAAATTCCTCCATCAACGACGTACATACACAGTCCCAGTAGAAGCAATCCCAAAACAATCCCTACTGAAATCCTTGAGTATAATTTTTGAAATAGATTGTGATTGTGTTGTTGTGTCCACGTATATTATTTAAACTGCATGATCCTTAAAGAAAAATTCCTAACATCCTAAGCCCCCAGTTACTGTCTTCAAATTCCATTCACTAAATGGGAACTCTTCCATTTCAGCAGGACTCTATCCCCCACTACCGGTTGCGACTCCCTGCATAAAGGCGATATCACCAAGCGAAGGTTGGACCACCGGCGGAGCGACTGTCATCATTGTTGGTGACAATTTCTTCGATGGCCTTCAGGTCGTGTTCGGCACAATGCTGGTTTGGAGTGAATTGATTACATCGCATGCCATACGCGTCCAGACACCACCGCGACACATACCCGGTGTTGTGGAGGTTACACTCTCGTATAAGAGCAAGCAATTTTGCAAGGGCTCACCTGGACGGTTTGTCTATGTTTGTAAGTACTGACTACGAATGGCTCCTGTTGGCTGATGTTAAAATTGAGTTTCCTCTTTGATTTAAGCAGCCCTCAATGAACCGACGATAGACTACGGCTTCCAGCGACTGCAAAAACTGATTCCCCGCCATCCTGGTGATCCGGAGAAGCTACAGAAAGAGATCATCCTTAAACGTGCCGCCGATTTAGTGGAAGCTCTCTACTCCATGCCAAGGTAAGAATGAAATGCATAATAAACCGTCAGACTAAGTTTTTAACAATCGCGAATACAGATCTCCCGGAGGAACAACTGGATTCAATTCATATGCCGGTCAATTGGCCGTCAGTGTTCAGGATGGAACTGGTCAATGGACCGAAGATGAATACCAGCGAGCGCAGAGTAGCAGTGTGAGTCCTCGTGGCGGCTACTGTAGCAGTGCATCGACGCCCCACTCATCTGGTGGCTCCTATGGGGCCACTGCGAACGGCTATGGACCGGCACCGAACATGGGAGCGTTGTCATCGTCGCCGGGCAGTGTTTTCAACTCCACATCAAGTGAGTAGTTCGGGGATGATTTTTCTCCATTTGTTTTATTTTTTGTTTTGTTTCCCTTCTCTATTTTTTGTATTCCTTTCGTTTGTTTTCCTTCTTTGCGTTTACATTTTTTCATTTCTTTATTTTTCTTTTGCATGGTTATTTTGTCGTATTTTGTTATTTGCATCTGCACCAACAACAAAACAACAAAACAATAAAAAAAATACAAAATACAAAAAAAAATCGAAAAATAAAACAATCCGCTCAGCTAGTGCCTTTTCGCCATTAATCTCAACAGTGTCGTCCCCATGGCATCAAGCACTCGTTCAACATCATCACCATCATCACTCGCATCCGCATCCGCACCATCATCATTCGCATCATCCACATCAGCCGTGGCATAATCCGACAACAGTATCAGCAACAGCAGCTGTTTAAAAATAAAAAATAAAAATAAAAAAAAAATAAAACAAAAACAAAATGATAAACTTAAGGATAGTGATAGGACATCGAGCTGCATGGGAGCCGTATCCTCCTCCCAGTCGGTACAGCCTTACCTACACACGCACTTTACATTGAACACTTTAATATACGAACACACATCCCGACTGATTCGGCGGGCCAGCAGAGGGCACAGCTTAAAATGGTATTTACAAGTTTTTTTGTTTTTTTTTCTTTTTGTTCTTGGTTTTTATATGTCCTCTTAATTTGTAACTTTTTATTCTTTATTTTATTTTATTTGCTTGTTTTTATGTCGGCCTTTATAGTTTACAGCGAATTTAAATATTTTTCTTGTCATTAAGCAGGTCTTTTTAATGTCCCGTCCATAAAATGAGGGCGCTTGACTAGGTATGGTTCGGAGCTAAGCTGAGTGTGAAAACTTCAGAAACTCCACTTTAATTAAAAATTAAGTTAAACGTTGAAGCTCTATAAAGCAGGTTTTAATCTTGTTAGCATTTGCACTAGAATAGAAAGTGATCAAAGATGCTACACATGTGAATGCAATGATGAGGGAGAGGTCTTCCTCTAGAATCAAATAAAGATTAGTCCAAATTAGTTGAATTGAATTAGTTGAATGCAGAAGTTTTTTTTACAGTCGTTGAAATGATTTTGAATCTGTCGCTTTGACTATATTTCATCCTTTTTTCTAGTCCGGGTCTGCTTTCTCATTAAAAGGATTATATTGGTGGCGCTACAGTCTGTAGAGGGCCAGAGCCTAGCTTCTCAGCAACCACTGATGCTCTGCGTGCTACTGTTCATCACGAGTGGAAAGGACCTACAGTTCTATGCCGACTCCGAACGGCCAATTTGAGAAGCTTTTTTCTAGACAGTTATACTCCTTGAGCATTGTCAGTGACTCTAAAGAGGTGGTGCCGTGAAAAGTATTTTGCTCGTAACGGCCGGGAATCGAACCCAGACAACAGGTTTCAGTTGCTTAGGGGTCGGCGAACATAGTTGGATCAGAAAAATTCATTCATTTGATACGCCATATTAATTGAGACTTATATAGAGGCGACCACCAAACACCCTCCTTTTTGAAATAGCCATGCATACACTTAAAACGATATCCAGCCCAAATATGTACAATATTTTATGTCGATCGCTTTATAATTGAACGAGCGTTGCTTAGAAATATAGTCAACTGACAAGAAGGGCATCTTGCAATTGACACACCGGCCCGCAGAATGCGTGTCCCGCAGCTGCAGAGGAGGATAAGACGACACATCACCTCCCCCACAGTGTACCGCTAAGGGTAACCGTAGGAACTCACACCTAGGAGCGTACATTATCAATAACTTCAGACAACTGAACGACACCAACATACATATGTATCATGCCAACTTAATCGCTATGTTGTTGCGTTGTCAATCGTTCCAGGTATAGGATTAAGTTTATCCACGTGGTATCACAACACGCCTACACTGGCCCAAGTGTGACTGCAACATGCAGCCAGGCACTCTAACTTAACTTAACCATGAAGAGATTAATAGTCAAGAATAATCAGCGCTAGTATTTGCTAGTAAAGGGTGATTTTTTAAAAGCTATAGGAAAGTTTTTCAAAAAAAAAAACATAAATAAAATTCAGAAAAATGCATGAAATCTTTATTTGAATCGATGGTACGGTCCATATAATTTAATGCTTGAAGATTATTTCATGCAAATGTTGACCTTGACTGCGCCTCAGATGGTCCATCCGCTTAGTCCAATTTTGGCATACTCTTTCCAACATTTCGGCCGGTATCTCACGAATAAATGCTTCAATTTTGTCTTCCAATGCGTCAATTGTCTTGTATAGACATCAGCTTTAACATAGCCCCACAAAAAATAGTCGAAAGCCGTTAAATCGCACGATCTAGGCGGCCAATTGACCGGTCCTGAACGTGTCAATGCAGTTGAACCGTAGGTGGTTGGTCCACTGAATGTAGCTCTCTACGAGTTAGATATATCACAATCCCACTTGCATGTAGAAATGCCTTAAAGAACAGACCTAACGATCCAGCTATTATTTTATTCTTTATTCCGTTTTTGTAGAGCATAATTTATTTCAATTAAATTTTTTAATTATTACATTATGATTATCAATTAACACTCTTAAACAACTTTGAACAAAAGAATCGTAAATAAAATAACCCTCCTTATTTCTAGGAGTCGGTGGTCTAGGCTTCAACCCATTTGCATTGCCCACATGTAACACCCAAGGATATAGTACGAGTCAACTGGTGACATCATCCAAATAATATTATTACTAGATCGTCAAAAATGGTTTCCCATTCAAAATCCACCAGCGACGACACACACAAAAAGGCGAGACGAGTGCAATACTAAAAAAGAAAAAATAACAAAAAAAAAAACATATACATCTATAAATCTCCATATCCATGTACATAACTTGTTACAGTGATTTTAATCATATCAAATAAATTCACGCAGACACCACATCATGGATGTCATATCACAATTGAAGATTTTAATCACAATGCCCATTGTGTACACCTATTTTTTTTTCTTCTCATCTCAGTAGATAGTTTTTAATTAAAAAAATTACAATGTTTGTATACGAAACCATACAATACTGCACTTAGCAAAATCCCTAAAGTTTAAACGAAAAATACAATTATTCGGTACAAACAAGGCACATATTTGAACAGAAAAAAAAAAAACAAAAAACAAATATATCTTAAACATATTTTTAACATATCATTGTAAAATTAATTCTAGCATTGTAAATATTTTATTTTATTGTTAATTGAATAAACGAGAGCAGATAGAATATACACTAATCCAAAACGTGTATGTAGTACTCGTACCGAAATAGTGAAATTTTTCCGTTCAAATACATATTTATAATTAACTTACCAAAATACCAAAGGTGATATATAAATTAAATGAACAAGTAAATATCTTATCTTCAAAGGGATAAATCACAATTTATGATCATGTAATCCATCGTTCACCCACAAGAGGGCCGCAATCAAATTTACACATCTCTAAGTAAGTTGGTAAGAAGAGCAAAAAAAAAAATAAATAAAAATAAAACACCCACAATCAAGATTATACGATAATTATGCATTTTTAGCATAAATTAATAGAATATTAAAGCCCAATGTATACACAAAAACGCCATCGTTTAATCTCACCATATTTCTTAACTAAAATGTAATAGTAGAATTTATATTTAACAAAAACGCAAAAATACATTTCATTCACTATACGATATTAAAGTTAATAATAAACACACCAAAATTATTTGAAAATTTGTTTATTTTGAGAAACCTGCATATAGACGTTTTGTATGCCTGTCTAATTGAAAAGAATTGTACATAATTTTATTGCAATTTAGTTAAACAATAAAAAAATTAATATCCTTTTGAAATATATATATACTCATGTATGTAAGATGTTTTTTTATTCATTTTGTAAAATAATTGTTTTTCTGTATAAAATGAAAATCTCTGAATGTATTTACGAATTTTTATTATATTTATCAAATAGAAGATGAAAATCTATTATATAGAACACTTTTAAGAGAACCCTTAATATAATACTAACCAATTTGATTAAATTACGTTTTACGGAGAAGAATTGAAAATATTATATTAATGCTAATAAATATTACAATTTTAATACGTGACTTTTTTTATTTTACGTCCAGTTGGTCGAGGTCCTTCTCACCCTGGGTGCACCACCCTAAACTCGGGCATCCTCTGTTGCATTGGCAAACAGATTTGCAATCGAATACATATATGTATACAAATACTTACTTATTAGGCCATCGTCCGTTAGGGATCTGAGTCTGAGCTACATCTGCCTTCCATCGTTGACGGTTCTGGGCATGCTGGTTCCAGTCATCAAGACCAAGCTGTCTTGAGTCCGCGATAAATTGGTCTTTTTACCTCAGGTTCGGTCTTGTTCCCCTTCTAGAACCATGAGGCTCGTCCAAACGCTCGATATGGCCAAGCCAGTTCTGCCTGCTGGGCTACATCCACATCTTGCTAGATTAGGTTAGAGTGGTAGCCACACTTAGCCCCAAGTATTCCGATTGTGCTACCACAAAGATCTGATGGCCCCAATCCGAGAACCACCTGGAGCTTATAATAAAGCGACGAAGATTAAAATTTCTAATTTTACCTAGTCCTGTCGATTCATAGAAATATGGGGCGAGATGTTGCAAGAAGTTGCAAAGAAGGTGTGAAATGCTTTCTTCTTCCGCTCCATCGCTGAAACTTCTGCAGAAATCTCTGCAGAGGCTGGAATTCCAATGGCACAGTGCCATTTTATGAAATGGAAGAAGTACTCATACTGATCAGGTCGCACGAGCGTTTTGGATCAATGGTAGGGCGTAATACCTTTATGATGAGGCACCCAGTGCCAGAAGACCATCTACGGTTGGGTGAGTAAGCGTTTCAAGTTTTGGTCGATATTTTGCAGTAGCGAGAGGCATGGGCGGCAATTCCCCGTTCGGAAAGAGTGCTAAGGTGGCGCCCTTTCTAGCGAGTTCGTCTGCTTCGCGATTCTCTGCGATGTCATTGGGACCCGACGGCAATTGAGGGCCGTCTTGGAGTTTAATGTGACTGCACTCAGATGTTTGATTGCTGTCGGACAGATGACAATATCTGTACCTAATACATATATACATTGTTTTAAGCCAGAACAGAGCTTCTTTAGTCGCTAAAATCTGTACCTGAAAGACGCTACAGTGAGAAGGTAGTCGGAAAGACTGGAGAGGGTAGACTCCCACAGCTACTCATTCCTTCGAACCCATCTGTGAAAATTCACAGAGGACCGTTCATCGTATGGAGGGGAATGGTGGTTTAAAAATTCGCGAAGATGAGTTTAGGTCGTTGTTTTCTGGTAGGGATCCACGTATTCAAAGTGTATGGATTATGCTTCATATAGTATTATTGTTATGTTTTTCGGAAATGAGTCCACATGATCTCAAATAAATTGTCAACGAAAAGGGGTCGATCACTGGATTGTAACGAATAAAACTCAAAAGCTCACTTATCCTATGCATTTTACACAATATGTACTGGTTTACTTCTTAAACTTGACTGCACTTTAAATATCACTCATTACTCGATTAACACATTAAACACAAAAAAACAGAACTGTCTAAATTACCACCAGAACTTTCCAGTTTCGGCCGCTGTTTCGATATTCATAACTCCCCACATTCCTTCTAGATTATACTGTCGCCACTTATGTAAATTATTTTCTATTCCCTGGTTCTGCAGTGGTGACTTTTATGTAACTTCATTGTGGCACCGTGCATAACAACCCCTGTTCGGGAACGGTCTTCTGAATTATGATCCTGATGTGTAGATGGCGACGTCAGCGCTAGGTGGACTGTGGTGGCTTACTGATTTGTTGACTGTGGTGGTTCGTGTTCATGATTCGTCTTATCCTATATACGTCAGAGTTCAATGAAAAATGAAGCGATTTAAAAATTTATTTGAACGGAATTCTTTTTACAATTGATTTTACACCTGGACTTACAAACTAAAGGTTACGGTGTTGGCTCAGCAATAGGGGCCCAACTGATGTACTTTGTTCAATTTAATGTTCATAATTATTGTCGGTTTATTGTTAATTTTTTATGTCCTACAATGGTTGGGGCAGGTTGTTCAGTCCGTGTGTCTATGGTGGTCCTCTTGGGATGGGGTGGTGATGTGTTTGCCGACTTAGCCTCGATGGTTATTGCTATCGCTGCTCTGGTAGAATCCATGCAGCTCGTTGTTCAACGTCGTTGGAAAGTTCTGTTCGTTTAGCAGACTTAACGCGTTGTACCTCAAGCGTTGTCCGGGGATTGTGATTCTCAGGTTCCTGATTTCCTCGTTAGGATGGTTGTTGATGTTTAGTAGCTGCTTTCTGAACAGTGTCACCATGTACTGTTGCAGGGGGATGATGCGTGCTTGGTTGTAAAGCCTATTGTTGCTGTGGTGCCTTTGACGGTCCTTGTCGAAGATCAGTCCGGTACATATTCGCAGTATTTTTCTTCCGAAAATTGCGAGCTTTGTCATGCTGGTCTTAGAGATGGTGTGCCAGATGAAGATCGGATTAACCTCTGGCTTAATCCATTTTGCTTGCGCATCAAGGTATAGATGCGATGGAAGCCTAGGTTGGCCTTCTTAAGGGTCAGTTTCGAATGACTGTTGAACTTCAACCCTTCCGTGAAGTTAACGCCAAGATACTTGACCTTTTTGTTTGTTGATATTTCTGTACCGTTAGGGAGAACTGCCTTAATGCTTCGACATTTGGCTGCTGATCTACATCCACCTCTGGATGGTCTCCTTAAGCGATCCTAGATTAGCTGACGCAAAATGCAAAATAATCATGTACTCGATTGGGATTATTTTTCAAGATCCTGATAGCTGACACTATGACTGCTCTACTCCCCACACAGGCAAGTTCATTTGTGACTTTTTGAGCAGCATTCTCTGAAAAGTATATGAAACATAGTTTTGCGAAGGGAATTCAGTTTTTGATAGAGCTGATGTGGAACTATTACCCACCATGCTTCAATTCTTCTACCATTCAATGATTTAACGTACTTTTATGAAGGCGCCCTTCGCTATTGATATTTAATGGATTTTTCTATAGTTTTATCAGGTGGATTTTTCCGTTTTTATTTGATCTCTGCCATTTTTTGTAACATGCCTAAAAATGCAAATATAAGTAATCACATATATTATTTATTTTATGTGATTTATTAATATTCCCCATTTCGTAAAATTATTCATTTGATTACCAATTTCATCACACTTTTGTTGTGTTATTTCGCCTGCCATCTAGTAGTCCATAGCTGCAATCAACAGCAATTTGCACTCGTTACATTACAGACACAAACCGTCGAAATTAGTACACAATGAAACCACAATCTCCGCTGTCACTTTCAAAGTAAAACTTAACGAAACCGTCACACCAGTGCGGCCACAAAAAATGACACACGAAAAGTAATATGGCTGCCATGCAAATAAATTCGTCGGACACGAAAAACCTCGGTTAAAGTGAGAAAGTGCCGCAAAAATATCAAAATTTCTTTTAAAAAAATCCAGATATTACCATCCAAAACGTAGTTTAAGTGTTTCATACTTAAATCCGTTAGTTCTCCCCCAAAATAATTTATACGTGCTTCGCAAAAAAAAGTAGCAAAACGAGAAAAAGTGCAGTGAAACATCACAGAGCAGGAAAAAAAGTGTCAAAGAAAGGAAAGAAGAAAAAAAGGTTTCTTTTTCGTGAGAGAAAATTTGAAAAGTATCAGTGAAACTTCAAAGTGGTGTGACCAGCCTTTTTCTCAGGGAAATATTCAATCGAGATGATTGAAATGGTTCCAATTGCTTCAGCCTCGGCTCCAGGGAATGAGTAGGAGCTGCAGCAATAGAAGCAGCAGCAGCCGCCGCCGACGCATCATCGCATGACGACCTCCAGCTAAAGAAGTAACCGCAAAGCAGAATAAATATATAAAAACGAAGAAAAAATCATTTTCCGAACCGACAGCCATAATCGCCTTAAAATACGTTGCTTCGTCTCGCACAGTTCTTATTTTTTTGTTTTTTTTTTTTTTTTACTAATTTCATTTGATTTGTTTGAGTTTCTTGATCTTCCGTGAGAACTAGTCTGGGCTAGGCACTGTTTCGTTCTTATCAATTTCTTCTTGGAGAGTTTGCAGACTCGACTTGGGATACGGCAGAAACATGGATATTGAAACTCAAGAGATTCGACAGGTAATTTCGCACTAACCATACATTTTCGCTTTCCTTTCAGGCATGCCAAGCAGGTTTTCAGTGATATTTTTGTGTTGTGTGTGTTGGAGTCAAGGGGGTTACTGCCGTGGGAGGCGCGGCCACTTTAGAATAGGGCGAGACATATTCACCTGTAATTAACAGCAAAAATGTTTAGAAAAAAAAACGAAAAAAAAAAACAGAATGAAGAATCCATCTCTGTGACGGTGAAAGGTGACGTAAGCCGACAGAGGAGAATGATTCGTCGCCAGCGTCGCTGCTGTTGTAGCCGTGGTTGGTTTTTATGTTTTTGGTTGGTCTAAGTTGTTTTGCCTTTTGCGGAATGTTGATGATTCTTTCCACATATTCAGTGAATAGATTCAGTCATTCAGTCGGTGGTGGAAACAGCAACAGCAAAGTCTACAACACTCAAGTGGCAATAACAAAAGAGCTACCACAGGAATTGAACAAAACAGAAGCAGCAGCTGCTGGTAGTGCAGTGCTAGGGTTGCCATACTAAAAAAAATTACTGCACAGAGGATAATTTGAATTGCAATCTGATCATTGATTGAATATTGTTACAATTTCATTTGCAAAATGGAACAAATAAAACATCGTTCATTTGGATTTGTAGTTAATCGCTGCCCCATGATTGAGGCAACAAGCCTTTTGCACTAGAACCATTGATATATCACCTATTGAGAACCAGCTTTCAGGATGAAGTATCCCAAGGGAAAACCAGGCTCTAAACAAATTAGCTTAAATGGAGATCAACATATATTTTTTTAATACAATTGTTGATGTCTTCGTGTGGCTGTCCTAATTGGACAATCATAGGCTGGAAAGGGTCTTTTTCGATGATAAGATTGTGAAACGCCTTCTAAAGAATCTTATCTACGGATTTTGAATCAACTTCGAAAGAGCATGAATCACTAAACAACTTATTAAATCCTCCATTTTATAATTGAGTCATTGTTCAAGATTTTTACTAGTAATTTGATACAAATTGACAACATTTAGTCCACTGTTTATTCCACCAACATTCATACGACGTTGTAGATCAAACGTCAATAATATTTATTTTATACCGCTTTTTTCGAAATGAGTCAATCGTCATACATTTGTGATTGATTTGTTTCCTTTTGTCGCATTACAGAGGACATTTATATAGCAAATCGATTCTAAGACGAAGAACTTAGTTATTTAGGAGCATTCATGTACACTGAAACTCTGTAATTGGTTCACATCCGAAATGAATTGCACTTGTTACTGAATCTGTTAAAACGAGGCACCGATTTCGTTAGAATTGGCTTAAAACTAATGTTCAAATACGGACGAACGGCAATGAGAGGTAGCAAATTAAAGTGCCAGTGCAGATTGTGTGGTATGGATAGGTTTTAGAAGTGTTGAATATATTAATTTAATAATTTATAATGTTAACTAACACTTCAGGACCGCTTTATTTCAGAACTATGTGCATACAATTGGGTACATCCATTTCGTTCGCATTTTCTGTGTCTCATTAAGGAAGTTTCACTGTATACCCTAAAGTTAATGGTAGCCAGTTCAGGATTGGTGTCACGAATACCACCAATCACTACGTGGCCCTCACTCTACCTCCTAGTATGTACATCGTTAATATATTTCCGTTACCAGCATGAAGTCTTTAAAGCAACTACCAACATTTTCAATGTCAATGTCTTAATATTTGTCAGTTCATTGCATAACCCATTCGATTATCATAAGTAATCAAAAAATAGTAAAGTGAGACGATTGTAGTCTTGTTTCCGCAGCAAAAAAACAATCAAACCGGAATTTATGTTAAATACACTTCGGCTGTGCATGCATATATAAATCTTTATGGTTACAACGATAAATAATAATGATGCTACTCTTCAACTTTCAATACTTTGGATTCAATAATTTATTCTTACAAGCTGACCGAAGCCAATAGTAAGTTCAAATGCTATTGAATGAATCTCATTTTGTGTTTTTCTTTTTTTTTATTTAACGATTACACTGTTCCTTGAACTTGAGTTGTTTCGTTTTTCGTTTAGCTTTTAGGTTTGTTCTTGGTAGCATTTAGGTCATGTTCTAACATGCGGATTTCGTGTTGATTTGTTTCTATTACACATTTTATTTTCAGGTGTATGCTCCACAAATAATTTTGCCGTCTTTACTTAGTCAATGATCTCCTTAATGTCGATCGATTCTCCCACCCATAATCGCACACTATGATAATTTGCATTCCTCAGCACTACAGCGAATAATGTTCCGACAGTTTGAACTCGTGTAAAATGTCTACCAAGTTGTGATTAGAATTCTGTATCAGACAGATGGCAAATAGTCTGGGCAACTAATGCATATATGTATACCAAAGTCAAATGAGTCTCCAAGTAAAC
Source organism: Eristalis tenax (assembly GCA_905231855.2). Lineage (NCBI taxonomy): Eukaryota > Metazoa > Arthropoda > Insecta > Diptera > Syrphidae > Eristalis > Eristalis tenax. Next base: position 33,602,777 of record HG993125.1, on the reverse strand, counting down.
AGTTAATGAAAAGGAAACATACATAAATATTCAATTTGTCAAATAAATGATTTTACTGTGAACACATTTTTCTAACTGGATCATTCACATAAATGAGCCGTTATAACTCAATGATGCTTCCAAGTGTGCGCACCAAATCTGAGGCGCCTTCGCCTTCTTTCCGACGATATGCCTACCTGCTAAACCTCTTCTGAAAGTAAATTCAAAAATATTCCACGTGCTATATTGACTTTTACCACTGGAGGAAGTTTCAGGATTTAAAAACAAACAAAACGTTATCTCGTGTTTGTTCATGACAAATACCGATTTTCGCTTATCAATTCCTCAGATCATGTTTTTTTGGTTTCCATGTGACAAACTGCGGGTCAGTGAAACGATTTTTTTTTTTCTCTAAAGCTGTGTCCAATGACAACATGTAGCATGAAAGTTGGAAAGTATGATATGGACAATTTGGATACACACAAACAAGCGGGCAAACTCAGCTACATGGCAACTCTGTAGTATGTGAATGCTTGACTGCTGATACTGTTGGTGGTTTGTTTCGCTTCGCCGCTGTATGATCTCGGTCTATATACTTGGTTCGCTGCTCCCCACAACCCACCTACGGTTTTCATTGATGATTCAGTGCAGACTGTCGCTCTAGGTTATCACAAAGCAAAAAAAAAGAAGAATTTTCTTGGATTTGACGTTTCATCGATTGTTTGGTGACTTTTCACTGCCATACACGTACAAACATAAGTATATACAGACATTTTGTTGCTCCTATTTAATACAATAATGTCTTTGTTTATCAATCTAAACTAAACACCTCGCTTCAAGCCCACAATATCCGACAAGACAAAAGAGAAAACCAGCATTATCGATGAATAATAGTGGATGGTCTCTTTTTTTATCCGAAAAATAAATTTCAATGAATTGATAATTCCACCTTGGGTATTCTTTATACTTTATTTCACTTATTTATCTGCTTTACTTGTAACGGAAGTGGGTGGATGAGAAAAATAATCTTTATTCGTGCGTAGTTGTTAGCCTGATAGATGGTCTGTGTGTGTTTTTATTCTTTATGCGTCAGTTCCCAGTTTTAGTGAGATATAGAAAAACCGACTCCTCACGTCCAAGTTTGATTACAAGCAGACCTGACCATATGTGTAGTGAGCTAAGCTCGCCTACGGCCTACGGATTTATATTGGAATGCGGTTTTACATTTAAGAGCTTTTTTTTTAGTTAGATACAGCACTTGTGGGTAAATGTTTGAGGATTTGAAAATTGCCGTGTTTGAAACAAGAAGTGAGAAAGGTAATGACCGGCTGTGAGTATATAAACAATTGAAGTGCTTCAAGGTTGTCGTAACCGTATCCGTAATCGTAAGGAAGCAAGCACGTCGTTTCCTTATTCAATGTAGGTATGTAGGTATCTGCATAAACATATGTATCAGATGTTTGATCTTTGGTTAGAAATCAAGACAGAAATTATTAATGTAGCTGCCTACACTGTCTATAAGCATGTAGAATCCTATCTTCAGAACTTATGAATGAATTTCTTGTGGGTACCTAGCACACCGGAAAGAAAAATGTCAACTGAAATTCATTTTTTATAAGCATTCCAAGCACAGTTACATCTGATCAGCAGACAGCAATTTGCATCCGGAAAATATCCATGAACGTCAATTTGTATGCCCAAAGGAAGACCCATCATACAATGAAGACCCGTCAACAAACGCACGTGACTTGCATGGGCAATTATGTGTAAAATGCAGGACACATCAGAAAATATTTGAGTATGCTTAGTGGTCGTCAAAGGGAGTGGTTATTAAGGCTCAAGTTATGTGTGAAGTTTAAACTTATCTAAACCGATTTTCATAATCGGCAAAACCGAATCGATAAGCACATAATCGATTATTGGCCCACATTCCAATTATATTAACCTTGCCAAAATAATATTTATAAAGTAAGTACATACCTCTTATCACAGCGATATTGAAAGTCAGAAGAATTTATCGATATGGACTCATTCCAAGTCACACATGGAGTTCGTATACATTCTAAGTAAATATTCGAACGTATATACATAATTAAAGACTCATGTGTACGTCTGTTCGATGGTTACTGAAAACGATGTGTTTACCGTTCGGGTGTGGTGTTGATAGAATTCTTTTGACGATTAAATGCAAAAAAATGTTCGCTTATCTTGTGTCTGTTTTAGTACGTGTGCAGGGTGGGGCGTACGGCAAATCCCAAGAGTGCATGTTTGCAATTAACAATTACGTCAAGAAGTTGTCTTCGAGGCAATGTGTAGTATGTCTGACACAGAAAATCAGTGAAGCCATCAGGAGTCCCGCTTTGGCTGAAAAAGGAAATAGTAAGTCCAATGTGCTGGATGTGAAATAGTTACTTCACAACTGCTGGAGGTTTTCTAGTTGAGACAATGATACATATTTCAAAAAAAAAGAAATTAAACCTGCAACATTTTTGAAATTTCTCTTTTGGTGTAAATACAGCACGTTCTCGATTAACGCAACTTTCGATTTTCGCAACAGTTTTTTATATCATTTTAATCACTATTGACGCGGTATTCGCAACTTTTAAGTAGACAGAAGCTCGATAATTGCAACTACCCCAGTTTCGATTAGTTGCGACGATCGAGAATGCACTGAACTAGGCTAGGGAATTGTGTTGGTGGAACCTTTGCATATGTTCATTTTCTTTAACAAATTTGCTACCTACTGACGATGATGGTGAAATATTTGGAAAAATGAAATTAGTAGAAACATTAGTAAAGGTCATTGAATCCAGCAGTTGAAAGAAGCGAATAGACCTGACCTTACTTTTGGGAAAAATGCAAAAAGGATTTTCTTTATTTGATTTGATTTTTTTTAATTTTTCTATGAGATTTGCCTATGAGATTAGCCTTAAGTTTCAACAATGCTTTTGTCAGAGTGTGAGACTAACATATGACAACAGAAAACCAAACACAAGTTTGGATTAAATGTGAAAGAATCTGACTTAGAGGCAACTTAAAAACGTTACGTTTGTTGCGTTATTAGAAGTATTGGGTCTATAACTTAATTCATATTTCGGACGTTTTTCGGGTACTGCTCTCTTCAAACGGATTAATTGTGTTCGGTAGCTGATGGTTTCACCCGGTTTTAGCAGCTCATAATACAGCACACCCATTTGATCCCAGCAAATATTGCATATGATTTTTTGCACTTGGGGTTGTCGTAATGGATCCATTTTTCATCACCAGAAACAATCCGATGTAAAATTGACTTCCTTTTGTGGCGTTCCAACATGCAAAACCGCCTTTCGAAGTCTCTCGGCTTGTGTTCATGTGGGACCCAATTTCCTTGCTTTTGAATATATCCAGCTGCTTTTAAACGTTTTGAAATGGCTGCTTGAGTGACACCCAAAGATTCTGCGAGCTCTTCTTGTGTTTGGCAACAATCTTCATAGAGTAATGCTTCCAGTTCTTCATCTTCAAACTTTTTTTTTGGCTGACCAGGACGTTCATGGTCTTCCAAGCCATGGCACGTTCGCTAAGCTAGCGCATGTTCACCATAAACTTCCACCAAAATACGATGACTTTCGGCAGCAGTTTTCTTCACATTAAAGTGATGAAGAAGAACTCCCCGCAAAGACACTTTTTCAGGCACAAAGTCCGACATATTTGAGTGAAAACAAAATTATTGTTGCTTACGCTTCAAATGAATGAGATATACTGAAATGACGTACAATGACAGTAGCCTTCCAACGCATGTTCCAATGGAATAATACCTGTTACGCCATCGCTTAGCAGACCGTAAGAATTAAGTTATAGACCCAACAATTAGCAAATATTTGTGGAAAAATATGTTTTACATATTATTTCACAAACTTGGCATCGCATGCCCGCAACAGTTCACAAAATTGTATTGCACGGAGCAGAAGTAATATAAAGCGCATCCTTGCCCGTTGGATCATTTTCAGAAGAGGCTCGGGAAAGTAGGAATAGGAATTTCAAGAACTATAGAAGCCATCACACCCGGAAATTGTTGACGTTATCGAGGAATGAGGACATTATTCACATGATCATGATACCATACGATCCATTTAGAACCCACCCTTCCTCTGAGTGAAGATGCTCTTGAATTAATTAAGTAATTTATTATATTTATAAAGTATACTTATTTTTTTTTTATTTCCTATATTTCATATATTTACATTTGTAAGCAGATGTGTGTAAGCAATTTGTGCAAACTGTCATTGCCCTACGTTCATAGTTCAAATCAGAAATGGAGTATGAAAGAGATACCCAACTTCACAGCTGATTGACCCCAGATCCATCGACGAATTTGACGGATAATCATGAAAATTTTGACGGTTAGTCATGAATTTTTGGCAGTTATTCACGAAACAACGTAAATGCCGTTCTCTTATTGGTCAATTTGACTTTAGAAAACAATATAAAAAATGGTTTTCAAAAATCTTAAGGTGCAAGAGAGGTAGAAGTTGGGCATCTCTATCATACTTCATTTCTGGTTCAAATTTTACATATTTCCGTGCTCCCATACAAAGCTGACAACTGTGTGTCATGCCTTGGTATTTTTTAAATATGACTTGAACATGATTTTTAAACAGAAACGAAACGGGGCGAAATGTCGCTTAAGTTGGCAGTCGAACGAAAGTATTTGCTCCTATTGGTGCGCACAAAACTGTGTTTGCTTAAATACCTATCTGACTTGAGACATAGGGCCAGTTGGGGTAGATGTAAAGATGGGGTAAATATACGGCCTTTATTTCAACATTTTAGAATAAATTGGCGAATACCAGAATATGAAATATGCATGTAATCCCCCGGAGTTCACCTCCGGATTACGTTGGAAATTTCAATCGTGAAAAGAACATCAATCAAAAAGTGAAATTCATGTCTGTTGCTTTAACCCCATACGCGAAGTCCCAACACTTGGGAGACGCAACTTAGATGTCCCCAATGACCCCAGAATTTTTAATAACTAAGGCGTGAGTATAAATAAGGAAGGGGTAAATGTAACCATTACTTTAAATCACATTTATATCTGAATTTGAACATTATTAGTGCAATAACTGGTATTTTATTATAAAAAATCCACTTACAAAAGTTAAAATAAGAGAAAATTATTTTTTTTATTTTCTGAAAAATGTGCCTATAAGGAAATGTAAAAACTGTCCCCATTTACCCCAATCGACGATACATTCATGTTTTGATTGAAAATTTAATTTTTTAAAAGTCGTCTGTGGACACCACTCACGGCGACATGTATACACGTCATGTGCGCAGATGTGTTAAGCGGCAAAGATGATATCCGCTATGTGGCTGCAGAATTGCGTTGTCAAAAATTATAACATCTTTTCAGCGCCACCTTGTAGTTCTGCCTTAAAAATGGGCAATCATATAGGCCGTACGTCAAATTAACACGTTGGCTGTCAGAGTACCAGCCTAAGGGTTCAAACCAAGTTCAAGAAGAACAAAACAAGGTTAAAAGCCGGGATTTTCAACATGTTGGCATTTTGTTCTAAGCATCATCATGGAGCAAGATTCACATCTGCCAACACATGTGGTAGATATGACAAAAAATTACTGACCATCAAATGTGATAGCTATGGCATTTAATGTATTCAGCTTGAGTCAAAATCTAACGAAAAAAGGCAGAAGCATGGTCGAATTTCAGTGTGACCTCCAATAGTGCTGGGAACTAAAGCAAAATACAATGGGACATGTGTACAGGGACAGATGCACTCACTTAAGTGGTAATAAGTGAACACGTATAATGAAATTATAGCCAAAATGCATAGTACTTGCTCATTCGCTTGATTTTTTGAGTTGACATTGGGCAATGTACGTACTCAGGTTTTTTTTACCACCGTACACCCAACGAAGGAATTGCAGACAAACTTGTTTCCAATCCGAAAATAATATGAAAAGCACACGCCGGTCACAAAATCTTCACAAAATGTCCTTATAAACAAAAAAAAATCAACAAAATATATGTATGTACTTCGATCGAGGAAAAATATCCGCGTAACACACTGTCATCAACACATCGTAGTTCTCTATTTTAAAAACTATATATGGTATGGTATGTACTTTTATAAATTTAATCCAAAGCCTCTCCAATGTACTAATTCATAAGAATAATGTGAGGTTGGAAATGGGGAACTATTCATGAAAATGAGAATTTGTATATTACAAAGACCACAGCAAAACAAGAGTTGTTTGAAGGTCATTGCGCCAACAGGGTTGGTTACCATTAAAACCAGGACATAAAATAGAAAAAAAGAAATGCTGTAACCCAAAGAAAAAAATCAATTGGTCCCATTTTGTGTGCACGTTTCTGCGATGAAAGATACCTCTTTTGTATCGCAAAAAAAGTGAGTGTCGATTGTGCATGATTAAATGGCTTTTACTTCATATACGTACTTATGATGTTAGAATAATGTATAATGATGAATGAATTGTCGCTTGTTTATACTATTCGTATGTAGGTGATTGTAGGGGCAATCAAGTCAATGGTAGTAACTAAAGTCCAAGCAATAAGGGCGGCATTGCGTGATTCAGTTTCATGACCCAGAAACCTTAAGAGAATTATATGACCATCGCCTTGATGATTCTGTAATAAAGTAGTCGAATATGGGTATAAATCAGAATGCGTTTGAGTGTAATAGAATTGCATATCGAATTAGTCATAGCGCTTTACTTGAGCCTTGCTTCTCTAAATAGAAATCGTTTGATCAGCCAGAAATTTTGTGAATAAAAACGTTTTTTTTTTCTGCGTTTTATTTCTCAACTCAGTGTCCTTTCAGGTCGATAGATGGAATTATTCCAGCATTTTCCGGTTTTTGTATTCTCTCTTAAGAGGTTCTCCCTAGGAACTCAAAATAGTCGTCTGTTTCTGTGATGTCATTTTTATTCGACACAAATCTTTTGCCGTCCAGCCTTTTCTTCAGGCTAAATTTGAACAATCGGCAGAATTAGGGTAGCAGTCCGTAGTCCAAGTTATGGTTTTTGTCACTCCTTTGAAGAGGTCGGACACTTTTCGTTTATGGTCGAGTGTGAGCAATCGTGCCACCCATCATGCATATAACTTTTCATGGCAAATATGTATGTAAAATGTGTTTTACATGTTCGGAAATGCCTACAGGCTTATCTACCTAAGGCACCTTAGTTCTCCGAACGTCCAATCTCATTCAATGGATTTTTTTGATGGTGGCTGGTGTGATGACATGTTTTGGGCGACTTGAACGTTGGGCGTCACATGTGCTTGAACGCCCACAAGTGGATTCATTCAATCACTTCCCAGCCAATGAAATTGATGGCGGAGTGTCTTCATATCTTTATCAAGCTTTTCCTGGTTCCTGGGAAAAAATAGTGCTTAATCAGAGATAGATTTTCCAGTTTCGATGAAATTCTCGAAATTATGTATTTTCAATGACTGTTAGCAGTTTTCAATTTAAAAAGTCATTTACTTATCAATCGACCCTCATTTATGTGTGTACATGAGTGCTGTTTGTGAGGCAGATCTTGTTAAAATCCCGAGTAACGGACAATACTTCTGCAATTAATCATTGAATGGATCATTGAGGTCTTCATTCAAATGGCTGTCTTGTTGTTTTCCAAGGAATATAAATAAATTGTGAAATACATTTTCTAAAGAAAGACTAGAAGGAAATAAGCTAAAAAACATCTGTCTCAAATCACCTATAGCCACAACGAGCCAATCACTCGTTCCTTTATAATTCTGTGAACAAGGAAATCGACCTAGCAATAAGAAGGTAAGAAACGAGAAGTAAAACAAATATGTTTGTTTATCTCCTTATATTACAAAATGAGTTGTGATTTATAAATAAATCAACCAAATGTAAATCCAATAATGAAATAAGTCAAAGAAGGCAATCGGTGTGTCGGTGAACATAAGCTACCATATGACGAACTGTCAATGTTGTTCCGAGACCACTTTATCCTCTCTCAAACGAAATTTTTTGATCGGAACATCTACGCATATTGGTGCCACCCCCTGAGAAGCACAGACTGACTTACCCCGTAGCGGAATGTATGTTGGAATGTATGTAACATTTTTTTTCGTTTTTAAAGAATGGAGTCAAATGTATTCAACAACACTCCAGCAACGACATAAATGGACACGAAAAATACCTAATTTTAGATAAGGTTATATGTATTGCATTGATACAGGATGCAAACCTGCCCCCGACACGTTAGACGCTGGGGATCAATGTAGAGGCTCATGCAGGCGACGATGGATTAGTACGGGTAGTCTCTGTAAAGGCAAAACAAAATCTATAAAAGATGTGCCTCTTGCCGATATAAGGAAATTATGTAAGCAGGGAAGATAGTACCATGACACCCGTTCTGGCCTGGCAGAATATACGAATTGTACTGCTTTCTATCGTTACCGCAATAAATTGTCAATTGCTTTAGTTGCAATATTGATTCCAGATTAGACAATGACCTAGGCGAGTTAGCAATTATTTGTTGGCGAAGCTGTATAAAAGACGAGAGGCAATACATTATGAGTTGTGTACCAACAACTACCTCAGAAACGAATCACTTTGTATTGTTTTTCTTTTTTGGTTTGTTTTAATTCCTTCCCCCACCAGTGGTAAGGTGCTAATAGTACAAATTGAAATTTATTCCTAGACGCCTGCATATTTTATATTCGATGTGGCAAATTGTATTTGGTTTCGATACTTACTAGTTTTAATTTAAAACAATTTTTATTGCCGAATATTGAATATTGTTTAACTTAAATGAGAGATCAACTCGACAATTTATTTTACTGTCAAACATTTAGCTTAGTTTTTGTTGATATTTAAAATTGCGCGCATACGAAGAAAAGTGTCATCTAAACTGTCCACGCTAATCGTATGGGTAATTTGAGTTGTGCGAACTCACAAGAAAAGTCAAATTCTCACACTGTTCGAGTGTGCAGGCATCATTCCTGTTTGCTTAAACAAAATGCAATGCTGATATTAAAAGCTATACAAGTAATTTTTATCAACTTTTTCATAAGGACATCCAAATGGCCATCCTTCAATCAAATCAAGGACGGTAGGACAGTGCCATCGCGGGATAGAAACATAAAACTTAAGCCCATGTTGTGGCCCATAAAGTAACCGCTGCATACAAAGAATCTATCAGCCAATATCCTGTTCTTGTCAATCCAGTTGATTTCTTTATCACCCTATTACGTCAACCTTAACTGTGTAAGGGAAGATGGTAAGAGGCGAATGTATGGGGTATTCAGAAAATTTTTGTAGGAGAATAAGTATGGTATATGAATCTTGCACAAAATAGTGCGCTAGTGTACAAAGCAGTTTACTGGTTGATATTTTCTTCAGAAAGAGTTGCCCATCTTAACAGGCCAGCGACCTAAAATCTCCAAAGTATTTATGTTCAAAGACAGTGCTTTTGAGTAAGCAGTAGTCGAGTAAACAAGTTGCTCAGGCTTCTGTTTTTCTTGATTTGGTATTTCTGATCCACTACAAGAGACATTGGAAGGACGAATCCTGTTTAAAGTCTTTTGCGTTTGCCATTATATAAAGTAAGAATGCAGAGTTGATCTTAGTAGGTATGTACAGCTCATTCGAGTGTTGTTTGCCAATCAATTCTTATCATTGTCTCGCCATAATATATAAAAGGCCATACACCCACTTTTTGGGTCAATCTACCCGAGCATTGATATCTCCAGACAGATAGCCTCTTATCTGACGTTAGTCATGGTCTAGTATTTGCCGGAACTAGCGGTCGAAGATCGTGATTGGTGTGAGTGACACTTGAAGTGCCGATTGCTGGAGCTGGAGCTATTGGTAAAATTAGTTTAATGCCGTCATAGGGTCATTGAAGATTTTAACGTTCTATGTAGTTTACATACCTTCGAAATGTAATTATGTCAATAAGGTTTAAATTCTACATTTGAATATAGTCTTGAAAGTATTTATATATCTTTCCAACTAAATATAATGTAATCGAAAATGTAAGTGGTGTATTTTTTAAGAGCAGTTTCCTTAAACTTCACTTTGGAATTTTTTGACTTTTCTGAACACTCAAATTGTATGGTTTCTAGCAGAAATAAAGATGCCCAACTTCTACCTCTCTTGCCCCGTAAAATTTTTGACAACCATTTTTATATCGTTTTCTAAAACCAATCAGAGAACGGCATTTACGTTATTTCGTGAATAACTGTCAAAAAGCCTCTGAAATTCGTCGATGGACTAGGGGTCAATCAGCTGTAGCGTGGGCATCTCTATCGTACTTCATTTCTGGTTTCTAGTTTCAATTACAACTCATGAGTTTATAAACTCCTCATTTTCTTAACTTATGGAAATAGTTGAAATTAGAGGATGAAATAAATGATTTTACTCTCTCTCTCTCTCTTTTCTCCTATCATCGTAGTTATCACGTGATTTCATTTATCGTTTTCGTCTCAATGCGGGATTCACTCAATGCAGGATTCATTGGCGTGAAGCGTTTCCTTTGATTTGATTTGAAATAATGACGTCTTTATAGATTCTTTTTGATTTGTTAACAGACGTCTTGAATTACGGGCAATTGCACACTGGCCAATCGTATTGCATTATTATGCGCTCGGATCAATTCAATAGACGAATGCAGACTTTATTCGTGTAAGCATTGCACGTGTGCATAGTCGCTTGTGCTGTTCTCCATAACATAGCCGTCAGCTGCTAAAAACCAGAGATAATTGAGGACAGAGGTATCCAACCATTATCTCTGCTGAAAACGTTCGCTCTCAATTCTCGTTCTCATAGCGCATACGAACAGCACATACCGTGAATTCAAAATTGAAAATGACATTGTATGTGTGAGTCGTGAAAAATATCTCAGGGGAAATTTAAAAACTGAATGTTGGACTATTTCTGGATTCTATGTTTCGGACTACGAGTTAAGGTAGTTAAAAAAGTCAATTCTCAATTCGGTGGTTAAATAAAGAATTGAGACCAACTCCGTAATTAATCAACTCCTAGTTTTCCTGCTAGTTGAGCAAGTATCTTCACTTGAAAATTTAAGTTATTTTTATTCTTCTTTTAGTCCGGGATGGACCTGGGCCTCAACCAATGCTGGCAGATTGGCAGCAGGAGAGGTCCACTTGAGTGCGTCATCGGTTCCTTGGGCGTCCTCTATTGCGTTGTAACACTGGGTGGGAGTCGAAGACTCTTCGGTTGGAGCAGTGTTGTCCATAAGTTATACCTGACCTAGCCGTCTTAGGCGTCAAATCCGTAGATGCCTGGCTAGGTTGATGTCGCTGTACGGTTCATGGTTGAATAGTTCTTCATCTGAGTTTGAGACTGTACAGGCTTCCACGCCGTAGAGCAGGACAGTGATGATCAAGGTTTTATATAATGATTGTAGAAAGAAATAAAAAAACTAAAATGTTTTATTTAAAAAAATGTATTATTTTTGTTTATACATTCGTTGGCTGATTGATTACTTACTTATCTGGCAGAGGAAAGTCTTCCAAGGCCATGTACAGCAGTGCCCATGGAGTGTCCAAGTCTGAGCAATTGTTGGCTTCCATAGCCCACGGTACTGGGGACGCTGGTCCCAGTCATCAAGAACAAGCTGTATTGCATCTGCGATTAGTTAGATTTGGTCTTCCTCTCCTCGTACCAAGAGCCTCGAATTCGAAGACCCTCTTAGCTGGAGCGTTGGTGTCCATTCGCTCCAGCCAATGCAGTTGACGGATTTTTGCCTTCCGGACTACATCCACATCTTGGTACAGCTCATAGAGTTCGCGGTGCTCTCCTCCATTCCCCTTCTTTGCAGACGGGACCATATATCCGATGTAGAATCTTACTTTCGAAGGCAGAAAGAATCAGGTCTCCAGTTTTCGGCTCCATACATCAGGACTGGCACAATAGAGTTTTGTAGAGAATGATTTTGGTCCTTCCAGGAGTTTTGAACACAGTTGTTTCGACAATCCGGATCTTTCCCAGTACCAAATTGAAGAAGTCACACGACAGCATCACCTTGCCGAAATCCCGTGCAGGTTTCAAACGTCTCGGAAATCCGTGGGTCTAACTGCTTCCCGGGATTCCGAATTCGGCCATCGCATAGAATAGCTCTTTGAGATCGATAAGAAGGTGGTATGTATCGATTGGAAACTTGCTGTTCTTCTCCAAAATTTGCTTTAGTGTGAAAATTTGGTCTATAGTCGATTTGTCGAGACAGAAGCCGCACTGATACGTTCCGATTATTGCGGTGCAAAACGGCTTTAGACGTTCACACAGTACGCTGGATAGGAGCAGGGATGTACCTCTATAGTTTCAGCAAGGGGTTTTTGTGGATGGGGTATATATATCACTGATTGATTATTTTAAATGATTTACTATATCAAAATTAAATAACCCAAACGTACGTAGTGAAAATGAAAAAAAAAAAAATACCCACTTGAGCTAACTATTCATTGAATTGAATTTTTTATTCACTCATATCTACGGACCCCGTTTATCACCGTTGTACCACCTTTTTTAAACTACACATATTATACAACAGTTTAAAGTCATTCGTACATTCATAATGCATGATTTTACTTTACAAAAATAGTGCAGCAGCAAACATTTTTAAAGTATAGTTTAGTTTAGTACTTGCCATTGGCATGTTTTCCAATGAGGGTACGACCTGTTCAAAATAAAATATTTCCAAGTTCATGTACGTACTAAACATCATTGTTCAAACATTATGTTTAATATTTGAGTTACAGTGTGGTTTAACAGACACTGTTTCCAAGTTAATACAAACCGTCATTTATTTCCTGATGCTGTATATGCATTTGTGCCATGTCCTTCGTACTCTTTGTATCACGTTTCTGAACTCGTTTGTTTTTGGTCGAATACCAAACCTTTCTTTCATAATTGAAAAGTATAAAATTGGAAATTTGCCAATTATCTGAACTCTGTTTTGGCTGGGATCCGATACTGCATCGAGACATGTTTATGCCGTTGACGAATAGTTCTTTCAAAAAAGTGTAAATTGACCACATGGTTCCTTAACTCAAAGAGTTTTCAAAAAATGTATCATCCTACACACGCCCGACATTTAAGACTTCGCTTCCTAGATATAAATTAAATAGATGGACTGTTCACTGCGTGTGTATGCATCCAATGTATATTACATAAGTCTGCATAAATTACAAAGCGATATTGTAAAAGGTTATTGCCTTTCTCATAGTTCTACCGCCCATGTTGAAGTCACCTGTTGGTTGTTAAGATTAGATACTCTGATTTATTACATCAAACTATTATCATGGTGAAACCAGTCCTGCGGCATGGTCGCAACTTGTTTTAATATTTTGAGATAGAAAAACTCGTATAAAAGCGGCTGTACTCTGTTGCGGTAACCACTCCACAGAGTTGCCGTAGTTTAGTGAGAAAAATCAGCATTGTTGGCAGCATGCTTATGTGCATATTAGTACAAATATCGAACACGGTCGATTTAGCAATTAGGCAAAATTCGCTGATGCGAATTAAACGCAAAGCCAAGGAGAGAGAGAAAGAAAGAGAGAAGGAACAACAACCCACAGTACAAGCCCAAAGAAGAAACGCGAGGAATTCAGAAAGCGGCAGTCAAACATAAGAATGTGCATGTGCCTGTGGTCTGCTCACGTCTCGTCTGAGAGAACCACGTTCACAGCTGCTGATGCTTCAATTAGGTGTACTCCATACTTTGTGCGATTAAATTTAGTTTTTTGCTGAGTTGTATTCTTCTCGAATTCGTTCAAGTTCATCGCGGCAACGAGTATCGGGGAGTGGGAAATGAGAAATTCAACGGCAAATTTTGAGTCACGAACTGTGAATAGAAGTGATGCTTTGTGTGTGCACCATGTCTGAGTACGCTCGCGCCCAAGTTTATTGAACTCTAATTGGGTTTCTTCAAGCTGAGTGCTGTTTCTGTTTCACCTTTTCTCTGAGCGTTATTTTATTGCATATTGCAATCAGTAGGATGACGAGTTATGTGCTGGCCAATAGAAGTACTTCAGAAATCGAAGCTAACTGGAGCAGTTGACAGTTTTTTTTTTTGTGACCCATATCTGAAATTAAATGAAACGAAACGAATGGATCTTTTTAAATTGGAATTTGAATGCAATGTTTTTTTTGCTGATTTTAAGCAATACGAAGGGGATCTTACTGCATTAGCGACTGCATGCGATGAACTCTACATCTGAGAAGCAAGAATAAGACCGTAATACTCTACTACGGCGACTTTAGTCCATTCAAAATAAAGGCATGCAATTGTATGTCTTTTGTTTCCCGTTCTGTAAGGTATATTGCATGTGTATCTGGGAAAAAGGATGAATTGTACAAAAAGAGCCTTTCAAACACTAGTCCGAACTTTCGGAGTGTTTTCTTGTAGGAATGAGAAACAACAACATTTTTGTGTAATTTGTTGAGAGCACACCTTATTATTTAACTCTATCCTAGGCCCATGAATGAAAGGAAACCCGTTGGGCATTCTTAATAAACAACAATTGTCTTTCTTTTTCGTCATTTTTTATGCTAAACTTTTTTTTGTTTTCATCTTTTCAGGTAAGGACATCCTTTCATTCAAGGCGATACGGTATTATAAAATGTTTGACTACACCCGAAACTATTAAAATATGAACATGGACATACATAATAATTAGCGTGCACACAGCAGACATCGCCAAAGGAAGAAAGGAATAATTATTTATATACATACCTGTCCATTGCCCTGTGAAACGTGATCTGCATGATTGCGCCCATTACAACTTACCTTCCGAATACTATTCACTTCCGTTTGATGGGGGAACCGAAGCTAGCAAGTGATAAATATTAAATCACCAAGTGATTTATGTTCGTTTGCACAAAATGTGATGTCTTCTTCTCGATGTGCAGGGGAAGAGAGACAACTATTTGTTTAATTTATTTTTACCAATGGCACTGCAAGTGGAGGAAATGTTCTTCAACAAGCGCCATAGCCATATAGGATTAAGTTTCGTTTATTAATGGACTTAGGTTGGGTACAAGCGGAGAATTTTTAAATAACATATACAGTCAGTTCCAAAAGATAACAGACTGCATTAACTTGTCTGCGGGACTCCAAGAAAAAAAATCTTGAATGCAGGAATGTGAATATGAGGATGTTTCAAAAATTATAGACAGCGAGTCGTAAAACAAAAAATAAGCAAAATTCACATCACAATAGTAAACATACCACTTTTAAATCACACACGTAATCAGGAAGTTTGGCGTAATGTCGGGATTTCAGGTAGCATCTAAAGTGGTCAATTTAGTGTCCACTAATCAAGAAATGGATGGGTTTGGTTACTTGAACAATCTTAAGAGCAAGGGTCATTTATAATCTTTTTAAAATTCGTTTAAATTTTGGTTTATCATCCGCCGTGCATATCTCTTCCTATTTTTTTGTTTGCTTTCGAAAACTCCACTCTTTGGAGTCATCATCGTACAAATTTACATTTTTATTGAGAACGTAAAATAGCTGGATGCTGTAGCAAAATTTTTGGAACTGACTGTAGTATGGGCATAGCGTACATTAAATGGATTGAAAGAGACATTTTAAAACAGTTAGCTGTAATATTCTGCGTAACAATGGAGAATAAAAGTGTGTTATTTTGGTATCAAAAAATAAAATCTCAACTATGTACAAAAGTTATATCTCATCAATTTCTTCTTTCCATCTACGAGTTGCTGTGTACAAACATGTAGTCAATCTCATGAGTAAACAAATTAAAGTTGCCTGTGTTCTCAACAAAAATTAAATTCAAATTGTTTGAGAACACAGATAAATTTATGTTGTTTATTTACTTTTGAGATTGACTGCATATCAACACCACCTATGTTCAAATGTCCGCTTCATTAAAATAACATCCTTAAAATCATTAACTCTTCGAGACGAATTAGTCGAGTATTTGTACAACCCTGTTAGGTAAGGTTAGATTGAAGTGACTGACTAGGCACGAGTACGCCCATTTTGTTACCACGCGTCCGCAAACCAGATAGCGCTTTTGACAAAGCGGTGGAGATGACTGATACTAATGCTACTTAGTTCCGTCAGGTTGTTAAATTCGAAGATGTCTAAGTGACTCCTTCTACCGAAGGAGAAAGTGCTCCAATTCTACTATGATGTACAATAGTTTCTTCCTCCTCATTTCTGCTGCTTTTGCAGAAGGCAATGGCACAATGTCCGGTATTGTTGCCGATAATGGCTCAAAGATTCCGTCTACTCAGTCTACGTGAGCGTTTGGATCGAGAGTAGGCCATAACTGCTTTGTAATGAGACACCCAGTGCCGTTAGATCACCTATGATTTATGTGAGTAAGCGTTACAAGCTTCAGTAGATGCTTGGCAGTAGCGATAGGCATTAATGGCAGATCTTGATCCGGAAATACAAGGGAACTTGTACCCTTTCCAGCAATTTCGTCCGCGTCACAGTTCTCTGGAAGGTCTCGTTCCTCACACCCACATAAGTTAGATGCTGACAGGCTGTAATTCAGGGACGTCTTAGAGTCGAAAGTGACTGCACTCAACACAGAACAGTCTGTCGGAACAGATGTATATTTACTATAACAGACTATATTTACTTTGGTTAGATTAGGTGCGTCACTCAAATTATGGTTATCTTTGAAATGAGTTATCTTTTGGGAATGCAAAATGTTTATATCTTGAGAGTCTCTGAAGTTATCAAACGGAGTTTTTTAAGGTTATTCGAACGTAGTGCGGGAAAAAGCGGTGGATTACTGATACCTGTGCACATGGAATTCTTTTCAACTGGGGTTATCGAATTAAAACTATCTTATCGAATGTCTAATAACAGGAAATTGATCCATTTGATAGTTGTTTAAAACTCGCTCATTGAAAGACTCAGCTATTCATTCATTCATTTTGGCTATCGGACTGTCGTTGAAAAAGTAGTAACAGACGATTCGTTTATTGACCGATTAATGAATTCATTCACTATTAATTTGATATTTGTTGCTACTGTATAATGATGATGTGGTGGTAAGGAATGGTGGAGAACGGGGTACTTAGACCATCTTAGTCCATTGTGATACTCACAGTCCGACTACTACCACTGATCGACCACTCCAGTGACAGTGCCTTTAATTTGATCCCAAAGGCAAATTGTGACTGGACCAGATTTGAAAACCAGATAAAAGCGTCTTAACTTTGCTTTCACTGGGACTCGAACCGCTGAACAACCTCACTAACCAAGGGCAGGCACTTAACCAACTGGGCCTTCCAGACGTTTTATGAGTAGTATGATAATAATATGGTCTAATAATAATTTTGCTTAAGTTTTGGACTGTTTTGAATCCGTTGTAGTCTCCCCATCAGCGAAATCAGGTATTTGACTATAAGTGAAGTCTATATTTAACTATAAGTTAGTCTTCAAATTGATAGTAAAATCCGTGAAACTAGTTTTAATAAATTGTGTTAATATTTTTGTAGAAAAGAGCTTCAACCTGTGTAATGAATGCAAGTAAAAATAATAATGATTACCTTCTTGATTCGTTCAAATTTGGCGCACTTGTTTCGAAAATTCTTGCGCTGACTCCTATGCTGCCTATTTACGATTACGTGTTTTTACATGAACCGGACATGGACAGAGATAGTTATAAAATTGAGAATGGATATGTTTGCAGGCATTAAGCTTCGAAGAGTTGAAACTAAGAATAGCGCAATGTTTTATTGAAGAATGATTTTAGTATTCAAGTTTGCATGCAATAATAAAACTCACTGATGATTGCAGATTGCAGAATATATTATTTTCTAAAGTGTTTCTAGTTCTAGTGTGTGTTTCTAGTGTTTCTAGTTTCTAAAGTTCTAAAGTGTAGTGAAAATAAATCCATTATTTGTGCACGAAATTCAAAGGGAAATGCAGTTATAGCTCTCTCGTAGAAGCTCCTGTCTCTACTGTTGAAAAACTGACGGTCTTCAAACCTCTCTTGAGGCGAACATTTTACGAGCAAAATCGTTCACCATGGACAAGACAATGCAATCATTTGGTGATACATCCGAACTATAAGGTGCCTGCATAAGCCCCCGGAGATTCCGGTGAGTAGCCATCGATATGTGTGGCCAGGCGTTGTCCTCATGAAATACAAATCCTTTCCTATGGGCCAAATCTTGCAAGCAGTGTTTGGACTTAAAATATTTAAAGTGCAGTAGATGCTTCCTTCAGACGGTACAATTGCTGACAATACCGGTCTGAATTAAAGGGCCAAATATAATGCACATGAGCGAGCTTGTGTCAAACGCGAATGGGTAAGTGAGCGAATACACCCACCCCATGCAGCTAAAATATAATGTCATCCATGAGCGATGACGCAAATTTCCTTAAACATGAAGCATCCAAGATGGATATGCGCACATCAACACTCAGATGTTTTATACAAACATGACTAAGCATTTCGTTAAAATTTGACACTAGCTTATGTTTCTTCATGCGCATTATATTCAGCCCATAAGGGTCTTGTTTTAGGAGATCAGTTCATAGTAAATGATTCCCTGCCAGTCCCACCAAGCACACAAGAAGACCTTCCTTGTCGTCAATCGCAAGGCTTGGCTACCGTTTGTGGGGACTAACCTTGATTCAACCACGATCATTTCTCGCCATCACTCACCATCCGCTTCAAAATGGGTCAATACAGTTGCGATTCAGCAGCGATTGGCCTATTTTCGCTTTCCTGGTATCCATCTTTGACGCGCACTTCAACAAAAATGAGTCAATCAATTAGAAACTTGTATAAAATTATCTTTCTAACGGTATTTAGTTGTCCGATGGGACGATGGGACAGGTCTCCCCAGTTAGAGTGATCCCTGGTTAGTTGCCTCTAATTGTGTGAGGTCCTACACTACTTATGTGTGCGACATTAAACGCTGGGTTCCTCTGTTGCTTTATTCCACACGTTCGGAGTCGAAGACTTTGGGCCAGAGCTAAGTTGTCAATGTAGTCCACATGGCCCAGTCTCCTTTAGAAATGGCTAGGCTCATGCAACTGTACAGTCCTCCAAATGCCGTCAACACAAACAGGACCGAAGATCGCACGCATAATGTTCCTCTCCAAGACAAAGCATCTCTGCATATGCTTTTTCAATTGTCCATGCCTTCGCGCCATCCATTTGGACTGGGATGATCAGTCAGCGAGAGAAGGCTCTACTACCAAATTGTTTCTTGAGTCCAAAGAAACATCGGTTGGACACTGATGATGTTTCTACTGTCAACTGCGTATGACTAAGTGCCTGACTATCACGAAGTTAAAGCTGCTCTTTGTGACGTTGTGTCCAAGTTATGGATGTTGTATGTCCTTTGTTGAGAACTGAATGAACTCCGCTTTCTCGTCGGACCTAACAGAAAACGGCTCATCGATGGTTCGCTATATTCTGGAACCATATAATTTTTATTAATCGATAGCTTTTTACAAAAAATTTACACATAACTGTAGTAGAAAGCATTCTCTGTTTCCGTTGATGGTTTAGTATTGAAATGTGGAATGAATTTCTTTTATGAAAGACTATGTGATTTATGCTTGGATTAATTATAACAGTCTTTACCATTAGGGAATTTTATATTAGAACTGTGCACGGAACTGTGAACTGTATCGAGCCCTTTTATAACAATCATTTTTGAATGTCTGAACTGGTTATTCTTCCACTCCATGCCTCGCATTTATTTAAATTAGAACATGGCGCCTATTTATCTTTATGAGAGAGATAGTCTAGTGTGGATACAAAACGATTTTTAATCTAATTTATCAAATCTTAAATATTGGTCCCATTGGGTTTATCTTTAAGACGTACGTATGTGTGTGAGTTAAACAATTTGCTTGTCATACGTATTCAGTTTTTAAATTATATCAAAAATATACATTTTATTCATTGCCCTGGAGAGTAAGACTTGCAAGGCCTGTCGAAAAAGCTACACAAACTAACAAGTATCTAACTCCGTGCAAATGTTTACTGCAAAGATAAACATTTTTGTCTCACCACACCACAGTTGAATATCAGACTTTTGATCTTTATTGCAGGCAAATACAAGTATTATATATTGGTAAACATAATCAATGACGAATCACGTCTTGCATTGAGTTTTCTTATCAAATCAAGGGTATCTTTGGAAATACCTTGGGGTAAAGATAAACTACGAAGCCAGTCGAAATTTATTTGCAAATTCAATAAACTTTCAACCCATTAAACTAAAAACAGCTAATCTAGCCTATAGAGATCTAGCGAATAGAGAACCTATCCAACATTGCAACAGATATGTGTTCCAGGCCATATATTCATAACCCGCATATGAACAAAACTAGATTCCAGTTGCCACCCGACTGAATTAGAATACGAATAATACTTGCTGGTTAGCCCTGATCTTATACGAAAAAATATTTCATAAGTGGGTGTGACAGGTCTCATGCCTTTCTTTGTCGTCTCTCCTTTTTGGATTTATGTTTAATTTAACAAAGTGCTCTCAGTTGTCTCTGGAAAAACTACCACGCACATCTCTTGGCGTGCAATGACATTGAAAAAACGAAAAAAAAAAAAAAGAAACAATATATTGTAGAAAATGTATTTGCTGACAGTAAGCAAGGAATTCGAGAGACGTTTTCCTCCAAACGGGTTAACTTAGACTTAAGTTGTGTGTCAACAATTATCATCTCACAATTTATTCTTGGCCTCGTAGCTCAACATAATCTTTTGTTTGGTATTTTTTTTTCTAGTTAGAAATGCTAATGGGTTGAGAGTCCTCTACAGCCTTCATTGGATCTGATGAAATTATCTTTAATTACGCGTGCATTAATTTAATGATAGTTAAATGCATTCATCTTAATCACTGCTAAGATAAGTGCCTATTTAAGGTGGTCATCTGTCGTTGTTTGATTTATTTAAATGAAGGGTTGGTATGTATATGTATCCGATAAGAGATTAGCTTTCAAGTGAACAGCATTACGTCGATACCCTGAAATGGCTGGAATTTAAACTTAAACTGAATCTTTGTACAGTGGCGACGTGCTTTGAATTATAAGCTGAAAATGAAAGTGAGTGCATTGTTCTGTACAGTTGGATATTCGATCCAATTAGATTTTCCATCCACTTATTCAAACGCTTTGCTTTCGACTTGTGGTATGCGTGACCAAACTATTTTAATTCTTTCAACTCTGTACCTACACTTTGAGTTCGTTACGGTAATCCTGTCATGCGGCTTTAAGGTATCCTGACAGCGATACATTTTTCAAAGTCCACCTGAAAGTACGTAGTGCTTACAAATACTCATGTAAAGAGTGCATACACTTAACGATGTTCTTCTTAATATCCACTCTCCGATGGTCCTTTGACGATGCTACAAAGATAGAGAATGTGAGGCTCTTTAATACACCCGATAAATGCGGAACATTGCAGCCTAGTCTGGATCGATAATCGATGTTGTGTGCTTCTCTCATTTTGATTCTTAAGGAGAATCTCGTTATTTCAGTATATACGAGCATCTGAATACATTTTCGTTTGATGGGACATATCGATGTGATTGTTAAACATTGTAATGATAAAATGGCGGCAAATTTATTCATGCTGCCTCAATTATCATTTCTAAATGATTTTTAAATGAGTTCATTTCGTTGTGCTCTGTCCCACAAAGGTCATTATAAGACACTAACAACAACGAAATCTTTTGTAACAACATCGTCATCCGAGTTAGGTTATTCACCTTGAATATCTGTGTGTAGTAGCAGTAGTCAGCAAAGTGGGGTATTTAGGGCGTCTGTGTTGCAAGTTTATGTTACATATAAATTGTGCAGTGTTACCAACATTCACAAGAAAGATGAATGTGGCTCTATAAGTCAGCGATTTCTTAAAATAGGAGTTCCACTTCTCAACAGAGCTTAGCTAGATTATAATTATTATATCCCATTTAGTTCAGCGGTTTTACAATTTGTGTACTCCCGCCAAATGATAGGCTTTTTTCAGAGAAACTCTTCATTAGAACTAACCTCTCTCACTTCATTGAGATCATTTTTTTTCCGGTTTTGGAAGGAAAGCTTCTTTACTACCGGCAGTAAGGTTTCCGCAGCTCCCCAAGGCTATGTTCTGTCTCCGGTACTCTTCCTTATTTTTATAAATCATCTCTCTCTTGTCTGCTATTTCTAATCCAATTCCTTCCTTCGCTGATGACAGCACCCTCAGCTTTTCATGTTTGTTCCATGACTCGCCCTTCGGTCCTAGAATTGGAACGGCACCCTTTGTTAAGCAAATTCAATTCCGATCTTGACACCATAATAAATTGGGGAAAGAACAACCGTGTGGAATTCAATGCTTCAAAAACACAATACTATCACTCAAAGGAACCCTTAATGAATGGCGCCTGTGTCGATGAAACCGGAAAGCTTTCCAGCCTTGGTATGTGTATAAACACAACCCTTAGTTGGACCGATCACATATTTGAGGTCGCCAAGAATGCTGCGAAATGTTTAGGTTTCCTTAATCGATGCAAGAAATATTTCATCCCCTCTGATTTGGCTTTAATTTATGAAGCGTATATCCGCCTCAAGCTTGAGGACAGCGCTCATATCTGGGTTTGTGCCCCCAAGACCGCCATGCACCAACTAGATAAAATCTAAAAGCGAGCGATAAAACTTATAGGTTTACAACAATACCGCAGAGTCATTAGACTCACTCGAACATCGACGTACAATCTCGTCTATCCGTATTTTATCGCTATTTTAACAAACGATGCTCAAGTGAGCTAGACAACTGCAGTCCTCCTCTCCATACATTCACCCGCAATACCCGTCTCGCCAGGAATGCTCATCAGTTTACCATTAAGCTTTCTTTCGGGCACACAGTGAAATTTAGAGACTCGTTCTTCAGCCGGACCACACGAATATGGAATGCTCTTCCCAGGCCAATATTTCCCCCAGGATACAATCCGCAGATATTTAAAACTAATGTGCACATGTACCTCCTCTCCCTTCCTCCCTCTATACCTTCGGGCCGTGCTGTGTCTTGACCCTGGACACTTAACGGTATTAACAATTATGCGCATGTTTCTTACGAAGAAGATATTGTAGTTCTGCCCCCTGAATCCGCAGACCATATCAATTCTAATCCAAGGTTCTGGGACTAGGGCAATATCCTTCGCCTGTTGACGATGGCGGAGAATAAAAGCGACCGAAACCGCTGTGGATTGATGAAGATTAATTTGGTTCACACGAAGCATCGCTTAAAGCTTTTTTCTAGAGCTTGAGTAGAGAGAAAACCTTTCACCATTCATTATTTTTAATGCACATGAATCATCTTTCATTGTCTTATTATTATTCAATTTTGCACCAAAGAATACATCGCGCCATGACGATTTGTTCGCAGTTTATATCTTGTCATAAATCATTGTTATTTATTACTCGTTCTAGACGTGTCAACTCCTTCCTTTTCAATCCTGTTGTGATTTTTATCATGGATTTTGCATTTTGCATTATTGAAGAATTCCAAGGGTTAGAAAATCACAGCTTAAGAAGATCGTTTGTGCGAGATATGTTATACTAATTTTGAGGTAATGGTGGAAGATGCATCAACCCTGATTAAAGTTTGGCTGTCATTGCCGTTGTATTTTAGTGGGATCTAATTTGCGGCACGCCTCCTAATTGCTGACGTAATTTGGGAGTATAAAGACACAGTATAGGTTTATATACCCGGACAATTCATCTTCGAACTATCTGTCGACTTACACTGTTATCCCAAATGGCACGTTCCATCATGACAACGCTCACTTTGGAAGACATTGGATGGGAAGTTTTACTCCAACCGCCTTATAGCCCAGAACTTGCCCCTTCTGACTACCATTTGTTCCGGTCGATGCAGAACGCCCTCACTGAAATACGGTTCACATCAGAGCAGAACATCAAAAATTGGCTTAACTCATTCTTGGCTGCCAAGCCGGTGCAGTTCTTTTGTGATGGGATCCGCAAATTGCCAGAAAGATGGGAAAAAGTCATAGCTATACTTTGAATAATACTATTGTACATGTTTTTCTAAAAAATAAACGCTAAAATTTTGAAAAATTTTAAGTATAGAATTAAGTTATAGACCCATTACTCCCTCTTGATGAATAATTTTGAAGCTTAACATTTATAAATCCCTGTCAACAAAGAAAAACTCCTACAATGCAGATTTCATATTAATTATACTAATCAAATATATTTTGTTTATGTTTCATGCTTTCATTGTATCAGTGAAAGCAAGAGAATGGCAAAGATTGATATAATGTCCACACAGTAGTCCGTACAGATGTATGAATTCCGTTTGCGAAATTTCTCTAAATGCTTTAGTGTGCCAATTCGACGTAACATCATTGCGATTAGATACCAAGTGTATTGCTTTAAAACCAGCTTACAACATCACATCCTGGTCATGCCATCTGTCATATGCGACGCAAGGTGCCATAAGTATACGTATGTACGCGTGTGTATCGCTAATTAGAGAGTCACCGTGCCGCTAACAACCCATTACAATGACAATAACACACATTGCATTGTTAATTTGCACACATCTATATAAGTGAATACATAAAACTCCCACAATATCCGAGGATAAACTATTAAGTGACTTACTAACCAAAACCCCGCACCATTTGCACAATGCACTTGCGCTTGAACTCCTACTTACGGAGTCCATCCCACTAGCAGATTGCACTGATACAACGTAAATCTGTCGTCCGCAGATGTTTACTGCGTATTTCCTAGAATCTGTATCTTAACATGAGCTTGTATCTAACACAACCAACAGTCAACCAACTCTGAGTAGCAGGCTGTGCCCACATGCGAACGAGTAAAACCTGATCACTGCCTTTGTATTTGTTGGGCGATTTTAGCAAGCATGGTGCAGAGTGATCAACTCTTGGAATGCAGGTGGGGCAGTATTCATTGTTGACTTGGAGTGGATTCTCGATTGAACATTTGTTGCGTTAATTATGATTTCTAATGTATTTGTTTAACAGACATATGTTCAAGTAAACAGAGTTACTTCGCTGGAATGTGTACAAAATATATGCTGGAAAGTGAAAGGAAATTTTTTAAGTTAAAAACATACTCAAACATGTTGGGTTTCTTTGATTAGCGTCCTCTATTTAGTTTGAAGTGGGGAATGATTATATTTTTGGCTAGTTATTAAGCAAAATGTGAGGAAGGTTGGTGGGTGACTCCACAAGCAGAAGAAGCCACGCAAAAAATGTGCATTTATTTGCAAATATAAAATAAACGTTGCCGGAGATGTTTGTAAAGAAGAATCAGTACCGTGGTCATGTTCAAACCGTAGTCGGTCGAACTCCGAAACGACTACGTGTTGAGACAGATGGATCATTTGCACCCCTCTTGCGCACACATACCACTTTCGAAACTCTAATATAATTTGGCTTGGAACGAAATGATTGATCAGATGTTATAAGAACATAAGACTTCACATCCGATTAAGAATTAACGAGGTCACAGCTACTCAAGTCCATTCGAAAAGCATAATCCATCAACTACGGCTCGATTTCAAAACTGATTACTTCCAAAGTTACCGCCCTTTACTATATGAGTCTCTTGCTGAGGCGAGTACAACACTCGATATAAGGTCTAATGAGTAGTAAAAATAGCAATCATGCATTAAATTCTATTTCTTTTATTGGTTTCCTTCATTTGAACATCTTCCACAATTGCCCACCACACTCGTGCATTCCCTTGAAATATCAAACGAAAGCACTCTGCAAGGCAAGTACGTTTAGCTACTTGAATATTCAAGTACTCCGCAACTCAAAAGGTTGCAGCAAAATTAACTTCATCTGATGGCCATTGCACCTCAGCGTTAAACAGTCGCAGCCGGCCGCAGCGGTTAATCTCCAAAGCACACGCGATTCTGATTGTGCATCTCCCGTGGATGCATCTAAAATATTCACTCGAAACAATCGAATCATCATAAATGTGAAAAGCATGCTTCTGTAGGCTTTGAGAGAAATTTCCCCTTTCGTGCGAAGCGTTGCCGCTGCGGTGGTGGAGAAGTATTGAAATGAAAAGAGATTAGCATACAAATGGCACAAAGTCGCTCGATTGTGGTCTTCCTCTTCCTCTGGCTTGTTTACTATACACCAATGAACTGTATTTAATTTGTGGTATGAATAAGCAGCAAAAGAAGAATATTAAACATCTAAAAGAAATAATTTAATGTTCTGTCATTGGGGCAAGCTACTAGCGGCCACATTGAGTAAGTAATCAGAGCAACCAAACAAGCAGTGTGTCTACATGCTAGCCCTCGACAACCGTCTCAAGAAGCCACAATATCTATCTCTATTCACTTGAATGATACTTTTAGTTGTGTTGTAGTAGATTCTGTGTTCATCTGTCGAATGAGTTGCGCGTTTCAGTCGCTGAGTGGCCGCTCTCCTACGACGGTGCAACGGTTTGTGCGGTTTGTGCTAGAGGTGGTATAACAACGCCCAAGTTTGGCTAGGGCTTTTGTTTTTTGTTTGTTACCGGGTCACTTCCTTACAAACCTTATTGCTGACTTCGTCGTCGGTAATGTCAGTTACATCAACGAAAACCGCCGATGTGTTTAATCAGTGAAAGTGAAGTGTGATTTCCTCTGTGTGGCCCTTTCTCACTGTACAGTGCTCACTGCCAGTGCTAAGTGAAAGTTCAATTGAATTGAACAGAATAAAATTGTTTCTTGAGATATGTCTAATTGAAGAAAGGGCATCAAAAGTGTTACTGCTGCTCTCTTACAAGTGTTTTATAGGTTTGACAGTTTTCAACTGGGAGTGTCTCTGGGGACTTCATTCGACCACATAGTTAATTTGTTGAATCTTATGGGACACCATAGTTTTAGCAGGAAGGATGATGTAATGCTGGAAATACGCCGTGGTAAACAATGAACAAAACAAAAAACGAGAGGAAAAAGTGTTGAGTTTGAATTATGTCAGACAAGCTAAAACATTTGGAATTCATGTGGGGCTTTGTTTGTGCTTTTTGCGACTGAAGGTCGGGTCATTGGAATATTGCGGGGGCGCCGTGACTCGCCTTAATTTGACCGATTTGTTGTTTGAACTTGTCATGTGTCTGCGAATAAACACACAGTAGTGTGTTAATATACTCAGCATTTGAAGTTATAGTCTTCCGTGGTTCGCCGCACACAATGTGTGGGTCGTTAAAACAGTCACATCTTAAGGTTATAATGAATATTATTAATGAACATATATATGCTTTGTCTGATTAAAAACCGCAGGGAAAGACTTAATAAAATCACTTTTAGGATTTCCATAGTAGGATGTGACTCGGAGAAGGATTAATAGAAGGAGAATGATAGAAGCCAATTCCGATGTAGAGAGCGTAAGGATTTAGGGATTATTTGCATATACTGGGAGGATTAACAAATGTTAAACACATTACTCTTGTGATAATCATTTGTTTAAATTAATTTGTTCATACATCAAACGCATTTTGTGGACATTTTCATGCTCTTGCGGTAGCGGTGTTTCCAAAATTCCTATCGTGTATGTGCACAGTGTGAGATACAACTTAAAGATAGTCCAAGATGTTGTTCTAGAAATGTCTCATGAACGACGACTGGTTGAGAGCCAGATGGATCATCTGCAACACTCTCCCGCATAGTCGTTGTCAGTTGTCAGCTACTGAACCCCGTTCGACAAAACGTGCGACCAAATTCCTATTCATGACGACTGTTTGAGATGATCTTTATTTATCAAAACATTGGCGATATCTTCATATCGTTTGATCGTACAATTGATAGTTGAAAAAAATATAGAAAATAATCGATCATTTCAATGCGTTTTTTCCAAGGAACTCAATAATATCCTGCACAATTATATTCGAATATAATCCCCCTCATTGTCATAGTCATGTCGCCCAAAAATATTAGTCACTTTGACAAATTTGTATTATCTTAGTCACTTTATGTGACATTTGTCACCCGCATGGCGATCATGTGTATTCTAATTCAGATTTCATGAAAAATTGAGATAGAATAGGAGATATTTTGTCACTTGCATTTTGTGGGTAACGCCGCACGACGTAGGATAAATGTGCTAGTTTTAACCCATATTTTGTATTGATATGAATAATAATTAATTAATATATTTGCGTTTAGTGTTAAAACAACAACAAATCAGCAATTTGAGTGGAGGATAATTTTGCCAGAAATCCACATTTTATGAAAACGAAACGTCGGCATTTTTCTCTTTCTCTTGCTGTCAGTATATAGTCCTTCCGATAACTATAGCAAAGGCGCAACCCAAACTAACAAGTCCTTCACTAAAGCGATTTAAAGCGATTTAAAAATTTATTGAACAGAATTATTTTTTACAATTGAGTTTACAACTAGACTAGAAGGGTAGGGTGTTGGCTCAACAATAGGGACCCAACTGATGCACTTTGTTGAATTTAATATTTATTATTATTGTCGGTTTATTGCTTTTTTTTTTAATGTCTTACAGTGGCTTTTGCTTACATCGGGTTGTTCAAGTCTGTGTGTCCATAGTGGTACTTTTGGGATGGGGTGGTGATGTGTTAGCCGACTTAGCCTCGATGGTGATAGCTATCCCTGCTCTGGTAGAATCCATGCAGCTCGTTGTTCAACGTCGTTGGAAAATTCTGCTCATTTAGCAGATTTAACGCGTTGAGGTAGCGTTTTCCGGGGATTGTGTTTCTCAGGTTCCTGATTTCCTCGTTAGGATGGTTGTTGATGTGTAGTAGCTGCTTTCTGAACAGTGACTCCATGTACTGTTGCAGGGGGATGATGCGTGCTTGGTCGTAAAGCCTATTGTTGCTGTGGTGCCCTTGACGGTCCCTGTCGAAGGTGAGTCCGGTACATATTCGCAGTATTTTTCTCTCGAAAATTGCGAGCTTCGTCATGCTGGTCTTAGAGATGGTGTGCCATATTGGGAAGCCGTACGTTAAGATCGGCCGTATAAGCTGCTTGTATAACAGCAATTTTGTACTCTGGCTTAGTCCATTTTGCTTGCGCATCAAGGGATAGATGCGATTAGTTCTTCACTAAAGGCATCTTACAAAATTTAGCAAATACAACCACCGAGTTGCAATGATCCTACTTGAAGACACACATTTGCAGCATGTGTTGCCAGATAGTTGATTTTTTTTGGGAAGAGAATTTCAATGGTTTTTTGTCACCTGACTTGAACTCAAGAATACAGATCATAATGTGAGGTGACAGAAAAGTGTGTGACGAGAATCTGTCACCTCGTCTAAGAGAATAAGGGGGATCAAAGTTATTTGTGTTAGACATTGTTTCGTCTTGTGATCGAACCTGGGCTCAAAGTGCACAACGCATCAGCCAAACGAATAAACATTTTTTAAAAATAAAAAAACATGTGCCATTGTTCTTTTGCATTTTGTTCCCCGCACGCACTGGTTTGTGCATGGCTTGACTTCCACTCTTACTCCCATACCATCTCACTAGGCCACTGCTGGGTTGCTCGTAGTTCCTTCGGGGTAAGCCCGACCGGCTGCCGAGCGGGACATGCCGGCCACCAGACGCTCGCACACTATTACCATTTAGGCCTGGCTCCAAATGGGGCGCTAGCAAACCAGAGCTGTAGTACAAGCTGCTGAGATGAGATTTCTTCGTGCTGTTGTGGGAATTACTCGACGGGTTAGGGTGAGAAACACGGAAGTGTGCGAGGAACTCTGCTTCTTCGAACGGAGACGGCTATTCTTCGGTGGTTTGGTCACGAGGCACGAATGTCCCCTCACGACTTCGGAAGCGGGCGTTTAATGTGATTCCATTAGGTAGGCGACCGCTTGGTAGAAAAACTCCTGATGAGTTACAGTAGATGGCGGAGGATCGAGCTGCCTGGAGAAATATTTTATATTTTCGAAATTTATATAAATTAGAACTACGTTTTCCAGCAATCGTTTGATAATTAAAACATCTTTCCAGCGTACGTCATTGCCTCCAGCCGACTCAAGTACTTCGTCAAATGAATGAATAACTTCTCTTGAAAATATAGCACATGTCGGGCGCTCAGACATACACTCTTCTCCATTTGAATTATCGTTTTCCGCTTCCTCAAATCTGATGGCATTTGATCTCCATTCCAGTTGTTGATATAAACGACAATTTGTGGCGACTGTTTTCCCTCAGATATCTTGAGATAAGGAACACCAAAAGAAACTCTCCGCTTATTCGTTTATTATTCGCACTCGGCTTACTCGTGTTTAACCACATTAAATATGGGCTGTAAGGTTTTGTTTTGTTAAAAGATCAAAGAATGTAAACAAACAAAACATAGAATGTCTACTACTGAGCACATAATCAACATGAAAATATGGTACGAATATTAGTATGAGCTCTCCTTTATTTGACATTTCAGTAAAAATCTACAGTAGCATTGCTGATGTAGACTTCTTTTAATCACCGAATGTGGCTGCACATTTCCAATGACGGTTACGAAAGGCATATGAATCAGCTTTATTCTGGGACTGATTATGAAAGAAATGCAAGCCTTTTCATGGTGAAGTAAACGCTGACGATATCTTTTTTCAATCATATTTTTCTCGGACTAGCTTATGTGGGATTAACTGGTCCTTAAATCAAGATCGAATTGTTGGTTATTTCGCCCGGTTTCACAGTGACATCTTAACTTCCGATCAGTTGAGCTTCGTTTAACTAGATTTTAAAATACTTTAAAAAGCTTTATGTACTCTTCTCGGAGTAGAGCAATGTAATGAGAGACTAACCTCTTAATCGCACGATTTCAATACGCCACAAAAATCTCCCGCCCTAATTAGCAAGTGTCCACTTGCATAGAATTGCAATATTGATTTATTGAATTGTCAATTAAACAGATTTTTGCTCCTAATACTGGCAATAAAAGTTGAAAGAAACTCGTCGCTTTAAAATCTCTTTCACAAATCGTTATGAATTTACAAACACAATTCTATAAAATGACAGCTGTCAAATTGAAATTGTCACAGTGCGAAGTGGTTCAAAAGTGAACTGCGGTTTAAACGGCACATTTAACTTCAACCGCAAGCTGAAATACCGCGAAACCGAATAAATCTTAGAACTGAAGTGTGGAGTTTGAACTTGCACTGTGAATCCAGGCATTAGACTTTCTATGATCTGCACTGACAGTATTTTATCGTGTTCTAAATCTGAATATGTCTATTTTCATTGGGCTTAGTAGTACTTATTGTTGCATTTCCATTTCTCTATAATAGTCTTGATCTGTTTTTCTTACTCCCCCTTTCAAAATATTCATGCATTCATGCTCTCGTGTGCATACTTATTTCGTATTATAATGACAAACTTTTATTTTGGTTTTTGTAGGTCAAAATGCTTTTATAACCAAGTGTTTCGTGAGCCTACATGCAGTCCACTGAGTACTCTGTTGAAACGATTTCGAAAACGAACCATATCTTATCCATTAGGCAGCTGATCTTTTTATCTAATATTTGCATCTTTTGGGATTTTCTTAAGTGTCGTTAATTACTCCCTCTTTGAATACTTTCAATGAATCCTTTTTGTTTGAATGGTTCAGAAAAGAAAAAATAAAGAAATTCTGAACTGATCAAAGCAACAACACCGAATGATGTAAGTTTTATTACGTATACGACACCATTTTGTTCCCCTACTCAGATTTTCACTTCAGATTATTTTCGTGCATTTTATGTTACAACACATATTCGTTATTTTAAGCAGCAGAGAGTCAACTTTTTTTTCAAATTAGTTCTCATAACTCAGAACTTTCCATTCCCCTTGACAATCAATCAATTTAAATTCACAGAAAAATGGATAATAGATTTATTTTTGATTACGTTTGTATTCTGAAGGGAAAGCAAGAGTATCTCACATCAATTAGGCAATAAAAAAAGAGGAGAAAAAAAATCACAAATAAAGCCGCAGAGTTATGAGTGAGAAAACTTCACTGAGGAGACCAAAACTTTTTCACAAAATGTTGAATTTTATTAATAGCCGTTGGGTATCGAGGGTGAAGATATCTCTCTCCTCAAATGCGGAAGCAATTTATTGGAACACCGATTGGTTTATGGCATTTCGGTGTATGAGTGATGTAATATGCATTCTATTAAAGCTTGGTGCATGCCTATGCTTACGAAATGATTTTATTTTTCAGAAAATATCCACACTCGAACTCGGTTAATTTAAATGAAATTAGGACCAATCCGAGGAGTAAAACTTTTGTATTTTCTCCGACACATGTCTTACATATTATTTCAGCTAATTAAGTGATAATTATACAGCGTGTCTAACTCGTTATCTAAAACTATCACTTGACGTGCGAATGTCTATGAAACAGGTGGTGTTGTAAGAGGTCAACAAATTTAAGATTTATAGATGTTGAAGCTATAAGTCGTAAGAAGAGTTTCAACTTCCTCATGAAGATGGAGTCGCACTTCAGTACATACTTGCGAATTTTGTTGACATGGTCGTTGGTCGGAGCTTATGCTTCAAGGCCAGAAAGCTTTTTCATTGCCAAATCACGATTTCAATTCGTTAGATTACAGATATCACGCATATAGGCCGAATTTCAAGACTCGAGTTGGATGAAGTACGGTGTCCTACATTAGTTTCCACTTGAAAAATGTCGATTGGCCGCAAAACAGTTCCAATTATTATTCTCATGATAGCTGGACTTTACGACTAGGCTCAATGTCTGATTTTTAAGTATCTGATGTGAAAAAGCAACTTGCAAAGGAAAGGAGGCAATTCCTTGGAAAGCACTTCTTCTCAGAGCTGAAGGACTTCATTGGTGTTGAACTGAAAAGTTTTCTAAGATCCACGTGTGTCTGGATGGTTTTAGAACTAAACTTAGGTCTCACGGTAGTAAATCATTCCCAAGCAGGACTTCAGTGGTGTTGAACTGAAAAGCTTTCTAAGATCCACGTGTGTCTGGATGGTTTTATGACTAGACTTAGGTCTCACGGTAGTAAATCATTCCCAAGCAGGTGCAGAATGAACACAAGACTTGGTTTTAAGTGAGCGACTGCCACTGCCTGGGCACACAATTACCTAGACTCTAATCAAAATCGATGACTGTTGATGGGCTTAGCAGTAAATTATGAAACTTGCTCATGTCTGAATTTAAACGCAGAAATCCAGAGTGGGAGTCGACGTAGTCACCACCCGCACCAGGACAATATTTTGAACATGCAGTGAAACTTCTCTAAGGCGGACAACAGCAGCACCATCATGATTAGAGGTCCGTTCTGAAAAGGATGAAATACACGAATATCGTGTCCGTAAAGAGAGGTGTCCCTTTTAGAGGGGTGTCCGGAAAGAGATGTTTCACTGGAATTCTAAAGCAATACAATCAATTCGAATGGATTAGTAATGAGAAATGTTGACATTTACAGATGTTACCCTAAAGTTTCATTGTTTCCTTATCCTTAACATTGCTCTTTTCTTTCAAATCACCAAACAATGTACTGTCTTACAGGCACAAACCATTCGGATAAGAGGGTCACTAAAGAACAATGTGACCCCGAAAACCTGATTTCTCTTTCTATCGGCAATCAAGTCCCTAGACAATGTTATTTCCCTTTGAGAAACTGACTGAACTAGCTGAACATTTCAACGTACACCTTATATGGATGGAGACACTGTCACCGCAAAACCGATAAACTCGACAGTTGTGGTAAAACCCCTCCTCTTACACCTGGTTGAGATACCCCATCTATGATTCCCACCATCTTTTAAAGACTCATACAATTAAAATAACTAACGACAAATGGGTAGAAGCCACCATGTCTTACACAAAGTAAATGTGGCCAGAACTCAAACTTAAACGGACTCTCTGCTGAAGACCGCCGTCTCATCGGCGTCATAACATGGCAGTGTGCAATTGCTGCCGCAGGGTGGGTGTCCGGAATATTGATTTCTGCAGAAGCTGCAGCGATGTAGAAGAGACCACACATCATCTCAGTGCTCTGGGTATACTTTTTAAATAATGTGAGCGAACTGAATGACATCAGCATGAGCCAGCAAGCGCTTTGTTCCAAGAGCTAATTGGTCTCAGGTCTGGTCCTATATTGCCCTAAGCAGGCAACAACTTTAACTCTTTACTTGGTAGAAAAAAAAAGGAACTTGTGAAGTACATAGTTTAGATATAAACCCATGCGAACCCTACAAACATTTGTTAGGTAACGGTTAATGGGCTTTAATTGATTAATAGTTTATACGATTTTACGACATTGCTTCGAAACTGTCGATCGATATTAAAGAAGGAGGGTGGTTGTGTCCACGTGACATGCTATCTGGAAGAGAAAATTGAAAAGAATTGAATTGATGGATATCGTATGAGAACAAATTACGTAATGCAGATTTACCTTTGTTGACCAAACGCGATCGCTTGGACAGACATCTTATATTGGACTTGTTGAGTGAATCATAACGAAGAATTGTTGCGAATATAATGTCTTAGTCATCAGTCACACAGTCTGTGTATTCGTAAAAGAGTAAATAGAAATATCAACAAGCTTTAACTTTGCACTTAAGACAAGAGCAAACAAAGAAAGTAAACTATGCTTGATCTTCTATGTTCTTTTGAATCTGATCGGGTTTAGTTTACACAATGAGACACTGATTATTTAGTTTCTAAACGCAAGAGAAATCGGGGACATTGATTATACTGCCAGCATCCTCGTCAACATGTCAACCAATGTTTTTAACAGCTCACATTCAATTCTATTCCAAAGAAACCTCAATGTGGGCAGTTTGCATTAATTATATGTCTGAATATGCAAACCCTTGACATCTTCTGGGGTGCTTATAGACCATATAAATCTCTTGGTATACCAATTATCGTATCCATAATTTTTTCAATTAAATGTTCAACATTTAATCTTCCATTCGTCCACATGTTGACTAGATACGCATATAACACAAGTCTGCCGATTCCCATCATTAGCAGCGACAGTTGAATGATTTCCTCCTCAAATCAAGCCAACGGGGACCTCTCACAGTCGCACACGATCTTTGTTTCAATTTAAATGATGTGCAGCTGATCTAATTAACCGCAAGTGCTGATACGGTTAGTATGGTTTTGACCTTCTCCAAAGGTCGGCTCCGAGTCCGGCATTAAGTAATTTTTTATGTAAATTTAAAATAAGTAACAATTAACCCACAGTGAAGTTTGTTGTAATTTTTCGCTGCTTAGGTGATGTCAATCGTACCATTCTTCACCCAAAACAAGTTTGCGATGTTTTGATGCGATCAGTAAGCTAAGTCGAGCATCTTTTCATTTCGATATGATTGAGCACACATCAATTGAGTTAATATCTTACTTCAGTCACATAAATTTATGTAAACTTTTGAATAAACATTTCTTTTCTTTTTTTTTAAACTGACCACATACAGACTTGTGCCTAATTGCCTTGGCGGAAACATATTTAAATTCGCGGGCGATTGTTGGACTTGTTAAGTGGGAAGCGTGCCGGTTACATAATATTAACTTTCCTCGTGAGTAGGTTTTTCTTCCAAAGAGTAGGAGTTCGTATTGAATTGCATGAACGTTGTAAGAGCGTTGAAGAGGATTTCATAATTTGGGTGTGAGGATAAAGTGAAGGGCATTATTAGTTGGTTTCGTGTCGTTGTCGATAAGCCTGAGGCATTATTTCGGTTTTGTGATGAGTGGTGTGGTTATTATCAATTTTTGTTTTCGTTCCTGAAATTGAATACGTACATATATGGAGGTGTGAAGGTTGCTAGACGTTCAACAATGAATGTGAACAAGATTTGAGATGATTTGTAGATCATACTTCATGTACTTTTTACGTGTCCATACAAATATAAGTTAATCGCTGATTATATTGGTCGTGTTTTTTATAATTTGAGGGCGCACGATGGATTGTTAATACCCTTAAGTGTCCGCGTTCAAGACACAGCACGGGCCGAAGGAGGTAGAGATAGAAAGGGAGAACCCGGCACATTGGTTTTAAATATCTGCGGATTGTATCCTGGGGGAAATATTGGGCTGGGAAGAGCGTTCCATATTCGTGCCGTGCGGCTGATGACCGAGTCTCTAAATTCACTGTGGGCTCGAAAGAAAGCTTAAGGGTAGACTGATGAGCATTCCTGGCGAGACGGGTATTGCGGGTGAACACTTGACCATCGGTTGTTAAAATAGCGATAAAATTACGGATAGAGACGAGACGGTACCTCGATGTTCGAGCGAGTCAAGTGACTCCGCAATATTGTTGCCTCCTACAAGTTCTATCGCTCGCTTTTAGATTCTATCTAGTAGGTGTAGGGTGGTTTTGGGGGCACCAGACCAGATATGATCGTTGTACTTAAGTTTGGGGCGGATATACGCCTTATAAATTAAAGCCAAATCAGAAGGTGTGAAGTATTTCTTGCATCGATTGAGGAAACCTAAACATTTCGCAGCATTTTTGGCGACCTCAAATATGTGATCGTTCCAACTAGATGTTGTGTTGATACACATACCAAGGATGGAAAGCTTTCCGGTTTCATCGACAAAGGTGCCATTCATGGATAATGGCTGATTAACACCGGTTCGCTTGAGTGACAGCAGACAGCATTGAATTCCACTCGATTGTTCTTTCCCCAGATAATTTTGCTGTCCAGATCGGAATTCAATGTGCATAACATAAGCTGCCGTTCCAATTCTACGGCCGAAGGGCGGGGTCGTGAGTCTTGGAACTAATACGAAAAGCTGAGGGTGATGTCATCAGCGAAGGAATGG
The DNA here is from genome assembly GCA_905231855.2 of Eristalis tenax. Classification (NCBI taxonomy): domain Eukaryota; kingdom Metazoa; phylum Arthropoda; class Insecta; order Diptera; family Syrphidae; genus Eristalis; species Eristalis tenax. The sequence goes on along the minus strand of HG993125.1, from coordinate 33,566,028 downwards.
ATTGGATCAGAAATAGCAGACAAGAGATCATTTATAAAAATGAGAAAGATTGTCGGAGACAGAACAGAGCCTTTGGTGGATAGCAGACTTGAGCCGATCCAAAACAACTTGAACTGAACGGTTCGAAAGTAATTTCTAATCCATTGAAGAAGAGATTCGTCGACACCATAGGCACGCATTTTCGACAAGAGAGCTTGATGCCAAACTCTGTCAAATGCCTTGGAAATATCAAGCGCAACGATCTTGATTTCGCCTGCATTGTGCAAAGACTGGTTCCACTTTTCGGTGGGATAAGCTACCAGATCACCAGTGGACCTGATGCTGCGGAAACCATACTGCCGGTCTTTAAGAAGCTTCCCCGATTCAAGATATTTCATAAGCTGACGATTTATCAGCGTTTCCAAGACCTTAGGAAGAATGGACGTAAGTGCTCTGGTTCGGTACGAGGTGGGTGATGAAGATTCGCCCTTTTTAGGGACGGGATGAACAAATCTGATCGGAAAGAGACCTTAAGAGTAGAATAGATGAAAAAGCTTACGCAGTGGCTATGCAGAACACCTCTTCAGAAGTATAGGGGGAATACCATCCGGGCCAGCGGATTTGTGCACGTCGAGATCTTTAAGTACTTGCAAGTAAAATACTCTAACAACAAATTTCATTATCTGCGTTATCCGAGATATTTATAGTCGCTTGTGAAATAAATCATTATTTTCTATGTGTTATAGATAATTCGCTTAAAAACGTCACAAAATTCATCCATGAAATCATTTATTTGACAAAAAAGAAGAAATAATTTGAAAAATGCAAAGGCATTGAAAATGGCTAAGGAAGAAATTTACACATTTAATGGACTTATTCTTATTTTTTCGAACGACATGAACTGTCGGCACGAATCACGGAGATCCTTACAAATTATTTTCAATTAATATTTATTTTTTAACAGCTGACTGTCTCAAATGTCATAAATGTCGTCTGTGCTGCCAAATTTTTATGATGAATTGTTAAGCGCCGATAATCGTGTTTATGCGTGCTTACAACTAAAGTTTTTATTTGCTTGCGAAAACACACACATACTGATATTGGTAGATAAGTCTCCTTAACATCGCATATACGATTTTTTCAGCCGTTTTGTAGCAGACTGAGAGGTCCTTAACGGTCTACTATAGGCGAGGGAAGACCACCATCTCCTAGATCTTCACACTTAGGCAGATCCTGGAAGTAGATCATGTAAGACTTGCAGAAGTCCGTGCCACTGTTACGTGGGTGATATTGGCGTGATGTTCAGAACACAGAGAGACGTCAAACAGGCCTTTGCTGGCATCAAAGCGGATGCTTAAAAGGGTCAGAGAATGAGTGCAAAAAACCAAAAAATATATGCTGTCCTCAAAAAAGGACAAGTGTTTGACATTCCTGCCAAACTCGTCAGGTTCCTCTCTCAACGAACATTGACGTCTTAGGCTGATCGCCACATGGTCAGCTATAATGTCGAGATAGTGAAGGACTTCTTTTACGGCTTCTTCCTCGGCTCCGCAGTGAACTGTACGATCAGCATCAGTACAGAGATCGAACGCACAACAGCTCTTGCCAACCCCTGTTTCTATGGGCTTCTACCTCTTCTAATTGAGTAATAGAGCCGTCACTAAAAGGACCAAGCCAACTTTATAACGCGGAGCCAAGGACAATATCAAAAATAGATGAAGTCATTGGTCTCTACGAGAGAATGTTCTGCTCTTTGGTCCTTTTTGCGTTGACGGCATTCAGACCGGCGGGCTGTGCAAGATCGAGCGTCTAAGGCACGCCTTAGGTGTTTGGGCCATGCGGAGCGCATGGACAACTAAGCTACGGCCCGAAAGGTCTTCGACTCCCAACCTGTGACAAACCTCATCAGAGGACAGAGGTGGCGCTCCCAGGTTAAGAATCTTAACAAACTTGAAACTGGAGACAGAGATCGCGCTAGTTGGAGAGGCTTGCTGGTTGATGCACCGCGTCCCGCATTGGAAATTCTCGATTTAATAAAGATATTTAATAGAAGGGTTATCTAAATAAGACAGGCTTGATAAAAATAGGTTGGTCACTTAAGATATGTGCTAGAACAAATGTCTGTGTACTTTTTCTTAATGCTTGCAGTTTCAGTAGGCCCGCGTTAACCTGGTACCTTTCTTAATCGGCACCCTCTGTAATCCGACATTCCTCTAACTCATAACGCGACTCGAGTATACATAAATTTTATTTCGAAAATCTTTGTTAATGTACATTTCAACAATTCTTTCGCGTCACTACGGATTTTTTTTTAGGATTTTTGCTCGACGCTTATTGCTGTCTATTGTGGTTTCTACATTAATTCTAATTTGTCGGATTATAAGAAACGCTCTTTCAAAAAGTTCTGATGCAATGCTCTATAGTCCGACAGATTCGATAAACCCCCACTGCATTGCAAAACGATTGTCCAATTACCGAGGGTCCACTGGAATTATAGTTTTCACGAAAGCCTAATTATGCTAAATGTATGTATGTACGCATAACAAAATGATGTCTAACTAAATGATATATGTTCGAATAAACAATTCGATTAGTACAACGCTCCCTAAAGTTCCATGATTTTGTTTGATTGAATTCGTTTATTAAGATGGCGAATACACCCTCCACATCTCATTCATTTATACCGGTTTTCGCGATGTATGAGATGTATAAGTATATATTTTTTTTCTGCATGAAGTAATACTTCATCGTCGCTAATTTTTCGAATCGCTGAAGCATGGCATTCGCTTCACACTTAAGTCCAATATCGTTTGATTCATATACACAAGAATGTACACATGTCTACAATGTACATATCTACAGTTGGTATGAGGTGGATATTGCTTTTCTGGCGGTTTGAAAGTACTCAGAATTCAACATCACGTGTTTCTTAGTCTGTTTTGTTCTCTCGACTCGAACTGAGTCGGCAGGTGTTTATTTTTGTTGTGTTTTTGTTTCTTTTTCGCGCAAAAAATGCTAGACATTATCATCTTCTCGCATCAAGATCGTGATCAAATAAACCTTGGAGACTCCTACACTTCTCCTGAACTTAACCCTAACCCAGTTAACTGGCTGCTGACCTTATGTCTACTTTAGTACATCACTTCGTTTTAACCAGAAATTTAATCTGTAAAAGATATGATTTAATTCAATGACCCCCAAAGTAGATGTGTCCATTTTCTTCGAAAAGGTGCCATGCTGACGTTCTCTTTTGTTCTTAGCAGATAAATCTTCTTTTTATTATTTTTGTTATATGTATGCGTGACCTTTAAAATAGTTGAAACTTGAATGTTATGGACAATAATTTAGGACAAAATTCAACCCCTTGTCGCTTCCAAGTTCACTTTTTTTTAGTGTTTATTTTTTTCACTATCAAAAATATAATGTCTACTTTTGCCAGCAACCTTCTTTTCTCGTTCAAAGAAATTTAATTTGAAAAGAACAGCATTTGCATCATTTATTGTGAAGAATCTTTTTTATCTTTTGCGAGTACATTGCCTCGGGCAATCGAATAAACTGGAAATGTTCGTGTTTTGGTTGGGATATAGTTCTGTAGATACTTTGTGGTACATATTTGCATTTCATGTTAATTTTGACTTGTCGTCGACGTTGTTTTTGAATTGTTCAGCCTTGTAGTACTTAATTCTAGGCGAATCAGAGTTTTTCTGTTAAAATGTGTCCAGACCCACGGGTCAGAAAGGAACTATATATTTGAAATGTTCAGGGATTACATTAAGGCTTTGGCAAGTCTTAAAACGTTGTTTTTATTGCCTACGCTTGCAGTGAGATTGTGCGCACTTATTAAAGTATCAAAGTTATACATTTCTATTCATTTCGAATGAAATCAAGGCAGTTATAATTATTAACAGGTAATTTTAAATTGCCCGTCGTGGCGTTTTCAACTCCCCGCTTTGAACCTACGTTGCCGACGTCCACTTCCCGGTACGGACAGAACATTATTCACGGTCCCACCTCTTTCGAGTCACTGACAATGCGAGTAATAACTGTCTAGAAAAACCTTCTCAAGACAGGCCTTTCGGAGTCGGCATAAAACCGTAGGTCCCTTCTATTCGTGGAAGAACAACAGCACTCACAGTACGAGTGGTTGCTGAGAACTTAGGCCCTGGCCGCCCTCTAAGGGCTGTAGCACCACCCAAAGTATTATTATAATTATAATTTTAAATTGGAGGAAATTAGAAGATATATACAGGTATGATAAGAATGGTAGAATAAACAGCTATATGAGATTTTTTTTGCCATTATGCATGGAATATCATGTAGTTCAAATGGCTGCCGCGATTTCGCGGGCAATGGTTCCATTTTTGATAGCTCCGTCTAGTATGTGCGGCGTTACTACAAAAGCGCCTCGAATGTTTGCCTCCAGGGACTTTGCGGTAAGCATCGTAGACTAAGGATTTGGCGTAGGGCCAGCGAAAATACGTGAGTGGTGTCAAATCACATGATGAACGCTTGGCGTGTCATGGTCTAGTCACCAAATTTCTCCTTCACAACTTCGTCTAACTCTGTCTTGTTGTAACCACGGTTCGGCCACAGAAAGTCAGTGTCACTCAGACCGATCTGTACCTGAGAAAATGATTGTTCTTTATTTCAAAGGAAGAAGGTCCAATGATGCCGTCATAACATAAGCTACACAAAACAGTCAACTTTTGTAGGTGCATTGTTGATTGCTACACTTTCCATGACACATCGACAAAAAAAAAAAACACTGCGCATAATTTACTGTTAAAGTATAAGGACCATTAACATCATTTACATTTTCCTACCACCTGGCTTGCGCTTTCGTCTTTATCGAAGAAAAATAGCGTATTTTCTCCTTTTGCTGGTGTCCATCTTTGATGCGCGCTCAAACAAATCTATTTCAGTACGAAACATTTTTTAGTACAAAATCTTACTTTTCTATCATTTAGTTTGGTCCGATGGGACGTATACAACGCGAGATAGATTACTAAAGCCATCTATCGAAAAAATAAGGTATCTTCTTTTTACTACAAATATATATACCTACAGAGCTAATCATCTGAGAAGATACTATTTTGCCCAAAATACGGATCTCCGACTAAAATTTCCAGCGCCCAATTAGCGAAGTCTCTTCAATCCAAAGAAACATAGCTTCTAATAGGAGAACTTCAATTCATTTTATTGTTGCTCATTTATGTGTATGCAATATTTACATTCACGCAAGGTAGTTAGCGAATCTTGTACAATTCAAATATTCAAAATTCATGGCAAATAAGTAATTCAACTTTAAAATATTTAAATTGTTTTGTCAAATGTTCGAGAAATAGCTTAGAAAAAAAAAAACAAATAGCTCAAAATCAATTCAGTCGTTTTTTTTCCTTTCGTCGCCGCAAGTCGTAAGGAATTGGTGTTGACTGCACTGATTGTCTTTAAGGTGGCGAAAACAGACGTAGCCGGTGTGGATGTATTCTTAATTTAAATCTTAGTCTTAAGGTCAGACATAAGACATCCTCTCAGAAATCGAACCTATAAGAAGTTAACAAGGCCACCTCACTAGTCACCACTTTGTCTGCCGAGTCATAACGAATTGGTTATTTTTAAGTGATGACCGAGATGGTCTTAAATCTTACTTTAAAATTTACATTAACGATCAGAGAGTTTTAAAGCAAGACCAGCTTCGATCGGAGTACATTCGATGGTATCCGTAGATGAATATACTTTACTTAGTAAATATAGTATATATATATATTTTACTTTGTATCGGCGTTTAGCCAATTACACAAGGCATTCATCAATGTTAGCCACAATTCAGTGACATTTTTTATTTGTATGTTAGATCTGATTTCTGACGGAATTATAATTGTACCCTTATTACAATTCAGGAATACAGAACAGATCAAATCACAGAAAGCTTAAATCCACATGATTTTTATCATGGTCTGCGTATGTATGCTTTGAACATACTCCTTGAACACACTCAGATCCACACCTTAACACACATAAAGCACATAATCTCCTGTTCGAAAGGAACTTCTTCTCAAACAGTGAAAATTATTTCGGTCGTACCGGGAACCAAACCCGAGGTTCAATGGCATAGGACATAGGCGCGCAGAGACTCACAACGCCACGAACGCCGCAATCGTGGAGGATTTGTCTTGGCAAATCGAGCATATCGTCATATGCTCTGATAGTCGGGCGGCGATTAATTCTCTGCATGCATTCACATTTTGCTCTAAGACTTGCCTGAACTGCCACTTATCTCATAACGAGATGGCCGAGAATTTTTAACGTGAAACTGACTTTTTAGTGTTCATATACCTCGATATGGTTGGTCACAGGTCAGGGGCAGGTCGACTCTTAGGACTCTTATCGGCGTCATCACTGGGCACTACGCCAATGGAACTCAAACTCTTAGGTTGATTACAATGACTTCTGCAGAAGCTGCAGAATAGAGTAAGGGGAAGAAACTATTGTGCACCTTCCCTGCATTTCCGGCCCCCTCTCCTCCTGTAGAAAAGGTCAACTAGTCTTTACTTCTTCAATAAGCGTGCCGAACTAAGCAGTATTAATGTCAGCCATCCATCGTTTGCGCAAAAATATCGACCATATTTGCGTGATCATAGAATGGGTATTAGTGTGACTACTACTTGCTGGCGGTCAGCAACTTTAACCTAACCTGCTCTTTTACTGCCTGACTCATAAAAATGTTAACTATCTAGCTTTTGTTTGCTTAGCTAGTTAAGTAGCTTGTTTTGACGGTTTTCTGCCAACGACTGCCTAAAAGAAGTTTCGACTACATATCTGTTTGAACATCCCTCACAGCCGCCCACCGCCAACTCTGATTGTTACTTGACTCGTATTTGCTTTAGCTCTTTGATATGCTAACATCACTGGTTATGGCATTAATGTATTTTCTGAATCAACATCTACCAAGCACGATTTAAACTAGTGATTGATTGGCCACTCAGATTCACTTATTTCAGCCAAGCAATATCAAAGCACAGATATTTAACGCATAAATCGTTCAATTTATTGCACGCTATTTATTTGTAAATGCGTCAGTGAGCTAACTGCAATTTGTTATAAACAGTGCGTGCTGCTGTTGAAAGCATTAAACTCGGAAAATGAAAAGAGAATAACAACAAAAATTCGACTTGACTCTTAAGTATGATGTCATTCGGTCTAACGTCATTCGCTGAAATGGTTGATGAGCTTGATGTACAAGTTCTCCGTTTAGCTCTACAAACGCCTCCTCCTCATAACCCATATCTGTCGTATTTTTTATTACATCCACACATCCGATTGGGTTCGTCGTTAGTGTATGGGTGCGTTGGTAGCTTTTGAAATGTAAAACCTGTCGCCAGTAGAGATTTCGATATTTAAAATTAAGTCATAATTTCTGTGTGGGAGTAGAATCGTACCGAAGGGCACTTGTAATTTGTGTCTGATTGCTTTAGATGCCTAGATCGGTTTCAACCGATGCACATACATGTGTATTCATGCAAATTATTCATCACTTGCTGAACTATTGAAATTGTTTTGAGTGAAACTTAATTCTCAATCAAATGTTGTACAGTAGCACCATATGCATGTGTTTATAATTACTTGCGTAGGTTCAAGGTGAATAGCCCCATAATTAGAGCGGCATGCAACTAATCTGTTACGGAATGGTGTCAGTTGGTCGACTAAAGTAAATCTTTGTGCATTACACTCTTGAAGCAAGTGTTAAAAACGGAACATAAATTAAAAACAAAATAACACTTTACGACTTGTTGGGGTCGCAAAAATGCCAAATGTCACTCGAATCAGCCACCGTGCCGTGGAGGGAAGGTGCTTCGACTTCTACGCTCTCGGTTCTAGAATGAATTCTCAATTTTAGCAAGTTTCATAATCCACAGCTCATTGACTCGAAAGAGGTGGAGCCTGTCTTGAAAAAGCTTCCCAAATTTCGGCGTTCGGAGATGGCTTAAAAGCAGTTTATGACGTCCACACAGTCAGCACGACGAATGGCGGATTTAAAAGCTAGAGCCAGATCCATCTCGGACTGTTGCGCCACCAATATTATCGCTCGAGACGGAATGTTAAATCTATAAAGGCAATGTGACTCTAACCTTTGGTATACCCTGTTCGTGTTCAACTCTGAAATAATTCAGTTACGCGGACTTGTTACATGCAGTGGTGAGCGCATAAATAGCGCACAAAAATCTTTTGTATTGCACCTTCATAAACCAATGATTTTTAGGAACAATTGTATGTGGAGTGATCTCTCCGAGTTTTGGAGGTTTGGGAAAAGACATATTTAGCGTCCACCTAACCAACAGCACAATGTACTTGGGGTACATACTAAAAGCAGTTGAACACGGTGGCGGGAATGTGATAGTTTGGACTGCTGTCCATAAGTCATAACAAGACTTATGACGAAAATGGATCAAGTACAAGCGTGTTTCTCAAGATCACATTGTCTCTTTTGCTACTACAGTGGCGTGGTCTCCTTGATACTAACCCTAAACAAACTTCTCGGCTTGTGAAAAGTTACTTTAGCGATCAAAATCTGAATCTGATAGAGCACCTATGAAACGATGTAGAACAACACTTCGCGACTGTGAAACAAAAAATAGGTGAAAAGTGTCACCTTCTATTTCTAAAGAACGAAGTCCAGCCTCTGCGGCAAGTCTTCCAAGGCGATGTACAGCAGTGCTGAAAAATAAGAGTACTAAATACTAGTTTCCTTGTCAGGCAGGCGATCCATCGAGGGTCCGAGCTTGAGCATATGCTGCCTTTCGTAGCTCACGGTCCTGGGCACACTGCTTCCAGTCATCAAGACCAAGCTATCTTGCATCCCCTAATACTTGGTCGTTATACCTGAGATTCGACCTGCCTTTCCTTCTCGAACCCGAAAGCCCAGAATAGAAGACCCTATTAACTTTACGGTTATTGTCCATTAGCTCGATGTAGCCTAGCCATTGTAGTTGAAGGGTTTTTGCCTTCCAGACTTCATCCACATCTGGTACAGCTTTCCTTTTCAATTGCCTTCCTCGCAGTCGGGACCATATTTCCAACGTCGAATTTTTATTTCGAATATACCAAGAATCAGCTCTGCGGTTTTGCTTAGCGTCACGTTTTCTTCTCCATATGTATCAGGACTGAACAAGACCATAGTTTTGTAGAGCGTGATCTTGGTCCTTCGAGTAAGGAGTTTCCAGCCAAGTTGTTTGCCAAACCGAAGTAACAGCGGTTGCCAGCGGTCCGTCTATGTGGGGTGTATTCGTGTCGTATGTTTGCGTTTTTATATTGAATTATGCATGGTCTACAACGACGTGTCTGTGTCGTGTATGGTGAATTTTGCATAGACCACCAGGAAAATTCATATCGTAAACATGAATAAGATCACGGAATGATAATTTCGGATCGAGTTCACTGACTCCTGGCGAGTTCACTCCTTAGTGAATTTTATTTATTTTTTTTTTGTCTGTCTGCACCGCGTGTGGCGAAGGACTGTTTGCACAGACATAAGGTTTGCGGCGACGGGTCTTTGTCGTGTATGGGCCCTATAAGTCATTCGTGGAGTTCGAGTTTGGCCCGAGGTAGACAAACTCCTTCACAACCTCAAAATTGTAGCCGTCAATTGTGATTTTTCTTGCTCGACAGCATATATTACGTCTTATCCGCGTTGACCTTAAATCCAGCTTCATTAGCCTCTTGTTCAATTGTTGCGAATGTTTCTACTACGGAACGAGCGACGAGGTCGTACCCCAACAGTTGGACTGACTTGTTGAAGATGGTGCCTTGCTTGCTTACAGCTGCCCGAAGCACTATCTTGTCAGTACCAAATTGAAACAATCACAGGACAGTGCATCTCTTTGCTGAAATCCGGTGCAGGTTAGCGTGATGCGAGACAAACGGATCAGTTTTCTCAGCATCCCGAATTTGGGCAGCGCATCGAAAAGCTCCTTGCGATGAAAAGGTTGTGCGTATTGATTTGCAACTCGCTGGTCTTCTCCAGGACTTGATGTAGTGTGAAGATTTGGTCTATAGTACGTGTCCATTAGTGCGGTGCAAAGCGGCTTTAGATCGTGTATGCGATGTTGAGCAGGGATATGCATTTATAGTTGCTGCAAGGGGTAGGATCGCCTTTTTCGTAGATAGGAGCTGATATTGCAGTTGTCGGGCATGCTTTTGTCCTCCCAAATTCTACAGATGATCAGGTGCATGTTCCCCACCAGAACATCGCTACCGGTCTTGAAGAGCTCTGATGGTAAACCATCTGAACCTGCGTCCTTGTTGTTCTTCAGATTTTGAATGGCTAGGACTACTTCGTCGAATGAAACTATCTTCTGGTCAGGCCCGATAAGCAGAACATCACTGCAAGCATTAAACAATCTGAAAAAGATATGACGGCAAATCGTTGTGCCAAATGACTACCCTGGGGAAGACCGGACTCTACATAAATGAATGGTGATTGAAACCCACCAAGCAAATTAGGCTGTAGCCATTTCAAAAAGCTTTTATTATGCCCCAGCTTTCGAAGTTTTTAAATTAAGTACACATGCTGAAAAGTATGGCCTCTGAGTGTATTTGTTTACTTTTGTGTTTAAGACCGCATTTGTAAATTGGATTATTGAAAGATATTTTTCAGTCATCTATAAAGTGCTTATAATAGAAACCTTCCTTGTTGCCGATAAAAGTACAGTTTCCTTTTTAGTTGTATGTTTACCAGAAATGAAGTATGATAGAGATGCCCAACTTCTACCTCTCTTGCCCCTTAAGATTTTTGACAACCATTTTTATAGTGTTTTCTAAAGCCAAATTGACCAATAAGAGAATTGCATTTACGTTATTTCGTGAATAACAGTCAAAGATTCATGAATAACCGTCAACATTTTCATGATTATCCGTCAAATTCGTCGATAGACTAGGGGTCAATCAACTGTGAAGTTGGGTGTCTCTATCATACTTCATTTCTGATGTTTACATTGTATTTATTTTACTTGCAATTCTTTGTTCTCCGCATCACTTAATTGCTTCTCTCTCAATTAATTGGATCACTTTAGTCCTGTGCATTTATTCAAATCAAATGTAAGAAATCTCCATATGGCAATGCCTGTCCATTCGAAAAGATTCTACTCGGTGCCCACATCGTACATACATATCCACGTAGGGAAGGTGTGGCATTGACCACCACTGCAATTGCATTTCTGCAGAAGCAAAGAGTGTATCCTTTTCACTCCGTTGTTTACATTCTACTTCAATGAAGAGGATGGATACAAATATTTCATTACATTGAAGACGAGGAGAATTCTCATTTACTTCATATTTTCATTGAGGCTTGGATAACGCTCTGCATCTAAGTACTTCACAGTCTCCGACATAACCCTCTCACTTTAGTGGAAAAAATTCAAGCGAATGTTATTAAAGGTGAATCATATCGCATGAGGAAAATGATTATAGAAAACGTACTTAAGGATGCATAAAGCCAGAATATAATTTTGATCTATAAAAAAGACGAGGACACAAAGAGTGCAGAGGCAAAGTGATTCCAATTGACGCAGATAATGTGTGGTTTCCTGGAGGAACGATACAGTCATCTTCCGGTTAAGATGTATTGAAAATGAAGCGCCAATTAATGTTCAATAAAGTACTTAATGAAGTACGATGTGATGACACATAATTCTTTATCTGGCATCGTGCAGACAATCATACAGCAAATGCAAAACATTCATATCGGCATGTTTGAGACATAACTCTTCGCAATAATTCACCAAAATTAGCCATGTTCCGTTACATACGCTAAATATAGGCCTGTCCCTCCGTAGTCTAACCTGGAACGAATTCTATTATTATTCGTTGGGTGTCTCAGTTATTAAGGCGATTTTACAAAAAATGTAAGGTCAGTGACCAGATATTTGAACAGGTAAAGAAGACTTCAAAATTGAAGGCACGAGATCAATAAGATTGATGTCGTATTAGTTTTCGAATCAATTAATCAATTATTGCTCTCTCCGTTTCTTGTCACTTATGTTTCTGAATGATACAGAATTCAAGTAATGCGTTGAACATTAATTGCGTGATTATTTTCTGTTGTGATTTTGGGTTAGGTTAGGTTGGGGTGGCTAACTGTTGGTAGACAGCCTTTTGTGTTACCACGCGGATCTGTTTGATCCCTTTCCACAAATCAGTGCTTTTGATAAAGGAGATCATTGGAGATGACTGACTCAAATGCTAATTAGTTCAGCCAGATTGTTAAGGTAGTGGGCTTCTAGGTGACTTCATCGGGAGGAGAGAGGGCTGCGACTGCAGAGTAGATGTGTAACAATTGCTTCCTCCTAGGGGTCTCTACAGTTTCTATAAATCACTGTAAAGAGTTCCGGGGGACGCCAATGAGAATTCTGACTGGTATTGTACTCATTCGAGTGTAGGCCATGGTTGCTTGGTGATGAGGCATCCTGTGCTGTAGACCATCTACAATTTACATGAGCAAGCTTTTTAAGCTTCAAAAGATGTGTTACAGTAGCGATGTGGTATGGATGGCAGGTCTCTTTCTGCAAAGAGTAAAGAGCACGGACCCTTTCTAGCGAGTGAAGCGGTCGTCACTATTCTCTAGATTACCAGTGTCCCGGCACCGAAATATGAGGTAAAGTAAAAATAAATCTATTGTTTTTGCTAGAGTTGCGCTAAACACTGCCAACGACGGAACAGACATGGACCGATTCTTTCCGCAGCCGGAACTAGTTCCCGGAGACATATCCGCGGAACTGTGTAATTCCATTGATATACCTGCATTGGACATGTCCGCGGAACAGTGTAGTTCCATGGATATGCCGGCATTGAAGATGTCCGCGGAACAGGGTAGTTCCATGGATATGTCGGCACTGAACATGTCTGTGAAACTTTTTGAGTGAATCATAAAGTCCAGACCTGTATATGTAGCTCATGGTCCGACCGATTGAGGAAGAGTGATTTGTCGTTGATGTTACCCGTAATTCGAGGATGTATGTATGCAGTTCAATTGACATGTTCGAAACATATATTTTAGTTTGATTGTGGCTGTGGAGCATAGGGAGCTCACATCAAAATGTGTTGTTTATAATGGACTACAAGTCCATGTCCAATAGATGTGTGGACGTATGACACATGTCTATGTCCGCACATTGTTTCAACTCAGGTGAGCCAACCATGAGTGGTTCCATGCGTGGGCTTGTGTAGAGTTTGTGTCTCATGACGTGTTTTGTCCTTCGATGAATTTGAGAGACTTTTTGACAGCCAGTCATGAATTTTTTAAAAGTTATTCACGAAGTAACGTGAATGCCGTTCTACGATTGTACAATTTGCGCTTAGAAAACGATATACAAAATTTCTGGTCTAGGCGTTAAGGTTATTTACGTTGAAGTGGCTGACTGTCAATACATACTACTTTGCTTTAGGACAGCGCTTCTTTAATAGTTTCAGCCTGAAAGACGCTGCAGAATCCATCTTCGCTCAATCTATAGAACTGTACCGACTGAGAATCGTTGAGTGTCCAGACCGGATTTCATTCTAGATGTGAAGCGTTTTCAGTTTGATCGGCGTATTAGCTGGTGTCTATCGACGGCAAATTAAAGAGTATGTTTAGAGCTGATACATACGCACGCTATTCCCTGATCTCTGACGAGTGGTATGGGGTTGAGTTTCCTTTCGAGTGCAGTCCGCTAATTTGCGATGCCATATAGCAATATAGGTCTGACTATTGACACAAATAGATAGTGGACCATACTGAGTTTTAGTTCCCATTTGTACCCTATGGCCCTATGGATATCAAACTTCCAGTTACACTTCGCGTCTAATATTAGACCCAAGAATTTCGCGCTATCATTAAGCCTTAAGTGAGACCCGCATAATTAGGGAGGATCGGAGTGGATATTTAAAACCACCTAGTAAAGAGGAGTAGGTCTGTTTTTTGTTGTTTGAACAGTAGATTACATGATGTCCCTGATCGTGGATACAATTTTCCAGATACTGCACCAAGTCATTCGAGATCACTACAAGCTCGATCACTACAACGTGGAAATGGCAAAACAAGGATTCGGCTTTGTAACGAAACTATTTTAGTATTTTATTAAAAAAAAAAGATTTTTTAACTGTTCGCTTTTTACACGTTTTGGCTTTACTCGCCTGATTTTTTAAAATCTTGTATATTGGTATTGGCGATCCTTTCCGTTTGCTGGCTGACAATAGACCGAGTATTAATTCGAAAAGTGTCCGATGAATGGAAATAGAAGTCCCCCGCTCATTCGTCCACCAATCGAAGGTGGACTTCTATAATGACACAGCTCCATCTATGCGTGAAAATTATATCGACAACATAACATCTACGCGTTTAGTATTAAATGTACTTTTTCGATAATTTCCTTTATTCTCTTAGTCGTTTCACATCACTGTAACAAATTTGTACTGTCCTTGTTTCGGTTCGTGACTAATTTTTAGTTTAAGTGACTACTTGAATACAAATTTGTCACAGTGACATGTGACACGACTAAGATAGTAAGGGTCATTCACCCCAAATGATCATCTGAGACATACTTTTTCTACACAAGAAAAAAATATTTATTCTTACGTATGTACATATATACTTACCTCTGTTAAATCCTGTTCCTGAAGTCGAGTCTCTAAGATGATTAGTATATCTGTGACTATGTTCAAAGTCTCCGTCTCCTTTGGATGAATATTGACAAAAAGAATGTCAGGCTTTAAGGTAACATAATTCAAAACCCAACACATTTTCCGCCTCCGCGAATTTCCTCAATACAATGAATTGAACTTAAATAAATTCCCACCAAATAGCTTGTTTCTATTAAATCGAACGATGAACTTAAAATAAAACATGAATGTGCTGTCAATTTGGGAAACTCTTCCGGAATCTGCAAAGATATTCAAAAACTAAGAGGAAAGCCGACGCCGCTAATTTGACACGTTGCCGCCACCCAGGAGAGCCGGTGAGCAAAAGGAACACCTGCAGTATTTTAAACGAACACCCCGAACGCCGCACTCATGATGGTACTCAATCTAAGTGCGGTGCCTCCCATCGATTGGAGACTCCGCACGATTCATGAAATGCCTACAGTTGCCGTTAATGACTCGAATGCAGTAAGAAAGCAAAATGTTTCTTCTCAAATTTTTACAATTTTTATTTTTATTTTTATTTTGTTCAAGCTTTTCTAGAGATTTAATGTAACTGAAGTGTATGCAATTAATGGTGCAGTCTGCCAACAACAATAAGAAAATATGCAAGTGGTATTCTTAGAAGCCACGGGCTAATATTGAATTGCTTCCTGGTTTATGTCCCGATTTTAGTTTAAACATTTTTCGCCGTACAGTATTGAACGCATTCGTATTAGCAGAGTTCATAAATTTATTATTGTCCCTTAGGTGCAAAAACCACAAGTTTCGTTCTGTGTAATGTACGATACCATAACGATGCTCATCGCAATTTGTTCAACGTGTGCACTGGTTATTATTAGATTGAAGACGCTCCTGGTTATAATGCCTGCGATACTGTTTTTGGACGTACCCTATAAGCAGTGGATTGGAGTTTCTATTTTAGAATTGAGCGCATCGGGTTGAAGAGATCGGATTATGTGTGCACACTTGCCAGTTTCCTTGACAGATGCATTTATCCAAATCCAGACGAGACATGAATCATCAGAGGAAGCATAAGCATGTTTAAAATGTTGTTGAAAGTGCTGTACTGTTGAAGACGAAATAAAATAGGTCTATCGTCGTTTGTTCGTTTGTCGTAAAGAAGATGAAGATGGATCGTAAAAGTTGAGGGTTTTTCTTCCCGAATTGGGCAATATAATTTCTCAGACGTTTTGACATATTGAATTTTGTAACACAGAAACCAAGTGAAAAACCACGTGTTTCTTTATCCGTCATTAAACAAACTAAAAACAAGGTGTGCTAGACGGTTCTGGTGATGCGTGACGTCGCATCGTCAGGAATTTCTTTGCCCAGAGACATTTAAAAGGGGACACTAAAGACCTAAAAAAACGGATTATTTTCGAAATGTCCCTGTTGATTAAAGCTTTTCACTGCATATTGTGGCATTTTTTTACATACAGTCACAGACAAAACAGTAGGACCACCGAAAGTCCTTTTAGATTTCATTCCCAAACCCGGGTTTTTAACAACTTTTAACGAACATTTAAAATGAATTAATGAAAGCAATAAATTGTCAGTAATCACTCGATAATAAAGCGTTATGTATTTAAGTATGTCACGCCTATACCGAAAGCGAACGAAAAACAACCCTTACAAGCCATCGGGTCGTTTGGTGGAGCGGGTTTTTTTTCAAATCTGGCCTTTTCTTCTTTTTTTCGTGGAAACTAAATATATGGAAAAAAATATATATGCTTTCTACTAGTAGTTACAAAATAAAAAGTCCCTGTTTCTATATAAAAAGGAAGAATTCAAAAACACCAATTTGAATTTAACAAAAGAAGAAAAATTGTGGAATTGTAGAACTTTCTTCAACTTTGCGTGGAATACGCAATTATCACTGTGCGAACTCTCATCGCTAAGGGTTTACTGGTCTTGCGTCTCAAGCTATCTGCATCGTGTTCCACAAATCTTCTTCCTTATTCTTCAATTTCTCGGCCCAAACAAATATCCAATAGATAATGATTGGGCGATAGGGCGAGGTATGGCATCCATTTTTTGTCTTTTCTAGCTACATTTTTGCATTGCCAGCCTTATGACATAACTGCAATTTCACTTGCATTGCCCCAGGCTACAGCTAAGGAAGTATGATGATCCATAGTCTCCTTGATCCAAAATAGTAGATCAATACATCCTCATCGTCCACTAAAGGGGTCGCGGGGGTAAACCACACACGAGAGATCTCCAGGCAACTCGATCCTCCGCCATCGACTCTATCTAATCAGGAGTTATACCCAAGCGTGACCAGGCGAGTTTTTCGACTTGGTCCAACCATCTCGTCCTGGGTCTGCTAAGCGGTCGCCTACCTGATGGAATTGCACATTGGAAGTCGTGCTGAAGTGCCACGTGACCAAACCAACAAAGTATAGCTCTCTCCGTTCGAAGAAGCTGCTCCTCAATGATGAGTTTCTGTCGCTCTGCCGTGTTCCTCACCCTATCTCATCTCAGCAGCTTGTATTCGCGAACTTATTCTTTTGGTCATTACCCAAATTGCATGACCATACTACAAAAAACACCCCCAAACCAATTATAACACATTATTGATGTAATTGATGCCATAAAATTCACATTAGTCTCACAAGACTAATTTTTTTTTAATGAAAAAGTCAATTTCCTTGGTTTGTCCATACGGGTTTTATTGCTTTGTCCGTAACTGCATATACAGTGGATGTCCGGTATAACGACTACCGATATAGCGAATTTTCGATATAACGAACATTTATTAAAATTAGATTGACATCTCTAAGTACCGAACGTTCGCACAAACTTTCTGTCCGATATAACGAACATATTTCTAAATGTTTTCTTTCAATCAATTCTTGATTCATGCGATATTGTTATTCTAAGCATTTTTTTTTGATTATGCGGTTAACCCAAAAAATACAGAATGGCATTGTGCATGTTTTGTAAATTTTTTAATTAATACACATTAAAAAAAAGTACAAATAATCATTCGATATAACGAACACTTTCGTTTTAGTGTACGACCACCTACATTATCATTCGTTAAATTGAACGTTCCTGATATCATTCATAAATGATCAATACGTGTTTTTCATTCGGTGTCCAGTGTCAACAGCGGACCTTGAGTGAGGTCACAAGATAAAAAGATATCGCTTTTGAGGTTTATTTTCGCACACCATGTACACGCCTACTATACATGTTTTTAGTTGTTTAAAAAATACCCAATTCAACATAACATTCTGTTGAGTGAATCGTTGTTAGGCCTTTACTTTGATGAAGCACATTCATCAAATGTGCTACATCTATCCAATGAAGGCAAAATATAGTCTTCGCTTTAACTGCTTGTGGACGACTTCTGAAGTCTTATTCCATCCATTTCTCAAATTGTTTCTGCTCTCCACAAATTTCGATGAACACTGTTTAGTCATCTCCTTTTGAAATCCCATACTCTAGGTGTTTTACAAAACAAAACCTTTGATCTGCATTCGGCATTCATACTTTACTGTTCCCATTCATAAGTATTTGATTTATACAATGTTCAACAGTATGAGTAAAAAGGCAAGCATTGGATTTCTATATGGAATAATGAAAAAGGTATTTATATTTATTTTATAAAAAATATGTATGTACATATACGTATTTCAAACCTGGGTACAACCGATAAACATTCATTCAAGCATTCATTCTAGTTATTTCACTCCGCTATTCGACCAACCTAAAGGCAACACCCCAGATTTATATTTCAGTCACCGTATATAATTAAATACGATTTAACGACTGGATATCAAGATGATGTATTCTACTCAGAACCTGCCACATCCAAGAATTCTTTATGCATCTTGGGTAGGGCAGGTACTGAATCTATTTCGAGCACCCATGCTATTCTGAAGCAAATGAATATGGAATTATGTTTATTTGTTTGTATTTTTGTTTGTTTGAAATGAGAGCAGAATATAGAGATGTGCGTTGCACGTAACTGAAACAGAGTATGAATGCTGCGTAAATACAGTCTCCTCTTCATCGACTGTTCTGTGAACAAAGTACAATTCTCTTACCAAACTGGTCCCAGGGCAATTAAACATTTATTAGCACATCTCAAGCTCATCTTTGGTCATAACTTAATTTAATTATGTTGCCCTTTGGTATAGTTTTACAACTTTTCACTTAAAAGTGACGCTCCCAATCAAGCTGCGTTTAGATAACTTTGCCCTTAGTTGACTCTTAATTACATAAATATCCCATTGTATACGAAAAACTTTTGTTCAACTAGTGATGAGAAACAAAAGTACATTCGTTAGGCTTTGCAATGCTTTCGATGACGTAAGACAATAAGAAATTTCAGATTTGAACTAACATTCAACCAACACAATCGAAAGCACGCACTGATCAGCAATGACTAACTAATTACACATGGGACAACAGATGTGAACAAAATGACTATACACTATTACAATAAATGGCCATGTGGAATATATGAGGAAGTTAGCCAGCAATTTTTCCTACAATCTGAAAATTTCTTTAAAATTTGGTTTGGATGGAAAAAGCTCCGCACATCCTAAAGGCTTTGATAGAAATGAACTTCTACGACTTTGCGAATCTTTCTCCGATGTTTGAAAACGTCCTTCGAGGACTACCAAATTCCGTGGTAACCTCAGGCTTTTTCGAACCCTTTTCGATTTTATTATATTTTATTACAAACGTCAAATATATCGTATAAACATCCGAAGCGAAGTTAAGTATGTAGGCGATAGGTCCATTGTGATACCCACAGTCTGACTACTATCACTAATTGACCACTCCAGTGACAGTGCCCAACTGCAAATTGTCACTGGACCAGATTTAAAAACCAAATGAAAGCGTATTAACTTTGCTTTCACTGAGATTCGAACCGCTAACCAACCCCCAAACAAGGGTAAGTGCCTGCCCTTGCCTAACTGCGTCACACAGTCAACGTCGACGAAACGAAAGAGTTTAATAAATATTGTAAAATGCAGAAAGCATGCGTTGTTCATGCAATTCTTCATTTGAAGCTTATGGGCTCCCAGGTTAGGTTGGTACTGTGGCCAATTAGACCTTTTGTAGGTCATTGGTGATGCCACTAAAACCGGAGCGTTATAAACATCAGTGCTCGTCTGTCCTGAATAACCTCTCTGAATATGCAAGGTAGATACTTTTAACAGTTATGTGATGTCGCCATGAGCTCATAGAGTTTCTTCCGCCGTTTATTTAAAAAATTTACTTAGACGTCGTAATTTTGTATTAGCTGCGGCTCACAGACTGTCGAAGACGCTGCTTTATTATTGCTCTAGATAATGCTGGGCATGTGCCGAGTTATTGGGCGACTGTTTCTTCGACTTCATCAGCACAGCTTTTTTTTTTATAGGGGGCCCCGCTTAGCGTCTTTACCAAACGAAATCCAGTAGTAAGATCTGCATTACACAGAAGTAACGCAAAATGACGTGGGCCCATGTATTCAAACAAATGTTTCATTCTACACGCTAGCTTCCAACTTTTTAAGTAAAACGAATAAGATTGGTTAAGATATTCATATTTGAGTGCCGCGTGTCTGCGACGATATTGTAAGACCTATTAGTTTGGTTACAAATGTAAGTCCTTGCTTTAACGCCCTTCGATCGCCTATAATAACTACTAATTATTCGTGCAGATACCTGTATACACTCACCATTTTAATTTTTCTAGCCTCCTAACAACAGCCTTCAATTGCAAATGATTTCCATTTTTTGTTAATAAAAAGCTTATGGTTAAGTCAAACAATTAAACGGCTGTCAGTGGCAGCATTCCATGTGATTGCAACCCATATCAAAACCAATTCAATCATTGTTCGCCACAAGTTTTCCCGATGAACTCAATGATTTCAAGGTCATTATGGATGCAGCAGCCTACCACTAATCGCTGCCGAGTCATACTACAATAACAATCTGAAAGGCAGTGTAATGTTTGTATATTAAAAACGCATGCTAGACCGGTCATGCAAAAAAAATATTTACTTACTTGAATGTATTTGCGAGTAGACAGTGTCTGGCGACAGACGGCTGTTATGTGAATGTTTGAACGTGTTCCCAATCCATGTGACCACATTCAACAGATCAGAAAAATCAAAATCACTCTCACTGCGCGTTTGTCGGCACATTGTATGTTGCGTAAACTGAGTTGAGTTGTTTGTATCTTTCATCCAAAACATACATCAGACGGTTTCAAATTGAACGTGTACGTACGTTAGGAATCTTCTCATGCGGCTTGTATTTGAAAGTTGCTGTGGTTTCTGAAATATCAACAAACCTAAGAAAGTGCGGTTGTGTATATACGAGGGTGCTTTGGTGGTGGTACTGATTTTATTACTTTCTTCACATCAATTTTTGAACGACTACAGGAAGAAACGCATTTTAGGTTAATCTGCACTTGTAGTACATTACTTGCATATTTCCAATTGAATATTAAATTATTTCTTGTTTTATTTGCAGGCCCGACAAAGAGCTTCAGTAAAATGGCTTCTCTCAAAAGCATTCAACAACCGTGTTCCAGACAATCTCAAGGAGCCCTTCTATCGGGATCACGAAAATCAAGAACGTCTCAAACCACAAATAATTGTCGAAATGGGCAATGCAACCCTATATTGCCAAACATTATCGAACCTATACTCGGATCCCAACTACCAAAGTCTGAATCACTGGTCTATATTACAAACATTGGCAAGAAAAGGAGTACCAGTAGCCGAATCTCCAGATATGCCACTAACAGAAACTGTTTTAATTCAAACTAATCCGTTGCGAATTGTAAGTAGAAAATAGAAAATGTCTCAATTGTTGAATTGACTGCATAAGTAACCGCTTACAACTTTAAATATCTTTTTACGAGCTTAAACATCGACAGTATAATAACTCTGTGGCAATGCATATTGAAATTATGATTGTAGGGTACACATAAAATGTTTTATACTTAATCAATTTGAAATGACCTGAATACGGTGGAAACTTTATTACTTATTTTGCCATACACATATAATTTTTAATATTCAACTATTTGCGAAGAACTAGGTCTCATATTTATACATCTATGACGTGATTTTATAGCGTACGCAATGCCAATGATAAAGCATTCTAAAAAAAATCAATTCAAATGCGACCGAGTTGTGTATTTTTATACAAAAAATATGCATCTTGGCCAAAATTAAAGCATAAAAAATCAGATCATTAGCGGCCTGCGCTTCGGATGATGTCCGTCCGATCGTTTTATTTTGATTCAACAGTAAAGGGGATTGTTCTCATGATTTCGCGGGATCCTCCTGTTTAGGACTTCATTACCCAGATCTTCTTGTAAACTTTTTTAGAAGATAAGGGGTCCTTTTTGAAGCGCGGGCTAATTTTTGTATCATATTTTATCATCGTGACTGGTTGTCCAAAAAAAAGGGTTTACCAAAAACTGAACTAACTGACAGAAGGCGAACAACTATTATGGACTGAACATAACCCCGTGATCTAAGCCAAATTCCAATTTCTTTCGTACAACCGGTAACATGCACAACACCACTAGAAGCTTTAGTCGGACTAACTCCCTTACCAAACTTAATTAGCAGCTCAAAGATATGTCATCAAACTGCAGTCAACAGATCTCTTCAAGTCGCTGTGCCGTTTGCCATGGCAGAATGTGTTGTACAAAACAGCTCCAAAATCTCACAGTGCTACAGCAACGGATGCATATGGATGTGACTCCAAACATCAGCTTTACAAACTTTTTGTTGTTGCGTTAGTTTTGTCCGCTTACTTTTAGTCCAACACTATATCTGAAAAGCAATTTCATTTACACTGGAACCACCATATTTTAATGGTAATTTCTTTCAGAGTCAAGCGAGGTTCCTTATCCACCCATTAACCATTCAACACATCTTTCAGCAATTCGTACAATCCTTTGCATAAAGCAATTTGTATAACTTTGATTCTTTTATTTACCAATCAGTGAAGTGGAGTCAACCTAGTTTAAGCATCTTAATGAATACACAAATTTTCAGCTGTTTGTCTAATAAGTAAAACCATTTGCAAAAATTTGTTTGTATTATTTAGTTTATCGTCAGTTTTAGTTGCATCGATCTCGTCCAGCTGCTGCTTTGTCTTTAAACCCAATTGTCATTTCGTCAGACACCGACTAAGAGTCTGCGGTAATGAGTATAGACGTAATAACAATCAGTCTTTATTAGGGTTTCTTTCTCCCTGGTGTGCGGCGTCTCATTGTGAGTTCTAATCAGCGACTTCGAATACATTGATTTTATTTGTATTCCTCTTTGTGCCTCATATGTGTTTAAAATGCACTTGTGTTCGCGACGTCGGCACTCCTTTGTTTATTAGTTTGCTCCAAATTTATTATTTGGGACGTTGGAAGTCACAAGTGGCAACTAGTCTATGTCTATGTTGTGCTTGGCACAACAATGTAATACGCGAAAATTCTCATTTAGCAAATAGAAATGTAGGACATTTTCATAAATTTGAGTTGTTATGTAAAAGTGTTTTGAAGCAATGTTTGAACCGCACGCCTTCGTGCTGCTACGATTTCTCCGTTGAAGTGTAATGACGGAATTCTAATAGAACGACGTCTATGTATTCATGCCTATTCGCAAATGGGATAAGTTTAGGCAAAGATAGAGCGAAATTCAGGAACTAAATAAATCTGTAATGAGTAACGAGTATTTCCTGAGACAATGTTAAATGCAAATCAGTAATCAGGTCATGTCAGAAGCGTACCCTACACATAAGTTTCAGCAAAAAGTAGACTTAAAAATAATTGTTGGCCAGGATATTCAATATTTATCATTTCCGTGTACTATAACATTAAACGAATAATAAAAAAAATTAAAACAATTTCAGAACGCCCACATGTCTGTGATAGAATCACTTATGATTTTGTACGCAAAAGAAATTTCATCTGGAGATCGAATACCGAATGCAGTTCGAAGGTATGTTCAAAAAATACTCCTTATCACAACTCATAAAAAATATTACATTTCTAGAATCTCTGGAAGTAATTTACAATCAGCAGGCGGGCAACATTATGAACAATCACTTTTGGCATGGATATCCCATGTTTGTGCCGCATTAAAAAAGCGCATCGCTCAAGAGGTCGAAAATGGTGCAACAGATGAAAGTGTAAGTTGAAATGGCCTCTAAACAGTAGTGCGTGATCTATATACAAATTCATACATATGTACATTCAAACGAATCTACACATTCCGTGTGTGTAAGCTATTAATGCTCTTAGGACGAGCGTGTGTAAATGCTTCATACAGAATTATGTTCTAATAACAAATTTAAAGAAAATGTTGTATGTTGGCTCTGAGAGTATGTATATGCTCACATGTCATGAAAAAGTCTATTACTAGCCGCTTTGTATAATAAAAAGATATAAGTTATACCATTAATGTAAGTTTAAACACGCCAGTCATTTCTAACTGGTCAGGTTACTGTTAGGGTATGCACCTATGGTATATCTGATGAAAAGAAGCATATTTGTGCTCAGTTCCACTAAGAACTTGGTTTTATGTTCACCTATTTGTTCTGCTTCTTTTTGTTCTGAAAAATACACAGATTTGCCAATGTTTCGTCTTAAAAATATGCATGCATTGTTTAAATGTATTCAACTTATATCACTACTATCGTACGTTCATCGATATAATTTAGGAATGTATGTGAATTGTGTTAAATAATATTAAATAATTTTTATTTATTCAAATAGGGCGTCCGCCTTCAAACTCCAGACATCCCACCTGTTCGGGACTTCCAAGACCTTTGCGATGGCGTATGCTTGGCACTTCTTATATCATACTATTGTCCCAAAGTTGTTCCTTGGACTAGTGTTAGAGTAAATTATTTGCCCGCTGTAGAAGATTCAATTCACAACGTTTTATTAGTTAGTAATTTTTCACAAAAACATTTGCCATATTCTGTGTTCCATATGACGCCGGAGGATATCACATATATGAGAGGGTAAGTATTTTGTATTGATATTGTTTATATTTTTTTTTATCAAACATATGTAAACAATAATTCGCAGTTCGATGAAACAAAATCTGGTTGTTCTGCTCGCTGATTTATTCAATTTATTTGAGATCCATCCAGCCAAATGTGTATGTTATCCCGGGATGGAGACACAAGGTAATTAACGTTGTTTCAGCTTTAAAACTGCATTATTCCGTAAACATTTTATATCACCCATACGTTTTGAATTCAAACTACTCTTTCTTAAGTTTTCCCAAATTATATTTATTTAAAGTTTATTTATATTTACCTTTATATTTTGTACTCTTGCGTTAATCATTAGCTAGAAGTTATATTGTTTGTTGGTGGTGATGGTATTTTTTATTTTTTTTTTTTTTAATTTTTCATGTTTTACTTGATTCCATTCCTTTTTCAGCCTTTACTGATAATTTTTTTTGGCTCATCTTAAGAAGGTTTTTTTTTTATGAAAAAAGGTTGTTTTAATTTCCCTCTTTTGCTTGCTTCTTATCTTAATTTTAAGTTGCCTATTTTCATTAAAGACACCGTAGAATGTTTTACTCGGAGTAGTGTCGGCTACAGATATTATTTGGAATGCTAAATGGAACACTGATATATGATATGATAAATATTTAAATTATTTCTTTTAGTCATTCCATATATATGTTTATTTCCAATGAATTTCGGAAGTAAAGTCTTGATATTTTCGAGCAAGAGCACATTGAAGGGGAATAATGTGTGTATATTAAGCAAATTATTGTTCCCTGATGAATCAGAAGAGAACTCATTGAGTCTAACGAAGATACAGACGTAATATCTTGATAGTCGGTTAAATTGAACACTTTATTGAGTATTATATTGCAACGACTTTGACATGCCATAAGACAGCTGAAACTATATAACTATACAAGTTGAGAGACTATACAAGTTTGGAAATAGATCGGTTGGAAAAAATAATTTTTGTTAATGGTCCAGTGAAAGTTAACTGTGGTGAAATCTGACACAAGCATTAATGATTTCCTGAACCGCTTCACTAATTTATATTCTGCGACATGAAAGAAATGTAGGAATACTACTACTGTGGGTAAAGGGTGTCTCATAATTCACGCAAGCAATTTTATTGCTTGCTTTTATACACCTCCTATGTGCTATTCACTCATGTATATACTCTCTTTCAATACGTAGTAAGATGAGTTCGCTTCAGTATCATCCAATTAGACCTGATCCATAAAGGTTCTAAAATGTGTTTTCTTTTTTTCAAGAAAATGCGTACAAGCTTGGAAAAACCAATCGTTCTACAATTTTCGCATTTCCTAACTTTCTCAGGATTGTTATGAGACATTTCTGTAAAAGTGTCCCAGTCCCAGTCCCCCCGCCATGTTCTGCTAATCTATTTAACACATTCTACCCAGGCAATTGCATTTTGCTTAGAACATCGCGCATCCTTTGTGAAAAATAAACTTACTCAAGATTTAATGCTAGCTTAAACATTTTCAACGCTAAAACAGTTTCTAATCTTTTTTATTCGTCTTTAATATTAAAACTTCAACAACAAAAATAAAGCTCAGCCAATTATAAATTCAACCATTGTGCTATAATGCGACTTATCTTCTAAATAAATTCTAAAATGTAAATAGTCAAACGAATATTTTTGAAAACGTGTTACTTCTTTGGAGATTATGATTTTGTTCGTGTTTATTGGATTTTGAGATCTTTGTACATGCATTTTATTCACATAAAATAAATGACCTTGCTTTGACTTGACTCGCATCATCGTAACTGCATATGTTTGCATCTTTATTGGTTTCGTTTTTCATGCATATCGATATATCTTTTTTCAATCATCTTTTAATTTTGACATTTGACACAAAAAAATACCATTTCACATCACAGTCACGTCATTTTTATAATTGATTTGTTACATAGGAACTAGTGTCAGGTGAGTCCATTTAGTAGGATTCTTCCAAAGCAGAGGAGCAATAGGACACACGATTCATAGTATTTTATTTTCACTTGTTTTGCTTTTCGTTTCGTTCCCAGTACCAGTCACATCTCACCAGAAAACTTTTTCTATTATTCAACAAATATTGAATTTGCCCTCACAAATATTTTAAATCAATAGTTTATAGACTCAACTAGCACCCACTCAGTTCATAAATATGTTAAAGAAATAGACATAGCTTTGATTTTTCAATAATTTCATTTCACGACTGTTTATGCAAATTACAAATATGATTCACAGAAAGCCCCTATGAGGCTTTTTTAAATTACTATTATTATTATTTTAAAGTTTTAAACCATAATCCTGTGAATCATATGTACTGGACTATTTATACTCTGTTGTAAGTTCAGATGTAATTTTCATAAAACTGTTGTTCCCTTCCAGTCGTGAAAGCTCGATAGCAGCACGCACAGCACGAGTGGTTTCTGAGAAGCTACGCCATGCCCTCTATGGGCTGTAGATTTTTCTGTGTAAATTCTCATTTTAGGGTTCTAATAATTGCAAATTTCTCTATAATTCCCATCCTATTGTTGGACTCAGAAATAAAGTATGATAGAGATGCCCAACTTCTACCTCTCTTGCCCCTTAAAATTTTTGGGACAATATTTTTTATATTGTTTTCTCAAGTCAAATTGACCAATCAGAGAACGGCATTTACGTTATTTCGTCAAAATGTTCATGATTATCCGTCAAATTCGTCGGTGGACTAGGGGTCAATCGGCTGTGAAGTTGGGTATCTCCAACATACTTCATT
This sequence comes from Eristalis tenax, assembly GCA_905231855.2. Taxonomy (NCBI): domain Eukaryota; kingdom Metazoa; phylum Arthropoda; class Insecta; order Diptera; family Syrphidae; genus Eristalis; species Eristalis tenax. The sequence goes on along the minus strand of HG993125.1, from coordinate 33,538,619 downwards.
TCTGGTTGGACTGAAGATCACATTTTAGCTTCAACATCTGTGCAACCCAGAAAACCCAACGAGGACTACACATGTTATTGGTTTTAAAAAGTCGACTTTTTTGCTGCTTTAATTTCTGGAGTTATCTGAATAAATTAATTTATTTGTTCTATCAATTAAATGATCCTCCCCTAGTTCATTGTGCTTGATCCCAACATTTTTTCTAATTGTCCTAGTCTGCAAACTATAACCAGTCGATATCTTCAAACACAAAGCTATGTCTTTTTCAGTTACATTTTAGAAAAACTCCGTTAGTCTTACTCATAACGTATAGTTTAATGTATACATAATGTAAACAAACAATCAAAACCATTGTGTTTCTCTCTTTCATTTATTTTATTTCACATACACCCCGCTTCTTCGATACTTTTAAAATTTGTTAAAAAAAAAACAAACATAAATAAAAAAAATTGTTATATTATTATTAAATAATCTCCGCTCAACACTAGACATCGTCCAAAAATTAAATGCTGGCGCCAATGCACATGGAATATGCCACAGACGAGGTCTCACATGTCAACCAGTTACACCAATACCAGACTTAAGAAGTGACTTAGATCAACCACAACCTTCTGGTTCGCCCTCGAATCGACCTCCATTCCAAGGTCTTTTGAAAAATTAATATATTATTTGTTCTTTGCAAAATATTTTTTTTAACAAGTACAAATTTTGCTGATTTTTTTTAAAATGCATTGATATGTTTTATAAATAGTTCGTTAACTTGTAGTTGAAATGTGTTTGTGAACGTTCTTTTATTCTCCTTTGGTTGAAATATTTTCTGTACATTTTTTTATATTTTTCTGTTTGCTGTTGTGTTTGTGAACGAATTCTGATGTGTGTTTGTTTTTTAATGACTAACAAATTTATGTTTCGTTGTGTTGTCAAAGACAATGTGTTTTCTGAGTTTTTTCATAAGTGCAATCTTCGCAATGTCTGAATATGTACTCTATTTTCATAAGATATTTTAAAAGTACAGTCATCTAAAGGCTTTTCTGTAGTTTTTGAATAACTAGCAGTCAGTGATATTCTTTTCAACGACATTGTTTCTAATGTTGTTACGTCCAGTTGTTGAGGAACTTGATTCCATAAATGGAGAATGAACATCCAAACACAAGCTGACTAGAATAAATCGTTAAATCCCACGCACAGAAAAATGTAAATGCATACCTCGAAAGTACGTGATGTTCTAATGTGATGAATTTATTTGATTTGCGCAATATTATTAATGACTTTTTGTTCTTTTTATTTCGCTTGGTTTTCTTTCTGTTTTCATTTAATCATACTTGCTACTTGCTTGCGGCTGAAAGGGTGGAGTGTCAATTTTTACACACATTTATTCATTTGTCTTTCTGCCATTTATGTTTTCTTCTTCATTGTTACACCAATTCTTCACTGACACGATTTTATGATAATTAATTTTAGTTTGTTTATTTTTTATGTTTACTGAGTTGCAATTTGTATTGATTCGCATTAACTTTCAAGCATGTCCTTGAGTTTCAATCCCGTATGTTTTTCATATTAATTCCCTTTTAATTAAATTTGAGTACTTTACTTGCCTTATGGTTATCTACTGAATTGTAATTTTATCAACTAATTTTATTTCAAAATTGTATGGTTTATGGTTACATCCTAAATTGTTATTAAACTTTGGCCTTATTAATTTTGTGTGGTTTAAAATGTGGAGTTTCAACTATAAGAGGGATCAATATTCTCGGTTCTTCGATTTGACGTTTGATGGTTCTGTGTTTATTTGTAAGATCTGTATTTCCCACACTTTTCATTCACGATTTGGATAGTATTCATCAATACAACAGGCTTCTAAGAGGAATTAACATAGTTTTTCTTTGAAAAAGCAATACCATTTTAGTCAAAACCGTCAATTATAGAAATGTGTATTGCTCGGGCCTAAAAGAGTCTAGAAATGTACGAAAATGTGACCGAATGCAAGACAAAGTAGCTGAACTTCTTCTCAAAAAAACTCCTTTTGTATTTCTACGAACATTTTTTATTAGTAATTTTATTGTATGTTTATTGATACTGAATACATCTGTTAGGTCGACGTAAGAAACAAAATTGGTGCCGAATTCCACATACTTTGCTAAGGTATACTTACGAAAGTCAGTCGAATTTACAGTTTATTACAATTAACACAGACAGCGCGACAGTGCGAGGTGTATCTGGCTCCCTAACTTCTACAGCCACTACTTGTGTTGTGCGTGCTTTATGGCTTACGGTTTTATGGCGACTCCGAACGGCTATGTTTGGGAATCTTTTTTCTAGACAGGAGTGGGTACCTTTAGAGCGTTGTCAGTAAATTGAAAGAGGTGGAGTCGTGAAATTTGAAATTAGTAATTTCGGGGATCGAAACTGGCACCCCCTGCGTAGGAGTGTAGATCCCCTACGCCTCGGCAACCGACATGATATATTTTATTAATTTAGTTGCTCCATTGTTAGCAGTAACATTTCATAAATAGATACTTATGAAATTTGTTGAATTCGGCCTTCTTAATAAGACTAAATATTTTTATTACAGCATGAAATTACAATTCAGTAGAATTTTTAAAATATATTGTATTTTCTAAAAAAAAAAATAGAAAATATATAATCCCACAGAAGTGCACAGTTTTCCATAATTGAACTATAATCACACCAAAGTATGTTTCATACGAAAATAACTTTCTTACTTCACTTGTTATAAAGTTTCTTTACTAAGAATCTGTGCTTACGTTTTTTGTCAATCACTACAAATTTTATTATTTTTGATGCCAAGCAATATTTATTTTTGTTATTTTTTTATTTAATTATTTATTTGTTTTTTTTTTTTTTTTTAATAGTCACACGTTCAGCATCTGCTACTGTAATAACTCGCAGACCGACACCACCAAAAGAATATCAAACGGTTGAACATAATAATTACTCTACAAACAATGACGAAGGTGAGCTGTGTTAAACAATTAATTTCGTTTTTTAATTTGCTCAATAATGTACTAATTTGATTTTAATTCAATGTTTATATTTCTAACATTTTTTTATTTTTATTTACTCACTGACACACGTGTGATTTGTACTAAAAAATATTCTAACTATTTTTCTTTTCTTTTTTCCACTCAATGTTGTGTTTTCTTTTAATTTCTTTATATATTTTCTTGCTTCTTGATAAATAGGCTTTGTTGTTCACAAAAGCAGAGGCATTACCACATTATCATCAATGCATAACCAGGAACCATTAGTTCCTGCACGCTTACGTCAAGCTAAAGAAAAGAATAATGTGGAAACGAAGGCAGATGAAAGAGGTTCGCACCAATTATAGACTTTGTTTTTACTTCTTTTAAACGTTTTTTTTTTTGTTTTGAATTGTTATTCAAATATTAATGACACAAACAAATTTGTTAGTCAAGTAAAAGTAAATAGTACCAAACTCACGAAAATATAAATTGATTTTCATGTAGAGCACGTTATATATTAAGATGAAATGATTCGTAGTAATAATTAATACGTGAATGTACTTCCTGTAATTGTTAAATGTTTGTTTATTATTCAATGATGCGATTGAGGAGTTAAATGACTCGCATTAATGTGTTATCAAAATCAACTGAAATATAGAAAGATCCTCATTAAACATAAAGCCTTTGGGAATTCTCCTAAACCGACTCTATAAACAATTATGTGTTCGTTATCCTCTGTAGGTATGATAACGATACCCTTGATTGTTCTAGATCTCAAAACGATTGTCATTTTTAAGCACTAATCATTTGAGTATTGATTTAACTTTACATATTTTGAAGTAGAAATTATCCCTTCAATTGAGTTTAGAACTTAAATAAAATCTGTAAATGTCGATTGCAAATTTAAAACTACATTGCCAGATTTCTGACCGAATTCCCACGCCATACATGTCAAGGAAGTACATTTACTAGTAAAAATTGTAGAATTGAAATCTTTTCTACAAAAAGATTTGTAAAACATTAATTTTTGATTTTGCTTGCAATTTTTTTTTTATAATTTACTAAACAATGTTGATTTGAAAACAAAACGAAAAAATACACATCCCACCCCATGCCCCAATTTTTATGCAAAATTTGTAAAATGTGCAGGCGATTATGTACCCGCTGGCAGACCAAGCAATTGGGAGCAAAATCGAAGACCAAGCTATGCAGGTAATGTTATAGTTTTGTGAATGTTTTTTAATTTCTGTTATGTTTGTGGAATGTTTTATGAGTCTTGCAAATAAAAAAAATGTAATCATCATTATCAAAATTGTCATCATTAATATCTTAATTGTAACACCGCTAGAGAGTTTAATAAAAATACATCATCAACATCTAGGTCGAAGATCACGTCGTAACTCTTCCAGTGAGGATTCGCAACTAACAATTGAAAATTTCGGTGGATCTCAAGATCAATTAAATATGATTGGTCGAGGATTTGAGAGGGATCGTGAAAGAGAACGGGAGAAAGAACGGAAACTTTCCAATACTAGTATTGGTAAGTAGTTTGTGTAAATTTCAACAAATCGTGTATGGAACGTTCTCACTTTTTCTTTTGTAGAACCTGCTGTTGCAGTTAGATCATCCATAGCAGATGCAAGAGGCACCCTTCAACTCGGTTATGATACAGATTCTGGGTCAGAAAAGCAGGATCGCGAAACTGAAAAAAATTCAATGCGACGTCAAGGAAGGTAAATAAATAAAGTAATATACAATGAATTCTGTTTATTTGGGACACTCCGGGCTAAATGGTTTTGGCCCAATTAAACAGATATCCGAATAAGAAATTGATCTCTTGTTCGTTTCTGATTTTTTTTCGTTGTCGCGATATCCCAATAAAGCAGAATCCACTTCATATAAATGTGACGTCCTACACAGAGCTAGTGCGACGAAATTTAAATATTCATTAGAAGTCATGTTTGTTAAATAATAATATGTTGTGTAAGCGAATTGTGCCCCCACGCGGATCTTGATTCCATTAGAATGATTACGATGGCTGACAATTTAAGTGTTGTAAAAAATATAGATCCCAGATGACTGTGAAGACTTTCTTTGAGTAGAGCTCCCTTTCGCTCATTCGGAGAGAGTTCTAAAAACACCATTATGATGCTGATAAATGTCCTGAGTCACTTTTTAGCTATCAGAACATTTTGCAATTCGATTGCCAAAGTTTAAACTTTGGAGAAGGCGTAAAATCGCTCTCATTTAAACTCAGTCAATTTGACCATTATGTATCCAACAAAGAATGTAAAGAATGTTTAGAGAATCCCGCGGAAGGTATGATCTTCATCGCACCGCTGATACATATACAAGGGTTTCTTACACCAATATAAATTTTAAGGGCCGATGTTGATTTTGAATAAAACACAAATTTATTTATTATGATAATATTTGTATGGTTCAATTATGTATGGAACAAAATATCGGCCAAATGGCCGCCGCGACCTCGGCGGCATACCTCCATGCGATGGTCCAAATTTTCGATGACGCTGAAGCATAATTGAGGTTCTATGCCGTTAATGTGCCGAATTATCTCACCCTTTAGCTCTTGAATTGTTGCTGGCTTATCGACGTACTTCTTTTCTTTCAAATAACCCCTAAGAAAAACATCTAACGGTGTCAAATCACATGCTCTTAGCGGCCAATTGACTCACCATCACGTGAGATAACACGGCCATTGAATTTGTCGCGCAAAAGAGCCATTGTTTCGTTAGCTGTGTGGAAGGGGCACCGTCCTGTTGAAACCACATATCGTTCACATTCGTATCTTCCAATTCGGGCCATAAAAAGTTCGTTATCATTTCACGATAGCGAACACCATTCACAGCAACTGCATGACCGGCCTCATTTTGAAAAAATACGGCCCGATACGGCCAGCCCATAAACCGCACCAAACAGTCACTCTTTGTGGGTGCATTGGTTTTTCGACAATCACTCTTGGAGTATTCATCGCCCAAATGCGGCAATTCTGCTTATTGACGAATCCACTGAGGTGAAAATGTACCTCATCACTGAAGATGATTTTCTTCGAAAATTGATCATTTGCATTTTCATTTGAACGCCCATTTTGATAATAAGCCTGAATAACTTTAACGCGTTGCTCGATTGTGTATCTTTCCATGGTTCAAATTGAGTTAGTCTGAAATTGAGAAATGTCAAATGAAATGCTTGACGTTTAGGTGTGGCTCACATTCAACATCGGCCAAAATTTAACCACCCTTTAGTAGGCACATATGTAGGTAGCAACATCGTTCGCACATCTAATTTACATTTTACATCCAACCACTTCCACGGGGCTTGGTTATAGCGTTTTCGTGTATTTATAATTATATTCTATCAAGAAGGTCCGCCGATTCAATGTTAATTTATAGAACAAAAAAATACCATACTTGTGTTCACATCTGACCGGTCCTTTCCTCCATTCCAGTGTTGATAATGTGTCACTACGAACCATTAAACATTCCAATGAGAGAGAATTCGATGCAGATTTACTGTCGCATAGTAATTTAAATACATCAAAACCGAGTGCCTACAACACAAGTACTGTAACAGATGAAGAAACAACACCGAAACGTAAAACCTCATTCGCCACTTTGCCAACAAACACTACCACGTGGCAACAACAATCTGCGCTGTTAAATCAATCTGGTGATCCAAATGGTAAATTTTAATAATAAATTTGTGTGACATTTTTTAGTTATTAAATTGCGTTTTTCTTTAGATCTTTATCTTGAAGAAGACTCCAGACCGTTGGTTGATGCTTCGAAACTCACTACGATTCGCATGAAACTTGAAGAAAAACGTCGTCGCATCGAACAAGAAAAACGAAAAATAGAAGTAGCTCTGTCGAAACACCAGGAAAAGGTAGGAAAGGCGGCCTTTTTACAAGCTATTAATAAGGTGAGTGATTATCTCTCCAACTAACATTTGCTAAAAATAATCAAAACCTATTCGATAGTCTCATTTTAATCGATTGAGATTTCATAGAAATCATCATGTACAATCGGTCAAACTCTTAATCAATAAACATCTTCTTTTTTTTTAGTTTAATTGGATATATGATTATCAGTTTTTATTTTGTATTTTGTACCCAAGTATACCGTTTTATTTTGTTATGATTTCTGTGTAGGTAGAATATGTATTTAGTGTTTTTTTTTTTTTTTGTAATTTATTAATTCCTACTTTCATATGTAATGTACTTACTGAATGAATGTCCTGTATATTTTTATTGCAGAACTAAATAGTTTCACGTGTGTGTTACTAAATGTTCTTTGAAAATGATTAATTGATTGATAATTTTGAGACTTAAAGTATTAACGTTTAGGCAAACATTTAAAGTGTATATTTTTTTCTAGAAACTAGGAATTGACTTCTTTAAAAGTGTATAAATATGCTTTTGGATTTTTTCTTAACCTCCATTTCGGTATAAACGGAACGAATTTATGAATCATCAATCAGTGCCAAGGCTACATTCATTTATTTTACAATGAGTGTTATAGAATAATTAGACAGATAACGTTTAAGAAAACAGTATTGTTGTCAATGAGATTAGCTTTTTTGCAGTTATACTGCAAAGAAATCATAATTTTATAACAAACACTATACTCTTCGATAACAATTTTTTATTATATCATAGTACCCACTGCGCGGTACCAACAACAGTTACAACAAAAATGCTGGATTTCAGAATTTCAAATAGATAAAAGAACACTCCATACATAAGATCGAAGCATTAACAACAATCAACAAAGGATAAATTATATTTCTTTATTTTGTATTATAATTTCTCGTAAAAAAGGCTTCTTCATCCATTACCTAAGAGTACAAAAATAAATCATTCATATTCATGAACATAACTACAAAATTCATTAAGTAACTTTGATACTTTTTTGCCGGATTCTCGCTCAGCAATTGGAGCACATAAAGTCCGAAGAGTTCTCAACAGTGGTAATGTACAATTAAAATAAGAAGCAAGATTCATTTTAAATTTCTCTTACACTGCGACCTCCTCATGATGTTTTTATTTTAGAAAAGAATAGAAAAAAACAAACAAACATAAATTGTGCATGTTCCCGTTGTTTATTTCCAATATATATCTTTTTGTGTATTTCTTGTCACCACATTCCACTTTAATTTAATAATTACATTTTTTTTTTTGATTCGTATACGTTATTGAATTACTTTGTTTCATGGTGCTGGCAATCATTAAAACATTTCGAACAAAAAAAACCATTGCTAATATTCTTATAGGGGAAGACCCAGCATCAGTCAGAAGGTGAGAGTAAAGAGCAGACAGTCTTGGATGTGGGAAAAAATATTGATACTAATAATACAGCCACAGATAATGGCGATAAGCCACCAGATCGACCGAGTACTATAAATCAGGTACCGATGAAGGACTTAAAGTGTATTCGAATGAGTCTACAAACAAAAACGCACATAGAGATACCTTTGCTTTACCCCCCCTTTTTCTACTGCTTTGGTTTAAAAAAAAAAAAAGAAGAAAGAAACAAATTACAAAACATATGTTGTATCAAGTATCAAAATTAAGCTGAGAATGCTCTTTTCCTCCCCAATCCTTGTGTAGAGAGTTATTAGAAATCCTAAGATAATGTATTGTATCCTTAATTCTCCATCATACATGGTAACTTATTTGGGTTGTGGATTGTACTAATGATGTTAAGCATGTTATGGTTTGCTCACGTTTATTTTACGTACTACTTTTACTAAGAATGCTTTATTTAATAAATGAAACAAAAACTAAATTACTAACTCAATTGCAAAAAACAAAATTTCATCTGTAGGATGACATAGAGTCCAGTTTGGATTCGATGAAATGGGAAACACTTAGTAATGAATCGAAACGCACTCCAGATATTGATCCAATCGACTTGGAAAAATATCAGGTAACAAAAACACAAATTCTACTTATATCTGTATTTATCTTTTTCTCTAATGCTTGCTCTATGTCAGTCCAAAAAAAAAAAAAAAAAAAAAACAAGAAAAAAAAATTATTGTGATTTTGTGAATAATGTCAATTTTTTTCTCTTTCTATTCTCCTGAAACAATATGTGTATACATATTTTTTCATTGAACATTTAAAAAATATTCCTCACATAAATAATCACCAATATCCACCACCACCACCACTGTTATTGTCATTGTGCTTGATTTGGCGAAATAAAATTAAAATTGGTGTTTAACTAACCAGCAAAGCATCGCAATCATGAATACGAATCTGCAGGATATTCAACAAGATATCCATAGATTAGCAACACAGCAAAGTCAAATACAAGCGCAACACTTGCAGGCACAACAATTGATACAAGCCCAACAAATTGCAAATATGTTGCACCAGGTAATACATTAAGTAATACTAAATTCGAAAATTATTGAAAAATGGAATGTACTTTATAATTTTTTATACGGTATTGGAGAAGTATCAGTTGTTCTGTTGTTTGCACATTTCAACGAAGAATATATTCTGTTCGTTTGGTGGCCCATTTGTTTTCATGTGGTTTTCTGTGTAATTTGTTATTTATCGTTGTTTTTGTTTTCATTATATCTTTTTAAGAGGATTGCACCTTATGATGTACTCGTCTTATTGTGCGGTTTGAATGACTATTAATCACACCATTCATCAATTTCCAAAAGCGATGTTATATTAAATGCAGAAATATTATACGAAAATAGCCAGAAAAATAGTACCTTTTCGGATTTGTTCAATTGGGATAAGAAATCATATGTAAGCAATACGCAGAAAAATTGTGATGAGTCAAAAATGTGTAAAAATGTGTAAAAATTCGAAGAGATATTGGACATACGTCCCCGGGTTATATTATCAACAACAAATTTTGGGCGAAAGAATTCCAATCCCTTTGCAGAAATTTCACATTTCATTTTCTTGCGTCTTGAGGGGGTTTCATGTTCAATCTCCGTTTTATCAACTTTCATAATTCAGATCGCCCCCGACTCAATGCTAAAAGAATATTCTTCTCTAAATTCGCCGTTTAGAGTCGGCATAAAACTGTAGGTCACATCCACTCGTGAAAGAACATTAGCACGCACAACACGGGGGAAGAAGTTAGGCCCAGTTCTGTCACGGACTATCGAGCTATCGCTATTATATTAGGTGTCTTGAAAGGAAATCCATTATTTTTTCCCGAAATTCAAAGCCGTATTTAATATGGCAAAAATGGTCCGATTTATGTCATTTTTTTTACCATTTTGATTGTTATGCAGCTCTCGTCACTACTGCGGAAAAACTGAGAGAGAGTCCTGTTTCACAAGCATCTCTTGAGGAGAACTTTTCATCAGCAAAATCGTTCGCCATAGATAGGAATAGGTTATAATCACTTGTTGCTAGGTCCGGACTACGAGGTGGATGCTTAAAGACCTCTTAAACAGTCAGGACCTTCTGGCGAGTGGCTTTTCATGTGCGTGGCCTGTTGTCCTGTAGAACACAATTCCTCTCCGGATTAAGATTTTTTTCGTATGAGATCAGCTCAGTAGTCAACAACAACAAGACCTGCCTGGCCGTTAATCCTCTATTTGCACCGACTCTGCACAACTGTTTTCGCTTCACGCTGTCGTAAGTGATTCACTACCCCCTTAAAAATGGGTCGACGTTGTTGCGATTCAGATGTGATTCGCAGATGTGTACGTACTCATACATCGAACTTCCTTTTGTATCCAATCTTGTTCAAATGATTTTGTGCAAGTCGAAGCAGACTGGACAATTTCCATTATTTTATCGACATTTTCGAGAATTGGTCTTGCAGAGCGTGGTGGCATCTTTGACATCTTTGAGTTGCCGGAAATAGAACTACGCATGTTTTACTGTATCAGGACCATAAACATCGATTCAATCAAATTGAATTCTCGTTCATGCCATGCGGCAAACTTTCAAATAAGATCCTTCTTTCTCTATGTTTATGAGCATTGCCAGTTTAGAACAGTATAGACTGCTAACCAACTTGGGTGGGTCTTTTAAAATCTTACAAATGGGAGATGTTATTTTGCATTCATCACTACTTGCAAGTAACACAAATTATTCTAAGAAAATCTAATCTTATCGTATTATAGCTTGTAAGTGAAAAGTGTTTGAAAATACGCACAAACCTAAAACTAAAACCGAACCTAAAGGTAGACGTAAGTAATAAATGATGTCGTAGTCTGCAAACATAAAATGAATGTAGTCACAACAACAAAATAATATAGTCCACAACATCCTCTATCGTAAACTAGATCCCATTTTAAGGCAATTGTATTGCTGAAAGTACTACCCCATTGATAATTCCTTCGTAATTAACCCCGCAATTCATACCGTATAAACTGCAAAATTTACAATAACTCAAAACTTCTCGTCATTGATTTAGAAAGATTTAGACTTCTTTAATTCTGCATGACCTATTTGTTTCTTGTTTTCTTTTTTGAGTTGTTGATATATTTGCCCACAGTTACCGTAGAATGTTGTATCTAATAACGACGCAACGGAAAAGCATTCGTTCTCATTGATTCATCTCATTAGAGCTACCATATTTACAACTTGGTCATAAAAGCACTAAACTCACGATAAAATTAAATAAAAATAATGTTCGCAGTCCTGCTCATCTACTTGTATGTAGTTTTTTGCAAATAACGCAAATTAACTCCACTTCAGTGACTCTACAGTTCAATTACGGACTAATAAAACGCTCTTTAAACTATTCTGTTTTTCCTCAACTCAATCTATTCAGCTTTTGTTCGAAATGTGCTTACAATGAAATTCTGTCCTACTCCTTTGCGTCAAATGGTCCTCGTCTATGTATCGCTTTATGATTTTACTTTTTCCTTTTTTCCCATGATTATTTTTTTATTTGTGTACCCTTTTGACATATTATATTTATTTTAAAAATATAAAGCAACCTTATGGTTCCCAGCAACATATTCCTGGCCAATATCAACGCCAGCCATTACAACAGAGTTTCGGGTCCACACCTCATCTTCCACAATCGTACAACTCTCCCAGTGCATACAACTCCCGTCCGCCTAGTCGTGATCCCTATCAACAGCAGCAGCAGCAGCAACAACAGCAGCAGCAGCAACCGCAACCAATTCAGTATATAAATGAACACGGTCAATATGTCACCCAGCATCCCATATCAATGCAGCCACAGAATCAATCGCCTTATATGCAACAACCTCAAAATCAGCCAGCATCCTTATACTCTCGTGCAGGCGTTGATATGAACAGCGGCATAGGTCAATACGAGAATGGTGGTTATAATCCATACGGCAGCACACAAATTCACCATCCACAATATCCATTGGAACAAAATCAATTCCAATCACATCAACAATATATCAGCCGTCCACCAGAATACGATGACTACCCGCCACCTCATCGTGGCAGGGATCCGAATTCCCCGCAGTCAAATCAATTTTATTTGCACGAAACGTCACCACAGCCAACACAACGAAGAACATGGGCACAATCGGCAGCAGCTCACCACGAACAACAGCAACAGTATCAACCGCAACCAATGCAATTGGTTGATGTGAATGCATGGCAATCACAGCCTCTAACTCAAAAAGCTGTAGATACCCGTACTTGGAAATCATCAACTCCATCCTCGAATAGTCAGAGCAGTAGTGGAAGTGGCGCCGGGTTTATGTTACATCAAAACGGAGGCAATGATTACGGTCATCAGGAGAAATCCTATCAGAATCTATTCCCCGTACATTCAAGCCCTCAGCACAGACAAACACCGCCGAGGTCAATGATGGGTAATCACAGGGTAAGAACTGCTTCTGTAAATTGGTTCATTCTTTTACACATGCATCATCACCATTGCAGGAAAGCCGCCAATTGAAGTCGTCGCCAGCTCCGCCTCCACCAGATGATATGGCGCCCCAGAGTATATGTTTCATTGGAGACGAAGATGATGTTGTAGATCAAATAGAAATGCATATAGAATCGATGCCTATTCGCAAGCTTTCAGAAGTTAATCATAGTATGAGAGCACAACAAAAACATGGAGATTATGAAAATGACATCAGTTTGAGTAAGCTGAACATAACGAGTGGTAGCTTAACTTACAGGATACCATCTCCATCAAGACCGTCATTGAATGCTAATAGTTTTCAGGTAAGCATTAATTAGTTTGCGCTAATGTTTATGCTTCGAATCATTTTAATAATATTCCAGGATCCACAAGAAGACTCAACGATTGAGAAGGGATTTTATATTTCCTTTGATAATGATCAACCGAAGCGACCAAAACCGCCGCTACGGGCGAAACGATCACCCAAAAAAGAGAAGAGCTTAGACAGTGTAGAAAGAGGACAATTGCAGAATAATTACGAATGCAACGGTTTGTCTGTCAATAACATATTTTCGATTTTGATTTATGACCTTTTTTTGTTACTACAGAGCTTCAGCGTAATAATAGTTTTGAAAACAACAAAGCTACTTACAACAAATACACAGACTCGCCTATACAGCTGCGGCAGTTGACTGAAAATCAGGCATTAAATACAGTCGATAGACGTCATCTGGAGGATGTGACAAATCAACAGCAACAGTCGCAGAACTCAACTCAGCAGCAACAGCAGCAGCCCCAATTACACAGTACAATAAGTTTATCCCGTTTAAGTGAGCCGAAAGAAAACAAGGCGCTAGTAATTGGAACGGAGTTGTCCAATTTGGATCCAGTAAAATAAAATGTTTGTTTCATAACTATGTTCGAATGTAATGAGTAAATTTATTTTAAGGAATCTGTCGATGAGATGGAGCGTAAGAAGGAGAAAATCATGCTTCTTTCACTGCAGCGACGCCAGCAGCAAGAAGAAGCAAAAGCGCGTAAAGAAATAGAAGCAATGCAGAGACGAGAGAAAGAGCGTGAGAAAGAAGACGAAAGGGCACGTAAGAAGGAAGAGCAAATGGCTAGACGGGCGGCTATTTTGGAACAACATAGACTTAAGAAGGCTATCGAAGAGGCAGAACGAGAGGGTAAAACGCTTGACCGAAGCGACCTTCTACTGCAAAAGCACTTAGCCAGCCAGCAGCAACAGAGTCCGGCAGCTCCAAGATTACGTACACAAAAAGTGGCTCGTCCCCGGCCAAAAACAATTCACGTCGAAACTGGCTCCGTTGATATTAGCGAAGCTTCCAGTTTGGCATCAAGTAGAGGCAAAAAGGGATCTAGCACGAACCTAACAGGTACGCTAGCGTCGCGCACAGGTAATGTGTGGTCTTTGTTTTGTTCCACGTAGATGTATTTAGCATTTAGCAAATACCCAAATGTTTATCTAGCAAATGTATATACATAATTGTTGTTTGAATTTTTTCTTAGTGAATAATATTTATTTGTTATTTTTTTTACAATTTGTTTTCCGTTTCTTTTTGATTTCTTTCCTTAAATTATAATTTGTGTGTGGATTGTGATGAACCAATGAACAATAGGTTATGGACAATTGAGTTCCAATTCAATGCGAAGGGACTTTTATAGAGGCTCACAAGACTCGCTAGCAATTAAAGGTAATTTCGTTATCATTTTCAGTTATGGTCATTTCATTCGCATTAAGTTTACAATTATGATATTATATTTGTTTGTCTTTATTTTTTGAGATTTTTGTCGTAGCATTCCAAGTAGATACTTTGTGTTTCATGTGGTAGAAGCATGCCTACTAATTCCCTAATAATGGTACACAAGAATTTAATTGCATGACGTATATAGGATTACTTATAAATAAAATGTAACCCACTAAGAATATAAACATATGTGACATTTTCTCTCAACAGAATCGCCGGATGAATATCCAAGCACAAGTTCCACGCCAATTGGCCGTCGGGGGTCTTATAAAAACTCTAGAGGTTGGTGGAGGGTGGTCTTTTTTGTCTTATTCCCTATCTGTTTCGCTCATTCTTGAATCTTTTACTTATAACTTCCCCATTCGTAAAATGATCTTCTTTTATGCTTTTTTTGTTTTATTTCTATATTTGGTTATTTAAAAAAAAAACCGCTTAAGTCTTTAGTGTTCCCCTAAAGACAGTTAAATGAAATGTTTATTAACACAAATGCAATTTAAAAGCTGCTGGATGTGGTTTTATGCATATGACATGTACACGTTTTATTTGTTAATTAAAGAGAAGAAAAAAACACGTTTGCATGTCTCCATTGTTTTGGCATAAAAGCATGCTAAATAAAATAACACAACACAGTATGGAAGTGATGAGAAAAAACCAGACGCGCACGGTAGAGTTTCGAAATTTGTAGTTTCAAAAACCCTTCGCTGGAATTTCGGAAATAGAAGTTATGTTGGATGCCAATATTAAATGTATACGATTTCGTAAAATCCTGGTTATAATACTGCAAAAACAAAATCTTTCAAAAGCTTTGCAAGTGATTCATTAATTCAGTACATTTAATTTGACTTTTGGAATTTATAACTGTCATAGAACTTTAATAGAATAAATCAATTGTTTTCATAATTAACTTTTGTTTGAGACAGATAATTATTTCACATATGTCTTCAACTTGGTGAAACCCTTTTGAATCTACATTCGGAGTGCTTTGGTTAACTTCTTTAACAAACATTCGCGTTATGCCCGCTGTTGCTCGTATCATGAGTTTTATGCCAACTCTGAATAGCGAAGTTTGAGAAGGGTTTTTTGTCAGTCAGTTTGTCAGTAACTACTGCGAGGTGTTGCTGAAAAATATGAAAATAGTTCTCTGACTGGAGTCGAAAGAACACATTCTGTAGAAATCGAAATTTATATGAATACACATTTGATGAATTTCTTATCATTTGAAATTTGTTTAACTCACCGTTTCATAGTGTGTGCTTTTCCACGTCTTATTCTTCTATTAAATTGAGGCTTTTCCAATTACCAACCAAAGCAACGTGCTTTGTCTTTGAAGGTCTAAGCTTTAAAAGCAGTGCACTTTTTAACATATTTAGTATCTTCATATGATTTAATTCATTGCAGAACCCTGTAAAATAGTTTTATCAATTACTCTACATCTTAAACGAACATGTGCATATTTGTTTTCTTTAAACGTAGTCTTATACTAGATAAAACACACGATTCCATTGCATAGTCACCAAATTATTCGTTAGTTTTCTAATTTTGGACTGTACATTTCATTATTTTCATTTTCGACACCACTCACAGTAGTATAATATTCTCTGCACAGAATTAAACAAAAGTATTCACCATTTACCCTTCGTTATCTGATTTATGTGCTTAATACACTTTACACAAAACTTTTTAAGTATCGCTCATGTTCGAGAACTACCAAATGATTAATTGATTCAACACTGCGTGCAGCATACGACCCATTTGATGTATAACGTACTAAAATGGGGATTTATCAAAAACCTTTCTTGATGGACAAAAAAACCTATTTATGAAAGTCCGAATTGTTATGACATAACAACATAATAACGAATTTTTACATGGAAATCAGCCCATAACCTGATAAAACATATTATTTGTTAATCTAGCCATAATTGCGCACATATACTCACAGTTCCATTTGTAGTCAAGTGCTATTTTTTGGAACGATAAAGTTAACAATTTTTTTTAATCCTTAGAATGTGTGAAAACTTTGAACTTAAGTAAATACTTGAATTTTACTTATTTATTAAATTTATTACAATCACTTGTACATTAACAATGGACAAAGGCCCAATAAGCTAAGAAATATATAAAAACTTAAATTATTGTTTACGGGCGCGGTATTATTAATAATTTACCAGCAGTTATTATTCATCCTAAAATATGAAAAATTATAGTAAAGTATTAATTCAGTGGTAATGGTCCGTTAATAAGGTCATGTTAATTACATTTTGTTAACATATTTGTTTTTTTTTTCAACACATGCCTTTATTTATAAATAAAAGTAAACTAAATTCTAGCACACAAAAATCTCATATCTATTGATTATTTAAAATTTATGTTTCATAAAGTAGGTAAAGAGTTAAATATATGAAGTTTTTTTTTAATTTTTTTTATATGTCCTTGAAATATAAATACCATTATTTGCAATATACATCCAACATCAAAAAATACTAAATTATTAGAAAAACAACAAAACAAACAAACTGTGGGCCTTTTTCCAGAGCCAACTGTCGAACGAGGTCGCACAATGTCACGTATATCCGTTGCTAAAGGAAGCACTCTTAATTTTCGGGGTCGAAAGTCGAATTCGCTTATGAATTTGTGCGGTAAGACTGAAAGCGAAGAATTACTACATATTATAAATACTCCTTTCCATTTTCTTTATTTTCATTTGTTTGTCCTATCTCTAATACTTATTTGCATTTGGTCTTTTGAAATTTACATTTTAAATTTAAATTTGAAAGAACCATCTTATTTAGTGGCAAGCTTTGAAGCTTTGGATTTTGATTTAAAACGGCATACTTGGTACGATGGAATCTAAGTACGTATGAAAAGAACAGGGGTTGATACCCCATTGACTATAACCATTACCTCATAAAAGGTATATCTAATATAGCAGTCGATGATCGCTATTCCACCGAACTCACAGTCAAGAATGAATGAAAAATAAAAGTGAAGAACACATTCAGATAAACTCCTTTGTCTAGCAATAAACTAGGCTATAATTCATAGAAAAAAAAGCAAAAACATTGTTTTTATTTCCGGCATATCTGGTTTATTGCTATTGTCTATATTTCTATTACAAAACCCCAATGGTGTGTATATATTAATAACGATCATTGTTGTTCTAATGGGACTGATTCTTGTTAAAATTTATCACGATCGACGGAGAAAAAAAGGATAGATTCCTTATTTTTCTTTTTATTAATTATTATCGCCTTATTAATGTTTAAACGAAATGTTTTCACCGAAATCGTTCCAACCAGGATATGCCTAAGCATAGATATATGTACGCATATCTGTCTATTTTAACAACGTACATATTTTCTTGTCAATACCAAATGCCAATTCAATTCATTTCAGGCTAACACAACATTATTTTCTTTCAATTTACTTTGTTTTTACTTTTGTAAGTTGTTATTTTGCACATCATTTAATTTTTCTCTTCGGTTGTGGGATTTTATAATATATGTTGTTGTACATTGCAATATTCATATCGCATACAATTAGTAAAAGATTTCTTATATTTCTTAGTAAAGCTTACATTGATACGTTACAAAAATTATTGCCGTATATTTTGAATGGTTGTTTGATTATACTCAATTGTTTATACATTCAGTAGAGGAAAAGGGATTTTTTATCACTTACTACTTGTAGGACGTGTGAACTTTCTTAGAATAATTGCACGACATAATCTTTGCTTATAATACACAATCTACTATTGTTGTTTAATGTAAGGAACCCTTGAAAACAGTCAGTGTTTATATTATTGATGGGCCCATTCTCTTATCTAATGAAGGCAATACTAATGTCAGCTTTTAATTGATCTACATACCTTACGAATTCGTTCTAAGGCCCTGTTTCCCTTGACACTGTGTACTGATGCAACAATTTGACAATCGTTCGGTCTTAAATATGCGTTTAAATCTGAAGCGTATATTTATTAAATGATAGGAGCGTGCAAAGTACATTTATTATTGTTTTGTCGTTAAGTCATGTTTTGTTTTTTCAACTTTAGTTTTTGTGCCACAGACGTTCTTGTTTTTCAACGTAATAAGTTCTAAATGGAATTTGAATTAAGCTTTGTTCTGGCAGAATAAACACTTAAAATAATAAGATTATCATTTCACATTTTAGGATTGTTTTTTTTTTTTTGTTTTACTCTCTTCTTAATATAAATTTGGTTTTAAAAGTGAATCAAACTTCGAGGTTTGCATCGAAAACTAATTTGTGTCAGAAAATACACATATATTGTGTACGTGTCAAATATTTCAATAAATGCAACTCAAAACATGATAAACGAGCAAATATGTTTGTTGATTGTGGTAACGAGATACTGCACATAATATTTGAGGCATGTAACTTGTTAACTTTAACCTCGCTCATAGAGTATCTTACTTTTCCTCGAAACGAGTTAAAAATCAACACTGTTCCCGTCAGCTGCAAGCTTCTGATTTGAATAGCTTCCAAACTCAATTCACATGAAGTTTGATCAAAATGTTACACTGTGGTCTACAAGCATAGTTGACGGAAACAGCGTTGGGTTTTAAGTGACTATGAGGGAAGTCAAATCAGGGACTTAATTAATCCCTCCTCGTAGTACGACAAGTGTAGTAACATGATTGAATACACATATAATTTAAAAATTGTCCCTTCGATCTGTATACTTTACATACTTAAGGTTTTGAGCTCCTTGCTAGTTAAGCACTTTGTCCATGTAGATTATGAAACAAAAATATTCAACTTCAAAAGTCTCTATTCGAGTTTTGCCATCAGGTCAAGCGTATAATGTTAGATGTATTTGTCGTGAAAAGTATTTAAAATAAAGTTTGATGCACTTCATAACCAAACATAAATCCATTGCTTTTCCCTCATATACTAAAAAAACATCATGATGAAATTAAATTTAAATAAACCGAAACTAACTGCTTGAAGCCTAACTCCAATTTTTCTCTTTTCTCTTTATTTTTTTTATTCTCATTTATTTCAACAAATTCGAAAAAAATCAAATCAATACACACAAAAAAAACATAAACCATTACTCATGAAACGGATCTATTACACTATGAAACTGTACAAACCCAAAACCACGGTGTGATAATTTAAAAAAAAAAACAACAACAACAACAAAAAAACATTAAAATTGCAAATGTACATACGAACAATCTTTTTCAAACAATCCAAATTGACTGGTGTGTGACCGAAAAATGCTATCCGCTTTTCTGGCTAGATACAGATTCAGGCCTAGGACGTGCTACACCACCACGACGCGCACCTTCTCCTGGAATGGGCCCATCAGGTAGGCACTTGCCATCGCCATCTGGACCGGGTTCATTGCCACCCGGACTGGTGTCGAAACGGCGTGTCTTTGACGACGGATCCAGTGATATATCTTCCTCGAATCCAAATTCA
Source organism: Eristalis tenax (assembly GCA_905231855.2). Taxonomy (NCBI): domain Eukaryota; kingdom Metazoa; phylum Arthropoda; class Insecta; order Diptera; family Syrphidae; genus Eristalis; species Eristalis tenax. Next base: position 33,518,573 of record HG993125.1, on the reverse strand, counting down.
ATGATGGAATATTCGGGTTTGTATAGTAAAATGATTTCTATTTCATTCATTTATATCAAACGAAATATGTTCTTTTGAAGAGTTCATTTGTTTATACACTATTTATACTTTTATTTGCCTTATTTGTTTGTGATGTTACTGAGTTAAAATTCAAATTATATTATTGCGTTACTTGTTATGTTGTTTGCGTAATGTCTACCATTGTTTGTGATGTCAGAATTTCTTGCATTTCAGTTTTTATTTTTTATATATTTATTTTTATTTTTTGACAGTACTTTAATTTAGTCACATTTCCAGCTATCGCATTAAAATAATATAAGTTTAACTAAATCCTAATACCCAAACACTTTATTCCTTTCATTTTATATTTTCTTTCAATTTCAGTCGCTTGTAATCAAACACATGTAATAACATTATTTTGTACGCTTTTAGGTCCGAAACTTTATAAACAACCAGCGGCCAAATCAAATCGCGGCATCATTTTAAATGCTGTTGAATATTGTGTGTTTCCGGGCGCTGTGAATCGTGATGCCAAACAAAAAGTCCTCGAAAAGATCGCCAGGTCAGAGGCAAAACACTTCCTGATATTGTTCCGGGATGCCGGTTGTCAATTCAGGGCTCTATACAGTTATATACCCGAAAATGAGCAAGTATTCAAATTATATGGTACTGGGCCTAGTCAAGTTGATGAAGTCATGTTCGATAAGTTTTTTAAGTAAGTTCGAATACACTAACACACATATACAATGTTTGACTCAAATAATGCAATAAATGCAATTTTTGCAGGTATAACTCAGGCGGTAAATGTTTCTCACAAGTGCATACAAAACATCTGACAGTAACAATCGATGCATTCACAATACACAACTCCTTATGGCAAGGGAAGAAAGTCCAACTTCCAAGTAAAAAAGACATGGCTTTAGTTATTTGAATTCAAATTGAGTTACATACATTATAAACAAAATATTAATTTTTCCTAAAAAAAAACTTTGAGGAATAACATCGATAGCACGCAGAAAGCATCAAAGTGAAGAAGCGGTAATAAACTAAAAGTCTATATGCATATGCGTTCATAAGGAATGCAGATTAAAACATTGTTCGTGTCGACCATTTAATTCTTAATTACAATTAATTAAATTATACAATTTACATAGTAATACACTGAATGAGAAACTGAAAAGAGAATTATTAACTGAACATAACAAAGAAAAAGTCCCTCCTATCCCCGGTCGCAAGAGATTTCCTATTGAATATTAGGAAGGAAATGATCCCATTTACATAAAATCATTACAACTTATCTTTGATGGAATGAAATGAATATTCAACCAATTCTTCCTTGATTTACAGTTATAAGTGATTCAGTATAAGAATATGATTCAGTAATTTGTATTCAATTGCAACTAATTTATTTTTTTTTTAAATGCCTTACCTGAAGAAAAGAAATATTTTGAAAGAATTTTTGGTAAAGAAAAATTATATCCATCCGTTTTTTTTTTTTTCTCCAGCTTGTTATATTTTGATTTATTTTCATATAAATTGCTTGCAATTTATGTACACAACATCAATATATATATTCTCTTCTTATTTCTGTAATTAATTTAATTTTTTTATATTGGATATGTTATATTTTTAAAATAGTAAAATTATTCTTTTAACCAAATTTTAAATATAACAATTTTTGTATGAAATATATGGAAGAACACTAACGTTCCGTTTTTTAATAAGTACAACTGCCACTTCTCGTATTTATCTAGCTGAGATGCTGTTTAAAAACGAAAAACAACAAAAAATTATGACACAGAACTGATACAGAATATGAAGGTATTGAAGTGAATTGTCGAGCGTATATTACGTCCTCATTTTAATCACGTATGCATGAACAAATCTACATGAATCGTTTTGGACGAGGTTTTTTTGTCTTTTGATGTCTCAAAAAAAAAAAAGTTCTTAAATGTTACAGTTTAATTTCTAAATGCAATTTAATGAAGATTTTTTTCAAAATTCGTTCTCAAAATTAGAAAATAAGTTGTACTTCATGTATATAAAACAGTCTAAAAAAGAAAATACTTTTGCTTACCCATTTTAGAGGTCAAAATATTTTTTCTTTAAAATTGCATCCGCATTGTTAACTCATTAGTATACATTTCCGTATTTATAGTTTCAACCTTAAAATTATACAGCGCATACACATTAGGTTATCTTCCGGATAATTGATTTAATTGTGGCGGATCTCAACGATTCCAAAAGTTGATAATGATGATACAGGTAATTTCATTATTACCCGATATACATCGGATAGTTAAGTAAGTGAAATAAATCAAAAATCTCTCTTGAAATCTGCCACTATCCAAATCAGGCTGCAGTGTTTTTTTTTTCTATTGGCACAACTTTATGCACTGTTATGTTGGGTTTTAAATTATTGACCTGGACATATTATCATTACTTACGTATTGCATTCGTTTAAAAATTATTCACTTCATTTTTAAGTAAAGCATGGAAGACTTTGAAGAAGTATATCAGCTATAGTTGAGTTCAGTTTAAACTAATGGGTCCGTTTCTCTAGCCTAGAAATATACATAACTACAAAACGAATACGCTGGCAATTCCGTTCATATCTTACTCTGACATAGACTTACATTCCGATCGGACACAATTTCAGAAAAACAACAGTACTAACACAAACTATCGTATTAAACCAGTGAAATAGGCTTAACAATTTATAATGAACAATAATACATTCTCGTGAAAAACAACACAGATCATACAAATCGAATGATATCCATTTGACTCGCATTAAGACAAATTCAGAACACGTACGAAAATTTCTCTTTCGGAATTACCACCACGATAAGATAATTTGTATCAAGTTTATTTATTCTTTGTTTGTTTATTTTTTTTTTTTTTTAAGTGAACTCTCTAACATCTAATTCATTCATTAAGTCAATAACTGTATTTCATTTAGTCTTAAATGAATAATAACAAATTTTAGTTCTTAAACGAAAGACTCATATGGGAAATCTACATATACATACATATATATATATAAATAAATATTAATTGTATAACGATAAACGTATTGCTTTTGTATCGTCTGAATTTGTTCGTTTTCGTAGGATATGAATTAATTTTAATTTTATATTCGAGTTTTTAATTTACTAATTTGATGGTTTTTTTTTTATTTATATATGACATACTCTAATTTACTAGTAGTTACATGTATACAATTAAAGAATATTAAACAATAAAAAACAAATTAATTATTGAAAATTGACTTACATTTATTTTTGCAACTTGAATGAAGTGACAACAAAAAATAATACGCTTGATGCGACTTTGAATTGTTAATGAATTGAATGAATACGGTATGAATAAAGAGGAAAAAATATAATTGATCAAAAATATTTGTTACACAAGCGAACTATAGTTTTTTTCCCACTCTTTTTGTTATATAAATTAATTAATAAAGACAAATTAAAAACTAATGCATTTTAATAAAGTTTCAAGCATATTTAACTACGATTTGACTTCATATGCTACGACCTGAATAGAAATACACGTTAGAAAATAGGACAGGAGGAAATATGTGCTGTTTCTCCTGCAGATCGAAATGAATTTTGAGATTTTATGCTTATAGTTTTATATCTTGTCTTAAATTCTTATTAAAGTATAGAATCAGGTGAGATCAAGCAGCAAAGCCGTGGCAAAAGACGCGAGTCGTGTACATTTTTATCAAACAAATTCTCCCTGTTTCCCTGTCTAAAAGATGTAATTCGTACTATCCAGGTATCAATTCAGCACTAAAGATACCAAAATTATGTTATAACTCAGAGAAAAATATTGCATCACAATCGACAAATGCAATTTCAAAGGCTCAATTAACTTGGCCCGTAGGAAGGGTTACATGATTTGTCTTTCTTTATGCCAGATTCTCATTACTCAGTCTTATTACATTGTATGGTCACTTACACATATCGAGTGTTGTGCAAGTGTTTGACATGTCTGTCATTTAATATACCCATTATAATATTCTCAACGTCATTTCGGATATTGACCTTGTCTGTGAGAAAAGTCGAATACATAACCGCAAACTCTACGAGCTGTATCCAGATGCCAATGGACGACTTGGTTGCATCGAGGGAAGGAATACCTATGCTCCGTTAGGAGGAGCCTCCTGGTTCAAGGATCAGAGGACAATCGAATCTCGGGTATAACAAGTACTATGTCACGGCGGATGCAAGCTCGACAGTGATGAGAGACAGTTATAGCTCAGCCTTAGGCCTCAAGGATGGGTATAATAAGTACTATGTCACGGCGGATGCAAGCTCGACAGATGCAAGGAGATAGCTATAGTTCAGCCTTATGCCCCAAGGATGGATGGCAAGTAATCAAATCTCTAGTCGGCAGAACACCGGAAACCCTGGTATTGCTCTAGGGTTGGGTGTCTTGACACGTTATTATGTTAATGTTGCTTTACAACGTTTTCCATATATGTACTAAGAATCTGTAGATGACTGTTGATAGAATTGTGGCTGTGTTCCTAATAATATTTAAATGGTAATTTTATTTTTCGTGCTACACAATGGCGTTTAAACATACATTCTTACAATCATATTAAGCTCTACCCAATCGTGAGAGAAATGAGAGGTAAGCTAGGCAATGAGTCATCATCATGATCTGCAGTAGTCACGTGTTCTATAAATTATTAATAATACTGTAAATCACGCATATAAGAAAGGATAAGGACGCATAAGGAAAGCATTTTCCCATTAGACTACGTGTTATATTTATTTCATATAGAAATACGCCTATAAGAAAAACGCGTATAAAAGTAAGAACATTTGAGGCAAAATGGTGCAAATTGCACACAAAGATGTCTATAAGTTTGAACTACAAATAGAACTAAATTCAAGCTTAACGAATATAAGTTAACACGAGTGCCCCAAATACGTTCGGTTCTGTGGGAACTAAATTTTCTCACATTAGTGCATAGACATAGCGTCAGCAGAACGCAGTCAACACCGGTGTGCGAACCGAACGTGGAAGTAATACAGATGCAGCGTCTAGGCAGCACATAGGGTTAAGTTACATTTAAGGTAATTGTATGTTAGATGTAAGCTAGAAATATATTTTCAATAAACGCGGGATCACTTATTGTTTAGCCTCCAAAGGAAGAGGATGTCTTTGAATAATTAACTATAATGTCAAATCGAAAGCAATGAAAATGACAATAAAGGCTGATTGTCTAAATATTCACGAAGACGAAGAAAACAACAACTGCTTTGGGTAGATGAAGAAGAGCTTCTTAATAAAATCGTGGAAGCTGAAAATGATGTGGATCTTTTGATCAAACTGCTCTGTTACCAAAGCCAACACTAAAAGAAGCTGTAAATTTGTTGTTCTTCATTTTGAAGCAGTATTTGTGCAGAGTAGGTGATATGTGGTTTCAGCCTCTTCTTCTTGCTTATACAGAAGTCATAAGGGCCACCAATCCTGCGGGCAATTGTTCAGTGTCCGGTTATGACGACTGAGTGAAGATCTGCTACGTCTAAGCCGGTTGAGTGATCGTTTGAGATTAAGTGCTGGCCATATTCGGGGTGTTTGTGAATACATTTTCCGTATTTCTCCCAATTAGAGAAATACTTCGGGGGGAATTTTATTCATAATAGATATGATTTACTTTGTTTTGAGGTATGTGATACATTCTACCCATTTACGGTGAGTAGTGTATCTTGAGTAGATGGGAGGCTGGAGCGATTGGCATTGAAGGTGGAACTCCTCCTAGTGTTAGGGAGGAGGATGTACCACACCTAGCGAGTTCATCGACGGTACAATTGGCCGGTATGTCACTTGACATTGCCCAGGGACTTAATTGCGGCCTCAGTCATCCGCATAGATGGTAACATCGCTTTGGTATTGCATTGTGCTTGAGCCAGGACAGTGCCTCTTTTATCCGGGTGCCTCTATCTGCCGGGAAGACGCTGCAGTGATTCGGTAGCTACAGGGAGATAGCAATATTATGGCCTTTCGATTAGACTCCGTTTGTGAAGATGCGCAGGCGACCAGCCATTGTTGGGTTATCATCTAATCTGACCTCGAGGGGATGCTGGTAGAGAATTTCTTCTCGATGATAGTTTGGGCGGTGTCGGTGTCTTTGAGAAGGAAGATAATTCGTTTAGAGTGGCCGAATGTGAGTTCGTACCAGTCTGTGCTAGCTGCTAACTGTTTACTGAAAATGTCCAGTGGTGTAAGATTCTTATATCTCTCATTTACACTTGCCTATAACCTGTTTTTGTCTTTATAACTGATTCGAAAACAGTTTAATAAATCTTTCGAAAATTACCGTATTCAATATATACCGGCATATTCTCACTCCATAATAAAGCACAATTGATGAAAAGTGTACCTTCTGAAGATCAATTCTTTATTTTCGAGGAAAAGAATACAAGCTCGGAAGAACTAAATAAATTATAAATGTGAGTAAGTATAAAATAAATTGGTGAATACTTTAAGAAGCATTTAATCACAAGTTGTCCATGGTTGCGAATGGTGCAGTTAGTTCTTTATTGGGATAGCATTGATACGTGCGTCCAACTTGCCCACTTCCTTCTGGATGGTTTCCAAATTTTGTGCAAATGTCTCTTGAACGGAATGCAGCAAACTTTTGTTGTTTACTAAGCTATGAGTAATATTGTTTTGAGTCTCATCGATTTCTGCTATAATTTTCGCAAAGTTCATTGCTGAAACAATAAAAGTGGGCACGATTAATTGGTTACTAATAAAATATCATATAAATGTTTCCCATTTACCATATTTATGCAAAGATTCCAAAGCCTGCATTCGCTCTATTATGTCAGGTAGAATCTCAGCTACGGTTTCGGTTTTCTTGGCCATGTCATAGAGTTCACATACTTTCTGATCTCTCTTTGCGTCGTCAGCAGAACCACTAGTTTTCTCAGCAATAGCATCCATTTTCGTACCCAAACTTACTAAGCGGGCTTCGATTTGGTCTAATTGGTTTGGTTGAAGTAAAGCTGCCTTTGTACTCAGTTGACGGACAGCCTCGAGGAGATTTGAAGTACCAGTAGTGCCAGCTAGGCGGCTCAGCTTTTCAGGCTGCGCTCCAACAGCTTGTTCTAAGATATGGAGGCGGTGTTCGAGTTTTGCCACACGTGTAGACGCAGCTAAATCAGTGCCAGGTGGTTGAATAGCAGTAAGAACACCGGACTTTTTGTATTCCTCCACTTGACTGATTAAACTCTTTACTTCTTTATCGGATGCAGATGAAATTTGTTCTTTGCCTAGAACTTGTTCTAGTCGCAATGAGTCAAGCACTTTCTTTGCAGTTGAGATCACTGTGGCGACAGCATCATAAGACTCCCTCTCTTCTTTTTCAATCTTTTTATCGGCCTGCAGTGACGCTATTTCATCCATAAGTTCATTCATTTCGCATTGTAAACGTCGACATTTTTGAACTGGTGTTTCCTTTTCTCCCTCTCCAGCCAGCTCATAGTCGGTTGACCATGCCTCGTAGCCCTTTCTCAACTTCTTGCCAATACGATCGGAGAAATCGACGTTTCCTTCAAGTTGTTTTCCTCGAAACTTACCAAACGAGTCTTTCGCCGAAATGTGGAGACGTTCAATTGCTTCATTTTCAGGCTCTTCTTCATAGTAATCCGATGTTTCCGTTTCTGGAACATCTGGGGTTTCGTACACGTCGGGTTGGTCGTACGCCTAAGGTTGGGGATAAAGAATTTCAATGGGTAACATAAGTGTGAATTTCATACTATGCCCGGGAGGTTTTCGAATTTTGGATCAGCCATAATATTGATTGAGTGGGAGATATTAATTAAGTAATAGAGATATATATCTGCAAGGAATTGAAAAACTTTGTTAAAGCAAAAATGATTACTTTTCACTTGAGACACCGAAAATATTAGACACAATGACTTATATGTCAAAATGATGTCATATTCTTTCTTACTTGTCCAGCGTCATCTAGTGATGAATAGTATTTCAGCCAATACGTACTCGTTATCATAATCGATTAGTATTTGAATTTATCGATAACGTCAATGAGTTGGGAATTTATATTTCAAATAAAATAAATCTAACAAGACTAATAAATTCATTGAAATGCAATAATTTGGGTACAACTACATACAAACTTATACAGGTTATGCCGTACCAATTAACTTGAATTCCATTCGCGTACTGAATTATTAGGGTCGGCAACATTTGAGATAAGTTAAGTTCAGAGGAGTGGCACGAGCAGAGTATTGTAGTATTCGTAGGTGGAAACTATGGCGAGTCATGGGACTTTAAAGTAGAAAGTGGAGTGTTATCTTCTTCTTTATAGAGAGCCAGGCTGCCATTAAGATTCTGGCCTTTGAACTGCAAATTGGTAATATCTAATTCTTACACTTGAGTTTTAAGTGAGTTCTGTTAGGTTGTGAAGAAAATAAAATATTAAAGGAGGAATAAGATAGCGACGGCGGTGGGAATGAAAAAAGCCAAATGCATTGAAACAACTCTTCAATGAATGACAGCCGTTTTGCGCTCATCTCATAAAAGCTAGCTTAATACTCTGTGCAACCTACTAAAAAAAGTTAAGCAAGATTGTAAGATCTTGAGATATCGACTCATCTCAGAGGCATAACAAATGAAAAATGTATACTACTCACCCTGGAAAGTAATAAAAATATCAAGAAGCCTCAAATACAGTCCGCACCAATCAAGAAAAACAGTGATGAGTGGGCAGAGAGGAGGAGCAAACATTTCAGCCATTTAATGGGCAAATGTTGGTTGACGATTCAAGAAAACCCTAAAACACAATAAGGTCCATGGTAGCATTCATTTATTTATTCGAAACATAATAAAATTATTTTATTATTTTTTCAAAATTTGAACGTTTTTTTAAGATAAACATGTGCAATGGTATTATTCAAATTATTGTCCATCTGAAGCTATGACTTTTTCCCATCTTTCTGGCAATTTGTGGAACCCATCCCAAAAGAACTGCGCCGTTTTGGCAGCCAATAATGAATCAAGCCAATTTTTGATATTCTGCTCTGATGTGAACCGTACTTCAGTGAGGTCGTTCTGCAACCACTTTTGGCACGTTCGCTTAGCTAGCGCATGTTCACCATAAACTTCCACCAAAATACGATGACTTTCGGCAACAGTTTTCTTCATATTAAAATAATGAAGAAGAACTCCCCGCAAAAACAATTTTTCAGGCAGAAAGTTCAACATATTTGAGTGAAAAAAAAATTATTGTTGTTTACGCTTCAAATGAATGACATATACTGAATTGACGTACAATGGCAGTAGCTTTCCAATGCATGTTAAAATGGAATAATACAAGTTACGCCATCTCTTAGCAAACCGAGCGAACTAATAAGTTATAGATCCAATAAATAAATAAACAGATAAATAAATAAATAAGTAAATTAACAATTTTGTATGCAATAACACTATTTATTAGAAAAAAAACATGAACAAATTAAGCAATTAGAGTGACGCAAGCTCAGTAACTAGTGTATTATCAAGTAACTAGTGCATATCAGACATTTCGAAACTTCTCATTACGATTTTCAATTCTTCTAGCAACTTGAATTATGCCACCTTGTTCATGAAGAATCTGTGTTGAAAAGTCCCATGGGACATTCAACATCACTCTAAGCATTTTGTTTTGTGCAATCTGAAGTTTCTTAATGTGTGTTTTAGAGGAATTACCCCACACAGGAGAACCATAAGTAGTTATTGATTGAAAGAACCCTCTGAACAACGTAAGTTTGTTTTGACGACTTAAGTTTGATTTTCGATTATTCAGTGGATACAACACTTTCGTGGCTATGCTTAATTTATTTAAGCTATGTTTGTATGTATACCAAAGGTTAGTTTCGGGTCTAAGCACACACCATGGTACTTGACGAAACTAGCCCACGGTATATCGCAGTTCTTAATTTTCAATTTACTTAAAGGCAAAATGGTAAGGGGATATTTTCCTGGTGAAAAAGACTGACTCACATTTTCAGCTTTAATTTTTACCTTCTACTGATTAATTCATGGAAACTATTAAGGACTTAATCAAATAGATTTGTCCGATAATTCAATTTATTAAGGATTGCAGGAAGTGTATGCACCTTGGTCCTTGAGCTGAAATTATGATACTAAATGGTGAGTTAAAAGAATCGGGAGTTAGGGACATAAAACACCATTGGCGAGAATTCCAAAGTATTCAATCTAAGCTAATTCTTTTAATAATTTACTTGAACCAATTTTGGACGACTTTCTACCCACAGAAGAAAGTCTAGCCTCATATAAGCCACTTCATAGGAGCTTTTCTGTACCTAACAAGTTTAATGTTAGAACTGGATATCGCGAAAAGATGTTGTGTTAAAATACCACAAAGCTTAGACTTAAACTCTCCAATTCTGTATTTAAGTTTTTTTTTAAGCGCAATGAAATGTATCTTATACTAAATTATAGTAACAACAGGTACAACAAATGTTATTTTTTCGCACTAGTCGCTTAGCATAAAATACTTCTATTCTTTCCCGAAACACTGCACTAAAAATTGGCAACTGCAACGACACTGATTGGCTATTCGACCCAAAAACATGGCATAAGCCCCAATATTTATTTTTGTTATATTACACCAGACAGATAGACTGTCAAGCCAATTAGCCACAGTCACATTGCAAAGTGTGAGAGGAACCTGTGTGAATGGAACCTCTTAAAACATTTTTGCGTGGTTTGTTTTTGGAACGATATTTGGACTGGGCTTGAAATAGAATTATTTTCTGAAGGCTTGTGCTGAACAAATAATAATGCAATACTGTACGATGTGTTTTTATTGTAGTTCGACTAACAAAGGTTATGGCACATCTTAAGTATAAATCCTTGTTCTTCTTCTTCTGGCGCTACAGTCCGGGGTGGACCAGATCGTCAGCCGACAAACCTCTAAAGCTAGCACGCCATTGGCAGTGATGATCAAGGTAATACAAATATAATGTTACCTTGACAAGAGTTAACTCGGTACGTATTCGTACTGTTTACTTACATAAATTGAATTTATTTAAAATTCGCTGCAGAATATTAGCTAAACCATGCAGGTAGGTAGTGCTGCTTCTGGGCGAATTATTTCTGCAGCCAGTACCTGAAAAAGTTTCTCTTATTGGATCGGAACCAGTTTCCATTAATGTTTTTGCACTCTAACATAAATACCAATGTGTTAAATGTGACTAAATTTAAGTACAGCTCTTCCAGCTTTGCAAAGAAGTGTTTACTAAAGTACTTTTCTTTCCTTGGGCATTCGCCTAACAGATGTTGGATAGATTTTATTTCTTCCTCACCTCTGCAGTTCCTGCAAAAGTCATTGTGTGGTATATTCAGTCGCGATGCATGCGTGCCTATAACACACTGTCTGGTAAGGACTCCTATTATCTTCCACACTATTTTTCGACTAAAGCTGGTCAGTGATGTTGATCTCTTTTTATTCAGCGTCCGCCACAGGGTCCTTGCTATTGCTCCAATATCCGGACTGGGACATCTAGATTCTACTAGATCCAGGCCTTCGTCGTCCAGTTTTCTTCGTACATATCTCAGCTGCGTGAGCGTGTAAGGCATTATAGCAAGGCTGTCCGATTTTTCGTTTCCTTGGTCGTCAGTGTTCGTTGGTGCCCAAAATAGGATCATCGTGTTCAAGGAAATCCCGCTGACGGCTCTGCCTGCATAATCTGTCATGTTTCGGTGTCAAGATGTCCGATCCTATGGCTATTAAGGCTCCGGCACATAGAATACTTGACTTGCGTAGCTTCAAAGCATTCGTTCATGGTGAAGTACGTAGCGCAAGGGCATGACACAGTGAATACTTCAATGCTGATTCCATCTGCCAGTCTCAAGTTTCAATGCAAAATGATTATTAATGCACAAATAAAATACGAGTACATATTTTATTGCAAACTCTCAATTACAAATCTTTGTTTATAGTTTCATGTATTTTGCACTTTGCTTCGACCAAGAGCCAACTCCCGGACTTTAATTTGAAATTCAAATTCTATTGAAATGCCACAATGTGACGAATGTCAACACTGACGGAGAGACAAAAGTTAAAGGTTGAGCAACTACATCCGTCGCGTCAGCGTCAGCGTTGGTCTATGTGTCACCTCCCATAAGAACACATATAATTTATGTATTGTATGTGTCGCTGATGCTGGCGCAAATAAAGTATTATGTATACAGTGCTGTGCAAAGCATTTACAACTAGAATAACAAGTTAACTAATAATGATTTTTTCATAGTAAGAAAAAAAAATTGAAATGACTTGTAGTATTTTACAATTTGTATATACTATAGTTAATTATAAAAACAAAAATGTTTATATACATACATTTTTTTAAAGCTATGGACCGGACACAGACCTCAACCCGATCAAGAACTTATGGGAGATAGTTAAAAAGAATTGGGAACAAAATTTTCAAAAGAATGGGATGATATTTTCAGTGAGATAATACAACAATGGGAAGATATTCCAAAAACTTTTATTGACAATTTAATTGGTTCAATGCCCAAAAGTTGTTCGGCTGTTATAAAAAATAAGGGTTTTGCCATCAAATATTGAGAAATTTGTATGTTTTGGAAATATTTTTGATTAGTTGCAAATGTTTTGCACAGCCAGATATGTTGTATTTTGATTTCTTTCTTCTTTAATCAAGTTTACCTTTTTTGTTAATAAATTAAAGCATGTAAGACTTTTTAAATGATGCCACTTCTATTAACGTCACCCCAGTGAAAATCTTTTTATTGGTTATTGAATTCTATTCTTATGTTGGTTGCAAATGTGTGTGTGCCGGTCGAATCTTACGCGTTACTTACGCTATGTTCGTCGTGGGACTTTTTAAAATAAGGAGCAGAAACTGTGCGATTTGGGAAGACATTGTCAGCGCCACGTAACTGGGATACCTGCCAAGAAAAAAACAGTAACCAATACTGGTCTACGCGTAACCAGATTAGTAGTATTTTATAAAGCTCATTGGAACAGATTACTATGCCACGACATCTACCTGTATGAGTACTACTAGCTGTTGGCTAGACTTTCATACTTTAAATTTGTGAATTTAGTAAAATGTATGCATCTGAAAATGCTTTTAATATCTATTGCAGTAGCATATAGTGTTTTACCTGTGATTTTATCGCAAAAACTGTAAAATGTCCTCAAAAAGAAATAAATACCTGTGTATATCTATTTGCCTATGAGTACAAACCCACAGTACACATAAGTAGTCCTCATTCAAATACATACACTCAGCCACACATACTCATAGGTATGATTTTTATATTTAATCTCTCAAATCCTTCAGAAGATGAATAATTTGATGTGAAATTTGTAACAGGGCCGCAGCATTACAGAACACATACACAAGAAGAAACCGTCATAATTTCAACGTAAAAATTCAAAGACTACCTGCGCCTTACCCAGAACGAACAAATAATTAAACACAAAAAGACACATGGACTGAAAATGGAAATGGGTCCTTCATAAATCATGTTCATGTGTCATGTGATAATAGTGTGTCACCGCCCATGGTTTGAGGCCAATTAGTGTGAGTCGAATGATCCGGAGTTCATAACTATAAGCTGTACTATGTAAGAATCATTTTTTTTTTCCAAAAAAGAATAATTCCACATGCCATCTAGGCAGTAAAACCAAAATGATGATGGTTGGCCGCATGTAGATTGTATTTAAAATAAAATGTGTATGTGGCTAGTAGGAGGATGAAATACGGTGAAAACTCCTAAATGGGACACTCCAAGGGACTAAGAAAATGCAAACCAATTTGGAAGGGTCCCGATTTGAGAGGACCTCTAAATTGGGATAAATATAATTATGTCCTAATTATGTATAGCCCTGAAATGTTAACTTTCCATTATATATTTTTAAATTAATAGATGAAATACTACCAAAATGAGTGCTTTGTGGCAACAACAGAACAAGAGAAAGTTTTGTTTTTACAAACTCATTTCCGACATTTCGGGGAAATCGCATATTTTTAGTAGATGTATGTAGATGTACACACATATCCACACAATCAGCTCTGCCACTTGTGATTTCTATCTCTCGTTGCTATTTGTCCCAATTTACAGGTTGTTTTTCAGGAAAAAAAAGGTTTTCTAATGAAATTGTTGCCCCATGCTCCATTTCAGAGGTGCCCCGTTTACAGAGGTTCACCTATATGGAAAAAACCTAGTGTATGCATGAGGTGCGATTCATTTCGGAGGTGCCCGAATTACAGAGTGTCACAACTTGGAGGTTTCACTGTAATTTAAAAATAAATTAGCGCGATCAATTGCTTGGCATATGTAATATTTAAGTTGCAGTAGCCTATCTGGAAGGCATACACTTTTGAACACCAATAACTCTTCCATTCGAAACAAGGTGACGTATTGGGATACATTTCAACTCCCACCGATAATCAGTGAATATGATTGAAGAAGGCGAAATGAGAATGCATGAGAGCATGAACTTAGGTTAAATATTCACGCTCGTTACTTAACGGGCTTGATTATTTACAAACGAATTGCAAGAGATAAAATTAGTGTTTGTGTTTTTGTTAAGAAAAATCGTATTTTAAAAGTGTTTCAGGGTCTTTGTTGTTCTTTATATCCTTTAATGTTCTTTATTGAATTATCAAACAATTGTCAGCCTGATTGGAGTAGTTATTTATTTATTTATTTATTTATTTATTTTTTTATTAAATAGCTACAATATGGAGTCCTTAGGCTAAGATTTGGGTAGTTAATTGAATTATTTTGCACAAACAGCATTCAATCAGATCAACAAAACTGGGTTATTTCAAAATAATAAATGAACATTCCATTTTCATTTAATAAAATGTTATTAAATGTTTATTGTGTAATTTATGACAATGCATTGTAGCTTTGTATGAAATAGTTATGTGTTGCTAGGAAGGAAAAGTGCAAACTTGTAATGATGAATAAAAGTTGAGATTTTGTTTTTATTTTCAGTGTATTACTTGTTATACACTTTCTTTTCCTCTTGTTCCCTTAATTTTCTATTCCTTGAATATACTCTACAAAACTACTCATTTTTTTACACCGTCATCGCATACAATGTTGTCTGTCAGATGCAAAGGATTTTTAAGTAAATCATTGGAAGTTACTGTGACTTTTTCAATGGCTTCAAGTTCTTGCATTTCAATCAATAAGGCTGCCGTTGGCTTTGATAAACATCATTCGTTCCGATGGCTTAGGCATGTAAATGAAGAGTCGTCCTATGGATCTACCCTTATGTGCGGAAACTGTTTACCCAATTTATACCAAATATAGCCAAATAAATTTCATCATGAGCTATGAGCTAGATTGGCCGATTTTGGGCAATTGTATGGACTAGAGTTTCCGTCAACAAGCTTGTAATCAATTCGGCAGCTCGTTAGATGAACATTTTATTGGGATAATGACAAAACTAAAAAAAAAATGCTTAGTTAGCATCAGAAATGAGGTACTATAGAGATGGCCAACTTCACAGCCGGCTATCAAAAATGTTAAGGGACAAGAGAGGTAGAAGTTGACTGTCCCTAATCCATTTCTGGTTGGCATTCAAAAGCGTTGTCAAAAACGTTCCTAGGAATACACGAGCAGCGAATTACACAGAAATTATTCAGCAACCTTTAGAGAACTTTGAAATGTTTGGTGGACAAATCTCATTTTTCAAATGTTCGGATTTCATAATACAGTCGAAATGAACCTTGAAAACCTTGATAAATCGAACAAAACCTATTTTGATACTCACGTTAGTTTGCAGTGATTGCTTACTCGGCCTGCCAGCGAACGCGCTGTAATTCGAAATCAGCTGGCTTTCCCTCTGTAATTCGTTTTTGTTTTTATTCCTTATTCTTTGTCCAGTTGTATACTTACAATCAGAAATGAAGTATGATAGAGATGCCTAACTTCTACCCCTCTTGTCCCTTAAAATTTTTGACAACCATTTTTTATATTGTTTTCTGGAGACAAATTGACCAATAAGAGAACGGCATTTATGTTGTTTCGTGAATAACTGTCAAAAATTCATGAATAACCGTCAACATTTTCATGATTATCCGTCAAATTCGTCGATGGACTAGGGGTCAATCAGCTGTAAGTTGGGTATCTCTATCATACTTCATTTCTGCTTACAATGTTTTGATCCCGTTAGACTATGACAATTAGAAAATGTCATTGATTTCTTTGCAAAATAAAAAACTGCAAGTAAAATTGTATGTACGCAATTCAGTGCGCGTTTTGTAATAAAGTGTGTCAAAATATTGTTGCATATGTTCATATGAACTGAATTCCGTTTTCGTCCTCCGCTCCAACTCAAACCTTTTTATTTTAGTGAATTCGAACTCTCGTTAAACACAATTTTCGAATTATCGAGAGTCGACTGCATCATCATCTTCTGACCCGCATGCTCCACTAAAGGAGTCGCGGGGGTAAACCACGCACGAGAGATTCCCCGTCAACTCGATCCTTCGCCATCGACTCTAACTCATCAGGAGTTATTCCCACCCATTTCGTTCTGGGTCTGCCAAGCGGTCGCCTACCCGATGGAATGGCATTCAACGCCCGCCTCGGATGTCGTGATGAGAGTAGGCTGCCTGTAGATTAAAATGCAAACAAATAGATAAAACATGAGTACTTAGCAAGATATGTACACATTTCTAGCAAAAGCAAGATTAGATCACGAATTGATTTAGCATTTTTTTAAATAAACAAAAAGATTAAATACAACTGCGAATATATTGACTTTAGCGCGATGTAAGGCAACTATGCAATTATAATTATGTGTGTATGTTTTGTACGTACAATCTGAAGTACTAAATAATGTCATTCAATTAGTACGGATTGTCGGTTGGTGTCATAAACATTGAAAGTGTTATTCACACATACACATACAAATTTCCAAGCAACCACATTTCCAGGTTTCTTGACACATTTTCCATTCAATTGATTTTATACATTTCTACCAGGCGCAGAGAAATGTCAGCAAACACTTTTATGGGCGAGAAAAACCTAAAGGGCACGTAATCGATCGGTTTTGAGTGTCACAAAGAAGAATCATTCGGCGGCAACTTAAATCCACTGGTTGAATGCACGAGCCAGGGAGTAATCGAGTGGGAACGGCACGCACACACTTCAATTATTACAGGGTAAATCATGTTGGAAAAACCTTGGAGTGCTTGTGTAGATTTTTTTATCATATTTCGTGCAGTTTTTTGTTTTTTGCTTATACCCAATGAATCTGAGCAATTAATATATATTAATAAAATTTAGGAAACAAATATTGTGGAAATCATCTACTGCAGGTTACAATCCGGAGTTAACCACAGCATCAATGACGAAATTAAATGAAACACGTCATTTGTGTGCAAAGTATGAACATGCTGTATCTCATGCTGCAAAGTACACATTTATTAATCCACACTGTGGACTAAATAAGAAATTATAAAATAAGAAATTAATCGTAGTATTTATTATTTGAGCACTAAAATGAGAATATTCTCTGTTTGCCCTTTTCTCCGCAACCGCGTTTATCTCACGTACCCTATGATCCTCTGGTGAGTAGTTGAGTTTCTCTGTTTGTTATTCTTCTGGAAATGCATTCATTGTTGAGGTCCCCTATGGCGGATTATCGATTCTTGTGGGCAGAATGAAAACAAAAAATACGTTCATACTTTCTGGGTTCCTAATGAATTTCAATCAGTTAATTGGTTTTTTCTCTGATACGTGCCTAATCCATTCGGATCTATTATCAAACAGTTTAATCTGATTTACAAGAAACGACAATTAAATTTGATTTTTATGTTCCCTCTAAGCCGTAAATTTCAAGTCCATTAACTTAGTTTTCTATCAGGCGACTATAAAATCCAGACAGTAGTCATTGAGTTTATTTTGAAGAAGACGTAGATGAGACAGGCAACTTCTTTTGTGCGTTTTACATTTTCTTTTGGATTCCAGATATTCCATCCAATATAGCGTAGCTCATTAGCATAATTTTTTAATACAGGTGTAGACCAAATTAAGAGTTTCAGAATCCAAATTTATGGTTAACATATGTGAATTTGTTACTCTTTCACTCTTGGGGCGAGTTGCATACATGGCCTGTTGAAATTCGATTAAATTTGCATCAGATGCTTGACGAATTGAGAATAGGCTATCTGTCTAATATGCTAATGCGCCGATTAAGTATATATCTACTCTCTGCCTACGATATTTTAATGTAACAATTTTCTGCGATTTACTATTTATAGAAGTACCCAAATTACCTGGAATATTTCATTCAAGCAAAGAACATAATGCATTCATATTAGCAGATGCTTCGCCGTTAGATTAAATGCATGGTATACGAAACAAATTTTCCCCACTCCACACAAGGTTCCTTAAGGCAATGTTATTAATATATTTGCCCACTAGTTGCGTCAGCATTTTAAAGTTTCAAATGTTTTTTGTTTTGAAGATGATGCGACCCAGGAGATTTCAAGAGAACGCGAGGGAACCCTCAATATAGTTTAAAGGCATTTTGGGCCATGCGAACTTGCCTAACTTCTGCCATGGAGGTGATATTGGAATTGACTCCGTTGCATCTAGTGGTTGCAGAATATGCAAACATAACAATCAAGAGAATGCCAAAATGAGGGATAAGGAAGAGACATGTGCGTGTGCATTACATTGAGACAATTCACTGCTCTAGTCAAAACTCTGGCCATTATGAAGGGACTTTGAATTTCCAAAAGAAATTTTCCATTAACTCAACACCAAGAAAGAGTGGAGCAATGAATACATAGCCTATAGACTGAGCAGCAATACAGTAAAATGATATGCAATAACATCAAGAACAGATGAAGGAACAGGAGCAGGGGTATTTAGGCCACACACCATAGCACGAGCACCAGTACCAGCATCGTTCAAGCAGAAATCTATGCCATAGACAGATGCGTTCAAGGAACTATTCCAACTGCAACCAGGGTTGCGTAAATGTCACATTTTTGGAATCTTATACATTTACCGTATAGAAGTGTATAATAGCGTATACAAGTATATTTTTACACTTCTGTACACTTTTATACACCAGCAATATATTTCAGATGTATAATAAAAAATTTTATACACTTAAAAACGTGTGTATGATACGTCGACTATTATACGTCAACAACCCTGACTCCGACAAAGCAATAATGTCGAATATTCGCTCAGCTATCTTGGCACTAGACTCCTACATCATCAAATCCAAGCTTGTGTGGGAATGCCTATAGATGCTTATAGAGCTTACCAGGAGGAACAGAGTAAAACTCAGCTGGACCCCTGGCTACCTAAGGATAAAAGACAATGAAATGGCCAACTTGCTAACTAGGAAATGAGCATTGGAACCTTTGATAGGTCCCGAACCATCCTGCGCTGTAGGAGACCATGTCCTCAGAGAAGAATTCAGGGAACTAGAAACAAAGCAGCGGGCAGAAATCTGGGACAATACTCATGGCATGAAACAAGCCAAGAAACTATTGGGTAAATATTACCGAAAATGAGGAAGAACAACTTCCGTATCCTAACAGACTCCCGAAGAGGCACTGCAGGGAGCACCTAAGGAATCTACGGGTATCAGAAGAAGGTCTCTGCAGATTCTACGGAGAATCTAATAAGATTCCAGAACATGTACTGGGTTTGTGACGCACTAGCCCACGCCTAGCAAGTTAACAGGGAAGAAGAAATTAAGTCACTGGAACCATCACTCATTCTCAACTGGCTTAGAGGGAATACTCTTGACTAACCCGCAATACTCTAACCATAACCCTCAATACAACTCTGAAAAGAACTGCACGTGCGAAGAACTCGTAAGAGAGTAACGATCTTAAGATGGTGATGCAATATACTCCCAAAAGCAGTAACTATAACAGGGTACTTTTTATCTTTCCGCCACTGTGAATCATACAGTCTAATTCGAGAGGATGGTTGATTCGAGTTAACTTCGTATGGATCAGTGGCGACAATAGGAACAGGAGCGGTGACACATACAAATTAAACACAAAACAAGAACCATACGTTCCATTTACGTTTTATGAATGAATCATTTTTTTTTTCATTCTTTTTATTCTGCGCTAACTTACAACTACCTTAATGCTAAGCGTGTTTGCTGAGTCAGCCTACCGGCTGTTTCCGTTGAACGAAGCGATCGAGGTGATCGAGGCGTTGAACTCTAAGCCGAGAACTGACCTCGCTCGAATTGTTGAATCGCAAGAGCAGCATTTTCGGTCGCTTTGCAATGATAACTAACATACATACATACCTTCAGCGAACCGCATGTTCCACTAAAGGAGTCGCGGGAATAAAATACGCGCCTACTTGATGGAAAGCGTCTCCAGCTCCTTTTAGTAATAAGGAGACAGATTAACTTTAAAAGAGATTAAAATTGAAATAGATATGCCCCTGTAGTTGGAGCATTGGGATTCAGCAGCTCGTGATCTTTCCATGAGTGCTTGTAGAGTGCATTGAACAGGCGTTCTGGAGATAACCATAACCTCCGATTTGTCCACGTTGACCTTCATTCCAGCATCAGCATGTGCTGCCACAAAAATACGGTCCATATAACCAATAAAAAGGAGAGATGACAAGACGCACCCTTGGCGAAGTCCAACACCCACGGTGAAAGGTGTTGATTTAGCACCGTAAATCCGAACACAGCTGCTACAGTTTGTTTATAGACTATACGGAATGGCCCTCAGAAGCCTGCAACTCCTGCAGAATACTCTAGAGCTTACCACGAGGAACTCGGTCGTATGACTTTTCCAAATCGACAAAACAACTGTATACATACTCCCAAGCCTTCTCAAGTACCATTCTTAGAGTGAAAAGCTTATTTTTATTCACAATAGACGAAGAGAAAAAATTGTCATTTTTTGCGTTTTTTATTCACATCAAATTGAGTGTTCCTTTTAACGAAAACATTTCATTCATGAGAGTCCACTCGGAGTGTTCCTTTAAAAATTATGTTTCATATATGTACGGATTTAAGAAAGCGAGTTATTTATTCTTACTCACCTTATTTTCACAAACAAAAGCAATAATACACATTACTGAATGTTAATAAATATATTTCAATTATAATCGGAATGGTTATATAATTCTAATAGCAAAACAGATGCTCGTTATAGTCTAGATCTGGTTTAATACTCTAAATCCTGGCCCTGTTTTGTCGATTTCATCGAATCGTTTGTGCTTACTTGTTTTGTCTGCATCATTTTCATTTAAATAAATCTCGAAATATGCCATGCACCTTTCTGGCGTGTAATATGAACACTCTGCGCTCCAAGTATTCGTTCGAGTCTTGTATTTGTTGAAAAGAATAGTGTTGCAGAAAACGCACTGACCAATAGTTGATACATCGACACTATGAGTGATAACGTAAAAAAATTCATTCACTTTGAATTTATTTATTGACAATGTAACAAACCTGGGATAGTAGTTTCCGGTCTTAACAAGATTCAGTGGAGCTGAAATAATAGTTAAATTTGATATAATCAAAACAATAATATACTGGCTGGTCCCAATGGAATTAAATTGATATATTTTAGTACAGTGAAACTTCTCTAGAGCGGACACCACAGTTTTGTGGTTGTGGGTTATGTAGAGGTGTCCGTTCTAGAGGGGTAATGTGAGAAACGTATGGAAATTGACAAATACAATTCACTTCTACTTTGTTTTAGAGGTTTTTCGGGCTTTTTGGCTAGAATTTAACTGTGCCCTCTCAAATTCTTGAAAAAAAAGATTGGGTAACACTAAATTCAGTTCCAAAAAAATCTATCACTCATTTCTCACCTCGTCCATGTTCGATTTTGAAATATAGAATGGGTCCGTTGTAAAGGGGGTAAAATACACGAATAGGTCTATCTTCATGCCGGGACTGTGACGAATTGTCCGTAAAAAGAGGTGTACATACAGAGGTATCGGTAAAGACAAGTTTCGCCGTATTATTAAAAATTGTTCCGAGTTGATTATCTTTTCTGAGTTGTATGACTTCTACTGACTATTCATGCAAGAACTATCGATTCTGTCCAATGTACATTGTGAAGTCTTAAGCCTTTTCCATCGCACTAAACGGCACTTGTCAATTCGTCTTACGACCAAGCAGATCTATTGTAAACTAAGTAGCACTTTGCCAAATCCGAAAATACGAACGAGCTTTCAAACCATTTTTTATCGAGCTCAAACCAGATAGATTATGCAGCGTCACGCCAAACATAAATGAAGTATTTGGGCTCTGGATGGATTTTGAAACTTTTTTAACCTCTTGTGTGTAAGGGAGCAGATATGTGTAACATACAAGGAAAGAATTGTTTTTTTATAAAACAGTCACATTGGTACAATACATAGGCCGTAGCGGATGAATGGGTTAACTTATTACAATGGACAACCAAACACTTAAAGCAGTGTGTGTCTTGTGGAACGTTAATTCCACGAAACAAATCTCATGGTGATCATATAGACCATTTTTGTTGTCTGATCAGACAATGATATGATCTTTATGAGCCAACAAGCAATCATTATATTCACATAACATTAATTTTTTTAGATAAAATTATCCCTACATGCGTACCTTTAGTTATCAAGATAAGATGGGGTTTAAGTTTGTGCCCACAGAAGGGTCAGTAAGTTAGCCTCAATAAGTTGTTTGAGCTAGTTTTAGTCACGTTGGCTTTAAGACATTTAATGAATGGTACCCCAAGGAATGTATTTTTGTCGCTGTAACTTTTCTTGCTGAAAATGCACACATGAGCCAAGTGCACCCACATCGCAGACTAAAAGACCAAAAGAAAGAGTCGCGTCAGAAAATATGTATGTCGGGTGCCGATAGGTGAACTTCTTCTGTTTTTTAAAACAAAGATTCTGTTTAATGTTGATGGCGTATTTTCGCACTGATATACCTTGTAGTTGAGAAGTTTTCTTTGAAAATTGACTTAGATTCACAGAAGTTCCTATATTCACTGAAATCTGAATTCCGGTTGACTGTTATCCATGAGCTGTGTGTATAAGTAACCATTGCTGCCTCGGTTTTGATTGCACAAGAGAGCCCCCGAATGTATATTTTATCTAGTTAGAACATCACAAGTATCACACTAAGTCACAAACTCAGCTTTGCCTTTTCTCAACACTCAACAAACCCGACAAACGAACGAAGTGTTTCTCATGTCACATTGTGAGACAAACTTGTGTTTTGAAATCAGACATGGGTTGTTGTTTGTGAAATAAGAAATACCACTCCTACGGCGGTTTGTCTAAACAGATTGACTTAGGTGCACTTTCGATTTCAACCCTGAATGTAAGGTCTTTTCAAAGGAAAAATGTCTTAAGCTAAAATCTTACCCTTTTGAACATCTATATAACTCTCGTCTTCTAGTAGATAGGAGGGTATCTGAAAAAATAAGAAAACGAAAAAAACACTAATGCCTGACGTTTCAATAGATTTTGTTTTTCAGTTACCTGTAAACAGCATATAGTCTGGAAAAGAACACAAAAAAATGCACAAAAAACGAGTTTCAACATTTTGTCTTTTTTTTTTATTTAAACAAATAAACACAAGCGAAATCAGAGAAGTCTGCTTGTGAAGGATGCTGAATCAGAACACATGGAAGACAGTGCTTTGTGTGCTCTTTATATATTAACAAAAGTCGAATGAAAAGTTGAGTGGGTGACCACACAAAGTTAAATGTTGCATAGAGTAATTAATTTTGCATATGAATAGTCCTTTTCTCCCTCCTGTGGTCAGTAAGAGCTTGTGTCCATGAAATTGACGTTGAATGTTGGTCGACATGTGTCTATCTTTAATACACACAATACGTTTTAATAGCCAAATATCCTAGTACTCAGTCTGCGCTTGTAAGATTATCGATCCGCCATGGTGGGAATAAATGAAGTGAACAAGATGTCTTTAAGTCTTAAGATGTAAACTTCTTCTCGAAAGATTCTACACATGAATAGTCCTCGCGGATTGGATTGTGAAGGATGGCCACTTTGGAGTGCTTCCTTTTTCTCCCTGTTCTAACATTATATGGGAGAACCGTTCTAAAGGCTTGTTTGGTAAAGTCGCCGTGTGCTGTTATGACGTCGATGAGTGTCAGGAGTTCTGTTTCCTTGAGAGAAGAGAGTTGATTTATGTAATCTATGTTTTATTGAGGTACAAGTGGCGGCTACGAATTCATGTGTGCTTCATTACAAGATCGCTCTGCAGTGACAGACATACCATACTAAGGCAGTTCAAGGTGCTCACAAGTACACCCTATGTCAGGCATGAGGAGGGTGTTGAAATGCTAAACCATCTATAAGAAAGTGCCATTTCCGAGGAACTTAATCGAAGCCTGGCTGCGATCAGTTTTAACACATTTTGCAGTCAGAGCAGGGGCTCTTTGACTGTTGTTGGCTTTTCTTTTTCTTTGTGTGGCTCTACTTTAATTGGAGCTATGTACAGCTGAGGTATTCACCTCGTTTGTGTGCTTTAACTTATCATAGTAAACGCCAACATAGCACGACCGAAATGATGAACGGTTTATGAGAGATGACCCTATTAGACAATTGCCTGCTCAATCCATGAGAACAGCGGATAGCAAGAGTGATGACTACCTCAAAATGATATCACATTTCCAAGCTCTGGCCAAGATGTGATACTTCATTTTCTCCCCATTCATCACCAGATCCATTTCAATGACAGCAAGCAACTCGCTGACATCATTGGATGTGCACAACTGGAAATGTTAGTCTTTAATCCGTTTGTTGAGGTCGTCCCCAGCGACGGCATTTCCATCCACATCCAAAGTTTGTAGTTGTCTCCGAAAAAAGGTATTTTTTATGTGGTGAGGGACCTGGGAGAGCCATTTATTTGACACTATGTTTGCCCGTGTATCGCTGGGGATGTGTGCGCTTAAAGTTATACAGCTCGTCTATCCCCATGTAGCCTTAGAAGATACCTTTTAGACCTGAATCTGGAGGAATATGCCGGAGTAGCTCTAAAAGAAGTGCTCACCAAGATAGCTGCTGTTGACGGGAGCTGTGAATACCGCAGTTGGCTAGTCAATTCCTCGGTTCTTAACACACATACAAGCGAATCGCTACACTCAGGCAAATGCATAATAGTTAACAGCTTTATCCAGGATTGATCCCCACATTCTAACTACTACCTTGATGCTACTTTCATCTATCAAAATGTGAAGGACGCATGAAAACCATGGATCCATGGCAATACAGAGCCCTTCAGTCTTTCCTGACCCGCATCTAGGTGTTGTTTCTTGTCAATGAGACCAAGAATATTGCATTACGAATCAGCGGCACCGTTTTCCGCGCATAAAAGGTAGTTTTTTTCAGGTGAAGAGTTTGACTGTTGTTGTGACTCTTGAAGTGACTCTTGTTTTCGTTTATTGCATATTCATGTTTACTCTTCTAATTTGAGGAAGGCATTCTGCTCTATTTTTCTGAGCTTGGAGCCAAATTTCCCAGACATGCTACTAGAAACACTATTGATGTTACATTATTGTGTACGTACTTATGGGTTCTGCTCAATACTACTCCACTGATCCGGAGAAGCTTCAGTGTTCTATGTTACACTGCGTCATCGTTGCTAGATAGATATAATTGCTAAAATAAGACTATTCATCACTCTGGCAATCAGTCTGATTATGAAACGATTATGAACCGGTGGATTGATATTTCCGTATCCGTTTATTATCGTATTATTTAAAACGCAATCGAGAAAGTGAGTGGCTGTCGATACAGTAGTGTACAAAAATGCATTCCATATCATTTTGTGACGTTTTCAATCCGAATCAAAGGCTTTACGACCAAGCACGTGCATGGTGCATGGCAACAGTGCGTGGTGACACTGTTCAGAAAGCAGCTACTAATCATCAACAACCATCCTAACTAGGAAATCGGGAACTGGAGAAACACAATCCCTGGACAACGCAATCCCCCCTCAACGCGTTACATCTGCTAAACTAACAGAACTTTCCAATGACGTCGAACAACGAGCTACATGGATTCTACCAGAGCAGCGATAGCAATCACCATCGAGGCTAAATCGGCTACCACACCACCACCCCATCCCAAAAGGACCACCATGGACACACCGACTTGAACAACTCGATGTAAGCACCAGCCATTGAGGAGATACGAATTAATAATAAACCGACGATAATAATAAACATTGAGTTAAACAAGTTGGGCAAACATCAGTTGGGCCCATATTGTTGAGCCAACACTGTCTTACAAGCTAACCTTTAGTTTGCAAGTCTAGTTGTAATCGCAATTGCCCCCTAAAGAAGTCTGATTGATGATATGTATGTACCAGTAATGAAGTATGATAGAGATGCCCAACTTCTTCCTCTTTTGCCCCTAAAAATTGTTGACACCCATTTTTTATATTGTTTTCGAAAGCCAAATTGACCAATCAGAGAACGGCATTTACGTTATTTCGTGAATAACTGTCAAAAATTCATGAATAACCGTCAAAATGTTCATGATTATCCGTCAAATTCGTCGATGGACTAGGGGTTAATCAGCTGTGAAGTTGGGTATCTCTATCATACTTCATTTATGGTATGTACGTATTATTTATTATTGTCTAACATTGCTTGGAAGACAGCTGTTTGAAAAGTAAATGAGATGTTGGCTATTTGGGTTGATGTTAGTATTGAGGAGATGTTGTAATGGAGATGGATTGAGAGTAATATGTTAGAGTTAAATGGCGTGGTTCCTGTCGTAGATTTCGCTGTAGAGTTTGTGCACAATACGATTGCATGCTTCAAGTATATGATGCGGCAGCTTTTATGATTGGCATTTGGTAATGTTATTGCAGCGTTTAATTCTCCCCAGTTCTCTTAGTCGCGTCACCCAAAAATATGTGCCACTTGACAAATTTGTATCCTCTCAGACCTTGTTCACATTTGTCACCTGCACGACGATCGTGTGTGTTCCCTTAGTCACATTTCATGAAGAAGTGAGAGAAACTGGTAGATATTTTGTCACTTGCATCCTTGTGGGTGACGCCAAATGATGTAGGATAAATATGTAAGCTTTAATCCATGTCATCGTCTCGGAAGTTACTTGTTGAATGGACCACATTATTGTACGTATAGAGGCGAGTAAATATTGTTACTTTTCTGTAACAAGGCTTATTTCAGAAGTTGTCGATTTTTGGTTCAATGAAATTCTCCTGGAATGGGGAGGATCTGGATCTTAACCGGTAGAAACTAGAGTTGGTGGAGCAAATCTGCAGAAAGAGGTTAATCAACCTGATTCACCGGGAAGTATAGTTTATTTGTATATTTTGACAGCGCTAGAGACGTATATTTCGGGTGTGGACTGCAGACTGGAACAGTCACGAAATGTAGGGATTACATGTCACTCAATCCCCCTAACTCTCATAGTCGTGTTACCCAAAAATGGGTGTCAAATTTGTAAATGTACACAAATTTGTATTCTCTTAGTCATCTTATGTGACATTTGTCAGACACTTTTCATGAAAAAGTGAAAGAGAATGGGAGATATTTCCTCACTTGCAGTTTTGTTATTGATACGAATAAAAGTTAATTAATGTGTTCACGATTAGTGTGATATAGGATATATCATGACAGTAATAAACCAATAAGAAAATTCTATTATATTGTACACACACAGCTAATTCTCAGGAAATAAGAACAGAGTAGGTTTAAACGTAACATACACTACATCAAAAATTGCACATACATGGCATAGTCTGGTATGGTAACAGTAAATTATCAGCACCAAACGGTAAAATTTTGTTGTGCGCTTTTACGATGATGATATTTAAATCCTTCAATTCAGGATTCCAATTCTTTGATCAAATCAGATCCGCGATTCTTAGTCTAGTTTGTGCTAAAATGTCTGAATCACACAAAAAGAAAAATGAAAGGAAAAAGTTACGCTGAAGTATCAGAGATTGTGAATAGACCAAGTGCAACAATCCAAAGCGTTATAAAAAATTATGAAAAAAAATAAGAGCTTCGATATCGCACCGGGAAGAGGTCGTAAAAAAGTGATCGACAATTACTTAGAACGAGAAATTGAAAGAATAGTGAAGAACAATCCCAAAACCAGTGCTCCAAAAATAGCTGCGGAACTTGCCACAAGTGATGGAGTAACGGTAAATGCACAAACCGTTCGAAATTGTCTGCACATTAAGGGATACCATGGTAGAGTGGCAAGGAAAAAACCGTACATATCCAAGGCCAATGTAGCTAGGCATTAAGCGTACGCAAATGAATTTGTAAATAAATCCGATGACTTTTGGGAAAAAGTTATATTTGTAGACGAAAGCAAATTTAACGTCTTTGGGTCTGACGGTCGTCGATTTGTGTGGTGCCAGGCTAATACAGCTTTGGAAATACAAACTTTAAAACCAACTCTCAAGCATGGCGGGGGATCTATTATGGCATGGGGTGCTAAGGGAGCTAATGGCGTGGGGAAACTGGTCTTTATAGAAACAACAATGGACAAGAACGTTTACATACAAATACTTAAAGATAATTTGAGAGTTAGTGCAGATAAAATATCTTTATATGGCGAATTTTGGTGCAGGACAACGACCCCAAGCATTCATCCAGGTTGGTGAAGGAATGGCTGCTATATAATGTAAAATCAGTGTTACCCCATCCACCGCAATCCCCGGACTTAAATCCCATAGACCACCTCTGGGACATTGGAAGAAACTACGAGAACATCAGATCGCTTAAAAGAGCTAATTTTGGAGGAGTGGGATAAAATATTGCCCGAAGTCACCAGAAAGATTGTGTCTTCGATGAAATGTCGGCTAAGAGATGTCATCAATGCCAAAGGATACCATACAAAGTATTAAACGATGCAAATTAAGAAATATGTATGTGCAATTTTTTGATGTATGTGCATTTTTTCTGTGCAAAAGTGTCC
The DNA here is from genome assembly GCA_905231855.2 of Eristalis tenax. NCBI lineage: Eukaryota > Metazoa > Arthropoda > Insecta > Diptera > Syrphidae > Eristalis > Eristalis tenax. The sequence continues at coordinate 33,489,587 of HG993125.1, read as the reverse complement.
TATGGTTTGTTTTATATCTTCTACATGATAGTAATAATCGGAAAAAATTACCAAACACAAGGCAGGTGTGACATATGGGTTCCAACTTATAAAATAATGAAAAACTGCACTCATTTTCATGCGGTGTATATGCAATTTTTTGATGTATTGTATCTTGTAACTTGCGGTCGGGTTATTACATTGAAAATACATATGTACCTGTATAGGATATGGATTGTTATAACTTGAAACAACAGTGATTCGTTGTAATTATTTTCCAGAATTCTAAAACAAGAAAATAAAACGCGCACATGTATCACTTATGTAAGTTTGCTCTTTATTTAATTAAAATTGATTTTCATTTCATTCTAAAGTTGTAGTTCTTAAAATGGGGTAGCTTTTTTCGTCGTTTGATTTTTCCTTACACTTACCATTTAGATATAAATCTACACAATGACTGGACTTTATCTTTGAGTTATGTAATATACATTACTAATATTCTTCAAATATTATTCAAAAATCAAAGTATGAAATCGCCTTATGGTTAAAAATAGATTTATGTGCCATTGTATGGCGGATATCTGATTGTTTTATATAGTATTTGGTGTAAAATATTTATTTTCAAAATGTGAACGCTACATAAACGATTTTGTAGCCAAAGAGCTATATACTAGATGCATACATCTTTATAATTTATCATTTATATAAAATACTTGTGAAAATGTTCGTGTTTCTTTCTTTTTCTATAACATCACATTTACATTTACATTTATAACATCATACTCGTCTACATCATGCTTCAGGGTAAATAAAAAGCTTATTGGTGTTTGTCCTTACAATAAAAAAAAATGCTTATAGTGATATTTAAGTGAAAACAAAAAAACAAAAACCCAAAAGAACGAAGAAACATGACAACGTTAAGTTAGACACCAAAACGATAAATAGGCAATATCAAAAAGAATTAAATACTATCTGAACAATTATTGGTAGCATTTATACAAAACAATTGGATTCACTAAATAGGTATGAAACAAAAAAAGAATACATATTATACTCTTACATAACGTTTAAGTAACAGTTTATACACTAAATGTTATCCGTTGCCGTAGTGGTCCTTGCAGTCCATTCCGTTTCTTCTTTCAACTACCAAGTATAGTGTTTACTTATTTACATTTTACATAGTGTGCTTCTTTTTGTTCTATGCTTCCTAGGACTCGTAGAGTAGTCTTTGATAGTGTGGTAGAATCTCGTGAATGGGAACGTGCAAGCTAAATTCAAGTGCAACAAGTACTGCGAATTCGGATGCAATCAGTTCTTTGCGACTCAAACGAAAAACATTTTCCGTTTTCTATAGAAAAAAAAAACAAGTATTCGTAATTCAGTCATATGAATTAAAGTATGGACGCAAATTTTACCTCAATCAGACTTTTAAGTAATTCGCCTTTGACATCATTCATTTTGGCGCTAAGTAACAGGCACGCGCCGGCACACAGTTTTCGGTTGTTTTTGTTGATCAAATTCGATAGAATTAATTTCTCAAAATAAACGTACGCTTGCGATATTGTTACAAGATCAACTCTCGGATCCAATTTATTGATGCGGCGCATTTCGCGCTTTATACTAAAACATTAATATATATGAGGATTACTTCAATCGTATAATATTCTATAATATTGGTTACCTCCTCAATTTGCTAAGAGTTAGCTGGATGTGTGGGAACTTCTCTTTGAACTTATCATTCAGCTCTTTCTTCAGGTCAGATGGTCGAACATAATCAATGACGGAAGTCATATATGATGTGAATGTGAGCAGTGTTCGGTGTTTTCCAGCAATTAGTTCGGGATCGTCAAGTATATTGGCAGAATATTGCTGAAACTAAGAAAGTATTAATTGAATTGAATTATTAATAATGCATTAATTTTGCATAAAATAATATAAATAATTCGGCAGATGATCAACGGATTTATCGATTTAAAATTTAAAATTTTAAAATTTTAATTTAAATGTAAAATTTTTAAAATTTTAAGTTAAAATTAGAGTTACAATTTTACAAATTACGTGTTGAACATAATGATACCGCAGACAATGCACTGATGCCTCATCATTATGGGAAAAAACAATGCGTGAATATGACGTCTTTGAAAAGCTTCAACCCAGAAATATATCAGAATTAGGTCTTCTCTTCTCGCATATCATTAGATTTAATTTTTTCTAGCTTTTGAATTCATCTTTAGAGTTAATTAAAGTTAAATTCGCCTAAAGGCCCATTGCGTCTAGATAAACATATTTTTTTTTTCTGCCTGGGTTATTGGTTTATTTTCAGGGACATTCCAGGACATTCTTATTCAACGCTGGTTATAGACTCCTTATAAATTATCCAAATCCTATATATTAATCCACCAATGTAAAGACGGTAAAACAGTTCTTAATTCTTTCAAACTAAACATTATGAAGAGCCGAGGGCGCGCCGTACACCGTCTTTGTGGTTCAAATACACGTAAATGCGGGATAAAAGATATTAACACGTCTCTGAGAATCTGAGCATCTGAATCTCGAAGCAAATAGTGAAAACCGTGGTTATCACGCATGCCATCAGTCGGAAAGGAGAAGGAACAAATGTAGAATTCCATACAATGAAACCATGCGAAAAACAGACATTATTAATTTAAATTTAGCCTAAGGCTTCATCGCTCTGGCATAACAGCTAATTTCTAATTTTAATAATTATGTTAGCTTTGTAAATAAATAAATAAATAAATAATTTTAAATATCATCTAGTCGCGCAGTATAACGAAAAAAAAAGAGTTTGAAAATTTAATTCACACTCTTGGCATACATTTCATATTCGGTGGCGAGTTTAAGTACATCTTCTGAGAATCTAAACGTATTAGTATGAAGATTAGATGATTGTATGTTGTAGAAAAATAAAATGCAAATTTTAAATTACCTGGAAACTTCTCCCTGTCTCCCCAACTTCATCAATTTCCAATGCCTTTATATCTGGCGATGGACTCGCCGCACTATTGCGATTATTATTGTGAGTGTCATATGTGAAACACCTGTTCAAAAACATTAAAATATATACAATTACATAATATCTAGATATAATAAAAATTCAAGCGAAGTAACACAATATCAAATACAATGTTTATGTTGACATGCAAATATTTTTTTATGAATGTAAAGTGAAAAACAATGTATAATGTATACGATTTTTTTTTATAGGCGACTGGAAAGGAAAGGCACACTGATAAAAAAAGGATGTTTGATTCTTTTATTTTGTGCGCTCATATTTGACTGCGATATTAGGTGTAGATCAAAGTTCAGAAACTTTCAACAAAATGGTTAAATCTTTAGTTTGCACAAGGTGTCCCTTTTATAAGGTATAATATTAGAAAACTAGTTGAAACACAGTCTAGTTGAACAATGACAAACGAAAATCGTCGAACTTGAACGTATAACTCAAATGTACATTTAATTTAATACATTTTTTTAAGTAATTAAATAAATATAATTGTTGCAAGCATGTTGCGCCTTGACATCAAACAGCCCTTTTCTATCTTAATACAGGTGAAACTCGCACATGCCGTCTATACAATATTTACTTTATAAAGAGTGATTTCAAAGGCTACCAAACAAATACGTTTTTTGATAGTACAGTGTATGTCCAAAATATTTATTTTTTTATATCTACACAAATCAGGTTGTTAGTATTATTTGGTGTCTATCATCAATGACGTTACATTATTACATTCCTTAAGTATATACCCGAGTAGCTGTAATTCACTTGACAAAGTCTACAAAATCATATTAGTAGCCAATTCCGAAAAACAAACACCTTGACAAATATCTATTTTTCGTATAAAAGAGTATATAAATTTATTGTACAAAATTAATTTTAATTTACCATTTGCCTTTTTGCCAGGTTATTACTTTTGTCCTGCAAAAATTGTTTGAGGTTTAAAGGTATTATCTTTCAATCTTTATTTCTTTTTTATGTATATTTCATTTAATATATAATATAGTAAACGAATATATATATATATAATGAATTCAGAAAAAAGCTTACAAGACTCCTTCTATTACACGGAGACTGAAGTTAACGGCTAAGGTGGCTAAGAAACCGAGTAGTTTATAAATAAAATAAAGAATAATTAAGTAAAAATTGCGATTTTTGAATCATCACTGGCATAATGGCTGTAAGTCTCAAGCATTTCTTCGAGAAATAAGACAAGAGAGAACATCGGAAAAGTTGATGTCGGTTTTCAATTCGTTGATTTTTTTTTTTTCTATGTTTGCTATCCACACACCCCATAGGGATAACATAAATGATGTATGCATTTTATTTCTTAAAATACTGGAATATGATTAGTTGAAATAATTAGCCACACGTCCGGAGCTTAACAGGTTAGTAATATTTTGTATTTATTTGTTGTTAAAAGTGGATCCATTTCATACGAGTTCATTGAAAACTGCGCGGTTTCAGGTTTGGACAGAAAATACACTGGGACATAATGATAGAAAAATATGATTACTGTAAAATTAAGTGTGCGCTTCAAGGACAATGTACATACATGGTGGCGGTAAAGGCAATATATACGCACATCTTAAGCGATATTTCACATTTAATCACATAATTACTTTGTACATTTCCAGATGGGAACATGAACAATGAATGGAAATTGAATATTATGAAAGTGATAGTCAAATAGATTTTTAAACTTTCGAATAGGTTGAATGGGTTTTTGCGAAACATGATAAGTTAGGTAAGATTTAAGATATGTATTTTTATACCTTGCGATTCCATGATTTTTTAGAGCAGCAGTGCTAGTTATTTCGAAATTTTCTCCTATAGAATTAGCCACTGAGTGCTTTTTGTTCTCTTTACTGTACTGACGGGATGGAACAAGCAGATGGCCGTATGATATGTCCTATGAAGGAATGTAAGAAATTTTGTATGACTGTTTTTTGCAAATTCGCAAATCTTAGGGAGGGAAAGTTACTTGTCCATTTTCACCCTTCTCAATACCCAATAGATCGAATGGATCAAATGGGGCATCATTAATAGCCGATAATGGTCTAGATCCGGACGGATTACGTCGACGTCCTTCTTTTCTCAACTCAGCTCTGAAAAACAAAAAAATTTATACGATGCTAATTTATAGAACTTATCAACTTAAATACCTTCCATTCTTTCCTTTGTAGTATGGTAATGCTGAGAATATGAAGAATGGTACTTTTCGCGATACGATAACTATGCGTTCATCTTTGTATGGATAGTTTTTATGAGCTGTTGCATTCAAAAATTTCAAATCTTTTGTATCTGAGATCTGGACGTTTTTCCCACGTCCGCCTGGCGTAAGGCTCTCCGTGCTACTGTCATCGGTAACATGACTTATGTTCGAACCAATGATATAGGGTCTTTTACTGGCGACACTCGGTATACTACTTCGAATTGGAGCAGTATTTAATCGTGCACGCCTTTCCGGCACATGTGTTACGTCGTTGGCACCGTTGCTGAATGTTCTAAAAATAAAATGGAATACGTTATTGATAGCAGTTTACAAAACAAATGAGATACATAAATAAAGCGTGTTATTTAATTTGTTCGAAAAATCAATACAAAATGGTTCAGTGCTCTATTTTATCGAATGTTAGCTATTATCTGTAAACCGGCTTGTTGTTTTGATGTTTCTAGATATGCAATAAAATCTTGAAAAATTCTCACAGTAATGTTTACAAGGCACTGAGAATACAAACGTAAGCCTATTGCACAAAACAATATGTCTTTAATATAAATTGTCAAATCCGAATTTATCTTTAATCTTGCACTCAATTCCAGTTTATGCACTTAATATACACATTATGTCGGGATTGTGGGCAGGAACTTTTTGTAAATTCCGAACTTTCAGAACAATTGATGTCAGCTTTCCGAAAAATTTGTTGAAATCAACCCACGGTGTCTTATGTTTACTTCTATGTAGGCACTTCGGTTAACCACAAAGTCACCAAACAATGTTGATACCATTGGGCTAAGAAGATAATTACAGAATAAAATTCACATTATAACGAATTTAAAACCAACGATAGGTGATATCTTATCGACCGATCAAAGAACCAACAAATCTGCATTCCCAAGGCCATATTATATTCATAGGTATTTTTCTTGTTGTGTTGACCTGTCCCCCAAGATGCACACATACATGCATATATCAGGTACGTGATCAGGTATGTATTTAAAATTCCAATTTGTTGATACCACAAATAATCAATAGATTTTCGACCAGGTTGACAGAAGTTAAAACTACCTTCTTCTACGTTTTTCGTTATTCGTTGTTGTGACAAAATACACATGGAAAGCGAACAAAATAACTACACAGTCATCCATATCCGAAGAAGTGGTAAGAATGCGCCGTCGATCACAGGTCAAACGCAGTGAAATTCGAGTCACTGGATTGTTTTTCTTTTTTTCATTTATGGCTTTGTGTGTGCATTCGTTTGATTTTTGGGAAACCCATTCTACAGGTCAGGTAGACGAATATGAAGAAGATTCACTTCGATATTTTCTGCTCGCCTGTTAGAGCACACTGAGTTAATTGGTTTCGTCTTCATTGGGGTGTGAAAACATTATTCCTAATTTGTATTATTAATTAAGAGATGCAACACATCACTGTTGGTGGTATTTGGAAATTATTCAAAAACGACTTCAGCACTAACCCTGGGGTGTGTGTGGGTCAATTAGTTAGACTTCTTTACCAGGCAATCAGAATGTATTGGCTGTACACTTGTCGAAAGGGAAAGTTGGATTTCTACCTCAAGTTCACTGTGGTTTTAGTGAAAGAATAGACCGACTGCCCCTAAATAGTTGTTGCTCTTTGAATTTATGATTACCTAGTACACGCGGGAACAAATTATTGTCCATGCACATGAGTTCGAGGTGGACCAGGGCCTAGCTCCTACAGCAATCACTCACGTTGTGAGTGCTATTGTTTCTTTCAAGAGTGGGACCTACAGTTTTATAACGAATCCGAACGGCGAAGTTTTTCGACACACCAACCCATTGCGCCACGGCAACCAGAAATTAAAAAAGTATGCAGCTGCACGACAGCACAGAAGCAGAAAAGAAAAACTGAATTTGGAAAATCGGTAACTCTCGAAAGTGCGACATATTGATCGCTTACGCTTAGTTTTGTTATGCGATAGTTTCCATTTTACGACAACACATAAGATATTAATTTAAATTATGTGATGTTAAGGGCAATTGTTATTTGAATCTATATGAAAATCTTATGTATTTTATTTAATGAGGACAAACACCTATCGTATATATTGGGGAGGAAAATGAGTACATGTTTGTGCTAAGTGCATTAAATTCTGCATAAGAATATATCTAATGAAGGAATTTGAAATATTTTTTTGCACATTATTGTGATGATCAATTCCAAACAAAACCCAAAACTGAAAATAAAAAACCTTAAGAAGCAAAACAAAAACAGATCCAATGTACTCCATTTTGCACTTCACAACAACTGTTGGAATAGAGCTTATATTCGGTACTTAGTATGAACTATCCCGAAGCAGACAACACTGCTTGTGGGCTAAATGAGTAATTTCATAATCCTATGCGTCCGTTTTTAGAATGTTCGTATGTATATTAGGTCTAAAACTAAATTCGTGCGGTTTCTTTTCTTTTAAATTTGAACGTTTATTTAAGAAAGACATGTACAATAACATTTTGTGGATCCTATCCCAAAAGAACTGCACCGGCTTGGCAGCCAAGAATGAATCAAGCCAATTTTTGATATTTTGATCTGATGTGAACATTTCAGTAAGGGCGTTCTGCAACCACTTTTGACACGTTTGCTCAGCTAGCGCATGTTCACCATAAACTTCCACCGAAATACGATGACTTTCGGCAACAGTTTTCTTCCTGTTAAAGTAATGAAGAAGAACTCTCCGCAAACACAATTTTTTCAATTTTTTTTTCAGGCACAAAGTTCGACATATTTGAGTGAACAAAATTATTGTTATTTACGCTTCAAATGAATGACATATACTGAAATGACGTACAGTGATAGTAACTTTCCAACGTATGTTCCAATGGAATAATACAAGTTACGCCATCTCTTAGCAAACCGCACGAATTAAGTTATAGACCCTATATTTAGTAAATACAAAACCGAATAGAATTATAAATCCTAAATATAATCACAAGTCTGTAAATGTATGTTTCCTCTAGACGGAATTGAGTAATTTCGGCAGTTTCGCTCGAAATTGCGTGACTTTCCTTACAACTAACCAATTTCAAAATTGCCTCCATTACCTCAATTTCAATGAGAATGGAATTGTGTATTGTAACAGATTATAGCAATTTCCGTACAGTAATAGCAAACAAAACTAGCAGATTTTTCACCATAATGGCGGTTAACTAGAATATTTCGGAAAGATTGTGTTTAATTTTCCATACAAAGACATTTTGCTGTCAAACCCAATTGCTTCAGTTAGTTTACTTTGTGCAATTTCGAAATTGCGATGCCGAAATTTGCAATTTCGTGTCTAGTTGGAACATACCGTAAGTCGAACATATGTTTCAGGACACTTGTTAGCTGCCAAGGCAAATTTAAGAAAATTTCATAGGGTGCCACACATCAAGGACCCTGATAACAAGTGATGTAATCAAGCGGTCAGGGCATAGTAATGTAGGTCCGCCCTAGCAGCTAAACAGCCGAAAAAACGAGTCGGCTGAACGGCTAAGAGCTGTTCATTGAGTTGACTGGGTTCATGACAGTTAAAAGAAAAAAGTGCAGCGAAAAAGAGTGCAATAAAGAAGTGGAACCCACAGGGCAGAGCCGTCATTGCTACCGCGACATACATACATATATCCAGCCATGCATATTGTAAGTTAAAATTAGCATAAGCAACAAGAATTAAAGACACCTCCATGTTCGTAAGAGAAACTAATGAAAGTAATTATAAATTGTGAAGTACATGTTTTAATAAAATTTCCTTTAAAGTATTTTGTAATTTCTTCATGAGAAGAGACAGTCATCTTGAAGAATTACAAGTTTAGTTCGGTTGCCACAAAGTTGTGACTTTTGATCGCATAAACTACAAAAGATCGACATTAAATATATTTGCAACGCATCCTACACGTTCGGCCGAATGTAGAACTGGCTATCAAAAATGCTAGATATACCACCACACGACGAGATACCGGCTGACTTACTTGATCAAAGCAATAACATTCATTCTATCGTGGGGTGGCATGGGAAATAACCCCTCTTCCGGATTTGATTTGTATGTAGTGGCCAACATTTTTGCCAGTCATGGCCTCGAATGAAATTTTATATGGCTATCGTATTTGATAGCCATGCCAGCAATGTGTTAAAGGGACCCCAGCCATATTTTACAACCCATAACTCAAACAGTGGCTATTCGACTTATGGAGGTTCGACTGTATTTTGTAAAAAAAAAAACTTGGTTAAGAAGGATTGCAAATTGAAATAAAACATTAATTTAGCAGCATTTATGTTCTTGAATTACTTTTACCGCGTAAGAGCAATAACGCAATGAATGCCAACCCTAATGAAAATAAATTAAAGTGCATGCAATAGTTCAATTGATTGCTCCGTCTCTTAAATGTACTACAGCATTTTATTGTGTAATTCAATTAGAGACCTGCATTCGAACACGGGCATTTGTTGGCTTTGTACATTTCATGTAACCTTACACAAACTTCAACAAATGAAATAATTATAGAAACATTCATATGTTCGTATGTGTGATTGGTGCTGGCACTCCTGTCAAACTATTGTCACCGCATAATTATGTATGGGGAAAAATGTATTACTGATATGCTTAGCTGTTCAATAAGTAAACGCACTCAGGATATTTTCTTTCAAATCAACAGAAAAATTAACGAACAAAAATAGCTCTTGTCGTGAAAAATCGATATAAATACAAAGGACACCGCTTCAACAAAACATGCAAATATGAAAATCCTGACTTATCCCATGTCCTATTTACAAAACTAAAGGAGTAAATCTACTTCATTTACATTTTAGATATGAACATTTTTTAGTAGACTTTATAGAGTATTTGCCGGCAAGGGGTCACAAGTGAGAATTTATGGAACGCGTGCGGTTTCAAACTAATCCCTACACATGAGATTGCTGATTGTGATTAAAATACTCCCCATTTCAATAGCACAAGTCTTGAATATATTTGCTCACTGAATAACAATCTCAAGACCATACATCCTTATCTATCTTATCATTATTTGATTTCTAAGTACTGACGATAAGAAGCACCAAACATCAACAAACTTTGTCATGAGTACATTTGAGTGAAAAGTTAAGCAAAGAAACGCTTATTATCAGCATCATTACTTTTGATTAGACATAGAAATATACGCTTGATTTATTTGATAAAGCACTGTCCAGTCCACTTTATGTGGATTAAGAGAATGCAACTAGAACATAACCAACAGATTTTGTTTTCCTTGATTCAAAGTTTGTCAAGCCAAAGGTCGGCTGGCTTTTGAAGACAGCCACAAGTAGATTGGGAGAGGTCACGGTTTGAGGTCGTATTCAGGGTTCAAATCCCCAGTAAATTCAGGCCCCGTCCCTACCGGTCGCGGATGCCCTCATATCCGTCAACTATTCTGATGTTCACTCAGTTTGGCAATCAGAGTCTTCGCATCCTCCAATCGCCTAGTTTCCGATGCGACCTGGACCTCAGGAAACCCTTAATATATTCTCTTATGAGGCATCTACTCTAAAAGGCCAGCTAACCAGAAAGTATCTTATCCTAACGCCCCATGCATTTCTGTAAATATCAAGCGCTGCTAGTGGTGCGCTGTGTGCACTCAAAAGTTTAAAACATTTCAAGTCAGCAGAACCCGAGGGCATTATCACGGCGAAGCTTCAAATGACAGCAGACCTTATACGCGAACATCTTAAATAGGGTGTATGATCTCAGGTTATGTTCCCAGCTTCTGCAAGTGGGTGAAGATACTTAGTGTTCATTCCAAAAGTGCGGAAATACTCTCATGTCAAACCGAAGGTCGTCACACCCATCAGTGTCTAACCCTGGAGAAATTGATAGATCAATACAGCAGGCAAATCATTCCACCGTGCAGACTTTCACCTGCTTGGAATGCATACACTAAGGGTGAATAAGACAACCTCCACTTCATGGTAGGAACCATTGAAAAATCCCTCGAATGTAATTAATTCACCCTTGCGGAATTTCTTCGCATCGAAGGTGCATTCAACAATGAAAAAAAAAAACACAATCTGTCTGTACTTAACAACCTCGGGATCGAAACATCCCTGGTGGCTTTCATCCATCATCTTCTCACCAGCAGGGTAATCCGCTCTTATCTGGGCAATGCTGCGATCTTCAGAGAAGTTAATAGAGGAACACCACCCCCATAAGCTTTTACATGGAGAGTAGCATTAAAGGGACTGCAATTAATACTAGAAGGGGCTAGATGCAGTCATAGCCTATGCAGACGATGTTGCCATAGCGGCATCTGGCAAAATTCGTATTCACTCTTTCTTTAAAGTCGCGTTTCATTTTCTGTTTTTTTAAAACGCAGCCACCTTTATTTAGTATCTACTTTATTTTGAATTTCCATTACATTGTGTACAAAATTTAAAAACCGACAAAACAATTCAATGCGCATTTTGTATTAATTCCTTCACACCATATTGACTACATACAGAATGCCTTCACACACACACAGCCACATATCTACTCCAATGAGCATAAAAATGTCATGAGTTGCAAGAAAACTTTTACAGCTGAATGAAAGGTCTGACCACTACTGAGTATCCATAAATACACACATACGTGTGTACGGATGTAGTTCGTTTGTTTACAATCTAAACGTCTACAATGAACAAACTGATTCGAATCGATTTATCCAAGCGTATATGCGACGTTCCTACGCCATCGAGCTGTTCGAATTTTTGAGGGAAGCACATTATGTGTGTTTACATATGTAGCTGGAACTGCCATTTCTTTGTGCTACGCAATAGCAATAGTGAAGCTGTTATAATTTAGTGCCCTTACTTAATCAAAAGTAAAACATAGAAGAAGCGCGAACTTTATGTTTACGAAATGAGATGACGAAACAGGAATTTGTAAAAGGAAACTTTGAAAACAAAAATAATTTTGATGACATAAGTGTCAGTAAGAACCAGATCCCCTCAAGTATTTTTTTTTTTTTGTGTCCGCAGTTTTTAAATTCCCGTCCGCAGTTCTTGATGACATAAGAAGCATCGAATTTCAAGAAATGTTGTTTGTTATGCTGCTTTTTTCTCTTGAGTGCACCACCTTAGCTAACTAATGTTGTTTCGTTTTGCGTTTTTACTATACCATTCCCATGAGTGTCTCATAAGGAGGATGGTTGAATGAAAGCAAAAAAAAATCCGCTTATTCATAAGAAAAGAATGAAATTGGATTAATGAATTGCAAGAACATATGAATATGGAATGTTTGTGATAATCAAAAACAAAGCAAAAGTGGCGTCTGATACGTACTACGCTTTCAAGAGGGTACATCCCATACATTATGTGGGATTGGTTATATCGGTGCCAACGTGAGTTTTGAGTGAATTCAATTACAAATATATGAGACATATTATTGCCACATACTACGTACTAGGTATACATATGTACATGATAGCGATGTGGGGTGTTTTATAAGAGTAGACGGTAGTCGAGTCTGCAGTTAGGTCACAATGGTTGAATCAAAACATTGCACGTTGTGTCAAGAAATATAAGCGCGAAGCTTTTCAATTAAAAAAAAGGATTTTTGGTATTACACTAACCTAGATATTGCTTCTTATTTAAGATACGTATTTTCGGAGTTATTTACTATTTACAGTCACTCGCATAATTTTTCTTATTATATTATTCTATATATTTATTCGGACATTTTTTGGTGCTGAAATTGACACTCCGGTCACCATATCCCGGAAATGTCACGGATCTAGACTCTGGAGGATGACCACCGTTGTCTCTATACCAAAAGCAGGTAAAATACGCTCACGTTAATGCAACGATCTGAGATCAATATGCCTATCATCCTTCCTGCTCAAAACTCTAGAAAAATTCTATCGATCGATGTGTACATCAGAATAACAGTCTCCTTGAACACAATGTCGATCTCTCAAGCATGCCTACAAAAGAATAAATCTGTAGAAACAGCTCTTCACTCACTTGTTGGCATTCTAGAAAATATAATTCACCCTTACAGCCTTTGCTGACATTGAGGGAGCCTTTAATAACGTCGAACTCCATGCAATTACCTCAGCACTTAACCGGCTCGGGACCGAAAAGTCTAGTGTGAGTGACTTTTATTCACCAACTTCTCAATAATAGAGAAATCTGCTCCAAGCTTCGTGATTCCACGATCTGCAAAGAGGTTAATAGAAGAACTCCTCAAGGTCTCCTATAGAACGTAGTAGTAAATTAACTCCTACTAACCTTGGATAGGACAGGATGAAAGGTCATTGCTGATGCCGATGATGAAAGGTCATCGCTGACTCTGGGAAATTCATTCCCACGATTAGGGATAGCATGCAGTTGGCTATTGTCGAACTAGAACAAATTTACTAATGTTTGCGGCCTGAGTGTCATCATCTAGTCCTCTTTACTAGGAAATACAGAATTCCTGTCTTTGATCCCCCTAATATCAGGGGAGCCCCTTTAAAACTAAGTAACAGTGCCAAATGCCTTGACCTCGTTCTGGCGAAGCTAAGCTTGACGTCCAACATCCAGGAACAAGTCAAAAAAGCCTTTACAGCTCTATATTGTTGTAAAAAATCTATAGGGTGCAAACGAGGTCTACAGCCAAATGGTTCTCTGATTATTCGCATCGTTAGTCCGACCCATACTACTGTACAGCGTCGCGATCGGGTGGACTGCACTACATAAAGACATCTACTGCGAACGGCTTGAAAGGGTGCAGCGCATGGCATACATCTGCATTATCGGAGCCATGTGAACTACCCCTCCCCAAGCTTTAAATACACTCCTCAACCTCCCGCGGATAGATCTCTTCGGCAGGCAGAACGCTGCCAGCACGGTGATTAGATTGAAGTCCCTGTGAAAGGACTTAAGCTCCGGACACTCTACCGTCATTGATAAATTTGTATCCCTACCAGGAAACACGGACCTCACGATACCTAAAAGCTCATCTTCGAGAAAAACTGTTCAACCAGCATACCCTAACTGGACATCTGAACACCAGACGATGGACGGTCCTCTGCGAATTTCCACACATGGATCGAAGATGGGCGAAGGAGTGGGTGTTTAAATTTTGAATTGTCATTCCGCCTACCCTCCACTGTAGCGTTTTTCCGGCAGAGACTTTCGCGATCAAGGACGCTTTGTCATGGCTTAAAAACAATGTAATATTAGGTGCAGATATTGTCATCTGTTCAGGCAGCCGGACAGCGATCAATTCTCAGAGTGCAGTTACATTTAACTGCTAGACGTTCCTCAATTGCCGTCTATCTCTTATTTTAGCATCCAGCTCATGTGGGTACCGGAACACAGTGACATACCAGAGAATTGCGGAGCAGACGAACTCGCTAGAAAGGGCACCACCTCAACACTGCCGTCCATACATATTGCTATTACTAAACATCTAGCTTAAAACGCTTACCCACACCAAACGTAGATGGTCTTCTGGGACAGAACAGCAAAAAATTATCGCCTACCATGGCCATCGGTCCAAAACGCTCACACGTCCTGATCAGAATGAGTAGACCGAATCTTAGAACTCTCATTGGCGTTATAACAGGGCATTGTGCCATTGGAAGTCACGCCTCAAGACTAGGTATCCCCTGTAACGACTTCTGTAGAAGTTGTAGGGCTGAAGAGGGAGAAGAAACTGTGACTTCTGTAGAAGTTGTAGGGATGAAGAGGAAGAAGAAACCATTTCACACCTGCTTTGCAACTGCAATGCCCTCTCATCCCGCCGATTTAGTCACCTGGACGCTCCATATGGCTATGACTTGTCAGCCTACTTTTGGCCTAAATATGGCTACCCTAGGGTAGGCAGCCACTCTAACCTTAGTCTCCGGGACGCGGTGCAAATATATTTAATATCTATCTTTTGTAGCTTTTTGCTATCAAAAGTATAATTAATGAAAATTTTTGTGTTGGCATTAAATTTGCCCGGGCAGTCAGTGTTTTAAGCAGTTTTAGGTTTTGTGGTCGAGTAAGCAAATCATTTTTCCTGGACAAACGATATTAGATTAGCTAAAAGCACTCACATAGGTTCAGTTTAATAAAGATCTGACTGTTAAGTCAGTTTTTTTTTCTAGCACCAAAGTAGAAGAATTCAATAAAACAAAACTAATGCTTTGTCTTCTAAGCCGTAGGAGCTTCGATCCGGTTTCAAAAACTAAATCACCCATTGCTTTTTCTGTGATTTAGAAATACGAACTTATCAGCTCGTTTTTATTTCTGTACGGCATTGACGTCAGCTCGAAGAAATATTGATAATGTATTAGATAAGTATCGCATCAAGCAATTTTCAGGTAAAACGCAACTAGCGAAAAGTGCTATAACATTGCTTCATTTGGAGATACCTATATATATACATAAATACCACATATTTAAAAAAAAAAAAACTCGTGCATGCCACCTTCTTAACTCACACAGAATAATGATACTGTATTGATGGTACTGGATTTTTCCAGTTAAACGCGACATGGGTCTAGTTATATTTAAGGAATGGCTGCTGATTGCAAGCATTGATTATAGAAGTATAGATTTATTATTTACCGAATTACATTGTTCCGTTGTGGTATCACAACAGGCCTACTTTGGCCTTTGACTGCCTTCTGCACTCAACCACTTCAACCTAACCTACATTGTTTCGAAGTGAACCATATGATTGTTGAACAAAAATTCATAAAATCTGTTAAGACTGGGATGGTATTGCTACATACCGCGTGGTTATAGCCTTACATACTAATAGTATTAATAATACGGTGGCGCTACAGCCCGCGGAGGGCCAGGGCCTAGCTTCTCAGCAACCACACGTGTTGTGCATGCTATTATTCTCTCACGAGTGGAAGGAACCCACGGTGTTATGCCGACTTCGAATGGCTAGTTAGAGAAACTCTTTGTAGACACTCAGAGAGTATGAGCATTGTCAGTAACTCAAAAGTGGCACCGGGAATCGAACCTAGGTAAAGTAGGTTTAAGGGCGTAGGAAACGACGTACCAACCGACATGGCCGCCACATACACAACGAAATAGATTATACCATTCCTGTTACTGGTCAGTGACGCCGACACACTCGTCTACTCAAAGCTTTTTTTCTAATCACTATTTATCATCTGTGATGATTTTTTTTTTCTGAACAAAATTCCAATTCAGTTTTGTTTATGTTTAAATTTAGATGCTTCCGTTTGTATTGCAGTTTATTGTAGAGCATATAAATATACCCAATTGTGGGTCAATGAAACTATGATAAGGAGCACAAGTATGTATGTAAGCCTCATGCCTAGTACAATTGAATATGGCAATCTCGTCTCACGAGCTACGTGAGCATGAAATCAACGACAAACACAGACGTCTGTGCGAAGTGTTTGGATAATTTGTTATTACAAAGGAAAATACAGGCATCAAGCAATACAGTAATTGATAACTGAGAAAAATTCAAGAGTATTTAATTTAATTGTTAGTATTGATAACTAAAGTAGATGGCTGATAGAGTAGATAACTCAGTAGTGATGGAGTGGAGTGGTTGAATTTATCTCCTTGTGTGTACAATGCCATATATGCTACACATTTATTACATAAACTTGCACTGTGCGCCTTGTAAATAAGTAAACAAATAATATATTTAATTAAAAACTTGTGCATTTTTTTCACCAAGCCTACGAGAGTAATGATAGTAAGTCATTGCTATCAGTTTTCGAATTTATATGTCATTAAGTCTGTCTACATGTACCTTGAACGTCCGAACCTGGAAACCAGAAATTATAGAGATGCCCAACTTCACAGCTGATTGGCCGGCCCCTAGTCCATCGACGAATTTGGGACGCTTTTTGACAGTTATTCATGGATTTTTGACAGTTATTCACGATATAACGTAAATGCGTAAACGATATACAAAATGGTTGTCAAAAATGTTCGTCCTCCAGTCGTTCGAATGAATACATAGAACTTCTTGTATTTTCTTCATACACGACGTACATTTGGTGCGAATTCGTGAGAATTTTGTGTGTGCACTCGATTTTTTTCAGGCGTACGACACTTTTCCTAGGCATCTAGAAAAAGGCGGTATTTTTAAGCGTATAAAATTAATTCGTGTTTGCTATAAAAGATAGGATTGTTGTGCAATGAGTGAAGTGGAAGATCGGTTCATTCAGTTCAAGGGCTAATTTGTCGCACACCCATCTTAATAGCCACTGTTGTTGACATATACTTAGGGAATCGACGAAGCGGGTGAGCGAGTTAAAATTATGTACGCGGACGAAGCAAGCCAACCACCTCATACTTTATACGAGGTAGCACGCCTACTATCCACAGTCCTCTGTTTATTGTAGAAAATTGTGGTTTACCAAAGTCGACTTAGATCAATGCACCGGAATTTACATAAGAAATCTCGATATCTCCTTAACTAAGCCATTAATCATTTTTTGTACTCATTTCATCGAGAAAAAAATTAGTCTTAATATGTAACTTAATATGATCACCAATAATAACAAAGGTTTGCCATTGAACCGGAGATAAAATTTGTCCCGATGTAGAGGAAAGAAAAACATCCTGATCCTCCACGTACCGGTAAACATAAATACTCTCAACTATCGGATTTCAATTTTCTGCAGTCAGATACGAATTTAATATCCAGCAACAAAAAAATTGCAAGAAAGAATTATCAAAACCAGATTCGCATTTGATGTATCTACTGCTCTTGATAACGAACCCAAAATAAACATAAACATACTCAAGAACAAAACAAACCACTTCTTTGCCTAAAGCCACGAATACACGCACGTACGTCTATAACTTTATAGGCATACACACTTATGTAATTCGTCAACAAAGCATGTGAAAAGTTACACGAAATACATTATTTTTTTCTTTAAATTCTATTGCGTCATCGAAGTTAGAACAGCAGAAAAGGAACACACCTGGATGGTTGTTCTTTCAACAAAGAAATTCAAGGTTATGAAATTCTCAAAACGTAAACAAACGACGATTTCATTCAGGAAACATAAAACGGAGCTGAAAAAAAATTAACGATGGAAAAAAAGTTCAAGAGATCTTGCCCTAAGGACCTAGTTCCCTGGACCGAAAAATATTTAAGTTTCCCAAGAAATGGAAAGAGGAGTTTGCATCATGCCCGGTGATGATCTTGGCCTTGAATGTGCGATCGTGGTGTTCTTGAATTTCACTGGCAATGTCAGGGATTCTGCGTCGTTCCGCTTAGCACAATCACGCAGGAAAGGGTTGTGGGCAATAACTAACGTTTGAACGAGGAGAGAACCAGTTCAACTGGTCGGCACACATTGCAGGTGTTTGTTTTGAAAAGGGATATATGTATATATGTACAGCCGGTTTTATTTCTGGCACTAGTGAAACAGCTTACATAATTGCCTCATAAACAAAACAAAAAGGATACACCTTTTTTCAAATTGTTTGTTCATCGAATGCGATCGAATTTCGTCGTATGTGATTATTTTTGAATGAAAATCAGACCGGTTTTTGGGAAGTGTCACATAATCAAATGTTATTGTTGACAATTGCGAGAATATCGGACGCTTTTAAGCACTAATCAATAGAGCTTTGACCATGATTACTACATACGGCATACCAACACTAAACAAAAACAAATATCTTTCTCTTGACGTTCCGCTATGCATAACGTATGACCCCTACTACTGGTTCGCAGGTATGTATGATCCATTACATTTTAAGAATGAGCAATCATTCATCATTTAGTCAGTAACAGCTTTGTTCTTCCAACAATTAAAGAAGGCAAATACGTCAACCGTTGAACTTATCTTCGAAGACTATAAATCATAGTTTGAGAAAAGAACTGTGGAGTAAAACGGTTTTTTTTTTTATTATTTACGTGTGTAAACACTATAAGTATATACAACTGTGTTCAAAATAATAGTAGTGCACTTTTAATTTGCAAACCCCAAGCAATTCAATGCCAACTTCTTATATTCTCCCTTCATATCCCGAGCAATTGTAAGCAAATTTTGTTCAATTTTCTCTGAATGCAGTCGCAAAAACGTATAACGATAATTGACAAAACAAATACTGATCATATTTTCCACTGCATGTCGGTTGTTGTATCAGTCAGTCGTTAAAGGTTTGGCGAAGTGATTATACAGCTGTTCAAACAAAAAAAATAGTAGTGTTCTAATTAACTGACTTAAAATTTGATAAAAAATTAAATTTAAACGTAGAAACATAAAAGTAAGAACAAATAACTATTTTTAATTTAGATTATAGTAAAATCTTGAACTTTTAATTAAACAGTCCGCCGCAATAAACATTGCACAGAGCAGGAGCGAAAATTAATTTTAAAATTGAGAGCAGATAGAAAAACGTATAAAGAAATTCAAGAAATCATAGGATACACAGCCCCAATGATTGCTAACGCAATAAAACACCATCCTAAGCCCGAATCCCGTAGACGAAAAAAAAAACCATCAGCATTGGAGGCCAGGCGAATTGTAAGATATAGCAAGACGCACCCCTCTGCACCTTCAAATGTCATCCAAAAGGAGTTGGGGCTAAGTATTAGTGCTGTCACAGTCCGCATGCGGCTGTTAAATGAAGGGCTATACGCTCGGAGTCCCCGCAAGGTACCATTACTCTCTAAAAAGCACATAGCCGCTCGGATAGCTTTTGCCAAAGAACACATCACCGGGCCTGTGGAAAAATGGCGCAATATATTATGGACTGATGAGAGAAAAATGTGATGATGAAATGAAAAATGTGGGTCCCGTCAATATGTTCGCCGTCCACTTTAAATACCATAAAACACGGCGGTTCAAAAATAATGGTTTGGTGCTGTTTTTATTACCAAGGTGTTGGTCCTATCCATCTCATTTTTGGGATCATGGACCAGACTGTATATGTTGATATTCTTGCAAGGGTAATGTTGCCTTACGCAGAATATGAAATGCGTCTTTCAACAAGATAATGACCCGAAACATACCAGCAAAAAAGCCAAGGAATGGTTTCGGGTTAATGGGGTTAAAGACCTTAATCCCATAGAAAACTTGTGGTGTGACTTAAAGAAAGCAGTGGCGAACGCAAAGCCAACCAATAATAGAGAACTTTGACAAGTAGTGCAAAGCGCATGGCAGAATATTACTTCCAAGAGATGCAAGGATTTTGTGGAGTCCGTGCCACGTCGGTGCCGATCAGTCCTAGAGAATAAGGGGTTTACAACTAAAGGTTATCTTTTGCTTAAGACCCAATTTTTTATTTGATGTCTAGTATTTTTTGGTTTCAATCAACACTACTATTATTTTGAACAGAGAAATTCTGTTTGTAGTTTTTTGTTGCTTTATATTTTTGATTTCCAAGCTATAAATGTTGTCAATTAAGAATGAATTATTTTGTTAAAAATACACCTTTTATATCGTAATTAAGAATAAAAACTTTGTATGTACAAGAAATTCAAAAATAAGTTGTTGTCATTCGACAGTTCTTAAATAACCAATATAACTAGGTGCACTACTATTATTTTCAACACAGGTGTATAAATGAATGATAGGGAATAAGGACTATAAGGACCATATTTAGCAAATATTTACTTTTAAACGCCACTGTAATAGCAAATATTTTTATTTTTTGAAAAAAATATATTTCTTGGCACTCTTCTTTGGGGTAAAAAAAAAAAGAAAACAGCATGCCCACTATACCATGTCCAAACATTTCTGCCATCACAATCTACACACAAACTTTTCTGCAATGCATTTGCATTGCGATTCTTTTGTAAACAAGTCGTGTAAAAGCTTTCAGTTCAAGGAAGTTTATAGACCCCAATGCCTGTGTCACTCTGTCTAGCAATATCTAGCAATGAATGTGTCATGCTGTGGCCTACTACAGAATTTTGATTTGTTTTTGAATCATAGTCAATTAGTTAATTTTAATTGGCATTGCTCAAATTCACAATAGCACCGGTGCCCAAGGACATTTTTATTTATTTAATCGTAGAGGGATGGATGGACGAAGGGTAAAGGGACGACGGAACTTTATACAACTAATGTCTCAATAATTTCTCATGATCTAAAAACAAAAACTATAATGGTGAACGATTTGTCTATCTGACGACTAGAGCGTGATAAATTAGATAAAATTCAGTTCGGATTGAGTACATATTTAATAAGTGTGTTCGCAGCAATAAGGGATGATGACAGCGATAAATTCGTTGTTGCACAAGAAAAATGCAGTTGATTATTGTAATTTAACGGCGAAAGGTTGAGATCTTATGAATAATACCCAAAAAATTATTGGGAGGCAATTATATTATGTTAATAGAAGCAAATGACATTTATTAATACACTGTGAATGTTTTCAAACATGTTTAATCAATGAAATATTGCACATTTAATATATCTTATAGCATTTTATCTGATTGTACATGTACATGTGTACAAGCATGAATTCTTTTCTCGAAAGTAAGACAAGACATTATGATTATATATTCAGCAATGTTCCGGAAATCGAGTGAAATCGAATCGAGATCGGCTTTCCAAATCGAGTGAATTTGTTGTCAGCGTTCTACATTTCACTCGATTTCATAATTTCGAAATCACTTTGACCTTCATCCGGATTTTATTTTTACATACGAATAAGTTCTTGTCGTCTAAGTTTTACACTGTTTGATTTTTTTTACTTTATACTTATGATTTTTTTTAAATTATGCAATAATTTTCTTTATCAATGCAAACATCTGAATGATGAGTGGTGAGGATTGTCACAAAACGAACGAGCAATGAATGCGGCGTACCCTTAGATTCGGATCGAAAATTATCTCATTATTACACCTACAATGGATATCCCTTCATATCGAGTAGTTAAGGTGGAATTTCTTTCCGGTTTTTGCGAAAGTTCTTTGTTTTTTCAGCTCACAAACAAGCCGATGGGATGTGAAATTATCATTAAATTAATTATAAAAATTAACATAGCTTTCCGGAAGAAGATAATAACTCAACAAGAGTCAAGCAACAATAAACATAAATACCATCAGTTTATTTAGCAAATACTACTTGTTGTTCGTGATTTCAGGAGGTTTCAGGAGTACAATAATTACGATCCCGACCAACGTAAACCTGAATATTACAGTCGAATTCACTTATAATGACGTCGGTTGTAGCAACGAAAATTCCATTATTTATTAGTTTAGCGTTAAAATGGTACCGATTGCAGCCACAACTGCTGGGCATCAAATATCAACTTCCCGAAACGGAAATTTCGATTTTGACAAATTTAATGGGATAGACGATGAACTCACTACCTCGCCGGAGAAGAGTATGAAAGAGTTAATGTCGCATGGGAAGGAACATCTTCTGCAAAGAATGCAGGGACTATAGAGGCTACCATAAATTTGGTGGAAAGAAAGGTTCGATTTTGACAAATTTAATGGTGAAGAGTATGAAAGAGTTAATGTTTGAAGGAACATCTTCTGCAAAGAATGCATAAACTATAGAGACTAACATACATTTGGTGGAACAAAAGGTTTTCTTATCTTAGAGAAACATTGTAAAGAAACAATCAAATATTACAAATATTACAAGAACACTATTTATTTACTAAACAAAATGACTCTACCCCAGGACATATTTCTTTTGGTTTTTATAAAAATCATATGTAATCATATTTATGTAAATTCCTATGAAAATATATTTATGTACAGTAGAATCTCGGAAACTCGGAAAAAATGAATGGTTATATACCACGAACAATTCGGCACTGTTAGACAAGTTTCTTCCTGGCGAAAGTCTACCATAAAGCAGTATTTCAAGAAAAACGTTGACAAGTCTTTTTTATACCTTTAAACAACTTGTCTTTTCGTTGATTTTTATAAAATAAAATGAATTATTAAGTTGATAAATTCAATGTTTTTTGCCACATTTACACACGTTCTTTTTTAACTAAATTTGATTCTCGAAAAGATTGACCGAGAGTTTTTTTATATCTGTTTATGTTTCTAAGATTCTACACTTTATATTGTAATTTATGTTCTTTTATGAATCTGGGCTACCTACTTTTGGTATTTGAATATTGCTTCAAGTAACTATCGGTTACAGTAGCGAAATTCTTTCGATCACTTGAAGGTTGTTATGAATGATTTCCACTTTATAGTAAAAGTTCATTAATTCGGAAAAAAATTCCGAATAGATGAGTGATGGTTTTCAATATGATGACCACAAAGAGATCTCATACACGAAGAAGTCGAAACAAATCATCAAAAAGTCTATTGGGGAGTTTCGGCATTTCACATTCGGACTGGCCTTCCCGCAACTATTCCGAATTAACGAACTTTGATGGTATATGCAAAATAGGTCTCATCGTCAAGAGCAGTCCATAACGTGTTGCAATACTTGGTAGATTTCGACGGAATGTATTGTGTTCAATGCGATTGTACGGTATTGCAAATGGTGCGTCGACACCTAAGCACTTGAGCCTAAGCTGCCAAGGTTCGTATTAACTGTAACTTCTCAATTTGGCCGTTTGGAGTCGGTGTAAATTTGTATATCTCTTCCATCCGTGAAGGAATAATAGCGCACACAATACGAGTGGTTGCTGTAGATGCTAGGCACTGGCCGTATAGCGCTACTCATTGAGCCAAAATGTCTAGATGTCAGAAACGCGCACAACACGAGTGGTTGCTGTAGATGCTAGGCACTGGCCCTCTACGGGCCGTATAGCGCCACTCATTGAGCCAAAATGTCTAGATGTATGATGAAGTTACATAATTTATTTTTTGAAGTAATTCCTCAATCTTGTTCTTTTGGTAAAAAAAAAATAAGAAATTAATCATCTTTGCGCCAATTGGAGATGGCGGATGTAGCGTAAGAAAATAAAAATTGCAACCAAAAATTAAATATTTCATAAGCTATTATTAAATTTAGAGTTCTATCATACTATCGGGTGAATAAAGAAGGCTTCGGAATATTGTTGGAAATTGTTGCGCCGCAACTATCAACATCCTTAATTCCCCACACCCTACGTTCATATGCACCTACCTCTAAACATAGCTTTACATGGTAATTTAAACAAAATGTATTTTCATTTTAGTTTGAAAATAGCATGCAAATTATTAAAACGAACATGTACTACATGTCATCAAACATATTATGAATGAATAAACCAAAAGCTGTTGGGAAAATGCTTGGCTATACTGTTAAGATAAACACTAATAAAGCACGTCACATTTAAATTGACCTTGTTTTTCCTGTCGCATAGATTTCGAGTCAATAGCCCGAGTTAACCATGAGCTTTTTGCCTCGAGGTATAGAAATACACAAACACAATTAAAGTACATGCATGTTGTTGCAATAGTTTGTTGTTTTCGTTTTCGTCTTTTTTTATTTGTTTTCGATTTTCGTTTTACTGCACTGGCTTTCGTGCCATGACACAAAAAAAACAACTCACAATAATTGATTTTTACAATAAAATGAATATGTAGTAAAAATTCACACAAAATGTCTTTTTTATCATCCTCGATCGATATTAACAAGTGAGTATAGATTATCACCATATTTTCTGTTTCTATTCATCGACACACATGATGGACACATCGTGCTTTACATTTATGCACCATTGCATATCTTACTTCGCTTTGAATGTGATACGTACACACGTACGCAGAATGTTTTTTGCAGTTGAAACTTTGTGATGATGAATGACAGAATCGTATACAAACTAGAGACATCAAAATTGATTGTCGCTTCGCCTCCCAAAGGCAGCAATGGCCGTCTTCGACTGCAGGAAAGGTCTTTGATTTATTTGTGAATTCAAATCGAGTTCTGTAATCTTCAATGGTCAGTCCGGTACTAACAAACTATTGTTGTGTCACCGAACCCCTTCGATCTACACCCTCGATCGCCTTGGAGATACCAATCAACCTGTCGCAAATTGACATTTTGACAATGACATTGACAACTAAGCATGGTGTGGCATAGTATTGCGTGTGCCACAGTGGAGAAGATCATGGAGCAAATGAAACATAGAATACTCAAAAAATCAGATTCCGAAGCACACTTACTAAAGTGCACATTTTAGGTGGAAACATTTGTACATTTGTAGGATAATCGCAGACAGAGAAGGCTGTCGAAGTCTGAAACCCCGCTAACTTAAGAACATGTACTGATGCATCCAAAATCGACTCAGACGTATTACATTCTTGTAATTTTGCAAAGATTTCTCTGATCTCTCAACAGCCTTACCATTGTAGTGCAGTCCGGGTAGAAATTTGCAGCCCATTGGTAAGATAGATGCTAAATTTCTGATTCATTTGACAGCGGCCATAGCTTCAGTAAGACATTCTTGGTCAACTCGATGGCCCTATGCTAGGTAACATACTGGCATCCAGGGAAACGAAAGAGCGGTCAACCATGCAAGGAATGGATCTGAGCTTGGAGAATCCCGGACAATTCCTAACGCGCTCACGCTGCTTAGATCTGTACGAAGAAAAATTGAAGACGAAGCCCTGAATAGAGTAAAATCTAGATGGCTCAGTCTGGATATTGGAGCAATAGCAAAGGCCCTGTGTCCGACGCTGAGGTCAACATCACTGATCGGCTTTAGTCGGAAAAAGCTAGCTAGGAGCTACCTAGGAGCGCTGAGGTCAACATCACTGATCGGCCTTAGTCGGATAAAGTTAGCTAGGAGCTACCTACGAGCGCTGAGGTCAACATCACTGATCGGCCTTAGTCGGAAAAAGCTAGCTAGGAGCTACCTAGGAGCCCTTATCGGACACTGTACATGCCTGCATCGCGACTGACTACACCACACCTATGACTTTAGCAGGAGCTGCAGTGATGAGGAAAAAATCATCTGCTGTGCGAATGCTCAGGCCTAGCAAGGAAAAGAAAACAGTACGTGGGAAAACACTTCTTTGCAGAGCTTGAAGACTTGTGCGGTGTAGAGTTGAGAAGCCTCCTAAAGTGTTCAAATGAAGCGGATGGTTTTAGTATCAAAGAAGGTTTCATATTAGTATTTGAACATTGCTTATAAAGAGCACAATGGACCTATCTTGTTGGTTTAAGGCAAGTCCTTAATGGCACCCATATACCTACCTACCCACACTTTATTTAATGACAGCTTTGTTCCATAAAATGCGTAACTTTATGTTACGTACATATTCCGACAACAACATGCACTAGTTCCAACGTTTCTATTCAATTAAGAAGCTTTCGAAGAATCGCACTTGACTATAGACGTTTTCACTGACGATTGAATACTTAAGAGAGTTCATTCATGAGGAAATATTCTCAGTCGAAGCATCAAATATAATTTAAAGTGTATCTGAAGTGATTGCAAAACGAATGCGTGTGTACATACAGCATTATCACACTTCTAGCACACTAATTCACTTCAAAGCGTAATTCATTGCCAAAATAAGAGTTCTATGCCATCATGAAAAAATAGAGCCAGTTTTTGATCACCCTCGTTGGAAATCCCTGAGAGAAGAGCATTATTAGTCTCCATGTGATAGCTAGTATTTTGAAATTTATCATATCCACGATCAATCAGATTGTATAATAATAAAATCAAGGTTGGTGTGAAAGATGGATGCGAGCTGAAGAATTATTTCTAGTTGCTTTTCTTTGTGAAGTGATTTGGCATTTTAAGGACACATACACAAATCAGCTAGTCTCGATAAGTGGGCATATAAAGCATATGATTTAAAGCAAGAGCTTCACAAGAACACAAACGGTTCAATTAACTCTGCGACTTTTTATTACATGTGCGTATATCTTCTCCTCTATTAATGCCTTCATTAATAAACAAGTAAATGTAAAAGTGTCCCAAATTAGATATGCCAGAACTGCATATATAATATAATCCTCTTCATTCCAGCTACGATTATTTTTGCCTCAATGAAATTTATTCAACTCTTTTCATTGATTCAAGAAAATGCATAGGTACTTGTATTAAGAAGTTAATGTAGGTCAAGTGTATTCACTGACGGATAACGTCATATACTCACACAACCCACTATATCTGAGTTGTAGACACATTTCTCTTAATTTCAAGGTGAACCATGTTTTCTGAGGCTTTTGACTGAATTTCCGTATTCAACCAATCCGCTGAAGCACATACTTGGTGTTCGAAAGGCAATTTGCAGAAATGCACTTTGTTTTCCCTCAACGCAAATTCAATTAGTGAACTTAACCACCCTAATACGGAACGCGACAATAAACGAATGATTTCTTAGTTGGATTATTGCAAATATAATTATTGCACCAGCACCAACAAGTGTTAGGGTCTGTGACCGGACATTCAAACCCATAACATCGTATTATGGCGGCTCTTAATGCGGTACGTGTTCGTCAAATGAGATAATTTTCCATATTGACACTTCTTTCCACTTCTAGGTGTAAGCAATTAAAGCAGTTTGTATGATTGTGTATGATATGTGTTAAATAAGAAGTCAAGATCTATAATATTGTATTTAGACGGAAACATTGAACAAGATACATTCGAACTTCAATAACTCGACTAGAACCTAACTCGACCAAGACTTAAAATATGCATGTCCTCTGTATTTGATAATTCTCACTTCTGTTACTCGAATTTCTTGATGACTCGAAGAGATCATTTTGCGTCACCTTCGAAAAGTCAAATTCTGAAGGGGAATTCCCAAATTCTACGTGTTTTTACAAGTTTGTTTTATAATTCATCGCTTTCGCGGCAAAGTGTTTGTATGTGTATATGGCTAGACTAGAATAATAATGATATAAGTGGCTCTACATCCCGTTGAGGGACAAGTCATAGCTTCTCAACAACCCACCGTGTTGTGCGTGCTATTGTATTTCCGAGTGGAATGGACCTACAATTTTACAAAGACTCCGAATGTCCAATTTGAGAACCTTTTTTTTTAGACAGTCATACTCTTTGAGCATTGTCAGAGACTCGAAAGAGGTGGGCCATTGTACCGGGAATACAAACTAGTATCTTAGGCTCAAGTAAGTATGGGTCGACAACGCCAAAGCAGCCAGGATGACGCACATGAGCTAGTATACATACGTGCAATAGTGGTGGAGGATCCTGTGATCCTATTCATTTATGCATATTATATTTAGAAACCAATGAAAAAGCGTCTAATGACCCAAAGAATAGATGAGATGATATCTCCGTGCTTTTATGGGAATTACTCGTCGGGATAGGGCGAGAAACACGGCAGTGCGCGAGGACCTTAACATTGAGGACCTGCTTCTTCGAACGGAAAGGGCCATGCTTCTGTGGTTTGGTCACGTGGCATTCAACACGACTTCCGATGTGTGAGTTGAATGCGATTCCATCAGGTAGGTGAACGCTTGGCAGACCCAGGACGAGGTGATTGGACCAAGTCCAAAAACTCGCCTGGTTACGCTTGGGCATAACTTCTGATGAGTTAGAGTCGATAGCAGAGGATCGAGTTGCATGGAGATCATGTGGGTCAGAAGATGATGATGATGACGAATCCACTCTTCGGTCATGAATAACAGACTTAATGAAATAAATAAGGGGCCGCATTTTTTTAAGTATAAAAGTCGGCAATGTATAGCTTAAACCAAGTCGAAGAAATAAAATAATGTTGAAGAAGAAAATAAGGTTGTACTTATACTGACAGTACATAAGCATGATGTTCGAATATCTTGATTTATTTGAAGATGATGTGGGAGTGATAGAAATCTTAGCAGTTGGAGTTTCACTTCATTTCCTCATATCTTTAACGAACTTTCGTTGTATAAACGTCTACGGGTGACCTAGGATATTGTTTAGAATTGGATGCATTAAAATGTGCATGTATTCGTTTGTGAGCGTCTCCTCTGTGACTGCTCAAATCAGAGAAAAGGAAGTCAGTCGAACAAGTTGTGCTTTGTAGATAGTTGTGTGCCTTCTTTGTCTGCTTTCTGTTGTGTTCGGTGCTTGTGTTTTTATCCCAGTTCCTCATCGAAGGATACGGACATATTCAACAGTCATGGTTATGTCCTTGGTTAAACACGATAGAATAAGGCTTAGAATGTCCTTTCAACTGGTATCATTCATTTGCTAATGCAAAATGTTAATGAACATTAGTTTTAAAGAAATAATTCGATTGCACCCATCAATCAGCTACAGTTGTGATAAACAGTTCCGACGACGGATATGGAACGATTCTATTCGTAGTCGGAACTGGCACCCGGAGACATGTCTGCGGAACTATGTAGATCCATGGATATAGCTGCGTTAAACACGTGGTAGAACAACTACAATGAGGTGCACAATCATGTGTGTTGCCATGTGTGTGCTTGTGTGTGTGCGCTATGTGGCCATGTGTTTCTTCACACATCTGTGAAATCGGAACTATTGGTCCTGGAGATGTTTATGTTGAGTTTACTGAACGATAGGAAATGTTTCCGACGGAGGACATAACTGCACCCAACTCTACAATCAGTTGGTGCCACATTAAGGTTTTAGGTGATGCGAATATCTCATTTCGGAGTAATGCACGTTTCGAGTAAGTCCATGATTATTTTAAAAGATTACCGAAGACAGCAATAAGAAATGTCACGAAATATTTCGTCATTCTTTTCCTTCAGTGATTGGCGCGGTGCAACAAGTATCCTGGAACTAAGTCCACTGAGGGTCTTAGTTCCCAATGCCACGAAATATTTCGTCATTCGTTTCCTCCAGTGATTGGCGCGGTGCAACTAAGTCCCCGGGAACTAAGTCCACTGTGGGAAAGTGGACTTAGTTCCCATGAAAGGTGGGAATTAAGTTCCAACAAAAGCTATGTGGTTTTAGTTCCCACTAAATGTGAAATAAATTCCTATCCTTCAAAGGGATAAAATTCCGAAAAGTTATCGCCTCCGATTTCCTTGAAATCTGTTCTATTCATAGTCTACCACGTAGGAAGCTTAAATCCAATTCGGTTCCCAGCGCAAATCACTGGAAAGGACGAATAGGATATTTAAAAATTGAAAATCCTTAAAGACGCCTGCAATAAAGTCTGGTGTATTCAAACCATGAGGTGGGTGCTTGATTACACGAACACCAGACTTTCATGCTTTAGATTAAAGCTTCATATGTGGTAGTGCAGTTTCGAAGACTTTGTTTAATTATTGTTGTTGGGAGTTAGTTTCCACTGCAGACTTTTGAGTGTGTACTTAGTTCCCATAAGAAAATGGAGTACGTTCCCACCTTGCATGGGAACCAAGACCCTCAGTGGACTTAGCTCCCGGGGACTTAGTTCCCTGGACCGATTGGAGCCATATATCCCCACAATACAATTTTCGTTTACACATTCAAAACAAAGAGTTTGACATTTAAAATCGAAGTGAAGTTGTATCATAGTTAAGCCCGACTTAAATATCGACGAGCGACGACAACAAATGAACAAAGTTGAATATAAGGTTTAAGACCAACTTGGCTATGAAGTAGATTTAAGAGTATTGTCATCAAACGGCCTGAGTTGGTCAGAAGTATTCGGCATATGGTCGTTTTTGATACTTCGTCTCAGCTGTACTGTAGTGAAATCCAAACGGCCACACCGAATTAATATTTTTTCTGTGGATATTATACAACACACCGCACACATTAAATGCCCAGGCTAACCTAAATCCCATAGTACATTTATGAGATATATTGGGTAGACCCTTGCAAACCATACAAACAAGTCTAGGCATCTAGATTAAGATTACGCTGGCTGACGAGTGGCGTAAGTTAACCACACGAGATATAAATATATGATAGATTGCCTGAATAATCGATTGTAAGGTGTTATCAAGCAAATAGGAAAACAAACGCAATTTGTAAGGAGTGTTTTCAGACGAATACTTTTGTCCATCAACAAAAATGGAGTTGTGATCGTGGAAGCTGGAGAAATTTGACTTAATTCAAGCAAAGCATGCAAATTAATTAAATCGGTATGCCGACTACACCATGTGTCAAATACACAGTCTATCAGTGTACACCCAATTCTGTCTTTTTGTACACGGTTTAGAAAGGAAAAAAAGGATTCCGTTTTTACACGATTCCATTCGATAGCACGAATAAAAAGCTATTTTATTGAAATTTTAAAGAAAACTATTCTTACTAGTGAATCACTGATTTTATGCATGCACAGTGTTATTGGATACGGAACTCATTCCCTTTTTGTCCATGTACTTTATGTATTTTTTACACGTTTTTTTTCTGCAAGGTATCCACCGTGTAAAAACAGAATTAGGTGTACACCAAATTTCGAACACAAAATGACGTGCATTCCGGTTGAAGGAATCATCTTTCCTGTATTTCTTTATTTGGGATTGTTCTCGTTTTAGACGTCACTGATAGAAAAGCATCATTTTGTCGGCAGGTCATATTTCCGAGTGATATCAAATAATTAACAATTATTCCACTGCAAGTTGAACGAATAACATACAAGAACATTCTTCGAAACCTCAAGACTGACAACACATTCACTAACAGCACTGACCTGTCATAACATGTTTCATGCATGACTTCTTAAGGTCATGCTATTTTTTGCTAGAAATGTATTTCAAACAATTTTACTGCCTCATTCATTCATAGTCATATTTTCGGAAGAAAAAAAACTGCGTTGTTGACCCTAACAAATTAGTTCTCAATTGAATGTCAATTACGTGGGAAGGTCCATAAATTTGATGTCAAGTTGGCGAGAAACTTTGAGGGCAGTTCTTGCGATACGATTCGTTTGATTGATCGCTTAGCAAAAATATTTTTCTCCAGTTTTATGTTCTTAAACTGCCTTGATCCTGTTTCATGGCAAAGAGTTGATCAATAAATTGTTATTGAGTGACTATTAGATGAAATTTGCTCGGAATTTAGATTTCCATCGACTTCAGGCTCGATTATTTCAGAACCTGTCATAGTGGATCTACTATAAGAAATCGACAGCCTGTGCACGATGCGTTGGTGCAACGAAATAACGCATACCAAGAAGTATTTTATTTAATTCCTCCCAAACTATGCAATTTTATCTTACGAACGTTGCAGTGGATATTTATGAATTGTGATGAAATAAAATTGCCCGTGTGAATTGATTAATATCATAGATCAAACAACGAGCACATAAAACAAAAATACTAATTCAGTTCTAATTCGCGACATGCGACTATTCGACTTGACATGCGAACAGTTTCGAAAAAGTACTTTCTTTAAAGCATAGTTCAGTACGCATATTTCTATTTCGTCTAGAGAAATTAGAACAATTAAAGGTCAATCAAGTGGTTTTACCACCCATTAAACTACATTATAGTTATATCGAAATTGCATTAAAGCTGTAGACCGGCTAGAGAATTCTATGATGATTCATGTTTTTTAACATGTGAAGAGTCATTTCGGAGCACTCGTTGAAAATCCATTTAGCTACACTTGTGAATATTTTGAAGTTCATCTGCTGTTAACCGACTGTTATTTATATTCGTACATTTTCAACATAACAGCTTGTTTGGTTACAGATTAAGCGAAATGATTTTGTTTAGTGTTGGAAATAAAAAGTTGTCTTTAAGTGGCTCAGATGTGATTCATGAGCTCAACAAATAAGATGACCAAATTACCAAGTTACTGCCTATTTCAAATTACCTATGATCTATAAGAACTGATGCCTTCAGTTCTATTGGCGATTCTCAAATCGTATGCTGCAACTTAGTGCAGTATTCATCAAATTTGTATGGCCACCCAAAATTGTGCAAATACGTATCGTTGGCTACATTGGAGTTGAGAATAAGGTTTCCTCGTTATAGTTGCCCTTCAAACAAACAATCGTGACCAACAAACAATTTTGAATAAACGTATTTTATTCCTATTAATAATTACTGAAAATGGGCACACATATAGGTATATTTATTGCATCAGCAGTAAAAAGATTTCTTTTTCTCTTAAAGTGACTCACCTCTCTCGCAATGGCATTTGGCTAGACACTTTCGTTGGTATCTTTACACTGTCCGAATCACTGCTCTCGGACAATCTATCAGAACTTTTGCCAATGGGTCTTTTGACCTTTCGCTTCTCTGGTGGAACGGCTATCAAGTGTTTACCCATATTTTCAGTTTCACTAAAGTGCCCATCGCCCTCGCCATCAGCATCAGCTGATAACTCAAGCGAGCACGATGCCACGCCATCGCTGCCGGCTGCCAAACCGCCGCCGATTCCAAGTCCACATAGTCCAGTTCCGCCACTAGCTGATGAAGAACCCCCATTTTGCAATGCCCCAAATGTGCCGCCAATTGTAGCTCCAAGTTTTGTATCCCGATGTGTGCCATCTAATGAAATATTCGATAAAAACGAGATCGCAGTCAATCTGCGCCTGTATCTCGTCTTATTTAGAGAACTTGCCATTAGGCAGTGAATGGAGTAATTAACAGGATCTAACTTCTCTATTATATGTGCAATTAAGTACGTTTGCTTATTGTCTTTGACTCCTTTCGTAGGATTAAATCCCAGGATTTTTGTCAAATGAACAAAAAAAAATCAAGTATGTACTCTTCTATAGATTATGCCCTTGGTTCACTGATATTATTTATAAGGTGGGTTGTTTTTTTGGTGGTTCAGAGTCGTACTTTTTTAAGTGTAAAATGATAAACTTCACAATTTGTGCTCGGGAAATGATACAAACTATTATCACAAGTACTTTATAGTTTTGTACAAAACAACACTCAATCGTTTATAAGTCATCTTGACGCTGTTACTTATCACTTTTCACACAAAATTACAAAACAAAAAGTATTGAAGCGACGTAAGATGAGTAACTCTTGGAGGAAAAGGAATCACTTTGTTTTTTGTTTGACGAACAGCAGTGGCAGCAAAAATGATTTGGGTGGTATGGGTGACTTTTCCTCCGGGAAAAGTGGGAAAATTTTCTTCTAGAAAAGGCAATGACTATTCTGGCCGTGTTGTTGTTGCGTGTTGGTGGTGAGTGTGTTGCGAGTTGAGAGTTGAGTGCGAACGTAAGATAAAGAAACGATAAATACTTTACAATTTTAACCGAACCATATTGACAATACAAGACACTTTCTTCGAACCAATTGTGATAGTAAATTAAATTTTATGTTTTTAAGGAAGTCAAAACGATTTTAATTACTTGCAGTTAGTGAAATGTGTATTCCCATGTGAAGAACTTAGAAGAGTGAAAAATTTTTGCTCGAGTTTCGCAAATATATAGACTGGGCTGTGTGTGTGAGTTAAATGACAGTTGACAGCTGCGTACGAAGGGGAACTTTTATTTGGATTGTGGAAAATGTTGTTGGACCAATGAAAAATGTAAACACATTCTTAGCAAATTTTGCTAGGTTAGAATTAGATTTCATTGCGGACAAGAGAGGGCGTTGTACTATGTTCATAACTTTATGAAGTGAATACTAAAAAAAATCCAGTTTATGTAATTGAAGTGGAATTTGCTCTAAATTCAACAAACTTTCAACGACAACTTTGCCAACTCTGACATTTTATTTGTGGAACATAAATCCGCATACTGTGTCAAGTAGGTTCATATTACGAATCTAAGTACAACACAGCTTTTCAAATGTATGACATTCAAATAATGCAAAATCTTGAATAAGAAAGTAAAAATGTCTCTGGACTTCAGCTATTCAGTCGCAGAGAAAATCCCTTTCCAACTTAAAAGCAGTCATCATTTTCAGAGGATATCATTAGAAATCAGGAAGCACTCGGCTTTCGAAATGTAATTATTTTATTCTGAATGAGAAATATCAACAACATTTGGTTTGCGTATAAGTTGAGTACTAAAAAGCACGATTTGACCGAATTATAGGCGCCATCTGTCTGTGAGTTTAAATTACATTCCGTGTGTTTTTCCAAACGTATATTGACGTTTACAGATTGAGAAGCGCGCATCTTTTCCTACGAGTGACAGCTAACTGGCGGCGAAATTTCAGTCGTTTGCTGCAGAATTTATTTAATAATATCCAAATTAAATGGCTATTGGTGGTGAATCAATGTCTGTTAATATTGAATTCGTAAGTAGAAGTAAAATTTCATACAAAATATCTATCTTCAATGGATTCTGCTTTACAGCCGGAAGAAGACGTTCCGTACGAAGAAGAAATCCTTCGCAATGCTTACTCTGTCAAACATTGGTTACGTTACATCGACCACAAGGCAAAAGCGCCTAATTTCGGTGTGAATATTGTTTATGAGAGAGCCCTCAAAGAACTACCAGGGTCGTATAAAATTTGGTACAATTATTTAAGAACCAGGAGGAAGCAAGTTCGTGGTAGATGTCTGACAGATCCCTTATTTGAAGAAGTCAACAATTGCTTTGAGAGAGCACTGGTTTTTATGCATAAAATGCCAAGAATTTGGATGGACTATGGAACGTTTATGACAAATCAATGCAAGATTACGAGGACTAGGCATGTGTTTGATAGAGCATTGCGGGCACTACCCATAACGCAGCACCATCGGGTGTGGCCGCTTTATTTGAAGTTTCTGAAACGTTTCGATATCCCAGAAACTGCTGTAAGAGTTTATAGGCGGTATCTCAAGTTGTGTCCAGATGATTCGGAAGAATATATCGAATATTTAACTGATGTTGGGAAATTGGACGAAGCGGCTCAACAACTCGCTACCGTAGTAGATAACGAAAACTTTGTTTCAAAACATGGAAAATCAAATCATCAACTTTGGAATGAACTTTGCGAGTTGATATCGAAGAATCCACACAAGGTGCATTCGCTCAATGTAGACGCAATTATTCGCGGCGGATTAAGAAGGTAAGATCGCGTGTGTTAAGATGAATACACTATGAACAGAGTAGAGTAGGAAATCATTTCAGACTATCCATCGAACCGCTTCGCTTATATACATTGAATTCTAACCAATTTTGATTTTCTGTTGACGTCCTTAACTTAGACCATCATTTGTTTTTCATTGTGAAACAGGTGCTTTTATTAAAATACTCTGTCCATTCACAAGTGGTGTATTAAACATTGCCTCTCATACATGACATACAATTGTCTAATTGTCTATCTAGTAAATTTTTTTTATGCAAGTATTCAAAGTACTCATAGACCATCGTCTTTTAACATAACAAGCACTAGATTTCAGCTATGTGGGTTGTGGATGGGTACTTTTATCAACCGATCTTGAAGTCACGAAAAATGAGTAATCTTGTCGGTTTACTTACTGTCTTGGGTTTATTTTAATGATGATCGTAGAAATGTAGATTCTCTTCTCAGACCTTAGAAATTTCATTGCTGTATCGACCGACTTGGTGCCGATGAAGCCACATATTTAAATGTATGGATGATGCAAGGTCGAACCCGGATGATAGCACAGACCGTTTAGTGTCACACTATCGTGGTGGCAGTTGCCTTTTTTGGACAAGACCCTCTGATAGCTCATCGCTTAATGGCACAACCCACTTAGTATCAAATAAAAAATATGGCAAAACAAACAGTTCACGTACCATCCGCTTGCCCGCTTATTGTCTTCAGATTCTATTTGACTTCCCACCTATCCTCGAAATGTCCCAGAAATTTTTTGGGCGATCTTGCTGGAATTTGGGAATCTAACCCTTGTATTGTGTTTTTCGCATTTTTGTACTGTTTGTATGTACGAGCTGTTAAAAGCAAAACCCGCTTAATGACACAATATTTTGTTGCACGGTTGATGTGCCATTATCCGGGCTCGACTGTGTGATGAACCTGAAGGATTATCAGCTCTGACACTCTCTTCATAGCTCTTCCAAAAAGTAATCTCACTTTCCTAATGGATCAATCTTTCTCGGATTGATTTGGATCAATGAGAATCATTGATTTTGTTCCTCTGGCCATTGGTTGTTCTATCTTCCTATTCACTTTTTCATTACCTAATACACCCAGCCAACTGAATATGCTAAATAATCATTTTCTCATATTTCCCAACAGATATACCGATCAATTAGGGCACTTGTGGAATTCTTTAGCAGACTACTACGTTCGAAGTGGTCTCTTTGATAGAGCAAGAGATATATACGAAGAAGCCATTCAAACTGTCACTACAGTTCGAGATTTCACCCAGGTCTTCGATGAGTATGCTCAGTTCGAAGAAGTGAGCTTAAGTAAGCGTATGGAAATGGTTGCCAACGATATGAATGCAACAGAAGAGGATGACATCGATATAGAGCTTCGTTTGGCACGTTTTGAATATCTCATGGAGAGACGTCTTCTATTGCTTAATAGTGTTCTTCTACGACAGAATCCGCATAATGTACCCGAATGGCATAAGAGAGTAAAACTGTATGAATCGAAGCCACATGAAATTATCAACACCTACACAGAAGCTGTTCAAACTGTCCAACCAAAACTGGCTGTGGGTAAACTTAATACATTATGGGTAGAATTTGCAAAGTTCTATGAAAGCAATGGTCAGATTGAAGATGCGCGCATTGTATTTGAAAAGGCCACTCAAGTCGAGTACGTTAAGGTAGACGAACTTGCATCGGTTTGGTGCGAATGGGCTGAAATGGAAATCCGACAGGAGAACTTCGAGGATGCCCTGAAATTGATGCAGAGAGCAACTGTTATGCCACAACGCAAGGTAGCTTATCACGATGAGACTGAGACGGTCCAAATGCGTCTCTACAAGTCACTCAAGGTTTGGTCAATGTATGCGGATTTAGAGGAGAGTTTCGGAACATTTAAGACCTGCAAAGCAGTCTACGATCGAATAATAGACCTTAAAATCTGTACTCCACAAATCATTATTAACTATGGACTCTTCTTGGAGGAGCATAATTACTTTGAGGAGGCTTTTCGGGCGTACGAAAAGGGAATTGCACTCTTTAAGTGGCCCAATGTTTATGATATCTGGAACTCCTATCTCACAAAATTCCTCAAAAGATACGGAGGTTCAAAGCTCGAAAGAGCTCGAGATCTGTTTGAGCAGTGCTTGGAAAACTGTCCGCCAGATTTGGCCAAGTATTTTTACCTTCTCTATGCTAAACTGGAGGAGGAGCACGGTTTGGCTAGACATGCAATGGCCGTTTACGATCGTGCTACAACGGCCGTGAAACCAGAGGAAATGTTTGACATGTACAATATCTTTATAAAGAAAGCTGCAGAGATTTATGGACTTCCTAGAACTCGTGAAATTTATGAAAAGGCAATCGAGGCTTTACCTGAAGAGCGTATGCGGGACATGTGTGTCCGATTTGCTGAAATGGAAACCAAGCTTGGGGAAATTGACAGAGCAAGGGCAATATATGCTCATTGCAGTCAAGTATGTGATCCCCGAATCACCGCTGATTTCTGGCAAACTTGGAAAGAGTTTGAGGTCCGTCACGGCAATGAAGATACCATGCGTGAGATGTTGAGGATAAAACGTTCGGTCCAAGCCACCTATAATACGCAGGTTAACATGATGGCTGCCCAACTGGTAACATCAGGATCTTCGACCGATCCGAATATGAAGGATGGCATGCGCCTTCTGGAGGCAAAGGCCAACGAAATATTGAAGCAGCAGCAACATAACGAAAAAATTGCAGCTGCACTCAAACCGCAAAACACGAATATTATGTTTATACGTGGAGAGACTCAAGGTGCAGGTGACAAGGATCGGGTGGTGAATCCAGATGAAATAGATATTGGGGAAAGTGACGAAGAGGATGATGACGAGAATGAAAACGGTGACGAGAATGGAGAAAACGATCCTACAGCTGACGACGATGTCATGCGCAAGGTGCGAATAGAAAAGCAAGTTATACCCGCGAAAGTGTTTGGAGGACTAAAACCCGTAGACCAAAGCGATGATGAAGAGGAACAAGGATAAAAAGCTTACAGTTATTGTTTCATTTTAAAAAAATAAATGCGTCTTTATTTTACATGGTTTTTTTGTGCCCCGATAGATTAAAACTCAACAACGTTTCTATATAGATCGCTTAGAGAAGAAGAGGAGCTACAAGTTTCCAGCAGTCTTTCTGTTTCGCCTACAGTAGACAGGGGAGCAATGGCAGACATTGCTTTGCTTGCATCATTGCTGAGTGTCTGATAGTCGTAAACTCATAACTAAGGTGGCAAGTCGTCTAATCCGTTGAAAAGCACATGTTTCTCCTGCCTCGTGGAAGGTGCCCATTTCTGGCTTATTAAAGTGGTGGCCCAAGCGTGGCTAACGAAGCGCAACCCCCTCATGACACGCAGAAGTAAGTTGGCCTCGGATAATGCCTACCTTAGTTCAAATAGTGCATGGGCCCCATTTTAGGCCAATGAATGGTGGCAGTATGCGAGCGTCTGGTGGATGGCCTGTCCAGCAGCACTTTTCGGAGCTGCTCAATCCCGAACAGGGCACTAAGGATGGCAGACCCGTAGTCTTGAGTAGGGCGGAGAATAGGTCAATAGTGGAGGAAGTCATTGGCAAATCCGACGGTGTGGATGTAATCCGGCCAGAAATGCCTAAGTGAATCGGTAAAGAGGGAGTCTTATGGCCTTCTCGTTCCGGTTGTGTGGCCTGTGAACGTGGTGAGACACCTGGCGATTGGCAACCTTCTTGAAAAGTGGGACAATCAATAGATTGCTCCAACTACATGGGTATATCTCTTTTAAGTCCCCCCGGGATAGTTTACGCTCAGAGCTCTAGAGCTATGGTCGAGCCCAGGATGGGGGAAGAACAGCGCGGCTTTTGTCCGGGTAGAATTACAACCGATCAGCTTTTTCCTGTAAGAATGGTACTTGAGAATGCTTGGGAGTATGCCAAGACCATCTGCAGTTGTTTTGTGGATTTGGAAAAGGCATACAACCGAGTTGCTCGAGATAAACTCTGGAGTGTTCTGCAGGAGTATGGGATTGCAGGTTGTCTTCTGAGGGCCATTCAGTCTCTATACACAAACTGTAGAAGCCTTGTTCGGGTTGTCGGTGCTAAATCAACACCTTTCACCATGGGCGTTGGACTTCGCTAAGGGTGGGTCTTGTCACCTCCCCGATGTTGAATGTGAACCACACCTAAACGTCAAGTTTTATTCTGCATTTCATTTGACATTTCTCAATTTCAGACTAACTCAATTTGAGCCATGGAAAAATACACAATCGAGCAACGCGTTAAAGTTATTCAGGCTTATTATGAAAATGGGCGTTCAAGTCAAAATGCATATCGTGCACTTCGTGATTTTTTCGTTCAATTTAATCGTCCAAATGTGCGTACAATCGGAAAAATCGTGCAAAAATTTGAGCAAACCGGGTCTGTAGGAGATGTGAAAACACCAGTGCATGCTCGTACAGCTCGTAAATATTGCTGCTGTTCGCGATAGTGTGGCTGAAGAGCCGTCCACCTCAGCTCGTCGCCGTGCCCAACAATTACACCTCTCACGCTCGTCGTTGATGAGCATTATGCATAAAGACTTGCATTTACACACTTACAAGGTGCAGTTGACTCAAGAACTAAAGCGCCTTGACCATTTCAAGCGTCGTCAATGGCCAGAATGGCAACAACATCAAATATCGTTAACAGAGAAGCTCTGACCGAATAAATTCAATGGCTTATGTATGGCCACGCAATTTTTAGTAACACCCCCTGTGCGGGGCCGCTAGTTTTAAATAAGAAAAATTGTTTAAATGTTTTGTAATAATTATATTAGTAGAAAAGGAAGGATATTATTTGTCGCTGTCTTATTTTTTTATTTTGTATTTTGTTTCTACGACAAATTTCATTATATTCATTGCATATAAAATACTTCGGAAAACCAAATATATATACAGTCCGAACGCGGTTAACGCAACCCTCGATTCGCGCAACTCCTCGATTTTCGCAACACTAAAGTCGTAGCACGTATTGACTCTATAAGTGGAACTTTTCAAAAAGGTTACCTCGATCAGTGCAACTTGTTCATCTGTTTTTTATTTGCATGTTCTCCTTTTGGTTGGTTACGTCTGTCGTTATTTTACAGTAATTTAGTTTCGTGTAGGTCTAGACGGAATTCTTTGTAAATATATTTACACATCCAAGTGTTTTTCCTTAGATGGGTTCCACTTTCATTTGTACCTACGCGAAATTCGTTCAGGATGGGTGTTACAAGAAATTTTACTAATTGTCTATCAAAAAAAAGAAGTGACATTTTATCCGAAGTTGATAAGGGTATTTCAGTAAAGCTACTTTGTGAGAAAAATAATGTGCACAAGTCAACAATAAGCCGGATAAAAGCAAAGCGAAGCAGTCTTAGACAGTTTGTGGCTAGAGCTGAATTTGGACCAGGAAAACGCGTTACACTTAAGACTTCTGAATATCCACAGATGGAAAAGGCGTTATGTGGATGGTTTCAAAAGCAACGAGCTAAACATATTCCGCTTTCTAATGGAATTATAAAATTAAAGGCAATTTAATTGCACAACGAAATAAGGGAAATACCATCATTTAACGCTAGCAATGGTATTCGAATGTTAAATATTTGTGGTGAAAAGTTATCCATCAAATGTGGACTTGTTGAACCGTCCGTAATGCAATTTCAACAAAAAATAAAGGAACTTAAATTAACCGCTGATCAAATCTATAATGCGGACGAATCTGGATTGTTCTACAGGATGTTGCCAAACAAAACACTTGTTACTTTTAATGAATCGTCAGTAATCGGAAAACTCGTCGAAAAGTAAGCAAGGAAAGAGTAACATTCCTTGCGTGCACAAATGCATCAGGGATGCACAAGGCAAACCTGTTTGTCATAGCTAAAGCAGCCAATCCAAGAGCATTTAAAAAATAGAGGGCAGTTTTCAATAATAATGAATCGCAAGAAACTCAGTATAAAATATCTAACTTCTTTAAAAAAAAAACCCATAATATTTTACTCTATGTATTATTACATACGTATATTCATTTTTGTATATGTTTCTAACATTTTGTTTTCTTATTAAATAAAAATGAGCTCAACAATAACGATTTCCTTTGGTTTAAAAAATGTGTTTTGTATTTCATTGTCATTTTCTATATAGAAATATAGACATTTGACTACCATTTCTTATACAAAAAAGTGTGACCCAGTAAGTGCAACAACATCGGTTATTGCAACCGCCGTAATTTCTATTAGTTGCGTAAATCGAGTTTATATTGTAATAGAAACAAAAACAAAACAAAAAAAGTGGTATTGCCTATAAAAAAGAAAAAAAAAAAAAATAATAGCTCCAGCCAGATTTGATCACAAAACCTGCAAAAAGCGTGGGCATCAAACCGCTTCTTCATTCACATTCGGTATCGTTGTAACATACTTACTAACAGTGATATGTGATGATTTTCACATTGCCTTCGATACGGTCTGGATTGAGGGACTCATCTACAAGCTGAACCACCCTCATCATCATAAGATTCTACGTCTCAGTTGGAGGCAACAAGTCAACAGAGCACCCAAGCGGGAGTTGCACAAGGTTCAAAGCTGGGACCGTGGCTTTTCAACATCTACACGGCAGATCAACCACATCCAACTGACACAGTAAAATACTGTCTATTTGCAGATGACCCGCTGACTTATGCCAGCTCGACGTCACCACAGATAGCCGCGCAAAGGGTCGAAAACCAAACAGCGAACAAATTTGACTTCTATACCAAATGGGGTATTCGTATCAGTGCTGGGAAATCGGTACTTAAGGAGACCATCCAGAGGTGGATGCAGATCAGCAGTCAAATGTCGAAGCATAAAGGTAGTGTTCGGTACAGAAATATCAACACACGAAAAGGTTGAAGTTCAACAGTCATTCGAAACATACCCTTAATAAGGCCAACCCAGGCTTCCATCGCATCTATCCCTTGATGCGCAAGCAAAATGGATTAAGCCAAAGGACAAAACTGCTGTTATACAAGCAGCTTATACGGCCGATCTTAACGTACGGCTTCCCAATATGGCACACCATCTCTAAGACCAGCATGACGAAGCTCGCAATTTTCGAAAGAAAATTTACCGAACTCACCTTCGACAGGGACCGTCAAAGGCACCACAGCAACAATAGGCTTTACGACCAAGCACGCATCATACCCCTGCGACAGTACTTGGTGACACTGTTCAGAAAGCAGCTACTAAACATCAACAACCATCCTAACGAGGAAATCAGGAACTGGAGAAACACAATCCCCGGACAACACTACATCAACGCGTTACATCTGCTAAACGAGCAGAACTTTCCAACGACGCCGAACAACGAGCTGCATGAATTCTACCAGAGCAGCAATAGGAATCACCATCCAGGCTAATTCGGCTAACACA
Source organism: Eristalis tenax (assembly GCA_905231855.2). Lineage (NCBI taxonomy): Eukaryota > Metazoa > Arthropoda > Insecta > Diptera > Syrphidae > Eristalis > Eristalis tenax. The sequence continues at coordinate 33,446,210 of HG993125.1, read as the reverse complement.
TCACCACCCCATCCCAAAAGGACCACCATGGACACACGGACTTGAACAACCCGATGTAAGCACCAGTCATTGTAGGACATTAGAAAAAAAAACAATAAACCGACAATAATAATAAATATTAAATTAAACAAAGTACATCAGTTGGTCCCTATTAAGGTATACTCTGGATAAACCATTCAACAGCTCTTAGCAAGCAACAGCGGAGGTAAACTAGTGTATGCAATGCATTGATGTTTTGATCGCCCAAAGGAGGAGCGATCTATCAAGATTGAAAATGCACTATAAATGTACATAAATGCGGAATATCAGCTCTGTACGGCTGGTCCCAATTCGGGAGCCCTTCTAATTCATATTACGAGCAAGCGTAAAAGTAGAATACATAGCCACGAATTCTATGAGCAGTACAAGATGCGAGGCGGCTTTACGTCCTTTACTGGCTCAGTGTGTGAATACGATTGATGTAAGTGATTTGGGTGATTGTGATGGACAATCCTCACCATCAAGCTAATTCTGAAAAAATGTCGCTTCAATTATTGCCATACAAGGACGAAACTTGAAATGAGTGCTCAATTTCCTGGCATCGATTTCATACTGTGAGAACGATGGTTTCGATTTTGTTTGATTATGTATAGAAAGGCGGGAGTTGACACCAAATTAGTTGACAGTCTAATTTAGTGGAGCGTAAAAACGCAATAAATTCTTAGGATTACTGCTGTGCGCTTTATTTGAAGATCGACGAAGAGCTGACCACAAAACAAAATTACACTTGAAACATGTTAACTTATAGACCGTTTCCACCGAGCTTGAGTGGTAAGCGTATGGCGGAGCCTGGTTCGGAGAAAATGGATGGAACCTCGTGGTTTCGTTCGGTGGAAACGTAACATTAGACGGAAAGGAGATTTATATAATCCCTGGATTGCATGCAATACCTAGGGTGGAATTGTCGATTGTTGGCAGTGACAATCACAAATTTACACCTTTTTCATATGACGCCTAAAAAGGTGTCACTCTCATTTGTTCTACGCGCGATATTAATGTTTTGGACAAATGCATTGCATTTATTTTAATACAAAACCAAATTGAGTATATTTGTTCCATCAATTGTATGCAAAAACACTTAAACTTAAAAGACATTCTGTCACCTCTAGGCTCGTCCGACCATTGTGTCGTATCAGCTAATTTCTCGTTATCGCCACAAACAGTTAAAGAACTATACGAGAAAGCCGATTGGAGCGGTCAAAACAACTTCTTTAGTAATTTTAACTGTTCACTATGCTTCCTCGATAGTGACGTGGATGCCGCTGCTGATATGATCACAAACATTCTACTGCTGGGCATGAGATCCTCAATTCCTCACAGAGTGAAGTGTATCAAGCCCAAAGCAAACGCATGGTACGACTCGAGCTGTAAAGAGGCTATCAGGTTGAGAGAGTTGAATTTCCGGATATACAAAGCAAACCCTACTGAGGAAAACCGGAATAAGTTTAAACGGGCCAGAAATGACTGTAATGCAATTATAAGACGTGTGAAATTCTCGTATGAACAAAAGTTGAGGCAAAAAGTGCTACAATGCTCCAAGGGTAGCAAAAACTTTTGGTCATTTGTAAAAAACGTAAAGAATTCCGCCTCGTCTTCAATTCCCACGCTCATTTACAATGACATCCCAGCTGTCAGCTCTTTAGACAAAGCGAATCTGCTTGCGGCGCATTTTGCAGAAAGCTCAACACTGCCAGATTCCAATATGTCGCCACCTATACTTGAGAGCGTTGATTTGCGTAAGCTTTTTCATCTATCCTACTCTTTAGGTCTCTTCCCGAGCAGATGGAAAACAGCATTTGTCCAGCCCGTCCCACCTCGTACCGATCTATAGCACTTACGTCCCTAAGGTCATGGAAACGCTGATAAATCGTCAGCTTATGAAATATCTCGAATCGCGGAAGCTTCTTAATGACCGACAGTATGGTTTTCGCAGCAACAGGTCCACTGCTGATCTGATAGCTTATCTTACCGAAAAGTGGAACCAATCTTTGCACAAAGCAGGCGAAAGCAAGATCGTTGCGCTTGATATTTCCAAGGCATTTGACAGAGTTTGGCATCAAGCTCTCGTGCCTATGGTGTCGATGAATCTCTTCTTCAACGGATTAGAAATTACCTTTCGAACCGTTCAATTCAAGTTGTTTTGGATGGGTTCAAGTCTGATATCCACCAAATAAATGCTGGTGTTCCTCAAGGCTCTGTTCTGTCTCCGACACTCTTCCTCATTTTTATGAATGAACTTCTAATAAAATCCTTTTCTTCGCTGATCACAGCACCCTCAGCTTTTCATATTCGTTCCAAGACTCTCGACTTCGCCCTTCGGCCGTAGAATTCGAACGGCAGCTTATGTTACGCACATTGAACTCCGATCTTGACAGTATAATTAACTGGAGAAAGAACAACCGTGTGGAGTTCAATGCTTCAAAAACTCAATGCTGCATGCTGTCACTCAAGCGAACCCTTGTTAATCAGCCATTATCCATGAATGGCACCTGTGTTGATGAATCCGGAAAGCTTTCCATCCTTGTGTATCAACACAACACTTAGTTGGAACGATCACATATTTGAGGTCGCCAAAAATGCTGCGAAATGTTTAGGTTTCCTCAATCGATGCAAGAAATACCTTACCCCTTGTGATTTGCCTCTAATTTATAAGGCGTATATACGCCACAAACTTCAGTACAACGCTCATATCTGGTCTGGTGCCCCCAAAACCACCATGCACCCACTAGATAGAATCCAAAAGCGAGCGATAAAACTTATAGGAGACAGAACCTCTAAGGCGCACAATGTTGTAATCAAATACTCTCACCTAATATCAGTGATGTAGCAGTATTTTCTGTTCTGAAGTGCCGTCCACCTCAACTCGTCGTCGTGCCCAACAATTGCACCGCTCACACTCGTCGTTGATGAACGTTATGCATAAAGACTTGCATTTACACGCTTACAAGGTGCAATTGACTCAGGAACTTAAGGCTCTTGACCATTTCATGCGTCGTTAATGGTCAGAATGGTGGCAAGAAATGGCAACAGAGGATGATCAATTTTCGAAGAAAATCATCTTCAGTGATGAGGCACATTTTCACCTCAGTGGATTCGTCAATAAGCAGAATTGCCGCATTTGGGCAATTATCTTGAAATGATAATCCAAGAGTGATTGTCGAAAAACCAATGCACCCACAAAGAGTGACTGTTTGGAGCGGTTTATGGGATGCGGCATCATCGGGCCGTATTTTTTCCAAAATGAGGCCGGTCAGGCAGTTACTGTGAATGGTGTTCGCTAACGTGAAATGATAACGAACTTTTTATGGCCTGAATTGGAAGATATAAATGTGGACGATATGTGGTTTCAACAGGACGGTGCCACTTGCCACACAGCTAACGAAACAATGGCTCTTTTGCGCGACAAATTCAATGGCCGTGTTATCTCACGTGGTGGCGATGTCTATTGGCCGCCAAGATCATGTGATTGGACACCGTTGAATCATGTGATTTTCTTTGGGGTTATTTGAAAGAAAAGGAGTACGTCGATAAGCCAGCAACAATTCAAGAGCTTAAAGATGAGATAATTCGGCACATTAACGGCATAGAACCTCAATTATGCTACAGCGTCAGATGTTTTAGAAACTAGAAATGTGGTCTACAAACAAGTTATTATCTAAAATATTAGAACGCTTAATTTACTTGGCATTTTACTATTTTAAACACATTTCCCCCGAAAAACTATATTTTCAACGCAGTTAATTTTATCATTTTTAATAAATAAAGTTTTAATAAATAATAAAATTTAAATTTAAAAAAATTAAATTAAAAAACAATAAAGTTTAATTGATAACGTTAATTCAAACATCGGCTGAATAAACAAACCCGGATACAAAATCTAGTTGAAGTATAAAATACGACTCTGGAGGATGGTAATGAAGTTCCATGTCTGTCGCGTCTGGATAATTCCTATTCCAACGCAACAGGCATTTCATACGAATTACGGAGATTTACGAATTTTCAAGAGAGAAATTTATCAAGTTTAGAATAGAAAAAGAAAACGAATTATAATTTTACGTGCATACAGCCAACATTTCCTTCATTTTTAAAATGGCTGTAACCATGGATGGAGCGACGCGAAAACGCTCAACCACAGTTTGCTGTCTAGCTTCTGAGCGACAGAGAAGCACTTGCATTTTTTTGAACTCATCTTGACAGCGATGACTCAAGTGACAACCGACAATGAACAAAGAGAACAGACAAACCCACGAATACATAGATAAACTATAACAAAAGGACGCAAAGGAAGAAGTACGAATCATAGAGATGCATCACACAAGAAATACGAATTACAAGGGGATCGAAACGTTTTAGCGATGAATTTTAAGGGATTTTTTTATTAAGTCTTTGATACAGCGTGATACTAACTATCGCGATTCCACTGAATTTGGAATTAACCCAAATGTCTAATCCTTTAATCCATCTGAAGTTCCTCAGCCTTATAGAGGCATTCAAGTATTCGGTGTCCTCAAAACTTTTCGTTCAACATAACCTCTCAATTCAATATTCCTTGTTGATCTTTACCCACCACCACCGTCGAGACACCTCCAGCTATTTCAATTTACTGTGATTAGACCCATAGAATTTCAATAGTATAACTAAATTTCTCAATCCACTCAACAAGCTAAACTACCGAATATAAACTTTGCAAGGCAATAATGAAGCCCCGAAATACTTTCAAGATTTCCACATAATTCTGCTGAATTAATTTGAACAGAATTACTTCCGTCCCACGAAGACAAAGGGACACCAAGTTCCATCATCTCGGATCCACTACAGGGTGTGAATAAATCAAAAATAAACCCTTCGAGTCACAGAAATTACTCGAAGAATAACAACAATGCCCTCACTTCAAAGCTTCACGTTCGCCATTAAAAATCCATTTCATAATTAATTTATCGCGCTCGGTTCGCAGGCAAGCACCTTCTTCCTTGTGGAGTGGTGGTGTAGGAAAGGAAAAAACAACTTTTTAACCACTGCTCCTTTCCGGTACTACTCCACGCCTTAAGGTTCGTCTTCATCTGCCGCGAACTTTCCAGAGTGCACGACTCAAATACAGTAATTCCCCATTACCTCATCCTGAAAATATTTACCTCGGAATAAAGATTTACGCGGCCCGCATTCGGTTTCCTTTTTTTTTTGTAACTTTCAACAGCCGCAAGGGAATTCTGTACCAGTGACCAAAAGTTAAGATAGATTTTTTTTAGAATTTACATTAATTTGAAGAGATACAATAAAATCTAAATGATTTAATACTTACGACCTTTAAGAAGTATTTGGTGATTCTCGTTCCATTACATTTTTTTCCTCACTGTAGCCTACGTTGAGTTACATTCAGCGGCGTCTCTTGCCGTCGCCGTTTCTGAAATTCCAAAAGATGCAGAACGCCTACAGTGTGGTTGTGTTGGTGAAAATGTTTGTTTTTGAGAGTGTATTCAATAAATTATTAAGAAGTTGGGAGCGCGACAAAATTACCCAGCATAAAATTGAAAGTGTGTCCCTTCTAAGTTGTGAGTGCAATTGAGTTTGCCGAGGGAGGGTGAAGAGGGCTTGCACTGTATGTGGACTTAAATGTTGAATCTCAAGAGTTTGAAAAAGGGGAAGTAGAGTCGACGGTGGTTGGTTTTCCTTAAGCCAAACAGTTACCCCAGATCGCTTCCAGAAAACTTTGGCGACTTAAATTTATGTGAAGGGTTTATCATTTGATCCTTTAATAAATTAGTCGTGAATGGAGTCCTTTCACCCATTCAGTTTTTGTTTTTTATGTGGGCACGCCACTTGGTGAAGGCATCACTCAACGTGTTATCTTTCAGTCTTACGAGTGTGAAGATGAAGATTGGATTCAAAGTGTTTAGGGCGTGATTGGAGCTGGTAATAATAGTTATTGTAATGAGAGAGATGTTCCTTGGCTTCTCCATCAACCAGTCTTGCTGTGTCAGTTATTCTTCAGTCATGAGTGAAGGGGACCTACAGTTTAATGCCGACACCGAACGGCGAATGATGGACCTGTGCCTCCAGAGCAAAGTTGTTTATTGCTCTCAACTTGGCGAGATGAAAGCAAAAATCTCTGTCAATGCACATGTCTTCGTGGCGCCTTCTGGATAGTCTTTACAGCAACCGCTTAGCAATGAACCAATGTATGCGGCGTCCCCTTGACCAGGACCCGGTCCTCCAGGTTCGGGGGTTTCACATTGGTGAAAATCCCCACCATGTAGAAAGGGCATAGTTCCGAACATATTTGATGACGACAATGGACAACGAAATAAGGACAACGATTTTCGGTTCTGCACCTGGAATGTGAGGTAGCTTAACAGACCTGACGAACTTGCGGAAGCCCTAGAAGCCCATCACCACCATTCAGAAGGAGCGATGGGTTGGGCCGTGCAAAAAGAGTTTACAAAACTGCGACATATGTAAACTTCTTCTTTGTTTGGCGCTACAGCCCGGGGTGGACCTGGGCCTCAAATGACAAGTCTCTCCAGCCAGCACGATCTTTCGCCAGAACACCTACATGGTTGTGGTCGTTCTCCACTTGTGTGTGCCATCTCGTTCGAGGACGTCCTCTGCTGCGTTGTCCCACTGGGTCGAAATCGGATCAAAATACGCTTAACTAGGTGCTTGTCGCTGTACAGCCTGTACAGTTCGTAGTTGAATCTTCTCCTCCAGACGCCATCAACGCAACCATGACCAAAGATCGCACGCAGAACTTTTCTCTTAAAATGACCAAGTGCTTGTTCATCCGCTTTCAATAGAGACCATGTCTCTGCGCCATCGAGCAAGACGGGGATGATCAGAGGGTTATATAAAGACAGCTTGTTATTTCGAGAGATGACTCTGTTACTCAATGGCCTACTGAGCCCGAAGAATTGGCAAGAGTAATTCTGCGCAAGATCTCCGTTCTGATGTTGTTCGTACTATTTATTGCAGAGCCGAGGTAAACGAAGTCCTTGACTGCCTCAATGTTTGTGATGCCTATGACGCTCTGTCCGAGACGTCGATGTTATGCGTCTTTCTGTGCCTTGATTTACTGCCAGATCCATTTTAGCCGCTTCAGTGCCAGCAAACGCCTCATTGCTAGCTGTGTTCGTCCAATCATGTCAATGAGTACCGTCTAAGGAAACAGTTCAACGGACTTTTGGAATATCGTGCCTCCGGCGTTGACGCATGGTCTACTGAGGCGATTGCTACACAGAGGTAGTGCTTGTTTCGATACGGGATGCTTGTTCGAGGCAAACTGAGGCAGGATGTCTTAACCTTTAAAAACATAAGCGAAAGCCTTATACCAATCCGCATCAATGCTACCATCGGCAACATCAGACGAATCTGCGCCTATGCCCCAACGGAGGATAAGGATGACAGTAGCAATCATGATTTATGATCTAAAAAAGACGTATGTCCATGCCAACATCGTTCTAGGAGATTTCAACGCAAGTCTTGGCAAGAAAGACATTTTTGTTAGAGTCATCGGAAAGCACAGCTTGTATGAGAATACTTCCGGGAACGGACTCAGGCTGTTGGACTTCGTGATGGGACGAAACCGCTCTGTAGCCAGTACGCTGTTGCCTCCCACACAAAGAAGATAATTCCGTGCCGCCGACATAGACCAAGTCAAGACAGCGATATCGAGACTAAAGTCGAATAAAGCTGCTGGCAAACGGACTGCAGAACTCTTGAAGGCAGCTGGTGATGAACTGGTACTCTCGTAGGGTACATACACCAACTCATCTGTAGGATATAGAGGAAGGCATGTACGACGAGTGGAATCCCAGTACCTTATCCACAAGAAAGGAGACACTTTCAGTTGCACTAACTACTGAAAGCAAAACACATTTCGACTGAACAAAAATAATAATAATTCAAATGAACTGGCTTATTGATTGAAAGGAACATATTTTTCAATTGTAAGTACATCCGTATTGTTTGACTGTTGTCAGCACACTACACAGACGAGTTGCAAGATCATTCCAGCGGTTTTGTGTGAGCGCCTGAAACTGTTCGCAAATAATCTGATATGTCTTTATCAGTCTAGGGGATCAGGTCAGGGGAATCCATCATCGACCAAATCCTCACACTACGGCAGATCCTGGAAAAAAACTAAGATATGCAGTTCGGCATGCACCACCTATTCGTCGATTTCAAGGCCGCATATGACAGCGTGCATAGAGACTATCTATACAACTCCATGTCTAGCTTTGACATTCCTGCCAAACTCGTCATGTTGTGCAGGATGACGATGGAGAATTCTCTCTTCTCCATCAAGATCGGTAAGGAACTCACTGAGATGTTCAGTGTCAAAAAAGGCGACGCGCTGTCGTCTGACTTTTTCAACATCGTTTCAGAGAAGGTCGTAGAAATCCCACTCGCCAACACAAGAGGCACGATTTTCAAAGTCCGTACAATTGCTATCGCACGTGGGCGACATTGACGTGATTGGTCAAGCCGTCAATGAAGCGTTTGCTGGCATTGAATCGGAGACGGCCAAAATGGATATACGGTGAACGAGGGTAAAACGAAGTACATGCTGTCATCGAGAAAGGGCGCAGAACATCTACGACTCGCTGGTTGGTCTCTTCGAGATATATGCTCTGCTCGCGATCTTTGGCCCTGCTTGTGTTGACGGTCTCTGGAGCAGGACGGCCAGAAAGTTACGGAGTATTTGCACTACTCTCGTGTTCAGTGCACTCCCGCACTCCGCTCTGCTTGCAAATACTACGCTCGATCCATTTAAAGCTTTCAACATTATCAACGTCAATGTTTTTTGGAAGTTTGGAATTCACGTCGCCGTTCATTACAGAATTCATCTGCACAATAGTTTACAGTCCCCTATTTGCATTTAAAACGGCAGTAAACATCTTTATGGCTTCCTTTGCAATCGGCCCTTGTGCTTTTTTAAAGTTTTCTTGGATGTTGTTCAAAACCGGCAACACTTCGCCACTTGATGTTCCTTGATGAGAATAAAGTTAGCTAAAAATAAAAGTAGAGACTCTCAAAATACGTGTTTTTTGTAATACATCAAAAATTCGTTTTTTTGGGTTGACTAAAAGCCCAATGTCTTTTCTTATACTACCTTCGAGAGCAAAATACTCCCCTCTAGACCTTTCAAATACTCCTCAGCGAAAATTTCAAGCGGCAGCCCTGCTCTGGAGGAGAAGATTCAACCATGAATTGTACAAAGGCATGAGCCTAGTCAGGCCTCTACCATTTAGAGTGCATGGATAACTAATATCACCCCCGAAGAGTCTTCTATTTCGAACCTGTGGGAGAACGCAACAGAGGACGCCCGAGTTTAAGGTGGCTCACCGAGGTGGAGAAGGACCTCAACCAACTTGGCTGCGACACTGGAGGCATGTAGCCAGAGATAATGCTAGTTCGAGAGGCTTGCCCTAGTCCATCTTGTAGTGTACTTAAAGGGAAGAGTAGTGCCAAATAAAGAAAAAGAAGTTATTTAGAGAGACGATATATATAGAGACTAGACGCAATATAGAGACTAGACGCAAAAATGGACAATTTATTGAAATGTTTTAATTGTAGTGTGACAGCGAACTGTCAAAAATAACCGAGCTGTGAAAACACACCTCTCACCTACATCTTGTCGGAGAACAATTTAATTGAATTGTTGTGCTAGTGGTTGCAATTCAACTGGTAAAATACCACATGCATCAAAAAAAAAAAAAAAAAAACAAACAAAAAATGAAAAGATAATCTGTCAGAAATATGCATAACTGTCATAATTGTGAGAAGTCTGTTAGTTCTGTTTACAACAAGTGAAGTACTAGATGGGCAACTTCACAGCAGATTGACCCCTTGGCCATTGACGAGTTTGAGTGACTTTTGGACAGTTATTCCAGAATTTTTGACGAGTATTCACGAAGTAATGTGATTTTTCGTTCTCTGATTGGTCAATTTGGTGTGAGAAAACGATAGCAAGAGAGGTAAAAGTTGGCTATCTGCATAATACTTCATTTCTGGGTTGGATTTTACGGAAACTGGCGTAATAAGTTGTATTTTAATTTTTAAAAAATTGAGATAATTTTGAAATTGTGTCGTTAAATTAGAAAATGTCAAAAAATTGCTGAAATTGTTAAAATAAGCATTCGTTTCTTTTTATTTTGAGGTCGAAGTGGGCCTGACGATCAAAGGAATTTTTTTCACGCGCTGAGGAGAGAATGCAAATCGTACAAGGAAATTCTACTTAATTGATTTATCAGCCAAAATGTGTGGACAAGATCCAAATCAGTCGGCAATCTTAATTGGAAAGGAAATAAATTTGGAAGTAAGCCATATGCAAAATTTAGCAGCAAGAAGTCCCAGGGAGCAAATACTAGTGACAAAAAAACAAGGACTTGAATTTGAAAGGAACTTCGTTGCATTCCCCGTCGAAAATACAGATAAGGCCAGTATGTGGGCAGCACCTTAACACCGAATAAAATTCCCAGAACACCACCACAACTGTTAACCATGGAAGGTCAAAAGTAATCATGTTTTGAAGTTTCTCTCACCGAGGTTTGATACATAAAATTGTGGAAATGCCAAAATATGTAGATAGACATCTTACAAAATTATCGCGTACTGTGAAGAGGAAATGCCGCTACAAACAAGGTAGTGACTAGTGACTCTAAGCATAGGACTTGAATCCCACAACGACTACGACTTAGTGGGATTCAAGTTATGGACTGGCAAGCTCTGTCATTTGTTTTGAACTCAATAAAAATCTTTGGGCCGACATTGAGAGGTTGAGCGACCCATAACGCCAAGGCACGACAAATAATGCCGAACTTTCGGAAAGAATACATTGCGCTTGGCTTGCGTCAAATTGCCTGATATTTCATGAAACATTAACAGAATTGCAGCTCGTACCTACCCCTTACGTTTACAAACAATTTAATGTTTTCGTTTAACGTGTTTTTTGCTTCACGTTCCATCACTCATTTTGTATACTTATTTCATGCCATGAAATCAGCTTACAGTCAACAAAAAGTTAAAATTGACAGCGTAAACCAAATATGCTGAAAATTGGAAAATCCCTCTTCAACAACAACTTCGGCATTGGATCACCAGACTAAAGTCATTTTATTTTACCACACAAATATTTTCTCCTTTCAAACATATAAATTCCCAGTTATTTCCACCCTGCCCCCACACCGTTGTCAGTCACAGTTTGCCTTAACAACATCGCGCCCAAGTTAAACACAGGACATTACGCACAAAATACGATTCAACATAATCAATGGCTGGCTGTCTAACCCTTGCCTCTATTACATACTCGGCTGTGCCGCTGCCGGTATTGGCGCCCGAGGTTCGTCGGGACGGTCCTCCATTTGCATGACTTAAAACAACAAATGTATACGCAGCACTCGGGCCTAATCTAATGAGCTTAGGTCGTATTATTTTATATAAAACATCCCACCCCTCGTCTGTGGCATAGAATAGCCTTTATCCGGCTTTAAGGGCCAACAAATCCAGTCCATAACACCCTGGCAAGTGGTTAACTGATAACATCCCTCCGCTTGATATACGGGTCGCATAACCGAGTCGCTTTTAGTGGCAAACACCATGGTCCGGGAAAAAAAAAAACCATTGCTGCAGACGCATGAGGCGTGGATGTGTACGTACCACCGCCATCGTTCAGGATGGTCGTAAGCATTCGCAAGCTCAAATTGCAACACCATTTGTATACAGCTAGCTGATAATAAAGTTTGCGCTTGTAACAACGACTGCACACAACGGCCAATCTGTAGCGTTATTATCTGGTGATAGGCACCATGCCTCCTAAATGGGGTTTCCCCGAGATTTCCACTCAAATATATCAGAAAGCTTCCTCATTTTCCTTCATCCTGTGGTGGTGGGTTCTGCGTGAAAAAACAAGATTCTCCTCCGATTTTTAATGATATGTCCAATAGAGGGCGCCAGTAAACAGAGGACGATGACAAAGTGTTATCTCTCTGCTTTGAATTGTTACTGCTGGAGTTTGTTGCTGAGATGCTCCCTTTCAGCGCCCGTAGTACATGTACGTATATAATCTCTTGGTGTAGATAGTAGACACATGCACATGCACATTAAAACGGGGACCGGTCGTCGTAACAACACTCTGAATCCTCGTCCACTGTGTAGTGGTAGGCAATTCCCTCGATTTGACGGCGTTTAAAATTGATCCATTTATCTTGTCGATAGCGCCCTCATACTCATCGTTGGCGTTGTCGTTGCTGTTGCTGTTGTCGTCGTTTTCGTCGCAGTGTTTGGTGTAAGCAACTTCCTCGTTCCCCGCTCGCCGTTAAGTGTGTCCTCCTCTATTGTAATGTGGCCGCTTCATCGTAGGAATTATAAAATTTACTCGTGTTTCATGTTGGATGAAATCTAATTAGGATTTAATTTTATGACCGGAAAATAAACTCGCATACTACAGTGGAGTCTCGGCTAATGATTTACTTTGAGACAACGGGGACAGCGCGGGACGCTATGCCACTTCCGCTGAATGGTTTCTGTTTATTATGTGAAGCAGTAAAATATTATGCAAACAGATTTTTGGTTTTCCCAGGAATTTCGAGGCGTTAACTTGTGTTAAACGCTTAATGAAACACAGTAAGATACGATTTCTGATTGATATTTTCCGAATGGTGGATAAAATTACTGGCTTCGATGAGTGAAGTAACAAGAGGGGCTATTTTCGGCTTGGAAACAGGATGAACGGAATGCTTTGCGATTTATTTATTAAATTATTTTTGTTACTTAAGAATTATTGTATACAATTTCTCAGATTTCATACGGTAACTAAACAAGTTTTCTCCCGAGGGATTACACACTCTGCGATTAATTATGCATGGAAACTGAAACCACTACTACGGAACTGGCTTTAAGTTGTTTTGTCTGCATTGCCGATGAATAGCAGAAGGCATAAAAGTGGCTTACATAAGTTAAAAATAGATTTATTCAAATGATCCAAAAACAATGTGTATTTCCGAGGAGAAGCCTCTTTTCCAACTCAGTACAAAATTGCAAATATTTCTTATGAAATAACTTATTTATACACAATGTCAAATACATCGAAATTCGTGGTCAGCATTCGTCGTACACAGCGTGGTCTCGTTGGCCGAGCATGTGCTAGGTGGAGTGCTGCGCTTGTCTCGTTGGAAATTGACACAATTGTCAGCGACTGCTTTACACGTTAACTCGTATAATCAAAACATAACAGCACAAAGCGCCTCCAAGCTCTGAGAGACTGGGTGCTGGACATCAAAATCCTACGCACGAAGCATCATCCTTAATCTTATACCGAGTAAGCTCGTATCATACTCAACCGCCTACACGGACTCCAGACTTAATCTATCAAACGGCTTTGACTCTCTAATCCCCGAATAAACGGAATGTCGTAGCGGGCAGTTGTGTATTTTAACTGAGGAAACTGCACTGACGGCAGAGTCGGTACGGGTGTGTTCTCAGAGTTCCTTAAAATCTCCAGTGTCTTTCAAGGGGAAATATTTCCTGTTAACACCGACAAGGCACTGGCGACGGACCAAATACCATGCAACACCAACTGCAAATGAAAAGCTTATAGTTTAGCGTAGACTTTCCCGGTGAGATTTAGAAGAGATATGTCCCTGTAGTTGGAGCACTCTGGATTTGGATTTGACTCCTTCGATGATGTTGAATTTCCTTGCTGCGAGTCGGCGAATGCTTTGCCAGAACACCTTCTTCGCAGATCTATGGTCGCTTTCCAACTTCTCTTCGAACTCCTTCCAAGACTGCTCTTTAGCTTCTCGCACAGCAAAATTGCAAGTTCTTCGCGCCTCAGTGTACCGGCTACGAGAAGCAGCCCCCAAGAGAATCCAGTCTGTGTAGGTCTTCTTCTTCTCTCTGAAGGCTTCTTGAACTCCGGGCGTTTTAAACCACGCAGTTCATCCCTCACCACCAGCTGCCACTCGAAGCCGCTTCGCCATTCTTCCTCTACACGCGATGAAAAAGTTGGAAGTCGCTCAAACCTTTCAGATATGTGCCGTGCAAGGTTTAGCCGCAACTTACTGTTCTGTAGTTTCTCCCACTCTTGGATTCCGCCTTGGCAGGAGAGGTACTTTATCAGTGAGGTACAGCATACACAACACCAAGTGATGATCAGTTGACACTTCAGCCCCTCTCATCACACGAACATCACAAACCATCAGTTTCACACACGATGGTACCATAAAGAGATCAACTTCTGTTGAAGACTCTGACGGTACCATGTGTATTTATAGATGACCTGCTGTGGAAAGACGGCGTTCATTATGGACCGTTCGCGTTCTGGTGAGGATCACCTTTCCTCCCAATCACACTCCTCCATGTCGTTACATCCACACACACGTGGGCATTGAAATCACCCATCAGTATATATATATAGGAATCCATCTTCTCTACCCTATCAAAGGCAGCATCAACTTCATCCAGGAACGCCACGCGCTCTGACTCTAAATTTGGTGCATACACCAGCACTAGAGCCAAAGTTAATCTTTCAAGCTTGAGCCTTAAGATCCCGGTTCTCCCTCCTAATGGTATCCACGCCAGTACTCTGCCTTCCAACCGGGACTTGTAAGTATCCGAGTATTGCAGACATTTGAGGTGCAACTCCCGACAGGAAGAGTTTCCATCCGTCCAAAAGGTTCACAGTTCTAGATCCCCCTTGCTTCGCCGAAGAGATAGCCAAGATATGCATACCTGGCAGCCTCCTCAACTAGCTCGGGATCCTTTCCTGTAAGCGATACGACGTTCTAAGGGTCCACCCCCAATGTAGCTCATGAGGCCACTGCTGCTAAGCCCGACCGTCTGCCGAGCGGTACAGGCCGGCCACCAGACGCTCGCATACCGCCACCATTCAGGCTTGCCTCCAAATGGGGTCCTGCCTCACCAGGGTAGGCAATATCTGAGGCCAATCGTCTTCTTCCTTTCATTTGGAGGGTTGCGCTTCGTTAGCCAGGCATGGGCTGTATGAAAATAAACTCCTACACCCCAAATCTGTTGTCCGCCCTCCACCCACAACTCTCATACGATTACCGATTTTAACCAAACCATATGTAGATCAATACCAAATATGTGACAAAGTTTGGTTCAAATTGGTAAATGCGTTAAGGCGTTAATCGGCGACAAGCATGTGAGGCTCAATTTTTATATATATAGATGGTAGCGACAGTCTTTCTACTAGTACTTAATAAATGCTCAAAACCTACCTTCGTAAACGCGAGGTAATTGACCTCAGTCGCCAGTCCTTTTATCTATAACTCTATTTTGAATTGGAAGGTGTCAGACGAACCATCTCTGTCCAACCAATAAGCAAATGCTTCTCACTTCTACTGACTTCTATTCTTCCTAGATGTATATTCCCTAGATGTAGCGGCATTTCAGCTTACTCCTACTTAATTCCTAACACGACAGTTCTGTCCCTAAAGCTACTGTTAACAAACAAAAAATACCGTCACCTCACCCCCGGAGGTGACGGTATTTTTACAGCCCTTCTGCAGACCTTATTTGACCAGAATGTTGACCGGTTAATGCTGCTTTCACTGCCAATCCGCGTAATAGACCCAGTGAGCTAAATCTTCTAGAACTATAAGTCTTAAATGATTCGCATTCAAAACAATGAACAGATTAATTGATGGTCACAAAAGAGAACCGATAGAATTGCCCAACCGTCTAAATTCAAACCAGTTTGCATGTAGGAAAGGTAAGTCTACTACAGGTGCCCTTCATTATCTCGTGAAACAGGTAGAACGTGCACCCGACTCCAAAGAGATTGCCCTATGTGCACTCCTCGATGTCGATGGAGCTTTCGACGACTAGACCGACCAGCAGTCGAGGCGAAGAATCGACCAAGCGATAGATCAGAGCCATGCTGGAAAGTCGTTCAATCACATCATCTTCTGGAGGAGTGTCAGTTCGGTAAAGGGATGCCCTCAAGGGGGTTTTATCGCCCTTGCTATGGTCATTAGTAGATCGATGGATATTAGCAGATCTTCATAGGGTTGGGTTCATCACCATAGGCTATACTGATGATCTGGCGACAGTATCAAATGCACGATGCGACAGTATCAAATGTAAAGCAAAGTGCTCTACTTCAAGCCGTGGAATGGTGTAACACCGATGGATTATAAATCAACCTTGGACCCATAATAATCAACTACATCACACTAATCTATTCCATCGAGGTCAAGCATCTTGGACAAACAGCTTAACTGGAACGCACATATAAAGTCCGCCATACAGCGTGCTTCTAGAGAACTGCAGGCCAGTAGCCGACTATACGGCAGGACTTGGGGTCTCTCTCCCAAAATTATACATTAGTTGTGCACAATGATGCTGAGACCCGTTATCACATACGCGGCCATCGTTTGGTGGCCCAAAACGCTCCAACTGACAACGGCAAATAAGTTGCAGAAATTACAACGAATTGCTTGTCTTGGCATAACGGGTGCCATGCCCACCTGCCTCACAACAGCTCAAGGATCTGTATTCGGGCTAACTAGCTTTCCAATCTTCTTAAGTTAGCTACTAGATACGCCATCAAACCGTAGATTGAGTATAATTATGAGCTCGTCACCTTATGGGTCACCTTAGCACACTCAACTCAATCCCATTGTTTTGTACAATGTCGGATATTATGGTCAAGGACTTTTCGAAGCTGAAATATTTGATGGCTAAAGCTGGTCTTATGGTGTTCTAACACTAGACCCTAGAGGTCTGGTAGGGTACACAGACGGATCAAAGATGGATTCTGGATTAGGGGGAAGAGCCTTTGGTCCCAGCACAAGGATTTTAGCACCAATGGGTCGAGTCCTACAGTGTCCCAAGCCGAAGTGCAGGTAGATACTCCATAAAGGTATCAAGGGCCTTAAAATGCAGGTGTTTCATATAGTCAAGCAGTACTAATGGCACTTTCGTCCAATGTAGTGAACTCCAAAATGCTCAAATGTTGCTTTGACGCTCTACAATCCCTTGTCAGTCAAAACAAGGTCAATCTTGGTTGGGTCCTTCGACACAGGACGATTGCAGACAACGAATCCACAGATTCGGAATTTGCGTTCATCGGTCCCGAACCGTGCTTTAATGGCAAGTGGACAACAGCTATTACACTGAATAACGAATGGAAAAGCACAAACAAACTTCGCCTTGGCCAGTGGATATAATATGGTCATGGTCTTTAGATATCCAAACGGAAATACTGCAACTTAAGCATAAAGAAAGCATAAGATGGTTAACGAGCTATCTTATGTGCCACTGCGGTCTGAATTACCACCTTAACACACCATACCTGTGTCAAGACAAGGCTTGCCGGCTTTGTCTCGAAAAGGACGAGACTCCGGGCACATTATGTGTGAACATTCATTAAAAAATCCCGCTACAAAGGACTTCTTCGTGAGGGAAGTAGTACGTCTTTTGATTTAACTCCAGCCCTCCGATACAATAGATCTAAGCTGGTCGCAGTGGTGTTGCCTTGATGGCATGGGTTGTACAAGAGGAGAAAATACAAAAAATACCATCCTTTTTGTAACTCGTCCCCCTGTATTCCTGAGGTGAGAGGTAATCATTTTGAATATGAGACAGAATTCAATTTCAAGCTAATTTCCAAGTAACATTAGCCTACTATATATACGCAGTACAGCTATTTCGTTATCCCGTATTTTATTTACACTTTACAGGCTTCTGAGAGCTCCTGTCTATTCCCGCATTCTCAACTAGTACATTGAAAGTTTTACTTAATGCAAAAAGATAAGCATGTTTGGGTGATGCCTAATTAGCATACATTATATATAATGCCCGCCACCCCGACGAACGTTCTTTGGCGGCTTTCTAATTGAATTACTCCGTCGACGTGGTAACTGCGTGCGAGGTAGAAACGTTTCGAATTCAAGCCCACATACGCACACGTCAAGAGTGATCTCTGAAACTACACGATGCAATTAATAATAATCGCTGTGAGAAAAATTAGCTCCAGCACTTTCACTACCGCCCGGACTCAAAGTGAAAAGTTGCTCTATTAATTCCAATTTCAAGTGAAAACCAAACAACTTTTGGAGAAACTTTGTTTTAAGTGCGATTGCATGGGTGTATGGTATCTAATCCAATCTAATTATCCTTGTGTTTTCAGTAATTACGGCCTGAGCACAAAGTTAACAGACTTTAACTACACCAGCGACATATCGAGCTGAACACGTTCCCCGCAATGATACTGTGTATGATGGCCACGGGGAATGTGGCGGCAACCCTTTTGTTTCGCAATCTAACGGCTGAGACGTCGGCAGTTCGCAATGGAAGAAGGCAAAGAACTGGAGGTAAAACATTCCCTGAGGTGGTTGGAAATTAACCGATTTTGATGTTGCCTTCGGTGACGACTGCGAGTGTTTCTTTGGGCTCGGTCTTCGCAATGAGATGGTGTGTCTCGGCGAAATGGAGGTAATTTGGTGTTCGACTTAGATTGAGTTTTTAATTCATTTTGAAGAAGGTTTTTTCCCCTTTCCTTGGTACCCTACCCGGTGTTGTTTTCATTTTCTTGGGTGGTGTGGACCACACCGAATGTTAATTTTATGTATGAAACGAAAGAAGCTGATGATATGATTATTTATTCTACTGAAAAGTGCACATTTAAGGACCGAAAAAATGCGTCTGTTTTTCAAAGATGAAAGAAACAAGTTCATTAGCGAACACGGGATCGTGTTCGAAAGTATTTGAAGCCACAGTCTCGAAGGAGAGAACGCTTAGAATGGGTTGCTGGTAGTGCGGGAGTTTGTGAAATTAAAAATTGAAAGGAATTTATTAGGAACAATATTATTCAGAGAATGCCGAAGATATCAAAGAGCATTTTAAGTGCCCCCGAAACCTGTACTGATATCGTTCGTGATATCAGTACGAGTAAGAACTTGATGAAATAGATAGATCAATATTTATTTATTTATTTATTTCTTGCATAGTGTAACATTGTTTTAACAATAACGATCTAATTTGCTCGAGCTTGCACAGGGGTACGGTTATAAGGAAAACCTTGCTGCAACATAATTCGTGCGGTTTGCTAATAGATGGCGTAACTTTTAGTATTCCATTGGAACATACGTTGGAAAGCTATTGTCATTGTACGTCATTCTTCTTCATTACTTTAATATGAAGAAAACTTCTGCCGAAATTCATTGTATTTTGGTGGTAGTTTATGGTGAACATGCGCTAGCACGATTTAAAAGTGGTGATTTTGGCTTGGCCAACCAGCCAACGGCAAAGCCGAATATCCAAGGCGCGAAGGTAATGTTCTGTATTTGGTGGGATCAGAAGGGTGTGCTGTATTATGAGCTGATAAAACCATCAACCATCAACGGACAACGCAACCAAACAAAATTAATCCGTTTGAAGAGAGCAGTAGCCGAAAAACGCCCGGAATATGCGACCAGACACGAGGCAATAATTTTCCACCATGACGACGCTCGGCTCTACGTTGCTATTCCGGTTAAGAACTATTTGGAAAACACTGGATGGGAAGTTTTACCCCACCCGCCTTATAGCCCAGACCTTGCCTCTTCTGACTACTATTTTGCAGAACGCCCTCACTAAAATACGGTTCACATCAGAGCAGAATATCAAAAATTGGCTTGATTCATTCTTGGCTGCCAACCCGGCGCAGTTCTTTTGGGATGGGATCCACAAATTGCCAGAAAGATGGTCATAGCTTCAGATGGACAATACTTTGAATAATACTATTGTACATGTTTTTCTTAAACATAGGTTCACCTAGCCATGAACTTTTCATTGAGAATTTCAATCTTTCTACCAATCTGGATAACACCTGCTCTTCCGTGTAGTACGAGAGTTGAAAAATCCAAGATTAAGCATCACGTTTAGCACCTTATTTTGTGAAACTTGAAGCCGCTTAATATGTGTTTGCGCGCAATTACCCCATACCGGAGACCCATAAGTCATCAGTGCTTGAAAAATGACCTTACAAATTTGCATTTCGTTCCTTTTACTGAAAAGCATTTTATAAGAACATCGATTTTAGCTAAATTCTCTGGAATGTGGCACCCGAAAGTCAATTTCTGGTCTCAGTACACCCCTAGGTACTTTACAGTATTGACCCGCGGTATTATACTGTTGTCCAGGTTGAGACTTCCAGTAGTTCCCTGCTGGCAATTAAGATTTCTTCTGGAGAAGAAAATATCTATGCACTTATCGCCATTAATTTGTATCTTCAAATGCTTGTAATATTCAAAGAAGGATTCCAAATTGGAGATTGTATTCTATCACTGGACCATACTGGTGTGAAGAGAATAAAAGACAAATGGTCTGTATAGAGCGCAATATCGAAGTTGGAAATACTGGGCAAGCCAGCAAGAAACGCATTAAATAGAACAGGGGCCAGAACAGAACCCTGTGGAACTCCGGCTGGAAAGGGCTTTGTTGAGGAGGAGACCCCATTGATAGATTCCCGATTGGACAAAAAACTTTGTATTATTCTTATAAGGTACTTTGAACAATTTACTTTGGTGAGCTTGTATATTAAGCCGTTGTGCCACACAGAATCAAACGCCTCTACAATGTCATGGAGGACAAAGCCAGTCGACCTTTTAAGGTTAGGCTGTAGCTTAACAGTTTTGCAAATTCTTAGAGTTTGATGAACTGTGCTGTGGCTTTTCCTAAAACCAAACTGCTCTGGAGGTAGGATGTTAGCTTCGATCTTAATTTTAATTAGTTTTTCAAGAATTTTGCTGAAGCCATTTAAAAGGCTGATGGGTCTGTAACTGCCTGAATCAGACGGATTCTTTTCGTGTTTTAAAAGAGGTATTACCTTGGCTTTCTTCCATGTTGCTGGCACTAGCTGGCAACTGTTTTATCACTTGATTATTAATGCTATCAAGTCCAGGCGACTTTCGATTTTTCAGCTCTGAAACTATGAATTCTATGTCATCGACATTTATGAAAACACCAGAGATAGGGAGACTGAGGAATTGTCCAATAAATATGTCTCTCCACAGATTCAAGAGAATATAAATAATTATCTGTTGTAGTGTCGCTCTTTAGAAATGCAGATGCTAAAATGTCAGCTTTGTCTTTATTAGCTGATACGAATCACCCGTTTACTTCGAAGTTAGGATAGTAATTGTTTTTCTTGCGCATTTTAGCTAGATTCCAAAAAGGTCTGCCTTAATTTACTATTCCATAAGCCTGTGTACTCCTTAATTGGAATTTTGATTAAACGTATGAGTTCATTCATTTCATAGAAATCACTTAGGGATCTATTCCTCAAGCAGAGTCTCCTGTAATGATTTTTAGTCTTTATTTAAGTAAGTATTTCTCAACTTGGTGAAATTGATGTTGCTCAAACATACTTAAAGAAAACAACAACGACGTGGGATATAAAATTGATTCTGGCTTTATTTTAAAGGAACATGCATGCCATTATGCATGGAATAGAACATCATTCAAATATCCGCTTTACTTCTTCCGATACGGCTTCGGCAAAAGCATTTTAAGTGCTAGCCTAAAGCTCTTCCAAAGTGGTTGGCTTGTAAGCGTAAGCTAGATATAGGTGCCTCAAGTCACACGATCGCAGCGGCGAATTGGTGAAACTCGCCGTGAGGTGACACAGCCGTCAAATGTCTCCTTCACAACTTCGAAATGACTGGCTCTTCGAGATAGAGCTATGTTGTCCATACCCTCTACATGGCTTACCCAACTTAGGCATGAAATCCTGACACGCCTGGCCAGACGCATGCCGCTGTACAGCCCGTGGTTGAAGCTTCTCCCCCAGATCCCAACCACGCAAAAATTACCAAAACAAGTTCACTCTAAGTTCTCGAAGAGACCAACCTCTTCTTCATCTATGTGTCTGTGCAGGGATCAAGGTGTCGTCTAATTTAAAATTTTCTTGTGCCGATTGGCAAGAGCTGCTCTGGGCTTAATCTTCGGTTAGGTTTTCGAAGCGGAGTGTGTGATAATTAAACATCACTTCCACTCGGAGGCCTTAGGGCCCATTGTGAACCCATTAGTTTTTGGAGTACACATTCTGATTAAATATATCCTGCGTCACGTGATGGCTTAAACCACCTCGTGCTCTTTACGAATCTTAGAAGATCCGATATATCGGCATTCGATAAGCCAGCATTCTCTTCAGAAGAATCTTTGGCCCAACGAAGCTATGCGCCGAATTTGAAGTGCTGGGCAGTAGTACAGCAGATGTTGGATCGTTTCGGTCTCTGCCTTCGACAGAGATCTCTGGATTCTGAGTTCAATTTCTGGAGTATTGTGCGGATGAGGCAGTATCCTGTGATCACTCCGGCGATCACACACATCAAGTTGCCGTCCAGCGCCAGAAGTTGCTTTGTTTTGCCGTTGTTACTGGCCACGTTGATCTTGTCATATAACAGTCATATCTTGAGTGTGTCGTGTCACCTATGGTCCGGTATAGTGCACTGATCGGTGGCTGCAATTATGTCGATGGTTATCGCTGATGTCTATTTCAGACCCTTGTCTGGCCAGTTCGTCCTCTCTCTCGTTTCCTGCTATTGACCTGTGCCCGGGACACAACAGAGTGCAATTATGAACTCAAGCTATAGCTGCCCACGATGACGGTCTTTCCAACTAGTCGACTGCCTCTAAGTAGACCATTTTTGACACCTCTTAATCAATGCCCATATTTGTTTTTTGAACTTCTTATTATATATGTTTGTTACTTAGGACCGAAGGCGCATTACACATTCCTTCAAAAGTTGATATTATCCGACCTTGAAAAGAATAAAGCACCCAAACAGACCCCACTTCGGATTAATAAAATGAAACGATTTGCTCATCGTGGGTAATTTATAAGTTACGGGCGAAACAAACATTTCTTTAAAGAGCATTATTTGATGCTACTGATTTGCATCGTACATTACATGGAATAAAAGCACAAGTTCATTTCAAACTAGATAGGTAATTAGCTCTATTTCATAAATTACTTCAGAAGCTCCCAACTCAGAAGTTGTTCGCTTCAAAGGAACAACCTTTCATCTTAACTGTTGGTTTTTAGTTCCGACAACCTTTACTGTCTCCTGGATATGGTTATGTACACATTAATGTACTCTGAGTGTCATAGCCATTCTAAGTCCCTTTCTCTACAAATTTTATTTTATTTCATTTCCTGCAGACCTCTTACATGGTCAAAGAGGAGAGATATCCTTCGGGAGGAAAATTTCCTGAGGGTCCTTTCAAAATGTAATATATTGCTAAGCCGGCTGTCCCATCGTCTATTGTCTCTTCCGTTTTTGGTCTATTTAGGTTGGTTTTTGTTCTTTTTGGGCGGCGTTATGCGGCTTGTAAGGATCTTAAAAATGTCCTCCCCCAATATATGTTTACGGGTGTACATTGTGTATTTATGTTCATACACATGTGGACAAGTGGATTTGAATTCGTCTGCAGAGTCGGCTTGCCCAAGCCCCTGATACGCAGCCATCATCAGTCTCAAAGAGATTTGCAATTATTGCTTTGGTTTCTCTTCGTTGCGTTCGGGAAAATGGGAGGCAAGGGCAAGCGGTGTGTATAGCAGGAGGGTTGGTCGTAGAGGAAGACAAATTCTCTGGGGTGCATTCCCTTCTAATTGTTCTGATTGTTTGCATAAGATAAAATATAATTTCAAATGCAATTCCATTTTCGAAGGGAATTAAACATGATTCTCCCATTGTAAACAGTAATCGTGTAGTCATCTTCACTGGGACGAGACCTTGTCGCTTTGAAAATGCGCGGTTGGCAATTGTTTTTGGCGCGAAACGGCAGCGACGTCGTCGTTGTCTTCTGGGGAGTGTCAGAAGAGTCTGGCTGGAGTACTCATTCCTTTTGTCTGCTTTCACAGCAGAAGAGACCGAAGAAGAATCGAGTGCGTTATCCTGTGTAATTGTCGTTTGCCCCAGGATGGAAGCTTTGTAACTTCACCACTATTTGGCTTCCAATGTGCCTTGGGGATTCATCTGTGCGAATGAATAGCGGGAAACCGTAGTCTACCCGATGTGTTTTTTTTTTTATTTTTACTTTTTTTATGAGTCTACGTTCTCTTTGTTCAGAAAGGTGTGAGCTGGACGAGCAAAGGATCTTTTGTAAGCGCGTTGGAGATGCTATCATGTCCTCAATTTAAGTTCATATCCGCAATGAGTTTTGAAACTTTAACGAGGGTTAGTCTAGCTGTGTCTGTATATGTATCTGTGTCCTTGACGCGTGGGTTAACACTTTGTTGTTGGTTAAATGAATTGAGTGGCATTGGGATGTTTTGGAGACTGTACGGGGTGGGAAAGTCTTATTTAAAGGCGCATATCTTTGCCGGAGATTTTTTAAAATTAATTCGTGTCAGATTTTTGCATCTCGGTGTCCTTTTATGATAGATAAGATGAAAGATGGCGGTTTCGGCAAACCAAATGGTGGACATTAATTAAGAAACTTTGCATTAATGAAACAGTTGTTATTTTAGATTTACTCTCACAGAGTTTCGTACCAGAAAACTCAATGGACTCAATGTAAAGTAGGAACTAAGTAGTCCAGAGATGTAAGAGAATTCAATCTTTTGACTTAAGAAATCAATTCACTTCAGGTTGCTGTTTTTTGAATTCTTGATTTCGCTTTGGAATCCAGACTTTAGCATTGACACCTCTCATTATTGAAGTCAAATGAATGCAATTCTTTAGAAGTCACTTTTAAGTCTTTACTATTCACTCTAAGTCACCCGCATTCAGTTGAAGTCTCTGGTGAAACAAAATGTTCGATGGAGTCTTGAGGTTTTCAGCAAGTGTGTAAGTTTGACCAAGTCTGAAAGAATGCCTAATTGCAGTTTTATATGGAGTATGATGGGCTTTTAGGTTTTGAGGAAATAAGGTATGATGTAGTATCCGGACACTTCGTCGTTTATTGTCAAATAATAAGGGAATTTTCCGGTTTTAGTGCGAAACATAAATGCAAAAACAACCATCTATGTTTCTTTCACATGGCCAACTTCACAGCGGACTGACCAATAGCTAATGGACGAATTTGAGGGACATTTTTGAAAGTATGCCCCAATATTGGATCCTAGGGAAAAGCGAGAGTGGTTTGATGCCCTTATTCCTATCCTTATAGTAAACTAGTATTAACCCTGACGTACGACAAAAAATGAGTGTTTGTCGCCGATTCACGTCTGAACGGATTTACCGATTTCAACCAAACTTTGTCACATATTTGGTATTGGTCTATATATGGTTTGTGTGAAGGTTGGTTAAAATAGGTAAATGTAAACTTGAATTTGAGAACATTATCGGCTTGTTCCATGCATAAGCCGTGTTTTTTGCGTCAGTGTATAGATGTCACAAATTTTCAAAAAATCGATTCGCAGTTGCTTTGATTTTAATGTGTCAAGATTAATGAAAATAAGTTTTTTTTTACACTGCTTGCTGCTTTGGATGAACAACACATCATCATAGAAGCATCATCTGGATATCTTCCCAAAATGCATGTATAAACCTTCGTATTGACATTTGCTATCATACACAAAAAGATTTCTTTTTTCGAAGAATTAACAGTTCTCGTGTGGCAAGCGTATCACACACAAAATGTCAAATGTTATATTTTTTGTATATATGTAGATAAATGTAAAATATTTTGAATTTATTTAAATTTTATTCTGATCTCTTAAGTCTCAGCTTTTCTCAAGCCTGACGAATTGAGAGAATTTTACGCTTCTTAACTAAACTGCTTTTTTTTTAGAAGGACCAGACTCTTGGCAATGTGCTCAGCGAAGCAGGTATGATTCTGTTTGACTTCAAAATATTACAATTTCCAATACGTATTGCGTTTGCTATTATAAACAATTCCTCTATTAATTTTGAACTATCCAGAATGAAAATCCAAATGAAAGTGATAGAAATAACTTCAAGGCCAAATAATTAAGTAATGAGTAGAAATCGAAGCTTGCTACACAATTGAAATTTACACTTCGTTGCAGTAGAACGACCGCTTGCTTAGACATTCCCGCCCACCTCGTCCATGTTCTGCGACGAAGCGAGCGTATGGTAATCTTGCCGCCCACCGTATCGATCGGATTCATTGTCCTTAGGTAACGCAACAAGTTTCGAAATGGCACGTTTTATTATGGAGTTCTGAGTCTGTACGGTGGCTCCTCTTACTAGATTATCATCCCTAGGATGAACTTTGAGAATGCCAGTGGGTGGGAGGAGCACGTTCGCCCTCGGATGAGCACAAGTTCACCTGGATTAATATTTTTCTTCATCTTGTTCCATTTCGTACGTACTTGAAGTTCGTGTAGGCATTCACAACTCCAGCGCTTCCAGAAATCCTATTGCACTTGCTGCAGTTGCTTCCACCGGGTGAGACATCTAACATATTTGGCTAAGGTGGAGCGGTAAGTGGACCGTTGAGTACTGTGCAGTCTGTTGGATCAACAGAAAGTGCTGAAAGTGGTCTAGAGTTGAGAACAGCCTCGAACCGTATAAAACTCTTCAAATGTTAGCAGTGCTTCTCCAATAGTCCTCTTCAGATGGTGTTTAAGACTTTTAATACCAGCCTCCTAGATACCTCTAAAGTTCGGCGATCACGGTGGGATGAAGTGCCATGAGGCACTATGACATGCCATCGATTGTACACCAGCTTCTTAACAGCAAGACATGTCGGATAACTGCTGTCGTTTTGTTATGGGACCAGATAGCCACTTTGGCCTTGTATGCGATGGCGTCATTTTCACGAAACCAATGAAACCCAAGCTCTCTTGCTTCTTGATCTAATAACAGGTCACAACAATTAGGAAGTTCCAGTTCATCATCATTGATACTGCTTAGAAATTCTGTGTCATTGGAGGTCAACTTTCGAAGATGAAATCCAGCACTCTGAAGGTTATGTAGTTGGGTTTGAATATCGACCGCATCTTTCACTGTGTGTGCCCCATGTAGACAATCATCCATGTAGAAGCATTCCCGGATTATGCGAGATAGCTGCGGGTGTGCTTCTTCAACATCGTTTGGAGCTCTTATATTGTTAAATATGGCGAGCAGTCTAAGTGACGGTGAGAAGCCGGTAAATGCCCTCTTCATTAATTCGAAATATGCGCTGCATATCGAGATCAGCTGGATCGGCCCAAATTTGTCGATAACATTTCTCAATGTCAGCTATAAACCGAATACGATAAGTCCGCCATTTCATTGAAACTGTAGTCAAGTAATGAATACATGAATACTGTCATTAAGCGATATTCCGTGTTTGTTTTTTCTCGCTGCATTACTACTCGATTCCGCATAAACACCGTGATGGGGAATATAACAAGTTTTTTAGGCTCCATTTCTTGACTTACGCGTGTGTCCGAGGCTTAGATATTCTGTCATAAACTCTTCATTTAAGGCATTGATTTTGGAATCCTTCAAACTGCGATTTCGCTGATATTTTTTTTTATTTACACCTTATTCTACCGTAAGCAAAGTACGTTGGCAATAGGTTGCAGAGTGTCCTCTCTTAACAGCGACCAACATTTCTGGTGCTGCGTAGTAACATCCCGAATGTTCCGCCTGGATACCGCCGTACAAAACCGGAGGAGACCCTCCTCAGCTCGTTGTGCGACGGAACGGTGGTGGTTGAGTCGCCCATCCACCGTTGATCTGGCGATGTGGCAGATGAGCGGCACCGCATTTACGTCTTGTATCAGACTGTGCTTGTCTAGATGGAGAAAGGCTTCTGGGGGGACGAAGCCGTTGTGACGTACCGCTTCGTGGAATAGTGGATTGGGGTAGTACGCCCCCGAGATCCTGTTGTTGCTCGAGTTCATCGCTCTCTTCACCAGGAAATTGTCCACTCTTATCAGGTTTACCCTGTTGTACAATACCTACTCTGGAGTTCTATAAAGACGAAGGCAAACCCTAAGACAAGCCCTCTCGAACAACCGAATCTTTTCCATCGAGCTTTCACTTCCGTTGAACCACACACAGCCATAGGTGAGCATTGGCAGCATGAGGGCCATGTGGCAGACTTCCTTCACCCTCGCATCGAGTTGGCTGTTGTAAAACAGTCTCTTTGTAAGAGAAAAAGCACCGGGGCCTGGTCAGAGCAGCATCTACAGGTTTGTTAAAATATAGGTACTGATCCAGGCAGACCCCCTGACTACAATCCTTTGCGCCAGTGGTTGCCCGTGTCGTTCAACAATTGAGAACTTTCGCCAATTCTTTTTCGTATCCGCCGAGGCCCTTTTACAACGGCGTCCTGAACAATATGTTTTCCGATTTCTGAAATGTCGCTGATAATAAAGAAGTTTTAATGCATCTGCCTTTGTATTGGATAGCGAACAATAAATCTTCCATCTTTGTTACGATCGGTAATTTGTTGGAAATATTCTTCACAATATAACTCATCTTGCAGAATCGCAAGATACATCCTCGCTTTCGATGAATTTCCACATGTTCTGCACTAAATCGGCTAGTTCTGTGTGAGCGTAAGCGCTTTAACTCGTGGTCAATTGTTGAGTACCAAGCGGCCATAAATGACCCATCCCAGATGGATGTTCTGGGCCATAGGGGCGTTAATCGACAACTGCTTAATATCGTTGCATACCAAAGATCAGGTCTACACCTACTATGACATCAATGGATCAAGGAAGTAGGATCTGCTAGGTCTAAATCCGTCAGTTCACCAAATTCTTCGGGGTCGATTTGGTTCAGCGGCATCAGGTGCCCTAGTCGTGGCAATATTAACGCAGTGCAGTCAAAATTTAGGTCTGGTTTCTTAAGAGCACATATACAAATGTTGACCACCCCCGAGGACGTGCCTACCGTCGATCCGCCGACACTGGTTACCGGATCTCGTAATCATCGACGATGTGGATGCAATTGTTGCACGACGAATTCGCTGATAAAAGTTGCTTGCGAGCCGTTGTCCAAAAGAGCGCGCAGTTGCAAATAATGTCCAGTAGACGTACGTATTCCAATACATGCAGTGGCGAGCATTACAGGGGCTAGTGATAATGGTAACTCACCTGCTGTGGCTTGGTAGTTGGAATCCGTTACCGCCTGACTTGAGCTAATGCTTCTTAGTTGATTGTCTATGGCATCATGAAATAGGGAATGGTGTTTTTCATTGCACTGTGGACACACGAATTTTGTGTAAATGGTCTCCTTTTTTTGCACAGTTTCGTCTTCAACACATACTGCCATTTTTCTGCTGGGATTAGCTTCCGGAAATTGTTGCAGTGCATCAAGCTATGTTTCCCCGAACATTTTGGACAGCCTCTTAGGGTAGATTGGTGACTGCGAGCTTGTTGTGTAGACGTCTTCGGCTTCTGCATATTCTCCTTTGGCTTAGCTTTAGGAGTATTTGTCGCATCCAGCCCCTGAATACGGTTTTCCAAAAATTGTACTAATTCCTCAATATTTGAATTTCGTTAAGAGATTTGAGAGACATCTCCCATCTTCCATCTCTCTTTGAGTGTGACCACATCAAAGCTTTTCCGTTGTCAAAAAAAACAAGCCAGTCCTCCCACTCTGAAGTTGGCCTTCCTAGTTGAGGGAGAGCGCGAACAGCCTCAGTAGTTCCATCCACACTTCTACGCAAAGACGCTGCTGACTCAGTAGTCATTGCTAGTAAGTCTAGAATATCTGCTACACAATTGAAATTTACACTTCGCTCCAGTAGAACGACCGCTTGCTTAGACAATCGCTAAGAGTTTTGTTTATGGTCAACAGTGCACCCTGGGATGTGCGTGTTTAATAAAACGACCCACTCTCAGTTGCATCTGCTCGCCACTCCAGGGGGGGATATTTTTGCGAGAATTATTCTTAGATGCGCCACTTCGAACGCCTTCTCTATTTGACTGCAGGAGTTTTTTCAGCCGGACTTTCAATCTGTTCGGATCGCTTTAGTCCTGTAGTTTACATTACCATCCTTACACTTTCAGACGGATAGGGCGTCCCTGGTGAATACAAAAGCAATATTTTCATTTGACAAATAGCTCTGAAATACAAACACAGAGGTATCCGTACACATGGCATCCCTTGTCAAGCGTATCCCATTTTGAACCACAAATGTCCTTAAAATTAGCATATATTCCCTAATTCATTCATTCCTCACTTCCATCGAAAAGCCCTAGGCACATCTTTCTTTTTGCCTCTGGGGTGGTGGCGTTTGATTTCTGAGATTTCGTTGACATAAACTTATTTAATAATACATAAAGTCCTTGAAGCCAACGGCATCCAGACACACATACGCTGTCCACAATTCAGAAACTCTCGCACGGATCAAGCTCTACGCAATATAAACGGAAATCATTTCTAACTTTGTAGAGACTGAAAATGCCCTCTTATGTGTACTTATTACGTATGCGAGTCCTGGCGTTACCTCCTTAATTAAAATTCCTTCGGATACACCGTTGAAGTGTCAAGTTTGTATTAATTTACATATTTGCCAACATATACACACGCAAGGCGTTTGCTTGCCCCTTCATCATCTCAGCACGCTCAGGATTGGGGGTGTCTATCGGAGCTAAAAGGACGAACAACATAGCCGCCCAAAGTACCACGTGCTGCATGTATGTACATGTCGCTGTACATGTGCATACATCCGTATTAATAGTGTCTCTGACTCCAATCCAACTTCGGATACTGGAAGGGATAATATTCCGGAAAAAAGGTGATGGTATTACATGTACTTTCGGTGTTATGCTGCAAATAGTGTGAATGTGCAAATGGCTTGGTGTCTGTGTGGCGAGGGCTGTTTGCACGATAAGCTATTATCCTTTAAGATAACAATTTATGTGAGGATGAATATCTCAATTTTGGCTAAGATCCTGATTGTCGGTGACTGCGAAAGCGCTCCTATCATTTTTCAAGAGGGGATCAATTGGAACTTATTTTCGTGTTTCTCGTAAGTGGATGTGATTTACCAGGATATGGCGACTGTTTTGTTTTTCATAAAATTTATGACGGCTTATGTGTGGGAGGTTGTGTCTGTGTTTGGTTGTTGTTTTATAGGATTTACGGGCACATTTTGAATGGTCATTTAGTCAGCTAATGGTGTAAAAGCCGTCGTTGAGAATAACAATGAATTTCTGCGCTGTGTGTTGTCCTTTCGCTGGAGGACACTTATTATGATAAACTGTGTTTACGCTGCTACTATTTCGCGACGTATTTATAATCTTAAGAGCGTGGTTAATGTATAGTTGGAATTGATGTAAAGTGGAACATCATTGAAACCATTTTTGGACTTTAGCGTGTTCAAATGATCTTATCTTGGCGGAAAATCGTTATGGCTTTGTTTTAATTCAATTCAATTCCATTAATAGAAGAGTGTCTTCTTCTGTTGTCGAATTTGACACCCATTTGGGTGTACAGTGAAGTAAAAGATGTACCGTTTAGAGTTCCGAATTCAACTTCGCTCCGCTCCCACAACCACACCTGCAGACCAAGACGCTCTTCTCGATACGTGATGGAATGTGCTTATGTAGAATTTATGCAATGATCCGCATTCGCTCTTGGAATGAACATATTCATTGCAGAAATGCTGATAAAGCTAATATTGTATTATGTGCAGCCATCCATCACGCCGGCTCGAGACGATCCCGAATGCTATATGAGGGTTGTCTAGCGATTGAGAGTGAGGAGTTTATATGGTATGTTAACTAATCCAATTGATTTCCCCTGTCTGCTGCCGTGACGTTGCGGATCTGTCCGTCGACTTCTACGCAATTGAGCTTCACCGTACCCCTCTTTCGAAAAAGCAAAGGCCTCTGTTTACAAAAAGCTTCCCAAACCTGGCCGGTCGGAGTAGGTCCACAAACTGTTGGTCCCTTCCACTCGTGAGAGAACAATAGAACGTTCCACACGAGTTGTTGCTGGATAACCTAGACCTTGGCCCTCCATGGGCTGTAGCGCCACCAATACCACCTTGTACAGACGGTTTACGGACAGACGAGACGAGGAAGTTAGGGCACTGAAATCGCTGATCAAAAAAATTCAAACATTGATTGCACAGTAAGTTCGGACCACAGTCGAAGTGCTTTGAATCTGTGCTTTGGGCTGTGCTGACTGGGGTATTTGGAATCGCGAAATAAGTGCAAATTTGTTTGTCATTATGGTCTAAAAACCAAAAGATTAAAACATCAAAAGTACAGACTAACGCAAATATGTAAAACTGAGGAAGTGTGTCGCAAAATATTGTGTGCACCAATGGCGAGTGCAGATCAAAAACTAGGCACAACAGTGACTGTCGAAAGATGTAGTTTGTGCAGAGAACGAGCAAAATCAAGAGAACTGAGCAATCATATTATGTTAAGAAAATAACAAAATAATTTTGTCAGTCGGGGTTCGATTTTTCACATCACAGGATTTGCAGAAACTTGCTACACCAGCAAGTCGCAAAGTCTGCTCAGCGCTATCGTCGTAAAATCCAATGAAGAACTGCCTTTATTCTCTTAGACGAGGTGACAAATTCTAGCCTTGTATTTTTCAGTCACCTCACATCAAAATCTGCATTCTTGGTGAGGTGACAAAAAATCAATCAAATTCTGCAGATTTTTGTCTTCAAGTGGGATCAATTTCAATTCGGTGGTTGCATTTGATAATTTGTACAATTCTTATAGGCATTTGGTTCAGAACTCGGATATATTGGGCGCGTATGTGTATGTATTACATTTCTACTACAGCCTAAGAAAAAAAAGATAAAAAGATCAAAAAAAGATAAGATAATGTTAATGGAAAAAATGGTGTAATTGGAAGTATTCTCCATTAAAGCTATCAGGCACTCAAATTGCTGATGTGTTGATATCTTAACACTATTTTATTAAACAAATTTTATTCCTATCGATATAAAATTTGGGTAGAAAACGTCGTTTGGCGTCACCCACAAAAATGCAAGCGACAAAATCGTTATCATTCTATCCCATGAAATGTGACTAAGGGAATACACACGATCGTTGTAAAGTGACTAAGAGAATGTCAAAATCTTTTTTGGGTGACACGACTAAGAGGGAGGTGTGGCAAAGAGAGAAGTGTCGCGGAAAGTCACGCAGTGTGTATAGGATTCTTAAGACATGATGTTAATCGGATTTAAACCCAAATTATGGTTCAATTAAAAATTACAATAAAAATGACGAGTTTCGAATTAAATAAAAAGCGGTATTTTGCCTCTAGCGTACCAAAAGCCAAAACAGTTAATGAATCATCATTTGAACTGTGCAATACAGTCAAAATCGGTTATAACGACTAAGGACTGACGAATTTAATCGTTTTGTGCGCGGCTGCCAAGAAGTGTTCCGACTCTCCGAAACTGATGAATGAATTTACCCCTTTATTTGCTTTAGTGACGTTTAGTCTGTATAATTCAATATATTAATTTAATGATTCATGAAGTTTACATATATGTCGTAGGTGCTTACAATTTTTGGGGGACAAAGAAAGACCGAAATTTCGAAAAACGGCAATTTAAATTAGAGAAACGTGCCAGCTTGGTTAGGTTTGTTCCATTTGACGATTTCATGACTCTGACCCTGCCGCCAGGGCAGTTACAATTTGAATGAAATTTACTATGTTTTCTTAACCGTCGTTATAAGCTATATGTCACAGTATCATGCGAAATAATCCGATCAGTATAAAGGAACTTCTCTGTGTTTTTAACCATATTAGCATAGCCTTTTCAACCTCAGTTTGCAATGAACTCTTTATTTTGCCCGCTAAGTTTGCATAATTATTGCTTTTTTTTAATTTGTTTCTCGTTCTTTAAATTTGTAGATATAGCAGAACGTGAAACGGATTAGTCGTTGACAAGATCTTTATTTTAGCGTCTAACTTCCAATCTAAAAGTTATAGTATAAGTGTTAGTAACATGTTTAAAAAAATTACTTAAAATGGAAAAAAAAATATTTAAAAACAACGGCAACACTTTGAGTTATTTTTTCCTAAAATTGCCCTCAACTCCTTCACGGGGCGAGTTAAACCCCCCACTCCCCACCATCCTATAGTAAAAAATGCTAGTTTTGAGTCCCTCTAAGAAAGTTAACATTTCTTCTTTCGCTTAAATTTCAATTTGCACATATCCGCTAAAGTGACCCGAGATATTGGCACGAGTACGATAACTTTGGCGCCAAGAAATGTTAACAGAATTTTGCAGAGGGGTTAAATACTAGGATATTTTACTGTAGGACTGGATCCATCGCGTCCGTTTAGTTAAAGCAGTTAAAAAAAATTACTTCAATTGGAAAAATAACTATTAAAAACAAAGCAACACTTTGAGTATTTTTTTCTGAAACCGCCCCTAACTCCTAAACGGGTAAGCATTGACTCCCCCCCACCTATAGCAAAAATTGCTACTTCTTAATCATCTCTACGAAACAAGATTTGAAAAATTCCAAAGCATTGAAAATGATTGGGGAAGATATTAACCATGTGCTGCTCCTGTCGGTATTCCGATTCCTCTGACCTAAAACTTGAACTGTAGGCACAAATCATGGATATTTTTACTGTACTCTCCATTACTATTTGTTCCAAATTATTTTCAATTCTTATATTTCAATTTTTTCACAACTCTGTCTCAAATGACACAAATTTCGCCTGTGCTGCCAAGTTTTTATGATGAATTATTAAGTGCCGATAATCGTTGTTTTGTGCACTTATAATTTAAGATTATATACCTTGCAAAGAAACGTGCCTAAAGTAAACAAACTCAAAACGAATAATAGATACAAAACAGAACGAAAGTTAAATTTTAACATATCTGAAATCATATGTGCACATCCCAGTGCGTGCCTCGCACCTGCCTACAGTGTCTGAAAAAAAAAATGCAATCGCGCCAGTAGCAGTGTCAATTTATTCGTTGTATAGAGTATTTCATTTCAAGACGTGATGTTGTTGTAAGCTATGTCCTTCAATGGGATTATAATGGACCACAGCCGAGATCTATGAATTTGGTCGTTATAACCGGTATGTCCTTGTAACTGATGCTGTTATATGCGATTTGGACCGCATTTTCCAACGCATACTATTACTGGCGAACAAAGTCCTCGGTGTTTGCCTTACTGTGAGCATTTCATAAATGTTTGACATTATTGAGGGCAAAGATTCATGAGTGAGACTCCGGCGTTTTCGTGGGGTAGGTACTTGAGTCTTCAGACAAGTGGGCATGAATATGGGACACTGGTCGATGAGTTTTAAATAACTGTACAAAATTCTTTATTAACCGTCAACAAATTGGTAAGCATCCGTCACATTCGTCGATCAGCTGTGAATTAGGCTATTTACCCGATTTCTGGTCCAAACCATAGTCCCCCAGCCAAAACCAGAGACATTTTTGAAATTGCTTCTCCCAATGACTGATTGACCATCCCATGAAACTCGCTTGCAATGTGAAACGATTCACAAATCGCGGTGTGTATGTAAATACATACAAACTACCTCGCTTAACTGAAACATATTGTTTTCTTTCAACTCAGCAATTTACTGATTTACTTTTGTGTCAAACAAATACAAAAGGTATGATTGAGAATAACAATTGCTTTAGTTAACCTCTTGCTTCACACAGCGGAGTGATCTTTGTACACAAAAATGCATGAATCCCATTCAGTAGCATCCCAAATGAAGTTTTTGGGTTCACTCAAGGACTCCTTCATTTTTCATTCAACCGTTTATTTATAAAACAGTGAACTGCCAAGTGTCCAGTCCAAGTGTATCCTTACCCACTGTCCGCGGCTGTTGACATTAATTGGATTGTTTGTATACGGGTGTCTGTTTGAATGTGCGTATATATGCATGTGTAGATACGAAAGGACCTCCTTTCAAAGGCATTCCATTGCTTTAAATTGCCTTGCATTGATGCAATGACACCCGCACTCATCAGAGCCTCAATGAAATTCAGCACAGTTCGCTGTACCCAAACAAAATGACAATAGAGAACGCGTCCCAAAGCCCTGGTCCCGTCCTGGTCCCAATGCTGTCAACTCCTCTCAATGACAGTCCACTTCATTAGGAGGATAACAAATAACATTTTGCCGCAGTCTACAGTTTTCGTGCGCTCAATTTAATTTGCATTTTTTTTTTGTTTTTCTTTTTTGTCGCATGTTTCCTTTTTTTGCTTATCGCATTTTATCTCTTTTGTGATTCTTCCCTTTTTTGAATTTTTAATTTTCCCTGGCTGGTGTTTTCGTGTCAGTACCAAAGAAACAAAAAAAAAAAAAAAAACGAACGCGTCCTCGTATTTTCTCATTTTCATGTGGAAAATCGAATTGAGGGTGCAAGCTCGCCGCAGCATTATTAAATGTTCATTTGGTCGACTCTCAATTGCTGATTGTCGATCGCAGATGAATAGTAGAGGCCCATGCCCATTTGCATTTGCATTTGTTGTGTTTTTTCCACTTCCATCATACGACGAATATAAATGAAAACAAAAAATGAAAATGAGTGTAAAAAACACAATTCCATGTCAATAACAAACAAATAAATTTATTTATGACTTCATAGACCGTAAAAATTAAGCCCCAAATACAACAAATCGGCAACTGGCAATAAATTGTCCTATGACTACCATGGTTGCGTGCGTAGCTTTGTGTGCAAGTGCATGGGGTGCGGGTTAATCAGGACAAAAATTCAACCACAATCAAATCACTATTCACTCCATTTAAAATTGGCAATACATCGTGACTCCCGTACGTAACGTTACAGGCGTGCATTGCCAGAAGTGGATGACCAATGGCATCCGTTTGCACACTGATGTTGAAAAGTGTTAGCTAAGTATGGATTTAAAAATGTCAAAAAACAATGCGAACATTTAATGCAACATTACGATGGGTGAACAGATTAATGCGCATTTATTTGCCCCAAAAATGCCTACAAAAACATAGTCCAATTATTTAATGAATAATAGCAGGATGTAGCTTTGGCTCTTTAATCACTCTGCCAACTTTCGACGTGATTTAATGTGATCGATTGACTTACTTAATAACACAATTTATAGTTTAATACATAGAAATGAAAAATACTTAGTACGTTGTTAATGGAATGGGCTTAACAATAATTCCGTTTAATTTATTGAAATTAGAGTTTATTTTATGTGTAAATAATGGGGTCCTTCTTAAAGAACATTGTTTTAGTCTCATTAATTGCCGAATACACAAATGCACGTGCATTGTACCTGAAAAACTTAAAAATCTCTAGATATAAACCACAGATGATATACAGAGCTGGTCTAAAGGACCGAGAGATTTTTACAAATTAAAAACGTTTGAACGTACCGCTTTTAGGATTTTGTTTAATAATTAACACAAGTGTTGTTTTTTTTATGAAATTTCGAATGATTTATTGTCACTCTGCAAACTAAATTGTTACATGAAACTTCGCAGAAAAAAATGAATTCATTCCCGAAACTGAAAACGTCCATAAGATATGCCGGAAGTCTGACATTCAAGCTTAGGGTGCGCGTTAGTTAATTAATCCAGTTAAATAATTATTTTAAGTGCAACGCTTTACAAAGTCGATTTGAATGCTGCTGCTTGCGAGGACATGTGGGCTGCCGCGTACTCCGATCGATTCCAAGTGCAAACCGGACGTCTAACACAGTGTACTCTTAAGTCCACCGATAAGGGTTAGGGATTTCAACTTTACGAGACATTCTCTAAATTCTGTACAACATCAAAATGTCCACGCCTTGAGTTCTTCGGGGTTTTGAAGATAATCCAAATACAGTCGAATCTCGAAAATGTGAACATATTAAATAATGGCTACTTCGCATTTTAGAGAGATTCCCTTTGTCGAATAATAGAAAAACTTCTTTATGTTAATAAATATATTAAACAAAATGAAAACTCATAGTTTTGAAATTAGCATAAACCTACCCGCCATCCAGACATTTTGCTTGACTTGTCCAGAATGGACAAATGCTTGGAATTAAAGCCATAAGAGCTTTAATTCTCATTTAAGTGAGAATTTACACCATAATCCAGTTACGGCTTTATTTCACTTTTAAATGAGAACTAAAATCATAATATTAATGAGAACTATCACCATATGGTGTTAATTCACATTCTAATGGGAACTAATCCCATGATAATAATCTAGCTTTAGGCGCCTGCCTGACAATTTTTGACATACCCTTAGCGGAGCGATGAAGTCGCGTGAGCGGGTTAAGCCCTGCGGAAAAAATGGTTAAAGTCCCTACCTCATCTTTAAGTACACCAGGCTTTCTTACTTTCTTTAAAATTTGTATTATTTCTATATCGAAATAAGGCCAAATTTGATTTGGAAATATGGCCAAATTTTAAGTTTAGCCTGTAACAAAATCTGTTTAGAGGGTTTAACCCGTCTATTAAATTTGGCCCCATTTCGAGTTGAAAATATAGCATGTCAGAAAGTCTGGTGTATATTTAAAGTATGGCTCACTTCGCTCGCTAACAGGATTTGAAAATTTTTTTCCCCAGGGCTTGACTCAATCACGCAACATCGTCGCTCCGAAATGGGTATGTCAACAACTGCCAGACAGGTGCCTGCAGCTACATTAATTATAACTTTAAAACATTTTACCGGATTGTGACGATTTGTATTCGTACGAACGATCCGTAATAAATGCAAAGGCGTAATAAGCATGTCCAGTTTTTGAATTTTCAAAACGAAATAAAGCCAAAAATTAAAAATTGTCGTTATTTCCAGACTTAAAACAAAAGAAGGCCAAAATGTTTGGGTTCTTTCACGTCACCGTTCTGTGCACCCAAATTTTGGTAGTCTATGGAACCTGAACAAAAATAAACTTTGCCTGCACAGAAGTTCGCACCTACCTCAAATCATATAGTGATCCAGAAGGTATATACATATTCCATAGCGAAATAAACCAAAATTGGTCTTTTTCCGTTTGCATAATTGCGAACTAAGGCCGCTTTCTAAAATGAACGAACGCCACATGGTTTTAGTTCGCATTCGAAGGTGAAATAAAGCCATGATTGGATTATGGCCTTAATTCTCACTTAATTCTCACTTTTCTCGGCATACATGCCCTTCTACGACAAAGGACCAGTTCCAGTGGACCCACTTAGGGGAGCAGTAAAAGCCGCAGAAAAGGCCAGAATCCCCATTGTTATAGGTGAGGACGCCAATGCATACCATACACTTTGGGGATGGTCACACATCAGTGGTGAGAAACTATTCGAATATTTAGTAGAATCTAGTCTCTGTGTGTGTATATTGGCTCAGAGCCAACCTTTATTAATAGCATAAGACACAAAGTTCTGGACATCACCACGATGAGCAGCAGTCCAGACAAATCTGTCAGGAAATGGGCAGTATTTGATGCATCCTTTTCGGATCATCGAAGCATCCGTTTCTTTGTAGAATACTCTACATCAGCGGCTAATAGTTTTAGGAACCCGATAAGAGCAAACTGGCCAAGATATGAAAGGACCCCAGAGCACTACTTAAGACCTGTGCAGAACCAAGCAAAAAGAAGGACATTGACAAAATAGTGCAGGATCTTAGAGAGTCAATGAACTCTTCCTTCAACTCGATCTACCTCTTGAGAAAACAGAAAGACAGAGAGAAACCACCATGCTGAGCTTTGCAAAGCCAGCAGGAGATGCTTCAATAGAGCCAAGTTATCAAAAGAAACCGCTGACTGGGGTCTATATAAGCAAAGCCTTAAAACCTACAAAAAAGGGATTAAGAGAGCTCAAGAGGAATCCTGGAAAACAATGTGTGGTAGCATTGAAAACAAAAATAATGTAAGCGTCCAAGACAACTACTATCCAAAATTCCGACAATGCCTACCTACTTCACTGGACAGAATCTAGTGAACAGACTCTACAACTCCTAATAGATACACACTTAACGGGAAACAAAAACCCAACGGGAAATCTCTATGACGACACTGAGTGGGAGACGAAACCAACACCTACTCTGTTATATGAGAAAAAACTGAAATGGGCAGTAAACAGTTTCAATCCCTTCAAATCCCCAGGACATGATGGCATCAGACCAGGAGAGCTGCAACATGGCTTTAAAGCAATAAAATCATGGCTAACCATTATATTCAGTAGCTTGAAGACTTTGGAGAAAAGCTAAAGTGGTATTCATACCGAAATGTGGGAGAGCGAATCATAACATTCCTGGAGAGACTGGTGGACCTGCATATAAGAGAAAATTCGCTATGTAAGCAATTATCTCCGAACCAGCATGCGTATCGCAAAGAAAACAGCACTCCATTTCCTAGTCGGCACCATCGAAAAGTCTGTCGAGAACAGAGAATACACGATGGTAGCCTTCTTAGATAGACAACTATAGACAACGCCATAATACTCCGTTGTTGAAACCGTATACTCGAAGTTGAAACCTGCATCAAAGAATGGACAAACAACGTCCTAAACTATAGAAGAATTGAATCCCAATTAGGAAACTGCTGTGCGGAGTCTCTTTAGGGGCACACCAAAATCCTATCATATCCGCTCTACTCTGAATCATAGTAGGTGACGGTCTACTTAAAATACTAAGTTAGGTCGGGTGTAATCCCACTGCGTATACGGATGATATCGCACTCGTCGTTACAGGAAAATTCCCTAACACTATCAGGCACGTGATGGAAGCATCCCTCCAAGTCATGACGAAATGGACAGACGATGTCGGACTGGATGTGAGCCCATTAAATAACGGTATTCCTGTTGTTCACGAGAAGATATAAAATCCCTAGAGAAGCTAAAAGGGAAAGAACTGACTTTCACTGATCATGCCAAATACCTAGGTGTTCTAGTTGACTGCAAATTAAACTGGAAACGCAACATACAGGAACACTTTACAAATGCAAGAAAATCGTCGGACCCAAATGGGGAATTAAACCAAAGGTATCACATTGGCTATACACCGCCATAGTAAGGCCAACATTGATGTATGGCGTCCTAGTCTGGTGGACGGCACTACAAGTAAAAGAAAATCTTACCAAGATAAACAGTATACTGAGATCAGCATGCATCTGTATGACAGGGGCACTAAGAACTACTCGTACACCCACAGCCGCCCTGGACATTATGGCAAAATTGTGGTTATATATTCAGCCATAAGACTAAGGGAGGGTAACCGATGGGACATGACCTACGGAAAAGGGCACAAGGTAATACTACAAAACTCGAATGTACCTAAAGAGACATTATATGACGCCCTTCATGGACTTCGAAATAATGCACAATACTCTAATACCCACGAGAGTATAATGGAACGAAGATAAAGTCTGCAACCCAACTGCATGGGAAGTCTACACTGATGGGTCCCAAACGGAAGATATGATCAGGCATTTATGCTAATTTGCCATAGATCTCTGAGAAAATCCGGCTACCGAAGCACTGTAGTTTATTCCAAGCGGAAGGCTTGTTATATTCCTGTTCAAAAGGCAGCCACCCGACTACCAATGAGGCCAATAGAAGGTAGATCTATTGTTCTATACATAGTATGTGCCACCAGTTTTGGAGACCCCCACTGAAAACTATAAAAACCACGATTGATGACGATTGCGAAGAACGATGGTCGAATGGTCGCATGGTCGAATGGTCGGAGCTTGGTACTTGCAGATTATCGAAAGTGATCTGGCCTATACTAAATCAATGAAGAGAGAGAGAGAGAGAACATGTATTCAAAGCTATGACTTTTTCCCATCTTTCTGGCAATTTGTGGACCCCATCCCAAAAGAACTGCGCCAGCTTGGCAGCCAAGAATGAATCAAGCCAATTTTTGATATTCTGCTCTGATGTGAACCGTATTTCAGCGAAGGCGTTCTGCATCGACCGGAACAAATGGCAGTCAGAAGGGGCAAGGTGTGGGCTATATGGCGGTTGGGGTAAAACTTCCCATCCACTGTTTTCCTAATAGTTCTTAACCGGAACCGAAAAATTGTCATGATGGAAGATTACTGCCTCGTGTCTGGTCGCATATTCCGGGCGTTTTTCGGCTACTGCTCTCTTCAAACGGATTAATTGTGTTCGGTAGCGTTGTCCATTGATGGTTTCACCCGGTTTTAGCAGCTCACAACACAGCACACCCTTCTGATCCCACCAAACATCCCAGACAGTGCATTACTTTCGCGCCTTGGATATTCGGCTTTGCCGGTGATTTGCTGGTTGGCCGGATTTCACATATGATTTTTTGCGCTTGGAGTTTTCGTAATGGACCCATTTTTCATTCATTTTCACATCACCACAGTTGGCACGTTCGCTCAGGTAGCGCATGTTCACGATAAACTTCCACCAAAATACTATGACTTTCGTTTTCTTCATATTTAACTAACGAAGAAGAACCCCGCAAACAAATTTTTCAGGCAGCAAGTTCGACATATTTGCGTGAAAAAAAAATTGTTGTTTACGCTTCAAATGAATGACATATACTGAAATGACGTACAACGAGAAGCTTTCCAACGCATGTTCCAATGGAATAAAACAAGTTACGCCATCTCTTAGTAAACCGCACGATAACTTATAGACCCAAGTAGAAGAAGTCGGTGCGAAAATATAAATAAAGCGAAGACTATATTCTATTGAGTTCTAAGTGTTAAAAGATAATAAATATATCGTGTGCTTTACTATACACCATCCGGGTCTAGAGGTCTACCGTCCACCCTTGTTTTTTTCCTGACAAATTCACCAAATTGCCAATATGTTCAAATTAATAGACATTATTCGTTACTTTACAACCAATTCATATGTAAGTCAGGAAAATCAGGAAGGGAAGAAGTGCAATATAATTTAGATTTTAATCGTGAGTGTATAAATCGGCAATTAATTCAAAACTTAGAAATGTCAATAGGGATTTAGAAAATATTTCCACCCATAATATCGACAGACTTGTGGAAACCTTCAATATAGAACTAAGTGTTCCTAAATCTGTAAGCATTCATACCAAGATACCTGGACGTGTCCTAGTATATATACGTTTCCAAAAATGTTTAAAGATACTAAATAACCATATCTTTAGAAATTTCTAAGCACAGGGATGAATATATTTTGGAATATATTGGGTCTATAACTTATTATTCGTACGGTTTGCTAAGAGATGGCGTAACTTGTATTATTCCATTGGAACATGCGTTGGAAAGCTTCTGTCATTGTACGTCATTTCAGTATATGTCATTCATTTGAAGCGTAAACAACAATAATTTTTTTCTCACTCAAATATGTCTAACTTTGTGTGTGTTAGACGTGTTTTTGCGGGGACGCGACACACACGACATACGACGCCACAAATAGAAGTCATTTTTGCATCGGATTGTTACTGGTGATGAAAAATGCATCCATTACGA
The DNA here is from genome assembly GCA_905231855.2 of Eristalis tenax. NCBI lineage: Eukaryota > Metazoa > Arthropoda > Insecta > Diptera > Syrphidae > Eristalis > Eristalis tenax. The sequence goes on along the minus strand of HG993125.1, from coordinate 33,402,905 downwards.
CCACCCCAAGAGCAAAAAATCATATGTTAAGCCCGGTCAACCAGCCAAATCAACGTCAAAGCCGAATATCCAAGGTGCGAAGGTAATGCACTGTCTGGGATGTTTGGTGGGATCAGAAGGGTGTGCTGTATTATGAGCTGCTAAAACCGGGTGAAACCAGCAATGGACAACGCTACTGAACACAATTAATCAGTTTGGAGAGGAGTAGCCTAAAATCGGCCGGAATACGCCACCAGACGAAAAAAACCGCACGATTAAGTTATAGTAAAGGCTATCAAGAATAAAAACCACAGTATGCCTAGGTTGGTTAGTTCAGATAACTTTGCCCATTCTCTTACTAATAAGGCCAATGTTCTTAGCTCTTCGTTTTTGAATAATCACATAGTCTCTCAGAAGCTTATCGGTGTTGCACTGGAGTCCATGGAAATATCGGTCTTGGGTTCCTACTAAATTTAATCAAAATCATAAAGTTTTTTTTACCAACTTCTTATTTCCAGTACATGTCAATGGAAAAGTATCATTCTTAGGGCATTTTTTGTGCAGATATTCCACAGGGTTCTGTCATTAGTCCTGTTTTATACAACGCATATCTTCCCAGGCCCAGGCAAGAATGTGAATTATCTATTTACGCCGATGATACAGGCATTTTCTCGTCTCACAAATATGCTCTCGTTATTGAGAGCAATTTAAAGCATGACACTATATTATATGCCGAATGCTTAAATAAGTGGAACATAAAAATTAATGCAGACAAAGTACAACCTAGCTTTTGCTATCTACCCAGCAATTCACTTAAAGTGTGTGGGGTAAATATTGAGTGGAAAACTAGTGGCAAATATCTGGGAATTCATTTGGATAGAAAATTAACATTTAAGGAGTAAGTCTCTAATACAATGGTGAATATTCCCACTAAAATGCCTTACCCATTTATAAACAGGAAATCAATGTTAAACAGATCTAATATGATTATAATGCATAAGGTGATACTTGAATCGATATTGCTGTATGGTTGCCAAGTACGGGAGGATTGTGCAAATTGCCATATTAAAAGATTACAAGTATCTCAAAATACGTTGTTGAAAATAATACTCAATCTGTCTAGGTACCATTCCACCTCTGATCTTCATTTTCGTTCCAATGGTGAATTGGTCTCCGATCGTATTACTAAGCTCACGGATAAATTTCGCCTAAGATGTGTCTTATTTTTCTGATAATTCCATGATACAACAACTTATTTCCTAGTCATCTAGCTTAGAAATTTAACATATTAATTTATATATTCATTTATTAGACGATATATTCTACTATACATTTATTTACCTTTTTTCTTTCTTCTTCTTTATTTACTCAAATTGAAAGTTTTGTCGCAATTTCCTTCAAATTAATTGTGTTTATTCTTACCACTCATATTATATTTCAGCTAAGAGATATAAGATCAATATCGAATCTCTGTGTGTAAATTGTGTTGCACCTTCAATGTACGTCTTTAAATTCGAAATAAATAATGATTGTCGCAAAACGTGAATTGCACCGATATGTGGGTGTATCATTTTAAGCAAAATACACAAATCCTTCTTAGCGTCACTGTCTTTTTAGTTCGATTCAATCAATGCTGATTCTCTTTCATGGAGTCCACTTTATTGAATGTTTTTTACTTGGCCATAAAGCATCACAGACGATTAATTTCATTATCCGCGCCCACACACAAATGCCGACCAATGCCTCAGCTGCCCTTCATTCTGTCATTGTTGGCCACCCCCGTGTCGGTCCCAAGGCACACAAGTTCCAACGATATTTATGAATGAATTAACTTTTTGATTTCAGTTTTTCAGTTTTTTGTTTTGCTGGTAGCACTCATTGCTTAACAGAGAAAAAAATTAATTGCGACGTTCATCATTCGCGGAAAAAATAAAACAAATTTACTGATGTCGTATGAAGCATTTATTGCAAGTAACCTGTGAGCTCGGGTGGAAACTAAATTTCCAATCCAACGTTCTATATCCTAAGGCTGAGAAATGTTATCGTAAATATCATGGTGTATACGACCGTTGCGATACTTTGGTGCATTGTACGGTCCGCGGTTGAAGTGAAGCATGGCGCTGCTCCAGCACTAGATTCGCAGACGCAGACCTCGACCTCACGACCGATGGCGTATTTTTGGGTGTAGCAACCATTGGAAGCATTAACTTTGGCGCACATGTAGGTAATGTTTTCAACTGTGGATGTGGAAGGATGAACAAAATTAGATGGAAATTCGGTTAAATCGTTGTCCAGTGGTATGGTATGGAGGGCATTTATGGTAACAACACTCACCGGCATGATTGTACATGTATGAGTATTTTATGCAGGATTCGCCGCGCACCAATCGACATCCAATTTCTAGCGGTTTTTTGTGAAACTTTTCCCACATCAGTAGTGTGTTCGGCTCCTTGCTGTTCGCTGGAAAGATGCAATTAAATTAGTGAAACGCGTTATACCCAAAGGTCCTTTGAAGGTTGCTTTGCAGTATGTAAAACTGTTTCTAACTTTTACAGCTGCAGATTGAAATTATTAGTTATGTGTAGTTTTACATGGAAACATGGAAATATTCATAAATTAATTTGCGCACAAAGTGGGAATTTTGTACCATGCATGCATGTGCTTCTGGCCTTTCCTACTCTTATAAGTCCGTTTGTGAACAAGTATCGTAATTTTATTAATACGAGTACAGCGAGAGGGAATGATCGATTGTACAGTTAAATTTGACAGAAAGAAACAAAGAAACAGGCCCTGATGTGAGGTGCCAATGGGAGGGGTGATGTGAGATGCTCTCCAGCTCTTTCTCATCGACGCCGACGCCATTATTTTGGGTTCACAGTCTGGCAGCGTACTCTCCCAATAGACAGTGTCCAGTAAAGTCACTAATTATTATGCTTACGTTGGGTCTGTTTGGGAAAAGTAGCTAATAAAGTGAAACTTCTCTATAGGGGACAGCAGCGGGACCGTCGTGATTGTAGGGGTGTCCGTTCTGAAGGGGTTGGAACATACGAATAGCTGCTTGGGACCATGACGAATTGTCAGTAAGGAGAGTATTCCCTTATAGAGGGGTGTGCGTAAAGAGAAGTTCCACTGTACTAATACAAATATGGGTGGCGATACGAACGCAAAGAAGCTAAGATTAGCTAAGATCAGAAGATAGATGCTGGTCCGCTGAATAACAATACTGTTAGTAAGCTCTACTCCCACATACTCGTCTGGGAATTTATCCTGGAATTTATATCCGGAGAGGAGTTTCGTATGGCCTAGCCTAGCGAGCCCCAGCCTCATATCCTACAAACACCAAAGGGACTTGATAGTAATAGTAAAGTAAATGCCATCATACAGTGCTATGCTCCGCTAGAAGACTCGACCGAGGATGCAAAGACCAAGGGGTCAACCATACGCCTACTGGGGATATAGTTATCATAATGAGAGATCTCAATGCCAAAGTAAGCAGCGACAAAAGTATGTTAAAACACATCATGGGAGCTCATGGCCTTGGGGACCATGATGGCAACAGTGAACGGTTTATGGACTTCTGCAACGCCAGCCGCCTTGTCATTGCAGGTCCGTTGTCAAAGCATAATACCTCCTACAACATCAGCTAGCAAAAATGAAGAAAACTAATCGCGATAGTGACTAGTATCGCAAAAGACCCATTCCGTTCAATACCGATTGGCTCAATTAGGTATAGAGATTTAAAAACAACAACGAGAGGTATTCGTGAGCTCTACGAACAGAAGAGAAGCGAAGAGAATCGGGTTCTCAGAAGAAAAAACACGATACACAAGAAGCGGTGGAGGACAGCTAGTAGTAGAGTCACAGTCGATGCTTAAAATTTCGGAATATCGCTTCTGCACACTGTTAAACGGCGAGAAAGACACTAATACCGCTGTCAGGCAGAATGTTCTACTCCAAACAATGGACCATGATAGAGAAGAATTCCGTCCCCATGACCTAGACGAAGTCAAGATAGCGGTATACGGTCTGCCGAACTCTTGAAGGCACCTGAAGATGAATTGGTAGCAACAACTTATTGGTAAGATATGGCTGGGGCAAAACATGTCTGATGACTGAAATCTCAGTATCATTTGCACGCTCCAATGCTCACAAAGCAGACGCCTTCAACTGTGCCAACCACTGAGGGATAAGTCTCCTAAACATTGCCTACAAGATCTTTTCTGCCGTATTGTGTGAGCGCCTGAAACCGTTCGTGAATAACCTGATCCTGGTTCTGATCAGTGCGGTTTCAGAACGGGGAAGTCCACCACCGACCGAATTTGTACACTACGGCAGATTCTGCAAAAAACCCAAAAGATGCAAATCCACCAAAACGTCGATTTCAAGGCCGCATATTGTGTGCATAGAGACTATCTATGCAACGACATGTCTAGTTTTGACATTTCTCCCAAGCTCGTCACGTTGTGGAGGATAACGATGGAGAATTCTCGCTGCTCCATCAAGGTCGGTAACGAACTCACCGAGAACTTCAATGGCAAAAAAGGTTCTAGACAAGGCGACGCCCTGTCATGTGAGTTTATTTAACTTCATTCTTGAGAAGTTTGTGCAAAACTCACTGGCCAGCACAAGGGGCACTATCTTCCAAAAGTTCGCACAATTGCTAGCATGGGAAAAATGGGAAAACACAGTGGGTTGTCAATGAGACGTGTGCTGGCATTGAAATGGCCAAAATGGGGCCGATCATATACGAGGGCAAAACGAAGTACATGCGGTCATCACGGAAGGTCGCACATTATCGATGTCTCGGACAGAGCGTCATAATGCGCAGCAGAAACTTTGAGGTCAAGGACTTCGTTTACCTCGGCTCCCCTGTAAACAGGGACAATAACACCAACACTGAGATCAATCACAGAATCTCCTTATTCTCTAATGCGAGGTGACAAATTCTCGCAAAAAATTCTCTCTGAATTTTTCAATGACAGCCCAAGAAAAAGGAGAGGCCAAGCACGCATCATCCCCTTACAACAGTACATGGTGATACTGTCCAGAAAGCAACTACAAGACACCAGCAACCACCCTAACGAGGAAATCAGCCCCCTCAGAAACACAATCAACGGACAATGCTACCTCAACGCGCTAAATGTGCTTAATGGGCAGAACAACTAGCTGCATGAATTCTACCAGAGCAGCAATAGCAATCACCACCGAGGCTATCACACCACAACCTCTTCTCAAAAGGACCACCACGGACACACGGAATTGAACGACCCGATGTAAGCACTTGACCCTACAATGTCTTACATACAAAATAGACAAAAACCGACAATAATACCAAATGTTAACTTAAACAATGTACATCACGTGGGTTCCTTTTGTTGAGCCAACCACCTAACATATAGTTTGTAAGTTGTAAAAATATTTTTTATATTATATATTTAAATACAAAATTTGGGCTAAAACTTACATATTTATTCAACGTCGTTTGGCGTCATCAACAAAAATTGCAAGCGACGAAATCTCTGGCGATAGACGTCGTGCGAGTGAGAAATGTGGTATAGAGTGACTGAGAGAATACAATACAAAATCCACCATCGACCTTCTTCACATTACGGCAGATCCTGGATGAGAATCAGGAGATGCAGACCCCCACTACCGATTCGTTGATTTCAAGGTATAGTTTAAATATTCCTGCCAAACTCATCAGCCTGTGCAAGATGACGATGGGGAACCGTCGCTGTTCGAGACCTTCAATGTCAAAAGAGGTTATAGACAATATCATACTTGCGAAGATCGTGCGAAACTCAACACCAGAGGCACGACATTGTCCGTAATCATATGTCAAAGTAACACATACTTTTGGGCAGAAATGAAGTATTGTAGAGATAGCCAACTAGCCTCTCTGTACCCTTTAACATTTTTGACAACCATTTTTTAAATCGTTTTCTAAAGCCAAATGACCAATCTGAGAACGGAGCACACGTTATTTCGTGAAAAGCTGTCAAAAAGCCTCTCGAATTTTTCGATGGGCTAGAGGGCAAGCAGCTGTGAAGTTGGCCATCTCTGTAATACTATATGTCTGCTTTTGGGTGAGATGACTAAGAGAATAAGCTGTTTCTTCTTGATCAAGAGCCAAATTCAATAACAGAACCATCTCTCGAAACGCCAAGCTGACTTTATATAGTGTTATATATAGATATATATAGATATATAGTGTTATATATACATATAACACTCTGATCACCCCTGTCCTGCTCGATGGCGCAGAGACATGAAGAGAGAGGAGAAGCCGACAAGAAGCTCTTAATCGGGTTGAAAGAAAAGTTCTGAGTGCGATCTTTGGTCATGGTTGCGTCGATGGCGTCTGGAGGAAAAGATTGAACCATGAACTATACGAGCTGTACAGCGGCATGCACCTAGTTAAGCGTTTAAGTTTAAGATGGCTCGGTCATTAAGAGCGATTAGACACCACAGCTCCGGCCAGAAGAGTCTTCGGTTCCGAGCCATTGGGGCAACGTAACAGAGGACTTCCTCGAATGAGATAGCGTACACACGTGGAGAAGGACCTCAACCAACTTGGTGTGTTCAACTGGAGGCAGCTGGCTGTAGAGGCTTGTTCCACCCAGGCCCAGTTCGCGGACGGTAGCGCCAAACAAAGAATGAGAAGGGTATGGGTGGCGCTATAGCCCGTAGAGGGCTTCCCAGCAACCACTCGTGTTGTGCGTGCGATTGTTCTCTCACGAGTAGGTCCCAGTGTTATGTCGACTCCGAACGGTCAATTTGGGAAGTTTTTTCTAGACAGTTATAGTCAATGAGCATTGTCGGAGAACCGAAGATTATTTTGCTTGAACTGGGAATCGAGCCTGGGCTGCGTATGCTCAAGACCACCCACGCCCCAGGGTCAGCGCACCCACCCACCAAAGATTTAACCCGGGTTATTTTGCCATCAGATTTGGGACTACAATCGTATAAAACTATGCTGACACGAAGAATTGAATTAGTATGAGCATAGACAACGATGTCAGTTCGCTAATTGGATGCTGGAAATGTTGCTTGGAGAATTGGATCTCGGCCAAAAAATCATTTTCTTAGACAAGGCCCATTTTTGGTTAATTTTGCTGTTATTGGACTGAATACAATCCACAAGTGTTCCGACCAAGCATTAATAGATGCTTTTTAATAGCTTTATCATCCTTGGATCTTGATCTTTCGAAATGAGGAAGGGCACCCCGTTGCGATCAATGGTCCCAGGTAAGGAGCTATGTTAATCGGCGTTCTGCGATCAAAGCTCGACAGCATCGATTTATCAGACCCGTGGTTCCAACAAGCCGGCGCAACGTTCCATCAGAATGTCACAACGCTCATAATTGCGAAGCAGAAATCTGGTAATGAGCTTTTATCAATTGCCAGCCGATATTATGTCACTTGACATCACTCAATGATTTTTCTTTTTCTGGGGCTACGTCAAGCCCTTAGTTCACACAAACGGTTGCCTTGTTAACTTTGAGCGAGCTCTCGATGCCGAAATTCCAGGCGCCTTTCGGGAATAACGCCGCAGAAACTATTGTAACGAGTTAAACGTAGATTCAAAGCAAATCCAAAATCACTTTGATTCCATTGTTCGTCCCTGGGCGCCTGAAGTATGGAAGAAGTATCCTTTTCGGTCTGAAGCGGTGGAGGACAGCTAGTAGTAGAGTCACAGTCGATGCTTAAAATTTCGGAATATCGCTTCTGCACACTGTTAAACGGCGAGAAAGACACTAATACCGCTGTCAGGCAGAATGTTCTACTCCAAACAATGGACCATGATAGAGAAGAATTCCGTCCCCATGACCTAGACGAAGTCAAGATAGCGGTATACGGTCTGCCGAACTCTTGAAGGCACCTGAAGATGAATTGGTAGCAACAACTTATTGGTAAGATATGGCTGGGGCAAAACATGTCTGATGACTGAAATCTCAGTATCATTTGCACGCTCCAATGCTCACAAAGCAGACGCCTTCAACTGTGCCAACCACTGAGGGATAAGTCTCCTAAACATTGCCTACAAGATCTTTTCTGCCGTATTGTGTGAGCGCCTGAAACCGTTCGTGAATAACCTGATCCTGGTTCTGATCAGTGCGGTTTCAGAACGGGGAAGTCCACCACCGACCGAATTTGTACACTACGGCAGATTCTGCAAAAAACCCAAAAGATGCAAATCCACCAAAACGTCGATTTCAAGGCCGCATATTGTGTGCATAGAGACTATCTATGCAACGACATGTCTAGTTTTGACATTTCTCCCAAGCTCGTCACGTTGTGGAGGATAACGATGGAGAATTCTCGCTGCTCCATCAAGGTCGGTAACGAACTCACCGAGAACTTCAATGGCAAAAAAGGTTCTAGACAAGGCGACGCCCTGTCATGTGAGTTTATTTAACTTCATTCTTGAGAAGTTTGTGCAAAACTCACTGGCCAGCACAAGGGGCACTATCTTCCAAAAGTTCGCACAATTGCTAGCATGGGAAAAATGGGAAAACACAGTGGGTTGTCAATGAGACGTGTGCTGGCATTGAAATGGCCAAAATGGGGCCGATCATATACGAGGGCAAAACGAAGTACATGCGGTCATCACGGAAGGTCGCACATTATCGATGTCTCGGACAGAGCGTCATAATGCGCAGCAGAAACTTTGAGGTCAAGGACTTCGTTTACCTCGGCTCCCCTGTAAACAGGGACAATAACACCAACACTGAGATCAATCACAGAATCTCCTTATTCTCTAATGCGAGGTGACAAATTCTCGCAAAAAATTCTCTCTGAATTTTTCAATGACAGCCCAAGAAAAAGGAGAGGCCAAGCACGCATCATCCCCTTACAACAGTACATGGTGATACTGTCCAGAAAGCAACTACAAGACACCAGCAACCACCCTAACGAGGAAATCAGCCCCCTCAGAAACACAATCAACGGACAATGCTACCTCAACGCGCTAAATGTGCTTAATGGGCAGAACAACTAGCTGCATGAATTCTACCAGAGCAGCAATAGCAATCACCACCGAGGCTATCACACCACAACCTCTTCTCAAAAGGACCACCACGGACACACGGAATTGAACGACCCGATGTAAGCACTTGACCCTACAATGTCTTACATACAAAATAGACAAAAACCGACAATAATACCAAATGTTAACTTAAACAATGTACATCACGTGGGTTCCTTTTGTTGAGCCAACCACCTAACATATAGTTTGTAAGTTGTAAAAATATTTTTTATATTATATATTTAAATACAAAATTTGGGCTAAAACTTACATATTTATTCAACGTCGTTTGGCGTCATCAACAAAAATTGCAAGCGACGAAATCTCTGGCGATAGACGTCGTGCGAGTGAGAAATGTGGTATAGAGTGACTGAGAGAATACAATACAAAATCCACCATCGACCTTCTTCACATTACGGCAGATCCTGGATGAGAATCAGGAGATGCAGACCCCCACTACCGATTCGTTGATTTCAAGGTATAGTTTAAATATTCCTGCCAAACTCATCAGCCTGTGCAAGATGACGATGGGGAACCGTCGCTGTTCGAGACCTTCAATGTCAAAAGAGGTTATAGACAATATCATACTTGCGAAGATCGTGCGAAACTCAACACCAGAGGCACGACATTGTCCGTAATCATATGTCAAAGTAACACATACTTTTGGGCAGAAATGAAGTATTGTAGAGATAGCCAACTAGCCTCTCTGTACCCTTTAACATTTTTGACAACCATTTTTTAAATCGTTTTCTAAAGCCAAATGACCAATCTGAGAACGGAGCACACGTTATTTCGTGAAAAGCTGTCAAAAAGCCTCTCGAATTTTTCGATGGGCTAGAGGGCAAGCAGCTGTGAAGTTGGCCATCTCTGTAATACTATATGTCTGCTTTTGGGTGAGATGACTAAGAGAATAAGCTGTTTCTTCTTGATCAAGAGCCAAATTCAATAACAGAACCATCTCTCGAAACGCCAAGCTGACTTTATATAGTGTTATATATAGATATATATAGATATATAGTGTTATATATACATATAACACTCTGATCACCCCTGTCCTGCTCGATGGCGCAGAGACATGAAGAGAGAGGAGAAGCCGACAAGAAGCTCTTAATCGGGTTGAAAGAAAAGTTCTGAGTGCGATCTTTGGTCATGGTTGCGTCGATGGCGTCTGGAGGAAAAGATTGAACCATGAACTATACGAGCTGTACAGCGGCATGCACCTAGTTAAGCGTTTAAGTTTAAGATGGCTCGGTCATTAAGAGCGATTAGACACCACAGCTCCGGCCAGAAGAGTCTTCGGTTCCGAGCCATTGGGGCAACGTAACAGAGGACTTCCTCGAATGAGATAGCGTACACACGTGGAGAAGGACCTCAACCAACTTGGTGTGTTCAACTGGAGGCAGCTGGCTGTAGAGGCTTGTTCCACCCAGGCCCAGTTCGCGGACGGTAGCGCCAAACAAAGAATGAGAAGGGTATGGGTGGCGCTATAGCCCGTAGAGGGCTTCCCAGCAACCACTCGTGTTGTGCGTGCGATTGTTCTCTCACGAGTAGGTCCCAGTGTTATGTCGACTCCGAACGGTCAATTTGGGAAGTTTTTTCTAGACAGTTATAGTCAATGAGCATTGTCGGAGAACCGAAGATTATTTTGCTTGAACTGGGAATCGAGCCTGGGCTGCGTATGCTCAAGACCACCCACGCCCCAGGGTCAGCGCACCCACCCACCAAAGATTTAACCCGGGTTATTTTGCCATCAGATTTGGGACTACAATCGTATAAAACTATGCTGACACGAAGAATTGAATTAGTATGAGCATAGACAACGATGTCAGTTCGCTAATTGGATGCTGGAAATGTTGCTTGGAGAATTGGATCTCGGCCAAAAAATCATTTTCTTAGACAAGGCCCATTTTTGGTTAATTTTGCTGTTATTGGACTGAATACAATCCACAAGTGTTCCGACCAAGCATTAATAGATGCTTTTTAATAGCTTTATCATCCTTGGATCTTGATCTTTCGAAATGAGGAAGGGCACCCCGTTGCGATCAATGGTCCCAGGTAAGGAGCTATGTTAATCGGCGTTCTGCGATCAAAGCTCGACAGCATCGATTTATCAGACCCGTGGTTCCAACAAGCTGGCGCAACGTTCCATCAGAATGTCACAACGCTCATAATTGCGAAGCAGAAATCTGGTAATGAGCTTTTATCAATTGCCAGCCGATATTATGTCACTTGACATCACTCAATGATTTTTCTTTTTCTGGGGCTACGTCAAGCCCTTAGTTCACACAAACGGTTGCCTTGTTAACTTTGAGCGAGCTCTCGATGCCGAAATTCCAGGCGCCTTTCGGGAATAACGCCGCAGAAACTATTGTAACGAGTTAAACGTAGATTCAAAGCAAATCCAAAATCACTTTGATTCCATTGTTCGTCCCTGGGCGCCTGAAGTATGGAAGAAGTATCCTTTTCGGTCTGTGTGTACAAGTTAACGAAACACCCGCTGAATCTGCATCATGCCAAAATAGCCCACGTCCGACAGCCGCGCATATAACATGCCGTGCGTGTAACAACATACGACACCGAGCAACCAACACCTTTGCTGACGATGCGTCTGGAGCGACGGTATGCAACAAAGCAATGGATGCACAGGTTATTTTAAGCTTATGAATTCTTTGTTAGTTCAGTCTCTAGATTAGCCGCAGTGAGTGCGGCAGTAAAATATTTTTTTAAAAGGAACTATTAATAAGTTTATTTTACATATGTCCAATTAAAGGCTCAACCTCTTTCGAGTCACTGATAATACTCAAAGAGAATGCCTATCCACAAAATGCTTCTGAAACTTTTGACGTCCGTAGACGGCATAAAATTGTAGACCCAATCCACTCGTCATAGAACAACAACACGCACAACTCTAGTGGTTACTGCAGAAGATAGGCCCTAGTCCAACTCGGACTGTCCAGGGAGACAAACATTGAACAAATCCTGTACACTCACTCTTACTGTATGTATATACATGCGTACGTACAAATGCAATCTGACGACGCACTTGCAACACCGAGGCTATCACACCACCACCTCATCTCAAAAGGACCACCACGGACACACGGAATTTAACGACCCGATGTAAGCACTAGACCCTACAAAGTCTTACATACAAAATAGACAAAAACCGACAATAATACCAAATGTTAACTTAAACAATGTACATCACGTGGGTTCCTTTTGTTGAGCCAACCACCTAACATATAGTTTGTAAGTTGTAAAAATATTTTTATTATTATATATTTAAATACAAAATTTGGGCTAAAACTTACATATTTATTCAACGTCGTTTGGCGTCATCAACAAAAATTGCAAGCGACGAAATCTCTGGCGATAGACGTCGTGCGAGTGAGAAATGTGGTATAGAGTGACTGAGAGAATACAATACAAAATCCACCATCGACCTTCTTCACATTACGGCAGATCCTGGATGAGAATCAGAAGATGCAGACCCCCACTACCGATTCGTTGATTTCAAGGTATAGTTTAAATATTCCTGCCAAACTCATCAGCCTGTGCAAGATGACGATGGGGAACCGTCGCTGTTCGAGACCTTCAATGTCAAAAGAGGTTATAGACAATATCATACTTGCGAAGATCGTGCGAAACTCAACACCAGAGGCACGACATTGTCCGTAATCATATGTCAAAGTAACACATACTTTTGGGCAGAAATGAAGTATTGTAGAGATAGCCAACTAGCCTCTCTGTACCCTTTAACATTTTTGACAACCATTTTTTAAATCGTTTTCTAAAGCCAAATGACCAATCTGAGAACGGAGCACACGTTATTTCGTGAAAAGCTGTCAAAAAGCCTCTCGAATTTTTCGATGGGCTAGAGGGCAAGCAGCTGTGAAGTTGGCCATCTCTGTAATACTATATGTCTGCTTTTGGGTGAGATGACTAAGAGAATAAGCTGTTTCTTCTTGATCAAGAGCCAAATTCAATAACAGAACCATCTCTCGAAACGCCAAGCTGACTTTATATAGTGTTATATATAGATATATATAGATATATAGTGTTATATATACATATAACACTCTGATCACCCCTGTCCTGCTCGATGGCGCAGAGACATGAAGAGAGAGGAGAAGCCGACAAGAAGCTCTTAATCGGGTTGAAAGAAAAGTTCTGAGTGCGATCTTTGGTCATGGTTGCGTCGATGGCGTCTGGAGGAAAAGATTGAACCATGAACTATACGAGCTGTACAGCGGCATGCACCTAGTTAAGCGTTTAAGTTTAAGATGGCTCGGTCATTAAGAGCGATTAGACACCACAGCTCCGGCCAGAAGAGTCTTCGGTTCCGAGCCATTGGGGCAACGTAACAGAGGACTTCCTCGAATGAGATAGCGTACACACGTGGAGAAGGACCTCAACCAACTTGGTGTGTTCAACTGGAGGCAGCTGGCTGTAGAGGCTTGTTCCACCCAGGCCCAGTTCGCGGACGGTAGCGCCAAACAAAGAATGAGAAGGGTATGGGTGGCGCTATAGCCCGTAGAGGGCTTCCCAGCAACCACTCGTGTTGTGCGTGCGATTGTTCTCTCACGAGTAGGTCCCAGTGTTATGTCGACTCCGAACGGTCAATTTGGGAAGTTTTTTCTAGACAGTTATAGTCAATGAGCATTGTCGGAGAACCGAAGATTATTTTGCTTGAACTGGGAATCGAGCCTGGGCTGCGTATGCTCAAGACCACCCACGCCCCAGGGTCAGCGCACCCACCCACCAAAGATTTAACCCGGGTTATTTTGCCATCAGATTTGGGACTACAATCGTATAAAACTATGCTGACACGAAGAATTGAATTAGTATGAGCATAGACAACGATGTCAGTTCGCTAATTGGATGCTGGAAATGTTGCTTGGAGAATTGGATCTCGGCCAAAAAATCATTTTCTTAGACAAGGCCCATTTTTGGTTAATTTTGCTGTTATTGGACTGAATACAATCCACAAGTGTTCCGACCAAGCATTAATAGATGCTTTTTAATAGCTTTATCATCCTTGGATCTTGATCTTTCGAAATGAGGAAGGGCACCCCGTTGCGATCAATGGTCCCAGGTAAGGAGCTATGTTAATCGGCGTTCTGCGATCAAAGCTCGACAGCATCGATTTATCAGACCCGTGGTTCCAACAAGCCGGCGCAACGTTCCATCAGAATGTCACAACGCTCATAATTGCGAAGCAGAAATCTGGTAATGAGCTTTTATCAATTGCCAGCCGATATTATGTCACTTGACATCACTCAATGATTTTTCTTTTTCTGGGGCTACGTCAAGCCCTTAGTTCACACAAACGGTTGCCTTGTTAACTTTGAGCGAGCTCTCGATGCCGAAATTCCAGGCGCCTTTCGGGAATAACGCCGCAGAAACTATTGTAACGAGTTAAACGTAGATTCAAAGCAAATCCAAAATCACTTTGATTCCATTGTTCGTCCCTGGGCGCCTGAAGTATGGAAGAAGTATCCTTTTCGGTCTGTGTGTACAAGTTAACGAAACACCCGCTGAATCTGCATCATGCCAAAATAGCCCACGTCCGACAGCCGCGCATATAACATGCCGTGCGTGTAACAACATACGACACCGAGCAACCAACACCTTTGCTGACGATGCGTCTGGAGCGACGGTATGCAACAAAGCAATGGATGCACAGGTTATTTTAAGCTTATGAATTCTTTGTTAGTTCAGTCTCTAGATTAGCCGCAGTGAGTGCGGCAGTAAAATATTTTTTTAAAAGGAACTATTAATAAGTTTATTTTACATATGTCCAATTAAAGGCTCAACCTCTTTCGAGTCACTGATAATACTCAAAGAGAATGCCTATCCACAAAATGCTTCTGAAACTTTTGACGTCCGTAGACGGCATAAAATTGTAGACCCAATCCACTCGTCATAGAACAACAACACGCACAACTCTAGTGGTTACTGCAGAAGATAGGCCCTAGTCCAACTCGGACTGTCCAGGGAGACAAACATTGAACAAATCCTGTACACTCACTCTTACTGTATGTATATACATGCGTACGTACAAATGCAATCTGACGACGCACTTGCAATTTAAATTGAAAGAAATGACGACTCTTTCTTGGCACATTCTATCTTAAAACTCAAATTACAGAGAAAAAAAAAAAACATAGCAATTTAAATTACAAAAGAATATGTGCAAACAAAACACAAATCGGAAATCAATTAAAGGTACAAGAACAGCAAACAGAATATGTGTCATTCACGTTGGCGAGTCACAACAAAAGCAAACAACTCTACCAACCACTTCACCAGTTTCATTTCATGATTACGCCATATCACATCATTAATCGGCGAATTACCCTCAGAATGAGGACAATCTGTGGAGGTGCACAAGCACGGTGCCAAACTGTGCTCTGGAACAGCATTATGTCCGCAACTCGTAATTGACCCATTAATTTGTGTCTAACTTAAAGTACCGTGTCCCTACTGAACTCACTTGTAGCCACTAATGGCCGTCGACAGGGTACATTCTTTAGGTCCTGTCGGAACGTTTCACACGTCAGGTTCTTTATCTCACTGTCCTTGTCGAACTTCTCGCCGAGCCATGTAAACCGAAAACAGTAGGGATAATCACTTTGCTTCGCATTTGGCTTTTCTGTTGTCACCAGTTCTAAATCAAAAGTTAAACTATTAAAAGTTAATCTTGGTCGAAACTTGAACATTAAAACTCCATTGGGATACCTTGTTGCGATTGAACCAAACTTCCGGACAGAATCACTAACAAAATCTGCCACTGTGTCATTTTCTCACCGCACTCTGGATAGTGCACTTTAAGACTCTTTCAAATACACTGTACTGTAAGTACACCAAGGCGAACATTGAACAAACCCTGTTATCTATCTATCGACGATGATGAAGTTTGCGATGATATCTTATCGCATGTCGTATCGCATCATTGTAAAGGGGGTGGGGGAAATCAAGAGGAAAACAAAAACCAAGAAACTGAAGAAAAATAAAATCTTCTCAACATTTTTTGTCGTCTTTTGCGCGGTGTCTTCTTACCTTTCGACAGGTTAGATGGCAGATACGATACGAGTATAGATTGATAAACATCTATTGAGCATGAAAAGTTATAAGAGTTCATTTTCCGGTATTTGTGTCTCTGATTTTATTTACATTGGCACGGGAAGCTCTGTGGGATTATCGTTCGGGAGGTAAATGCACAACAGTGGAGCAATCTGTGGAAGTTCAAGGATGCTTACGACTCTTGGTTAGTCTGCCAGTTGATGTTGATATCAAAATCTATAGGTTCTTAAATTATTACACATTTACGTTTTCTTGGTTCCAATAATCACGATAATATTCGACTACGTCTGGCACTGCGGGAGGAGAAAGGCTTTTAGGACGTTTTTGGCAAGAATGCAAGTCCTTTATAGTGACGGTGCCATCCGATTCCCGTTGATTCGAGCCCTTCACACCTCTCAAGTACTGGCCGGGGTTATAGAGGTGGAGTCCGTCCGACCGGCCTCTTCCGACTGGTCCTTGGTATTGATGCCAAGGCTAACTAGCGACGTTAAGGCTTCCTGATCTGTGTCACCCCATAGTTTATGTTATCTCATAGTCATAGTCATAGTTATCTTTAAGAATTCAATTCAATCCTACGTGTCTTCCGGTTTGTCGACCTAGATAGGTAATCTTCCAGTTGTCCAAGGGGACGCCAGGATATCGGCGTTTGTCATATTTTCCGGAATGATACTACGCTAGATTAGGAACCTCGGTCGTCTGTTTTTCTAGAGTTTTGTTAGTGGTGGCTCCAGCCTCTTGCCCACCAGATGCAGGTTTGCATTTCGAACGCTAAGTCATAACTGGTAGATCACCCGGTTCCATTACCGGTTCCTCTAGTAGATTTGTTGAGATTTTTGAGTCAACCTCCAGCGAAAGATATCTGTTCCTTGTCAGTCCAGTTCTCTTTGGACTTAGCATTACGGATGGCCCGTTGTTTGGCGGTAGTTTCTTGTTGGACCTAGAGGCTTAATTGTCCGCAGGACTGCGGATTGATCTATTCAAAGAGTCTGTTAGCCCTGATACCCTTGAAGAAACTAGAAGAAGATTGCCAGGTAGTAGTTTTTTTGAACACCCTAAGATATGGACCAAGGATATCGTAAAATACGTAAAAACTGCAAAATGTTTAAAAAAAATCAAAAGCAGATCGACTGCGACAGATGTAGACAGATCAACGAATCGCAATCCCGCCAAATGACAAGAAGAAAACGATTGGCTTCGGAATTTGCCTACCCTGGAGTGCCAGTGCGAACTTAGAACAAAATGCAACGGAGATCGGCATCGAATCAGGATAGGCACGTGGAACGTCTCATCGCTCTCAGGAAAGGATCTCGAGCTAATTGAGGAGGCTGCCAGGTATATATATAACTGTGGACCTTTTGGACGGGTGCAAACTCTTTCTGTCGGGAGTTGCACCTCAAATGTCTGCACAGGTGGGAGTGGGGATACTCACAAGTACCAGGTTTGGCAGGCAGGGTATTGGAGTGGATACCATTAGGAGGGAGATCGGGGATCTAAAAGATCAAGCTTAAATAGTAAATTTTGGCTGTAGTGCAGGTGTATCCACCAAATTAAGAGTCAGAGTTCGCGGCTTTCCTGGATGACTTTGATACTGTCCTGGAAAGGGTAGCGGAAATGGACTCCTATATCCCGATGGTTGATTCTAATACCCACGTGGGTGTGGATGAAACTTGGGGGAGTGTAATTAGGAGCAACCAGAACCGAACGAAGAGAAGTTGTTGGACTTTTGCTGTGCAAATACCAATTCCATAATGAACACCTTCTTTCCACACAAAGGCATCCATAAGTACACATGGTACCGTCAGAGTCTTCAACAGAAGTCGTTGATAGATCTCTTTGTGGTACCATCGTGTGTGAAACGATTGGCTTGTGATGGTCGTGTGATGAGAGGAACACACGTGGGAGAAACTACAGAATCGTAAGTTAAGGCTAAATTTTGCACGGCACATATTTGAAGATTTTGATCGACTTCCAATTGTTTGATCGCGTGTAGACTATTTTCAGCAGCTGTCATTGCCTCTACACGGGATGTTTGAGGAGTGAAGCGGCTTGGAAACGCGGCTGGTGGTGAAAAAAGAACTGCGTGGTTTAAAACGCCCGGAGTTCAAGAAGCCAGAGAAGAAGAAGACCTACACAGACTGGATTCTCTTGGGGGACTCTGCTTCTCGTGACCGGTACACTGACTCGCGAAGAACTTGCAATTTCGCTGTGCGAGCAGCTAAAGAGCAGTTTTGGAAGGAGTTCGAGGAGAAGCTGGAAAGCTACCAAAGATCTGCGGAAAAGGTGTTCTGGCAACATCATCGAAGGAGTCAAATCCAAAGATGGTGTGCTGCTTTCAAATGAGGTCGACATCATAGGCAGATGGAGCAAGCACTTTTGGGAGCTGCTCAATCCCGAACAGGGCACTAAGGATGGCAGACCCGTAGTCTTGAGTAAGGGCGGAGAATAGTCCACTACTTTTCAAGAAGGGGGACAAAAGAGATTGCTCCAACTACAGGGGCATATCTCTTTTAAGACTCCCCGGAAAAGTCTACGCTAAGGTGCTGGAAGCGCGTTCTAGAGCTATGGTCGAGCCCAGGATGAGGGATGGAGAGTGAGGTTTTCGTCCCGGTAGAAGTACAACCGACCTGATTTTTCCTCTAAGAATGGTACTTGAGAAGGCTTGGGAGTATGCCAAGCCAATCTACAGTTGTTTTGTGGATTTGGAAATGGGATTGAAGGTCCTCTTCTGAGGGCCATTCAGTCTCTATACACAAGCTGAAGCAGCTGTGTTCGGGTTAACGGTGCTAGATCAACACCTTTCACCGTGGGTGTTGGACTTCGCCAAGGGTGCGTCTTGTCACCCCTCCTTTTCATTGTATATATAGACTGGATGTTGCGGCGCAGCCGACACGAGGAATGATTGGGAGAGTTGAAGCTCAGTCATATTCTTTTTGTATATGACTTAGTGATCCTCACATCTTCCCACACGTAACTCCAGCGCACACTCGATAGGTTTGTGGCCGTATGTGCTGATGTTGGAATGAAGGTCAACGTGGACAAATTGGGGTGATGGTGATTTCCATAACGCCTGTTCAATTCGCTCTTCATGCTAGTGGAGTCGCACGAATGTTCTCTTCATTACGACGCGTTGATTGCAATTCAATCAGGTAGGCGACCGCTTGGCAGACCTATGATGGGGTGGTTGGATCAAGTCCATAAAAAAGGTCTGCGTTTGTTTTAAATATTCCAATAAAAAACTGTCAAAGTCAAATTAAATTTCATGTTTTCTGATATATTAAGCGACAGTGAAAGATAACATCATGTAGCCACTCCAGTGCTTCATTACGAAATACAAACAGAATAGGAGAATCAGCAATGTCACGCCAACCTAAACTATTAATCTCCATATCAATTTCAGCTTTCAACAGTGGTAATGACGGATTATACAAATCCGGTGATCAGAACAACACTTCAGATGATTACAAGAGAAGCGCCTCAATCTCTTTTCCGTTGAACACAATGATGTGACTGCTAACCGAAGGCGATTGTCTTTATAGTGTATTTGAAATTTCACGTCTCAAATTATTCCCCCAATTTGTTTCAGCTATAAATCGCGAGTTGTTTCAACTTTCAATGAACTCGAGAACTGATTGCCTCAATTAGAGAATATCTTGTACGATGCAAGGTGGGAGGAAGGGTGTCCTCTAATCATTTATTATACTAATCTTTCGCGCTCTCTCTCTATGGTTTGGTGGGTAGAATTTTTTTGACAATACTGCAGGCACATAGAGAGGCTGAAAAGGACATTAAAATAAATTTGCCACACAAAAAGGACTTCCGGTTTTCTTATCTGCAATAATGAGGGATGGTTGCGGCCCCCCAAAAACGCCTGGCATCGTACCTAATGAGCATGAGGTATGAAATAAAGAGGCTGAGTACTTCAAAAAGTCCTTTTGTCCGCTGGAATTCAGATTGGGGTTTTTCGTTATCACCATGAAATATGGAAAATCCGTGTAATTAGACGGAGAGTTTCAATTCTCTTCTTTGTTTTGCCCGCCTCAGATATTAGATAGTGTGTTCATTTGACCAAGAGGACTTAATACGTTTCTTTTCAATTAAATTAAGCGAAACTTAATTGACCTACATTTCGGGCATTGAGTGCTAAAACTGTCTGAGTGAAGAGTAAGCCTAATTGTGTGGAAATGAGGATTACAGCGTGGAACTTAAACGTAGCGTTTGGGTCACATTATCTGGATTAGTGCTGTAATTGACAGAAGGTATACTTTGAATAAGTTACTTATACGCAATAATGATTTGCTGGGACGCAACCATATTGCTTAAGAATTTAGCAAATGGAGCAGGGATTCTGATGGGCTTGGCATATGAACACTTACAGCTAATTAAAATTTCCTACTCGAGGAGGACTTGATTATTTAGAGTTACTGGAGTGAAATAAAATCTCTGGAGTCCAATCACTACAAGATATCCTTCTTATGAAAAACAGAATTTGCCCGGCCGGTCTCTAAAAAAGGCGAATATTCGTTACCCACCTTATACCGATCCATGGCACTCACGTCCATTCTTTCTAAGGTCATTGAATCGCGGAGAGATATTTCGCTTCTTAATGACCGGCAGTAGGTTTCCACAGTAACAGGTCCACTGGTGATCTGATAGTTTATCTCACTGAAAAGTGGAACCAATCTTTGCACAATGCGAGTGAAAGCAAGATCGTTGCGCTTGATATTTTTAAGGCTTTTGGCAGAGTTTGGCATCAAGCTGTGTTGACGAAAATGCGTGCCTATGGCATCATTGAATCTCTTCATCTATTGATTAGAAATTGCCTTAGTTGGACGGATCACATATTTGATCACATATTTGCTGCGAAATAATTAGGTTTCCATAATCGATGCATGGAATGGTATGTGGTAGTGAAGGAACTTCTACTATATATAAAACCCCTGCTTTCAATCCCCCCATTATCAGGGGAGTCCCATTAGAACCAAGCAACCGTGCCAAATTCCCGGGCCTAGTTTTAGACGCGAAGCTAGTTTTAGACGCGTCAAAAACGCCTTTGTATACGGCTTTGTATTGTTGTAGAAAAGCTAAAGGGTACAAATGGGGTCTACGGCCGCCAGTGGTTCACTGGTTATTAGTATCGGTAGTCGAGATTTGGTAGACTGCGTTAGACAAAGACACCAACTGTAACGCGCTCGAATGGGTGCATCGAATGGCAACTCACTGTTCTGTAGTTTCTCCCACCCTATGCGTGTAACCACTCTTGGTGACCGCCTTGGCAGGAGAGGTACTTCATCAGTGAGGTACAGCGTACACAACACCAAGTCATGATCAGTTGACACTTCAGCCCCTCTCATCACACGACCATCACAAACCATCCGTTTCTCACACGATGGTACTACAAAGAGATCTATAAACGACTTCTGTTGAAGACTCTGATGGAACCATGTGTATTTATGGATGCCTTTGTGTGGAAAGAAGGACATGGCATTTGCACAGCAAAAGTCCAACAACTTCTCTCCGTTCGCGTTCTGGTGAGGATCACTGTTCCTCCCAATTACACTCCCCCAAGTTTCATCCACACCCACGTGGGCATTGGAATCACCCATCAGGATGTAGGCTCCCCTTACCAGGGCAGTATCAACTTCATCCAGGAAAGCCGTGTACTCTGACTCTTGATTTGGTGCATACGCCTGTACCACAGCCAAAGTTGACTATTCAAGCTTGAGCTTTATAATCCCGACTCTCCCTCCTACTGGTATCCACTCCAATATCCTGCCTGCCAAACCTGGGACTTGTGAGTATCCCCACTCCCACCTGTGCAGACATTTGAGGTGCAACTCCCGACAGGAAGAGTTTCCACCCGTCCAAAAGGTCCACAGTTATATATATACCTGGCAGCCTCCTCAATTAGCTCGAGATCCTTTCCTGAAAACGATGAGACATTCCACGTGCCTATCTTGATTCGATGCCGATCTCCGTTGCATTTTGTTCCCCGTTCGCACTGGTTTGTGCATGGTGTGACTTCCCCCGCACCCCCATAGCGGCTCATGAGGCCACTGCTGGGTTGCTCGTAGTTCCTTCGGGCTAAGCCCACCCGGCTGCTGAGCGGGACAGACCGGCCAAAGTCTCTAGAATTCGAACAAATCACGGTATCCCGTGACAATTCGACTTAGGGAGGATATCTACGATGATGTGCTGTTCCTCCAAAGCAGCAGACGATGATCAACAAACTGTGTAATAAAACGTATTTTTTATCGTCCAAAATCGATTGACTGTACTTAGCATTACACTTCGTATTAGATCTGGCATGGGACTCATATTCGTAGCGTCTTCTAGAAGACCAGCTATTTCGTGCTTTTTCCTTGAGCGTTGTTTACAACATTCTGTTGGACTCCAATTAGACTAGCATTCCTAGCGTTGGATAGAAGGATAGCCGGTTACTTCTAAGTCTTACTCTGAACTTTGATTAGTATGATCCATATAAACAATGTGAAGGGATGTATGTGTAATAAAAGTATAGTGAGTACGTGATACGTAAGTATCGGTAGTCGAGATTTGGTAGACTGCGTTAGACAAAGACACCAACTGTAACGCGCTCGAATGGGTGCATCGAATGGCAACTCACTGTTCTGTAGTTTCTCCCACCCTATGCGTGTAACCACTCTTGGTGACCGCCTTGGCAGGAGAGGTACTTCATCAGTGAGGTACAGCGTACACAACACCAAGTCATGATCAGTTGACACTTCAGCCCCTCTCATCACACGACCATCACAAACCATCCGTTTCTCACACGATGGTACTACAAAGAGATCTATAAACGACTTCTGTTGAAGACTCTGATGGAACCATGTGTATTTATGGATGCCTTTGTGTGGAAAGAAGGACATGGCATTTGCACAGCAAAAGTCCAACAACTTCTCTCCGTTCGCGTTCTGGTGAGGATCACTGTTCCTCCCAATTACACTCCCCCAAGTTTCATCCACACCCACGTGGGCATTGGAATCACCCATCAGGATGTAGGCTCCCCTTACCAGGGCAGTATCAACTTCATCCAGGAAAGCCGTGTACTCTGACTCTTGATTTGGTGCATACGCCTGTACCACAGCCAAAGTTGACTATTCAAGCTTGAGCTTGAATGCATTTTGTTCCCCGTTCGCACTGGTTTGTGCATGGTGTGACTTCCCCCGCACCCCCATAGCTGCTCATGAGGCCACTGCTGGGTTGCTCGTAGTTCCTTCGGGCTAAGCCCACCCGGCTGCTGAGCGGGACATACCGGCCAAAGTCTCTAGAATTCGAACAAATCACGGTATCCCGTGACAATTCGACTTAGGGAGGATATCTACGATGATGTGCTGTTCCTCCAAAGCAGCAGACGATGATCAACAAACTGTGTAATAAAACGTATTTTTATGGTCCAAAATCGATTGACTGTACTTAGCATTACACTTCGTATTAGATCTAGCATGGGACTCATATTCGTAGCGTCCTCTAGAAGACCAGCTATTTCGTGCTTTTTCCTTGAGAGTTGTTTACAACATTCTGTTGGACTCCAATTAGACTAGCATTCCTAGCGTTGGATAGAAGGATAGTCGGTTACTTCTAAGTTTTACTTTGAACTTTGATTAGTATGATCCATATAAACAATGTGAAGGGATGTATGCGTAATATAAGTATAGTGAGTAAGTGATACGTAACTCACGCACAACACACACACACGCATATTTTGATTTTAACCAAACTCCACAGAAACCATAAGTAGGCCAATACCAAAGATGTGTGAAAGTTTGGTTGAAATTGCTAATTGCGTTAAGGCGTGAATCGGCGACAAACATTTGACGCTCAATTCTTACACGTATACGAAGATAAATTGCTTAACATATTCATTATTCAAATTCTGAGACATTTTGCCTTTATAAATTTACAAAATTGCGTAGTTTTTCAGTTCTTTGTAATATTGCCGAATTGTATTTCACAATTTATATAAAATTTAATTTGACGCCAAAATATATGTATTTTTTTGAAATAAAAAAAAATGTGTTATCACGTGCGAGGTCATGTTGAAATACACAAGAAATATCGGAAATATCGGACTAATCACATCGCGTTTGACTTGCTTTTCTTTCTCGTTTCCGCTCGTTACACTTTCGCACTTGCACAAAATCTCTCGTACAAACAAGGTCCTAGCAGTGGTACCATTCGTTCATTTTCGTCTCGGCCTCTGATGAAAATTTCGGACATCATTCCCGCACTTTTTTCATTACAACCTCTGCATCTCCTGGGTGGCGAGAATTGGAAGTGTGTGGGTTGATTAAATATTTCTTGTGAATTCCCCACACTTTTTTTGATTTTCATTTCTGACACGTTGGTACACCCCTTCTTGCCAAATATAAATGAAAATGTGGCGTTACTAATGCTTGGAACTGCAGACAAACGTAGTCACAGGAATAAGTACTGAAAAATGTAGATACAGTGCAGAGCTAAAGTTTAGTTTGAGCTTTAAAACTATTCCAACAGACGTGAGCTCCTTATTGCAAAACAAAACTAGCCAAATCGCCGAAAGCCAACCACACAGTTTTCCTACACTCAGCTGAATGGAAAGCAATCTTCGTCGACATGCCAAAATATGAGTATCTATCAACATCAGAATATTTCATATGCTCGACTTAATATCGGAACCGAAAAATCCCTACAGCGGAGGTCAATGGCATTTCATGGCTCCCCCCAACAGCACTCCGCCACACACGCCTGTGATTTCTCCTCAGTATGAGGGCTTCATTAGTTCGGATTATGTCCTCTTCTCTTGCATAAGCTGCATTAGATCCTTAGTATACCACTGCAGAACACATGCTCGTACATATTCTGCACATGTAGATGCAGCAAGCCCAAGTGAAGCGAATGCACACGAAACAATGCGACGCGTTTCCTGCAATTAAATCACCTACACCTCATTACGTAAAATCCATCGCTAATATCCTGAGGATATTCACGAAAAATAGAAAAAAAAAATAAAATAAAAACCCACCATGAAAAGCAGGAGCATGGGTCTTGTGTGTCCTTTCGTTTCGTAGTCATTCGTGCCCGCAAGGTTCTCGTGTATGCTGAATGAAAAATCTCAGCACACTCACACTTCGGTAGCTTAAATACCTCATAAGCCCTTCCTTCAGTTCCCTCAAACGGTTGACAAGAGCAGGTTTTAAGCGGGAACAGTTCCCTTCGTCATTTAAATATTCATGTCAGCTCATGTTGCGGAAAGATTTGGGTTAATTTCGGAACACACTTGATAAACAAGCATCCGGCTACAGCGAGGACTATGGTGATGACGACGATGATGATGATGGCGGTGATGACGGCGATGAGTGTGGAACCAGATGGATGCTCCACATTCCGGAATTTTTTTCACCTGCCACTCTCTGAACTCTTCTATTATTCTCGACCCTCATGCTCCTTCTGTTGGGCATTCCATCTGCAGTCCAGAGTGTGTCAAATGCTCGGTGTGTGGACGAACTTCAAATGGCGCATTGTTGCATGTGAACCCAGCATTGCCGGGTGTTTGGGTGAATGTGGGATGTAAGTCACGAAATTACAGAGCTTTATTGTTTGACGGGTTAAACTGTTGAAGAATAAATCTGTCCACATAAATAGGTGTGTAAATAGGTACTCTCATGACGGCTTAATACACCATCAACATCCCACAAGATATATAATTTAATCAGCGTAAGAGTATCAGAAGGGAGAACGTTCCCTTCCGGTGGAATATTCACTTCCTACACAGAAATTTAATATTTACAACCAATTGCGTCATCAAAAATACTTTAAATTTATTTTCAATCGTTTTTATTTGTTTTTTTTTTCGAAGACAACGAGCACAGAGTCATCACATTACACACGACGTCGACCTGAAGAAATAGTGTCCACCGGCCTTGACTACGGATTGCATCAGCCAAAGCATGGGAACCAATGCGGACGAGTCCTGGTAAGCACCACTTCGTCACCATGGGAACGCGAATGTGCGGATCGACTAATCTGGGCAGGTGGAAAAAATGTTACATTTTGCTTTTAGAACTTCAATACACATTTTCTTGAACTGTTTTCTGTTTCATTGGTTTTATTCGGCAAGTTGTTAAAAAGTTGAAGTCCTTTTATCGGCAGAGTGTACTGCGCTGAGGTCGATCTCACACATTCCCCCTCTGAAGTCGTCAATATTCCTCAGTGGGTATGGTTGCTCGTCTCTACTAAGAAAGTATTTAATGCAAATTTTTGTTTTACATTCAGCCACTTTGCACACATGAGTTTAATCGAAAATTCGACTCTGCTAATATCTCCGACGTGTTCAGGAAAGCAATAATTTTCCTCTACACAAAAAAGGCGACTATAGGTTGTTGAAGAAGTAGGCCCCTAGGTGGTAGGATCTACGACCTTCCAGCGCGCTACACGAGCAGAGTAGGTGATCTGTGGTTTCAACCTACTCTTCATCCAAGCAGCTTCTACAGAAGTCATTATAGGGGACCTCCAAGGTACGGGCATGGGTGCCAATGCCCTGTTATGAGCGTCCTGATCGAAGATCTGCTGAGTCTAAGCAGATTGAGTGATCGTTTGATACTAAACGATGGCCATATTGCCTTTATTTTAAGGCAAGTGGTACCTTCTAGCCATTTACGATTAGTGATGTTGATTGTGTGTATTTTAAGTAAATGATAGGCTGTAGCGATCCTCCAACCTATTGTTTGGGTGGAGGATGTGCCACACCTAGCGAGTTCGTCGGTTTTGCAATTGCTCGGTATGTCACAGTGTCCCGCCACCCACATGAGGTGTATGTTAAAATGTTCAGCCATCTCGTTAAGAGGCAGCCTGCAATTAAGGGATGCTTTCGAACTGAACATGACATTGTCCAAGGACTTGATTGCGGTCTGACTGTCCGAACAGATGGTGATATCTCTTTTGGATATTACGTTGTTCTTAAGCCAATGGTTTCTGCTTGGAATACGCTACAGTGATCACGGAGCTTCAGGGAGATTGCTATGTTAAGGTCTTTAGAATAGACACCAGAACCTACACCCTCGACCAGTCGACCCATCACTGAAGATGCGCAGGGGATCAGCCAGCGTCTGATTATCAGATCCAGTCCAGTCTGGAGGGGATGCTGGTGGAGAAATTCTTCTCGAAGATAGCTTGGGATAGTCATCAGTGAAGATGCGCAGGGGATCAGCCAGCGTCTGATTATTAGATCCAGTCCAGTCTGGAGGGGATGCTGGTGGAGAAATTCTTCTTGAAGATAGTTTGGGATAGTAGGCGGTCGGTGTCGTTGGGAAAAAAGTTGAATTCGTTTAGAATGGTTGAGTAGCCGAAGGTGAGTTCGGACCACAGTCGGAGCGTTTTGAGTCTCGGGGCAGCCAGTACGGCTGCCATCTGTTTACTGAAAGTTTCATGTGATGGAAGATGGAGGAGTGTATTGAGTGCATCTGCCGAAGTGCTCTTCAGTGGAACTCACGCCTCCCCTACAACGGCTTCTGCAGAGACTGCCGGGACGAGGATGAGGAAGAAGCCATTGTCACTTGCTATGCAACTGCAGTGCTCCCGCATTCCGTAGATTTAGACTTTTGGGATCCTTGTATTTTGAGAGCATTTTAATACTGAAAGAAGAGTCAGCCATCCTCTTCGCTTTATTTAAGCACTAACGGGTTTGCTGAATAGGTATTCCTAAATCCATGCGATAGCACAATGGGCCTATGCTGGCCTAAGTGTGGCCGCTGACTTTCCGAACAGCAGTCAACCACAAACCTAACCTACACATGTGTAGGTATAACTCGTTGAAACCGTAGACAAAGGTTTTCTATTCTGTGAACAATTTACTAGGAGTGGCATGAGTTGGTTTTGCCCCGGGCGGCCCCAGCCCACTCAGATTTGAACACGGGATCTGCAGAGACGATGGTTGCTCATCCAACCCACGAAACCAAGGAACCGTGTAAGTTCAAAGAATTTTCCTTTTTTATCACATTCGGTACGGTTGTGACGGACTAAGTGTGTTTGTGTGTAAATCCATAAATAGATTGGGAAAGGGCATTTGGTGACACAGTCAGTCGTTCGTATAAGTTAACGCCAAATTATATGTTAACACCAAAACACAATTCCCACACTTGTCGCTGCTTTCTCTGACGTAGCGTCTGGACGAGTTCCAGCTGCATTCCATCACACAGTAGCGGGTGCAACCCAGAACCACCTGAGGGAACATCGTCGGAGGAGCCAGCATTCCATCATTAGCGGATGCAAACCAAAACCACATGTGGGAACATAGCGATAACGGCAGCTACTATTGCACGTAGGTGAGCTTGAACGTTCAAGAAAATACCAAATGTAAACTAGTCTTAAGTTGAATTGTCAATAAAGAGGTCAACCCTCAAACAAATCAAGCACCACTGATGGTGTCTTAATTTTTACGTTCGTTTGCACGATCGATTGAGACGGAAAACAAAGTGAAGGGCTGCAGCAAAATGAAATATGAAAAAATGTGTGGGAACACTACTTGAACTACAAACTTGAAATACCGAATAGGTGCAGCATTTATTTTATTCATACATAATAAAACAAAAAAAGAGAAAACGGACAGCTCCAGTCAGATTCGAACTCAGAACCTGCACGAAAGAGTAAGCAAAGTACCAACCCACTCCACCAAGGAACCTGATAACTTCCTTCCGGCTTGTTTTAGGTTCGCATTCGGTATGGGTGTGACATTCTGTAATACGTATATAAGTAGCGCTTTATTATAAAGTGAATACTTTCAGCAAGTTTAAAAAAAAAAATGTATAACAAAATTAGCAGAAATTAGCATTCAATTTCAGCGGTTCCTTAAAGTACAAGCAGTAAACGATTAAAAAGAAAACAGTAAGGCTTGGACGGCCTTGGAACATAACTAATTGCACCAATGTTTACAAACGCACTTAGATGCACCAGTTCTAGTGCTATTAATGTTTCTGTAGTTTACAACTAAAAGTGCTTTCTTTGATGGCTCCATAACAAACATTTTAATAATCCACATGATTTTAGTGATTTTTTATCGCAAAAAACATTGCAGACACGCGCTATCCGTGAAAATGTTTCACTGGTTGGGGATGCATTCTTCGTGGAAAGTGACTAAGAAAACGGCTGAGGACGACTAGTTTATGAGGAGTGGGATATTTGAGTATTCAAAAATAAAACTTACTCATCGCTTTCAGGAAAGGATTTCGAGCTAGTTGAGGAGGCTGCCAGGTATCATTTGGATATCGTGGGTACCTCCTCGACAAAGCAAAGGGGATTTAGAACTGTGGACCTTTTGGACTGTGTCTGCACAGGCGGGAGTGGGGATACTCACAAGTCCCAGGTTTGGCAGGCAAAGTATTGGAGTGGATACCATTAGAAGGGAGAGTCGGGATCATAAAGAGCTAAAGAGTAGTCTTGGATGGAGTTCGAGGAGAAGTTGGAAAGCGACCATACTCCTGCGAAAGGTGTTCTGGCAAAATATTCGCCGACACAGAGGAA
Organism: Eristalis tenax; assembly: GCA_905231855.2. Lineage (NCBI taxonomy): Eukaryota > Metazoa > Arthropoda > Insecta > Diptera > Syrphidae > Eristalis > Eristalis tenax. The sequence continues at coordinate 33,373,300 of HG993125.1, read as the reverse complement.
GGAAATACAACATCATCGAAGGAGTCAAATCCAAAGATTGTGTGTTGCTTTCCAGTGAGGTGGACATCTTACGCAGATGGAGCGAACACTTCTTGGAGCTGCTCAACAGGGCACTAAGGATGTCAGACCCGTAGTCTTGAGTGGGGCAAAGAACAGGCCAACGGTGGAGGAAGTCATTTTGGCGCCGGTGTGGACGAAATCCGGCCAGAAATGCTCAGAGCAATGGATAAAGAGGGAGTTCTATGGCTCGCTCGTGTCGTTAATGTGGCCTGGGAACGTGGTGATAGATGGCGGCGATTGGCAAACTGGGGTGATTGTCCCACTTTTCAAGAAGGGGGACAAAAGAGATTGCTCCAACTACAGGAGCATATCTCTTTTAAGTCTCACGGGAAAAATCTCCGCTAAGGTGTTGGAGCGCTTTCTAGAGCTATGGTCGAGCCCAGGATGGGGGATGAACAGTGCGGCTTACGCCCAGTAGAAGTACAACCGAAAGCTTTTCAATCTAAGAATGGCACTTGAGAAGGCTTGGGAGTATGCCAAGCCCATCTACAGTTGTTTTGTGGATTTGGAAAAGGCATTCGACCGAGTTCCTCGAGGTAAACTCTGGAATGTTTTGCAGGAGTATGGGATTGAAGGTCCTCTTCTGAGGGCCATTCAGTCTCTATACACAAACTGTAGCAGCTCTGATCGTGTTAACGGTGCTACATCAACACCTTTCACCGTGGTCGTTGGTCTTCGCCAAGGGTACGTCTTGTCACTTCTCCTTTTCATTGTATATATGGACTGGATGTTGCGGCGCAGTCGAGAGGAGGTTGGGAGAGTTGAGCGTAAGGCATCTTCTTTTTGCAGATGACTTAGTGATCCTCACATCTTCCCAGACGGAACTCCGGAGCGCACTCAATAGGTTTCTGGCTGTATGTGCTAATGCTGAAATGAAGGTCAACGTGGACAAATCGGAGGTTATAGTCATCGCCAGAACGCCTGTTCAATGCACTCACAGGTTTGTGGAATTACGGCAGTGCCCGAGGAACTCAACATTGAGCAGCTGCTTCTTCGAACGGAGAGAGCTATGCTTCGGTGGTGGCACGGATGTCCCCTTCATCACGACTTCCGAGGCGTGCGTTGAGTGCTATTCCAACAGGTAGGCGACCGCCGGCCGAGATGGTTGGACCAAGTCAAAAAACTCGCTGCGGGTCAGAAGATGATGATGATAGGGTATTCTGACACCTTGCGTCGCTTTGCTTTGAAGGGTCTTTGTGATACTATTTTTGACTGTAGTGGGCGACCATAAATCTGAAGTTAATCTTAAGAATACATATATGTATGACAAAACATTGAAGTACTCGTACTCATAAACTCTCTTGGTCTGATATCCGATCAGTTTCACATCCGCCTGTGCTGGGTACCAGACCATAGAGGCAAAAGTGGCCAAAAAACTGCGAGACGATGAAACCATAAGACGATTCATTGGTACTCCTTTGGCCATTTTCAAGCTAACAGTAAACATCAAACATCAATGCCAGCTGGAGGACAGTCCTCACATGCCAAGTCCCCAGCAAATAGCTTGATCTCCTCAAAAAGATCCAAAATGGGCACTGCAGTGGGGATAATTTCTGGACACTGCCTATTAGGTCTGCACGCAAAAAGACCAGAACTATTCCCAAATGATTGCTGCAGCTGCTGTCTAGCTCAGGAAGAGAAGGAAAGTAGAGCTGTGTCTGTCCGGACATGTATAGCTGCCGGAAGAATGTGTAATCTGTCGGAAACATTTCCTATCGTTCCGTAAACTCAACCTAAACATGTCCATGTCCATAGTCCATACAGTTCCCAATTCACAGAGGTTTGAAGAAATGAAAGGACTCACGTGACAATTTGTATTCACAAATTCAACACAAGCAGCACATGGCAAGCACACACACATGATACACACAAGCACACGCATGGAAACACACATGGTTGTGCGTATGAACGCATCGATGATGCAGGCAGGGCACTTCCGTGTGCTTCCGAATATCGGCGGTCCAGGATACGTCCGTAGGATTCCGATATAGGCTGGCTCACTGGCAATAACTGAGTGCAGGAGGAAGTTCAGCAACCTTCGAACCATCGCTGACGATGCAGCATGTGCTCTAGCCGGAATGGTCGCCATTGCAAACGAGAGCCAGAGGGTGTACCTGCGGAGGCCTCTGAATCGTCAGAAGGCAAAGAGCGGCATCGATGACCAGCTGGGATGGCTGGACAAAGTGCAGGTGAAACGATAGGCTCATTTCCACCATTGGATTATGGGCGGTAGGAAAAATAGGGAACTATAGCTTACACCTTACATATTTTCTGTCAGGGAACGGTCACAGGTTTGAACACAATAGCTTACCTATGTGCCCCGAATGGCCAGACGTGAATGAGGATGCGGAGCATGCAGGGTTTTACTGCACACGCTTCGCAGAAGACAGGGAGAGCTTGCCAACAACTGGGAAACTCTACATGACATATGATTCCTTCAAAATTTCCGCAGACATGTTCAACGCAGCCACACCTAGGGGAGTACACAGTTCAGCGGGCATGTGTCCGGGCACCAGTGCCGACTGCAAAAAGAATCGTTCCATGTCCATACCGTCGGAGGAACTGATAAGCAAACAACACCTTTTCGCCTCGACCAGGAAAGCCTGTGTCCTGAGTGAAAAACCGGCTAAATAACTGACAAAACTGGCTGGCTATCATAGTTTCCACGCCGACCTGGCAGTACAATGGGCCTACTTTGGCCTAAGCGCATCTTCAAAGCCATTAACAGATCAATGAACAAGTTCAAACGCAATAACCACATTTTCAGGAAATGATTCTGCTGCTAATGCTTCTGCTGTCTATTTGATAATTCGATGTTAGGAGAGCTAGCTCCAGGAAATTGTTTTATCAAACATATCTCTATCAAAAACATGACACATGCTTCCCGAGCATGCACTCGTGCTACAATCTGCTTGAACCACTTACGGCACTGTCCTGCAGCCATCCGAATCTGTCGCAATCTGTTCAAGTTTATATTATCATCAAAATCAAATACTGTCTAATCGACAAGGCATCAGAGATTTGCATAATGTATCCTGTTGTACAAGTTCCCCTTCATCCTTTGTGTATGAGGCATTGCGGCCTTAAATTGCTGTCATTAATTTGAGGAATGTGTGCATGCTAAAGCTGCCATTCCCCAATGTACCCTTCACAAAGTCATTGACGTAATTTTAATTAGTTCTTCGATTATGTAGGATTTGGAACTTAAAAGTGCATACATTCAACTGCTCCACTAAAGGCTCTTTGATCTGTTACGTAAGGAAGGATGTACGTACATATACGACACGGGGACGGAGTACGAAGAGTGAATCACCGCTGGCAACGTAGTCACTCACTGATGAGGTAATCACAAGTAATTAATATTATTGATTACATGGTTGTGCTGTAAGTGTGTTGATTAAGGGTGCGGGGCTGAGAGTGCTTCACCAATGATTGACCAAAAGATGTCACCGTCAGAAAACTGTCCACAAACGCACACACAGGACGTACGTGCAGGGACAGCATGATATCGTGGACCGTTCGAGGAGAGTTGTGACACCCAACGGGTGATAGTGTCATTATCATCTTGTTGAATAGAAATGGGTCCTTGGCTCCCGCCTTCATCATCATAGACAAGCCCCGAGTTGGGATAGCCATGCATTAAGACTGACACAACGCACAGTGTAGTAAGCTGACATAGGTGTGCACATACATATGCGGACAGTTGGGATGTTGGGTATGATTGTCAGTATCAAGAGGAAATAACCATTTGAAATCAGTCAACATCATACAGAGTGCGAGTATATAATTTACGCTGATTACCTCCTTAATGGGCTCCTTATGCAGGAATTGAATTAACGCGTTCAAACGAAACTTGTGGGCCCAGAGGATATTGCACGCAAATGTGGCAATCATTTGGAGTGATTGTGGCATAAGTCGATTTGAAAAGGGTATCATTATCGCGACAATGGGGCACGCGTCAATGCGCAGCTAATTAAATGCAAATGAGGAACGCACTTAAGGTATGACTGAGTATTGAAGTGGCTCACGGAGATGGTACTTGTATTTGCCGCTACCAACCTGACATACATCATGGAATGGAATTTGAATATTGATGATCTGCTTTCCCTTTTTGCTCGTTCAGATTGTGAAGAATTGAATGCAGTCAGTGCTGTCCTATTGATTTAATTGACCTTATGGTTTGGGCTTCTTCTTTTTTATACAAGTTCCTGGTGGAAGTTCGTTTTGAAAATGTCGAGAGAAATACAATAACACCAAACTCAGAAACTACCATTTTACTATCGATTGACAACCGATATCGGGATCAAAACTTCCAAAAAAGTCAACTCCAGTTTATCATGCACGCAGACATTTTGCGTGATAAAGCCCTTTTCAAAACCGTGAGGTGCTGGAAAAGCCAGAGCCAAATGGAACAAGCTAATTTCGTTGAATTTCGTGCAATTTTTTTTTCGTCACCTTTTCAGGATTTCATTGAATTATATTTCCGAAATGAAGCTTTCACGAGAAATTGATGCTGTGGACGTAGAATAGGTTGTCCTTCCAGTAGCGCTCCAGCATTATCATGAATCAGTGGACCTATTGTGGAAACAAAGGGTGTTTTTTTTTTTTTTTTTATAAATGACGAGATGTTCAAATTGTAAAGGAACACCGAAAATGATTTTATTATCAACGAAATTGATTTTATTTGACAGATAACACTGGACTGCATTGAAAAAGTATTCGTATCTTCCCGCGCCTAACACGAGCTGATAAGTAAACGTTGTTTTTTTATTTAATTTTTCACGACACCCGATATCTTGCTTCAATGAACAAGATAGTACTGATATTTATTCAGTTAGTTGAAATCAAATATTCTAGTTTTAACGTTGTAATTTTATGGGAATCTTATGGAATTCCAAAAGTCACCTTTACAGACACACACTGAGCCTTGCATTAATTGCCAAAACCTGGCGCTTCGGGTTGTCCAAGAAATTTCAACATTGCATGGAAGAAAATGCTCTGATTACGGACTACCAGGTCCGCGAAATCAGATTCCGATAAATGTTCAAGACCTCTTTGATTCCATCGAGGAAGAACGAACTACAAATGATTTAAGAGGAGCGTTCAGTATATTCTCGGTATCGGGTAAAGCTGTGGTTGTATATATAAATTGACTTATTCATCAAATAATTTATTATTTTAGTGCATTCATGTAAAATTTTATATAAATGTGATTATTAATTCGAGTTTTATCTCTAGTTAAACAGAATCATAATGGCAACTGAGACGATGCAAATTGAGCATCGCGCTGTAATTAAATTTCTCACTAAGCAAGGAAAAAGTCAAAAAACTATTCATGAAGAGATGGTGGCTGTTTACCAGGGTTCCGCACCTTCATTATAAACTGTGCAAAATGGTCAAGTGAGTTCAAGAGAGGCAGAGAGAGCATTGAAGACGACCCCCGCTCCGGCGCCCCGGCTACTGCTTGTACGGGAGAAAGCATCACAGAGTCGAAAAACTTGTTCTTGAGGATGCCCGAATAAAGATGAAAAAGATAGCAGAGATCACCAAGCTTTCAATTGGTACCATTCACACCATTCTTCATGACCATCTTAACCTTTCAAAGGTCAGTGCAAGGTGGGTGCCACGAATGCTCACAGCGCCTAAGAAAAAAGTGAGAATCGGATGCTGTAGAGAGCTTTTGGAGATGTGTAGTGAGAACGCGGACGGTGTTATGGATTGAATTGTTACTGGTGACGAAACATGGGTCCACCACTACGACCCTGAAAGCAAACAAGAGTCCATGCAGTGGCAGTTTTTTGGGACTCAATGGGAATATTGCTCATTGAGTACAAAAAAAAAGGTGAAACCATCAACGCCCTATCCTACGCTTCCACTTTGCATAATTTTCGGGAGGAAATTAAAAAGAAAAGACGGGGTAAACTCGCAGCGGGTGTGTTGCTTCTTCATGACAACGCTCCTGTTCACACGGCGCGAGTTTGCAAGGCTGCTGCGCGAGATTGTGGTTTCGAAGAAATCCAACACCCACCCTATAGTTCAGACCTTGCCCCTAGTGATTATTTCCTGTTTCCGGATTTGAAAAAATGTCTTCGTGTAAAAAGATTTTCGGATGATGAAGAACTCAAGTCGGCAATAAATGGGTATTTTGCAGAGAAAGAGGAAATTTAGTTTTTTGAGGGTTTAAAAAAGCTTATCTCAAGATGTAACAAATGCATTGATGTTAGGGGAGATTATATTGAAAAATAAGAACAATTTAAATTGAATTGGCATTTTCCTTCATATCTATACCGAGAATATATTGAACGCCCCTCTTAATTGTGAGCCTAAATGCAGATATAATGGCAAGGGCACGTCCCTTGACCCCCTTCCGTGTTATATCCTTTTTTTTAAATATATTTTTTTAATTTAGACTTATTATATTAAGGAGACTATCTTTACATAAATATCTCTTTAAATTCAAGGTCTTTTTTTGTCCGAACCTGAAATTGCTTTACTTGATGTGACCCCTGCACATCATCATCGTCTCTTGCGCAACGAAAAAGCTTTTCAAGAAAGTTTTAATGCCATCAACAGCGATGAGCAAGAAAACAAATTCTTTTTTTTTATCTGGACATGGTGGAAGTGGAAAAAACGCACTTATATAAAGCAGATTGGAATTCCAGCAGCCTCAACTGGTATTGCAGCAAATTTACTTAAAGAACTTACCATTCTCAATTCAAACACTCTGTCTCGTTATTGGGATGCCTCTGTATCATCAATGAGATTAACCACAATTGATGCTGACATGTTTCGACGTTCCAAAATATTAATCTTGGACGAGGCAACGATGGCTCCAGCTCCGCTTTAAATGCCATTGACAAACACTTAAAGGATATAATGCAGGATGATATACCTTCTAGAGGTAAAGTACTATTGCCTGGCGGTGATTTTAGACAAACACTTCCACTTGAACCTCACGCCCAAATTTAGTCCGCACTGGCAGCAATTTAAAACATTGAACTTGACACACAATGTTCGGTCAGTCTTTAGCGGTCTTTTAATTAAAGTTGGCGACAGTGATAATTCTGATGCACAAGTGAATGAGGGTTCATGAGGAGGAGAAATATTTGGAGACAGACTAGAATCCAAATGAAGTAGACTAATTCTCTAAAATTGCTAATTTTTTGTCAAAAAAAAAAAAAACTCCGACGCTTATACGGTTATTTTATATATTACTATTATTAAATATACTTGATGGAGTATCACAAACGTTTTTAAGTCCCGACTCTATTGATGATTCTTGTGAGGAGGACCAGCAAAATTGCCCAATAGAATTTTCTGCAGCGCCACCTAATAAATTGTCAGTCAAGTGAAGGAATACAAAAAGTCCGGTGTTCTTACTGGTATTCAACCACCTATAGCTGCGTCTACACGTGTGGCAAAACACGAAAAGCGCCTCGATCTCTTAGAACAAGCTGTTGGAGCGCAGCCTAAAGCTTAGCCGCCTAGCTGGTACTACTGGTACTTCAAATCTCCTCGAGGCTGTCCGTCAACTAAGTACAAAGGCAGCTTTACTCCAACCAAACCAATTAGACCAAATCATAGCCCGCTTAGTAAGTTTGGGTACGAAAATGGACGCTATTGCTGAGATAACTAGTAGTTCTGCTGACGACGCAAAAAGAGATCAGAAAGTATGTGAACTTAATGACATGGCTAAGAAAACCGAAACCGTAGCTCAGATTCTGTCTGACATAATAGAGCGAATGCAGGCTTTGCAGGCTTTGCATAGATATGGTAAATGGGAAACGTTTATATGATATTTTATTAGTAACTGCACCGGATGGTATCCTGGGCCGGACCGGGTATTCCCTCTATGCTTCTGAAGAGGTGTTCTTCTGCGCTGGCAAAACCACTGCGTAAGCTTTTTCATCTATCCTACTCTTTAGGTCTCTTTCCGAGCAGATGGAAAACAGCATTTGTCCAGCCCGTCCCACCTCGTACCGATCTATAGCACTTACGTCCCTAAGGTCATGGAAACGCTGATAAATCGTCAGCTTATGAACTATCTTGAATCGAGGCAGCTTCTTAATGACCGACAGTATGGTTTCCGCAGCAACAGGTCCACTGGTGATCTGATAGCTTATCTCACCGAAAAGTGGAACCAATCTTTGCACAAAGCAGGCGAAAGCAAGATCGTTGCGCTTGATATTTCCAAGGCATTTGACAGAGTTTGGCATCAAGCTCTCGTGCCTATGGTGTCGATGAATCTCTTCTTCAATGGATTATAAATTACCTTTGAACCATTCAATTGAAGTTGTTTTGGATGGGTTCAAGTCTGTCTCCGACACTCTTTCTCATTTTTACAATTGATCTCTTGTCTGCTACATCTAATCCAATCCATTCCTTCGCTGATGACAGCACCCTCAGCTTTTCATATTCGTTCCAAGACTCTCAACCCCGCCCTTCGGCCGTAGAATTGGAACGGCAGGTTATGTTGCGCACATTGAACTCCGATCTTGACAGTATATTTAACTGGAGAAAGAACAACCGTATGGAGTTCAATACTTCAAAAACTCAATGCTGCATGCTGTCCCTCATGTGAACCCTTTTTAACTAGCCATCATCCATGACTGGCATCTGTGTCGATGAAACCGGAAAGTTTTCCACCCTTGGTATGTATATCAACACAACACTTAGTTGGAACGATCACATATTTGAGTCGCCAAAAACGCTGCGAAATGTATAGGTTTACTCAATCGATGCAAGAAATACTTCACCCCTTCTGATTTGGCTTCCATTTATAAGGCGTATAACAGCCCCAAGCTTGAGTACAACGCTCATATCCGGTCTGGTGCCCCCCAAACCACCCGGCACCTACTAGATAGAATCCAAAAGCGAGCGATAAGACTTATAGGAGACAAAAATATTGCAGAGGCATTAGACTCGCTCGAACATCGACGTACCGTCTCCTCTCTATCCGTAGTTTATCGCTATTTTAACAAACAAAGCTCAAGTGAGCTTGCCAACTGCATTCCTCCTCTTCATGAAGTCACCCGCAGTGCCCGTCTCCTACTCCTACTACGTCGCCTACTTTCGGACTCACAGTTAAATTTCGAGCCTCGTTCATCAGCCGCACGACACGAATATGGAATGCTCTTCCCAGCCTAATATTTCCCCTTGAATACAATCCTCAGATATTTAAAACCAATGTGTACAGGAACCTCCTCTCCCTTTCTCCCTCTACACTTTCGGCCCGTGCTGCGTCTTAAACCCAGACACTTAAAGCTACTAACAATCCCTTGTGCGCGCGCAAATTATAAAAAAAGTAACTAATTAATTGTCCCCACTTTTATTATATGAACTTTGCGAAAATTATAGCAGAAATCGATGAGACTCAAAACAATATTACTCATAGCCTAGTAAACAACAAAAGTGTGCTGTATTCCATTCAAGCGACATTTGCACAAAATTTTTACGCACGTATAAATGCTATCCCAATAAAGAACTAATTGCATTATTCGCTACCATGGACAACTTGTGATTAAATTCTTCTTAAAGTATTCACCAATTTATTTTATACTTACTCACATTTATAATTTATTTAGTTCTTCCGAGCTTGTATTCTTTTCCTCGAAAATAAAGAATTGATCTGCAGAAGGTACACATTTCATCAATTGAGAATATGTCGGTATATATTGAATACGGAAATTTTCGAAAGATCTATTAAGCTGTTCTTGAATCAGTTATAAAGATAAAATCAGACTATAGGCAAGAGAAAATTACATAAAATGAGAGAATCGTCCACCAATGGCAATTTTCAGCAAACAGTTAGCAGCTGGTACGAACTCACATTCGGCCACTCTAAACGAATTATCTTCCTTCTCAACGACACCGCCCAAGCTATCATCGAGAAGAAATCTCGATCAATCTGGTGATGATCTCGGGCGACTTGGTTGTTGAGGCGCCTGTAATCAATACACAGTGCCATCTTTCTTATTGGCTGATACTACATGACTGGAGTAATCCGATGCGCTGGGCCTTCATCTAACCACCTTGATACTTGGTCATCCATGATGCGCTACATACATCTCCCATTCCCATTCATGCCTTGAAATTCGCTTATAAATATGCCTCCTTCAGAAGGATGAATACTTTTCCTCATTAAAACATCCTTACCGATGATTAAAGGTGGCTGCATAATCGAGTCGGTCATCATATGTGCATTCGCAGTTGTCCATTTTGAGAACAGCCTGAAAATAACCAAGTGTTTCAACAAAATGTAAAGTCATTTGGTATCAACTCTACACTCCTTAACTGGATTTCGAAAAGGACACAAACTGTGAAAATTCGGATTTGTAAATCTAGAATGATCAAGGTGTTATCTGTTGTGCCCCAAGGCAGTCACCTAGGGTTATTGCTATTTATTTTATTTGTTAATGATATTCCGTCAATTTTTAATTATGTTAATTGTCTGATGTATACCGATGATTTAAAGATTTTTCTGCGTTGCAAGTGTCGAAGACCGTATAAGAATCCAGAAAGATTTTGTCGCATTATACAAATTGTCTAGAGTTAAATGTAAATAAATGTCATTCATTTTCTGTTTGTCACATTCTGTTGCCAATTGGCTTTGACTACACCATATAAAGTGACTCTTTTGAGAAGGACTGAAATTAAAGACCTTGGTATAGTTTTTGATAGGAAATTGTCGTTCTCATTTCATATAGATTACATACTTGCTAAAGCAAATTCTATGCTTGGATTTCTTAACCGTACTTGTTGTGAATTTTCTAGTCCATATGTCTTGAAGTCAGTCTACGTGTTTCTTGTACGTCCGTATCTGGAATATTGTTCTGTTATATGGATCCAGTCAATGCAAAGCATATATTACGTGTAGAGAGGATTCAAAAGGCCTTTACAAGATTCGTGGTAAGACAAATGCGACTTAATCTAGAATCTATGCCTCCGTATCAAGTAAGATGTACCCTAATAGGTCTAAATACGCTTGAAAAAAGACAAAGTTTGCAATTTATAATGTTTATACATGACATTTTTTCGTACCGCATAAACTGTTGACCTACATCAATGTGTTAAGCTGTATGGACCAGAAAGAAATCTTCGATCAAGAAACCTCTTATGTCAGCCAAGACACTTATATAGTTATGGTTTCAATGAACAACTAACAAAATGCATTCTAATTATTGTTTATTGTTTATTATTTATTATTTATTATTTATTATTTATTATTTATTATTTATTATTTATTATTTATTATTTATTATTTATTATTTATTATTTATTATTTATTATTTATTATTTATTATTTATTAATTATTATTTATTATTTATTATTTATTAATTATTATTTATTTTTTATTATTTATTATTTATTATTTATTATTTATTATTTATTATTTATTATTTATTATTTATTATTTATTATTTATTATTTATTATTTATTATTTATTATTTTTTATTTTTTATTTTTTTTTATTTATTATTTTTTACTTATTTGTATGCCTAATCTCTTGATTGAAAAATTAACTTTATTGAAATTAACTTTGGCAATTATTATCGATTTTTAATCTTGCAAATCCCGGTTGAGCCCTCAGGTTTTATGGAAAAACTTAATTTTTTATGAAATTCGGAATGGATTTTTTTATGATTAAAAAGTTGTAAAGTATGGATTGAACAAAAGCAAGAAAAAATATTAGACATCAAAAATAACGAAACCAAAAACCACGCGCTCCAAATCTTCCTCTGTTCTCCTCATTTTTTCCGACTGGTATATTTATTCTTCTTCTCTCATCTCTGTCGATTGACAGATGTCGATCGTTCACCGGGTGTTCCTACAGTAATGGTATACGTCTTATTGCAAAAGACTTAAAAACGAACATAATAATAGTACAAGTATTGACAGGATCTGCAGAGGGTCAAATAGCATTTATTCCAAGAATCGATCCTGCACCAGTTAATTGGTCTTGAGCAGACGACAATTCCTTATCACATTAGCATTTGCTATGACACTCAATAAGCCACAAGGAACAATAATTTCAGTTTCGGACAAAATTTTCACAAAAAACGTTGTATCAAGAAATATTTGCTGTGTAGAAAATTTCTACTAAAAGTAAATAAAAAAAAATGTATCTAAAAAAAATATAATATGGCAACACACGTCCCTTGCCATGGGTGCGTATAATTTAATATTTAGCGAACGCTTCCGTCATGAATGCGTCAGTCTTAAATTTAATAAGATTTAATTTATCTGTGATATATTATTCAACAAATTACATTGATTACATAAATGCATATGAAATTCTTCCTGTTGTTCGACAGTCTTTTCTACTAGTGAACGAAATAAGCACGATAATACACCCAAAGAGATCACGATTGACATTATTGCCCTTGAGCATAAACAACACCGATGCAGCCGAACTTACTTTGGACTCCACCAGTGAGCAGAGCATTGTGGGCGAACGTCTTCTTAGAATTGTACGTATTTTTCTATTTCCTAAATGTGCTACTGTGGTTTCCAATGTGAATGCAATTTTCGTTGTGTGCTTGAAGTAGCCTCGCTTTATCGACTTGATTTTCCATTTGTACAATTTGCTGAAAAGTTCACACCTTCAGCCACAAAACCGATAAAACACCATCGAACCTTAATTAAGGTCAGGGTTGCACTGGTATACCTGGTGAACAGCAAAAGCATTTATCCAGTATCAGCTCCACCAACGGTGTTAATCCTGCTTTTTATAGATACCTCCCCACGTACACGCACTCAATTCATACCCAAATCACTTAATGAATCGAATTTCGATAGTGAACTCTACCAACCACCCTCTATCTGCTACCCACTGACAAACAATATCCTTGCACGGTATGCATGCAGTCTCAATTCGCACTGCACTGCACTGCCAACCACCGCATGAACTTTGAATATCCCAAATTCCATTCGCCAAATTCAGCGACGAGCTATTCCGTAGCGTGAGCACTGAACACATGCAAATGACGCTTCTCTTCATCTGCCTGCCTTCGAGGGCCCATGTGGATGTTTAAGCACATTCATGTAATCACCTTAATGCGCTTTGGTATTAACTTCATAATTGCATCAACATAATAATTACGTTTCGATGTGTGTTCGGAATTTGGTTGGCGGATATGTCAACACCATACACATGGACGTACACGAAAATTCAGAAATCCTTGCGGCCTCAATGTACACATGCGGGCGTAATTTAAGGAGAAGCATTTAAGAACGAATCACTTCTTTTATTTTGAACTGGACGAAATATTCTGAAATCCACTTAACCCCATGCTAGTGAACCGTAACCGATTCGCAGAGAAACTCTCGTCAATAATTCACTCCCAGCGTCAGTCGCGTTGCCATTTCCAATCAACCCATGAATTAAACTTTGATCATTCATCATGGGATCCAGGGAAGGCTGATGGCGATAGGAAATGGTGTTGGCACAGTGACTGTACCGTACCTAGCGCAAGACCTTTCCCAGGATGCTATGCTCTATTGTACACCTCCTTCGCTGATGATTGATTGATCATTTGTTGATACATTTATGGGGTGGCTGTGAACGGAGGTGCTATGGTACGTGTGTACGTGTGTTAATATCCTTTCAAAAGGAAATGGACACCTGTTTGGAATTTATTTGATAAATCCTTTAAGTCGCTGCCTGCGAACACAGTAGCGCGTTGCATAGAAGTGAGTAAAAAGGTTTTGGTAATCATAGCGAAAGCTTTCTGTTTTGCCGAAGAAGACACTAGACGAAAATTATATTGTAATTTAATATCCTCTTAGGAAGTGTCAGAATGGAATGAGTGGAAGTGGACGTGAATGGCAGGAGTTTGTATCAAAGCAGATTTATGTCAACTTTTGATGGAAGTCACTTAAGTCTTTAATATCTGCTGTCCGAGGATGGGCGGTGATTGGTCTTGTAGTTCAGTGCCACGGAAGGGTTTGTTTTCTTTGATACTTTATGGCAGCTACTTGCGAGAGTTTGATTGATAGAGTCACATTTTGGGGGGGATGTTAAACTGTTTATGTCAACCATTAAGCAAGACCTGACCCTTTATTTTCCGACATGAGATGAATTTATATCTAATACACATCACTTGTCACACATAAATGGTTTAAACGTGTTCTATGTATCTATGTCTATGATTGTAGCAGGACATCATGTAGTTAGACGTCAGCGAACACTCGGAGCAGAAGTTCCACTTGCGTCGCTGTCAGCTTGATCACAAAGTAGACGCATTCCCACGGACGGATCTTTGTAGGTTAAACTTATTTGTAAGGGCTGGCATGAACGGCCCAAGGAGCTTGGGGTAGTATAAACGAAAACTTGCGGGAGCACTAGTATTTATCTAGTGGAGAAAGTGATAATAAAAATAGCCAATATCCGAAGAGGGATAACTCGTAGTAGAGTCGCAGTCGATACTTATAATCTGGAAACATCACTTCTGTAGATTGTTAAACTGCGTGGAAGACATCAAGAGTGCTGTCAGGAAGAACGTTCCACTCCACTCAATGGACGATACTAGAAGAGAATTCCGTCCACCCCACCTAGACGAATTCAAGATAGCGATATCGAGACTGAAATCGAATAAAGCTGCGGAACTGTTTAAATCAGCTGGAGAAGAGCTGCTACAGTACTTGCACCTCATCAGTATTTTCCGCCCGATCCACAAGAAAGGTGAAGCCTTCAATTGCGCCAAATACCGTAGGATAAGTCTTATTATTACCGCTTATAATATCCTCTCAGCCGTTTTGTGTAAGCGCCTGAAACCATTCGTCAATAACCTGATAGGTCATTATAACGCGGACGACATTGACGTGACTTGCAGAGCACAGCGAGACGTCGGTGAGGCGTTTGCTGACATAGAGAAGGCAGCAGATAAAATACGTCTAGTGGTGAGCGAGGGAAAAACGAAGTATGTGCTGTCCTCCAGAAATGACATCCAAATCGACGTCTTGAACTGAGCGTCACAATGTGTAGCTGTAACTACTTCGGTTCCACGAACAACATCTGTACCGAGATTAGACGCAGAATAACTCTTGCCAATGACTGTTTCTTTGGGCTCAAGAATTAATTGAGTAGTAGAGCCCCTTGCGAACGGCCGGGGTACTAACGCCTTGATCATGTATGTCCTGATCTACGGCGCGGAACCCTCACAAATCCAAAGGCGGATGAAGAAGCCATTGGTCTCTTCTGGACATGGGCCTGGCGTCTATGCATTCAACGCCTCAGATGGCTAGGCCATGTAGAGCGCATGGACAACCTGCGCCAGTCCGAAGTGTCTTCGACACCAAGCTAGTGGGGCAACGCAATAGTCCTCTATTGCCCACGGAACCGATGGCGCATACAAGGTGAGAGGTAACGCCACCAACAAAATTGTAGGCTGCTGGTTAAAGATAGTGGAAGCTGGAGATGCTTTTTTATTAAGACTCAGATCTACGCCTGGCTGTAGAGCAACTGAACCTCGCTGCCTGGGTTCGGCTCCAGGCAGGTACGACCAAAAATAATTTCACCTTACGAGTCACTGATAATGCTTAAAGTGTATTCCTGTCTAGAAGTGTAGCTCCCTTCCACTCGGGAAGGAACGATGGCACGCACAACACGAGTGATTGCTGAGACGCAAGTCCCTGGTCCTCTATCGGCTTTATTAAGGTCAAGCCCTTGGCGAGGTTTAACGCCCACGGTGACAGGTGTTGATTTATCTGAAGACAGCTGCTAAAGTTTGTGTAAAGAGACTGAATGGCCCTCAGAAGAGGACCATCAATCGCATCCTGCAGCACACCCCAGAGGTACCAAATGAACATCACAACTCGAACGTCACAAACCGTCTGTTTCACACACGATGGTTCCAGAAAGAGATCTATCAACTACTTCTGTTGAAGACTCTGATAGTACCACGTGTATTTGTGTGGAAAGAAACTGGACAAAAGTCCAACTACTTCTCTCCGTCCGCCTTCTGCTGAGGATCACCGTTCCTCCCAATCACACAATCATCCAGGAATGCCGACTACTCCCATTCCAGATTTGTTGCATACACCTGCATTAAAGGCAAAGTTGAACTTTAAAGCTTGTGGTTTAAGTTCCCGACTCTCTCTCCTCTCCAATACATGGTAGGCAGGCCAACTTGGGACTTGTGAGTATCCCCTCCCGGCTGTGCAGACATTTGTGGTGCAACTTCCGACAGGAAGAGTTTCCACCCGTCCAAAAGGTAAACAGTTCTAGATCACCTTTGCCTCGTCGTAAATATACCCAAATGATACCTGGCAGCTTCCTCAACTAGCTCGAGATCCTTTCCTGTGAACGTTGTTGGGTTGGAGTGTACGAGTTTAGTTTCATAAAGCCCATTCCTAGCTAACAAAGCGCAACCCCCCTCATGACACGCAGAACGACATTGGTATCGGATAATGCCTGCCCCATTTGGAGCCTAGTGGAGTTAAGGACTCCACTAGGAGCACTGTGCCGCACGCATGCATCGCGACTGAATATACCACACAAAGATTTTAGAGGAGCTGCAGTGATAAGGAAAAAATGGAATCCGTATAGAACTTCTAAAGGAGTCTAAAGAAGTCTAAAGGTATAGACTTCTAAAGGAACAGGATGGTTTTAGTATAAAATAAGGGCTATAATAATAATAATAATTTAATATAATATGGGTTGCGCTACAGCCCGTAGAGGGCCAGGGCCTAGGTTCTCGGCAACCACTGGTGTTGGGCTATTGTTCTCTCACGAGTGGGAGATATCTACAGTTTTATGCCGACTCCGAATGGCCAAGTAGACAGTTATTACTCTTTGAGCTCCAAACAGGTGGGGCCGTGAAAATTATAATTATTCCTGGTCGTACCGGTCGGGAATCGAACCCAGGCAACGACTTTCTGTTGCGTAGGGGTCGACGCACATGCCCACAAAGCCACCGCCGCCACTAAACTAAATAAAGAGAATAAAAAAAATCTGAATAGGGATTAATTCCGAATTTGAAATCTAGCCTGTAAGAAAGTTTGTCAGGATATTGACTCTTTTTCCGTCGGGTTTAACCACTCACGCGTCTTAGTCGCTCCGCTAATTCCTAGACCAGTGTAGTTTTTCCCAAAATTTGAGCAAGGTACGTAAAGGTTAACCTTTCTTGTAGTTTTGAAATTCATGTATTCTCTTGTAGTAACTCGTAGGTATGACAGGTGGCATTTTTATAACTCTTTGTTCAAAACCAATTTCTTCAATAAATACTATTCTATGAAGCCTCCAAACAAGAAAAAATTAAATAAATAAAATTTGTGTTTCTTAGTTGTGTTGGGACCAGGTCTACCAGAATTAATATTGTATTATTTCTTTCCCTTGAGCTACAGTTTTAGCTCCGCAAGACTACAGCGAGTGGTTAGCAGTTTTAGAAAGCTCTGGTATTCAGAAACCTATTATATAAGACCATACAAATTCGTACCCGCCGAAACACACATTTTTACAAATTTATTTCGGTAAATCGGTTTTTAAAAACATGAATTTTACTTTAGTCATGTCACGAGAGGTATAATTTCTTGGCTAATAATGGTTGGAAAGAATGCAACTAGGACATGAACATCGACCAGCCACATGCAGCAACCCGGCCCGATGCACCTGCAGCAGCCTTAAGCGGCACATCGTTGACAGTGGGTCTCTGTCAGCATTTTAATAGTATTTAAAATGTAGATATTAAGGGATTTAGTTTATTAGAAGGCAGAATCGCAGACGGTTCCATTTTTGACTGAAATCAATATTTTTTTTTTAAATTCAAAACTCAATAAAAATAAATTTATAAACGCTTGCAAAAAAACACGCCTAATTTGATTGAATAATTTTTTGCCAGGTCCCTCCCGGATTCGATTTATCGGGAGGCTACTGAACACATATTCGTATTTTGTTTTGGTTTTACATTTGCCATGTTTTCGCGTGTGATGTATCAAGCAGTGTTTATATTGAGTATCTACTTGGTATCTGTTTGGAATTACAACTCGACTGCGTAATAATACGTGTTGCTCTATTACTCCAACGAATCCAACAGTCAGATGTTACACAGATGTTGATACTGTGGTTATACTTCTCAGTCATGCAGCGAGCGGTACTAAATTTGCTGCTGGCAAATATAAATTGACACACGTGTCTTACGCCACGACACAAGCGTTCTCGAGTCCCTAACACGAGTGCATTGTGGTACACAATGCGGCTACCTTAACCAAAACCGCTAGCCATCCACTGTAGAAGTGCACTTGGACAACGATACCGCGGACCATCCAGCGAGGGGGAGAACCCCGCATATTCCACCGACTACCTTATCTGGAGGCATTAAAATAAGTAGAACAAATAAGTGCTTGGAAGCGCAGACCTCTCGTAGAGGGAAATCCAGACTAAGCATCAATTCGTTAAATCCGCACTCGGCCATATACAGATGCATGCAATTTCTGAGCTTCTGCGGTTCCAAAATATGCGTCAAATGTTTTCTTTAAATATTCAGGAGTTTACGGGAATCAAGAAAGAGAATAACTTGCACCCAGTACCTAGAAGACCAAGGCTGAGTATGTAATGAACTTACCGATGCATAAACCTTAAATTGACGAAACTGGAAGATTACATTATTGCTTATTTCACAGAACGCAAAGCAATATTTTAAATTGCCTCCCACACGGGCCATTAACCCTCAGCCAATAAGTTTAACCCACTATCAGCTTAGGAGGAAAAGGTCGCGATTTCCAGGAATCCATTTGGGTTAGTGTATGCACCCACGCTCAAGTTGAGTACTGAGACATCTAACTAACGAAAAACTCCCACTAATACCTGGGATTAGTTTTATGCTCCATCTATTTAATCGAACCCCTTAAAGCTTTTTTTTTTGAATGCCATATCATTAGAGGATTCCAAATTACCATCTCTAACTGGCTAAATCACACTCCGATTAACTACTCTGTGGTTTTCGTTTGTGAGCACAGCAAATGAAGATACGCTCATATATTTGCGTCTGCCAGCACAGCACAACACTCGACATCGCCTCCAACACCAAAAGCCACACAAATAAATGAATTTAATAAGGCAAACCAAATTGAAGTTCCTTTCTCTACCGCGCTACCACAAGACCCCCCTGTGGCCTGCACTTCCATCACAAAGTAACAAAAAGATTCCCTTTTGTCCTTTTTGTTTTAGCGCATAGCGCACCGGAACATCTCACACTGAAAAGTGACTTAATGAAGTAAAGTACACAATGAGGTCCTTAATCTCTTGATCTCCGACACTTTTGCATGAGCTTCCCTCAAAAAGTCACCTCTTCGCCCCCGCAAACAGTCAGTCCTAGGAAAATCGCCTCTAAGGCAAAACTTTTCCTATGTGCCCTGTATGCCAATGGGATATAATTTTCGCCTGCTGAAAAACTGATTTGCAAAGGCAAAGACACAGCGAATTAAATTTACGGGATGAGCAAGGCTGCTGCCGCCCCCTCAGAGCTGAAACGATGGATAGAAACCTTAAGCACCTAACGGTAGGGGAAGGTCGTTTCTTTTATTTCACACAAACCCACACGTTCTTCTGTGCACAGCTAAACACACACACAAAAACGGCAAGAGATATCCTGAAATTTCTTCCTTAAGACAATAATCCACCACAACTCATGGTGGGTAATTACGAATCCACCTACCGTCACCATCGTCACCAGCGTCAGCAGTGTCTCACGCTGAACTAGATAGTAGATAGTCAGCCATATCCTAGATGGTGGCCCGAAAAGTTCTGTGAAATCCTTTCGAGCAATTTCTCCCCGGTTGTTAAAAACGAAATAAATCTTAACATAATTAAATACTTAATTTTACAGGGTGTATCAGTACATCAGTGTATCAGCGCGCATAGGGGCTGTGTGCCGCTCCTTTTCGTCTGTGGCTGTGGGATAATGAGGAAGGGACTTTTCTGCAGGAATTTTCAAATTTTACAGAGACACTGTGGGGGTACACCTTTTTTCTCCGTTCTTCTAGAATTGAAATCCAACCGGGGCGGAGATTGAGGTGAATGTCATTGGGATACACCACAAAATCCGATCATTAAACTTTTTGCCTAGGAAATTGGTTGAAGGTAATAAAAGTTCTGTTGTTTTTTTTTTCGTTTTTCTTTTCAGTTTGAAGAAAGTTTTGTGTATCTAGAGGAAGGATGCGCACAGATGAGCTGCATGTGTGTGTGTGTCTGTAGCTTGACAAAACTATTTCCGTCGAGACGGTGCGCTTTGCCGGAGTTCATTCTTGGTTAAAGCCTTTTTCTGTGTGCCGTCCTAAAAGTGATCTTAAGTTGCATTAATTGTCACTCTGCTTGTGTGCGTGTAAGGACAACGGAAAGGAATACTTACTTGAGGGGTTCGTGAGGGGATTTCAGATGCGAACTAAGTACTAAGATACATCAGTTAATTGATAGTTTTCTATAGTTGGCTGTGGGGATCACAGACCATTAGAAATAAACAACTGACTAACTTTTTTGCCCTTCGAAACCGAGTTGGCAAAATTGAGTGTGCACTCGACAGGAAAGAATATGCGTTGGGCACTATAGAGGGTGCTGCTGGAACTCGGCCAGAGAACACGGCGTTGACGAATTGTTAGTGTTGTGGATCAAGGCAATGCTAATGAATAGAACTACAATTGCGGATTTGGACTGTGGACAATATGTAAGGAGGGGGGTGAATAGGTTCAGCCCGCAAGGCGGTATCCTGTCTCCTCTGCTTTGGTGCATGCTGGTTGACTCTGTGCTTGATGCTCTCAATGGCTCTAAAATCTACGACCGGGCCTATGCTGATGACGTAGCCGCACTGTCTGCGGTTCGTGCCTAGCAGAACTAGTCGACGTGACCGACGACTAGTGTATCAGGAATGGGCTTTCCTCTTAAAACAGTAGTTGTTCACTTCACGAGGTGGAGGAAATTGACTGGTCTGACTTAACTGAAACTAGATGGCGTCACCATACCTTTCTCCGATGGAGCCAAATATCTGGGTGTTACTCTAGACAGAGAACTTCTCTGGAAAAAAACACATTGAGTCGAAAATCACCAAGTCAGTTTTCTTACAGTCTGAGTATAGTCTTGGGTAAGTATTGGGGTCTATCACCAAGAAGATCCATCTGGATCCATAAGGCTATGATTAGGCCGCTTCTCTCTTACGCATCGGCCTTTTCGTGGAATAAGCTTTCACGTAAATACGTAACTGCTGCGTTCACAAATATTTAAAGAACATTCTGTCTCGGCTGCATAGGGGCCGTCCCTAGTATAGTCCTGCTCTTGATTCGCTGCTGAATACCCCCCCCTCGATATTTATTCATCATGGGATGCACTCTCAAGGCCATCTTGCGTCTTAAAGGAAGTTTCGGGAAAACTGCCGCACCGCATTTCTTCTGACCCCAGTTTTATGAATATGCAGTCGGCGCACATACAAAGCCGACTTTCCCCAGACTCAGGGCTGACTTTGGCCAATGTAGTCGAATTTTTACGGATGACTCCAAAACCAGTGAAAGATCTGGGGCTGGTTAGGTAAATTTGCGTCGTTTTTCCAAGCAGAAACCTATGCGATCCTAATGGCCACGAACTATATTGTGAAAAACAGGTGGAAGGGGAAAAGTGTCAATGTCTGTAGTTACAGCCAAGCTGTACTTAAGGCCTTGCTCAATCCTTTAACCACTTCCACGATACATCAGGAATGTAAGTCCTCTCTGAATTTGATCGGTAGTCATAATTCACTAAGACTTGTCTGGGTCTCGGATCACCACGGGATCGCTGGAAATGAGTTCGCCGATGAAATTGCTAGATAAGGATCAGAGGAGACATTCTCAAGACCTGAACCTGCCCTGGGTCTACCGGCGTCCTTGGTTAGAGCTTTCATCGATGGTTTGTTCTCTCGAGAGCACAATTGAAGGTGGCATGACCCTGCAAGACGCAGGCAGACCAAGCGCATGCTGCCAAACGTCTGTATGAAATCCACGGCATTCTTGTTACCTCTTGGCAGAAAGGACTGCAGACGACTTACAGGCAAAGGGGACACTACACCTACGCCGAACATCTAAATGTGCTTGGCTTAAGCGACGAAACCCTTTGCGACGACTGTGGAGAAGACAACGGTACTGCAGAGCACTTCTTTTGTCACTGTCCCGCCTGTGCTCGGATCAGGTCGCAGGTTTTCGGTACTGAATTGGTGAGAGCTGATGATGTAGGAAGAAACAGCAAAAATAGAAATAGCAGCACAATGGACCAGTTTTTGAGTCTGAGTGCTTCAACGTAGTTGTACAAACCTTCAACAAAAAAAAACTTCTTTGTTAACATTTAAGTTCCAAAAAACTCATCTCAATTATAACGAAAGACCTTTCCGGTTTTTATGATTTCTTGGATGTGTCTCCTCTAGGAAAGGTAGAATAACTAATAAAACATTCACGGATTCTCCATATCCGGATGTCCTGGAGCGCTGTCTACAATCTTCTTCTGGGACAAAGCATATATTGAAGCATTCAAATTTCAATCAAATAGTTTTTTTTAATTGTGCTAAATCGTATAAAATGGTGTAAAAATGAAAATGGAATCTTTCTTTGGTTTTTTTTCCAAACCGTGTAAAAACAGAATTGAATGTTCCTGTATTAAGGCGGAAATAAAAGCCGAAATTGTAAGTAATTGTTTGCAAAATCATGTAAAACTGAAAGAAAAAAACATTAACTTAGCAGTCGAAAGCACTGCTGTGATGAACTCAGTGCCATTATTTCGAACATATTACTTCGTCATACACATGTTTCGATCCAATGTACCTTGAATACTCATAAACTGAAAAACTACACGCAACTACACAAAGCCGCTAATTAAAAGTCCTTAAGTTGTCAGCTGTCAAAAATAATAACAGGTATGAATGAAATAGCAATTACATTTATTGAGCCAGATTGGCTCACGCTCAAATCTGCTACATTCCGAAACAGAAATAAGATTAGATATCAAAGTTAGGCGGTCGGTAAGCCAAAGAGCAGGCCACTAAAACGTGCAGCATTTCCCAAAGTTATTGCACCTTACGTTACTCAATGGCTTATCCAGAGACCTCCACTCAGATTCTATGGCGTCAGGACAATAAATCCAGCAATAAATCGCTTAACTTACGCTTGATATTATACGCAGGACAAAATGACGACAATTTCTCAATTCGCCTACTTACGGCCATCCACAGGAATGAATCCCAATTAGAGGGAGCGTATGACATCCATACAAACACATATCGCCGAACATATGCGGTATGTGCTGTTTGGATAAAAGGACATTTTGGTTAATTAGTTCATAGCCCAGAGAATGAGAGCCCATCAACCATCCGAACTGAAGGCGGCAATGTGTTGGCTAATGAGTTCCCGCTTCCTTGCCGCTTATTCAGATTTGCCTTATACCTTCCCACCTTACCATCTGCCCATCGAAAATATTCTCGAGTCCACACATGGATGAACATGTGAGTATAAAATCTACGCTACCCACCCACCAGGCTCCGACCCTGGAGAGACCCATAAAACTTATACGTACGTTGATTACTTCCCAAATGGCACAGGAAGACAGTCGACGGGTGGCTGGGACAGATCCCACCCAAAAATACTTAATTTCTCCAAGTGAACTCGAAATCGAAATCGTAGGCAATGAATCGAGATGGAATTAACAGAGGACAACGTATGTGATGATGTGTGTAGACGCTATGGTACAGTTCCTGGGAATCCATGTGTCAGCACTTTATTTTATGGAAAATCCTCGCACCGAGTCGAGTGCCTATAGGAGAGTCTTCCAGAGCCGTGAAGGCAAGTCTTTTCAGCTAGAACAATTGGTTAAATTATTTTATCTCGCTGTAGGATGCAGAAATTAGTACGAGGACCGACTGCTGCGTGCGTATACTTAGACGAAGACAGGATAATTGATGGAAATTTTATGCGAAACGAATTCACAATGTGTCTCTGTGTGTGTAGACTTAATATTATATTTGGGATAGTGTGGGTAACTGTTGGCATTTAATATAAATTTATAATACTGCGGAATCGCATTAAGATTTGTATAACTTATTCGATGGAGCAATTGTCGTGCCCGATTGGGGCAGTTGAAAGCAGTAAAGTTGACATTATAAGCAAATATTCAAACTTTCGGTTGATATTGAAAAGTGGTGTTAAAAGTTTCAATGAAAGTGAATCGCTTATCCAAGGATAAGAGCTTCAGTTTACAGTTCTTACGACGCACGAAATCTCTGTTAGAATGATTTTAATCAACCGCCCGCGCTGCTCACTGGTCACTCAGTGTAGTAATTATCATGAATAAAAAATTATTATGACTACATCATTGTACATTAACATCGCTTTTAAATCAACACAAGACTTGGACCTTACCAAAAATTCAATTAAAAGAATTCCATCATAATGTTGTATTACACCTTTAGTGACTACGTTAAAAACTATATCAATGAAGTAAATATCATCTGTTTCCTTATTTTCATACTCAACTGTAATTTCAGCGTTACCACGTTTTATTATTAAAACTCACATCCTCCTCATATAGAAATTGGTCTTTAATAAGACTTATACCAGCACCTGTGTCAATTTTACATTTAGTATCTCTGTGGTCATATTTTATAATCACAGGACTTTCAGTATAGTTGGAAACAATAGCTACATTTGTTGTTCCTTTGATGGAAAATTAGTTTTTTGTAAAAATAATGTTTCTTATTAGAATTTCCGTTTAGAGGAGTATGATTTTGTTGATCTGAATACTTATTGTCGTTCTCGACTTGTTTCTCATTTTTACATCCGAAATTTCTATTATGGTTTTCCGGTTGTCGTGTTGTCTTTGGCTGTTTACGAAGCTTCCTATATCTTCTTTAAATCCGTTTACGAATGCGTTAAGCATGTCCCTCACTATCATCTGGAATTGATCTTCAAATAATCGCTCGTCTTCATTATTACAATATCATGAATCCTTCGACTTTGCAAAGTTTCGACTCGCTGTATATACTGTACAACGGATTCGTTTTTGTTTTGAAACAAACGAGTCATCTCCAAATGCAACTGCATTGGAGAATATACTTCCTGAAAAACCCTATTTAATTAAAATTTAAGCTCCACGCAGGTGTAAAATGTATTTAATTTCGGCTTTTCCTGTTATTCTGCTCTTTTTAAAGGACATTAAGCATATTCTCTGCGTAGGTGTTGTTAGTTGCATAGCATTATCTCCATTTGAAATAAAATGGTGAACTTTGTTCGAATCGCTGTGGAATGGAGTTATTAATTTGCATAGCAGTTCTAATCAGATTTCTTCTGAACTCACATGCCTATAACAGTCATATGTTGTTTAGAAACAAAATCTATGTAATTGATTTATTTATGATCGATATCTTTTTCCTCGGGTTTTCTCGGAATGGCTCCCCTTGAAGCATTGTTATCTATTTCATTACATAAGCTATTTGGTTCTACCGAACTAACCTGATTCATTTTCTTTTCTGATTCGTTTATTTCCACGTCCTTAATCTTTTTTATCGCATCTTCCATGACTGGCGAATTAATAAATCACAATCTAAATCAGGATATTCTTAAGGAGGAATACTCTTCGGAGTTGATCGATCTTCTAATTGCGCGTAGGTGGCGTTGGTGTCCTGATTATCTCATCTTATACGCGTTATATTACTCACGTCACAATATTTTAGGAATTGTCATGATATATGACACTTTCCACAATTTGTTGTCACTCAGCTCCTCTTGTTACGTTGTTTATGCAATTTCAGCTTCTCAGCTGCTGAGTAGGTTACAGGATTCACTTCACTTAACACTTATTGGATTTGATTTTATTTTTTTTTTTTGTAATTTTCCGAAAACACAGAGAAATTTATATTGTTTCTACGCGTCCCTTATCGCTGCCACGCCATTCGCGCGTGTCCCCAAAATAAAAATCCCGCATATATATTTTGAGTTACTTTATTCGCTCTTTCTTTCTTCTTAACTGACTGCATGTCTTCTTTTAAGCAACACGCTCCCCGATAGGCGAACTTTGAATACAAACACAAAGCAATTACACGCCCAGGGCGTAACTTGCTGCGTAAACATTGTGTTGCAAGAGCTGCAGTCCATCGATCGCAAGAACATCAAGCCATCCAGAGATGATAAACCTGATAGCCCAGCAAAGAGCTTTTAGTGGAATATCTGTTTTATCGTGAAGGTCTTGAAAGATGAATTCTCCCAGTCTTCTTTTTCTCAATAGGCAGAGACTGGGGCATCGCAAGTATTGTTTTTGAATATTCACTGCTGTGTGATTACTTTGTTGATGGAAATATTTCCAACATCGGTAACTTTTTATCAAATAGTAACAGAAACTTATTATCGCCTCAAATCAACATCAAATCAACAGTTTTATAAGTGAAACAAAAGTTTGTGCCACATTTTAATGAACGGTTTAAGGTGGCGCATTGGATAAAAGAGCGGTTCTTGGGTGAGTATTCGGAATGGCTTTAAGGAAGCTTTTCACTGAATTGTGGAAAAAATTGTGCCAATGTTCCATTGGATAATGTGTTACAGTCGGATAAAAGAAGATCAAGTACTTTGAAGAATGCTGCGATAAGTCAAAAACAAAAGGAAAGTCCAAAAATTGCTGCTGCTGCTGACGCTCCATCGTGTTCACACAGATCAGTCTTCAATCCTGATGAAGACTTGGCATTAATTGTGCAAACAAAATTGAGTAAATATCAATATGAAGTCACAAAAAAAAAAAACAACGGATGACATTGGCCATTCAATATTTCCTACATATAAGTAGGCCCTGAGCCCTGTGCCACGCAGAAAACATCCAAATGCCAGAAACTGAAGCCCAAATCTCACTTTAGCAAATACTTGATCATACTGCAACTAGAAGCAGTAAGGCGGTAGATTGGGGCGTTTTCCAAACACAACAAAATTCCAGTCTTACTCTTCCCACTAAATGGGGATGTGATGGATCTTCGGGGCAAAATGAATTCAAACAAGCCTTTTCAAATGTGGACTCAGCGCGCTGTGTCCCGGGACGTGCCTTGGACAGAGCAAGCGAACGCATTTACCAGATTGAAAAATCAAAGCTCTGTATGGTGAGAGATGGTACAGCCATAAAAAAATGGTACAGCCAAAATGTAATGTAAAGCGGTCTTGCAAATATAAACTTAGTGATGAAGTAAATTCTATCGAAGAAGTCGAAAGTGCTTAACGTGAATACCCGACCAACTATTGGCATACTTCACTGTGGGGCTACCCACAATAACGGAGTCAGATTAAGCGTTGACCACCGCCCTGAGGAAGTAATTACCACCCCAGTAGCAATTTTGTGACGCTTAAGAACAACCACAAACCTTGCTGAGGGCGAGGCCTACCTAACACCTCTTGCATCCACATGCTATACGCTCCCGCTATTTTGGGCAACCACAGCCACCATGATACTCCCACTAGGGAGCCTACCTCTTGATAGCTCGGAATAGGAGGTTGGGAGCCTGACAGCACCAACTATCCTTTCCGGGGCCAGCTATCTCCCATGGTACCAGAATATAGCCTCTGGTCAAGCTTTCGCAACCGTGAAGGTCACTTCTAGATAGGTGCCTTAACACTCAAGGCCTAGCAACCTTATAGATGACGCACATCGAATCAGTGGTCGAGGCAATGACCAATGGTCGACCTGCATCATCTACACAAAAAACAACACAAGAAAACACAGTTTTGTCAGGAAATCCCAACAAGGTCAGACCGAGGCATGAACCCACCAAATCGTTCAACACCACTACCACTGCTGGAGAGTACAAGTACATAACACATGCACTCATCCCTACCGAAAAACTCCAGAAAAACGAAGGCAAACAGGCATATTTACAACAAGGACAACAGAAGTACTACTACTCGAAGAACCGGTTAGTTCGCGCATAGAACCACTATTCTATCGAAGAAGAAAACTGAAAAATGTTCAATATTGTATTATAACTACTGATTACTTCTTTCCTAATCGATTTCTTTGCGAATGCGTATGTCTTCGCCGACTAAACCTGAGTCTTTATTTACTTCCACTTTTGCTTCTCTTTTTCTTAGAAGATTGTCTGAATTCGTTATATTGGCAGCTATACTTTGAACAGTGCGATGGGTCTTCTACCTTTAGCGTCTACAATTTCCTGACCTTTGTGTTCATCATACCTATTAAGACATTAAGAATAAGCTATGATAAAGCAATGTAGAGAACAAATATGTGTATCAACGGGATCATATCAATAAAAGTAGTACATTGATCTTATCCTTTCCTTTTGTTGAGCGGAACCCAATTTTATGCTGAAGCATTTTATCTAGACTGATGCTTTTCAGGGCCGTTCACTGTTCCTACTCTATTTCATAGCCAAGTGTGATAAGCTAGACCATGTTGATAAAATCAAATATAAAGGGCTAGAGGAAAGTTAAAAAAAAAACACATAAAATTCAGAAAAATGCGGTCCATATAATTTAATGATTGAAGATTATTTCATGCAAATTTTGATCTTGACTGCGCCTCAAATGGTCCATCCGCTTAGTCCAATTTTGGCATACTCTTTCCAACATTTCGGCCGGTATCTCACGAATAAATGCTTCAATGTTGTCTTCCAATGCGTCAATTGAAGCATGCTTGTCTGTATAGACATGAGCTTTAACATAGCCCCACAAAAATAGTCTAAAGGCGTTAAATCGCACGATCGCACCAATTGACCAGTACCGAACGTGAAATAAAATGTTCACCGAACTAGCCTCTCAATAAGTCCATTGTTGCGCGTGATGTGTGGCATGTGTTACCGTCTTGTTGAAACAACATGTCATGCAAGTCAAGCTCTTGCATTTTTGGCAAACAAAAGTTGGATATAATCTCACGGTAGCGCTCACCATTCACAGTTACGTTACGATTCGCATCATCTTTGAAGAAGTACGGTCCAATGATGCCACCAGCCCATTAACCGCACCAAACTGTGACTTTTTCTGGATGCATTGGTAGCTCTTGCAATGCTTCTGGCTGATATTCACTCCAAAATCGACAATTCTTCTTATTTACGTACCCATTGAGCCAAAAAAGTGCTTAGTCCTGAACACAATTTTTCGGTAAAAAGGTGGATCTTCGGCCATGATTCAATAATTTCCAAGCGTTGTTCGTTTGTAAGACGATTCATGGTTAAATTATAGACCAAACTGAAGATGTTTGACAGTGAAAGAAAACACGAAACGTGCGTCAGCTGTTTAAACCAGTGTTGCCAAAAAGATAATAGCTAAAAAATCACCCTTTATAACTTACTCTTTTTCTTGATTATATGCCAACATTTGCGGGATGTAATTATATTTTTATTTTTCACCTCTATCACCCTCTGAATCTGTGCATAATCTTAGAGGATCACGCTTCTTTAGTCTGGGCTGTATGCTAGTGCGTTTTATACCGTACTTTCGAGTTGCTGAAGTTCACAGCATATTCGTATCAGTTTCATTAATTTCTGCTCTGTCTGTCGTTTTCTTCTATTTTTGAACCATATCTATGCGTTAAAAATTATAACAAACATCTGAATAAAGTTTCACAGATGTTGAATGTACCCCGAATTCTAAAGTTTCCTCTTTAAATTTTATTTCACAAACACTTATAAAACCGGCACAGATTTGGGTTGTTTACCTTTAAAACTAATATTTAATATTACTTTTGACAAACAATTTTCTCTCGTTCATTTACGCAAAATGTTCATAAAAAATCGCCTTAAGTAGAAAACTACAGCCAGCAACACGAAAACACACAATCACTTGGCATCTATTTTTTGCAAACTACAAACCATCTTGCAGTTTAACAGAACGTTTGTTTAAAATTACTTTGCTGAATGTGTTCCAAAGGCGAATGTGCTCCAGTTCTTGCTAAAATAATTTCGAAAACATCAATTTCCTCATCATTGAGGGAATCTTAAAATAGGCCCCGATGTCGACAAAAGTAGATGTCAAGTCAAAAAAAAAAAGAAACTTCTTTAGCAGAGCGTAGTTTCGATCTACGGACCTCTGGGTTATGGGCCCAGCACGCTTCCACTGCGCCACTCTGCTTGTTGTAATTATCCTGTCAGAGTTGAAGGTGGTTGTTATTCCATTACATTTTGTCTACTTTCTTAGTCAGAACTCCCACGCTGACTCTTGAGTCGGGGCTCACATGAGTGCAAAAGAGAGGGAGACGACCGTGAGTCGGGGGCCAATGTCATTTGTTATTTTTCCATTTTTGCTTCATTTCTGTTCTCCAAGCTCAAAAAGCGACTTGCAAACAATTACTGAACAATTGCATTCCACAACTGAGTTCAGGGATGAAAATTGTCATGAATGTGCACTTCTCTTACACAGGCACACATTCACGGTTCATGAGCATCCGTGTAACTGCAGGAACATCAAACAAAAAATAAACGAAGTACAGTTCAAATCTCAGATCTATCACCTGAAGAAAAGATTTATCACTCCGTTTCGAAGATGCTTTGATTTGTTGTAGCAGGGTATTGACAACTATATTGTCTTAAGGATGTGTGGTGGTCTTGAGGCCTGGAAGCAGCGTGCGCAGGACCGTCAGCAATGGAAGGCTCAATCTCTGGCCCTCCATGTGTAACCCGCCTGATTAGTAAGTAACGCATGCGCGTCAGTTGCTTTTGTTTTCCCACTGGACTTTTTATTGTCAAAAAACAAAGATGTAACGATGCAATTCAAACTCTCAACTGCGCGTTCGCGCCTATGTCTTTGACAAGCTTTGTTACACGAGCTTTGTTAGGGATGGCAGAACCCGCGGCACCCTCGATTTCGCTTATCAAAACGGAACGCATTCTTTTGGCAAGTCAAATGTTTCGAATTGTTACAAATAAAATCCTTAAAAAATGCAATTACTTGCGCAAATGCCTGTGGCGTGATTAAATGAAACGCACGATACGGATAATCTAATATTCTCCCCATCTATGCTTGCATTCTTCTACTTTCCTTGAATGTCCAGCGTACTTGATGACAGAAAAAGGGCCTTTGTACGTTACTTGCAACGAACGTCGAATACAGACTGAGTCGATATTGTTATTGGTTTCAGCTTTCGCATCTGTATACGTAAACATCTAACATATTCGTTCCCCGTGGTTCCCTTTCTTTATGTGTGTGGACAAATTCTCCTGGTAGACGGAGAGTGTCGCCGTACAACATGTCCGCTGGACGTTGCCTTTAGGTCATCTATGTATGATGTTCTGAAACCCAACAAGATTTGCGGCAGAACGTTCACTCACCTTTCTGTCGTCTAGAATTTGATAGCGGTCAGTCCTTCATTAGGTTTGGCTATTCAAACCTCTCCGATACCATCAAGTTGGGTATGGAATCGAACGCGATCTGACGGAACCTCTCCATCAGGAATGGACGAATTCCTCCCGTAAACACATCGCATTGAACGCTTGCATTTCTGCCTGGAATGACAAAAGGTTTAAAATTAAATTTGATTTAACATCGCCAAAAGATGTGAGCTCTTCGTTGTTGTTTTGACTCCTCGCTAGTCACGCTGCTCGTAGTCACGCTGCTAGTCAATCGTTTCTGGGACGTGAAGGACATCTACGCGAGCATCGAGTGGCTGCCAACTCTCTTTGTACATTTGCTGGAGAATTGAGGAGATTTGAAAATCAACTTTGCATTTACCGGAATTCGAACCGGGGACACAACTAACAACAACGGGCGACAGAGGACTTACATGCAGGAATGCATTAATTATGTTCTTCTTGCAGAGTATGCTACAAGGCACCTAGTGCCCATTAAAATAAAAATCAATATGGCAGATGGTGGGCAGAAAACCCTCACCCTCTCCTCGGCATACTGTGCGCGAGGTGAGCCGGTGGTACCAAGATCTCGACTATAACTGGTGGAGCACTGCAAAAGGTTACATATACCAATTTTAATTGGGTGCGAAGCCAACGCCCACAACACCATATGGCGGAGCACCGACACAAACAAAAAAAGTGAATACCTGCTGGAATTTTTTTAAGCGCTCTGGGAACGTTCTCACTTTTGTCACGAGGGTTAGGCAGGGAGTATTAGACTCCACTATAGGCAGTCAGTGTCTAATCAGAAACTGGGAAGTATCCATTAGAATCATGACAACTCCAGATTAGCAGGTAAAACTTCAAGAAATCCGAGAAAGACAAACTAGGAAGACAATCTGGAGCACATTGATATCAGAAGACCTCCGGTCCACTTTCTAGAGCTATAACACGTTGTAGAGAGCACAACAAAAGCTATCACAACAGCTTTGCAGAGAAAAGAGTACCATGGTGGAGCAATAAATTATCCAATCTGCGGGCCAAAACACGCAAGGTGTTTAATGCGGCCAAACGAGCCGGAGACTGGGAAAGCTACAAATGGTCGCTCACTTAGGAGTTTCTGCGTGACAGTGTTAAATATCCCTGTAGCCAAACTACATAAAGTGCAAAGTCAAAAACAAAGTCTAAAGGAACATGATGGCAGCTGCACTGAAAATGAGACACAGATGGTCAGACTTCTACTGGAAATTCACTTTCCGGGCAGTCATCAAAACACTTACGGGTCTGAAACCATTTTGCAAGACCAGGGGTTATGGACTGGAGAGTTGCGAGACAGATAATCTCCAAAGGACGCCTGGAATGGGCAATAAGCTAGTGCCAGCCATTCAAATCTCTAGGGGTTGTTGAATTTATACCAGCTCCAAAAAGTTAAAAGCAAACTGCTTCCATACCTCACCACTATAACTAGAAGTTGTCTAGAGCTGGGATATATGCCAAACTAGTGGAGAAGGTAATGTTTATTCCAAAGATGGGGAAGAAAGACCCAAGCCTACCTAAGTCTTACAGACCGATCGGCCTTCATCGTTGCTGTTGAAAATAATGGAGGAAGTTGTAGACAACTACATACGAGTAGGAGAACTGTATTAACTATATGTTTTTTACACGGCTGCCTGACAAAAACTATAGAAAGCGCCCTTCAGGCGAACGAAGTATATCTGCTTTCTTAGATATTGCAGGAGCACTTGAGAACCCATCTCATGATGCGATTATTAAAGCACTGGACAAAAAAGCGTATCGAAATGGATGTATGAACTTCTGAGCACAAGAACAGCTGAGACAAATACATCAGAAGGTATAATAAAAGTCAACACAACAACAGATGTCCTCAAGGAGGAGTCTTATATCCCCTAATGTGGAGTCTAGTTGTGGAAGAACTTCTGGAGATACTAACAAAATACGGCATAAAATGTCAGACATATGCTGATGATAAAGTCATTATAGCCAGTGGCAGGATGGAGGAGACCTTGTGCTATATCATCGAAAGGGGACTAAAAATTACTAAATAGTGGTGCTTATCAGCTAAATCTAAATCCGTCTAAAATACCATAGTACCTTTCACATAATGCCCAGACTGAGGTTCTTTCCAGCTGTTCAGCGATATTAATCTGATCGCCTGGCCGCTGTCTGTCTGCCAATCAGTTAAATCGGTGGCAAGTAAAGGAGTATGTTTAGTGCTTCACAGAAGGTAGTATTTAACGCTCCACTAATGCATACGCCCGCCATCATCTGCACTCTAGCGAGTGGTGTGATGTTGATTTTCTTAACGAGTGCGGTCCATGAAATTGCGATGCCATACATCTGTATGGGTCTGACTACTAATGTAAATAGTCAGTGAACCATTCGGGGCTGTAATCCCCCTTTGCACCTAATAGCCCTTTTGCAGCAGTATAGAGCCGTGGAGTCCTTCTTGAAACGTTCCTGGATTTTTAGCTTAACTTCGTGTCTAATATAAGACCTAAGAATTAAGCGCTGTCTTTTAGATTTAAGGGCGTCCCAAATAGAATGGGAGGGTCGAAGTTAGCGATTTTATACTTTCTAGTAAATAGGACTACTTTCGCAGCTTGGTGAGAGCAGATTGCATTATATCCCTGATCGTGGATACATATTTTCCAGCTACTGCGATGGCAATATCATCTGCATAGGCAATGATCTTGCACACAGTCACTTCAATTTTTACAAGCAGTTCTTTGATCACTATATTCCACAGTAGAGGGGAGAGTACTTCATCTTACATTGTGCCTCTGTTGCTGGTGAATAAAAATCACTATGGGCTTTTCGATCACGAGTCTGTTGAGTGCTGAGGTTATTGCGTGGGGTTCTATGTTGTTAAAAGCTCCCTCGATCGATATAGAGTAAGGTGAGGGTAAATTCCTTATGCTCCAGAGATATTTCCATATGGCAAACAAGCGAGTGCAGGACTGTGTCCACAGATTTGACTTTGTTGTAGGCATGCTGAGAGATCGAAAGCTTATCAGTGACTTTGTCGAATAAATACATCGATAGTCAAATTTTCCCAGTGTTTTTAATAGGGTCTTAAATCCTTTGGCTTGACATGCGAGCATTTTCCAGTCTTGGGTATAAAGACCACTCTGGTCGTTCTCCAAACTCTAGGTACATGACCCAGAACATCCTTGAAAGTGTTGATCAAGCAGGTGGACCAAAACCAAACCAGGCAGACTAAATGATGTCTCCAACCTTTTGCAGTTCTACTGGGAAAATGCAATGTGGTCCCAGTCAACATTGTATCGAGTTGTCTTGGCTTTGTTGAAAAACTTCCTGCAAATTTTGTGGAGGGTATCAAGATCTGAATGCCTCCACGGGGGTTTATCTAGCTAGAGTATGATTCAAAATGCATTTCATTTATATTATCCGATATATGGTTAGAGACAAGGTTTAAATCTAGAACCTCTTACCTGATTCTATTTAATAAAAGTGGGTTCATTACCTATATTACAAATAGCCAACTTGCTACTTGTGATGAACTCTAAGAGGTACTCACCTCTGTCAATAACGTCCTTGCTCCCCCATATGGTATGGTGTGCGTAGGTCTCCACATCCGCGGTCACTCTCTTCAGTAACTCCGTCGGTATAGCACGGTTGCCTGTCATGTATGCCGAGGTTAGCCATGTTCGATGTATGCCTGCCTCCACACATACGGTTACTGTACCTCGATCGCTATAGTTGGAAAGAAGATAAACATTTAGTTAAGATTTCGCAAGAATTGGCCAATTGTTGGCCTAGGCGCAGAATAAGAGCTGCCGAGGTAGCAGTGGAGTGATGAAGGTTAATTTGGTTCACCCGACGCATGCCTTAAGGGCTCCCCATCCGCTACCTCTATGTCGGATACCTTCTCAATCACTGTAGTGTTCTCCTCATCCGAGAACTCTAGAGAGGACTCCTAGCTTTTGGGTGGCGTTGAACCGAGATCGGGATCAGAAAGACCGATACTATCGACATCCCGGTCCCGATTCTCTGGAATAGGTGAGGACCTCTTGTCGCCGGTTCCCTCTGCCACAACGTTCATCGAGCTAATAGTGGTCGGTGCTACCTTCTCACTATCTCTGTGGCTAGCTTGGAGCTGGACTCTGGAACAGAGGGTCCATCCGGTGGGGACGGGGTGCACCGTCTTCACGGGGTTCCCGCCATCCTTCTTGAACACCTACAGCGTAACCCAGTTGAAACCGATCACATTGTTGTTTCTTGCTAGGGGGGCCAGGGACTCTTTATTTATAATTATAGTGGCAGCTCTGACGTCCCCCTTCGGCTTCTCCAGCTTGGCAATCTTCCACTTATGCGTCCGAAAATGCCGGCTACCCTCCTGGATGAAGTTCAGGATGGAGTTGGTATCTGAGGGTATGGTAGGTAGCCAGGTTCGAGCTCTGGGCCTACTGTGGATTGCATCCCTATGCACAACGTCAATCTGTGCACCCTCCCAAACCTAACACGGTCTTCCTATACAGGTCGGCAGACCTTTGGTCCTGGAAGGAGTACTAATGTGCCACTGAAGCCATCCGGCATCAGAGGCGATAGGTGCCCCTAATGCCTTCCGGCATCAAAGGCGACAGGTGCCACGCCCCCATCAGGTTCAACTAGTTCAGATTGATGCCTCGCTCTATCTTCGTCCAGTTGACAAGAGAGATGCTACAGTCATCGTCATCCCTATCTATAACGTAAGTAAGATCCCCTTTGAGGGGACCTCTGCTTTAACCTCTTCGAGAGGTTGGGCGACGATTCCACCGATCTGGCCCGCTTGGCCGTAGAGCCCGTATAGGCTGTTCCTACTTTACTACTTTAATAGACCAGGCCATGGACCTTTTCTTTGATTTGGAGAGTTTCTCCTGAGGGATGCCTTTTAGACGCTCTATAATCTTACAGGCGGAGACCAGGGCCTTATGTTTTTTCTGAGAAGGCCCAATGACTTTCGAGAGATCAGCAGCTCTCCGCATTGGATTGCGATTTGTTGTGTTTTTTGTGAGGTGCATCACGCGCCCTTGGAAGTACTAGGTGTAGAATTAGCCACTTTCCTAGACCCCGGCACTTCTGGAGCTTCTTTATGACCCATACGGGCACTGGGTCTTTAGCTACCAGTCGGTGAGGGAGCACCGGTCTCTCAATAATTCAATAACACAGGTTTTTAGGGAACTTGAAAGCAACAAGTTTTCAAATGTAACAACGATTGCCCAGACACAGCAAAGAAAAAGTGGCAATTCCTAAAAAACCACTTCTTCACAGAGCATGAGGAGGCGTTGAACTGAAAAACGCCCTACGGTTCATACCAGGGTCTGGATGATTTTTAAGACTAGAAGTAGGTCTGACCTGGTGGGAAACCATCCCCTAGCATGGGGACAATGTACCCCAAACGATGGTCTAAGTGAGCCTCGACCACATGGCCGCCAGGCCACCCTTTTACCACCCTAACTACACCACGACTCGCAGCTATTGCAAATGCAAAAAATATTTATGGATTTATTTAAATTTTCACAGGGAGCCTTTTATTATCTCAATTACTAGAAGGCATGCTTGCATATTTAAAGTGCAGGGAAAATAAACTGCATTTCAATTGATTGTTAAAAGCATGTATAAAAGCCCCACTTCCTGGCGCCACCGAAACCATTCAAAGATCCATTAATTGCTCAGAATTTACCCAACAAATTTTAACGCAAAATGCAACAAAGTTTTTAATAAATGTCGGCTCCACATGAGCACCGAAAGCTTGAATTAATAAATTCAGAACAAGCGTTCCGTCCAGCCCATCCAACACAGCGTCCACTTATTGATCTAATTTAATTCTCTTAAGTGTTAACCCATCACACGCTCGTATCTACCATATCTGGTGCATTTGCATTTCAACAAAAATTTAATCTCTTTTTGCAATTTTTAATAGTGTTATTTATAGCTCAGCAATTTAAATCCTTTTTCTGAATTCAAATGTGCAGCGCGGTGGCTGGTGGCAACTGAATTCAAGAGGGATATGGGTGGTGTTGATTTCATGATTCAACCTCTTAGCATGCAGTTCTGTGTGAATGTGTATGTCGGTGGTATGCCTGTAGCTGCCCGTGATTAGCGTCAATAGACTGTGAACTTTCAGTATGGCGGGAACAAGCAGAGCCCACCTAATTTGCTTTGCAACCATTATCGTCATAATGATGAACCTGCCTCTGATTCTAACAAATAATTGTGGACGTTGTCGTGTGGGATGAGCGAGAAATCGTTTGTATCATCCTAGAGGATACATCTATTTGATTTGTTTCAGAGTGCATTTTGGTATCGCCAGAGTTGTGGCTTGTCAATTAAAGCGTTGCGTTAATAGTTTGATCAGCATTACCCTCTGGGTCCTGGGGACTTTATTATCCTCTGCCGATCGATAATTGAGATGAACTTGCATCATGGCTATCAATGCAATAGAGCCGCGTTGTGGTTTTCACGTTTGAAAGTGGTTGTAGTTCCAATACAAGTTGGCTTGCGCCTTTGAATGTGCCGTTTGAGTCCTATCAAATGAGCCATGCGAGGTTGGATGTGTATACAGCTCTCTACAGTTGAATATTCGAAAGTCAATGGATGCAGACACGTCAAAGCAGATCAAATGTACGTTGGAGCTCTTGAATGACACGAAGGCTTTCTGAATCCATATTTTCAAATTCATAATAAGCTTACATGCTAGATAAACATTTGTGAACCTAGTCGGGCTAGCACTGTACCTATATTTTGCCCTTGGCGGGCACTCTAGGCTGAGCTGAATCTTAAGCTACCTCTACAGGACAATTGGTATTAAGAAGTCGAAATCATCATCATCTTCTAGGGTAAGGTGGTAAGCCCCGCACGAGAGCTCTCCAGGCAACTCGATCCTCCACCATCGACTCTAACTGAACTATGCCCAAGCATAATCAGGATTGTAGGTTTGCAGAAGGTTACGGAGCGTTCGTTTTCGTTCTGTCCTAATCGGTGATTTCACATTCACTGCTAAGAGCTTAAGGTTACTTAAGGTTATCAGACCGATGCACAGGGTGTTATTTTGCGAATCGAAAATGAATACTTCAAAAATTAAAGTCGTACGAATGACAAAAGTTTGGTACCAAGCGACAGATAAAAAATCAGGTCTTAACGTGCCTGGAAACTGTATTTTCCGTTGTGTGACATCTCAAACAGCAAACTTTTCTCAGCAAGTAAAACGTCAGTTGCATTATGTGAGTCAAATTCATTATGTTCTTAAAGAATCTTTAAGGTAAGTTTGAATCTTGTGCGACCTCTTCAAGTGGTAGTAATTATTGATCGGCTTTAGGCCTTAGGCTCATCCGTTTTTTTCTACATTGTGACTTTGCATAGACTTTCAAAAATTTACCCACCGGGAGATACGGTTTAAAATGTTCTCCTGGATGTTGCCTTTAAGAATTTTTTCGCCCTCAGCTGCCCATCCCATACTATTTTCTTTACAGTCCTACCTCGTGCTCTTGCACCGAAGTTTTCTATCTATTTTCACATTCAGTGTCATTTTTTTAACTGCTGTTAAAAACGAGTAATTCTTTAACAGACCTACAGCAGTGGTCATAAAATGAAGCCATCTCCGGGTTAAACTTTGCTCATTGTTAGGGTTATTTTTATTATAGGCTACGTTACTGCAACACTAGCTATTATTGCTAAAATGAGTTGCATTTAATTTTCTCATATCCTTGTTTCTCCACTGCATTCTACATGTCTATTACGCATCAGCTTCAATCTAGATATAAAGAAGTGTCAAGCAAGAACCCAAGAAGCAAAACATTTAACTGCACGCACGAAAAGCTGCATACAATCATAATTTCGTGAAAGAATGGGGCTATTAGTCGACAGGCCAAAACAAATAGCAGGGAATGCCAATAATGACGACACAGCTAGAATGTTTTTTCGAAACGCTGAAATAAGTTTCGAGATAACAGGTATTTACAGGGATAAGATCTTGCTAACCTTGCCTCTTTTTTTGGTTGATCGGACGATAGAAAGTCGATACTTTCTACAAACACGTTTCATGTCCTCCTGATTTCAAATAGATGTATTTTTTTATCTTTTTTGCCTTTTTATAAAATCATTGAATTTTTGTTCGCTAAAAAAATATATAAAAATCCGAGTCTTTGTGCAAACATTGAGTCTTACTCACACTACGTCATACACAAACCTAAAGTCATGGACGCATAGAAAAAAATGAAACAGAAAAGAGGACTGGTAATTTCGGGGTTCGAACCTGGCACCCACTGCGCAGGTAAACAGAAAATTGTTATTAGGAAATGCCTCATGTAGTCATTATATTGTTTCTTTGGCTGCATGGCATCTGGCACCGTCTTGTTGAAACCACATGTTGGTAACATAACGCCATTAATTGCTTCAGCCTGATCAGCCACATTTTCGAAGGTCCGGATAATGCCCCCAGTCCAAATTTGCACCAAACAGATACGCGTTGTGGATGCACTTGTTCTCAACAATTACTCGTGGGTTTTCTGAACCCCAAATACGACAATTTTGGCGATTAACGAAGACATTAAGGGTCCGGAAGCATTGGGCAATAAACAAAGCCACCCTCGTTATCTGCAACGCCGCACTCTTCAGTCAGATGTAGCGTTGGTTATTTGTAAGTCAGAAAGAAGTTAAGAATCTATCTTGGAGTGTTTTTTATTTAAAAGCTGCTAACAAAATCAATTAAAGTGATAATACGCCTAAAACGGCTTGCAAAGAGGAAACAATATTGAAAAATTTTGATTATTTTTCATCTGACGGAAAAGTGCTTTTATGCTAATTGTGTGGTATAAGAGTTAACCGTGAAAAAAATATAGCACCAGTAAGCAATGGCTTGCAACATCAACGTTATTTTTTGGA
The DNA here is from genome assembly GCA_905231855.2 of Eristalis tenax. Classification (NCBI taxonomy): domain Eukaryota; kingdom Metazoa; phylum Arthropoda; class Insecta; order Diptera; family Syrphidae; genus Eristalis; species Eristalis tenax. The sequence goes on along the minus strand of HG993125.1, from coordinate 33,333,063 downwards.
ATTCACGTCGCCGTTCATTACAGAATTAAGCTGCTCAATAGTGCTCCGTCCCCTACTTGCATTAAAAACAGCAGAAAACTTGTTCATGACTTCCTTTGCAATCGGCCCCTTTGCTTTTTTCAAGTTTTCTTGAATTTTTTCAAAACCGGCAACACTTTGCCACTTGACGTTATAAAGTTAGATAAAAATAAAAGTAGAAACTCTCAAAATATCTGATTTTTTGTAAAAAAAAAAAACTAAAAATAGACTTTGATATACTTTAGCTGCGCTTGTACTGTCTCATCTTCAATCATTTCCTTTACAAACACAACACAGCTTGCATCACCTTGAAGAACGCTTACAATTTTAGCCAAGTCCTGGTGTTAACACCAGATGTAATGTAAATGTAACAATTTAAATTCAAATTTAATTTTAAACAAACTTACGTAGCGGCAATGCAGGTTCCATGTTTAAAAACAGCAATCCGGGATGGACTTTTAAAAATATTTGTTTCATGTGCGATACAATGGCGCCCAACAATTACATTTGTTACACAGCGCCCTGCTCTCTGTCTGTCGTTTCATCGATGGATACAAACATATTTTCGTCACCAACTTTGGCTCGGGTTTTGTGGAGCACGTCAAGGTAGCAATCTCGAACGTAATTTTTTCTTAGTGTCGACTCATCTGGCACTTCTTTCTGTGTGTTCTTCTCTATGAAAGTCTGGAACTCGGGTTTATTAATTTTATCCAACTGTATGTCGCATGTTAACAACATTTTTGCCATATCGTAAAGAAAACTCTCAAATTCGTCGGTGGGCGTGGGATTAATCAGCTGTGAACTTGGCCATCTCTAAAATAAATCATTTTCGTTACTAAACGTCGAGTCCGACAAGTGCTGCAGAGAACAAAATTTTGTATTTGCAAATTTGGGAGTTTGAAGAACCGTATTGACACTTTGAATTCCTGATTAATGACTTTTAATATTTTTTATTTTGCATTGGGGTGGGGTGGGATGTCAACAAATGACCTTTCTACCCTTAATTGCAAAAAATTCTACACCACTAATTTCTAGTGGTGTAAAAACATTTATTATTAAAACTGAAATTCTAGATAACTCAAAGAAAAATTAATGAACATTGCAGGAGAGCGTGAAATCTGCGGTGATGTAGCTGTTGATGGAATGGACATAGCCCGAACGATTGGACATCAAGTAATTATATTGGCACGTATTTTTCATTGCGAGTATACTTACAATCATCACTTGTAATCGAAGGTTGCAGTTTGATCACCAACATCTGTAGGCATGGCATTTTTTTTTTTTACTAAAAGTGTGTTTGTGTTTGGGTATATTTAATCAGATTGGTTCTGACACATATTCATGACCTTTATCTTCAGTCAATTTTACGGATATAATTGAAAAATATGTCCATCAACGTCGAAACATTTCGTTAAAAGGAATCAGTTCAGAAATGAGCTTACTTTACAAATTATGGAACTGTATGCAATTTAAATAAAGTTTAAAATGGATAATCATACAGAAGAACAGAAGTAATAGGAACCGTGTGTGTGTGTGTTGAGAGTATTGAATTTAGTAGGAGAAGGACGATTACAGAACCAAGTGCATAACCTCTTCAGTAGTGCTCGAAAATAACTCTGAGACTTTTTTCTCATTTGGTTTCTCACAGAGAGATATTGCATTCGTCAAAGACATTTCCGTCTTGCCCCACGATATGTTTAAATACACTCACATTTCGCCCTTCGCTTGAGAGTTATTTTTTAATTTCAAGTGTATCACTTGTCTGTGGAGCTTTTTTATAAGAATCGAATGGAAAAGAACAGGTGCCATGCCCTGCCCCACAACAGCTCTAGAAGCTATAGTCGGGCTAACTCCCTTACCCATGTTCGATGCTGCCAGACACGCTATCAAACTGCAGCTGGAGTACAATTACAAACCAGGTATTGAGCTTGATTCATGACCTCAGTGAGTTGCTCTACTGAGGAATCGATTTCCGAAGAAATTTGTAGACTTTTAGAGCAGATTATTAACCACCAGCCTATACTTAACATAATTGGTTTTCGTTATATTTATATATATTGTATTTATAGAGATTTACTGTAGGGGCTGTGCTTGATATGTCATCATCATCATCATCTTCTGACCCGCATGCTCCACTAAAGGGGGCGCGGGGGTAAACCACACACGAGAGACCCCAACTCGACTCTAACTCATCAGGAGTTACGCCCAAGGGTAACAAGGCGAGTTTTTGGACTTGGTCCAACCATCTCGTCCTGGGTTTGCCAAGCGGTCGCCTACCTGATGGAATTGCATTCAACGGCCGCCTCAACATTCGTGCCACGTGACCAAACCAACGAAGCATAGCCCTCTCCAATCGAAGAAGCAGCTCCTAAATGTTGAGTTCTTCTTGCACTGCCGTGTTTCTCACCTTATCGCAGCGAGTAATTCCCACACCAGATGAGAAATCTCATCTCAGCAGCTTGTATTCTCGGTCATTACCGAAATTTCATGACCATAGGTGAGAGTTGGAAAAAATACTGAGTTAAAAACCTATCTCCCCCCTTCGGGCTTTCAAGCTTTGCGATCTTTCAGTTGTCGACTTCGAGATGTGTGCCACTCCACAGCAGTCTTTCTCTATCCAAACAGTTTACCCCTCAACATATTCGTCATAGACTAGCAAAAACACTGGTCCTTCCTCTTAAGTTCAGATCTTTACACTTGAGTTTTTTCAGACACTTGGCATAAATATGTTAATTTAAAGTAAATTAAAATAATACTGGATTATCTTGCTTGTTTATTTGAAACGACTGTATTTAACTTTACTTATTTTTTAAACAAATCCTTAATTAATTAGCTTTAGCAAAAGATTCAGATAAACAAATAAATAAATAAATAAATAGAACATATCCTGGGCACAGCTCCCCTAACTTACCTTAGTACTTACCTTACTACCTTTTTTATATAGGTTGGCTGACCTCTAGTCCTTGATGGATGCGAGCTTTATTCGTCCTTGATGCCAGCCGGCATTGAAGGCGACAGGGGCCCGACAACCATTTTCCCTCGTGATGTCTTGAGGCGATTTATTCTTCGTCTATTGAGGGGAAGAGCGTGAGTGAGCGGTCATCATCACCTCTGTCAATGGTCAACTTTCAGTTCGACCAGTTAGGCACTCCGGTGATTGGTACACAGCTGGTAGTCTGGGGTCTTTTAGGGTCATTGACCGCCTCAGCGGCACAGGTTATGGATCTCTTTTTACTACTTGCTATCGAGAGTGCTTCATTCTATTTTGTGGCCGCAAACGCTTATGCCTATGTTTTTCAGGGAAGTTCCTATGACCTCGATTTCCCTCGATAAGACAGTTCGGTGTTTTGTGGTTATAGGAGGCTTATTGCGGCCTTTGGAGGCGCTGGGTGCGGAGCTGCCCGCATTCCTCCCCTCCGGAACTTTAGGAGCCGAGTTTGTTAAGGCCTTCGGAGCACTGGGTCTTGAGGTGAGTGGGTGTGTTTTATTTGAGCTAATGGGGATCACACGATTTGCGGAGAAGGGAAGCTAAAACTGCGTAGCTAAAGCTGATTACACCGGAAGTTCGCCAGGTGGCTCCGGCATGAGACTGAGCTATTTTTCAAGTAGACCGCCAGCCAAGCTGATCATCGGCACGGTTAGTGCAACACCTTGATCAAGCCCACCGGATAGGAAGTGGATAAGAAAAGAGGAAAATGAGAGAAAAAGGTAGTAAGAGGGAGAGAGGGGATGGCTGCAACTTGACTTTATCACTTCCCAAGAGTCATGGGTGGGTGTTGCGGGAATCGGGTAGGCACTGACTGGCGTCAACCTGGCGATGCCCAGTGTTGTAACTTTTTCTACACACCAATTGTGCTTATTTTACCTCCAAGTGGTAGCCATCGGGTACTGGTTGTAGTTCACCCGAGCTCAACTTGCCAAACTTATAAGTGCGACCTCTTGTCCTAGGGGTGACAAAAAAGGAACTGGCCCTCCAGGTTGGGGGTTGTGCCGTCGGGGTAACTGCCCGGCCACATAAAGAAAATATATAGTTACGAAGCAACAACAAGCCTCGGAAACGGAGGATTTTACTGATGACAACCCCAGCAAACGATATACGGACAACGATCTTCGGATCTGTACGTGGAATGTAAGGTCCCTTTATAGGCCACGTGCAGCCGAACAATTAACGGAAGCCCTAGACTGCTGCAAAGCAGATATAACCGCCATCCAAGAAGTGCGATGGGATGGACCGGGCAAAAGAAGGCTGAAAAACTGTGATATATATTACGGTAACTGCTACAAACAGCAAAAACAGCGCCTATTTGGATGTGGATTTGTCGTTAGAGGCAGACTTAGGCAAGAAGTCTTATCGTTCAGATCCGTGAACGAGCGCCTCACGACAATTCGCATCCAGGCTAAATTTGCCAACATAAGCCTTATATGCGCACATGCCCCCACAGAGGAGAAAGATGACGACACCAAAGACAAGTTCTATGAGCTCCTGGACAAAACTTATGAGCAATGCCCTAGCTACGACATTAAAATTGTCCTTGGCGATTTTAACGCAAAGCTTGGAAAAGAGAACATCTTTGGTAGTACGGTCGGAAAGCACAGCCTACACGACACCACATCCGATAACGGATTTAGGCTGATCGACTTTGCTGCGGGGCGAAATGTTGTAGTAGCCAGTACAAGATTCCCACATCTCGATATCCACAAAGGAACATGGCGATCTCCTGATCAATCAACCGTCAATCAGATTGATCATATTGCGATCGACGCAAGGCACTCCTCCAGTATTATAGATGTTCGAACATTCCGAGGCGCCAACATTGACTCGGACCACCACCTTGTTGTAGCCAAGATAAGGTTGCGGATATCCCGAACACCGCCAAGACAAAGAAATACTGTGAGGAAGTTTAACGTCAGCCGGCTACAATCGCAAGAGATTGCCAAATCCTTTTCCGATCGTGTCTCCCTTAACCTCTTAAGAAATCCTACGCCGCCAACATCAAGTATTGAAGATCAGTGGCAGCATTGCCAAAAAGCCATCAGAGATGCCGCCTCTGATGTGCTGGGTTTCAATCCGCCACCACAACGAAACCCCTGGTTTGACAACGAGTGTCGGCAGGCGAATGCAGCCAAGCAAGAAGCATACAAAGCGGCACTGCAAAGAAGGACAAGAGCTGCTCGGGAGCTCTACGAGCAGAAGAGGAGAGACGAACACCGGCTTCTCAGGAGAAAAAAGAAGGAGCATGAGAAGCGCGCGATCGGCAAACTAGAGGGATATTACTGCAGGAATGAGGTAAGGAAATTTTACCAAAGGGTAAAGTTAACCAGTCAAGGTTATAAAGTCCGAACCGAAGCCTGTAAGGATGATCGAGGGAACATCGTAGTAGAGTCACAGTCGATGCTGAGGATATGGAGAAACCATTTCTGCAGACTGTATAACGGCGACGAAGAACCAAATTCCGCTGTCAGGCAGAACGAACCATTCAACCCCAATGAAAGGGACGATGAAGATCAACAATTCCGTCCACCCGACCCAGATGAAGTGAGGATTGCCATATCCAAACTAAAATCCAACAAGGCTGCGGGAGCTGACGGCCTACCCGCCGAGCTTTTTAAGGCCGCAGGCGATGATTTGGTAAGGAGCATGCACCAACTCATCTGTAAAATATGGTCGGAGGAAAACATGCCCGATGAATGGAACCTCAGCATAGTCTGCCCGATCCATAAAAAAGGAGACCCTCTGAACTGCGCCAACTACAGAGGCATCAGTCTCCTAAGTATTGCATATAAAATCTTATCTGCCGTACTGTGTGAACGCCTAAAGCCATTCGTCAACAACCTGGTCGGTCCATACCAGTGTGGCTTTAGGCCAGGAAAATCCACCATCGACCAAATATTCACACTGCGGCAGATTTTGGAGAAAACCCAGGAGCAACAAATCGATACCCACCACCTTTTTATCGATTTTAAGGCCGCGTATGATAGCATTTATAGAGACGAGCTATACAGAGCAATGTCTAGTTTTGGCATCCCTACCAAACTCGTCTGTTTGTGTAGGATGACGATGGAGAATGCACGCTGCTCCATCAAGGTCGGTAAAGACCTAACCGAGACCTTTGATGTCAAAAAAGGATTCAGACAAGGCGACGCGCTGTCATGCGACTTTTTCAACATCGTTTTTGAAAGAATTGTTCAAAACTCGAACGCCAACACCAGAGGAACAATCTTTCAGAAGTCCGTCCAACTACTCGCATATGCCGACGATATTGACATTATCGGAAGAACGCAGCGTGATGTCAATGGCGCTTTTGTGGGTATTGCAACGAAGGCCGCGAAGATGGGTTTAGCGGTAAACGAGGGTAAGACCAAGTATATGCTGTCAACGAGAAAGGACACCCAACACCGACGTCTCGGTCAGAACGTCACAGCAGACAGATATAACTTTGAGGTAGTCAAAAACTTTGTCTACCTAGGCACCGCTATCAATTCAGACAACGACACCAGCGCTGAAATCAAACGAAGAATAACTCTTGCCAATCGCTGCTTCTTTGGGCTAAGAAAGCAATTGGTAAACAAAGCCCTCTCTCGAACAACTAAACTAACGCTTTACAAGACCTTAATCGTCCCAGTCCTGCTATATGGCGCGGAGGCATGGACATTATCAAAAGCGGATGAAGCTGCTCTTGGTTGCTTCGAGAGGAAAATTCTTCGTGTGATTTTCGGTCCCGTCTGCATAGATGGTGAGTGGAGGAGGAGATTTAATGACGAACTATACGGGCTGTTTAGCGACATCGACTTAGCCAGAAGAGTGAAGATCCAACGATTGAGGTGGCTAGGTCATGTAGAGCGGATGGAAACCAATGCTCCGGCCCGAAAAGTCTTCGAATCCACCCCCGAGGGACGGCGCAGTAGAGGAAGACCGCGACTCAGGTGGCGCACGCAAGTGGAAAGGGACCTCAACCAACTATGCGTGCGAAACTGGAGACAGCTAGCTAAAGATCGAGCTGGCTGGAGACGCTTGTTGGTTGAGGCCCAGGTCCACCCCGGACTGTAGCGCCACCTTAAGTAAGTAAGAGTCATTGACCGTTATTAAGCCTTCGCACCGCCACAAGGTGTGCAGCCATGCGAAATGAGGTGCCTGTAAGAATTCATCCCAAATCATGCGATTTCTTTCGAGTGGGAACGTAGTATAAAATGAATTTAAAGACAGAAGAAACAAAATAGAAAAACTGAACTCAACTGCTGAAATAAAATCCGGTATCCATTTGAGTAGACATTGATTTGATGATTTCATACCTTTCGCATACCATGCAAAAAAGCTCCTGAAAAGTTTTGCAAATTTTGTCCGCCTAAGAGACTTAAATTAAAAAAAAATCGCTCTCTAATGAGAAATTGCCCGCTTAAAGAGATTGTCCGCATAAGAGACTTGTCCGTTATAGGAGCCTTCACTGTACATCTGCCGAAAATGGTTGGGCGTTCGGACCGAAGTTTTTCCTCTTATGCAATACTTGATCTCCGTTTAAGCTGCTGTCTGTCTACCGACTAGATCTATCGGTGGGAGATGGACAAGTATATTTTGTCTATGAAAGTGTTTCTCAGATTCTCCTTTTGTTTTCGTTCCCTTAATATTCACTTGAAATTGATCTTTTTTTTTTGGAAAGCAATAAATCGCAATAAAATTAAATCTCAATTTATGCGACAGCGACTTACAGTAGGTCTAAACTTTGCATGTATCAACTCTAGAGAATTTCTCAGAGAACAAAACTGCTTCATTAGAGGGCAATAGGTATTGACAACATTTCGAGAGATTAGTGACTGAACATAAAAAGTATTTATTTTATTTTACATCCTTTTGTTTTCAAACACTGTATCTTTTTTTTTTTATTCAAATGATATTTTATTAACCACAATTCGGATAAATACTCGTTTGTATCCGATATAAGGATGAATTGGTTACGAAATATAACCAGTTTTTGGAAAATTCAGTACAAAAACAAAATAGTAACAACTCACCGAGTTAGAAAAAATGGTTATTTAGGAAGACTTTGACAATTGAAGAATTTTTTTTACCTTTGCTATCTCGTTTTATTTCGTTGTTCCTTAATTTAGAAAAAAGAACTGTTTGTACTCAAGATGCATTTGGTCTTTATCCGTGGGAAGCTTAGAAATCTTTATGATGGCTTTACATGCACAACATTGCCAAAGAGAAGTTAAATACTCTCTGGACCACCTTTTACAAAAGATCTGCATCATGTGTCTTACCATCTGTTATTTTAAGTTTAAGTCTGTTTATGTTTAAGTCCTCGGTGTTCTTAAGTTGCCGTCAAGTTTTTTTCTGCATTTCATTTGACATTTCTCAGTTTCAGATTAACTCAATTTGAACCATGGAAAGATACACAATCGAGCAACGCATTAAAGTTATTCAGGCTTATTATGAAAATGGGCGTTCAAATCAAAATGCATATCGTGCACTTCGTGATTTTTTCGGTCAATTTAATCGTCCAAATGTGCGTACAATCGGAAAAATCGTGCAAAAATGTTAGCAAACCGGGTCGGTAGGAGATGTGAAAACAGCAGTGCATGCTCGTACAGCTCGTACTGCAGAAAATATTTCTGCTGTTCGCGATAGTGTGGCTGAAGAGCCGTCCACCTCAACTCGTCGTCGTGCCCAACAATTGCACCTCTCACGCTCGTCGTTGATGAACATTATGCATAAAGACTTGCATTTACACGCTTACTAGGTGCAATTGACTCAAGAACTAAAGCCTCTTGACCATTTCAAGCGTCGTCAATGGTCAGAATGGTGGCAAGAAATGGTAACAGTGGATGATCAATTTTCGAAGAAAATCATCTTCAGTGATGAGGCACATTTTCACCTCAGTGGATTCGTCAATAAGCAGAATTGCCGCATTTGGGCGAATGATAATCCAAGAGTGATAGTCGAAAAACCAATGCACCCACAAAGAGTGCCTGTTTGGTGCGGTTTATGGGCTGACGGCATAATCGGGCGGTATTTTTTGCAAAATGAGCCGATCAGGCAGTTACTGTGAATGGTGTTCGCTATCGCGAAATGATAATAATATATATATGTGGTAACGAATATGTGGTTTCAACAGGACGGTGCCACTTGCCGCACAGCTAACGAAACAAAGGCTCTTTTGCGCGACAAATTCAATGGCCGTGTTATCTCACGTAGTGGCGATGTCAATTGGCCGCCAAGATCATGTGATTCGAAAATTTGAAAGAAAAGGTGTACGTCGATAAGCCAGCAACAATTCAAGAGCTAAGGGATGAGATAATTATATATTAACTACTTATTTATACAGTTTAGGCAATGAATGAATGCTCATTACACACGAGTTTCTATCAAAGACCACAGCAGCAACAGCATCGTTTCTTAATTGAGTGTGTTGCAGGTATAGTTGGAGCTAGGTTTGTTGATAAATTTCCCACTACCATCTATCGCAGCAACGTTCGACTTTGACAAAGAATAGATTATTTCGACGCTGTATTGTATTGGAATGACTAAGGCTGTAACGAGTTCTATCAAAAAAAAGTTAGGGTATAAATACAGCCAAATAACTTGTGATGCAACACCAAACACGTCAACGATATTTTAAAATTGTGCGAGATGCCATTTTCGCGTTTTGTCTACTTGTCTACTCTTCCCTTTGTACGGTTCTTGTACACATTCATTTTACCACCCTTTAAATGCAATTCTTCATAAGACAAAGTTCCGAAACTGACAACAAATGATTTTCAGCAAAATTTGTAGTATTATTCGAGTAACGGATTTGTGGCTCAAGTTCACATTTTTTATTCTATTTTGCAGCATTCTCTGCTGGACTTACACAAAAAAATTAACATCAACTGACAGGACACATTTTCACTGTGAGCCACTGCAGATAAGCTCATGCCAGTTACCAAACATTCAATGGATTCCGTCCACAGTTCACCTTAATATTGTATGTTAATGAAAATAATGCAAAATTCTATTGTTTCAATACGAATTCGAATTAAGCTTCTCAACTGAACTAAACTAAAAGTGCGAAATGAATCCTGTAATGAAGCTTTGACGATGTCCTCACTCTTGCACTACTTGCTATCGAGAGTGCTTCCTTTCACATTTTATTCGAAAATTTCATAAGCCAAGACAAAGTTTAGTTCGGTAGGGCGAAAATAAAATGAGAAATGTAGGCTCAAAGCGCATATTTCAGGAACGAAAAATGCCCACAACTCAATTTCCCTTGAAATATTATACATAAAGGAAAGAGAGACGAGAAAGTAAGATAGCCCAACCGAACGTGAAGCGAGAATAATACCTTTGACCAAATTTAAATCACAAAATTCCTGCGCAACTCTTAATTATAATTCCAAACTAATCTCGATGGAACAACGTCATGCAGTGAGCGAGTTAAAAATTGTCAAACCGGGTTCCGGTAATTTGCATTAAATTAAAGGACACTTTTTTCATCACAAGAGCAGGTGCTCCAAATGTATAACCGAATAATTTCAATGCAAATGAGTTCACTTTAAATAGTTTCCAGAATACGTCAGTCGAGTGACCGCTTTCGGTGGAACTTTCAAAACATGCCAACTGAAACCTCATCCTTTTGCAGACCAAAGCGACAACAATAGCAACGGATGACCATTTATTTGGATGGATTATTCACCACCCCATGCCCAATCAAGAACTGACTCGGAACTATTTCCAATGAGCGAGCTGCACCAACAATGTTCACACACGTCCCCCGGACAGTTCAACAAACAAACTTCCTAAACCGATACGATGCAGTTTTTGTTTGGGCAAGTTTCATGGCCCGTTTCCCTTAACTTTTTTCGTCCATTTTTCTGTCCCCTCTTACCAAAGGAATTCCTTTTATCCTTTGGTTTTTTCGTTTGCTTTGTTTCCGTGCTAGTTTTTCTTTCCGAGAAATGGGACATAAGCTAACACACTTGCAATCACATCAGAGCATGCATGCCTTTTAAGATACTTTGTTTCTGGCATTTTTTTATCGTTGTTGCATCTAGGCGGTGTTCAACGACCGGCGGTAGGGCGAACTCTTCCGACGGCTGCAGTCGTTCCTCCTGCCTAAATTCCCCGTAGTTTAATGAAATTTTATTGGTAGCAACCACAATGGACAGTTTTATTAGGAATCTAGTTAAATGCTGGCAAAACAGATGGAGAGTCCTTGAAACAGTGGGGTTATTGGTTAGGTGACATAGGACCGCAATGAATACTGAAGCAGACACATTTTTTTTTTTACCTGTGCTGTCCTGTATTTCCAGTGGTATTTTTTGCGTTCCGGGAGAAAGTTACGTTCGAATGCGGTATGAACTGGAGAGAGGAGTTGGACATTGTTGCATCGTTTGAGTAGAGGTTCTAAATTGCTTTGAAAGTGCTTTTAGCGATGACCGGTGACGCATGCTATTTGCTTTGAAAAAAGAAATACATGACAACTCTTCTCTGATGTACACATGATATCTGAAAATAAAATATTTTCAGAATTATGTACAGAACGATGGTAACACAAAAGGAAAGTCAGCTTCATTCTGAAGAATAGGAGAGCATGACAGTTTTTCAAAAAAAGAAAAAAAAACAGCATCAGCCAGATTTGAACACTGAACTTGCAAAACGCGTGAGCTACGCACCAACCCACTCGACCAAGGAACCCTATAACTTCCAAGTGTTCTTTTTCGTTTCCATTTAGTTTTGCGTGATGTTAGGACAAGAAGGTTCGATACACACCAAGCGCATTTTCGAGAAAGATAAGCTTGAATGTTTCGTGGCGTTTTACGTTTGTGCCTTGCATTTAGGTAGCTAGTGAATTCACCAGCACACTTAGACCATGTTGGTCCATTGTGATACCCACAGTCAGACTACTACCACCGATCGACTACTTAAGTGATAGTGCCGTTAATTGGATCCCAACGCAAATGGTGACTGGACCAGATTTGAAAACCAGATAAAAACGTATAAACTCTGCTTTCCCTAACTAAGGGCAGGCACTTAACCAACGGCGCCAACCATCCCGTCCGGGTTTGCCAAGCAATCGCCTACCTGATGGAATCGCATTCAACGCCCGCCTCGGAAGTCGTGATGGAGGGGACATTCGTGCCACGTCCCAAACCACCGAAGCATAGCCCTCTCCGTTCGAAGAAGCAGCTCGTCAATTTGGAGTTCCTCCCGCACTGCGAGTTGCAGAGTTAAATTCGACTTAGATGGAGGGAGGCTACTGGAATGTGTGTGGTGTTGATTTTGTCCATCCCAGCATGTTAGCCAAGTTTGTGGCATTTCATTGATTGAGCGAAATAGGTCTGGTAATAACGAGTCATGAAACTTCATTTAATTCCGCAGCGGAATGTTTGCCAGACTGATAGCTGAATATCACAAGTCATATTTTCAAACGGAAAACTGTTATTTTTGTTTGTGTCTTAAGAACAATTAATTGTGACATTCCTCTTCAGCAGCATGGGGTACACTTAACAACGTCGTATGTACTATGCTATGATGATCTAGTCAAACACATTTTTGTCCGATTTCATAGTGCAAGGCGTATCTAATTGTAGGATCGAACATAAACTTCACTCAAGATGATTTCGTTTGTCATAGTTAATATATCGGGTGTTTTACGTAAGCCATCTAGCACACACCCATGCTAGACTGCAGCACCCAACCGAAGAGAAGAAGAGAGTACACACCAACTGAACAAGGCATTGCCAGATAAACTATTTGGTTTCTTATGTGGATTGTTACTCTCCGGATTGACACTTAAGCCATGGTGATCGGTGCCTTAAATTAAACCACTACTTACGTGGAATTTATTGTTAAGCCTCCACAGTGAAAGCGAAATTTGTATTGATTCTGAGTCTATCCATGGATCCACACTTAAGCTCGCACTGTGAAAACGGAAATTTTATTCAAAAATGTTGTGTAATTGCGTACTAAAATGGACTGATAATATCGACAGTGCATTGTCTAAGATAAATGCATCTCTTAGAGGTGTATCAATCAGCAAATGCATACCCCCGTGCCGAGGATGATCAGCTTTAACTGTGTAATGCGGATCTCTGGTCTTGCTAGGAAATGGATCTTTTGAAACAAAATTTTAACAACAAAATACACTTCAGCTCTGGTCAGAATCTGAGCCAGGAAAGGAATGTACTCGAACCATTACGGATGGCTCCAAAAACGATGAAGGATTTGGCGCTGGCGCCTTCGTGGCTGGTGACAATAGTAGACTTCACACGTCGTTAGGTGAATTTGCGTCGGTTTTCAAAGCGGTGACCTATGCTATTTGGCCACGAACTATATTGTGAAGACCAGGTGGAAGGGGAAAAGTGTCTGTGTCTGTAGTGACAGCCAAGCGGTACTTAATGTCTTGTTCAAACCTTCAACCACTTCCAGGATAGATCAGCACTGCTAGTCCTCTCTAAATTTAATCGGAAGTCACTAAGACCACGGAATAGCTGGAAATAAGATCGGCGATGAATTTGGTAGACAAGTAATAGAGAAGACATTCTCAGGATCTAAATTTCGCCGCGGAATGTGTGCCCGACTGAAAGACAGAAGGCGACACTCTCAGGATCTGAACCTGCCCCGGGTCTACTTACCTCCTTTGTTAGGGCTTCCAACGATGGTTCTCTCGAGAACACAGCCGGAGGTGGCATGACTCTTCAGGATCAAGCGCATGCTCCGTAAATATCCATGGCGTTCTTGTCATCTCTTGGCAGACAACTTACAAGCGTACAAACACGACACTACACATTCGCCAAACATCTAAGTGCTCTTGGCCTAAGCGACGAAACCCTCAGGCATCGCTGTGCAGAAGACGACGGTACTGCTGAGCACTTCTTCTGTCACTTCTGTCACACCCACCTTTCATCGGTTCTATGCTGATATGGTGAGAGCTGATGATGTAGGCTCCCCATCGGTAGTTGTAGTGTCCAAAGCTTCCGGCAAGAAAAAAAGACACTTCAGCTACCGAAGTGCTGGGGGTTAGAGCATCGCACACTTTGCATGGATACACCACGGAGAAGGTCTGCACGAATCCAAGCGGAATCGTCTCCTTATCAAAGGCGATATGGCGATATGATTTTTAACAGAAGATACAATGAGAACATCCCAGAGTTGCAACTGGAGCCGAACAAAGCTGGTCTGCAAAAGCTGGACACCACCTTGAGAATCTATCCGCAACAGACATCATCTTCAGCGAAACAAACCCAGCGGACGACCCGACAGGAAACAATAACCTCACAACGGCAGAAGAAATTGCCGGACTTATTCAACGCAGCCCAACGAGGAAAGCAGCCGGGACTGAAAATATTTCACCACGATGTTGTAGCTGCGCTGAACAATAACGAGATCACCGTCGCCTGCCTCCTGGACGTAGAAAGGCCTTCGATACGGTCAGGATTGAGGAACTCAACTACAAGCTGAACCAGATGGGATTCCCCTCCAACCTCATCAGAATAATTTATTCCAGAAGATTCTACGTTCAAATTGAGGCCAGCAAATCAACAGAGCGGAGCACCAAGGCGGGAATTGCACATGGATCAAAGCTGGGACCGTGGTTTTTCAACATCCACTCGGCAGATCAACCACAACATCAACCGACAAAGTGCACTGCCGTCTATTTGCACATGACTAGCTGACTTATCCCACCTCGACGTCACCCCAGATAGCCGGGCGAAGCGTCAAAATCCAAACAGCGAACAAATTTGACTTCTATACCAAATGGGGTATTCGTATCAATGCTGGGAAATCGGTATTTATGTGCTTAAGGAGACCATCCAGAGGGGGATGCAGATCAACAGCCAAATGGCATAAAGATCACTAACGGTACAAAAATATCAACACACGAAAAGGTCAGGTATCACGGAAAGGTTGAAGTTCAACAGTCATACGAAACTGACCCTTAACAAGGCCAACCTAGGCTTCCATCGCATCTATCCCTTGATGAGCAAGCAAAGTGGCATAATCCAGAGGACAAAACTGCTGCTATACAAGCTGCTTATACGACCGATCTTAACGTATGGCTTCCCAATATGGCACACCCTCTCTTAGACAAGCATGACGAAACTAGGAATTTTCGAAAAAAAAGTACTGTGAATATGTACCGAACTCACCTACGATAGGGACCCTCATAGGCACCACAGCAACAATAGGATTTACGACCAAGCACACATCATCCCCCTGCAAGAGTACATGGTGACACTGTTCATAATGCAGCTAGAAATCAGGAACCTGAGAAGCACAATCCCCGGACAACGCTACCTCAACGCGTTAAATCTGCTAAACGAGCAGAACTTTCCAACGACGTCGAACAACGAGCTGCATGGATTCTACCAGACCAGCGATAGCAATCACCATTGAATCTAAGTCGGCTACCACATCACCACCTCATTCCAAAAGGACCACCATGGACACAGGGGCTTGAACCCGATGTAAGCACCAGCCATTGTAGGACATGCAAAATAAACAATAAACCGACAAACAAAAGCCCCTATTGTTGAGCCAACACCCTAACCTTTAGTTTGTAGGTCTAGTTGTAATCTCAATTGTAAAAAGAATTCCGTTCAAATAAATTTTTAGATCGCTGGACACCACTATTTATCTTGTGTCCAAAGATATCAGATCACTGGATGTAGCCAGAGATGCGACGTGTACTGCTGCATCTCTCTATTAAATTGGGAGAAGGTGGAGTCTGCACTTAACGCCATCTACCTAGGCCTGGTGCTTGAAAACGCAGGCCGGCTACCTGCCGGGTACGACGGATGATGGCACCAGGGACACATCAAACTTGAGTCTTTCACAAGCCAAAGGTCGGCTGAACTTTTCTAGACAGCCATAAATAGATTGAAAGAATTTTGGAAGGAGTCACTACTAAGGCCCAAATCTGTTGACCAGATAGGCGTCGTTGTATTACGTTCAAATCTTCTATCCATACTCGGTAAATACCGCGCAGGCATGCCTTCTTTCGTGATGTACATCTATGAAATCAGCTTGTTTCTCTTATCAATCCAACATGAAGCAGAACATTTCTCTAAATTTAAATGGAATGGAAATGAAATATTTGGTCTCCTCCTTTTTTGAATGATCTAATTTAACTCGCCAAAAAACGTATCCATCAAAACAGCTGTGTAATGATTAACATTACGTACATGTCTTACGCAAATATGCATACCTACTAGTTAATCACCTCATTGCATATTAAGAATTCCATTAGCCTCATCCCTTCCGAAAAAGTAGCATTAAGGAAAAAAAATTGCTGAAGAATGGCATAATTTTGTAGAAAGTCAAAGTTTCACGAAACTTTTTCCTTCCATCTATTTTCCTTTCTACTCATCACAACATACTCAGGAAATGCATTGAAGCGAGAGGAAATAGGATCCAAGACAAGATGGAGGGCCCGATGCAAGGACACACAAGCTAACTATGCAGTTAGGAGTGATTTTTTTTTTTCGTCTATAAAGCAACCGAACGAAAGATGATTTTTCAAAAGTTTTGCTTCCGACAACGGAAACACCAGTGTGTCAAATTCACCCTTTTTCCAAGTTGCCACCCTCAGGGTGACTTCGATTACAGCATCGTTTCTCTAAAAATTGACAGATTTAACGTCATGGGAACGATTGGAAAAAATGAAGTTTTCGTGACAATTTCGAAAAGAGTTTCATATTGCAGTGCGGTGGCGGAGTAAAGTGAAATGGTGCAGCGTTATGAACGATAACTTTCCTGGCACGTAACAGCTCACACTTGACGCCTGTTTCGGCACCTGCATTGGCATGGCAGACACTTCGTTGAAGAATGAATGTAATCTTGTGTCTAATCGTCGCTCTCACAAGTCCTTTGTTGTACTTGCCAACTCATCTCCGCATCTCATCTGACACTTAACGTTTAACTTGTGCAGCGTGAGGATGATGCTCACGAAGATAAGCATCACCACCTCTCTTCATCCTCAAGGATGTTGATGAGGGTGCAGCCCTCCTCGTTCTGATGAAACGGAGTGGCGTCATAAGTGACTCCAAAATTGAGATAATTACTTTGAAGTGTGTATGTTTTTTTTATTCGTTAATTTCTCCCCAAATAACCGACACATACACCAAGGCTGGGACGCTGAAGTCGATCCTTATGATAATGAGCATGATGTCCTCATATTTGTGTGAATTTTCTCTCGTTTCGTAATTTCGTAACTCCCACACAGTTGTGCGACGAATATGCATTTTGTAGAGACAAGAGCACGTGCTTGAATATAGAATGTATCGCTAGGTGTGTAAGAGTTTTTAACGCAAGGTTGTATGATAATTTGCAATTGCTTCCCACTTTGAGATTACTTTCTACGCGTAGCGCGATAATTGTCCCTTGAGATAAATGTCCTGGAAGATTAACACACGACTATTGAAACAGTAATATTCTGATAAGTGAGTCAAAACAATGAAGCACTTGTTTATTTCAGCGGTAAATATTCACTTTGCACGCATCGATGCTGTAATAGTCGAAAATTATGTCTCAATCAACTAAAATAATTAGATTTAAGTCTTATTATATTTATTGCTCAGCCGTGTGTTCTGGATGAACGCAAGTATCGATTTACGCAACGGAAAATAACGTCCAACTTGACCAAGCGATTTCGTAGGAAATATAAGGCAGGTCTAACTTGTAGATAAACGACTGCAAGGCACAGTTGGTTAAGTGCCTGCCCTTGGTTAGTGGGGTCCCCGGTTCGAATCCCAGTGAAAGCGAAGTTAATAGGCTTTTCTCTCTGGGTTTCAAAGCTGGTCCAGTTACCACTATCACTGGAATGGTCGATCAGTGGTAATAGTCTGACTGTGTGTATCACAATGGACCAATGTCGTCTAAGTGTGCTGATCAATTCACAAGCAGCCCTCTTCTCTGCCTTACCGTCATGTAAATACAATTTAATCGTCAGATTCCCAGTGAATTTGTAGTTCTGAATACCAACCAAGGGCATAAAATTCAGGCAGCAAAGTTCTAGTGTTTAACTTACAAATTTAAAAATAATGAAAACATGGATTGACTCAATTCACGTTATCATTATTTCATAATCAACTTCTCATAGCAGTTCGTTGTCCAAAACTGTCCCAAATTACCTCGAACCACACAAACTGCTAAATGGATTGCATCCAGAGCTGCCATTCAGTTTGACTTTAAAGCGTCGTTACAATTATTTTTTAATTAAAATGAGCACAGGTACATTTTGGCTAATTCGCCCTTTTCCAATTCCATTGATTTTGTGATTTAATGTGACGAGAATAATAAATTCAGCAATTTTTTTTGTTTTAAGGTCTGTTCGAAAGAACGTTACCTTCATGTTTTGCGATATGTCCGTTAGTCTGTTGGTCGACATCAAATTTTGAAATAAGGACTTCAGGTCTCGGTTAAGTGGACGGCCTCGAGCCACTTAGGTCCTCCTTGGAGGTATAATCTCTACACTATCCAATTACATGTGCGCCTCGTCTACTTACTTCATTATCAGGCCGACGACTCTTGGAGGGTCTGAGCCTGAGCAATTGCTACCTTCCATCGTTGACGGTCCTGGGCACGCTGCTTCCAGTCATCAAGACCAAGCTGACTTGCATCCGCGATTACTTGGTCTTTCCTTCTCGAACGAGGACGCTCGTATTCGAAGACCCTCTTAGCTGGAGCGTTGGTGTCCATTCGCTCGATGTGGCCGAGCCAGTACGGTCGACGGATTTTTGCCTTCCGAACTAGATCCACATCCTGGTACAGCTCGTAGTGTTCGCGGTTGTGTCCTCTCCTCCATTCACCTTCCTCGCAGACCAACCCAGCATTTTTGGAGGTCCCTACAATCAGCTCTGCAGTTTTGCTTAGCGTTCAGCTTTCGGCTCCACAGAGCAGGACTGGCAGTTTGTAGAGCATGATTTTGGTCCCTCGAGTCAGGAGTTTTGAGCCCAGTTGTTTCTACAAACTGAAGTAGCACCGGTTGCCAAGGGCGAGTCTAAGTCGGACCTTCATTGTGATGTCGTTTGTGGAGTTCACGTTTTCCCCGAGGTAGACAAACTCCTTTAATAACTCGAAATTGTAGCTGTCGATCGAGATGTTTTGTCCAAGGTGGTGTGGGACGGAACGTTTTTTTGGTCGACAGCAGATATTTGGTTCTGTCTTCATTGACTTTAAAACCAGTTCGTTTCGCCTGTTCTTCAATCGCCGTCAAAGCCCCCAGTACGGCACGTTGGGAACGCGCGACGATGTGGATATCATCTGCGTAACCCGATAGTTGAACGGACTTGTAGATCTTCTCCAGTACCAGATTGAAGCAATCACACGACAGTGCATCTCCTTGCCAAAATCCGGTGCAGGTTTCCAACGGCTCGGAAATCCTTGAGCAGAACTGCACGGTGCATCGCGTGTGTGTTAGCGTGGTGCGACACAACCGGATCATTTTTTCCCGGGATCCCGAATTCGGCCAAATATTCTACCAGTGTTCTATGTCTTAACTGGCAGAGACTGGGGCAATGGCAAAGGTTCTGAGAAGTGGCCTCATTTTACTCTTCGTCTGCGCTCTCGGCGAAAATTTATTTAAAAGGAGACTTCAGGAAAAATTCTTAGATTTAGTTTCCTGAAGCCATTAGTTGCGCACTTAAAACAGGAAACGTATGAGCACCTCACCACAATATCGATTGTTATTGGGGAGCTAATCTGAAATTTGCAATTCTCAATTCTGCTTTACCTTTTATTGGAAGTTTTAGGCTTGAGGTGAGCAATGCGCGTGAGATTCGACCGAATCTCTTCGCTGTGTATGTCCACCTATTCCGGTACAAACCACCTGTCTTGACGCTGAGTGAAACACAGGTAGGTGAGAATACCGAATTATCGAAACTGAACCTGCGTGGATATAGCTTGGTGCCGTTTTTCTTTTTACACCTCAGTTTCGCCATCTACGTGCGAAGTGATGTAGCCTACCAACTTCAACCACAATACAGCCTCTGTTTAAATCCAGAATTTAATTTTCGGTGGCCAAAACTCAGTGTCCGTAAGCATTTAATCCACTGATGCTTTATTTACATAGAAGTCCAAGCCTGGATAGAAAATTCAGGTATGTCGGAGTCCTTGCTAAGGTAAACAATCCGACCCAGCTAGTAAATGAGCCCATACGAATACCTGATATTGCAGATCATTCCGTTAACAAACCGGACCTGTTACTCACCTCTCATCCTGACAAATATTCTGCTGACATACTGTCACCTGTAGACTCGTCTGGCCATTATGTCGTATCAGCTAATTTCCCGGTATCACCACACACAGTTAGAGAACAAATTCCTAAAAGAACAGTATGGCTGTACGAGAAAGCCGATTGGAGCGGACTAAACAACTTCTTTAGGCATTTTATTGGGTACATAACTTAATTGGTGCAGTTTTTTTTTCAAAACCTTCACATTTATTTAAGAAAAACATGTGGAATAGTATTATTCAAAGTATTGTCCATCTGGAGCCATGACTTTTTCCCATCTTTCTGGCAATTTGTGGATTCCATCCCAAAAGAACTGCGCCGGCTTGGCAGCCAAGAATGAATCAAGCCAATTTTTGATATTCTGCTCTGATGTGAACCGTATTTCTCTGAGGGCGTTCTGCATCGACCGGAACAAATGGTAGTCAGAAGGGGCAAGGTCTGGGCTGTAAGGCGTGTGGGGTAAAACTTCACTGTCAAACATCTTCAGTTTGGTCTATAATTTAACCATGAATCGTCTAACAAACGAACAACGCTTGCAAATTATTGAATTTTATTTTCAAAATGAGTGCTCTGTTAAGACAGTCCGTCGCGCGCTTCTTCGATTTTATGGTCAGTTTAATCGAAGCTCATTTTTGGCTCAATGGGTACGTAAATAAGAAGAATTGTCGATTTTGGAGTGAATATCAGCCAGAAGCATTGCAAGAGCTACCAATGCATCCAGAAAAAGTCACAGTGTGGTGCGGTTTATGGGTGGCATCATTGGCCTGTACTTCTTCAAAGATGATGTGAATCGTAACGTAACTGTGAATGGTGAGCGCTACCGTGAGATGATATCCAACTTTTTTTTTGCCCAAAATGCAAAAGCTTGACTTGCATGACATGTGGTTTCCACAAGACGGTGCCACATGCCACACAGCACGCGCAACAATGAACTTATTGAAAGGCGAGTTCGGTGACATTTTATTTCACGTTCGGGACGCCTAGATCGTACGATTTAATACCTTTAGACTATTTTTTGTGGGGCTATGTTAAAGCTCATGTCTATACAGACAAGTCCGCTTCAAATGAGGCATTGGAAGACAACATTGAAGCATTTATTCGTGAGATACCGGCCGAAATGTTGGAAAGAGTATGCCAAAATTGGGATGGACCATTTGAGACGCAGTCAAGGTCAACATTTGCATGAAATAATCTTCAAACATTAAATTATATGGATCGTACTATCGATTCAAATAAAGATTTCATGAATTTTTCTGAATTTTATGTGTTTTTTTGTTTTGAAAAACTTTCCTATAGCTTCTAAAAAATCACACTTTATAAGAACCGGTGCTGAAACTGGATGGCATGTCAATTCGTCGTAGCTGTTCATCGGTAGCTGTCGATCACTAGTGGCTCATCTCAGGAGGGACTCCCGGTTTTAAAATCTAATTACTTTTTTGTGTAAATTCTTAATAAAAATATTATAAGTATATAAATTGTTTCTTTCTGTTGGAGTCATCAATTCAATCAATGTTTGAGTACTACAACGAGTTCCTGCTTCTCTGGGCCGAGGGCATCATCTGCCAGTTGCCCCACCAAGTGTGGGACATCCTGTAATCACATGCACATTTGCTAGCACTTACCACTTTATCAACTACCAAGAAATTTATTCAATTTGCTTAAACCGTACAATTACTAAATGTTAAGGGTCGGAACTCCACTTGCAACCTCATAAGTGTTTCGCCATTCCACCACTGCGATTACCACTTTCACAATTCAACTCCTCCCTTAACGAACCAGCTTACTCATATTTCAAAACCAATTTAACATGCAAACCAAGTGAAGATGGATGAGTGCAATCAAGATATTATTGCACAAAGCAACAAGATACCACAAAAGAGACGTCCCCTTACCAAAGTTCGCCCGCTAGCATATGAGCACGTTAAAACCCCATCATGTGAATCCACTTAAATTCTATTGGCATACAAATTGTTGGCATTTACCCTGCAAGCCATCATCCCTTACCGAAGTTCCCATTTGGATTGTCTAAAAATCATTACGCACTTAAAAGCATTTAATTTCTGTAGAGATAAGGAAAGGAGGATGCATTTGCATACTGAATGTAATATGCCAACAAATTTGGTAATAAATGGGCATAGGCACTTGAATGGGATAAAGAGGCTTTGAAAACTAAACCTTTTGACCTCCCACATAGTGTCTTAGTATGCAAAACCCTAAACGTCCCTGCGTGTTAAAGTCACGTAAGTAAATAATTACAAACGCACGCTTCTCTGCACCAATCCACTTAAGCAGCCTGCAAGCATTTGAGCTCTGCACTCTGCCCTGTACATAAGTGTAACGCACGATACGATGCTACGGAGTACCAAGCCATCAAGCATCCATTCTATGGTGAGACCAGACCATCAACAAGGAATCTTCTTTCAATTGAATCACATTATTGAGCTGACTTTTGCAAATCAAATCCTCTTCTATGGAGGATCCAATCCAGAGTCCAGAGATCTGCTTACACGGCTCTTAGCTTTGTAACGCACACCAAACAGTTGCTTTATTGAAAGATTGTAACGATGATAGCACACTTGACACCAGCCTTGTCCTATACCTTAAAACGCAGGCACCAAAACAACGCGTCCATGGATGCTGTTTGCTGCGAGAAGTACTTACATTGGGTTGGCCAAAGGAGTAGCAAATGAATTAAATACGAGTACGAATGCTGTTTGCAATAAACCTGTAAAGCGGTTGCATCATTACAATCCGCCTGCTCCCAAACGACATCCAACCATAGGAGGAGCGGAAACAGTTTGGCAAGTTCTTGTTAGACGGTGGAAAGTGTTTACCAAGGACAAATTTAACAAAATTCAAATTCGAAGGTTGTGGCTTGAGAGGATGTTACGTGAGAAGGATTTGCCTTAATGCCAACGACAATGAAAATCACCTACAGCACACATCACCAGACACAATTCAAACGAACGCACCATCGGGAGAAGGCACTAACAGGAAATTTAATTTGCGCACTTGAGTCTCGGAATGGGTGAGCGTGAGAGTAGGTTTCCTGAGTGGTGGTGCAACCAGAGCAGGATGTTTCCGTAAGCCCACGATTCTGCAATAAATTGAAATTGGAGATTGTTGCTGGCGTTTGCTGTTTTTGTTGTGGTGATGGTGCATTGAGAAGGTGAGAACTTAATTTGTTGATGGGTAAATATTTCATTGTAGATACAAGGATAAAGATTTGCGTGATAGGTGTGTCTGTGGTCAACACTAAGAGAACTATCGTCCTTTGACAGTTGATACATTTGGCTGTCGATGGGGGCTGTCTATGCACAGAGGAAATGTGGATACATAAAAATATCAATAAATCATTGTTATATTGCAGAGTCGATGCCAGCACAGCAACAGCTAAAATCTGAAGAATCTCTTGCGTAGCATGAATAATCCATGTTTATTGTGTATTGATCATCAAATCACAAGGCGCTTCAATGAATGCCACTGCTTAGAAAAGGAAACCTTTACGATTTAGGTGTGTCCCTCCGTGGGTCTGTTTCTCTGTCAGGGATTTTATAGCTACGACATTAAGGAAGCGATCGACATGAACTTTTGGGGTCAGAAACTGCAACATGACCCACCGGTGGGAGGAAATATGACCTTTCTTCTTAATGAAACAGTGATCAACAACAAGACTACACTTGGAGCGGCTTTTTTTTTATATGCACTTGGGCCGTCCATGATATTAATTGGGGCTTGCTTCTTTGTGTCATATACTAAGGGGATCTGAGTTTTGATATTTTGTGGAGCTCCATTGGATGATATACGTGTCAACGATGGGTACCTTCAAGTAAAGAAGAGTTTTTATTTCTAATTTCCAGGTGTTCAAATATTTCGCTTCGAAATGAATATATGTTACGATAAAGGCTTTTGAAACGGTTGATAGTGAGATACTTATTCGAAAGATGTATAAATATGGAACCAGAGCAAAGATGCTTAATTGGTTTAAATCATACCTCCAAGGCAAAAAACACAAAATCAATGTAAATGGAGCAACATCAACAGTCACCTTGACGCAAGTTAACGTCAATTGACGTTAACTTTGGGGTCCCTCACGGCCCTTTACTGGGTGTTCTGCTTTTTATCGAAATGATTATAACTCACTCTAAGTTGATGTTATTTGCAGGTGATGCTCTATTGTACACGTCATGTCCATAAGCTGAAGAAGAAATCTTAAAAACTAATGAGGAACTTGGAAAAATACATAAATGGGTCGAATGAATTCAAATATCATACAAGTAAAACGAAAGCAATAATACAGACTGTCTAATACAAATACATAATGAGGCAGAAAGTTAATGAGATAAAATATTACGGAACTCTTAAAGACAATAAACTAAGTTTTGATTCTCACATGGATGCGGTATTGAATCAAACATTACCGATTTTAAAAACCAAACTATAATTTTTGCAAAACCAAAATTCAGTTATTAAGGGTATTGTTAAACTTCGCAATGTGCTTCTTTGCTTGAGCAAGGAGAAGAGTACCAAGCGAAGGGGCGAAACGAAAGGCCGGTTACTTTTTGTTTAATTATTATACATTTTTTTTTCTTTAACTTCTGCTGAAGGCTCACCCTATGACGGCTACTCTGCACAAAAAAAAAAGAAATGAATGCATTTCTACATATTTCGGTGTACCCCAAGGGTCTGTACTTGCTCCCATTCTTTATAATTTATTTACATCTGATAAACCAAAGCTGCCACATTGTGAAATTGCTGATATTGCAGTACTATCTTCGCATCTGTTCGGTCTCAATATTCAGACGAATTTAAGAAATTCACTTGAAGTACTGCAATCCTATCTTCCTAAGTGGAAAATTAAACTTAAAACCGGACAAATTAAAGCCATTGTTTTCACAAGCAAAAAAGCTTTCTCCTGGCAAATCAGTGAAATATTAATGGTCACTTAATAGAATGGAGACGAACTGTAAAGTACCTGGGCAAATTTTGGACTACAAACTGACTTTCGATAAACGAGATTAGAAAAACTAATATACCCAATATTGCCAAAGCATCTGTGCTCGGGTTAATGGTGCTAAATCAACACCTTTCACCGTGGGCGTTCGACTTCGCCAAGGGTGCCTTTTCATTGTATATATGGACTGAATGTCGCAGCGCAGCCGAGGCAAGGAATGCTTCACATTGGGAGACTGGAGGGTAAGTCATATTCTTTAGCAGAGACCTAGTTATCCTCACATCTTCCCAGACGGAACTCCAGCGTGCACTCCATAGGTTTGTGGCCGTATGCGTTGATGCTGGAATGAAGTGGACAAATCGGAGGTTATGTTCATCTCCAGAACGCCTGTTCAATGTGATCTACTCGTTAGTGGAGTCCCATTGAAGCAGGTGGAGAAGTTTCATTATCTCGGGGTCTTTTTCTCGAGTGATGGAAGGAGTAATGCTGAGCTTTCCTGTAGGATTGGTCAAGCTGGGTCAACTTTGAAACAGCTTGGTATATCTGCAATCAGGAAGACCGAGCTTGGTGTCAAACCCAAGTTTGCGGTTCTCAAGTCAGTATTTGTTCCAACTCACACCTATGGTCATGAAATTTGGGTTATGACCGAAAGACTAAGATCGCGAATACAAGCTGCTTAGATGAGATTTCTCCGTGCTGTTGTGGGAATTACTCGACGGGATAGGGTGAGAAACAGGGCAGTGCGAGAGGAACTCAACATTGAGGAGCTGCTTCTTCGAACGGAGAGTTGGTTTGGTCATGTGGCACGAATGAACCTTCATCACAAGTTCCGAGGCGGGCGTTGAGGCGGTTCCATCAGGTAGGCGACCGCCAAGCGGTCGAGGACGAGGTGGTTGAACCAAAAACTCGCCTGGTTACGCTTGGGTATAATTCCTGATGAGTTAGAGTCGATGGCGGAGGATCGAGTTGCCTCGAGATCTCTCGTGGCGGGTCAGAAGATGATGCTGATGATGACATTTGCATACATATTTTGGCAATAGGAAGTAGGCAGTTGTTAATAGGCAGTCCGTATTTTCGAAAGAAAATGAGATCATTATTCATAAGACGATTTTTCAATCAATTTTTTATCATAAAAAACGTCAAATTACCCGAAATAAAATGTTGAAAATGATTCTGAATCTCCCTTGGTATCACTCTACATATGATGTACATGACAGAGCTAATGTTGAACTGATCTCCTCCAGGATATGTACGCTTAATAATACTTTCAAGCTAAGATGCAATATTTCTGATCATCCACTAACCTTGTATACTTGTTTGTTTATCTTACATATTTATTTACTTATTTATTTATATATATACTAAGTATATAAGTGCGGTTTTATTTTCAAAATTTGAACATTCATTTAAGAAAAACTTGTACAATAGTATTATTCAAAGTATTGTCCATCTGGAGCCATGACTTTTTCCCATCTTTCTGGCAATTTGTGGATTCCATCCCAAAAGAACTGCGCCGGCTTGGCAGCCAAGAATGAATCAAGCCAATTTTTGATATTCTGCTCTGATGTGAACCGTATTTCTCTGAGGGCGTTCTGCATCGACCGGAACAAATGGTAGTCAGAAGGGGCAAGGTCTGGGCTGTAAGGCGTGTGGGGTAAAACTTCCCATCCACTGTTTTCCAAATAGTTCTAAACCGGAATAGCAACGCGAGGCCGAGCGTTGTCATGATGGAAAATTATTGCCTCGTGTCTGGTCGCATATTCCGGGCGTTTTTCGACTACTGCTCTCTTCAAACGGATTAATTGTGTTCGGTAGCGTTGTCCATTGATGGTTTAACCCGGTTTTAGCAGCTCATAATACAACACACCCTTCTGATCCCACCAGATACAGAGCATTACCTTCGCGCCATGGATATTCGGCTTTGTCGTTGATTTGGCAAAATCGTGGAACGTTCGCTCTGCTAACGCGTCAACATGCGTATAAATTTCATAAACTTACACCAAAATACGATGACTAGTGAAATACGACTTGAGTGAAAAAAAAATTATTGTTGTTTACGCTTCAAATGAATGACATGTGCTGAAATGACCTACAATGACAGTAGCTTTCCCACACAAGTTCCAATGTTAAAATGTCTTAACTTATAAAAAATATCAAATAACCATCTAGTTCAAAGACAGAAATATATCATATCTCTAAAAATGTAATTTTTAGATATAGCAACCACAGTAATTCACTCACTCGGTGTACATTACGCGGCCTCAGGCAGGTGTGCCTTCGCGCCTTTCATAGTTATTGCACTGACCTGTCTCAAAGGCGATATATCAGTGTATCGTATCCAAAGAAATGCGTAATAGGGGTAATCTCGTGAGCACAACACTCTCACATCTTAACGTAAAAACATCCAAATGGCAATTTTTAGGCTATACACTGTGAATAAATAAATAAATAAGCTAAGATCGTGCAGGGCCTTCTTAACCTTCCTAGAGCCTTAGGTCCCTAAACTTCACGGAATATGCTCTCGCCCCATTCTTATGTAGATTTCGAGGGAGCCTTCGACAATGTAGAGACCGAGGCAATTATGATTGCACTTGAAAACGCCAAAGTTGAGCAATCGGTTACATCAGTAAAAGTAAATCTGCTCAGCAGAAGAAACATTGATGCAACCTTAGGCGACTCGACTATCAAGGTCATAGCCTCAAGGTGCACCCCTCAAACTGGGACTATCTCTTCCCTTCAGTGCGTGTTAGCCATCAATGAACTTTTTGAAAATCTCAGGTTTACGCTGATTACGTTGCAATCATCATAATTGCCTGTGGTAAATTTCTCCCGAACCTTAGTGGGCAAAATCTTGCCAACAAAAAGTTCATTCCGCCTTTTGACCTTCCATCAATTGAGGGTCCAGCTCAGCGAAATACCTTGATCTACTTCTAGACATGAAGCTAGACTGAAGACTTAACGAAAAAAGACTCGGCCTGTGCCCTATATCTGTGTAATAGGATATTCGGCAATCAAATTCGGCCCAGACCCCAGAACAATACTGTGGATCTACACATCGATTATCAGGCAGTGTAGTTTGGTGGCAGGCGTGCACACCTAGGTGTGACTGCAGCGGTCCCCACTACCAGAATACGCGCACACTCGAAATTCAACAGTGAATGAAAGCAATCATTTGAATCACAGTCCAGAGAAATTATTCTGATTCACCTTAAGGACTGCCATCAACCACTGAGCCGCAACACAAAGCAGGAAACAGGAAGAAACAAAAGCAAAGTAAATTATAATCCACCTTGACATTTATATTCCAAGAAGTGCATCACTTATTCAAGTGTGTACATATGTACTCACAAACTATAGCAACTCAAGTTAAAACTGGAAGCAGTGTAATATTCATGAGCCACTGATTTATTGCCTACACTTCAAAGCAATTTTAAAGCACTTTAAGAACATCTTAAATTGCATCACACTTTCGAAGTGAATGCACTGCACCAGGGAATCTCCCCAACCATAACCTCAACCTACACCTCCTAAAAGCCACTAGACCGCACATTGTCATAGTAACACACATGCACACTGCCAAAAAAAAAAGTATAATCAACGGAAAAACTGAAAGCCACTCACAAACAATTCACCGGAAAAAAGAGTAAAGAAATTCCTTCGCAAGGAGCCCACTTCTCCCCATCAACAGCTTTCCAACCCACTCCGACTAAAGCGCCGTTAACACACATCAAGAGAACATCATCAGCTTTAGCCTTTCGTAGCGCTGAAGAACAAGACGAAGGGGCGAAGCAAGGCGCGCATAAATTATGGCTTCATTAAAAATTTTGTAACATTGTGGTTTGGTAATTACAAGAGGAATAAATTGTTACATTGCCTTCATACGCCCGCGCACCCACACAGTTCCATCTACACATCCGCATCCTGTGATTTCTTGAATAATACTTCGTTCAAAAGTTCAACTCGTCAGATAGCAAACCTCTTGCCTCTCTTGCCGAGCACACGCCTCTCTTCATTCAGGTATGTGCGCATAAAACGATGACATGAACTAATGTAGACGTCTCGTCCTTGAGCGAATGTGTTAAGGGGGAGCTAAGGGTTGATTGTCACATGTGTGTTAAGTATGTGCGTAGAAACATGGAAATTCTGTGCGAGACCGCAATAACAAGGACGAACGTAGTATAAGAATCCTTAAAATGGGTACTTTGCTTACCCTTCACAGTCAATACAAGTCGCCCTGCTTTTTGTCAATTTTCAAAATTATGAAATAACATTTTACTGGAGTTGGCGGCTTGTGGGGATGAAAGTGCCTTCTTGTGACGAAAGTAGGGAGGTGGGAATGGAGAAATTAGTTCAATTTCAACTCGGCTTCAACACTCTGCGTCAGTGTTGTCTAGGAGGCGCAAAGATCCACTCGCGTACAAAAGTTTCACTTCCTTGTGTGTGCGTCCTTTTGCCGTGCATTAATACAGTATGGTCCACAGGAAAGGAATGGTTTTGAAATGGATGAACAAAAATGCGTTGACTTGAAAAATAAGATCTCGTTTGGTTCTATTAGTTCTTCGAGACTCTTTGGACAAACGCATACCCACCGTGATTCAGCATCTTTTGGATTCTTCGCAAATGTAATCCCATTGTGATACAGCGTGTGATGCCATTGAACAGATTAACTTGATCAGCAGACAAATCGAATCGGTTCAATAACTATTCTGATGTCAGTCAGACTCAGTGATGGGCACCAGTTTATTAAATATACTGCATAAGTCCGCAGGTAATGGTGTCCACTAAGACATTCATTTGCCCTCCAATTGAGCTCGGGGCAAATGAGAAACCTTTTTTCATAATTTCGGACATTTTGAGGAGACCGAAGACGAACTTTACGGGCTGAATTGTTTTAATGGCCTCGATCTTGTCGAACGAATTAGAGTCTCTGTTCTCAGATGACTAGGTCATAAGGAACGAACTTACGCTTTGGTTCCAATTCCACGACTCTATACGGAAAGCTGGAAAATGTCTCAATGAGCAGAACTTATGAAATTGGAAACATGCTGACTGAACAGCAGTCTAGGATTATGGCCTTCTCTTGCGAGACGATCACACGGCCTGATCCGAATGAATAAGCCGAGTCCCAGAATACTAATCGGTGTCAACACTACGCACTCTGTTTTGGAACCCACGCCTCAAGATTGGGACTGCCCTACAAACACTTTCAGCAAAGGAGACGGTACTACTTCCTAAACAACCTGGCCGAAGTAAGCAGCATTGGTGTCGGCCATCTTCACAGCTTTATCAAAACCATCAACAGCTTTGCCAAAAAGTGTCGACTACATTCATGTGCTACTACAATGGGCGTACTCTGGCCTAAGTGTGATTGCTGGTGACTCTGCTGGACGAAGTAGTGCCAGTAGAACAAGTAAAAGCAAATATAAATCTTAAAAAAATTATTGACAAATACCAGTACAGGCCCATTGTGCTACCACGCGGATCTATAGCACCCACTCCGCAAGCCAGGTAGTTCCTTTAATAAAGCAAAGAAGGTGACTTACTACTTAGCATAAAGGCCCCCAGACATGCCTGAGATATAGCTGAACTGCATTCCATCACCATAACAAGCTTCCTTCTCCTCTCGAACCAGGAGGCTCTGAATCTAAACCCCTCTTAGCCGGATCATTGCTGTCCGAATGATTTATGTGGCCAAGTGTAATCTACGGAGTTTTGTCCACCAGGCTGCATCTACTTTATGGTACAGCTCTTAGAGTTCGCGATTGTGTCTTTTTGTCTATTTTGTTTCTTCGCAGATGCAAAACGCAGAATTTGTCTGTCGAAGTCATCACGAATTAGCTCCGCTGTTTTGCCTATCCCCTCGTTTTCGACTTCAGTTTTGTAGAGCATGATGTTGGTCCTTGTGGTATTTTGTTGAACAAACACTATCACTTTTGCATTCACATTCTTGCTGGAATGCTGCAAATTAAGACAACGGGAGGCTTGGCATATGCCAAAGCTAATTTTTTAACTCCCAGTAGCCTATTTTGAACCCTAACCGCAAATCAAAGAATACAATCTGTGATAAAAAAGAAGGAAAATTCTAGAACTTGCAGATGCTTACTGCTGCCACGTACTGAATGGTAGCGAGCTTACATTTATGGCCATATTCTGGCACATCTGTGTGATGTGTCACAACTGCCAACCACACGAGGGTTTTTGTGAGGTACAGGGTGGCACACGAATCGTGCTACATAAACAGAACGCAATTTTTCAGTCTGAGTAATCGGTTTATTTTTTTTTTTATTTGGCAGGTTGGCTATTTAAATTTATTAACATGAATGCTTTCAATACCGAATAGACAATTTGGATAGTGCAGCGGTACCATGCTTTGCAGTCCTTCATTTCCGTCCAAAGGGAATATAGGCGGGAGTTTGGCGGCACCCCCCGAGTAGATGGACCATTATGAAGCTGTTTGCCGAATCTGGAAGCATCGAACAAAGACCGTGCCATCGAGACGCAATGTTTGGGTCCACTTCAAAATCGCGGCTATAACGTACTCCATTCAGACAAAGCCAAGCGTTTCGACTCGGAACTTATCGGCGCAAATTGGAGTTAGCAGACGGTCATTACAACGGATAATTCATGATGACTTAAACTTGTTTCCGTACAACAGTATTTGGTTACAGCAAGATGGAGCAACTGCGCACATAGCCAGACCGGTTATGGCGGAGCTCCAACGAAAATTCCCAAGCAAGATAATTTCCAGAAACTCCACTTTCCGCTGGCCCCCAAGGTCGCCTGACCTGATTGCACCAGACTTTTTTTATGGGGTCTTGTCAAGCAAGGGGTGTATAAAACAAAACCCAGAAATTTGACTGAATCGAAGCAATCCATTACAACAATAATTGAGACTATGTTTCATCACATTCGTCCGAATTCCGAATATTAATTATTTTGCTGCATATTTTTCTTCTCCCTCATTGAGAGGACAATACGAAAAAAGAGCGAGCACTTTTTGACATGAAATCAAATTCACCACACCATGGTGTGTTTTTTCTTGTGAGCTTTTTGCCAGAATGCCAAATTGCTCAACTTTACAAGCAAGACAGCACAGACAATTGTGTGTTGTGATCACATCACAACCAGAATGGGGGTATAATCTAATTCCGAAACTACACTGGGTTGAAAGAACCAAGAGCTGTGTGGCCAAGTCATTAGCAAAATAGTTCAGCAAGCTTCAGCAATCCAAACACAAATGAAAAAATAAATTCATTTTAATTTCCTTATTTTAGGAATGAATTATGTTCACTGAAATAATTCCACAAATCCACTATATCCACGTTGGTGCACACAGGAATGAATTTCGTGGATCAATTCTCCTTCTTCTGCTCTGTTCAGCTGTTAAGCCATAGGCTGCAAATGGGACGAGTCATCCATTGGATCTTCAGCTCAATTGACAGACCGACACTTCTGCATGGAGCTTCAGTTTGGTGGACATCGATAAGCACAGCTGTTAACTACACGCTACTCAAACGGGTGCAAAGACTGGCCTGCATGTGTATCACCGAGGCCCTAAAGAGCATTCCGGCGGATGCACTCAATGTACTCCTCCATCCAATATACTCCACCACTGGAAACCTTCAGTAAGCAGTTGGCAGCCAGCACAGGCCTGAGACTCAAAACGCTCCGATTGTGGTCCGAACTCTCCTTCGGCCACTCAGCCATTCTAAACGAATTCAACTTTCTCCCCAACGACACCGACCGAATGAAATTCTCCACCAGCATCCCCTCCAGACTGGACTGGATACCTGACAATCAGACGCTGGCTGATCCCCTGCGCATCTTCACTGATGGGTCGAAGACAGACGAGGGTGTAGCTGATGGGTCGTCTATTCTCAAGACCTTAACATAGCTATCTCTCTGAAGCTCCCTGATCACTGTAGCGTATTCCAGTCAGAAACCATTGCGATAAGGAGGCGCTGGCCTGGCTCAAGAACAACGTAATATTCAAAAAAGATATCACCATCTGCTCGGACAGTCAGGCCGCAATCAAGTCCCTGGACAATGTCATGTTTAATTCAAAAACATCCTTTCATTGCAGGGTGTATCTTATAGAGATGGCTGAGCATTAGAGAGAGAGAGAACATGCACCTCATGTGGGTGCCGGGACATTGTGACATACCGGGCAACTGCAAAGCCGACGAAGTCGCTAGGCGTGGCACATACTCCACCCAAACAATAGGAGGTGTTCCACCTTCCATGCCAATCGCTACAGCCTACCATCTACTAAAAATACACATAATCAACATCACTAATCGTAAATGGCTGGAAGGCACCACTTGTCTTAAAACGAAAGAAATATGGTCATCGCTTAATATCAAACGATCACTCAATCTGCTTACTCAGCAGATCTTCCCTCAGGACGCTCACCGGCGTCCTAACGTATGTTGGGGGTCCCCTATACTGACTTATGTAGAAGCTGCATGGATGAAGAGGTGGTGGAAACCACAGATCACCTACTCTGCTCGTGTAGCGCGCTGGCAGGTCGTAGATACTTCCACTTGGGGGCCTACTACTTCAACAACCTCAATGAGCTAAAAAGCGTCAGTATAAGCCAGCGAAATCGCTTTGCCACAAACACCAACTGGTTTTAATTGTTAGTGGGAATCAATCCGCGTGGTATCACAATGGGCCTACTTTGGCCGAAGTGTGACTGCCCTCTGCGGCCAGCCACTATAATCTAACCTAACCTATGACTCCTACCAAGAAAGCATCATGATTTAGATCCAATCAGGGGTTTTTGACCGGTCAGCTGGATCAGCTGTTATGCGATTCTACTGCTGATGCAGGTCAACGTCCTTTATTCCACGCGGAGTGGGTGGTGCCCATAATCGGCAGAAAATCCTCAATGAGTACAAGCAACAAAGCAGAATGCACAAAAATGATAATGTTTGTTTGCAGTTGTGCACACATACGCTACTACCACTTTGAATTGCTGAGTGCAAACGTCTCATAAAGCCGACCGAGCAACATATGATGTTTCCAGTTCTGTTCTCTCACATTAGCACCCCACCAGCTTCATTGTTGTTGTTGTGTAAATGAACTTGAGCGACTGAAATTTCTAAATAAATTTGACATTTGACCAAGTACTTGACATTAATGCCCATACCTTAACGGTGAGTCCGCGCGGTCGGTCTTTGACAAACAGTAGACGCTCGATATAGTGAACAATCGAATATAGTGAACACACAAAATATTTACACAGGCTGTTCTAAATAGCGAACAAATAAATCTTCGTATAGTGAAAACGAAAAACTTTTTTTTGCGTTTTCGTTGAACCTTTAGCTTACTCTTCTAAAACCCACTGGTATCGCCCAGCGAAAAAACTGCACAAGAAAAACACAGGATCCTATTATTAGCGTGTGCTAATGCCACAGGCCATAAAACGAAAACTCTTGTTATGGGCAAAGCACAGAAACCTCATTCCTTTAAAAGTGTGTCCTCGCTGGATGACTTTCCATTTATTCCACTTTGTATTGAATGCTAGAGAATTTTTTTTTAGACTGATTTTGTGAAGCTATTTAGGGAGTATCAATAAAAGCCGCTGCTTTTAACTTGGCAACAGCATAAATGAAATTAAAAGCTTCAGTCATGAAAAAACGTCCTTTCGCTTGCAGAAGACCCGAAGGGCGATCTAGAAAGAAGATGGAATACCTCCCAATATTTTTCGCATTGAATTCTAACTCAGTGGAAACGGAATAAGTTATGAACCTTCTGAACCTTCTCCATATAACAGGTCTAGCACAAACGGCAGTCGATCTAAACGATTGGATGGAAGATCAGCTCAGGTTTTGAAGAAGACAAAACTAAGGCGAAGGCGAACAACAACCGGAGGTAGAT
This sequence comes from Eristalis tenax, assembly GCA_905231855.2. Classification (NCBI taxonomy): domain Eukaryota; kingdom Metazoa; phylum Arthropoda; class Insecta; order Diptera; family Syrphidae; genus Eristalis; species Eristalis tenax. Next base: position 33,298,002 of record HG993125.1, on the reverse strand, counting down.
CATCTGATTTTTTCAGAGTCTTCTAGAGATGCTATCCAACTAACAATAAAGTGGAACACACTGATGTTTTAAAAGTTTACAAATAAATACCATATTAATTGACATAAGTTCAAAGAAAAGGAAAACGAAACTGACTAACTATTTAGGCACAGTTTAAATTGGTTGTAGTTTTGTTTCTTAAGTCCAGGAAATGTATTATTTTTGATGGGTTTCTTTTTTATGGATGAGTGGTCTGTGCTGAAAATAACATATTCGGTTTTATAAAAATTATCTTGTTTTTTAGTAATTGTAAAGAAAAATTTCTTTGTTTTTTTATTTATTAAAATATATTATTACATAAATTTGTTGATTGAATGTACGTAAAAGCATACACATTTTGATGCAATTTGCCGTAAGAGGTCTCAGCTCGTTATAGTGAACAGGCCTGGTTTTTATAGGTTCACCATATCGCGAGTCTACTGTCATTAGTAGATTACACGTGAATCATTTGGGTAAGCCGGAATGGGGCGGTAGTTTACAGACCGTAATACCGTAATCCCGAGCACAAAATTCTAGGTAGAGCTACTCTTTTCTCGGTCGGGATTTTTGACATTTGTGAAATATTTTGTTTGTGCATTTAATTAATCTCTTCTATCAATTTTATGTCTATAACGTCGTGCGGTTTTATTCCATTGTTATTATTCCATTGGAACATGCGTTGGAAAGCTACTGTCATTGTCATTTCAGTATATGTCATTCATTTGAAGCGTATACAACAATAATTTTTGTTCACTCAAATATGTCGAACTTTTTGCCTGAAAAGAGGAGTTCTTCTTCATAACTTTAATATGAAGAAAATTGATGCCGAAAGTCATCGTATTCCGGTGGAAGTTATGAACATGCGTTAGCTGAGCGAACGCCCCAAAAGTGGTTTGCACGATTTAAAAGTGGTGATTTTGTCTTGGCCAACCAGCCAAATCGACGGCCAAGCCGAATATCCATGGCGCGAAGGTAATGCTCTGTATTTGGTGGGAGCAGAAGGGTGTGCTGTATTATGAGCTTCTAAAACCCGCGTGAAACCATCAATGGACAACGCAACCGAACACAATTAATCCGTTTGAAGAAAGCAGTAGCAGAAAAACGCCCGGAATATTCGACCAGACACGAGGCAATAATTTTCCATCATGACAACGCTCGGCCCCACATCAGGATGGGATGGGAAGTTTTACCCCACACACAATTCTCTGGGATATCACTGTGTCCCCGCACCCACATAAGTTGGATGCTGAGATACTTGGCCATCTCGTTAAGAGATAGGTAGGAATTAGGGGCGTCTTGCAGTTAAATGTGACTGCACTCAGAGATTTGATCGCCGCCTGACTGTCAGAACAGATGACAATATCTGTACCTGCTGAAGATATCAATCGGCGGAGAGTTGAGGAGTGTATTTAGATCTAGAGAACGGGTAGTTCGCAATGCATGTTCCGCTGATGCAACTTGCAGCTGTACACTTTACAAAATAAACCAACATTTTTCATTAATCCAAAACAAAACGTTAAAATTTGATATGAAATGTTGGTGTCCGGCTTCTGGAACTAAAACGTCCGGAAACTAAATATGACTGTCCGGGTACTGGTGCAAACAGAACAGAAACAATTATCGAGAATAATGAATAAGTTTGAGGAGTGTTACTCTTCAAAAATTATCTACATTATTTATATATCCAAACCTTTTCATAGCAGCTTTAATAGTTCCAAAATAAAAAGAAGTCAAAGCAAAGATTTGTATTAACAGTTCGGCTACTAGTGCCTTTTCCCTATGTCCTCAAAAAAGAGGGCGCATGGCAAATCTGCTATCAGAGCCTTTTGAATTTCAACCTTGGTGATAAAACATATCCTCTCAATTCGAATCAGAAGACTAAAATTAATATAATTTAGGATTGGAGTTTCATTAGAATCCACGGCTCAATCTTTATAGAGTAAATGATTTTTTAAATCCATTCTTCTCACTCGGCATAATTCAATTATTAGGTCATTCAGACATGAGATATTGGGTATTGCGGATTATTTTCCAAAAGTGGAAGTGATTATTACTAACTGACTGGCTATTTGAATGGGCCTAATGACGGAATGAAAGTCTGACTTTCTTACCTGCGTTAAGACTTTACTAAAATTAATATTTAAATTCCAGTTGAATTCAATTTAAATGTTACAGCAACACATGCTGTGCAAAAAGTCCTGCAGAATATCAACTGCCAGGGGGTGGCTATTTTGTAAACGACCCAGCGAATTGGACAGATAATTTAGTACATTTCCTATGTATGTATACGGTTGTCTGTACATGTGCCCGCTCAAGTGTGGAAAAAGTCACCACAAAAGTGGAGGAAAAAAAAAATAAAGCGAGGTATCGAAAACAATAACGGGAACCCTTTTTTGGTCCTGTCGAGTGTCGAAAAAGGAGATTTCGCGCTACGCCTGGCTGCGGACAGTTAAATTACTCCACAAAAAAAAAATATACACAGACTGTGGTGCATATCACCCTTCTTCGGTGACGCCACAGCTATGGGATAAAGGCACACTTAATCCTTGGCTTATTCAATATTTTGACACTTTTGTAGGAGATCCTTTTCAACGAAATTTATATTTATATTTTTTTTATTTTGCTTTAAATTTTATTTATTTCCTCTCTTTCTTCTCTTGAACGGCTTATTGGCGCAAGGATAATTACATTTTAACTCAACCGAGTATCCATGTCTAGCCACTATTCCCAATTGGTGCCTTTGGAGGTAGATTCTGCAAAGGTACACCCATGGGCATGTACATACATATGTCTGTATTCATGAGTGCGGGTTTTCTTGTTTGCACCTCAAATTCCCTGGTGCGGTTTTCATTCGGTGAAAGACAACTAAAGGGAAAAACGAATTTAAAAAAGAAGCGGATAGGGACAATTTTGAAAGAAATCAAAGCGACATGATGTATTGAGTGCCACATTCAAATGGTTTCGAAATGAAGAGGGTTGACTGCTTACAATTTATGCTTAAAATATAAAAATTGGAAATTGTAGTAGAGGGGAAGGGAGCTAGTGGAATAAATAATAATTGTCAGGTGACATATCAATATTGTGTGATGACAATCTTGTGTCAGTGTATAGGGGGTGAAATTTCTATTTGCGTAGGAGGCTTTATCAAACTTTGGGAGGACTAACATATGAACTAGATACTGATTAATTATTGGATAAATTCAGAATCAATACAAATTTCGTTCTTACATTGGACGTTTAACGATACATTTCACTTAAGTAGTGGTATAACATAAACCACCGATTCTCATGGCTTAAGTGTAATTCTAGAGACTACATAACTGCCATTCGTGTAGGGTGATGGAGCCAGTAGTCGGCCCCTTAACTTTTTTGTACCTTTGATTTGCTTTTTTTCCGGGGTTATAGTAAGGTATAGGATATTAACCATTTTTGAAATGTGTTAATTATGAAAATCAATACATTTTGAGTGTATTTACTACCCAAGAAGTTATTTGCAAGAATGTTAATGAAAACATCATTCTTGAGTAGGCGGCCCCCTTTACCCCAGAATATGGCCAGTTAAGTATTTAGTAGTCGGCCCGTGACTTAACATCCAGTTTTTCACTACTCACATAAGGTTAAACGTTAATTTTGCAACTTTAAAATATTTATTAATTCGTAAAAAACACAGCTCCTTTAAAAAGAAACATTAGCTTCACTATTTATACAAAATAGAAAAAGAAAATTTTATTTATACATTCAAAAAAAGAAACAAAAACAAACAATACAATGACTTCAGATAACTTCAACAACTTAACAACTCATTGTACTTATATGCGTTTTGAATAACATTATAGGTAAAAATCTAAAAAGAAAATAAACAAAATGCATTTTTGTGACAGCTGGCTGAGGGATATGAATCGTGATGGGCAATAGATAATAATATCATTATTCCGGCGAAAATCGCTCTGTCCCTTTTTGAGATGCAACTTATGGTCATCGACCAGACAATATTTGCCGTTTGATAACTTTTTTTGTTGAAACTGTTTGCCACGTATTCAAAGAACGTTTCGGAATGCACCCACTCTCTGACTTTCCCAAAATACATTTTCTGGTATACTCTGGATTAGAGCTTGTGGGGGGCGTATGTATGGAAACACAACTAAAGGAGTTAAAGTTTCACCATTAGCACTAAAATGTAACAAAACAGTGACTGTCTGCTCTCCGTTGCCTGGGCTATTTTTATTAAGGTTTTTCCAGCCATTAGGTGTCAGAACGGATTTCGGAGACATGCTGAACGATGTTTCGTCCCCATCCTGGAAGGGTCTTCAAGAATATCTGCAGCATCATTTTCCTGCAGGCCTGAAAATCTCTGGTGTTCTGAGACACGGCTCAGGATGGCGCTTTAGGAATCCAGAGTACCAAATATTTCCTGGGAGACCGTCTTTGAAATGAGTTTTGCGTTTTTCTTCTAAAATTATTTTTGCCACAGTGCTTAGCAAGTCTGTAGGTTTTTGTAGAAATCCATATTTTGCTCCGTTCAAAACCCAGTCTACCAGTGTCTCTTCTTCTGCTCCACTAAACACAGTATCCGGCCCCATTTCTCTTGGCTTTTGCACAATTCTCCCATGAATCCGGGCTTGATTTGTTGTTCTAGGGACTCGGAATACCTTGCTTGCTTTCCTTATCGACCAATTTTCCTCCCTGATATTTTTCAAGACCCCATTAAGTGCCCCTTCTAATTACTTATGGAAAACACATTTTGGCAGTACTTCAGATTTTGCAATTTTTTAATCAAGCTCTAATAGATAATAGTTTTTCAAACCGTTAACTTGATCCTGATCTACCCATCTATTATAATTTTTCAAATTTAAAATATTGAGGGCCGACTTAACAAAACCTGTCTTCTCACGTCGGCCGTCCATTTTTTCGTTTCGTTAACACAGGGACGACTACTAAAAATAAGAAAGAAAACTTAAAAATTTTGCATTTTTATTAAAAATCAATCATAGCTGAAGTTATCTTTGAATTTGCATCGTTAACTAACCAAAAAAGCCCAATCTTCAGTAGTTGTTCAGGTCGGTCGACTTTAGAAAAATCACTCAAAAATTGAGTGATTTTTGTTCAATATACAGTAAGAAGAATCTATTAACAAAACACCCTTACACTAATGTAAGGCCCTTACGGAAAATATATCACCGATTTTAAGACTATTTTTAGATGTTCCACTTCCGTCTAGAACTTGAATCAAAGTGACAATCTTAACGAAGACATTAGCAGCTGTTTTGCAACCGCTCACAGACAGGAAACCTGTTATTCTTTTGAAAAAATAAATTGCATGTGTGTTTTACAAACGGGTTATATATTACGCGTCATTTCGTGGCGCGACTACTAGAGGGGGCCGACCTTACATGCCATCACAAGTAAAATTAACCCCAAAACACAGAGGAAACTCACATAAGCCGCCAAATATTTGGTCTGACAATGCTGCTGAAGAGAACAGAAAGCAAACAAATTTCTAATGCACACAAATTATAACAACTTCTTTGCCTACATGAAGGGTGATTTCATAAACGTCGTCTAGTCCAATAGCATTTCTTTTCTCATGCGTTTTTGAACACATACACGCTGCAGAAAGTGTGCAGGCCTACTTTAGTACGATTGTCATCGACCGTTAATCATTCAAAAACTTTAGAAATTGCTTGGGTTTCTGGAATGGTTCGGAATTTGATAAACTGATAATATTACCATAATTGCAAAAAATGTACCAGCTTTGCAAAAAAGTACCAAGTAAAAACGTTTTTTCCAATCGCAACCTTTTTGCAGTCCAAGAATAATGACTGCACAATCTGCGCAGCATCGATGACATACCGACGTTTATGAACGGCAGGTACTGCAGTTCACCTCAGCAAGTACGATCGTCAATCTGCATTAATGAACATGTCTAACGCAGGGCTTTGTAAGTCTGGCACTAATGAAAACACCCGAACTTCCCCTTGTTGAGTTGGTGTGTTTGAACTCCCCTTCTCTTCAGTTGGGTGCTGCAGTCTGATACGTGCGTGTTCAGTCACGATCACTAATTTCTGGTAAATGGTTCACAATGGCACTCAATCCATGGCTCACCTAAATCACCCTTATAGACTTTAAACAGATAGATGAGATATGATTTTATTAATTTTGCAAAATAGGGTTTTAACAAAAAATGAAAATGTAACAAAATCAAATGACATGACATTGCTGTCTGCCGGATACACAATAGTGCTGACGTGATAATAAATAAATAGTCTCTATACAAATACAAATTTCAAAAGTTCCCTGTTAGAATATTTTCCCTATATTTGCGAGCAATTGAGCAGTATTTAAACAACTTGGTTACTTCCAATTCGTTGAGTAGCGATTACATTTCTTGATCCGACAGGTAGTCCCAAAAATATACAAATCTCCTAGTTTCCCTAAGGATTGGACATTTAGCTAGGAAATGCAAAGGATCTTCCCTTTCATCTAAATTGCACTTGCTGTAGAGTATAGGGAGAACACTTCTGTGGGGGATAAAATTTAGCCTCAGAAGTTCTGCACGGAGTTTAAGCATTACTGAAATTTTTTAGGCGCTAGAGATGTCCTAAAACTAATTTTTCCGCTCCGGAATGTGGCCGGCTGTATATACAGCGATGTACTGGTTCTGTCGCTTGTTCTATAAAGTGCTTTCATGCTTATTCACCAACACGGCTTATTATCTGGTACAGTAAGTTGTTCCAGTCGGTACCACCCGTATCCAATACTACACCACACCCACGAGCCAATTCTAGCCATACTTCGAACCACGAAGTTTGTTTGCAAATTGTTTGTAGGGCAACAATTTTTGGGAATCAATTGTCTGACACTTTCGAACCCGTTGTATGTACTTCATTTGGATCTTGAGTGATTTTATATCCAGAGGAGATAGGCCTTTTTCCAGCATAAGCATATAAAAAAGGCCTATCTCCTCCTATGGCTCTGATCTGGGCATTTCATTTCTAAATGCATCCTGTATAATATTTGGTGGCATTCTGCAGAGGCGTCACGTGGGTGAATGACAATAACCTACTTAAGGAATTCCAGGCGGGTTTTAGGCCAGACTACTCAGCTGTCGACCACATCTTTGTTTTAAGTTGTATAGTAGATGCATACATAAGGCGAAATAGAAAACTTTATGCATTCTTCATGGTAGTGTAAGACGAAAGGCCTTGTTTTATAAACTGTCTACAATGGGTATGTCATCGAATTTTGGAAGGGTGCTACGAAATCTTTACGAAGGTACTAAGGCAGCCCTTCTTAAGTTACATCCACTAGCCAACGTGGATATAATCAGAAGATAGTCGCTGCACGATGCCGAACAGCTTTGGTAGCATCATCACTGGTCTTATTTGTTCGTTTGCTGTTGGTGAGTGTGCAATAGTGGTTATGGTTGAGAATGTGCCTTGTTTAACCTCAATATCTGAGACAAACGCAAAGAAGAAAAAAATTAAGCAATCAGAATCCACTGTACAACAATAATTACTCATTTGAGTCGATTTCATGCTCGATTTTACTTAGACTGTGGTCGAGATTCAAGCGAAGAAACCATCTACCACTCACCATCAGCAACCACAATTCTTCTTCGCACACAGTGCACATCCACAAATTGTGTGTAGCTGATTAGGTCTGCATAAGTGGTCCGAATTGGTGCCTAACGGATTGGGTGGAGTAAAATATAGTGCCATCGAGTGTGGATCTGGATAAGTGGTCCGAATTGGTGCCTCACGGATTGGGTGGAGTAAAATATGGTGCCGTCGAGTGTGGATGGTGTGATCGAATGCAACTGAACTTGGTTGGTGCTATGCAGATGGTACAGTGGCCCAGTTATTTTTGCATGAAATTCACAGTGATTAACAAGTTATACAAATTTAATATAAATTACGAAAAATAACAAAGGCAATCAAAACGAATAAATTAATGTAACGGATCCTAAACTAATTGTCATTACATAAATCATTCTTCGTCACAAACTTTCGAGACACTGACAAGGAGCAAATAGTATTCCTGTCCAGAAAAAGCTTCTGGACAGGAAGAACTAATAACACGAGTGGGTGCTGTAGAAGCTAGGCCCTGGTCCACTTGGGACTGTCGCGCCACTATTATTATGACGTAGTCATCACACAATTAGGTTTGATGAATTTTTTTTTTTACAATTGAGTATGTACGAGTATGTACATTACTCACTAACTTGACAGGCCTGAGCAAGCGCTGCCTCAAATCATTGTCATAACTTGGTCCTTATACCGACGGTTTCCGAATGATCTTCGTGTCATTCTCAAACCAGGAGGCTCGAGCTCGAAGTCTCTTTTAGCTGGATCATTGATGTCCATTCCATAGATGTGCCCAGCCAGTACAATCGGCAGATTTTGACCTTCCGGACTAAATACACTGTTGGCGCAGAGTAACCACAAACCTTACGACCTGCAGTAAAGTTCGTGGTTACTCTGCGCCTTCTCCTACATTCAGCTTCCTCGCAGATGGGACCCTTAATCAGAGCTTTTTGCGAAGGCATCAGGAATCAGATCTGCAGTCTTGCTTATCGTTCGGCTGAATATAAAAAGATTGGGCAAATTAGTGCTTGTAGAGCATGATCCTGGTCCTTCAAGTCTAGAGTTTTGAACCCAGTTGTTTTGACAAACCGAAATAACATCGATTGGAGCTAGATAAACTCATGCACTAACTGGAAATTGTAGATCTCGATCGCGATCCAGGTGGTGGGTGACGGACTGAATATCCTATGTCATAACAGCATATATTGTGTATTGTCTTCATTGGCTTTGAGAAAAGTTTGTTTCACCTGTTCTGCTATCGCCGCGATAGCTTCCTCTACAGCACGTTGGACTTTGACATTTTAAGTAGGATACACGTAAATCCATTAAACACGTTACAATGCAGTGGTCGCGCTTTAGTGGTGCACGTCGCGCGTTGAAATTTTACAGACCGTCATATTAAGCCGTAAGCCCGAGTATAATGCTATATTTCTTGTATTGACAGTTTATTTCTGAATTTAAATTGTTTGCAAACAGAGATGATTGTCTGTGCAAATAATGATTTTATGTTTTAAAATTTCACATTTTTCCTAGAGAAATTGTACATAAAAACATTTTCTAGAATTCGAGTCGTCAACCGTGAGCTTTCATTTCAATGTCGAAAACTGTGCCCCATTCTGACACCGCATTCTCGAAAGCTCGATAAAAATAGCACCAAAACTTTTCAAAGACAAACCGCCCGAACTCGCCTCGGATGCGATTTAGCCTTGACCAGCTAGTTCCGCCTGCTCTTTAGTAGTCGTGATAGCTTCTACTGCTACACATTGCGCACGTGAGTCAAATACATGTCCATTCACACAACACCGGCAACCAAGAATATGCCAGGTCCATTGGTTACTTATGTATTAACCCCAAGATAAAGGGGTGTACGCTCAACGGAAGAGAAAAAAACACTTGAGCTCCGATGACAGCTAAACATAAAGAATGGGACTAACCAAACCACTTAAGCTCAGGGTGTGATAATTGATGACGAAAAGTAAAGATATGATGAGATGATGGGATGCAGATTAAGTAAAGGAATCGAGACAATCTCCATAGTGGCTCTCGTCACAATACGTTACCCGCAGCTAGTGTTAAGACCGGCAATTGCTTTTGTTTTTCATTTCTCTTTTCCTTTTTTTCATAACTCAATCCAAATAAATATACAAGTCACGCGACGATGACGTCTGCGCAACCAAAGAGTTGGACTCACTTGTAAATGTGAAGTGCCTTCCGTCTTTACATTTGCCTGTCGCACTATATTTTCCAATACCACAAACTGAAGAAATCACGCTACATCGCATCTCCTTGCGAAAATCAGGTGCAGGTTTCGAACGGCTGAGAAATCCTCCAGTTAAGCTGCGTAAGTGTAAGCACGGTGCTTCGAATAGTGACCTGCAATGAATGCTGTCGTTTGCGGCTTTAAATCGATAATATGGTTAGAATTTGCCTTGTGAACATTTGGTCTGCAAGTTAGGCCGAAAGCCCAATTATGGGTGTATACTAAGTATGACATTAGGTTGCGCTACTTTAACAGAACGCTGGGAAGGATATTATCTTATCTACAGTACTCCTAGACGACTTCTTCTTTTTGTAAAGCGCTCCATTCCAAAGCGTAGCGACAGATTGGTCTGTACATTTAACATACTTTTTGCATAGGTAATTGAAATATAACGCATCGATTTGACTTTACAAGGCAGGCACACTTACTAAGCCAATTCAAAATCGAAATTAGGATCAACAACCAATGCCTATAGGAAGCGTACAAAGCATGTTCATACAATAACATTCAAAAGGTTTGAAACGCACACCCTGTTACCCATAACTTGAAAAATTCCAGCCTTAACTCAATTCCTGTGGTTTCGAGAAAGCCTCAATGCAATTTAAGAACGTACTGTGCAAATATCTCTTTTGACGCCTGTTGGTAGTTTTATTTTCATCGTCGAGCACCTACTTTGCACTCGCACCTCCTTTCACCTACGCTTCGTTTCCCTTTTGAATGTAGCTAACTTTTCAATATTATTATCGCATTGATGTTTCCGTGAGGTTTGTGGGGGTTATTGCTGAACAGATGTAGTCAGATCTACCCTGCAGAACTCAGCGGGCTCCGTGTAGGATAGATTCCTGTGAGGATCCATACAACTTTTAATTACCACTTAAAGTGTAAATAGGAGCAATGCTTTTTATTTATTATCTTATTCTTTATGCTCTGCCTGAGTGAATTTAGTTTTGTGCTGCTTCTTGCTTACATTTGACGATGTTGTGAGGAGTACACTGTGAAATGCAAGAAATGATTGGCGATGCATGCATGAAAAATTATTTGAAAAACATAGCACTCAACTAACATTGTGTTGATCACTTTTTCGACTTTGAGAGTTCAATAAATTAGTTTCTCATCAATACCTTAGTTCAGTCTGCTTCTTGTCCATTATGTACAGTGGCGAGCAAAACTGGTGAATGAGTTGTAAAAATGTACAAAATCATGTAATTTTTTTTAAAATTATGAGTGCATTAACAAAAATTCAGTTTCAGTTCATATTTCTCAGCAAAATAGAAAAATAAAATTCCATTCCAACACACAAAATTGAGCATGCACTAAAAGTAAATCCAAGTTAAGACTAAAACAGAAGGCAAAACAGAAATAAGATTTTAGTATCGCGTGGCACCACCTTCAGGATCTATGACAGCTTGTAACCGCTGGGGCATTCATTGCAAGCTGCCTGAAATCGATTTTCAGTTCCTGCATATTGGATCAACAATTTTCTTTAACCCGCACTTTTATTTCGTGTCATAGCTGGTAAAGGGTTAATATCCGGCGATTGTGGGGGCGTTTCCAGTTGCTTTGGAGCATTATAAAGCGTTTGTCGCTGAAACCGGAAATAATTCCATCCATGGTTACAACATGTATGTATTCGTTACTGAGTGAGGAATTCTAAAACATAGCACCATATAACGAAACATTACTCCTCAATGAATATCGTTACTTTTGTTTTCCTACATGTACTATAGACAACCGGCATCTTTATGTTAACTCTCGCTTAATACAGAGTCATACCATGCACACACCACAGCAGGGAGGGGGTACCATCAAACCATACCGATGCGATGCTTGATGTGGCACAACTAAAGAAAATGGTACGCATACCATGCTCTTCTCTTCTAGTTTACTCTTTCTCTATACAGTGCATGATGTGTACTTAACAAATTGCAGACAAAGTCGTGCTCTCAATGGCATTTAGTTGTGCAACATCTCATGCATTGCACCCGTGTTGTTTGATGGCATATCCTTTCCGTTTTCCCTGCGTATGATCATCGGCATGTTTCTCTGGAGTACGAATGTACTGTGTGAAATACAATGTTTGCGATGGTGCAGTGTAGGATTAGTAGTATGGAATTAAGACTTACATGTCCGATATTAATGCGGTATAGTAACGTTTCTATACTATTTGACATGATAGTTAATAGTGTTCAGATACGAAGTAACGAATACATACGAGTACTCTGTTTGTAGTTACTTATCCCTAATGGTTACGTAACCAATTTGAGGTCGCCAAAAATGCTGCGAAAAGTCTAGGGATGCAAGACAAATTTTACCACCTTAGCTTGAGTACAACACTCATATCTAGTCGGGTATCCCCAAGACATGTGCCTTCCAGATAGATTCCAAAATCGAGCGATGAGACATACAGAAAGCAACAATATCGCAAATGCATTAGAATCGCTCGTACAGCGTAGTACCGCCATTGTTCGTATTTTGTCGCTATTTCAACTGACTTTGCTCAAGTGAGCTAGCCAACTGCATTCCTCCTCTCCATAAGTTCACCCGCAATACGCGTCTCGCTAGGAATGCTCGTCAGTCTACCCTTAAGCCTACTTTCCGACGATACCCCCTCTCCCTTCCTCCCTTTGGTGCTGAGTCTTGACCCCATGAATTTAAGGGCAGTAGTAATACATTAATATAAATTAAATAAAATCTTCGATTTTGTTAAAATAAACCAAGTCCGGCCAAAGCATTGCGTGAAACTGCTCTCTCGTCTTCAAGCCGTTTCTTTACAGTTTTTGCTGTGGGTGCAGATTTACAGAGAGTAGTTTGATGAGGATGTGTTGATGCACATTTTTTTATTTCTTATGATAGTACAATGATAAACATAACTAATATTATGCATTTCATGTAAACACAATTAATGCTAAGAATAGCTAGTGACATTCACCCACTGGAATGACTAAGGCTGTGGCGAGTTCTATCAAAAAAAGTTTTCGCCGAGAATTTAGCTTCGCCTGGTTCCAGTTAGGGTATAAGTTCAGCCAAATAACTTGTGATGCAACACCAAACACGTCAACGATATTTTAAAATTCTGCGAGAGGCCATTTTCGCGTTTTGTCTACTTGTCTACTCCTCCCTTTGTACGGTTCTTGTACACATTCTTTTCTGACTCATTTTTAGTTTGGGAATCTATTGCATTAGTATGGTGCTTCGTGGACATAAGTATAACGACTCTGTTTTTCGTGGGCATATGGCTAACGATTGGCATATTTCGGCAAAAGCCAAACACGTTACAGGACTTTAAACCATTTTTCCGCAGGGTTTAACCGCTCATGCGACTTCGTCTTCCCGGTATGGGTATGTCAACAACTGTCAGGCAGGCCCCTGGATCTAAATTTTTAAGACTTTCTTTAAGACTTTTCAACCGATTGAAACGATTGTGGGCTTACGTCCTGTGGGCTTATAACTCTGCACCAAATTTGACACAATTTCGCTGACTAGTTTGGCCCTATGATACTTTTGAAAGCGACATTACGCCAAATGTTAATATTTGGCCTAATGACACTTTCAAAGTGTCAATTTGACTTAATGTAGTTTCGTCCCTTCCTTTCCGATGTACGGAATACCATAAAGCTGATAACTGGTGCTGGAATCGCAAATCCACCAATTTTTCAAACCACATCTATCCGGTTTAGAAGGCGAATGATGGCGAAATGATACCCTGCCCCCGAATGCCACTAGCTGTTTCATCACTTCTCTGTTTACAATATTCCAAATATTACTACTTGGCGTGAATTTAACTTTCGCTCTGCGAGTGGATCGTGTGGACTTGTCATCAAAACGCAGATGACACAATAGTGCGACGAATCTATTTCAATCTATCCCAAAATTCGTCGTATGACGTGCCACTTTCCTTGCATAATCCGCCATCGATCAACAGTTCTAGAACGCTGGAATTTCCCCAATAGCGGTAATTTTTATTGATTTCGTCCCAGTTAGTGTATTTGACAATGAGTTCTACTGCTTCGTCAGGGAAAACTATCATAAATGCATCCACAGGATGATCGATGTGTTTTCCGGGGGTAATAGAACTTCATTTACATTGCCTCGCATGATGTTACGAGCCGAAGGACTGCCTTGGTGATTTGGTGGTATTGAAGAACACTCGGTTACATATTTCCCAATGAATAATTCAGTAGTATTTTCACCACCTTCACGACTTTCACTTTTTTCAGTAGATTCGTTAATTGTTATTTCATCCTCTGATTCTATTGCAGTCCCCGAAATATCTATTCCACTATCTGAAACGTCAGATTCAACAAAATCTTCAGCAGTGTCTTCTACTACAATTTTATCAGCGCCTACTTCCATAGCGTCCGTTCTGCATCTGTTAGAACAAGAAAGTTCTTCTAGGCGCAGGCATGTTGCTAGTAAAAATCGTCAATTCATAAATACTGAATTTTGTTCTGATATTTTTTTTTTATAATTTGCGCGCGCACAAGCGATTGTTAATACCCTTAAGTGTTCGGGTTCAAGCACTGGCCGTCTAGAGGGAGAAAGGGGGAGGAGGTACCTGTGCACATTGGTTTTAAATATCTGCGGATTGTATTCTGGGGGAAATATTGGCATTCCATATTCGTGTCGTGCGGCTGATGAACGAGTCCCTAAATTTAACTGTGCGTCCGAAAAAAGGCTTAAGGCTAAACTGATGAGCATTCCTGTAGACACAGGTATTGCGGATGAATCCATGGAGAGGAGGAATGCAGTTGGCAAGCTCACTTGAGCATCGTTTGTTAAAACAGCGATAAAATACGGATAGAAACGAGACGGTACGTCGATGATCGAGCAAGTCTAATGACTCTGCAATATTTTTATCTCCTATAAGTTTTATCGCTCACTTTTGGATTCTATCTAGTAGGTGCAGGGTGGTTTTGGGGACACGAGACCAGATATGAGCGTTGTACTCAAGTTTGGGCAGCATATACGCCTTATAAATTAAAGCCAAATCAGAAGGGGTGAAGTATTTCTAGCATCGATTGAGGAAACCTAAACATTTCGCAGCATTTTTGGCAACCTCAAATATGTGATCGTTCCAACTAAGTGTTGTGTTGATACAGATGCCAATGATGGAAAGCTTTCCGGTTTCATCGACACTGGTGCCATTCATGGATAATGGCTAATTAACAAGGGTTCGCGTGAGTGACAGCAGACAGCATTACGTTTTTGAAGCATTGAACTCCACTCGATTGTTCACTCATGTCAAGATCGGAATTCAATGTGCTTAACATAATCTGCCGTTCCAATTCTACGGACGAAGGGCGGTGTCGTAAGTCTTGGAACGAATATGAAAGGCTGAGAATGCTGTCATCAGCGAAGGATTGGATTGGTTTAGAAGTAGCAGACAAGAGATCATTTATAAAAATGATAAAGAGTGTCGGAGACAGAACATAGCCTTGGGTAACACCAGCATTTATTTGATATCAGACTTGAACCCATCCAATACAACTTCAATTCAACGGTCTATTGAAGAAGTGATTCATCGACACCATAGGTACACTTCCACCAAAATACGATGACTTTCGGCAGCAGTTTTCTTCATATTAAAGTAATGAAGAAGAACTCCCCACAAAAACACTTTTCAGGCACAAAGTTCGACATGTTTGAGTTAAAAAAAAATATTGTTGTTTACGCTTCAAATGAATGACATATACTGAAATGTCGTATAACAGTAGCTTTCCAAAGCATGTTCCAATGCAATAATAACAATGGAATAATACAAGATACGCCATCTCTTGGCAAACCACACGAATTAAGTTATAGACCCAATACTTCAGTTTGTTAAAATTTATGTTTTTTTGTACATATTTTTGCATTTTGGTTTTTTATTTTTTGTTCTTAAATTTTTCATTTGATATGTTTTAAGGTGACCTCTTTTTTCAGGTCCTGAATCTGGTCACTCTACTCCATCTGTTCATACAGCATGGCCGCTATTAAGTTCTCGAACAATAGCCTAGACCAAAACATTGCTTAATGGCTTAGTGTTTCCTAACGAGTTGACTAAGGCTTCTATTATACACCCCATATGGGTGTTGGAACAATGTGTCATACCGGGCAACTGCATGAACTCGTTATGTGTGGAACAGCATCTTCGCTGACACCACTTACACCTATCACCTGCCACCTTCTTAAGATACACATAATTAGAACGAACAACCGCAGGGGAAGTCATCACCTTCCTAAAAACAAGGGAATTATGTTCAACACTTACTTTTAAACGAAGAACACGGAATGTGTCCTCAGACTTAGTTGACTCATCTGCGTCATGGCCGGAGACTGCGCAATTAACTCCCACGCCGATGATTTCTGCAGAAGCTACACGGATGAAGAGGAACTAGAAACCACAAATCACCTCCTCTACTTGCGTAGCGCTCTGGCAAGTTGTACGGAATTACATCTAGAGGCCTACTATTTCAGTAAGCTCAGCTAGCTACACAGCATCAGCACTGGTTCAAAGTTTCGGAGTGGCCCGTCCTGGTGGTACTCTCAGTGCCCTCTGTAATCAGCCACTCCTATCTAACCTGACCTAGAGTCGAGATTTTGCAAAATTACTTTCACTTCGCAGTGGGCACAGCCAATATTCACCGCCTGTACTCCGAATGATTTCAAACTGAGTTATTTAACCAAGCTTAGCGTTTAGTTTGAGGGGCTGAACTTTGATCGAATGAGAAAGTCAAACACGACATCGATGTTTGCGAATATACAACTTTCAATGGCAAACATGTGTACATCCTCCACATGATTCATATCATACTGGAACTTACATTTACCAAAAATACATCGTTTCTGATATAAGGCACGAGAATACTTTAATCCGAATTTACATATTAACCCCGTAACTTTTATCCTGTTCATTAATTTTTCATCAGTGCACTGATGCCGATACCGAAGATGGGAATCTTATGTCACAACAAATCAGCAACAATCTCGGAATCCCATCCGAGATTCCATATTCCTCTTGAAGCCCAGTTCTCAGAGAACCGTCTTGAATGCCATGGATATTTTCGGTTGGGCGGGTGAGGGTGAAACTTTAACATCAGCATCCTTATGATACTATTGCGGTTATTCAGTGGAACCAAAAATGCGGTTGGCCCCTTATTATTTTCCATCTTCATCCTGGGTCTTTCGACTGAAATCCCTTTGCATGGTTGGGATAAGTGAAAACCGTTTTCGTTCTTAGGTGGCTCATTCGGCCGCACACAGATACATTACCATGTTTGTATTCCCTTAACGGAGTTTGACGGAGATAAGGAGGACACAAGACACGGCAACAAGCGCACGCAACGGTTTAGGAAAAAGAACATTATCACGTCTCGTCGTTATCTCTCTGCGGTTGGCCTCTTTAGTCAGGATGAAACTCTCTTTGTCTTCCAAATGTGTTTGGGTATTTGGGAGAAAGCGCCCCATGTAGTGGACGTATTTATATAAGAGACTCGTAGGACTCTTGTCCCTCATGTCATTATCAAGGTGGAGTGGTGGTCCTTTTCTTATTTATTTACTTTTTTCATTTCGCTTTTATAACCATGCGGTGTCTGATGGAATTGTGTGGATTGTGGGAGCATGCCCTGGAAGGAGATGACCAGCACACGCGCAGTGTTCATCAGCACTCTTTGATACGTGATGTTGTGCTCTTAAACATTGTCATTGTCAGCTTGATACGCTGCTGTGAGCGAAGAGTCAAGTGGTGGACCACTGTGTATAGGGCAAAAGGTCCAGGGAAGTTGTATGGGAAGGAAGGTACCATTGCCTTGTCTGCCCCTATTCACTTGCGAATTGATCTAATCGGAAGGGGCCTGAAATGAGATTTGGAAATTAATTCAGTGTTATATGTGCGTGGATTTTAAAGCGTTGTATGATGCGTATGAAACGCATTGATACGGCGTTTCACGTTGGGACAAGGGGTACACAAAGTCGAACCATTACCATATTGAAGGATCATGCTGCTCTCACAGATGACGAAGGAAGGAGTTATGACGATTTATTGCTGATTATTTTCGCTAGGGACATTCAAACGAATGCTATACGTATAATTATGTAGTTTTTATTGATAGTAATTTATTTTCTTCTATTTTTATACATCTCCACATTTTCATGAGTTCCCAAAACAAGGAGACCTCTGTAACTCCCCCAATTACAAAGGGATAAGTCTCCTCTTCAGGTGTGAGAGCGCCGAACACTATTCTTGATTCAGGGCGGGGAAATCTACCATCTACCATCAGCAAAATATTTAGGTCGTCACTCACCGTCTATTCATCGATTCCAATGCCGCATACAACGAATAGAACGTCATGGCCAAACTCGTCAGATTGGCAGGGCTAGGTTGGAGTATTCTCGCTGCTACATCATGGTAGGTAACAAACTCACGCACACCTTACACATCGAAAAATGATTTAGACTTTTCAACATCTTCATCTTTCTAAGTCTTGAGAAAGGTATGCAGCCGGAGGCACGAGCTTCCAAAACTCTATTCAATTGCTGGCATCCGCAGTACGACATTGACGTGATTGGACACATTGAATTGAAGGCGATCACATGGGTTCAGCAGTGAATGAGTGCAAAACGTTGCATATGCTGTCATCAAGGAAGGAGGCACACCATCGACGAATTGACCACAGCGTCACCATATGCAGACATACTTTTGAGGTGATCAACGATATCGTGTACCTAGGCTCCGCAGAACCTTAACAGAACGAACAGCACCAGTGCCGCGATCAAACGAAGAATAACTCTTGCCAACCGTTGTTTCTTTAGGCTGAAGAGGCAATTGAGAAGTAGAACCCTCTCCAATGAAAAAGTGACATTATATAACACCTTAATCATTACTGGACCGCCTCATAGCACGGAGACATGGACAATCTCAAGAGCAGATGAATAAACTCTTGGTATTTTTGACAAAAAAGTTCTGGGTTAAATCTTCAGTCCAGAAGATTCAACCACGACGCACAGTCCCTTGCCAGGCGTGTACGGATCCATAGCCTAAGGTGATGGCATGGGCAACACAACACAACTGTTATAGTGGAACAACGCAGTAGAGGACGCACACAAGTGGAGAAGAATCGATGTCAGCATAGCGTGCGTCATTGTAAGTAACTAGCTACAGATCGTGCCAGAGGCTTGTCTGCTTGGAAAGTATTTCATTTGGCAATCAACTAGAGTATTGCACTTAATTTTCTTTGGAAAGACCATTTATGAGACCCATAAGAATACAATTCGAATACGAAGTCGATTTGAATTGTGCATGTTATTTTCTCTCATTAACTGTCATAACTCGAGGGTTTGTCTTCTCGAACTTTAACAGTGATGAACTAATTCGTTGAGATACATGTAAAAATAGTTATAATATTGTGGTTGGCTCGGAAGTCCCACCTTGACTTGAGCCTAGCTTCTACAATAAGCACTTGGGCTGTGCGTGCTTATGTTGTGTCACGAGTAGATGGGACGACCCACAATTATATGCCGACTCCGAACGGAGTAGTTTGAAGAACATTTTCTAGACAGGACATTGTCAGTGACTTGAAAGAGATTATGACGTGAATATTCTTTTGTCGTGGGTACCAGGGATCGAAACTAGACACCATAAGTTGAAGATCGTAGTCGATGTATATAACGACTACGCCACTGCGATGCACGTTAGTGGAAGTTAGTCAGGATAAATAAACAACAAATATACAAATCTACTCGAGGATTTCGTTAATTGGCAAATGGGCCAGCGCAGCCCCAAGGTATTAGGTGTAGTAAAAAGATATGAATTATTTTTCCAACAGATGGCTTCCGTAACTTGCATGACTCGTCAAATACGTAGTAGATTTCCAAACGACAATCTTTCATGACAAATGGCAGCTCTGGAAATTTTACTGTCAAAAATTAAAAATTAAATTTCATTTCGTCTTGAAGTCGAAGGAATAGAAAGCAGGAGGAAAAAAAGTTGACAATTGAGACTCAAAATATGAGACAGGAAACCAATTCATTCGATTTCCCAATTGAAAATAATTGCAGAACGGTTATTTGTTCGATATGTTCTAAAATTGTTTTCTATTTCATAAGGTTTATGTGTTATTTTCGTCTAAGGAAGCCTCTCAACGTGTGCCTTTGAAAAAAATCAGTACGGGCGACTTGAACAATCCGATGTAAGCACCAGCTATTGTAGGACATAAAAAATAAGCAATAAAAATAAATAATAAATAATAATAAACATTAAATTATAAAAAAGTAAATCAGTGTTGGCTTAACAATAGAGGCCCACTATTATTAAGCCAACGCCCTAACCTTTAGTTTGTAAGTCTAGTTGCAATTGCAAAAATAAATTTCCGTTGAAATAGCACGTACTATAAATAGTTGAAGTTCCATTTTAACATTTTTGGCACAAATACAACAACACAAATGAGAAGAGGGTACACGGTCTCTTTCCAAGACCTTTTAGATTAACTTCGCACTTTACCAAGTTTTAAAGAATTGTTCAATACATAATTCATGAACTTAATTAATACATGAAGTAAATCTCAAGTTTGTGGTTAATCTTCTCTGGCCCTCAAGGCCAAAAAGAATGGTTGCTTGTCAACGTGCTCGTCATATGCAAGCACTTTGTTGACAACTCAGCTAAGGTCTCTAGAAAATGGATGTACATCGCCTTATGTGAATCCTTTTTAAACATTTTGACCAGTTAATTAAAATACTCATACAACATGTGTACATCAGAGTGGGTTCCCAGGCTTTACAATGACAATTTTGTTAACGGTGGTGGCACTTTGATAAATATTTTCCGGCGACGAGACTGATCGGTCATGACTATTTATTTTCTGATTGTGGTAATTTGTATCCAAGAAGAGGGAAAAACATTTTTCAAAACGAATAAGAATAAATGCATAAGCTTATTTTGGTTGCCGGTTGCGTTTGATTTGGGCCGCTTTTACACAGACGATTTTTCCTTCCGATTTTATTCCAAGCCACTTTAACACAGGAGATTTTTCTATCTCGGCGATTCTCTCTGCTTTCTGTTTCCCACCCTTTGTGACAGATGTAAGTATAGCATGCTACGAATACCCAACATTGAGAAGCATGTCTCATTTCTTGTTTCTTCGTCTTGTTTCTGCCTTTTCAATCACGTCGATTTTTTTATTCGATATAACGAAAAACTGCGATGCGTCGTTATGTATCGATGTAACGTTTCGATACATTGTTTGTATGACCATGTCTACTTCAATATAATGCAAACTTAACGCAAATGGGAAGGCTCGCCATGAAAATCATACAACAGAGCATGGAAAATCAACAAACAACTAGGTACATAACCTTGCAAATCGCAACGACACAATGTTTAGACTTAAGGTCCGACTGCTAGCAACACAACTAGTAGGAATTCTAATAAATGCAGGAACATGTACAAAATATTTAATATACAAAGTATGAACTCATTTTAATACTCTTTCCGGCTTGTAGAGGTAACATTTTGAAAGTGTCCGAAACATAGAGGTGTCCGACCATCTCGAGTGATAATTTGATTACATATTAAAATATTTCTCATTTGATTATGCCCATCACAAGTTCGGAGCCGTCTCCAACCGCGATAGAAGACCAGCTCGCACAGCTCCAGTGGTTGCTTCTGAAGATAGACCTAGGTCAAACTTGGGCCGTAGCGCATTATTATAATTCCTGGATCTTGAAGATGCTTCTTTTCTTTCGGTTCTGACATAATCTTAAGCAAATTCTTATTGCGGCGCTAAAGAATAATTTGAGAAAATATGAGAGACCGCCAACGATGCTTGTGTGGGAATACAGTCGAACTTCGATAACTCGAGCCATCACTTGCCACAAAAATAGATAAAATAAATGTGATATACATATTTATTTATTTGCACATAAAACGTAGAGGACCATCAATATTATTTAAAATAGATTGTCTGGTTTTAAAAAAAAAACTTCAATGAATTTAAAACATTGTACATAGAGTTGGTTGATTTTGCATTAGTCTTTAAACATGCACCTAGTTAGCGACATTCATATATTGCTTTTATATTAAACATTCAATAACAGCATACCAATGCTACGAAGCTGAGTCCGAAAGAACTCAATTAAAAGATGATATGAGGATCAGTATAAATAAACAAATGCCACAGTCGATCCAATATTCATTTAGGTTTCCTTCCAAACAATGCAGCAATGTAACCATAGGCACTCATAGAAATATTAAAACTCGCGTTCGTCGAGTTTGAGTTTTAGTCTACTTCGGTTCGTGGTTCGGTTAAGCCCAATAAAGGCGTAGGCAATCTGCCTACAAAGATTTTTTTTTGATAAACTAATAAAAAAATTCTTTAACTGCCTACATACATATGTCACAAAATGCTTAGCGAATTTCCAATCAACTCGTTTGAATCGAATTCATTCTCCAATTGTCCTTCATTAAATCCCTAACGCTACCATCGTTATTGTCGAGCTGTGTGAATTGTGTCTTCGTCGTTGTTTTCTTAAGCGCCTACTGTTTTTTCCTCCAAAAATAGGAACTAAGCTTCGAGTTCATAGCGATCAGTATACCAATATAGTCATGTGTATTATGACCTTCTGTTAATAACAGGAAATTGGAAAATTCTTTATACAAGGTCAAAGGTACATAAAAACACAGTGCTCCGTAAGGGATTCATTAAACAACAAACTTGTAAAATACGCAGAATTACGGAATTCCCCTTCAGAATTCGACTTATCGAAGGTGACGTCAAATATTCTGTTGGAGTTATCCAGACATTCGAGTAATCGAAGCTCGAGTTATCAAGATTAAATTGCAGGTTAATTTCAGTGTTGGCGCCATTGCCAAACATTTTCAAACTACAAAAAACAGCAAAGAATGAATTCTAATATGTTACTATTGTATGCGTACAAAACTGTTTGCAATAAACAAAATGCAATTCAAAAAGACCTTCTCGACAGCACACATCGCGGTGGAACACCAGATAACTCTCGCCTATGAGGGGAGTGCCTCAGCAATTATCCCAACAAAACGCTATTAGACACTAAACCTCAGATGATTCATTTGATTTATATTTGCGCCCTGTCTTCCAATAAATTACCCTTCACATGCCTCGCATACAATGTGCTAAAACCATTTGAGACACTTGATATCTATTTGCACCAGCTGCACGAGCTATAACAGAGGAGGCGAAAATAAAAAAGGAAGTCGTTGGAAGGGAAGGGTGAGCATTTTCATGACATTGACAAAATCCACCTAAAGGACATCAACTTCGATATTTATAGGTCGAGAGGATCCTGTACTGCCTGACTGCAAATGAGAATCAAACCGAAAAATCACCACTAAAGGGGAGGGTTGACTGCGGCCTGGTGGATAGAAACACTGCGCTCTCTTAATTAGGGGTTGAAAAGAGAGGACGAAGTCAACGCAATCAGGAGTGACAGGCTGCTGCGGTAGTGCGTCGTTATTGTCATTCATGGTACATCCCAGCCCCGTGTGTCATACCACTGCAAACACGAGCATCATTCTCCGCTCTCAGCATCGTCATCAGAGGATGAAATGTTTCGCGAGCGAATCATCCAGTATCCCACCCAACAGAACCCACAATCCACAACCAACCAACCCAGCTCTGAATGAAAATACAAAAGCATTAAGCAATGGAAGCAGAAGCAGCGACTGCACAAATTTCCCTTCCGGGAAATTTTCATCCCTTGTCAGGCTGAACTTTCCTGCCTTGGAAAACTAAAATTGCTCACATTTCTCGTGGAAATTCTCTGCGATATCAGTTCTCGAGTCGTTTTCACCCGTGAAGGTTGTTCTAACGGAAAGCTTGTATTCGTGAAAAGAATTATTGCCATTTTCAGTGTGTGAATTCGGTGATGCAAAAGGTTTTCCATCTAACAGAGAAAGTGTGTGAAGTTGATAATATATCAGCAGCAATTTTTTGTTCACAATAATGGATATGTCGATTTGAATTTATCAAAAAAAAAACACATCCACCACCAGTGCATGAGTGTTGAAAACATCTTGCTACATCCTTTTTCTCTCTCCTCCTTTTTCTCATCTTTCTATCTATCTTTCCTACTGCTACTCCTGGCTGTTTGTTTTGTTTTCCCCTTCGTCATACATTCTCTGTCGTTGTCATTATCTTCGTGCCCGTCGCGGTTGTTGTCCTCGTCACCATCCTTACCGCCGTGCAATTTCCACAACAGCGCCCAAAAATTTCGGTTCCCTGTGTTCGAATTGCGACACGAAACGAGTTCAGAAAAATAAAGAGAGAAATTAACAGAAAAACTTTCACGACGAACGAATTCAAAGAAACAAACTTCACCCTCATCTCAAAGCAACTAACTCTCATACTCCAAAGACTAATTAAAAATTAATTGACAAACACACAAAGCTTAAAAGGTCCGCCTGTGTGCTGGTATTTCCTTCCTTCACCGCGAAACGCGCTGCTGGTACAACCAACGCGTATAACCGTATAGCATCATACACATGATGAGGATGACGCTGATCTTCTGAGGTAAAGTGGTACACGAGACGAGAGCCCATCCTGCTAAAGGAATTTGTCTTCTCATCGTGAAGTTGTGAAATCTCGGTAACAGTCTCCATAGATGTTGGTAGTTGGTACGGTGCCATGCTAAAGCAAAACATGCCCTGATTGTATACGTAGTACGCTGTGCAAAATTTTTAAAAATTCATCCTTTCTTCGGGAGCGTTTCTCTCCTCGCTCGTCGGTCTTAATCCGTGCACCCAATTTAATGGTGTATAAATCATCCGTTGTGTAAACATTGCGTTGCAATTAAAAATTCATTGGAAAATTCTCGACAGGAAGTGTGTAGAGCATATATAGAGTGAAGTGTGTGTTTTATAACAATTCATCTTGTTGTTGTGCATCGTTAGGAGCCGATTGAATTTTGAATCCCTATTCAAAATAGAGTTACATGGTGAAAGTGTGCGCTGTGAAATTATTTTAGAGAATACCTAAACACCGGAAGAACAGTGGTGGGATATCGACTAAAAGGAAAACTCAAAATCATCTAACTTCAACCGCACAAAGGCAAAAGTAATTACTACCGGCGAAAGTTTTCCCCAAGGACATTTCAATTCCAGGTATGTTACCGAACGTTATTTTTTGTTTGTTTCACGTCCGCCCCCTGTACGTTGCCCCATGTACGGGCAACAACCTGTTTTGCTGTGATCGCTTGTGTATTGCTTACTTAATTTCGTTGGCGATTTGCTCACTCATCGTACTCGTCACCTGGATTGTGGGTGGAAGTCGGTTGCACGGAACACGAAAGGGAATAATAATTTCCCCCACGCCTCCAAGGACATCACACTGCCTAGACGCTCTGTTTGTTGTTGAAATCACTTGTCATTGCGCGGTGATGTTTGTTTTATCCTCACTCAAGCGTAGTGAGTGAGTGGGGGTATGACAGTGGATGCTAAGGGAGCTCATGTTCATCCAGGTGAAGGGAACTTCATACCTGAACTTAAATGACGTGCTGTGATGTCGTTTCGCCTTGGCTTTGGCTTTGGCTTTGAATTGCGGCAAATATATTTCTATTTCATTTTCCTGCCACACACCACTCGGCGCCAGCTCTGTCTCTCAGCCCAGCTCTGTGTGCGGTTATTTGCATTACTTTTGCGCTGGCTGCCATTTAGTTATCCTTGTTTTTGCTCCTTGTTTACATTGTTTGTTTACATCGTTAAAAATATCCCTTTTTGTTGGGTTTGTTATATTCCCCTGTTGCACACCGGCTGATGGAACACTTTTTTTTGCATTTTTTCGTTCTCGTTCCGTATTTTTTCTGTGGAAAATTACTCCTTTATACAAAGGTTTTACACCTTTGTGTGCGGCTCCACCATTGGGACCGGTGTGCTTGTTGTGTGCGCAGAGTTATTGTGTATCGCGTAATGAATGCGTTTTTGTTTGGTTTGCCTGGAATACATAAATATTTCTTTTTTCGTTTGGGTTTTTGTGTGTGTACGTGTCGGAGTCGTTGGGGGGAAGTGTAAGGTCCTTGGAGGACATTTTGATGGAATTCCTTTGATATGCTTAAATGGTGTTTACACATCTTTTGTGCGAAACACAGCGCTTTATTTTTTATTTTGTTTTTGTCTTTGGCTTTTCTTCGAGTCTCTTTATGACGAGACTTAAAGCGAGTGCTGCGAGACTGAGAATGCCTCCAAAAAATTATGTATTTCGTTTCGTTGCCAAATGGCATTGGCCGGCCAACTAACGGACAAAGAAGTCACCGTGAATGAAAAGTTTATTTTATGACCTTAGGGGAATTTCATATTCCATGGAATATAACAATAATAAGGTTACGTTAGGTCGTGCGCTAAACAAAGGTAGCGGAAGCTGTGTGTCACTCTGGTAACTGCATGTCTTATTTTTAGGAGAAACAAGTTGAAGTTGCTTAAAAGTGTTTAGTCCTGCATGGTATATTTTTGGCAACTTACAAGGACAATATTTTAACGCTGCGTCATTTGGTTTATTTTTTTAACGAAAGCCGACGGCATTTGGTTGTTGTAACGCACCAGTGTCGTAGAGTGTGTAATAATCATCACATCAATAGATACACTTCTTATGTGTGATCGAAATAAGAAATGGGATACTGATTGTCAGGTTTTGGCAGTTTAAGCATGGACCAATGGCGGTGTACACTCACTGGGGTGATATGTAGCAATCACTATCGCCGTATATCAGCGTTATAATTCTATGTTCTATGTAATACTTTCAAATACAGTCAAACCCCTGTAAGTCGAACATCCTCAAGTCGAACAAATGTTTCATCATTAAAGGGACCCAAGGCTTACATTTTTACATATTTCACACTCAATAACGAACATTCCGTAAGTCGGACACAATATTTATTCTCGTGACTTCGGCTTATTTGAAATTAATTTACGCGGTAACGTGAACTTCCTTAGTGTAGCTGAAAGTCATCGTGGTGATGGGGAAATTTATCTGGAAAATGATAAATTCACATTTAACGTGAATTTAAATCATGCTCATTTCAGGCACATCAGCATCTAGTACATATACAGTTAACGCCCGATACAGTGAACACAATATTTTATGCGGGCTTATCTAAATGGTGAAAACAAATACAATACAAGATACAGTGAACCTATGTTTTTAATTTTCTTTGAACACGTCCTCGGTAAAGCTCATATGTGCTATACAGTCATATGTAGCACTTATCCCGCTCATCGATATGGTACACAGTTTGGGGTTTTTGTAGTGCAAATACAAAGTGCGTGACGCTGTTTTTAACTTGCCAGCAATATGGGGAAAACTAGGAGCTTTAGTCACTGCGAAATGCTGTAAAACGTCCTTCCGTTTGAAGAAGGAAAACGACGATTTTGAGAATGAAGATGAATTATTTCTCAGCATTCTTCGCAGCAATTTATCGCCTAATGTTAACACAGTGGCCACGGAAGATGTGATTAATCCACTCAACGATATAACGATATAACAATAATCCACGAAGATCAGGTATCGTCTGATATAGCAGAAGACGCAAACGAAAGCGAAAAAGTAGCAATTGATGAGAGCAGATGTAAATCATTGGATTTGTTCAGTGTCTTCGAGAGATGTCTAATTATTTTGAGAAATCACTTGAATGTTTGTTTTGGTTTTGCCGTATTAAGTGACACAAATTAAAAGACAACGCAAACGAGATGACTAAGTAGTTTTATGTTTATTTTTTTTAAGTGCAGGGAATGTATTATTTTTGTTGCGTTTTATTTTTCTGCGGAAGAGCTATGTTTGTTAAAAATAAAATGTTCTTTCTTTTAAATATTCGCTTGCTTTTTAGTAATTGCAAAGTAAAATTGTGATTATATTTTATTTTTTATGAATTGGACGTAGAACATACACGCTTTTAGATGAAACATGTTTCAAGGATTCCTCGCTCATTACAATGAACAACCTCGGTCCAGCGAACAGGACAGGTGTTATTAATTCACTATATCGAGCGCCTACTGTACTCTCACCGTCCAGTTCGAATTTGGTGTTAAATTCATGATTGTTGTTTACCTTCAATGACGATTATGTGTTGCAGTATTTAAATTTACAGTGGATGCCCGATCTAGTGAACTAATAGAAGCAGTTCCTGTTCACTGGAGCGAGATTGTTCATTGTAATGCGAGTGGACTCCCTGAAGCAAAGTTCATCAATATCTGCATTTTGTTTGTATGCATCAAAAATAGAATATAATTACTATCTTTCTTTGCAATTACTACTAAAAAATAAGCCAATATTAATGAAAAAAATATTTTATTTATAACAAAAATAACAGAAAAAATGTAAAAGGCATCAAAAATAATACATTCCATGTATAAACAAAAACTACAAATACAACAATCTTAAGATGTGTTAAAATGGTCATCTTCGTTTGTGTTATCATTGAATTTATGCCAATTAATGCTGCCCTTTCTTCTAGCATTTTATGGACCAAAACATCCGTCATTTCTCAAATTACAACATCTCTAGAAGATACTGAACAAATGATGACCTATGTATGTCCATCTGGTTGTTTTTCACTTTCACCTTCTTCAATATCTAAAGAAACATGATCTTCGTTCTACTTATTCAAATAGTTTGTTTAGTTTGTATGTTTTAGTCCTGTTATATGGTTCTTGTATAATTAATCAGTTCATACATTGCCACAGTGTTAGCGTACTGAGAGGTATATCACCTCCATCCCCCTTAGTGTCATCTTCAAGACCAATTTGTCCCACGTTCAAAAGTGCGTCACTCACTTTCTATTTGTTTTTCAAGAAACCCGAAGCTATGGAACCTATGGACCATGTACTTATGTACATAATCCTGCAAGACTCTCGCACAACACGATGAGTAGAACAAATTTGGCCGATTGTATGGGTACTGCCGACTGCATACCACTAATGAGTTTAAACGTGTTTTTGCATGATGAAAGGTTAAAAAAAAACTAAAAACATAACTTCATAGGTGTATGGAATATTATGTGTTCACTTTATTGGACTCTTCACTATACGTATGTAAGTTCACTATATTCAGCGTAAGTTACGCGCAAAAATTATAGGGTTATGGAAGATCCTTTGGTAGCCGTAATGTCAAACATGTTATGAAATAAAAAAAATTAACAGCAGTCACATCTATATGTTCTCTCCGAAAAGAATATAGTGTCAAAAACTTGATCATGTGGGTAGGGAAAGTTATGTGAGGGGGCTGCGAGTGAGTGCACCACAGCACACTTATACCATATTGGTCCATTGCGATACCCACAGTCAGACTACTACCAACGATCGACTACTCCACTGATAGTGTTCCAGATTTGAAAACCAGATAAAGGAGTATAAACTTTGGTTTCACTGGAATTCGAACCGGGGACCCCACTAACCAAGGGCAGGCACTTAACCAACAGCGCCATCCAGTCGCCAAACTTGATCACATATTCTATTAAATAAACATTCATGGTCACTGCTACTGGTAATAGAAATGCTTCGTTATTGAAAACAACCAATATGAGAAAAATTATTAAAAAATTTGGTCCTGTAAAATTCGTTCTTGACCATCGAATGTTTAAAGAATGTTTGTATAGTGAAACTTCTCTAAAGCAGACAGCAGCGGAAGCATCATGAGTATACAGTATGTTGAGGTGTCCGTTCATAAGGGGTTGAAATACACGAATATCTTCATACCGAGAGTATGACGAATTGTCCGTAAGGAGAGGTGTCCCTTATAGAAGGATGTCCGTAAAGACAAGTTTTACTGTATGTGAATACGTATTGTATTTGTTATGGCTTTGTGAACTCAATGTCGGCTTGCTTTTAACAAGAAAAATGCGGAATTCGAAAGAAAAGTCAGTTCCACATTGATTACAAAACGTCAGGCTGCTATATTTGATTTTATTAAGTCTGAAACGCATTCCAGATTCAAGCACTTACACCGACCAGCGCTAACACAAACTTAACAACTATCGCCAACTCGCTTATTTTTGTGAAATATCTTATAAATTATAATCATTGACTAAGTTTTGTGAAATGCCAACATGGCATGCAGTGAATCATTGTTACACGAAATTTCAACTTCAGAATCGGATACAAGTAGGTGTGAAACCTGAAAGGGACGACATAATGACTGATGAGGAGTCCGATGCTTGTAATCAATCATAGTCTAGAGCCGGAGAAACGTATTCTCGATGCTATTCCACGTGCCTTCATACAATTCAAAGGAAAACGAAATTTGTTATCCTAGGTCGTTAAAGTCAAAGTACGTGAAAAAGTGTAGACGGTTTGTGATATTCTAATGATTTTAAATGTTCCATATTATTTATTTTTATATTATTACTTGAAGAGTTTACATTTTTTTTCATTCCTTTCTTTATTCTTTATTAATAAGTTTTAATAAATATGTTATGACAAAACCCATGTTTTAATCTAAATTGATTGTTTCACTGTGTAGAGTAACGTCACCATTAGAGGTGGAGAACAATCGATAGCGCTATCGATTGTAATCGATAGTTTGCACTATCGAAAACTATAGATTATTTTATATTACCATCGACAATTTTCGATAATGATGTATGCTTGTAAAGAAATTGTCCAAAAACCGGAATAAACAGTTTGTGCGGTAGACGACATACGGCGCCGACAAGTAAATATGAGACAAGCAGCAACATTGCCAACGAAATATTTGAAAAAATGCTGGAGACATCCATATAAGCGTCTGCAAGCAGTACTAACAATATGGAATGCACAGAGAATGTGCATTATGCTACAGAGAATAGTTAAAATGGTTGATCATTTAAACAATACCTTCCAGCTCCTGCACCACTATAAATTGAGGAAGTAAGACTTTTGAAGGAACTTGAGCAACTCTAGACATGCTTTAATCAGGATAGGAAGGGTGTCCTTCCTAAAGCGAAACATGTGACAGTTTCATTGGTAATTCCTTTATCATTCCTTTATCATCTATAATCATCCAGAAAAAACACTCAATCAAACCGAATTACAACAGAAGGAAAGGCACTATGGATTCGGTGAAAATAAGACTTTCTCCAAATGACACTAAGGATATCACAAGCATCGGTACAATACTTGACTTAATTCTTAAAAAGGAGGGTTTTCGGAACTTGCAAAATGCAAAAACTGCTGAATTAAGGTATATAGAGTGTGAGAGTGGGTGAAATCTGTGTTTAAAAAATATATGAAAACGAGTTCAGGTTATGAAATAATTTCAAGAACTGGAGTTATGTCAACGACATCTTACGAACTTATCGAATTCTGAGAAAAACTTAAGGAAAGGAATGTTAAGTCCCCAACATCTGACATCGTCGTGATAAAATGGAAATATCTTGAGCAAACAAAATTCTTCCAACGAGGCGGACCCTATAGCATGTTGGAGGGCGATTAAATTTAAACCGATCTTTAATTTGTAATTATTAATGTTTTCGCCCTTTACACGGTTTTTAATTGTTAGAGCATATTCGGTGGAGTAACCGAAAAACTCTTGAAACGAACATTTTTAACATGAAATAATCGCTAAAAAAATCTCTCTAGTGGCTGACCGCTAGTTTATTAATAGATTGTTTTTTCTTCAGTGGGTAGATGCACATGCAAAAACGTGGTTATTTCTTATATTTCGATTAGTGGTGCGTGTTTTCAAAAATGTAAGTTTTTACAATAAATTAAAGTATAAGCTATAGGTGTGTATTAAGTAGTGCAAAGTTGAACAAATATTGACATCAGAGGAAGTAATCGATGCCGACTGTTAGCACTCAATTTAATGCGATTATCTTCAGCAGTTGATAGCCGAGTACTATTTGGGTGAATTTATCTAAAAAATCTGATCTTTGGCAGTTGACGGCCGCGTACTATTTGGATGAACTTGTCCAAAAAATCTCAAAAAAATGTAGAGCGTGATTCTTGTCCTCCGTCTTTCCACGTCAAAGCTACTTCGAAAGAACTGAGTCATAGAGATGCATCAAAATAAACTTCACTATAATGAATTCGCACGGAGCCAGAAAAAAACTTCATTATATAGAAATTCACTTAAAATATAACCAGAGAGCTGTGTCTAGTTCATTATGCCGAGAACTTTATTATATAGAAGTTCATTCTATTTGTCCGTATAATATGTAAGTATTTTTAGCAGGTTTGTGTTTGTTTAAGTAGGTATGAATTTGTCCTTGTTTTGTTTTTAAACATTGTTATTTTTTTATAACATTTGCTTCAAGTTCAATGATAAAGTGGCCACCATTTTTTGCTCTCAAAGTGGGACACTTCTTTCGGGAAAAGTCGAGACACTCCTTTCTGTTATGAAAGAAGTAGTTTTCGCTCATTCATTATTCCCATCAAATTGCTTCGGTTTTAAAATTATCAAATTGTGATTGGTTCATAATTTTTCTCCTAGGTATATGGTAGAGACAGCGACGATACAGGGGAGAAGTACAAACTACCTATGAGCTACCCAGATATTTACATAATTGAATAAATATAGGGTGCCCTTTTTCAAAGCGTGACATTTTGGGGGACAGTGGGATGCAAAGATCTAAAGTGGGAATGTATGCTCACCTTAGTCAATGACAATTATTTACTATTATTGTAACGACATCGTCTCATTTCCTTCAATTTATTGAATTACTTATTATTTTATTGAATTGTGACTTATAATTGAAAGAAATATTGTGAATTTAGTATTGTACCAATGTCAAAAGAAAATTATTTCAAAATGTAATTCTTACGGCATGGCAACCCTGAACAGTAAAGTATTTGAAGGAGATCTGTTACGGACCTTCGACGAGAAGGAGTATAAAAACCGCCTCCCGATCAGTGGACAACAACTCAGGTTTGGTATTTCAACTTGCGAAGTTCCCCGAGCGTCCAAGGGAAAATGTCACACTTGCGTCCACAAACGAATTTGCCAGTAATTTGATCTGTTTTGAAATTGAACACAAGTAGTTTTACTTGACAACTTCACTTCTTTCATTATCCTCTGCTTCACTGCCTATTAAGCGTGCACTGCCGTTTTCGGACAGCATACGCGCGTTAGAGGGTGGAGCAAAGTGGCTGACAGAGGGAGTTCTCCGGAGGAGTGTGGAGATCTGGAAGAGCTATTGCCGAGCTCTACATTAGTACTTATTATCAAGCAAGCAAAAATCGAATTAATTAGGTATCTTACACCTAGTGATGTTCGATGTTCATCGATGCTCACAAAACATCGATTTTATA
Source organism: Eristalis tenax (assembly GCA_905231855.2). Lineage (NCBI taxonomy): Eukaryota > Metazoa > Arthropoda > Insecta > Diptera > Syrphidae > Eristalis > Eristalis tenax. Next base: position 33,264,920 of record HG993125.1, on the reverse strand, counting down.
CATCGATGTTATACACGTCGTATTTTAAAATCGATGCTTAACCGGGCGATCACGAAGCAGGGTATCACATACCTAGACAATTGTAAAAAGTTGAGTGTAATCTGAAATATTAATCTGCCAATACTGGCTTGCTCAGTGGCTGGAGGCAATTCTGTGCACAATGGAATAGTATCGTGATCGTAGTCTAGCGTGGGTCGATTGTCAGAATATTCGCGCGAAAACAGCTGTCAGGTATGTCACACCCTACCACATACCACATACATTGTATGCGATTGTTGATTTTTACCTTTAATTTGTTGTTCATAAAATGGCATTGCTTAGGAAGTACTTAGTAATAAGTAACAAATATTTTACTATTGTAAAAATGATACCTTTATTTATTTGGAATGTAATCCCCTTCGTCCGTCCGCTATAATAATAACAACTTCTCCTTTTGATTGACCTTTTTCCTTTTATTATTCTCCCACAAATGCCTTCTTCTAAGCCTATCGATTGAATGTACTTCTTACATTCTTTCTCACCTCACTACAGCGCTGTCGCTGATTCTGTCATTTGCTTCCTGTGGACGTGTTGCTACACGTATGTTTTATTTAATTTCAAGAATAATACCTAAGTTACAAAATGCAATCAACAAAATTGTATATATGAATCATTTTAGAGATACATACTTCAATTTGGGGTTTGTCATACCCTGTCCCGTACTTAGTGTCTCTTACCACATGCTCCCAAGGTTAAGTTCGTAAATATCGCATATTTGGTGTAAAAAAAAAACATCGGCCCTCCTAGAATCAACACTGATCTAGACAGTTCTCGGAATTGGTTCAAGGATTGTTTTGACTTGAGTTTTTGCGAGTATACAGTATTCTGTGAATTTTCTTGGTATTTTGTGTGTAGTCATAGTTGTTTACCCGATTAGTCGGAATTATATAAATTCCTGACATCGGCGTCAACATCGCACATCCCTATTTCTAGCTATTCTTTGATGGCACCTTGATGTTTGAACGAACAGTTAAGAAATAAATAAATGTAATATAATATATATGTATAAATATGTTTTATTTATTGATTGATTGGAACTGGCCTACCACTAGCGCAATATGACGTTTTCCATGAATATGGTAGTTTCTGAAAACCAGTACCAGCTAAATAAAGGAGCTTCTGGCGTTGGATCGTAACTCGTCCCGTGTGCTCGTCGGAGTGATCACAGCAGAGATGATGATAGAGAAGAGATATTCCTCGCCTCCCTGTCAGATGAATCTGAGGGGCAAGAAACGTAGAAGTGGCCCATCTCTTCCTCCATTATCTCTGGATCACAGAGCACTGCCCCAACGGAACAATGCTCCGGAAAGCAATCTCTGTGGGAGCTGCGGTGACGTGGAAGAGACCAAAATGATCCAACATCTGCTTTGCCACTGCTTAGCTCTCCAGGAGCGGCGCCAGCTTCGAAGGACCAATGGTTCTTTGCAGAGATGGCAGGATTAGCAAATGCATATATATCTCGTGTCTTCTAAGATTCGTTAAGAGTACGTGGTGGTTAACAGAATGTGTACTCCACAAATGAGGGGATTCACAGTGGGCCCTAAGGCCTCCGTGAGGAAGTGATGCTGAATCATAGATAACCTTCTGTAAGGGATAAATTAAAAATGTCATGTCTATTAATATGTTTCCAAGAAGAGGGAAGGAAATTATCTAAATCGAATAAGTACAAATGCATGTACAGCTACATGCTCGATATCTCAAGTCAAGATATATGTACTCTTTACTTAAGTTGCAGCTTGCGTCTGCCTTGTTTGCGATTTAACATCTCTATGCATTACATCGAATAAAACATCGATGCATATTTTGTATAAGCATCTTTAGTCCTGATAGAACTATTTATACATAAGTAGTTACCATAGTATAAGCACCTAAATTTGAGACTATCATAAAATCAACGACTGTAGTCTTCGGAGGACAGGCACACAATGAAAACATGCTTTACTGCACACATACATGGTACAATTGTCAGTTTTCCACATCAGTCTGTTAAATTAAAGTAAATAATTTCATCAGAATATTTTATGAGAAATTTCAAAAAAATGAATAATAAGGAAATGTAAAACTTTGCATCGCTTAAGGCGATTCTTGTCTTCCGTACTCTCGACATCCATCTCCCACATCTTTGTTATCTTTTAGCTTTCGTAGCATTCGTTCTTTCAGCTACTTGACTTATACAAGCAGAATGAAGGATAAAAACGACAGAAAAACTTAAAAGACACAAAATTATGTGCTCGGTTTGGTACATTATGACCGAAGAATAAAGCTGAAACGATGACGACAGGAGGAATGCAACAGCTAGAGATACAGAAGGGAAACTTTTTCTTAGCGTTTCGGTTGGAACTGGTGTGTGCATGTTTCCTGTGAGACGCTATCGCTGTTGGGTGTGTTAGAGTGGCAGTGGAAAATGAATGTGGTGTATACATACGTCCATGTAGATATATGCTTAAATAATGTATGTATCCTTGAGAATGGATGGAATTGATTTATATTTTTTCGACTTTCTTTTATCTCGTTCTTTGGCACTGGTTTCGTTCGAGATCTCGTCGTAGTTGTGCCCAATGTGCTTATCACCATGCGATATCTGTTAAATCTAAGAAAATACAGTGAGTATGTTATTATGTTGGTTGCTAAGCTCATTGTCGAATGGACTTTTTTTTATGTTTAGCCCTTTCCAAAAACGAATTTCATTAAGCAACGTAATAAATGCATCCATTTGCTGGCCATAATTTGTTTTGAATCTTCCCAGTTTTTCTTCCAATTAATGCACTACGCCTCAACACGGCTATTGATTGGAGGCCAAACATTCTTCAAGAGTGTCATGGGAGTGTTGGTTACATCCGTAATAAGTAATAGAGCCGACAAAGTGCGGGTGGTACTAAAATGTCGAAGTGTCCATACATTATCCATCTCAAATTCATGGAAAGCATTTCATAGTCCATGAGACAGTCGAAATAAATCCACTCTTCATCGTCAGTTACAATTCGAGGAAATGACCAAGCTTTCTGTTATTTTATGGTATGTCTGTATATTTCAATTGATATGAAACTCACGCGTGGAGCTATTTTGTAGTCAATGTAAAACCACGTTCACAAGTCGTCTGAGCTAAACCATGTTCATTTCACGACACAATTCTATTAACAAACGACTTTCGGCATCGACTCAACTCGGCGTCTTGAAAAAAAAAATAGGACTAAAGAATGCTCTGCAAACGATGAAGAATGCTAAGAATCTTGCCCATGCATTCAATATCTGTTTCCGCTTTTATTGTTTATTGTTTTCATTAAAACCAATTATTCCAGACTCTCTCAAATTGTACTAGATTATTCTTGAACTGTAAACATAGTGATGCTGATCAAAATCAAACATTAAATCAACATCAAATTTAACTATTTAGTGCTCTTGTATAAAGTGGGGAAAGGACTCGGGAGATTTTATTTCACTAGAGGCACTCGTGCCATTTCCAGAAAAATAATCCAATCCCACTCGAGTAGGAACAGTTTATTTAGCCTTAAATGAAACGTCAAGCTTAAAAACATTTTTACTACAAATCATTGAAACTAGAAACGGGTAAATACATACAATTGTATTTTTATTCTTGGCCCAAAACCTTTAAAAAACATTACCTCCAAACTCAGTTACCATAAAATTTTGATTAAGCAATACCAAATTGGACATAGAGACTTGGAAATTCTTGTTGAGAGTGATGACAGCGATAGTTGTTGAAAACGTCGTTTTCTAGGCACTGGATCCAAAACGGAAGAAGGCACCGGACTGGGATTTTTCGCGTCATCGCAGAAAAACTCCTCCCTATCCCGTCAACCAGCTAACCATTGCAGTTTGATCCAGGCAAAAGTAAAAACTATCCAAGAGGCTTCCTGCTTACTGTCCATGAACCCGATAGACGGGTTATCTATCGCTATATACAAGGACAGTCAGGCTCTGGATGCACCATCAATAAAATCAAATGTGGTAACACTTTACCGGATACCTCTCAGGCAGATAGCTGTCAGATGCATACTTACCCTATGCTAGGTCCCTGGGCATAATGGTATTCCAGGCAACAAAAGAACCGACGAGTTAGCTAAAACAGGGGTGGGTTTGCCACTGGCAAGTATTCAGGACACTCGGAAAACCCATACCCCTCCCTGCAAGTAATGAACACATTGTTAGTTACAGATGCGATCAACGCCGGCAAGCAAAGATGGATCGAATTAGATACTTGAAGGACTTCAAGGCTAATTGGGCCTTCAATAATCCAATAAAAAAATAAACAGCCACAATTAGAAACGAATTTAGCATTATTACCGGTCAATGCCTATTCGGGCCACACGCCAGAAGGTTGGGAACGCTGTACAATGACTTATGCAGGATCGGCAGGGTCGAAGAGGAAGAAGAAACTACGCTTCACTATCTCGGCACTTGCCCAGCACTTGCAAGGACAATAAAAAACACGCTAAGCGAAAACCCCGCTTGGGAGAAATGTTCACATGTAATTACATACAAACTACGTCGCTTAACTCAAAACTCCGCTGTTGTGAAAATATTTGTTTGATTTGTTGTCGTTTCTCTTAAGCGGGTTTTACTGTATCCAATTTACATCATGGCTGCTTTTCGCGTGGACAACTATATGTCACGTTATCAAGAACAGGGTGCGGAGAAAACCAGTAAATTCTTCTACCACAGTAAAATAAATCTAGAAATATCATTTATGTAGATGTACTTGAAAATACCTCATACAAAAATACTACTAATTATATAAATACCTCCAAAATTTAATATTACATTTCCACGTTCTATAATTCCCCCAGTACTTTTACCAGCGTTACTTTATTATTTCATATTGAAGTCTATCTGCCTATCAGTAAAGCTTTCACGGCAAAAATACTGAATCGATTTTGACAAAATGTAGAAGGACCTAGTGATATTAATTATCCGACTGCAATAACTGATACTCACTCGGACGACGTCGCTGGCAACAGGCAACAACCCCCTTATCCTCTTAGGCGAGGTGACAAATTCTCGCCTCCCATTTTTCTGTCACCTCATATCAAAATCTGCATTCTTGAATTCAAGTAAGGTGACAAAAAACCAATCAAATTCTCAATCCAAAAGAATTCAACTAGTTGGCAACGCATGCTGCAGATTTGTGCCTTCAAGTGGGATCAATTTCCATTCGGTGGTTATATTTGCTAATTCTTGGATGCCTTTAGTGCAGAACTCGTTCGTATTGTTTACTTTCATGGACACATGGACTTGAACAACCCGATGTAAGCACCAGCCAAACAAAAAAACATTAAATCGACAATAATAATAAACATTAAATTAAACAAAGTACATCAGTTGGGCCCCTATTGTTGAGCCAACACCATAACCTTAAGTTTGTAAATCTAGTCGTATGTATATTGTATACATTTTTAAATCGCTCGTTCGTATTTGATCGTGTCTTTGCTATATTTCCCAGATTGACAATATTCAATGACAGCCTAGGTATATAAAATTGGATTTCTGGGTGTGACTGGAATTATCCTCTATTAATGCGATCAGGCACTCAATTTGTTGATTTATTGTTATTTTCACACTTAACGTGAAAATATTAATTAACTTTTATTTCTATCAACAGATAATTTGGGTTAAAATTTTCATATTTAGCCTACGTCGTTTGGCCACCCATAAAATGGCAAGCGACAAAATCTCTTTCATTCTATCTCACTTTCTCCTGAAACGGGAATACATACGATAGTCGTGCGAGTGAGAAATGTCACAAAAACTAAGAGAATACAAATCTGTCAAAGTGACACATATTTTTGGGTGGCACGACTAAGAGAATAAGGGGGGTTATATCTATGAAATGCATTTAGAGGTACACGTTATATAAATTTGCTTGAATCACTTAAAGTAAGTGTGCTTGCTCATTTTACTTTTTACAAAAATACCAATGGCAATTAATGTGCAATATCCATTGACTTAAAAAAAATCATATAACTTAAATTCGTGAATTTTCATTTCATGGATTAATTTTTTGAGTTAATTTTTCAGGTATAGTTTATAAATATGCTGTTTTACACTCAAGAATTAAATTGAAGCAAATTGTTCGTGCTAATTGGGCATAGCATTACATTTGTCTGCAACCAAGTCCATATTACAAAATGTACTCGACTTTTGAACATCCTCCGAATGTGGGCAAATTAACGAACCGGCCGCCATTATTTCACTAAATTTATGAATCTGCCACCATTTTCCACTGAATTTCATGAATTATGGTAGATTCACGGATTGTGCAAAAGTATGTTTGAATGGCAAGGGAACGCCACTACATCTCCGGGGGTAAAAATGGCCGAAGATGGATATCTCTAGCCTCCATTATCTCTGATAAGTGTGTTCGATATGCTCGTTGGCTGAGGTCCTGTAGATACCAATTCGAAATAGAGCGCCAGTCGAAGAAGAAAATTATAGAGAGCACTTTAAATTGCATAAAACGCTGAAAAAGTTAGGACATTGTATTGTTGTTTGAATACGGTTTCGGGCGGGTGACTGGCATTGTCTAGTAGTTTCCAATAATAACGTCGAATTGTCAAGATCTGCGCTTCTCTCGTCCATGTGCTGCGCGGAAAAGTTAGTAATCATGATTCATGGGTCTGTATCGCTCACCGTTGACTGCAGCGTTAAGCCATATGAACCACTAGGGGCACTTTTCGTCTTTTTTAGTATAGGCACAGTTACATCAAATTCGAGACACTCAAACGAAAGCCTTTAGTTTCAGTTTCTCAAAAACCAACTCAAAACAATAGAGAACTGGCAAGTCAGCTAAAAAGGGAAAACACTAAACGCATCTGAATAATGTTCATTCAATTTAACTTTCGATGCGTAAAAGTAGTTTAAAATACGTGTTATGCTATGTCGTCACCAAACCAAATCGCTAGGTTTCATAACACTTCTCCGAGGTTTCTCCATATATTTTCGAGGTTTCGAAACCTCGCGATTTCGGCGAAATCTTGTTGAAACCAAACAAGTCTACAGCCTGAACTTCAGTTTATTTTGAAAAAATATTTAAATATATTCCGTCTTCTTTCTTCTCGACTCAGCTGTTTTGACATTTTAAAACACTTCAAAAAATACCTGTTTAAGTATCTACATTGTCAAATTGAAACTTAGGGTTAATGTTAGGAGTAAGGAGTTTTGTAAATTTCTTTGTGCGTGTTTGATATTATAACCTTCTCCATTATTCTCTTAGCCTTGTCACATGTCAGTCACTGTGACAAATTTGTACCGTCTTAGTCACATTATGTGACATTTAAGTGACTAATTGAATACAAATTTGTCATGTGTGACATGTGGCAGGACTTAGAGAATGAGGGGGGTTATTTAGTGATTTTGTATGGCATGCCGGTTTACAGACAACTTTCGTACTTGAAATAGAAAATCTACTTTTTGATTAATGTTGCTTTAGGCCCTCGAGTATATACATATTATAACCTTTTCATTTTTTCAAAAGACGAATTTGGTTTGTCACCTGAGCCGCAGTTTTATCATCAACTAAGGTACATTTCTTCATTTGCAAAATGCATTCAAGTTCTCTTCGGGTGCCCTCGGTGTAATTTACTTGTAAGTCACATGATTACCATATCGACTCTAGATATTTGAAAAGAGCTATCGTGTCATCTCCACTTGCTCCTTGTATGCAAACCGACTTAATACAGCTATACTTTGCTGATTACTAATCCGATATTGAATCCCAATTCACTCCCATGCTGAACTGGTAATCCCGAAGTAACCCAAATAGCTCGGCTTGGTACATTCTGGGTATGTACATGCATACGTATGTATGCATATAAAATTGTCCATGTAATTTACTGAATCACAGTACAATCAGACACAATCCCCCGGCAGTAGGAGTAGAAGCAGCACCAGCAGCAGGCAGCTGTCTGTAAGAACATGGACAAACATGGTCTAAGAATTTCTAAGGATTTAAATCGATTTTCGGCAACTTGTCTCGAGGGAGTTGAAACGAAGGGATGCACAGAGAACTAAATAGAGATATTGGGGTGTGTTCTGCCAAAGAACTAAGAACTAAGAAAACTCGGAGAACTGTGAAGTTTCTTCTTCTTGTACTGTACCAACCAAAACATACTTCTGCAATGATGACAGCGGCGCGCGGTGCCTTCGGTGGTGGCATTTGGGTACACTTTCTTGTATGTGTCATGTTGTTCGTTTGTAAAATAGGAAAAGTTGTCGCGTTGGATTCCAAACACATGCGCACACACGCACATACAAGGGAAGCGTTGTGTCTATTCTACAGCTTCGTTCTTATTTAGCCGTGATTTCTCTCCATTCCAGTCAGGCTCTTATGCAAATCTTCTCGGTATACATCCATACATACATGTATGTATTTAGTTTCGGAATTCGGTATTTTCCCCACCCATTCCACCCCATGCATACATGTACGTTCACGAATCCATTCAGTGGGAGATTTGAGTGTCTCCCCTTCATCGTCACGTCTATCATCTATTTTCGTGCCATTTTGCATCCCACGTTTAGGGGTCCGTGTATTTCGAGTTTAAAATTTGCTTTATTATTTTCTGACTCGGGGAGCAACGTACAGGAAACAATGTCTATTTTTTGCACAGTGGCCAGTGGATTTGAGTTCCCCGCGCTGTATTTTTTCTGCGATATTCCCTGTTATGCTGCTGTGGCAATGCGTCACTACTTAAACTCCCACAGTCCACGGCTGAAAGGGAACTTTGGAAAAACGGAGAAGAAATAATAATAAAATTGAAAGCTTTCAACTTTGGTATCCTTGGCAAATGGATTTGCTTTTTGCAGCAATGAGTCCTTCTAACATACACTCAGACGATCATGGTGCTCATGGGGTCGCTGTAGGAGACGGGCAGGACCGGGACTGGGAGTTTTTGTTCCCATTCTTATCCTTTGAGTAAATTTAAGTGAATTCATTATCCTCGACGTTGTTTGCTGTGTGTACACGCTGCGCGCGTGTATATTGTAACAACACTGTAACCCACCACTGCTTAATGAAATCATTGATTCCACCACAGGAAGGGGAGCCCTGTGAGGCAGTGTGGGTGGTGTGCGAGCAACTTGTCTCAGGCGGGAGGTTATGTTAAGAAATCAGGACGAATTCAATTTCATCATCGTCGTCATCACCATCATCATCCTCGTCTTGTCAATCCACTGTAAGGAGGCGGATATGAACGGTTTTTATCTGTTTGAGTGATTTGCATAGTGATGATGTATTCGATTTCGGTTTATTGCTTTGTTTTGTTATGCAAGTGGTTCTTGGTTCGAGTTTTTTATGCGGAGTAGACAAGTTGTCGACAGTTAATGCTTCTTGTGAATTTTCTAAAGAATAAATGTGGATCTGTATCGGTATATGGGGGTCCATCTATTCGAATTCAGCGAAGTGAAGCACTCAGTATTCGTACCTACCAAGGAATTCATACAGAAATGATCCAAACGCAAATCTGATGAAGAATCTCAAAAGAGGCTCACACATGTGCATGATTAGTTTGATCTCTGTCAAATAAAAGGAAACACTCTGAAATCAATGCTTTTTATAATAGCTTAAGGGAGATTTCTGAATTCGTGTGCAAACGACGAAGTTTCAGCATACAAGTCGACATGAGGAAACATCATCAACTAGCCCCTTGGACTTCGCCAACTTATTGGCCAAACCTCAGTGACATTGATTCTCTTTGCATTGTTCGCCTGAAGTCAGTAATTAATGAAAGTCACCAATACATCGGTCTTGAGAAGATCGTGGAATACTCACAGACCACTAGAGGCACGATTTTCCAAAGGGTGTTCGGCATACAATGCCACGATTCACTAATTGCAGAACGATTGACTTCAGTGAGTCTTGAGAACAAACACTGTTTTTTTAGCCTTGCCTTGAACTCATTTGCATACTCTGAATGTGGAGTGTAGATATTTTTTGATAAGTTGACACTCGCAGATTTCAAATGGTAGATCAAAATAATTTAGAAAAAATTCAATAACCCTCGGTTTACATCTGATCTCAGTTTCCGGACAATTTTGGTAATGTTTCTTAAGACACGAACACATGCGTATGCCTGAGCATACGTGCGAGTCCCTCGAGGTAAACTCTGCAGTAGTATGGAATTGATAGTTTTTTGGGGGCCATTCAGTCTCTACTGTAAACTGTAGCGGCTGTGTTCGGGTTAACCGTGCTAAATCAGCACCTTTAACCGTGTTCGTTGGACTTCGCCAAGGGTGCGTTTTATCACCTCTCCTTTTCATTGCATATATGGACTGGATGTTGCAACGCAGCCGAGGCGGGGAATGTTTCTCATTTGGAGAGTTGAGGGTAAGTCATCTTCTTTTTGCAGATGACTTAGTTATCCCTTACATCTTCCCAGACGAAACTCCAGCGTGGACTCGATAGGTTTGTGGCCGTATGTGCTGATGCTGGAATGAACGTGGACAAATTGGAGGTTATGGTCATCTCCAGAACCCTTGTTCAATGCACTCTACATGTTTGGTGGAATCCCATTGAGGCAGGTGGAGAAGTTTAAGTATATCGGGGACTTTTTCACGAGTGATGGAAGGAGTAATGCTGAGCTTTCCTGTCGGATTGGTCAAGCTGGGATAATTTTGAAACAGCTTGGTAGATCTCTTATCAAGAATGCCGAGCTTGGTGCCAAAGTCAAGTTAGCAGTTTTGAGCTCAGTATTTATTCCAACTCTTACCTATGGCTGCTGAGATTAAATTTCTTCGTTCTGTTGGGTAAATTACTCCGGGATAGGGTGAAAAACACGTCAGTGAGAGTGGAACTCAACATTGAGCAGCTACTTCTTCGAACGGAGAGGACAATGCTTTAATGTTTGGTCATGTGGCACGAATTTCACCATCATCACTACCTACAAGGCGGGTGTTGAATGCGATTCGAAGAGGTAGCCGAGAGTGGCGGTCCGATTGTGAATTCCCTAGCATATTATGCCAATGTGCGTCCATTGTGATGCCCACAGTCAGAATATATACAGTGATAGTGCCGTTGATTTGTCCTCAACGGTAAATGGTGGATGGACCAGATTGGAAAAACATATAAAGTGCCCTCAATTTTATTAAATAATATTTATTCTATAAAGTATAATTTTCATCATATTCATTGCAAATGGAATACTCCGGGATACGAAATGTTTTTTCAAACAATATAATATAAAAAATGGTATTGCCTTTGACTCTATCCAGTCAGATTTGAACACAGAACTTGCAAGGAGAGTGAGCAACCCACCAACCCACGACGCCAACGTAGCCACTAACTTTTGAGGTTTTACTTTCGTTCACAGTGATTTACATACAGAGATTTTTCAAACAGAAATAAAAAGACGAAATTCACCAAAAAGTCAAAGAAAATCGAATTTTGTTTGTAAACAAAGCGTGTATTAGTCAGAGAGGTGTCAAGCGCAGTGAAGATAAACGGGAGTCAAGGAAAGAAAATCAATTTCTTCTAACTAGCGAGATATTTTAAAATTCACATTCACGATTGGGCATAACTCCTGATGAGTTAGAGTCGATTGTGGAGGAGATCTCTTGTGATTGCTTTATCCATGCGACTCCTTTTCTGGATCATGAGGGTCAGAAGGTGACGATGAAGACGATAATCCTTTTTTAGAAATTAAAGAAACCACGTTTGTTTTTGTTGAATATGTATTAGCGAAATTCCTTTGATGGGGAGCTACTCAAAAGAGGGAAGAGTATTCTGATGTTGGTTGAAACCAGAAATGAAGTATTATAGAGATGCCCAATTTCACTGCTAATTGACCTCTAGTCCATCGACAAATTCCAGAGGCTTTTTGACAGTCATTCATGAATTTTTGACGGTTATTCACGACATAACGTAAATGCCGTTATCTGATTGGCCAATTTGGCTTTAGAAAACCATTTAAAAAATGGTTGTCAAGAGAGAGAGGTAGAAGTTGGGCATATCTATTATGCTTAATTTCTGGTGGAAACATATCGGTCTTGAGAGATTTCTTGGGTTTGTTTTTGCTTAAAGCTCAGCTTCCTCTTTGTGCAGCATCCAATGTTATGTCTAAAAACGGATCGGTGCTGCATTGTTGATCAGTATAATAATCCCAATATCAAATCAGCATCTCAAATTTGCAGGATTCAGTGGATTGATATGAGTCGGAAGAGTACTGAGTTTTACCTTATTCGCAACGTAATTCTCAATATATATCAATATATTGCTCACGGATTTAGTGGAAACAAGCTATTTTGTCTATAACTTTATTCGTGCGGTTTGCTGAGAGATGACATAAATTGTATTATTCCATTGTTATTATTCCAATGGAACATGCGTTGAAAAGCTACTGTCTATAAACAACAATCATTTCTTTCACTCAAATATGTCGAACTTATGCCTGAAAAAGTGTTTTTGCGGGGACACGACACACCCGACACACGACGCCACAAAAATTATTTTTGCATCGGATTGTTACTGGTTATGAAAAATGCATCCATTACGACAACCCTAAGCGCAAAAAATGATATGTGAAACCCGGCCAACCAGCCAAATCAACGGCGAAGCCGAATGTCCATGACGCGACGTTAATGCTCTGTATTTGGTGGGATCAGAAGAGTGTGCTGTATTGTGAGCTGCTAAAACTGGGTGAAACCATCAATGGACAACGCTACCGAACACAATTAATCCGTTTGAAGAGAGCAGTAGCCGAAAAACGCAAGGAATATGCGACCAGGCGAAAAAAAATCGCAAGAATTATGTTAGGGAGACACCACTTTTCCGAAAATACGAAAATATGGCAGCCATCCTTGTTTTAACAACTTCACATGTACCATCCAAAAGCTAAACCTTACATTTAGACAGCAAAATTAAATTGACAATGCTTCCGAATATTAAAATCATTGTTATTCACTGTTTTATCACTGTCAGTTTTTTGACAATCAACAATGGATACATACACTTTCTGTTAATATTTAGAGTACGTGAGCTAAATTTGTGTATGTAGACCACTAATGTTATTTTTTGTCAATGAAATTTGAACATTGCTATTTGATTACAAAATATAACCGGACAATATATAATGAATTGAAGGTTTAAGGAAAATAAAAAAAAAATAAATATAAAAGAAACCCAAAAACACAAAGAAAAAATTGGGTCTGATTTGAAACACCCCCTTAGGACGTAAAAAACTGGCAAATAAATATTGCACACTGCACACCCAGCACACTGTTCTTGGCACCAAATGCACATGCTCTTTGGTGGTACATATTAGCCACATCATTCGACGTGGAAAAACAATGGTTTTGCAAAACAAACTTCTTAATTCATTTTTCTTAATCCAAATATCATATGTGACATTCACTTTTTGCACCAATAACAAAAAACAATGGACCAACAAAATTACATTTTAATGGCGGAAAATGGAAAAGCTCCCTCTCTCTCAAATTGATCACAGGTATGCTTGAGTAACACGAGCAGACAACTTTTCACGGCCCCACCACTTTCGAGTCACTGACAATGCTCAAAGAGTAATAACGCTTCTCAAACTGGTCGTTCGGAGTCGGCATAAAACAGTGGATGCCTTTCACTCGTGAGAGAACAATAGCACGTGTGGTTGCTGAGAAGGCCCTGGCCCCCTACGGGCTGTAGCTCCAACCGTGTTAAATGTAAGAAAGTTTCTCCTCGATTGCATTTGTGTGTTGCGATAAAAGCTGATAGTCCATATTAAGACAATTTCTTTTCGTCTTCACAGCCCCACCGATGCTTTGTTTTTTCTCCAAACAAAGAGAATCAGCATATACTCTGTCGACATTTTCCCAATCGACATTTTCATTGCGCGTAATTTCTTGATCGAGTTTTCGCAACCAGTGTTTTTTAATGCCATTTTTTAAATGAGATCCTTTTCTGGACTCTGTATTTGGTATGTGACCTGGCCTCCGTTCACGCTGTCCTTTTCTAAGCACATTCGAATTTAGTCACTTGCATCAAAAGGTGCTTTCGAGTTATCAAACTTACAAATTATAGTGATTTACTTACGTAACTATCTACAAAGCACTTTGAAGAAATTCACCAATTAGAGCTACATTTGAATTTAAAATGTTTCAAGAACTCAGCAACACCCTCTCTATTTTACTGCAAAGTCATCAAATCGATGCCAACCCAACGTCCTTGTGCATAAAGGCGAATTGAAGGTCGCTCTAGTACTTCGCAGGATTATACAATAGATTTCTGTTCCTCATTGCCATTTTCCTCGCTCTCAATTGAAAGTGGAATTTACTCAAGTCGAACAATGTAAACAGCAAAAACAGACAAAAACTTACTTCCGTCTATGGCGTTCAGAGACACTATCCCCCTTCTCTCTATTCCGTCAATCTTTCCAAACATCATCATCTCCCGCTTAGGACAATTGAGCCAAAGAATAACATAAAACTCGGGAATTCAAATGTACAAAAGTGCAAATAAAAAAAAACAAATCTTCCCAAGTGAAATATACATAACTCAAGGATAATGTAAATATACACCCGGCAAGAGGAACACCAGAGAGGACACTTTGCGATGAGGACTACATATACTCGGACAGAGTATCACATAATATTGGCTAAGGTCAGTTCTCCTTTCTACTTTGCCAAAGTCCTCTGACCGTGTTTTACTTCTCGAGGGCAAAGAAATACATAATAAATCTTTTGAAATTCAGTCACCCCCTCTACCTTGGGGAGGGTGGGTCTGGTCATTGAACAACACACTGAGAACTGGACACGGCTGGTTTTCACTCCACTCTTCAGATAAGAGCGAAGGATATGGTTTTCTTTGGTCCACAATCATGTAATGAAGCTACGTATCATTTCATCTGATATTACCGGAAGTATATACATATATACAGATGGAAAAATACGAACGAGAATGTATCCTTGCAACCGAAGAGATGGACCAACTGCAAGTGCCAAGGAGTTGTGGCCACTCTCAAGGGTATAATTTATTGTTATCATTTGTTTGTCCAGCCCGTCCGCACAATCTTTTTCTTTGATTCTTCTCTCTCTCTCGCTGGCTTCCTTAAGCATCGCCTTCGTCATCATTTGAAAGCTCCTCACAGGACTCCTCATTGCTGTTCTTATCTACGTTCCACCATGGAACTCTGTCCTTCACATGCGCTTTCATTTCCCCCTGCCTGAGTTGAGCTCTCATCGCCGAGACTTAAAGTTGAAAAATGTAATTTATAGGACTAAAATTTATCTGATGATGTTGGCTAACTGATTTTCATGGTGGTACTTAAAAAAATAGCATGGTTTTTTCTCCGCTCCCTCAACCCTCAGCTACCGGATCCTAAATGCAAGGAGCGAGTTAAGCCACAATGTAAATTGTCTCTACAAGATAGGGCAAATCTCTCAGAGAATAAATAAGTGAAACTATGTCATGGAAGCACGATTGTTGTATCGGGTTATGTGCTTGCTTTTTCGGGGGGAAGACTTTATGTAGTTTGCTAGTTGAGGGTTCCGAAGTAACCATTTCAATCAACTACAAGTGGAACAATTTGTCTTTGGAGAACAAATGTTTAGATTATAGCCCACAGACTTACGTTCAGTGGTTTTGGGGAAATTTTTTTGTTGTCCATTTCGCTGGGAGAATGAATGGGAAAGTATGTTCAAGGACTCGGCTACTGAGTGATGGCTAGTGTTTTGGTAAGTTTGCTTTCAGTATTGGCTGGGATGGTTAGTTCATTAAAAGAATTGAATTTGAGAGTGTATGTTGCTCTTGCTAATGATAAGACTAGGGAGTGCATTTTGCATGCATTCTATGCATAGGGCGGTGTAATTTTTAAGGAAGGTCATATTTTATGACTATAATGTTGACAAGATATTTTATATTGCAAACCGAAACCATCGAAATAAAACTAGTTTTTGTCACTCTGACAGTATCTGTTAACGACTGGATGGCGCAGTTGACTAAGTACCAGCCCTTGGTTGGTGGGGTACCCGGTTCGGCTTTTATATGGTTTTGAAATCTGGTCCAGTCACCATTTGCCGTTGTGATCAAATTACCGGCACTATCATTGGATTGGTCGATCAGTGGTGTAGTCTGACTGTGGGCATCACAATGGGTCAGTGCTGTTGAATTCACTACCAGCCCTCTTCCCTATCCCTACTCATATCTGTAGACTTATCGCCATGGAAAAAGAAATAACGCGGTATTGAGAAAGCAGACTCCCTTAACAAATTTTGACATTTTTGCATTCTTTGCAGACCTTTCGTGTTGGTTTTCTTCTGGGACATAGGTTAAAATATTCCCCTCCGCTTGGTTCTGCCAGAATTGTTACGTCCTTTTTGAGCCCTTATTGGAAGATTTTCAACTGTAGGTGTTACTGTGTGGCCCGACATACTTTCAATGCCACTACGTGATGAAAAATTACGCATGATTTGGGCGATCCTGTGAGCAATCCTGGACTTCCGCTTTTGCTAATTGTTTCCTCAGCTGTTGTAGGAGCAACCTTCTGGACAAACGTCATTCTTCTCTGCGTAGTGTGTTCGCCAAGGCACTTGTCTGTCATCGAGTGTCAATTTTGGCTTTCTTTTATGACCTTGAATGTCGATACTACTCGTATAATGGGAAGTGTTCTTGGAATATACGAGCACATACTTATGTTGCTGCTGAATCAAAAGATCGATCTGTTCTTCCTATTGGATTATCAGCGCCATCAAAGTAGACGCCAAATTATATCTTGTAAAAGTTGTCACATACGATGTTTCGACCACTTCCATGTAACAGATTACAACACAAATCTTTAATCAGACCATGATTAGTATCTCCTCCAGTATAGACCAGTATAGATTTGTCCTTGACTAGAAAAACAATTGACAGAAACAACCAACTTTCGACTACAGTGGACATTCAAAAAGGTACGGCACCTCTGGCTGTTGACACATGGTTTAAGAGGTGGTCACACTTAGGCCAAGTAGGCCCTTTGTGCTACTACAATGCCCGTAGATCCTAATCCGCGAATCATCTGGAGCTTTTAATAAAGCATTAACTGATGCTAGTATTGCTTAGTTCTCACAAGTCAAAGCAAGAGGAGGCGGCACTGAAATTGCAAAGAATGTGTGCAAGAGTTTCTTCTTCCTCTTCATCTTTGCAACCTTTGCAGAAATCAGTGTAGGGAATATCTACATAATCTGAAGGCGTGAATACCGATGGCGCAATAGCCGGTTACAACACCAATGAGGGTTCTGAGATTCGCGCGATAGTAGACCATACTTGCTTTTTGGTGAAGACCATCTATGTTTGGTGTGAGTAAGCAGTAGCAATAGGCATGGACGGTAATTCCCATTTCTAGCGAGCTCATTTGCTTCGCAGTTCATACATAAGTAGGATGTTGAAATACTTGGTCATCTCGTTAACAGAGGCATCTGGGGGACGTCTGGGGGACGTAGTTAAATATGACTGCATTCAGAGATTTGATCGCTGCCTGCCTGTCCGAACAGATGACAGTATCTGCACAGAGCTTCTTTAATCGCTTTAATCTCTTCATGAAAGACGCTACAGTGAGAAATGTATTCGAAATGACTATCCTCACTGAAGACTCCCACGCTCACTCCTTCACCCATCTTCGATCCATCTGTGAAAATACGTAGAGGACGGTCCAGTGTCTGATGTGCAGACGTCCACAAACCAAAGCTGGGGGGTAAGCTGGTTGAGTAAATATTTCTCGCAAATGAGCTTAGGTAACGTGAGGTCAGTGTTTTCCGTTAGAGATCCATATTTGTCAAGGACTGTAGCTAAGCTCATGTGGAAGGAGCTTAGTTACGCAGCGATTTCAATCTGATCGCCGTGATGGTAGCGAACTGCCTGCCGAAGAGATCTATTAGCGGAAGTTTGAGGAGTGTATTTAACGCTACGGTAGGGTTTGTACTCGTTGCTCAGCAGATGCAAATGCATACCAACCATTGCACACTTTCGATCGGTTTGCATTTGGTTGTCTTGCTCGGTCCACCAGAACGCTACGCCTTCAGTTGTATGGGTCTGACTACTGAGACCTGTAAAAAAATCGCGACTGCAGATCCCATTGCTTTTTCACAGCAATATAGAGCTGTGTACGATTTTTTAGCGTTCTTGGATGTTGGGTTTCCAGCCTACTGACTATGTAAGTACACTGACATAGGAACCGAGCACTCAACCAATTGCGATGGCATTCACATTATTTCGTGAATATCCGTCAAAAATTCTTGAAGAACTGGCAAAAAGTCTGTCAAATGCGTCGATGGACTACGGTTCAATCAGCTGCGAGATCATCTATCTCCCTGTACTTGACTGCTGCTGCCGTTACGTGTGCGTCGGTACGTACAATTTATGAATATTTAACTTACACAAATCTGTTGATGAGAGAATATGAAATTAATTCATTAATGCTGCTGACGGCGTCTCCGAGTTGTTCCACCGCTCGATCCAAAGAGAGATAAAACAGGTCACGTCAAGTGTCAACCGACACTGACTTTGACATGATTCAAGACTGTGGTGAATTCTTGCAGTTGCACGGATATGTTCGTTAATGGTGTTTGTTGTCACCACACTATCTATGGATGTAACTATAAATTCTAGAAGATAATCGTAATGCTGAGAAGGAACATAGTTTGTGGTATCAAACCATTAGCATCTTGTTTGTCATGTTTTCATCGCCAACATGCCATTTTAATTGTGATGGGTCCGGACAACATTAACCTCAACTGCTTGTCAGTAACTATCGTACCCCACGACTGTGATCCACAGGTTATTCGGTTGACTTGATGACCCCAACTGCAATAAATTCATAGTGACACTATCACAAAATAACGCCCTCGGAATCAACCCTAGATGAAACTATTCCATCAGAGCGCTCAACAAGAGTTTTGACACAATAAACTAAGCCATGCAATCTAACCTGCAATAAACCCCTTCCGTTCAACAAATTGCTCTACCCTGTCCGGAACGAGTCAAGTCAAGCGTGTAACCAAAAAAAAAAAAGCATAATTCAAAACGTTCAACTTTTATTAGGCTGCCGAGTACCCTTTCCACAGGAGCAGCAGCACGTCCTCACCACATTTTGACGACATCAACATGCGACTCCTCCACCACGAATAATAGCGTGTTACAGTAATCAACTTAAGTGGGAGCGGCTCTTCTCACGTTACACTCAACGCCACTACCGCGCCACTGTCATTTACGTCAACCGCAAGACGTATAAATCCGTAACGTTTTCAGGTTACACATACTTCACCCTAGCGCGACTGCAAGCGGGGGTGATAGGTGGCTTTCACACCCGCCCCCCTAAAAATGAAATGTAAATAATAACTCAGCAGGTGGTGCACGAAAAAGGATAAACTTGTTCGGTTTTTCCTCCTCACGGAAGCGCTGAATTGAATGAATGTTGGTGTGTGCGATGAATGTACATGCTGTAACTTGCGGTCGACAGGTGGCATGGCACACAACAGTCCCGCCAAACGATTTCAACTGTAAACACACATTCACACATTTGCGAAGTAATTGTGCACTGAGTTGAATTTAGCCAAATAATTGTGGGAGGAGTACTTTCGAAGATTGTATACGAGTGCAGTAGCTGACTAGAGTTCAGCTCAATTTTCGTCAAAGCCCTTGGTAGGAGACCGAAACCGAAATTCTCTCACACTTGGAAATTGTTCATCACGTGCTTAAAATATCACTTAACCCAAAGGAAATCCAATTCAGTGCGGTCAAATCTCCCCCACAGGGTGGGTGCTTCACCCGCACATTTTCTCCTGTCGGGCTGAATCCTTTCCTTTCCCTTGTGTTCAACTAATAAGATTCCAGTTTTATCCTTGTGATAATGTACAATAATCCTATTTTAAGGGTCAACGATGTTTTGTACACCAACTCACTAAACACACACATTCATGAAACCGACTTAGTCACATGGAGCATCGCAGATAAATATTTTGTATGAACTCACATCCTGTACACGAGCCTGAACTGTGTGGGCGTGTGTGTACATGTGTGTACCTTGGCAACGTTGTGATGACCAAAATCATTTCATTCAACATGTTCACTTGTTCGCGTAATCGAATTTGTGGTAGGGTTAGATAATTGAATTGGATACTCTTCAAATTTTGTGCATGTGTGCGCCTTCTCCTTTTTTTTCGCATAAGCGTACATATATGTATGTGCGGATATGTGGGAGACGAGTGGTCACAAATCACATCAACATTTGGGAAAAAATTCAATTTGAGTTCAGAAAGTGGGAACTAATCTACGCCCTGAACACATGTCTACGTGGCTCGTAATGAAAAGAATCGAAATGATGACGCACAAGTTTCAAGGTATTTTCGAGGATGAGTTGATTCTCGAAATGGAAAAATGGCTGCCACAAAAGCTCATGACATGTGCACCATGAGTTTTATTTACTCTATTCAATTATTCCGAATGCTCCAACAGGGACCTTGATGTAATTATAGTCCAGCAACTTCCAGTGGCAATGCTCTGCGTGTGGGTTGTCTGTTAATAAGTGTGAAGAAGCAGCAAAACGATTGAACTGAGACGTGAATGGGAGATTTCAGTCATTTCTTAGTCACACTTGCGAATTTAAGTAAAAGATTGTGCCAGCGTTGAATCAGGTCAGGCCCGTCAGGTCCCATGCCCCAAGAAGCATTCCAGCAACAACGAACTAGTGCGCCCATTCTCTTAAATACATCTGAATGATGAATGCACACGTAACAGGTGGGTGAATGTAGATTATCAGAAACTTAAATTCCAACCTCGTCCAAAGTCTCATTCCATACTTCCGGTACGAATGGGTACGTCAATGTTCAATCGTCTCCAACTGAATCTAACATCAGTGGAATTCAAGTCAATTACACGCATTCACATTCACATTCCGCTATCTCCTCCTCTATTAAGGACCATTTCCCCACCACCGACAATACCTGGGCGCTCCATGCTCCATCTCTTTCAATATGTTCCTCCTTCCTCGTATTCAACGGAGTCTCTCTTTTTCACTATTTCATCTCATCCATCCGGCAAATGTTTTGTTCGTTTTGCTCTCCTATTCATTGACACGAGATTGAGTACCAAAAACATATCGACGCAAGAGGGCGCTTTGCTTTGCTTTACTTTGCCTTGCCATATGCAGTATATTACGTTATGGGTGGTTGCGGTAGGGTGATGGTTAGATACAATAAAATAGGAAAATAAAATCAAAAGAATGAAATAAAAATGAAAGGGAACAAATACAAACCCCCGAGCAACTGTAAAACCAATTTCACCCATGGAAATGGGGACTGGTTTCAAATAACGAACAGCGAATGCATTCTATAGATTCACGAGAGAATACCCCCGTTGTTGGGTTATTTCTTGCTGCTCCAACAGCAGCACAACGACTCCTGGCCCTGCCGCGTGCTCATCTAGCATCCCGTGACATATTGGAGCAGACGATGATTGATGGAGTTTCCATTCATGTGGATGTGGAATTGACCGGGATTGACGATATTTTTGTGGCGTTGTTGGCGAATTTGTCATACTAAAAGATTTTCAGTTCTGTTCCATGAATAATTTTAAATATGTTTGGATATATACATGCACACTCCCATATGCGTATATGTGTGAGAGAGAACACAAGTAGACCAGAACGGCGGTTTTTGGCATTTGTGGGGAGGGGGGGTGTTTGGTATTAGGATGCGATAACGGATAACGAATGTGAATACACACAAAGTATATTTTTTTTATTATTATTTAGTATTTTGTATATTCCATGGTCATCTATCTAGAGGGGGACGTAGTCCTTTTTTCATCTGTTGGGGATGCCATGGCCCGATGTCCGGTAAGGATGAAACGGATGCAGAAATATGGTACTGCATTGTCCGAGACAGGCGGACTTTGTTGTTGATAGATGGCACGCTGTCCGCCTTCGGTGGGTACGTGTGCGATTGTATTATTATTATCCTTTTCTGTTATGTGTTCCGATTGCGTGGTTTGTTTGTTCATTTTTCTCGTTCCAATCGATGAATTTGTGTATTCCGGTCAGTGCAGGAATAGAATTGAGGTTCAGTTGTTTCAGGTCACTATTGTGTGATCTCAGTGAAATGCACAATAGACGACGACTGGTTGGATGGAATTGGCAAGGATATCCGCACCATCCTTGTCTACCAAATGATAATGTGCAAATACGTGTAGGTATCGTAGGTACGTTAACCAATTTCCGACACATAAAAGTGTGTGGTATATTGATCCATGCATTTGCATTTTGGACCAAATTCATGGTGGACACCAGGGCGAAGTGAAGCAGACCGAATCTTAAAAAAAAGCAAGGAAAATGTGAAATATTTGCGACCATTCATTTCTGGCATATCTTGCAATATTTGTATATACCGTTAGCAACATTCTACCTCGAATTTATCTGCCTTGGAAAGCGGTTGTGTATACAGTTAAAGAAATTTTCTGTAGATTTACGAAAAAGAAATCTTTCGTAGGCAGATTGCCGGACAGGACTAAACCACGAACCGAACTAAACGGAAACTCAAACTCGATGATCGGGGGTTTTGATATTTGTCGGATTAACTGAGTGCATTTGAACACATGATTTGATACATTATGGGATATTTGAAGTGGAGGACTGAATGAATGTTGATAGAGGAATGTTTACTCTGATCCTCATATCATCTTCTAATTACATTCTGTGTGGGCTCCACACATCGGGATCCATAAGAACATGATTGGACTCTGCTTCACAGCATTGGTTAGCCGTTGTTGCATGAATGTCCCTAACTACATATATATGGATGCTTGTAGATTGAGTAAGCTTTAGGATGAGTTGGACATTGAAGTAGGCACGCTGACTGACTTTTTTATTATTTATTTTTTTTTTTATCGGGGTCTTCGATCTGGGGATGAACTCGCATTCAATTCAGAATTTCTGAAATAGATGGATAAGTAATATAGGAAAAACATTCAACCCAGGTGAGTATTAGTTCTGATAAACAATTAGTGACATGCCCTGAGAGATGTTCTTTCAAGCAAAACATTCCATCTAAGCCGCGAAATAATGGAATACAATTATGGTTGCCTGGTCTTTGAATAACGGTAAGGATACAAATTGAAACCCCAAGCGATGTCAAGACCATCGAGTACATGGTGGTAGCTCCAGAACCTCAAAGACTTGAAAGGTAGAAACAGTACTTGTGGCAATTTCCTGACTTCACTAGAATTAGGAGTAGAATTGTAAAAGGGAAAATTATCATTGGAACAGTTGGGAAAAATTAAATATTTTTGCCACCGCCATGCAACTCTTGTTACCTACATGTACCGAAAAAACTCAGGACAATCAATCTTATGACCACCTTGCAGCACGGAAAAGAGACAGCTAATGACGGCAAAAAACCGGAAATAATAGAATACAGTCGACTCTCGATAATTCGAAACTCAAGGCACCTTAAAAAAAAATTCGAATTAACGAGAGTTCGAATTATCAAAAAATTGTCGAGGTGGACCGACGGACAAAAACGAAATAAGTGCATACACACGCATTATTTTGGAAAGAAATCAGATATATTTTTCTACAACAATGTCTATGACAGCCTGTTTCGATAATACGACGTCGGTCACTCTGATGTGACGGGCGGAATTGGTTCTGCTTCCGATTGTTCTTGGTCGTAGTCTTCATAGTTGTTGCTTGAATTGGAAGTTGACAAAATTTCGCGGTCATACAGAGCATCGCAGACTTCTCCATGATCGTCAAAATGTACAAAATCATCGAAAGTTACAGATTCACCAAGAAGAAGGCTCCATCCATTCTGTGAGATGGCATGCTTCACTTCGCATACGTCACAATCGAATGGGTTCATGGCATTGGAAACAAAAACGAAAACGACAAATAATTCGAATTACTGAGAGGAGACCAGCAACACTCCTTCGAATTAGTAAGCATAGCAAAGCACATAGGGTTTGTTCGGTTTATCAAGGGTTTTCCAAGGGACAATCAGTTGGAACTATCTGGAGTTGACTGTATTACAAATTTACAAAATCAGGCGTTGATACTCCTGATCATGTAACTTATCAGTTTTTACACATGCAAGCGTCGATCGGACAGGTGGCCTCAGTCTATAATGTCTTTCCATCGTTCCAATTTTGAATAAAGCAAAACATTTCAGACTAAGAGTTTTTTTTTTTGGAAGGATCAAGTGGAGCTATGATGCAAGGGTAATCGTGGACGTGGGCCATTCTTGTTGCATTTAAGAAGTGAATAAATCATATTCTGAAAATGCAAAGCTAATGAGATGCACTGGAAATAAGATAACAAACGTATTGAAGTCGACTGTACTAATTTTTAAGGCTGACTCTTTTAAGTTTTCAAAGGGGATCGTGAAGCAACATATTTACTTGGCAGAACCGCGTCTATACATGCAAAAGAAAGGTTATAAATGTACTCGAAAAAACACGAGGAATGGACGGGAACATAGGGCACCAATAACGAAACATCCTCTAGACAGACGAAACTAAAATTAAAAAAGGCTCCGATGGTAAGAAATTTGACACAATTACATTTGGGGATTTTTGCCCCTAATTTATGGAATTTCACGTTTGTAATAAAATGCAAAACATGATTATGTCTGTACATATGTTATCGGCCGAGAACGATAGGTGTATCCTACTTTCGCCACATTAGCCACAGTCTTAAATTTTCAAATTCGGCATTATTTGAATAGTTAGAATAGAAAATTTAGCAGCTCGTTCCTCAGGGAGGTTGAACTAGTGGCAAACGCGAATGGGTGAGTGAACGAATAATCCTATGAGATATTGTAGCGTACGACCGATTACGAAAATTTCGTTAGTCATATTTAAACCCAGTGCACAAGCCACAGCTAACCTAATGAAAATACTCGTCTTTCTAGCCGAAAATACCATGGCCCCCCGAAAATCACACATACTACTTTATTTGGGAGCTTTATTTCACGCATACTTTAACAAGTGGTGTTTTTTGATCAGTTGTTTACCCCTCCATATCAATCTTGCCCCTTATAGTGTCAAATAAATTTCCAATTTGGCTAACTTGCCCACGATCTGGAAACATTCCATGAGTTATGTTTGTCAAATATATTTACGTTTTTTACAGTGTAAGTGGAAATTATAACTTGGAATCAGAAGTTTGTTATTTAATTAAATGGAAGTACATATATAACAAATCTACAAATATTGGTGTTGATATTGCAATACTGTACTCGTGTAAAACTAAATCCTTTAAATTAATGACTTCTGTTGTGCCACAGTTATTTCGAATTCAATAGCAAAATCGGAGTGTTTGATTGATTGATAAATATGCAGTGTAAAAAAACACCATATGTATTCATATTTTCAGAATTTATATTTTATCGTCCTTACATTATTATGAATTGTGACTGAATATTTGTAAGTGAGTTTGACAACAAAATCATATTAAATGCACTTCGTTTCAACTATTTCCTAATATTTTAACGGCATAATATTTAAGTTCGAATGTAAAGTATCAATGATCAAGGCATTCCACATTTTGTACCTTCTGAACAAACGCTGCTTTTTTAAGATCCTCCTTTTTGTGGTGAAATATAAAGCTTTGAAATAACGCTCAAAAAAGGGACATCTTCTTCAAATAAAATATTAAATGAATTTTTTTATCATAGTTTTTCCTTCAAATGTTCTTTGTAGCAAAAAAAGTGTCTATTCTACATCAATCAATAAGTTTTCCAGTTGTAAGATATAATGAAAATATCAAATCTCTGTGCAAGCTGCGTATTCATCAAACATGTGTAATACTTATTCCATGTCAAAATAAATGTATCTATCTATCTATCTTCTTCAAATAAATGCCCTAGTTCACCTCATTATTTCGGAGGGGAAGTCTGTTTGAAACCAATCTCATGTATTCACAGAAGCTGCAAAAACAACAAGCTGTCAAAATAATTTCAGTGGCAAGAGACGAGGAAGACGCATATCTCTATCCTAATAGAAAATCTGTAGCACAATGTTTCGTTAAACATGACCTAATGCGCCACGGATCGCACCGAGCATATGCGAATTTTCCAGTTGAAAGTAAAAATGGACAAATCAACTGACCACCACCACCTCTCGGCGTATGTTCATGTATGTACCTAGAGCGACCCATGTCCCATGCTGGTTTTTGAAGTCTCTGATTGCGAAGATTACACAAAGTGTGACGAAAGGTTATCACACATTTTTTGACATATGCCCATGCGCACATATGCTCATTATGGCTTGATATGTGCTTTTTGTGAACATCACGAAACATTTAGTTAAAGTTTGACACTAGCTCATGCACACTCATGTTTATAGGTGAGCCTTAAGAATCATGTTGTTCAAAATGACAACCTAAGTTCTAGATCAAGACCTTCTTAACTAGATTTGTATAAGGCACGAGGATCGCCTTCGCCGATATCGTTATCTTCTTTTGCCATGATGATCACAGTTTTCGTTTCAATTTCAATTTATTCTTAAGGCCAAACAGATCCTGTCTGAAAGGCCATACATATGAATGAGCACACTATGAATTGAGACCTTGCAACCTAAAATAACATGGAGCTTTCTCATTCGCAGACAATTTGTGAAACCTGACATTTCATCGCGAATTTGGATTGCGATTGCCTCCTTGTATATTACTATCTCAGCTTGACAGGAAAGTGTTAATAAGGATACTTGTCATCGATAAAACATCATCGAAACTCGATAATTCAATCCGCATTTTTTGCAGACCAAGAAGTTTAACATTTTTTTTGGCGTTCGCAGTTGGTGGTTCATGTGAATGTCCCTTAACTGAAGAAAGAAGGAGTTAGAACAAAAGAAACTCTTAGAATACAAAAAAATCATAAAACATGCATTCTATGTAAATTAATTATCGTGTGAAATGTTCGAATAAAACATGACCATGTCTTCAACGTTCACATGAATGTCTTTATTAGATTACATCATTTCCAATCACTGTCTTCACTATATTCTACATTTGGGTCTTCATCTCTTCGTCCGCTCTGAGCTGTCCGCCTAGTTAGCCAGGATCGGGGCCTCACCAAGTACATTCATGACACAAAATACATGAATGACACAGGAATGCGGTTGATGATAGGCTATTGTATTAAGACAAAACAATTGGCGTTTCCGTATAAATTGCATGAACGAATATTTAGTTTAATTCTCATTATTAAATGTTCTAAAAGTAAAATATTTAATAATGATTACAATGATGACTAGGAGATATTACTGTCTGCCCAACCATGCTCATCAAATGCCAATATGTCAAGGAAGAAGCAAATCGATGCGAATGACTCATTCCCCCCTGTGTGTCAGTCACTTGGCAACTACATCATATTAACCTCCTGGGAATGGTTTAAAAAAAAATAATACTAAAAGAGAGGAGAGATGTATAACGGCTATTCCAACCAATATTCTGTTTATGCCTTTGTCCTACATTACTGAACCACATCTAGACCAATAATCAATGCGGGATATTCTGTCGGCCAACAACTAGGTATGCCAATGGAAGTTTCCCAAAATCGATTCTGTGGTGAATAATGAACAGACTATTCCGAAACCCATACAGTTACTGATGTGTATGCATTCACAGTTATACATTGGAATAATACAACTGCAGTTGCACAGTATACCCAACTCAAGTTCTATCAACAGCGCATCATAAGCACACGTCATGGTATAAGCTGTTTACTGTAGACTCTGCTCATTGTTCTGTTGTTGTTTTCATGTTATTGTTGTTATTTTTCCGGGTTGCATACTGCAAACGACAGTGGTTCGCAGTGATTATAGGAATTCCATGGATATTTGTGATGCAGAACGTGCTTTGGTTTCATAGTAAAATGATCGGGGGCGATGGAGGTTATGGAACACTTTTTAGGAGCAGTAGATATTTTGTGTCTGGATGCAATGGAACGGCATTGTATTATGCACGCAGATAAGGCTTATAGTTCGTTGCAGACAGTGTTTTCAGTGGGGTATGTGAATAGGGAAAATTTTATATTTGGACAGGGTGTTTCGTGATTAGTTTTCTTTTTCTTCTTCTAGAGGCTCTACTATCGGGGTGGACCTGGAAGTCAGTCAACTGACCTCTCCAGCTGGCACGATCTTTAGCACGAAAAGGTGGTTGAGGTCAGTCTCCACTTTTGTGCGCCACAGGTTACGCAACAGAGTACCTGTTGCGTTGGCCTACTGGTTCGAAGCTGAAAGTCTTTGGGCTTAGTCCAGTGCTTAGCATACGGTTAAACACCGACGCTTTAAGGCTGCTAATGATATACTGTGAAAATGCTTGCTTTTGAAAGTTTAAGTTTTATTAACATTTATTTTGTCAATATATTGATTCGACTTTGATGACATTTGAGCATTATATTGGGCAATAAATCTGACATAAATTGAATATTTCATTTTTAAAGCGTCAACAATTTGTGTACATAAGCATGATCGTTGGCATATCCCAGTGAAAAGGGGTATATTCGTCGTTTAATGAATTTCAAAGAAATCGAAAAAATTTGTATTAAATTTTAACTGTGGCTCTCAGTTACAACATCTCTATAGGCGAGAAGTTTGTTTGTTATGCAGGGTTCTTGAACACAAACCAATCGACGTCTGTTCTACGCATTCCGAGAGAAGCCAGCTTTAGCTCGATGAGTTGAAATGAATCCTTTTCTTAAGAAAAGCACAATCGCAGTCCATTTTGTGATGTGAATTTATTCATTTATCTCCCATTTGCGATACATCACGTGTGTTTCCCACAAAGTCTTTGCTTTATCCGCTGGGTAATGACTAACCGTTTTGTTTGTATTCAAGTCCTTGAAGATCATTTTCTATAATACCCTTTATTTATAATTTTTTAGTTAAAAGATTCCCTAGCATCGCCGTAGCAATCCGGCGTTTTATGAAACTTTCATTAGCTTTTTGTGATTCTTTATTTGGTGCTACAGTCCGGGGTGGAACTGGGACTCTCCAAGTAGCACAATATCTAGCTAGCCAGAGTCGCACCACATGTTGATTGAGGTCATTCTCCACCTGAATGCTTCACCGTAAACGCGGGCGGCCTCTGTTGCATTGTTCCAGATGAGCGTAATCGAAGACTCTTCCGTAGACGTCTGACTAAACTCACAGCACGTACAGTACGTGTTTGAATCTCCTCCTCCAAAAACCTTCAACGCAAACAGGATTAATGATCGCACACAGAACTTTTTCTCTCGAAGAGATCAAGGACTTCCTCATCCGCTTTTGAGATTGCCCATGGTCAAGCTATCAAATCATCAGCTGACCTTCATGGTCCGCTAAAGGGGTGGCGGGGGTAAAAAACGTACTTGATCGTCCGCCTTCGACTCTAACTCATCGGGAGTTATGCCCAAGGTGAGTTTTTGGACTTGGTCCATCCACCTCGTCCAGAGTCTGCCAAGCGGTCGCCCACCTGATGGAATCGCATCCAACGCCCGCCTCGGAAGTCGTTGTGCTATCAAATGGTTTACTAAAATCTAAGAACATGTGGTTTTTGTTCAAGCTCTCATCAAATAGAAAACTGATATTCGAACTCACATTGTGAAGCTCGCCAACCTTAATAGGTCGAAAGCGTTAGTTCGCCAATGAGAACAACTCCCATCAAACGTTCGAATCGCTAAACGTAATAGGGGGATAATGTTGTTGCGGTGTGGTTTTTGTAAATATTGTTGTGTGTAAAATTCTATACCGGGTCAATTAGTAAAGATGGTTGTTTTTTAACCGATTGCTAGGCACATGAGCATTGTTTACCAGACCCATAGGGGCTACAATCAGCTTCTGACAGCACTGAACAGAAGGGGGCACTCAACAGCATAATCCGGAGGGCGGACAAATAATGAAGCGCTTTACTAGAAAACCGAGAAAATCAGCAATATTAAACGATAATCAAGAGAAATACGCTCTCAGAGAAAAAAAAATTCAAGACAAGCAATCTGTTGCAAGTTATTTTGTCAAAGTTTACATGGTGAGAGATGGGTGCAGTACACATGTAGGTAAATCATGAAAAAAGTGAGCCACACAAATGGATTCTTGTATTGATTTGTTTGCCTTAACAACGGTTCAGATGACGGCCCTTAATTTAAATTAACATTCTTTTGACATTTACAAAAAAAAAAATAACATAAAAAAAACTTTATATTTATCTTTAAAGCAGGTTGTACCAGCAGCACTTTGAAACATGCGTTTTTAATTGAAACAAGTTTGGCTGAAATACCTCCAAAATTGTTTTTTCTAATCGATTTTTACAACAAAAAAGTGTTACTTTTAGCTCCGCACTCGATTGTGAATAAATGTTACTTGATTAGTTGGAATATCATGCTCAAGCCTTTCGTCAGCTCATAAAAACCCGGTTACATATAGTGAATAATACCTATAGTGAACAATACATAAATTATAATAAAAATAAAAACGGACATACATTTCTGAAGGTAGACACATTCATCCATGTTCCTATCTCTTCTTTATCCTCTTCAGAATATATTGAGCATGGTGAACCAAAGCATTCTCTTTATATAAATTCCGTATGGAATTCATTGATCGTTCTACCACTGTATTCCTTCCAATCTGACCAAATACAGCGACAAAATTACGAATAATACAACTGACGCGTGTTATTCGAGACATTAACTCTTTTTGAAAGGTATGCATGTGTATGAATGCGAACTCAAAGCCACTCAGTTTACATTCTACGAGTATGAAAAATAAATTGCGAACGAGTCCGAATTTGGGTAAACATACCTTCAATTAGCTGTTTCTCATTTGATTGGCTCCATCCATTCAATTAATTGGACAACCCGACACAGCCAAATTGGTGTTGTTTTTTTTTTAGTGAACTCATCACAGTTTCTTTAAGGTTAAACAACGAACCCGACAAACATTCATTCAGCGCCCTTGGCATTTCGTCCAGCAAATTGACTCCATTACGCTGCAAAAGCCACACAGTATCTACAACCATCTCGATTGCACATTGACTGCAGTTGAAATTAAAGCAATTCATTCGTCCTTCTGCAATTGCCGTTAAGGATGTAAGATACCAGCCAAACCAACCGAACGCAAAAAATATTTTCCGAATATCGTCCTGAACATCCATTGCACACACACACACATGAACGAAACGTCATCGCTGAGAAAGGGTGCATTTTAGTTTTTCCCACCGTACAACTCGCATAAATTTAAACGGGCCAAGGGCAAGTGATTTGGCAGCCATTGGACAGTAGGTGGTGCACAAGCGAACGTCGGTGGGTGGAAAGTGAATATGGATGTCGAAATACATTTTTTCTGTTTATCTCTTCTTGCTTTGCTCTCTTTCGCGGTGCATTTGATGTGCCCTCGTTTGCTCTGCACAACTCACACCAGCCCCCCACATGTAGATTCAATTTCTACCATTCGGCGGGCTTAACATGATGATGTGCAACAAAACAAAAAAAAAAAGGATAAATGTGAAAAAATTTAACCGGAAACATGGCTGACAGATTTAGGAAAGCTTGCTATGGGTGTTGGGATGTATAAACTACGAGCCACTGCCTCCGCCACCGTTCTGTTGGGTTTGGTTGCAGGATTTGCCATGGGGCAAGTTCATAGTGCGGGGGAAGTGTGAAAATATTTTTCATTTAATCATAGAATATGGGAAAGAGAATTTTCAAAGTGAAATATGAAATGGAAAATTGGGGATTCGTGTTTTATGGTCTTATTTGCTGAACGGAAATGTGTGTTCAAGTGAGTGGGTTGAATGCGTTTATTTGTGCTGACTAAAATGCGCACAATTTGTTCATTTGCTATTTATTTAACAGTTTTACAAATAAATTAGCCAATTGCTTTGTGTTAAGTACCCATGTGCAAATGTGAATTTACGTGTGTACACTGTACATACCCAATGTGTCCGTACACATTTCGTAACCGCGTGAGTGCATGAATATTTTCAGCATATGTATTTCCATTTCGTGAAATACTGCAACTTTTCTAAATTTTGTAACATTGTTAAACCTAACTTTGGCGCTTTGCTTAGTGTGTTGTTGCATTTAGGTTGCTTACCCTCGGCAAAACGATTAACTACGTAATTTGAGGCCAATGCCTTTTTGATATGCTCATACGATACCGTTATGTAGGGAAGCAGCTGCTATGTAGGGAAACAGCTCCTATGTAGTAATTAAGTCTGTAGTAACAAGTGAGGTGGTTGTGGTGGGCATGTGAATCGAATCCTACACACTTCAATTAATTGTTTCTAGATTTTTCCATTCTCACACGGCTCACAGTGGGGTAGAAGGGAATAAAAGGTCATTGGAGAAATTCCTCCGTAGCCTTTTAAGATTATAAGCATTAGTACTCTTAGATAAGCCAGGCTTATGATTTCAAAGATTTTTTTTTACTGTAAATAGATTATGCACTAGTTACAAGCCAAGTTAAAGTCAAGAAAACATGTACTCATGTACAAAAGTTTACATGTCATTATCGCAAGCTTCATAAAATAAATTCTGTATCTTTATACATCATTTAATTGGTCTGTTCTTGACTATTTGAAATAAATATTTAGAAATCCTTAAAAATGCCTTCGATAAGTAGCTTTAAAGACAGGAGAAAGCATTGACGTGTGCTTCATACTTTCAAGTTACAGCACAGATAAAATCAGTGGCATATCCTTGCATATTAGGGAGTTATTTTCAAATACGATTCGTTGAATCGGTCTGACTTAGGTTATATTACAGAAGTTATAATTGTCTAATGATGGTTGGAAAGAACAACACTAGGACTTTGTTTTTAGATGAAATATATGTAAATCTTTCTTAAAAAAAACAGAAATGAATATATTATCAGAGCTCTGAGATATTCAATTTCTTATACTAGGATCTTAATTAAGCACACCTTTGCAGAGTGCGTTTGTAGGGGGTTTACTCAAAAAATGCACGATGACAGTTCTTTTCGAGCGCAAATAACAGACTCATCTTTATTCATGTTGTTAACGTGCATATATAACATAATGCGATACTGCTAGGGAAAACTCTTCAGTTAAATCACCATATCAATCAAATGAGAGCATAGAAAATAGACAATGTTATGTTCCGTGCCATTCCTAATGAAATTTGAAACTTAGTTCAAGTGCCAATGAATCTGAAAAGTAATATTTTTATATTTTATTTTATTTTATATTAAGTTAAGTCTGTTTACGAGTAATCCGTTTAATCACATCAACCATTTTTGAACCACGAAAAGATCTTATAGAACGTGTAGAATTTTTCAAATTTCACTAAGATCGGTCCCGGGCTCCAAAGTTACATATTTATTTCCGCGCTCCCATACACACCACAGATGGTTGGGCTCGCAATCTTTCGAGAGTACAACTGTCTAGGAAAAAGATTATAAGAAAAGAGCAGATAGCGCATACAAATTTCATGTCAATCAAAAGTACACTACCAGACGATAAGAGCTGATTACAATGATGCATAACATGCAAGACGGGATGTCTGTATTTGGCCAGACCAAAATCATCGTTAGAAAATTTGATTTAATTTCTCCACTGTCGGATGATACTATGGGCATATGGGGAACTTCGAATGAACTTGGATAACTTGAAACGTGTCTACCGATGGCGGCAGTTGAACCATGTTTGTTTGAGAGCTGCAAATCAGGATGGATGAAGTCATTAAACTTCCCGCTGTTAGATTAATTCTAGTCAAACTTCTTTTATTTTTGGTTTTTGGGGACCCACAACTTACTTTTCCCATATCATCTTGAGTGACACGCATGATGAGAAATCTGCAGGCCTCTCGATCCTCCGCCATCAACTCTAACTCTTCAAGTCTTTGGTTCAGCTTTTGGACTTGGTGCAAACTCCTAGTCCTGAATCGGCCAAGCGGTCGCCTATCTGATGTAGTCGCACGTCTCGGAAGTCTCGATGATGGGATATTCATGCAACGTGAACAACGTAAGGCAAGATATTTACATATTATCATGTCAGACAGAGTGTCAACACAACTTATGCAGTGTGTGTTGGTTAGGTTTGGTTGAAATGATTGCCATCACTGTAGCAGTTGTGGCCCATTAAGATCCTGGTTGGATCCATAGTGACATCAAACTCCGAAAAATATACCCGAAAACTGCCTAATGGTATCCTAGTGGCCTATTTTGATGCATCCCCCCTGTGCCAATTTACAGCCAATTTGTTTTCCTGTTAAACTTAGCTACGAGTGAGTCTTGTATCATGTAAGTGCCACATTTCCTTAGTTTGATGAAAAAATAGTTGCCTAGTACACCATTTTTAGTTTTTGCTGAATGCTGGCTGGACAAGTGCCGAGGAGGTGAAGCGTAGTTTCTTCTTCTCCTCGTCTCTACAGCTTCTGCTGTCGTTGTGGGGGGCTCCCATTCTCCTGGCATGGATACCGAGACGGCAGTGGCCGATGATAATGTCCACAACGTTCTTTATTACATTCCTGTTTAGTTTTAGGAGAGGTGTGTTGGATACTGGGAGTTGTTTCAACCACAATTCAAACATGGACGTTACGCAAATTGACTCTTTTTTTTCATTTTCAGGTTTTATTTTTGAATTCATTATCATACGTTCTAGGCAAAAACAGACTTGAAGCTGTTATATAAATCTAATTTACAGGTCATCTAACTTAATTTAATTCCATATGTAATGGTGTCATTGACGTGCGCACGGTCATTTTTAGATTATTAAGAGGATTCTTAAACCAAAATTTGAATATAACAACTATTTCTGCTATATTAACTTAATTTAAGGTAAGACTATATCGTAATGTCGCGTTCGAGAGGTCGGGCTCTGACATTTTAAGTGGGATACACGTATATCTATTGAACAAGTCACAAGGCAGCGGCAGCACTTTGATACTTCGCAGACCGTAATATCGTAAGCGCGAGCAGGCCGAGGCAACTATTTGTGTAGGTAATTAGTTTTTTTTTGCAGGGATTTCGTGTGAAAAAATGTCATGTTTTTTTCTTGTAAAATGGATTTTAGACCATTGATTGATTGTGATTTGGACAACACATTCTCTCTCTTGACAACACATTCTCGTAAAATCGATAAAACGCGCGTACCAACGCCTGTTAAAGCCCGACAGCTACTTAAAGAATATTTCGAAACAGAATACTTCCACGCGGGTCCTATGTTGAGTTTCGGGCGGTATAAAATCACTAAGGAGCATATAAGAGGCCATCAGTGCACAAGTGGCGTAACTGACAAAAAGTGAAATTGTAATGCTGATCGTCAATAGAGAGCTCCCTCAAAAATTGTTATTTTGGTAATTTTCGGGTCTTGTGGGTTAAGCCACGTTTGCACTGAAAGCCTCATGTAGTATAAAATATTCCAGTAGACAGTCCCAAAGATCATACCATTGGCCGTAGTTAACAATATTTCGTTGAATCCACTAGACTTGAAGCCCATGAATACAATATGGTCAGCCACAAAATCTCACATCACTAAAACCATAAACATGCCACTATACATTCATTTCATTAATTTTTGGATGCAATCACTGGGGGTCTGCAGTTGCAACGCATTCAGTTTTGGTTAACAGATGTGTGGTAAAGATAAGTAGGATTTGGGCAAGTTTTGCAAAGCTTTGTGGATAAACTTGTGTAAAAAAAGCAAATTTTCATGGCTCCACCTCTTTCGAATCACTGAAAATGCTCAGAGTTATAACTATCTAGAAAAAGCTTCTCAAACTGGGCCGCTCGGAGTCGACACACAATTGTAGGTTCCTTCCACTCGTGAAAGAACAATAGCACGCACAACACGAGTGGTTCTTTGAGAAGCTAGGCCCCGTCACTTTACGGCCTGCAGCGGCCCTGATATTATATTATTTTTAAAATCATGGTGACATGTGTAACTATAAATAATAAAATTATAGGTCCCTTTCAAGTTTACTTGGCTCCACAGGTCCTCGCTGGGATGGAACTTCTTGTGCCTTAATTGAGGTCTACGATACAAGCGGACGCAGATCCAAAAACATTGCATCTTCAAAGAAGCTCATCTTCATCACACTTAAGCACAGTGAACAACCGTGTAGCAAAGTATGTTGCTGAAAAATTACCCCCTTAACACAGGGATGTCCTTATAAGCTTTGTCCTTAATCGATACTTATATCTATGAGGAATTACAAACCCTGGTATTATTTGAAAGTGTAAATGATATTGTTTTCACAAGGATTACTTGCCGCCTGTTAGTCATTCCCTGTTTCATCTTACATTCGTCGCAAAGTCACGGAAATTTATCGAAGTCACGCTCCAACACAGCAGCTGACAAATTATTTTAAATGGAATCAAACGATGGTATATTTTGCATAAATTTAACGTTGATCCACCGGATCTCTTCCTTTGTTAATAAACCATGACAATCAGATTTGCACTGAAACACAAAATGATGATCCATCCATCGTCATAATCAACTGTAGCATGGAGTCGCTCAATGCACCCAAACTAAGCACACCTAAGCCCATTAAAATCTCTAAATACATGAAATGATTTAATCGCAGATCTCCCTCCAAAACATTTGAATAACTCCTCACTCCACTCCTGATATGAACATAACATCTAATAGAAGCAAATTAATACCGTCCAAACGTTCCACATGCCATCACGCAGCACACCCACCTTCGACACCTGTACACACGAGAAGTCCACTCCGTCGTCACCACCGACCGCTGAGTACACACTTATAATTGGTCAATTATATGGCAAATTAATGAAAATTGCCTACCACCCTAAACTGGAGGACCTCCCAATGCACACGCACACATTGGAACACCACCTAGCGCTACGCTTGGCTATAATGCCAAAGCTATAGCGATCAATTTGCTCGTTAATTTCAGAGCTCGTAAAATTTTAGTACCAAACCATTTGGAACAAGCATCTAAGTACGAGCATCTATGCCGTAACTAACACTAACTCAGTGTTCGGCAGTAAATTTCGATTTTGGAAAAGTGTCATAAAATTTGTTATACCAAAAAATTGATGGAAGCTGCAAACTCACACGCCTCCCAAAAAAATGATACAAAATCGTAACACGAATTCGATTGGAGGGGTCATTTGGCGTGGTACTTTGCGTTGACAGGATGGCACATGCATAAGCGAGCTCGTGGAGAAACCGTAACATGAACCGTCTATTGTTGCTCCCTCACACAATTACTATGCAAATTTATTTTTATAGTTTTCTGTAAATTACGTTTATTACAGAGAAGCGAAAAATTATTACACGAGCAAAGCTTGAAAAAGAATACAAACGAGCATTATTGTTATTATCTGTCATATAATATTGAGCGTTGTTCCACCCACAAGGGGTCTCCATGGTTGGTTCTGGTGTAGTGCTTGTGGTCAGAGATGTACCGCATAGGTTGTAATGCCATCAAGGCATAGGGAAAATAACATTATTTACAATCTGTCTACTTGACAGCTGGCCGAGTTGAGTTTTTGGGGCGTTGGGATGGATGAATAATGTGCTTTCTGTGGAGTGGCGCTGGAGTTTGATTTACATTATAAATTAGGGCATATGGCAGGCGAGTGAGTGTATGAGAAAAATGAAAGGTGGCAGAGATGACATCGAAACATTGCTAGTTGATGGCACTTAGTGGACATGCTGTCTACAGCAGGAATACGGTCAAATGTTCATTCTCTGAAGCGATGTTAGGCAATCAATTTTAGTTCACGATGTAATGTATCCCGTCACGATGGCGCGTTTATCATCAAGTGCATTAGAATGTGGCATGTCCATTTAGACTTAATCATAGGTTTTTATTTTTGTCCATTTTCTTAGAGACTAAACAACACTTCTAAGGGAGAATGAAAAGTGAGTCCACATAGAAACCACTACCACCGAATTAGTTAAGGGCAAATGACAAACGTCGTTTATATCTTCATAAACTTGATGTGTTATATTAATTCTCAATAGGGAAATACTATGTTTTTCAAAAATGTTTATTACAAGGATTGTCTACTGATGCGTAGACCAGAATTGTATTATATACTTTCTCTGGCACTTTGTAGACGAGGTTATCACTAAACAGAAATACCTACTGACATTTTGTCGCCATTGGACGCCATCGGTATAGAGACAAAAAATTTATTAGAAATAGCAGCTGGAAATAATAGGGAAAAGAAGACCATTAAGCTTAAGATTAGGATCAATCATAAACACCAGGAGCCTATTTCACCAAATCGTACTAAAATCCCCCAAAAAAATCTTTGGGCGCTCCCATACAAAGCGAACCACTGTGCGGCATAGGAGTCCAAGTGGCACGGCGACCTTCAGATATAAATCTAATGCCTCTCAAAAATCACCTGGCTAAAGAGTTTGGCAAACTAACTAAATGTATTATTAATACTGTTTAAGTCTTCCGACGAATTGAACTGCGTCTAACGACAGACGAGTGCCAATCAGAAAATCAGTTGCGGCTGAATACGGTACAATTGACATATGAAATTGGTCTCATATGAATTTAAAAAACCAAAAGTCAGTGTTTGGAAAATAACAATGACAACTGAATGATTCTTCAGAACTTTTGCAACTCACGGACCACTCGAACCGCACAAACAATCAAATTTGTAGAATTATAGGAATTTTTAAGTATTTAAATTCCCTCTTGTGAAGCACAGATACAAAATAAAACTTAGGCATTTAATAAAGAATTAGCATTTATAAAAGCGAATATTGGTCCGTCCTCCCACTTGATAAAATCAAGCATTAGTCGTATTTTATTACGTATCACTTCCCATCAAAAATTGCAGGAAACGCCAAGGATTACTTGACAAACATAAATTGATTGCGATCAAAAAAAAAAATCAAACTTTCAGCACTAATGAAATTAAAAATTCGCTTTTGGCCGGTTCCATTTTTCGACATAGCCAGGCCTCTATATTGTGCAGTGTGCACCGCAGGTGAAAAAAGAGGTTCAAAAATGTTTAATTGAACTCTCACAACATAGGGGACAAAAACTAACAAAACATCAACAAAGGTTTAGCTGGAAACGTTAAGTGAATGTGACATATTTTTTGTTCCAATCTAAAGAGAACCTACGGGCTTATATCGATAAATCCAATTTGGAGTGAAATCAAAGCACTAGCCAGAGGAATTTCACAATTTCAAACTTATCGTCCATTTCTACCTTTCGTTGGTTTCAATTTCTCTTGGCCTAACATTGATCCGCACACGCAGGTATCGTAGCGCCTGATTGTATTTCCATGAAACAAATAATTTTACATATCATGTGTCTATTCGAACACATATAACTGCATCCAGTGTACATTTTAGTCTGATGAACCAATGAACTTTTAAATCACTAACGTCCGGTGAATAATTGAATCTAATATCCAAAACACTATGGAGGTCTGTCTGCGTCTACTCGCAATCCCTAGAATAGCTCTGGTTCTTACTGCTGTAACGTACACCCGCCAAGGCCTGATATTTTGAATCCTTAATAAGATTTACCATACATTCAATTTGTATGAAGTGTGAACAGCTTTCTACACGAATCATTTATAATTTATTGGCAACAAAGCAACACGCTCTGTGGCAGGATGTGAGCGTCGGTGATCCGATTTTTGTTTTTTCCTCTTCCTCTTTTTTTCCTTGTTGGAATGTGATGTGCACACCCTTTGTACCGTCATTGTTTTAGATTTTGGGATGTGCCCGGATAGAAGCGAACGTGTTTATGTTCCAATTTATTGATGTTGTTTTTCTAATGTATCCACTCAGTCATAAACACATGCGAGTGACACTCGCAGCTGCTTTGTTTCGTTATTGACATAAGTTATAAAATGGGGAAAAAAGTGTAAAAAAGAAAATTGGAAAACATGTTTGGAAGAATGTTGTTCCTTTTTTTTTTATTCTTTAATGGGGATAGAAAGCCAGCCTGACGGGAGATTTTGTTAGATTTAAGAAACTTATTTTTAAACGAGTGGTATGTGTGGAATTACAGTGCTCTTATGTGGATGTTGTTACGTTTTGAACACTCCACCTTGTTTTAATTGTCAGCAATTGATGTAAACGTCAATGGCAAATAAAAGCCCATCAACTTTCGGTGTGGTTATTTTCTACAACATGTATTCTTTGTTGCAATCCTTTGAAATCAATTTTTTGTTTGTTTCAATCACAGAGCACAGAAAACACTACGTTCGCTGAGTGTAAACTCTCAGTATCGCTTTACACAGGATCATCCACCGAAATATTAATTTAAGAAATATATTAATTATTAATAAATGTTAATTAAAGAATAGTATATGGATAAATTGTTTAAACTCCAATCGAGACAAGCTTAAATCAATTTCGTTGCAAAGTTCATTAAAAGTGTTTATACACCTTGTAATAGGTTCATTACAGCCATAGTTGGTTCCAAGCCTCTTATCGTGTAGTAAATTCCTCACCCGAAGAGATGTTTGGGGAGCATATATATTCATGAGAAAAAGTAAATCTGGTGCATTTACACGGCATTATTAAGGCTGACGCTGACTTACGCCTGAAACTTAAGGTTTGCAATCCTATTATTTTACTTCTATCGACATATTTAGGGAGTTCTTCGAAGGTACATAATTTACGGACAGCATATCTCGTGAAATTCTTTGTACTCTTTTCGAATCTGATTTCTTGCGCATCATATGGGGAATCCCAAATGATGGAAGAGTATTGTAAATATGGTCTGACTAACAATAGATGGTCTTATATCCCGAAAATCTTTAC
The DNA here is from genome assembly GCA_905231855.2 of Eristalis tenax. Taxonomy (NCBI): domain Eukaryota; kingdom Metazoa; phylum Arthropoda; class Insecta; order Diptera; family Syrphidae; genus Eristalis; species Eristalis tenax. The sequence continues at coordinate 33,224,190 of HG993125.1, read as the reverse complement.
TATTTCTTTTCAGAAAACCTAACATAGCGTTAGACTTCGCTATGTTTATATTTATACTATATTACATTGCACCATTCCATTGGCGCATGACTATCCAATTGGAAATTATTAAAACCAGTTAAACTATTGTATTTATAGATAAATACAATTTAAAGTCGTCTTCGAGTGTTAAAATTGTACAGTATTTGAACATTTCGTGAACATCGTTTATGAACAAAAGAAAGAGTAATGGCCCCACATGCCTACCTTGCGGAACGCCCGATGTAACTTTTATTACTCGAGATCTAAAACTATCGATCCTTACCAATTGCTTCCTGTCCTTTATGTAATTGGAAAACCACTCTAACATGGAAATGGAAATGGAATCCCAAAGACTGCTTGTTTAAGAGTAAAGAGTGATGTCCTTTGTCGACAATCGGCTTTCGACAAATCGGCGTAAAGTACATCAACTTGTAAATGATTTTCCAAATTTTTTGTGAAAAATTGATTGTGATTTTCAAAGCACACTATATTTTTTTATTTATTTGATTGATGCAAGTATAATGCGGGCTTTGAAATGCAAGCGTGTTGTAGTGTAACTAGTCGCCTGCATTTCTGCAAATTTTGAATGTTACATTAGGTTCAGTTAGGTGCATAGGCCATAGGCCATAATTTTGTGCATATGCCAATAATATTGAAAATTAACAAATTAATTCTTAGTTGGAAGATTTTGAAAATAAAAAAAAGACTAAATGACGTGGAATGAATTGTGTCACACCTGAGCCCCATCGAAAGTTTATATTAAACAGGAGTTCTAGGTTAGATCATACATCAATAGTTTACCTTGAGTTTGGGAAATGTCCCGAGTGAGAGTGGAAATGTTAGCATGAAAATTGTAGGACCAAGGGCACTCCCGTCAGCGATCTCCTCCCTTAATTATTTTCCGTTCATAACTCTGAAAATTCTGTTCTGTAATTGAGATTGTATCTTATGGATGTTTTCAGGAAAAAGTCGGCTTAGCTTGCAATTAAGGTCGTCGTTGCAGACTTTTTCGAAGGCTTGGTAGAAGTCAAAAACATTTGTTTCCTCCAGTCTAGTGCTTTCTCGGTTTCGTGAGTTAAGCCATATATCTAGTTAAGTGTAGATTGTTGTTTTCAGAAACTGAATTGCTCAGAATACTGCGTTGGCCTACCTTCGTGTATACTGAGAGACATCAGAGGATCGTAATCAAACGTAAGACGTAAGATGAACGAACGTCGTTATCGAATGTGTCGGATATTTTTGAGAGAGATGGGCGTTCGCCCTTACTGCTTAAATAATCACGGTACATAAACATTATTTTATATATTATAGTATTATAAAATATAAATTATATAAATTATATATTATAAAATTATAATATTTATATTTTATAATATTATTTATCATAATATTTCCAGAAGATATCCAGAAAAATTTATTTACTGCCAAAAGTCATTTGAAATCAATTTATGTCGGAAAGACGCATGATGAAAGAGAACGTACACGCGTCAACGTACACCATCGTACCACAAAGTCGGCTGTAACATCGCACTATTGTGTTTCAGACATAAAAGCCGCCGAACTATCAATGGACAGTAACACAGGCTTGATATCTTGCGACGTTCCCCGTACCAAACGTTCGTCCCTGAAGACCCTAGATATGGCACAACATTTGTCGTGCATTTTTATTGAACCCTAGATGGTTATCCTTCGTTGAATCGACTCGTGATAGTTTTATTTTTTCTTCGATTTCTCTTAAGTTATTCATCCCTTATGGCTGATCAATAGTAGGAGCACCGCGAATAAATTTAGTTTATTCTGTTACGTATATGTCTAGGGCATCTAATTAAAAATCTTATGCACAAGTTTCAAGAGAGCATGCGTTCAATGATGGTCATTATCGATTCGACTAGAAATGCCCATGGCCAATCGATGACCTTGGCTTTCGGAAAGTTATTCATGAATTTTTGACGAATTAATGTGAATGCCGTTTCTTGATTGGTCACTTTCGTTTGAGAAGACGACATAAAAAATGGTTGTCAACAAATTTAATGGGCAAGATAGGTTAAAGTTATATAGAAGACGAAGTATAACTTTTAGTGTGTGTAAAACTGCATAGCCCTCGAGTGTTAAGTGTGAGTGCATGCACGGTAGCTTTTTTTTTACGTTTGTGCATTCTCCTTTGTTTGAAAACTGAATGCATACAGAGTTTATGATTTTTTTGAAAAATAGCTAATTGCTATCTCTTTTTGAAAAAAAAAGAAATGCGGAGACATCAGAAGCAGGGTTTAGACACAACAATTTGTCGCGACGATTTGCGGACAACCGTGGTTGATGGGCCAAATCGTCAATGTGAACTGTCGTTACAACCAAATCGCTGACTTGTAGTGCGATAGACAAAACATTGACTTTCCAGCTTGATTCGATCGACATGTAATTAGGCGTGAATAAGTGTTGTTTTCATCATGGTAAGATACACGAGGGAGCAACGTAAGCGTGTTATCTCATGGCCGCGTCGTTCGTACGATTTAACGCCGCTTGACTATTTTCTGTGGGGCTACGTTAAGTCATTGGTTTATGCCATCAAGTCGACGACGTTGGAAGAACTAAGAGCCAACATTGCACGCGAAATAGCGGTTGTTTCGGCCAAAATGCATCTCCGAGTTACTGAAAATTGGGTCCAACGAATCGACCGCTGCAAGGAAGTCGAGTTCCATTCATATATGTTTTGATTGTACTTCAAGCCGATAGTAACATTTTTGAAATATCTCCAATGGTTTGTTTTATTTAAAAAAAAAAGTTGTCACGTCTATTTTTGAAACGAACTAAATAGTGAACAATGCAAAAATAAAGTCTTACAGGAATGGACTTAATGGAAACTTAGCGAAAACTTCTGCCTAACGCCAAGAATCTTAACGTTACAGACAAACGCTCATGTGATGTGTGGATTTATTTTTCTCAATAAGTCTTAAACGCAGTCTTTCCATCAACATCAACAAATAATTGCGAAAATCATCGGGAGGATATTCATTTAATTCTCTTAGCCATATGACGAAAGATGCATTATTTCTTTGCTTTATCCAGGATTTCACCCAAACTCACTTTGTGTTCGTCCTAGCTCTTTACTCATTTTCCATTATTTCATCAATAAGTATAAGAGAAGTAAAAAAAATCAATAAGTAAAAAAAGTGCGCGCTCCGCCAGTAAGCCAATTAGCTAATCTGAATAATAAGAAATTGAAGATTAACACGAGAAGTTTTGCTTATTAATTGTGTTCGTTGCTTTATTGCCTGTTAAGCGGTACTGCGGTTTGCAATCAGCATACACGCGATAAAGAACAACGCAGAGCAATTGACAGATGGCGGGTCTCGGCCGAAGAGTGGAGACCTGGAAGAACGATTACCGAGTGTCACAATCTGCTAATTTTCACGGGGTTGGAAATAGAGATGAATTAAATAAATAAAAGGTTTTCATTTCAGTTTTTTTTTTTTTTTTTTTGAAAATTCGTCCGGTTTTTTCTTTTATTAAATCGCAGAGGATTTATTATTTCCATTAGATCTTCCATTAATGCTTGCAAATTTAACGGCTTAAGAGTCTCTTCTAAATGCTGAAATCGGTCTTTTCCGATTTGTGCCGATTGCATTTGAATCTCATTGATGCTACTCACGGCTTTCCAAAGTGAGTAACTAATTGTAACAAACGTCCAGCCTTCAAGATAATCCGATGTATCATGATTCTTATAGTCTTGTATCGCTTTTTTGTGTTTATTGCACGGGCAGTTTGAATACGCCTTATGTATGAGCGAGATTGTTGTCAGATTTTGCATTCTCTGGTTCATACTCGTACGATTGGAGTATCATATTATCGTCCAAAAATTGAACTATTAACCTTGATTTTAAAACAAATTCTGAGTTGACTTGCATGGTCGCATAGTTTAAACGCTAGTTTCCTGGAACAATATCTTCGAAACTTCACATAACGACGAGTTACTGCTATAGACAGTTTCCATCTAGGATGTTGGGATAAAATATACAGTCACTGCATTGGGAGCAGGTTTATCACAAAAGCTTAATTGAAAACTTGAGGCTCAGTGTTATTAATCCGACGCACTAGGTATACAACATTTATTATTCTCGAAAGCTGTCCAAACCCACTTGTCTGGGATAATAAGAACACCATCTGCTCAATCAATCTACCGTCCTCCATCAGCAAACGCCAACCACGTTTCAACTGCGCCCGGATCAGCGTGTCAGATGCAGGAAAGTCAACCATCATCACTGTAGCAACAGATTCGCTAGGATAATAAAATATGTTCCGCCCTATGCCTGCTCGATAGTCGCCAAAAGACAATAAGCATCATTAATTCTGGAAATTCATATTGTATTTGTGTATGTGCTGTATAGCTCGTTCCCCATCAGCCATGCGTACACATACATCTACCGATTCGTTCATCATTCGACGAAGAGTGCCAAGTGCCAACATCCAGCGGTTCGGCATTGCCCCGCGCGCGCGGCACATAACAAAGCGTAGCAGCAACAACAATAGACCAAAGAATTATGTCATACCCAGTGTGGCTTTCGCAGTACGCGACTCGTCGGGCGCTACGTGAATGATAAAACAGCATGAGCAGCGAAAATTCATCCTTGAACTCTTAGCCTACAAAACCTTACAACAATGGAAACAATAATTGTGTCCTCCCCTTTGCCATGCTTCCCGACCACATTTGCGATTTTTCATCTCCACGCCCATAGCCGCTTTGCCACAACACAGCTCTTGATTGAACGCAGATTGTTGGGGAATTGGAGGATAGAAGAAAATATTGCATCCAAGCGTTGAATTGGCGTTCTGTAGAAAAAATAGCACATTTTTTTCGCCTTCTCCACCCACACCATACCTCCTTGACCTCTAGCCCACACCAATATAGGCTATCATTCTCATCGAAAGAAAGGAGAATAAAAAGTGCGGAGCAAGTCACATCCACTCAGTCATTCAGTAAATCGATGAGCAGAGATAGCAAATTCGCAAGGACCTTCAGCTGAACCGAAACCTGCCCCAACAGTTTTACAATGTGTGACAACAAAAGATAGGGCGACTAATAACGATTGGGACGAGAAAAGGAGAGGCAAACCATCCTCGGCTATAGCGCACCATCAATTCATCAATCCTGTGCCAATTTGCCTATTGTAACATGAATTCCTTTCCAATTCTGTTGTGCAGGTCCTTTTGTCACTGAATGCACTCCCGTTTTTGTTTCGAGTTTCCATCCACCGCAGAGAAAAATAAAGAAGGAGATCTCCTATAGCATATTCCTGATTTGTGTAATTGTAAAGGTCATCCCAAGGCTATCAGACTTCCTAGTTGAATGCCCCAGACCTGGATTTATGATTAATTTGAAGGTTTTGATGTGCATTTAATTTTGTGTTACGCAATGTTCTGTTAAAATCGCTCTTGAATATACTCTGATTGGCAGCTGGAGGACGGGAAGTTACGGTTTGAATGTGAGTAATCTTATCATGAAAAAGAAAGCGGAAGACTGATGAAAGAACGGTGAATGCACATGATGGGATGCTGCTCCAGTTGTTGCCTTTTTTCAATTGAAATGATTGATGAATTGAGACGTACTCTTTGTTCACCTTAGAGTGTCGGTATCACAGGAGCACCAAGTAAGGTAATGAATTTGTAGCGGAAGCTTCCAAATGGAAATGTTTCAGAACAACTCGAGCATGCGACTGAAATAAGAACACACTCTTTGTCTGGGGGAACTGAACAATGGACATGAAAAATCTATGGATACACATACTCTCTCTCTCTCTCTCCCTGATGCTTCACATTCTGGGATGTATAAAATGTAAAATATTTTTTTCGCTGTGATTGAGTCTCAGAACGTACAGATAGATTGGACAACAATTTCAGTAGAAGCTGTGCTAGAGGTATACATTCACATTCAGATTAAATACACGTTGAAAATTTATTTAATACAGTGGGCTGTATGAATGGATTATGAAGTTGTGGTGAGTTGTGGATGGGAACAGAAGCAACACATTTAGACAGGCCTATCTACAAAGTACGATGTGTTCAGGCAAGTGCGTAGTCACACTGGAATCTTGTTGTTGGATATGATATGAAGTGTACGACCATACGTCGATATTTTAAGGCACTTGTACCGCATAATATGTCCATGTCGTGAATAAAGAGTGAATGCTCATCCTGCGAGTTTGTCAGCTTTCTCATTCTCAAGAATGTTGCTATATCCTGGAACCCATGGTAAGGTGACGCTGCACTGTCCTTCCGCGTAGTCAGCTCCTAACTTCTGACTAACTTCGAGGTAATTCAGGCTGAGTCAATAGCTATAATTGCAGCTTGTCCGTCAACTGCAGTTTGACTGAGTTTTGGTGTGGTGTAGGGTTGTGATGTGACAGGCCTCTCGAATAGCGCCTATTTCCATTTGGAAAATACTGACTGACTGACGGGATTCTGAAAAAATGAGCTACTGGGTAAACACCCGGTAGCCACTCTATCCCCCACCACTCTACACCGCAGTCCATTTTTGGAGCCATCACTGAATATGTCCCCATCATTGCGAATCGGGGTGGAGGAGGATGTAATCTGTTATGTCATCTGTGAGCCCTGCCGTCCAAGCTCAAAACTCTTCTGTGAGCGTAAAGTTTGACATTCCACAGCCTAGACTCATTAAGACGCAGCAGCATTAAATTTCTGTATGTCGATGGATATAGGTGTAGCCATGAGAGCTTCTGTGAGAGTGGACCTAAGAGCGCCCGTTGTGACTACACATGCCATTCTGTGCACTGTAGTAAGTCTCCTTAAATTCTATTTGTTGAAAAAATACAATATACAAGCACGTGCAATAAATTGTACAAGTTCTAGTCAACCGTTAAATTCTTAAAGCGTAAGAAAATCCTATGCGTAGGTACCATGCACATATCCACTACAATCTACCAAAATTATTGAAATTAAATATCTCTGCAGAGTGATTGGAAGAAAACCAAATTCATTTCAGCAAAAGACCGAAAAGACATCTTGTCGTTATATAACAATCTCTCAGTCATAAGACCAATTTGTCGACAAACAACTCACGGGTGAAGTAAATCCAAATTTAATCAAATTTTCCTTGACAAAGCAACACGTGACTTCTGAAGCAAAATCACAGGAGCACATGACAAACATTACACATGATTGACAAATCCCTTGTCCATGTCAGTGATAAGTCCCCATTCAATCCATGCGCAAACAAGATGTCATACGGACGTAGGAAAAAGCTACTGTTCGAATTCGAACACCTCTCTCCTTCATGGGCGTCCACTGTCGAAGCAAAAACAAATCAAATATTCATCTTACCCCTAATGTGCTTGCTCACTTCACCGAATTGATGCCTGCGCACTGTGTATAGGGATACCTCCGAGCGTAACAGAACCACACTTCTATTCTAATACAAAAGCTAGATCAGTTTGCAAATATATCTGGAATAAGCCATCTAGTCGTCCAGCCATTTACGGTTGGGCGCCGACGACGCTCCAATGTGTTTGGATTAAAATTAATTAATTTTCACATTACCGTTGTGTTGTGTACCCGTGCGTTACGCACAAATATTATGCACACTTCGAGTCCCATCAGTATGGTATCCTTTGCCGTTCATTCATTCATATTGGGCTAACATTCACCTCCACTGAAACATTCGCATATTCCGCAGACGGATTCAATAGTGGCGGCAGCAGTGGCGACAGAGCTCACCACCATACCAAGTTCCGAAAATAATCACCGACTTCATTGTATCGCTTGTCTCCATTCTTATGTCCTTCAGCTCTTTGGCGATAAAACCGGATTTACCAGGACGTTTGGTTGACTGACTGACTGACTGGCTGTCCAGTTTCCCTGTTGTTTTTGCCAATTCAGGATAATGTACCTGATGGTCGAGCACGCATATCCGAATTCAATGGAGACAATGTTGCCTCGCAATCCTTATGAGAGGATGACAGGCATCCCTCATTCTATGAATCAGGTGTGGTGGGTGTAGGCGGAATGTGTTTTTGTTTACATTCTTGTTTACCGTACGGATAACGTTGCCTAATCCCTTCGGCATCCATGGAGTTTGCAGATGTATGGCTACTAGTGTGGAAAGTTGCAACAGAAAGTATGACAAGTTCTGGTCAACTTGCTTCCTATCACGCGATCAATTTGCCAAACATTGTAATCGAGATGGATTACACCGATGCGATGGCACAAAAGCGAGACAGTTACATATGTACATAGGATACTAACGACGTACATATGTGTGCCCATATGCTATGACTGTGGAGATTGTTGTCTGGCAGGACAGCTTTACAAATCATTCATGCCTGCAGAAACGTGATGTGCGCCATCATTAGCTCAGAATAGTCAAATTGACCGTCGAACAATAAGCAGTTGGCAAAAGTAACATCATGAGTTCCGATGCGCTAATTGCCTGGGGAGTAATTAAGATGTCCTGACAATTCGGACTTGGACAGGTAAATCAGAAGTTTCCTGAATTCGAGATAGGCCATGCGTGTATTCACCACAAAAACACTATGGAGGCTAGGAAATATGCGCGTTACGGAAATTCAACACAGGATCCTTAAAGCAAGTGCAAACGCAAAAACAAATAGTGTTTATCAAATAATTGCAGAATCGCGAACTCAGTGTGGAATATGGTTCATGGAATTGTTCATGACTGCGATGCCTTATTCTCCTTCTTCTTGTATAAGTTAACACTCTCTCACAGTACGAAAAGTGTGGAATCAACCAAACGCCACAAGGCAGACGCTAGCTCAGCGTTTTAAGCCACCAGACACGATTCGATCGCACAAGATTGCAGCGAGTTAACACGATTACAGCGATGGAAACTGACACCACACACTGACACGCCGACCATCCTGCGTGGTACGAAATCATGTCAAGGGCGTTGCTCAACGACATCGAGCAATTATAATAGAATAGCGTAAACTTAGTTTTGAGGAAACAGCGGGCGGAATAACGTGACTCATAGAGGGAAAATGAAAAAGCTAAAAAAAGTTGTGTCCTTAATTTATATCACTGTTTCAGACTGATATACCTTGGGGCACGCTTAGCTGTGTACATCGTCTGTAGACTACTTTGGAACGACCCCAGAATTATGCACCTGAATGCACTTGTCCTTGAATGCTTTGCCATATGTAGCTTTATTCCTTCTAGTGCTCTACAAAACTCTTATTTGCCAGTCATGCTATGTATATGGATACAAAAGCAAGACATTAAGCAAAACAACAGAACTGATTCCTGGAGTCTTCGAAAGAAAATTAGGTCTGTAGATTAGAGTTGTGTCGGTCCGGACATGTATATCTGCCGGAACTATGTCCTCTGTCGGAAACATTTCCTATCGTTCTGTAAACTCAACTTAAACATGTCCATGTCCATACTCCATATAGTTTCGAATTGACATACGTATGAAGAAACGAAGTAGAATACCCATGTGGCAAATGGTATACACAAATTCGACACAAGCCAGTCATGGCACACAAAGACACACTCATGCACGGACGTAGCAATGTATCATACGTCCACATATCTATGGGACATGGACCCATTTCCATTAAATGCAACATATTTTGACGTGATCACAATTATTTATACTCCACAGCCACATGTCTTGAACATGTCAACCGTACCTTATACATAATAGGCGTAACATCAACAACAAATCACTCTCCTTCTGCCGATCGGAACATGAGCTACATATGATTATGTATGATTTCTTTAAAGTGTTCCGCAGATATATTCAACGCGGGCATATCAATAGGGCTACACATTTCCGCGGACATGTGTCCGGGAACCAGTTCCGACTGTGAAAAGAATCGATCCATGTCCTTCGGAACTATTCACCACTGTAGACCGAAGAGCAAAAATCTGGCAACTGCACTCATGGGCACCAATGCACAGTTTAAAATTACTTTTGTATTCGAGAAGGATAGGAATATCGGACCAAAGACCAAGTCATCGCGGACGCAAGATGATGACAGTCAGCAGCTTGCCTAGGAATGTCAAAAAAGCTCCTTAGAAGCGACATTTGAAACGAAAGTTGAAATGGGTTGAAAGAAGAGAATTATACCCTCCAAATCCAAATGTTCTTCACTGACATCTAAAAATCATATCGATTCAGACTGGAGTAAATAACAGACTGGGACGTATAGGATGTCCCAGACTGTACAAACTAAAAGAAAAAAAAAATATTTAGTAATTTTACTTTGCGTTTTCTTTGAAGTTTTGTCAATTGGCTTTTCGTGCAACCTTTGAGGGACCAATCAAACATTCAAATGCTTTCTCAAATAATTGGACAACATCTCTATGAGACATTGAAAAACACCTCCGGTTGTCGTTCCTTTTCGCCTTCGATCTTAGTTTCAATTGATAAAAAATGGCTGAGGTTATCCTGGCCGATTTGGAGTTTCTGTAATGCGCAGGAAATGACACATTTTTAAAGGAACGATTTGCTTTTCCTGTGACAGGTGGTTTCACTTTATGTTAACCTTCTGTTGTTTTGGCACACGCTAAAAATGTGATCCTATGTTTCAGTTTTTTCTCTGGGTGCTACATGTCCTTTCCGGAAGAAGCTTCCAATATAGACCTATCTCATCAGCGTTGTACCACTGTCCAGTCGTTTATTTGGGAGATGTTAGCTTATGGATACTTATGCATAGCACTAATGAGTTTCAAAGGTTCAAAGAAAATACAAAAAGATGTGTGCACTATGAGAGAGATTTTTTTTTTCGTTCACTGTAAAAAACAGACTGCATAAAATATTGGATTGTTCACTATATCGAGCGTCTACTGTATTAAAGCATGCATTCTGCTTGCATTGTAATTACAACTGAAGATTCTTATTTTTGCTTGATTAAAAGTCAAACAGAATTGCCCCAGTTGATTTCGATGCATGCATGCATTTGGGTCAGGAGCGGGCAAGCTTGACATATCATTTCTGACAGGAACGAATGAATTGCATAATTTGTGCATTAACTTATGTAAATTGACTGAATCAATCGTTACCAACACCACATCTTCTGATTTCACACATCACTGCGAGTGATGTCAATACGTGCCCCCACACCGGGTGTGTTCCACATTCGCATGGTTTATTTATTCCTTTTCTGTTTAAGGATGGACAATTTATTATATTTGTCACGACCAACGTCCAATTGTGATGGTATGTTCCAAGTTATTTAAAGAATCTACCCATTTGCAAGGATGCTGAAACCATGAAAACGAAAAATCCAGCCAACGCTTTGCATTTGCAAACTTCTGAGTTACAATTTAAGAAAAAATTCCTTTCTCGTTAACAATAATTCACGGGCACACTACCAGGGTGGATGTCCTTGGTTACACAAGCGTTTTTCTTCTTCTCTCTTCTTTCTGCTCACATTATGCTCCGCAAGGCAAGGCATACATTGTTTACATCGGGATAGAACTAAAATTCCCTTTTAAGTCCTGGATAAGTAGGCACTCGCTTTGTGCGCTATATACGTATATATGTGGATACAGACGTGTGTGCTTATGTATTGTAGTTCGCCTCCCATCGACATGTCGCCAAACCAGGGTCACATTACAATTCTTTTCTCCAGTGGCGCCTCGTGGTCCGCAGTCACTCTTTCTTTTTGTCCTTCAAGCCTTTTGTAACCAGTTATATCTCCCATGGGGACTGATCAATGGAAATCGAATTCTGGCATTGCGAATGTTGAGTAAAAGTGTTCATAAATATTGGAATGAAAGCTACCCAAATCTGTGTATTCCCCTGTGATAGTTAAACCTTTAAATATGAGTACATACGAAATTATATATTTATTTAAACTTCGACCCAAATTTTCAAACAAATTTCTGCATTTTCATCATATATCTTTTCCTTTTTGTATCTTTTCAGACGGAGCTGTGTTAGTGCGTTTGAATAGATATAAATGCTTAAAGAATAATTGTAGTATATAAAGGTTTGCATAGTGAAGTGAGAGTTGTTTAGCATTTTGTATTTACTTGTGAATTATTCCATTTAAAAAGTTGGCGAGCGTTAAGTGCACATATTTGGCGAACGGATTAAATCGCATTCAACAACTTGGAAGTTATGACGTCATGAGACCGACATTTGATCGACGCCTCTGGATACTATTGTTCTTCATTTTATTGCAATGTAAGTAAATAAACCGTAGTATTAGTATTATGCATAAATTATGATCATTATTACTGCATCGCTTTCAGAAAAACACTGCAAAATACGAACTCGTCAATTGAATAAAACATTTCTTGGGAAAAATGTGTTTTCACTTGATGTTCAATTTATGATCTAAATTTAAATGCTGTTGAATATGTCGGTTTCACGTACACTTTTCAAAATTTAGTTTCGCAGACAAAATTGCAACCAATGACAACGGACAGGCTTTTCTATCGCGTTGTTGTGTTTTTGTCCTGCCGTATTCGACGACGGCACCCTTCACAGACACGTAGGCGCAGCCATATATTTGCGGAAACTACAGCAGAGACACTATCAAGAAAACGTTCTGTCCTGTCGTGTGCTTTGGTGTGGGTTGGCTCACAAGGCCGGATTACACACAAAATTCGTTGCATTAAATACGGCTTGGAATAAGGGAAGCGAAATGCATAACGAATATAAAGCCTGAAGGAATCACGTTACCTTGCTGACACTGTCGGCTAAGAGTGACTATTAAAAGGCAAAGCTTAACTATGACCGATCATCTAGGTTTCTTTGAAAACAGGTGCCCGATATCGGGCTGACCAAAATTAACAATCGACCTAACGATGGCGGCATAGATCCTGAGGACTTAAATGATTGTTTCACTTCTGCCTCGTCAGTCCTATAACCAACAATGCCCGAGAAGATGTGTTTGAAGTAGTAGGAGTGGATACGGTGTCGTGACATTGTGCCGAAAGACATTATGTCAATTTGGTACAAAAAGTGCCATAGGGCCAAACTAGCTTGAGACATTGTGCCATATTTGGTGCAGGGTCATTAGTCCACAATCGTTACAATCCGTAAACAAGTTTTAACGTTATAATAAATTTACCTTCAGGCGCCTGCCTGCCAGTTGTTGACATACCCTAAGCGGAGCGACGAAGTCGTGTATGCGGACAAACCTTGCGGAAAATTTGTAAAAATCGGCCTAATCCAACTACTCAGTTGGTTGTGCAATATTCTCCATAAATACAAAGTCTATTGAACTGGATGATATTCACCCCGACTTTATAAAAGTGTTGCTTAACCATCAAGAGGAATTTTCCTCTCAAAGCAGCCAAGAGCAACTTCGTCTGCTTTTGACAAAGTCCATGCCTCTGGGACCATTAAGGTCTTATAGAGTGTTACTCTAGTTGTTCGAGAGAAGGCGTTGTTTATCATTTGCTATCTTAGCCCAGAGAAGCGGCGATTGGCAAGAGTTATTCTCCGTTTAATTTCAGCGCCTGTTTCGTTGTCTAAGTTGATAGCGGTTCCTAGTTAGACAAAGTCATTGACTTCCTCAAAGTTATATCTGCCTAATGCGACTTTCTGTCCACAACGTCGGAGTTCTTTCGTCTCCGTCGCAAAACTCACAAGATTGTCATTGACATCATGATGGGAGCGAATATGTGAGTAGTTGAACGGACTTCTGAAAGATTGTTTCTCTGGTGTTCGCGGGCGAGTTTTAAACAATTCTTTCCCGACCTTGATGGAACAGCGTGCACTCTCTATCGTCATCCTATACAAACGGACGAGTTTGGTAAGGATGTCAAAACTACACATGACTTTGTATAGTTCGTACGCGGCCTTGAAATCTATGAAATGGTTTGCCATTGTCCTGGCCTAAAGCCACACTTGTATAGACCGACCTGGTTATTGACGAATGGCCTTAGACGTTCACGCAACACCGCAGATAGTATCTTGTATGTGATGTCCCGAAGATTGATGCCTCCATAGTTGGCGCAATTCAGAGGGTCTCCTTTTTTGTGGAATGTTCGGCTTCCCTATATATAGACAATGGCCTGTATTTGTCAATAACACACCGAATGTAGACTTCTAAGTTGCACGGACAAATTAGAAACCATGCCTCTGAACTGGAACGTTTTGACTGTCATCAGATTTGAAGACATATGGACCAATGATTCCATTGCCCCATAAAGGGACGTTACGTCCATGACTCGAGCTCTTCGAATTGAAGCATGTTTTTCCAAATAAACCAAATTAACCTTTTGCTGCTAATCCAATCCAATTGCAAGGCCTTTTAAAAACCACCCTTTAAGTACTCAAAAGTAAGCTTTTAGTTAATATTTAATCCTTCAATGGATTCTTAACCGTAGATCGATGATCTCAGAATATTTCAACAAATAATGCGATCGAAAATTTGGTTATGGTACTCGCGTACTGTGACTGGTTCATATTTGGGCTGCCAACTGTCTCGACCAGAGTTGTTATGTGGGTCAGGGAGGTTATTAATCTTCGACAAAAATAGTTACCCGTGTTCAATAATAATCAAAGTTCAAACATATTTTTGACTTGAGTTTTACGCGATTGTTAATAAATTCAATCATTTAAATTTTGTTTAAAATATACTCGTACACAAAAATAAAAAACATAAAAACATTGAAGCTATGGAAATGACAATCATGATATATATTATTTTTTAATATTAAACTATTGTGAATAAAATGTTTCATTTATCCAAAAGAAAATGTTAAAAGCTGATGGGAAATTTTGGTGTAGGGCTTCTGAAACTAAAACGTCCAGAAACTTAATATTTCTGTCCAAATACTAGCGCAGGCAGAAACTTTTTTAAAAATGAAAAAACAATTGTCCACAGTAATAAATACGTTTGAGGAGTTTTAATATCCAACACTTTTTCACTGAAGCTTTAATGGTTAAAAATAAGAAGTGTAAGTTATGATTTGTGTAAACCGTCTGGCTACTAGAGCCTTTTCCCTATGATATTCGTGTACCCTTTTTTCGCCATTTAGTAGACTTCGACACTTCCTAGTCATGGAATATTTTTCGGAAAAAATTAAAACTCATGCTGGTTACATTTTAGTACGGAAATTGTTTTTCCTTTCCAATCAGGCGGTGGTCTATGCAACTCGATAAGAAGCGTTCACTATAAACCGTCTTCCGGAATTATACATGGATTTTTCTTAAGAACGAAAAAGGGTAAAATCATTTCCTCTTGGAGTGACTCTTGTTTTCCATTTATTTTCAAAATCTAGCACCCACAGTTGAAATTAATTCTTGTGTTACCGCCTTATGGACGTTTTTTGTATACATTCTGCCTAACCGGTAGATGTACCATAATCATCTAATTCAACAAAATTCGAGTCCTTGGAAATGCGAACAAAAGTTTAAATTTGCACAGAACAGGCAACACATGCTCGGCACATGCATACATGCAGTTCTAATAAACGTATCCCTTTAACACAGGAACTGGGGAGGGGACATAATAATTTCACCTACACCATCTTGTTGAATGCGAATCCTTATCCTGATCATCATTGCCGCTGCTTCTGGGTCTGGCTCTGGCTTTCTCGTCGTGTAGTTTCCTTTTTTTTATCATTTTGCTGCTGGTTCTGCTGTTTTGTTTTACGACATCGAGGACGACAACGACGTAACCGAGATAAAGAAGTCCTTGACACTTTACATGGTGTGTTGCCCACCGACTTTTAGTTATATCCCAGTGGGAAATAATTCTGTAAGTACGTGTGAGTGTGCTGATGATTTGGGGCAAAAGTGACACCAAATAGTGGGTGCATTGTGTGTGTTTCAACGTGTTACTTTCCAAAGCGATAACAATCGTGCAGTGATACTTCGAAGGGGCCAGATTGTATACCTTAACACATTCGAGACAACAAATGTATGTACGTGTAAGTATTTACATATACACACTTGGAGTGGCTTGTTGGGAGGGTATCCTTGAATGTACACTTTTCCATCAACAGTCTTTCGATGTTAATGCACACTTTTACATTCGACATTTCTTAAAAATGACTTTTTAAAAAATGAGCACATAGAAATGTGCCTATGTCCATAAATACACAAGTCTGAAAATGATGAACAAATTGCAGATTTTTGATCTTAGCATGGAGATGCCTTATTTAAGTAATGTGACGTTTCTTAAGTAATGTAAAGCGATTTTTGCAATTATACTTAAGTGCAAAAATGTGCATGTGCTGCGATACGTTCGTCAGATATATGACACGAACTTGCATCTTCATTTGTTATGAAACTGTGAAATGGATTTGGCATCAAATGTGTGCATCCTGACGGATATTCTTGCATTTAAATTTTCTGTCATTTATGCGAAAAGAGTCGCCAGTGAAAAATCTGAGAGGCAGCAGCATTGCAGGCAGAAGCATTGCAAGAGCTACCAATGCATCCAGAAAAAGTCACCGTTTGGTGCGGTTTATTTGCTGGTGGCATCATTGGACCGTACTTCTTCAAAGATGATGCAAATCGTAACGTAACTGTGGATGGTGAGCGCTACCGTGAGATGATATCCAACTTTTTTTTGCCCAAAATGCAAGAGCTTGATTAGCATGACATCCACCATGACTCTACATGCCACACACGCAACAATGAACTTATTGAGAGGCGAGTTCGGTGAACATTTTATTTCACGTTCGGGACCGGTCAATTGGCCGCCTAGATCGTGCGATTTAACGCCTTTAGACTATTCTCTGTGGGGCTATGTTAAAGCTCATGTTTTTACAGACAAGCCCGCTTGACGCATTGGAAGACAACATTGAAACATTTATTCGTGGGATACCGGCCATGCCAAAATTGGACTAAGCGGATGGACCATTTAAGGCGCAGTCAAGGTCAACATTTGCATGAAATAATCTTCAAACATTAAATTATATGGACCGTACTATCGATTCAAATAAAGATTTCATGCATTTTTCTGAATTGTATGTGTTTTTTTTTTGAAAAACTTTCCTATAGCTTTTAAAAAATCACCCTTTATTAATACATTTTAACAACCAACAAACCAATTGACATGACCAAATGACCATGTTTTTAGTTTCTACAAAAATCTGTTGTGGGTACCCAACAATCATTAGTCTCATTTATATTTGTTGCATTATTACCCTCATCTACGAAAACCCTGGCTAGCTTCTACAGTAACCAGTAGTGACTATTCTCTCAAGAGTGTGGCGATTTACAAGTTCAATGGCGACTGCAAGCGGTGATGCATCAAAGGGTTTGTCTGAACGGTGACCATCTGTGAGTAATTGTTAGAGAGTATTTTTGTTGGGCTTAGTCTAACGGGTAACATACTAACAAAGAGAAGGTGCCTGCAAATACAGATTTAACCGTAGTGTGTGTAATACATGCATAGTCATCTTCTAGATATAATTATGTTAGTTAAGGTAGCAGTCGTTGAGTGCAGAGGACACCAACGCTTAAACAAATGTGGGCCCATTGTGATACCACGTGAATTGATTTCGCGTGATTGAGATTATTGAAGAAGTAGAGCCTCTACACGTGCAGAGTAGGTGTCCACCATACGGGCATGAACGCCATTGCCGTAATGTGAATATTTAGTCAATAGTGGATTTTGCTTGCCTGAACCCGCACTGATATTGACCAATCAGGCTGGTGATGTATGGTTCCAGGCACTTTCACAAGACAGTAGAAAAGATCTTACATGCTATATTTAGGAGATTTATATCTCTGTAATTGGCACAGTAGGGTCTCCTCTCGATGCTGACATTCCATCCGTCGGGCATACTTTCATCCGACCAGATTTTGCAGATGAGTTGGTGTATTACCGAATCATCGTCAGCTGATTTCAAAAGATCGGCAGCAGGCCATCGGCACCGGCAGCCTTGTTGGACTTCAGCTTGGCGATTGCTGTCTTAACTTCAGGGTTGGGCGGGTATCCTTCCTACAGTAGCACTTCTCAATTTCCTCGATCTCGCGCTTCTTATGCTCTGCGGTTTTTGCTTCGGAGTTGGAAGCTGGTGTCTTTCTCTACTTTTCTGCTTCTCTGAAGCGCCGCTTTGTATGCATCCTGTTTAGCTGATTGTGCTCACCGACACAATGGTTTTCTCAACCGGCAACACTTGATGTATAGATTGATATATATATACATTTACGTAAATTATGTCGTAGTATTCTCATATCAAAGGAGGAACGTTCTCGTAACAAATTTTCCATTACATGATACTCCAGCGGTGTCATGGTGTAAGGAATAGAATATGTACCCGTGGGCGCTATGAGCATTTATTTTTGGCACATAAACTGTCATTAGGTTATGTAAAGTTAGCTGGGCTGCCAGCAATTGGCTGTCACATTGAGATTAGTGTTGATTTCCGTGCGGATCTAGTCGTTCCTAATCCGCAAATCAGAAAAAATATTGATACCAAAGTTGGCCATTCAGAGGGTTTTATTGGGGAAGTAAGCCCAAAATTGACTTCTCTTCGAGACGGGAAGGTGCTGAACTGCAGAAAAGGTGAAAATTGTAGTTTCGTCTGCTAATTCTCTGCAACTTCTGCAGATGTCATTAAAGCCCAGGTCCAATCTAAAGGCGTGAGTTCTAATAATGAATGAGAGTCCTGACAGCCGATCTGCAAAATCTGATCAGCCGGCTGGCTATCCTCCTTACATATGTTAATACCTGTCTTTGATATTTTTTGTAAAGATGCGCGGTCTGTTAATAGGACTCCAGGTAGGATCTGTAGGGTGATGACGCTTAAGCAGTTGTTCTGGAAGAACTTCTTGAGGGATACGATCATAGAGTGTTCAGGACAAGATTCTTCCAAATGTCCAGTGTCAGACTGATATCTAACCGCTGTGTGAGCCGCTATCTGTCTGTCGACCATATCTATTGGGAGAAGATTCTGATATGATGTGATATGTTTAAAGCTGTCTTAATGTCCCTCTGATTCAGGCTCTGGCCATCCGTGCCTACTTATCTAGCTTTTGAAACGTTTCAAGAACCAAAATTTTATTTTCCTAAAAAATGCATTCATTTTGTCTTTTTTGTACAAAATAAAATTGCGATAACTAACATCTTAGAAACACATTTATCCGGTGTCATAAATTAGTCCCGTAGGCGTTGGTTTGACACCATGGGATAATGTCAACGACTTCTGAGAATTTATTGTTGTCATGCCAACGTCTAGTACGACTATGTAAAGAAGAGGGGAGTCTTTACCCTCTAGTCTAGTCTATAGTGCTGAAGTACCTTATGATACCTACGTACCTGGGCTCTTATTAGGATCATACTTGCATCGAAATAATCCTTCTGAAAGCTTTGTTGTTGACCATATCCAGTACATATTTGATGCTGACACAGACCAGCGCGCTCTGTGTCTAAGTTGCAACCACGAAACTGGGCCTGACTTCTCCAAGCCACAGGTGCCATCGTCCAGCCTTTTTGACGTACTTATATATTTTTAAAGCGAAAACTTAAAATTTACCACTACGAGTCAGGACCGTAGATGGCCAGGGTTCCACAGAAACCACTCATGTTGTGCGTGATATTGTTCACAAGTGGAAGTCACGAGTGAAAGCGACACACAGTTATGCCGACTCCAAACCGCCAAGTTTGAGGAGCTTTTTCTAGGCAGGAATACTATTCAAGCATTGCTAGTGTCTGTCAAGTGCTAGACCCGTGAAATTGTTAGTCGCACAGAGCAGCGAACGTAAACACCATAGGTTTATGTGCGTAGGAGTCGAAGCACACACCCACTAGTTATGCCACAACGACCACGACATTCTGAAAACCTACTTCTACACGGAACAGGTACATAAAATAAAAAAATTAATCGATTGCTACTCGCATTACACCATGAAAATGATCCATGGACATGTACCCATTTACACAAGTTTGACCAAAAACAAAAGGAATCACAATTTGTCTGACTACATTCCACTTTCCTCCCCTTCCAGACGTGTAGGTACATATAAATATGATCTATAACCCCATTTGAAAATCTTGATGTCGCGTTTAAACAAAAAAAAATCACAACTTTAAACTCGAGTCGCAAACAGCTTTGCTCATGACAACTTGAACATCTCCCATATCACTTGACTGGCATCAAACAATTGTTGTCTGGTCCCCTCTTTCAAATAAAAGACAATCTCGTCAAATGTATCCGAGTACATGTACAAAACTCTTTTATTGTACTGAACGCTCACAGTCGGGGATAAAAGGATAATGGCCAAAAGCGACATGACGACAAAGTTAAATTGCATGTTGTGTAAATAACAATTATTAACTTTCTTTCCGTTTTCTCTTCACTGTTTCGCTCAGCCTGCTCTGTCTCTTCTTATCGACATCCTTTCTGTCTGAGCCATCTTTCAAAGGTCGTCCATTCAAATGCGTGTTTGTGTATACGTAGAAACGACTTAACGATTATTGTCTAATCGTGAGATTTGTACTCACATACATACACATCTATATATGAATGGAGTTGCCAACCGATTTGCGAGAACACCGCTAACGGAATATGGCTCGGCGGTGAATTTTCCTGCCAATTGGGTGTTCAAACGGATGTCCGTTTGAAAAGTTTAGTGCCATGCTTTGAGGGAATAAAGTGTGTGAAAAGCAAAAGACTAAAAATGAAAGGCATTCAAAAACAATTTCCTGGGATTTATTCTCTTTTTCTTAATGTCATCGTCCTTTTCGTGAACCAAAGAAAATAAATTCACATGCTTCCTTTCGTGATTGTTCAACATTTCGTTTCCCTCGCTGATTTTAAATAATTTAAAGCTTTACTACTTGCCTTTTGGCTGGCGTATCTCTTCATGTACACATGCATACGTACGCATGGATTTGCTTACGTATGCTCATATCTGTGAATTTCCATGCATATACAGCACTCATTGTGTCCCCTCTCAGTGCTGTGTGAACGAAATGTTATCTCTCCTTTCAGGGTTACTGAGTGGAATACCGAAAAAGGAAGAAAACGAACAGAAACCAAAGGACTAACCGTTATTTTCATTCAGAGCCCGTTTGGCTTTTTTTCGTGTTACTCTCGCTTGGTCCTTTATTTCCTGTATGTGAGAGTTTTCACACATTCCAATCTAGGACAAGCAAAAATGCTGCAGAAAAACAAAGCCGAGCCCATGAGAGAAAACAAAAGAGACAAGAAATCCCTCTGAAAGGATGAATGACATAAAGCCGAAGCACGAAAGAAGGAAACGAACGCGAAAAAAGTTCTTAACTTATAGTAGAGGTATAGACTAAGGATACTTGTTGTAAGTGTGGGTTGGAATACGTGTGAAGCATGGCATATCCTTATTTGAGAATTAAGCCTCAGCCTACTTATCTAGGCATCAATAAAAACAAAAGGATTCTGGGGAATCTTTTGCCTACACACTGGCAGCAGCACCAGCAGTAGCAGCTCTCACCACCGTTCATCCTGTCGCAAGACATTTATAAATTAAATTGGGCCACCTAGGGTGTGCTTTGCACACCCATGCTCTCCCACACACACAAACCTATTTCGAACCATGCTTGCAAACATAGTAAGTGGTAAATTTAGGATGAGTCAGTGGGGGTAGAGATAAATGTGACCTGACTGACTGCGATTATCTGAACTATTTTTCATAGTGCACCCTTTTCCCTCAACCCTCGCACGGTGGTGGTACTGCCTCTAGACACCAATCCTTTTTAAAATGGAAAGTCTCCCATGCTTGTATTTTTCTCTCTCCTCCTAACCGTCCGCCCCACTTCGTATGTTCATTTTCAAGGACCTCACTTCCTTTGGCGTCTTTCAATTCAGTTACTAAAATAAGGAAGGACTGACAATGTAAGCGATACTGTATTCTCTTTTGCCTTATCTCTCTTTCTGGTGTGCCCTGCTAACGGTATGCCCACTTAGGAGTAAAAAAAAACTCGACTTAAAAATTAGGATTATAATGACATGCCCTGGATACATACACTGCAAGCAGAAGTAGATATGTAGCACTCGGGTTAAATACGTAAACGTTTCCGTTTCTCTGACTTACATACACGAATAACAAAGTGTTATCGGGCTTAGATCTCGGAGCGAGCAGTCATTCTGTTGGATTGATGTGGAGCACTTCTAAGTGGGATTTGTGCGGATTTTCTTTCCTTTTTACGCAAATATTGGCTTTTTTTCCCAGCATTTTAGAACTCCATTAGCATTTTACATCCACACTGAAATGTGCATTTCTACAAACAAAGGAGTGTAAAAGCTCACTCGCAAAAAGAGAATTTTAAAAGGGCCTTCTAATTCGTTCTTAGTAATTGAATTCATATTTACAAACGAAGATTGTGTGTAGTTACTTGCTTACTTTTAGTCCGAGTACCATTTCTGTGTACTGATACATTTTCTTACTTGAGTTTTTGTCTGCAGTTTTCCATATTTTTTGCTCATGATGGTATTTCAGCGGGACGAATTGACAGAAGTGGGCTCCAATAAAGGATGACCTGGTAGCAATGATAGTTTTTCCAATTGTTATCTTTCAGTTGATGTCAAAGTTACCAATGGCATTACGCATAATAACGCGTAAACTTGCGCATAATATCTCGCTACGGCATGCAAGTTAAAGTACCGCTGTACTTCTTATTTTTATCTTATCACTCATTAATTGGAAAATCCGTTAAATCCAATAAAATCATAGTTTTCAGATAAAAGTAAGAGAAGCAATAAATATTCCTAACCTCATCAATTTCGATTTAATATCTTTTCATCCCTTAGAGTTTAAGTACTTTTTGTAATATAATAGTAGATGAGATAATGCTCGAAGGCAAGTGCATCGGAATAATTACTTTTGGCAAGTGATAAGAGAAATTGTGTCTTTTGGAAAAACCAAGTCAGTTCGAAAATAAAGTTGAACGAGAGCGGACGTGTTCCGGTACTCAAAATACAACCCAGAAAAGAACTCAAAGAATTTTTGTTTTTTTTAATTGGCAATCCTGCCAGGAGGAGTTTTTTTATATTTTTTATTATTCTTGTATTAACTCTACGGGACCAAAGTGAAACTTCCATTTCTGTGACTAACCAGAAATAATAAAGTATGGTTAGAATTGGAAGTCGACACGTTAGTTAAGTAACAAGACGGAACGACATACAAATTTCGCTTAACTACAGTGTCAACATTCAAGTATCCTAAGAAAGAAGAAAAATTACAAACAAATAGGTAAATACCAAAAACATCAGTGAAAATTATCCTGAAAAAAAAACAGTGAACAAAATATAATAATTATAAGTAAATAATAAGTGATGCGGACATAATTCAATGATATAAACTCAAAGAAAGGCAACAAAAACAAAATTAAGAAAGAAAAACAATGAGAATTGACACAGAGAAAAATGAGATAAAACAAAAAAAAACCAGTTTCATAAATAAATAGTGAAAACAAAACGAAGAAAAACAACAAAACTTATAGGAACTTATATATATAACTTATAATATAAATATATAAAACTTATATATATACAGAGGTCCCACTGTATATATCTAACAATGTAAAATGATAATTTACACAAATCACTAATCGGCTTCGGCCTCTACACTATTTTGAAATGTCTGCAATGAGAGCCACGCCAAATACAGACACTTCACGGCTAATCAACAAACTGGAAAAACCGGGATATTGTTCTATTAGAGAATTTCGGATTATTCGTTACTTCGCATTTTATTTTTGATTAAAAATAGGAAGTAACAGGAGAAATGTGCTAAACATTTTCTGGGAACAGTAAACACTAGAATTCACTTTGCAAAGTCAATTAACAGTGGACTCCTGTTATAACCTGTTGAACGTTTATTTAAGAAAAACCATGTACAATAGTATTATTCAAAGAATTGCCCATCTGAAGCTATGACTTTTTCCCATCTTCCCAAAAGAACTGCGCCGGCTTGGCAGCCAAGAATGAATCAAGCCCATTTTTGATGTTATACTCTGATGTGAACCGTATTTCAGTGAGGGCGTTCTGCATCGACCGGAAATGGTAGACAGAAGGGGCAAGGTCCGGGCTATAAGGCGGGTGGTGTAAAACTTCCCATCTACTGTTTTCCAAATTGTTCTTAACCGGAATAGCAACGTGGGGCCGAGCGTTGTCATGATTGAAAATGATTGCCTCGTGGCTGGTCGAATATTCTAGGTGTTTTTCGGCTACTGCTATCTTCAAACGGATTAATTGTGTTCGGTAGCGTTGTCCATTGATGGTTTCACCCGGTTTTAGCAGCTCATAATACATCACACCCTTCTGATCCCACTAACACTAAATACAGAGCATTAGCCATAGATGGCGCCATGGCTTTTTCGTTGATTTGGCTGGTTGGCCAAGCCAAAATCACCACTTTTGGCACTGTCGCTCAGCGAGCGCATGTTCACCATAAACTTCCAACAAAATACGATGATTTTCGGTAGCAGTTTTCTTCATATTAAAGTAATGAAGAAGAACTCTCCGAACACTTTTTCAGGCACAAAGTTCGACATACTTGAGCGAAAAAAAATTATTGTTGTTTACGCTTCAAATGAATGATATGTACTGAAATGATGTACAATGTCAGTAGCTTTCCAACGCATGATCCAATGGTATAATGACAATGGAACAATAGATAGCAATGGAATTAAGTTATAGACCCAATACATAAGCTATTCTGTCATGCTGCCACAAATACGTTGGCTTGTTTTTCATTTCAGATTACCATGTTTCAAATGCTTTTTCGACAGAAAGCTAATATTTCCTTGTCAATATATAATATTTACTTAAAGTTGGGTTATAAAGTAGGATTTATCCGAAAAGTGTTGCAGTCCCATCAGCCACCTGAACCTACTCTAACCTTAAAGCCCAGTCAATTCTTGTCAGATCATATCTGGCATGGCGACACTTAGGAATATAATATGAATACATTAAATGTAGTGTCAACAAATACACATTTTTCATTTCCTCAATTTCCATGGATGTGTGTTTATTTCCTCCCGACGCAATCAATGCACGCATCACTCATCACTCGGTCAATATTTGTATTCAACTAAAATGAATTTCCATTTAATTTTATTCAACACTTTTAAATTACAAATTTCATATTCTTAAACACACACTCACGCAAAAGGCAAATAGCTTAAGCTCCGTTCACACCGTAAAGGAAAGAAAAAACAATAATATGGGCACTTTCCCAGAGAACAGGAAACTAAACAAAGAACTAAGAAACGCGAAACCATCCCACGCGTACAGAACGCTTTATTTGAACTTTGAAAGCCGCGTGAAATGTTTTCTCTTACAAAGGCTCAGCTAAACATCAGCTAATGCATCACTCAACACAGAAGCAAAAAAAGTAACACCAACAATAAAGCGTCGGCCTGAAACACTTCCAGCAAAACCTGCTTATACACTCAATTAAGGTGTTTTTTCCCTTTTTCATTCCTTCTAACTGTTGCCCAGCACAAATAGTAGGGGCGAGAAGGTCTGATAACATTGGTGCTTACACGAATCATTCTAGCAAGAATCAACGAATCGCACCATCACCCGGCAATACCACCCACCTCACACTTCCACGGAAATCCTTCTCCACGATACCTACAGACCAACCGCGACTGCTAAACGAACTCTCGCTAAAACACACCCTAGCTGCTCATCCCATTAACAACCTTGGAGCCAGACATTCATTCTCAGGTGTGCAGTTTGGGTTCTACTGTACTGTTGGCTTTTTAACTTTTCATTCCGCACACCGGCGGCGTGTCTTGTGTTGGGGTGAGCGCCTCTTGTATTACCTTCAAACAAACAAAATGCCCGAAGAATAACCAGTGATACTGCTGTTAAAGTTTTCAAATATCGTTATCGCACACAACGAGCCTAGAAGTATCTGTGCATCTGCTTCGTTCTTCCTTCAGCGCTGTGGCGAGACGCGGCAAGTCTGATCATCCCACCTCAGCCGTTGTATTCCTTCAATTGACTTTGTTACGTTTCTGTAATTATTGGTGTGTTAAGGGTTGGGAATGGACCCGTTTGAGTTTTTCCTTTTTTCTTTTCGACTGTGGCATATTGTGGCATATTGTTCTGTATCCTAGGAAGGCAACCCTTTTGATTTTTTATTTACGAGTGTTTTCTCTTCTCCTTAACCTGCTTAAGTTTTTGTATACGCCTTTCGTCGTAACTTTTCGCATTACACTCTTTGCAAAATGGGACTCTTCAAAAAGGTTAAAGTGTCGAGTGTCGAACCCAGTTAGTCCTTTTTATTTCTATTTCCCTTAAAATTCAGTAAAATTCAATACGTTCACTCGGCCGAGACTTGAACCGAAAACTGTGGCGGATTTTCATTAAATCAAACAGAATTCTTGCAATTCGTCGAAGTGAATAAAAAAATATGTGAATAAATAAATTTCCACGAGGACAGCGGGGGGACAGACCCCGGGCGGCACATTGCAAGGGGCGGCAATGTGGTGCTGTTAAAATTGTTTTTTTAAATATATAAAATTTACAAAACGAATTCCTTTTTCAGTCCCACGAATGTCTTTACAAAGTTTACCAGCATTAACACTGCTTCACAGTAAGTAATCAGACATTGAATGTCTCACGTTCCTTGTGTGGCCTAACGACAGCATCCAATGAACGCTGCTCACTAATATGGAACTACATTTTATCAACCATAGGTGTTTCTTCCCTGAACAGGCAGTCTTTTCTTAGTAACACAATAACTGCTTTTTTGCCGATACGCTCTCTTGTAATAGTTCGTGTTATTTTTTGATTTATGCTACATATCGAATACAAAGTGCTTAGTTCAGGACAGAATATCTTTGTTAAGTTCTCGTACTACAGTCAAAATATTTCAGATTTGATTACGAGGTTAGAGTTTCAGAAATAGGAAGTCGCGGATATTTTAAGATCGACCCTTGACTTTTCTTACTACTTTCTACGTACTTCTCGCTTTTTACTTCGAGACAAAGTCACACCCTTTTATTCTTTTGAAATCGAAGTGTGCACGTAACGCAATGTGTTGCAATTTGGTTTGCCAGTGAAGTGTCTTTACGCCGACATTGCGTTGACAATTTAAGCAAAAAACGAACACAGTCTGTCAGAAACGCACGAGAGATCTCTAGGCAACAGTCCTCCGCCATCGACTCTAACTCGTCTGGAGTTATGCCCTAGCGTAACCAGGCGAGTTCATGGTCCGTGTCCAACCACCTCGTCCTGGGTCTGCCAAGCGCTCGCCTACCTGATGCGATCGCATTCAACGCCTGCCTCGGAAGTCGTGATGGTACACTACTTCGTACGCAATTTCATTGAAATTGATCTAATTTGAGCAATTTCGATTCTACTTTCGAAGGAAATTGCCAGAACTACTCCTTCGATTGGAAATACAATTGCTGCTGCACCTGAAAAGGCCACCAAGTTTATTGACATGCAAACACATGTGTATTGCTCAAATGAATCGTAGGTGGTCAACTGGCACAAACCAAACAACTCTGGCCTACGCTCTGTCCGAAGAGATCGCTTTGTCTGATTAGATTGAGTTCGCCGAATCCTAGAACTGTCATTGGAGTTTCAACAAGGCATTGCGCCATAGGAACTAACGCCTCTAGACCAGGCCTCCACTGCAACGACTTCTGCAGAAGGTGCAGAGACGAGGATGAGGAAGAAACCCTGGTACACTGGCTATTTTGATAGCCTGGCTGAACTAAGCGGCTTTACAGACACCCATCTTCTTCGCTTCATGAAAACCACTAATAGATTGGTGGAATAGTTATTCCTAGACCGGGTGGTGGAAGTGGTGGCCTAAGCCTACTGTCAGCCACTTCAATCCAACCTAACCTACATATGCGTAGGTATATGTTGAAACCGTATGCAAAGGTTTTTTTTTTTGTGTGAACAAATTACTAGGGGCGGCATAAATTGAGTCTGCCCCCGGCGGGCCCAACCCACGCTGCGCCACTGCACGAGGACTTTCTGGTGGCGAATAAATGTGATAAAACGTTTGCTTGGCAAAATGTCAATAGCAGTAAATATGTGAGTATCAACAGAATTGTGTTAAATTTTTGTATGAAAGCAAAAAAATGATATCATATTGAATCCATAATGAACGTTGAATAATATAAACATAACTTGGGACCACAATCAGTTTCTGTTCTGCTCGGTTTTCTGTTATGACGATTGCTTTGTCTGCAGTCAATGCCTCTACTATTGTTTTATTTGAATAGATTAATAGACACATACAATCAAATCTCAGAAGTCGACCGTCCTTCTAAGTTGGCAAGCTGTCAAGTTGGGCTGGATATTTCTGCACCAAAAAATTTCAGAAATGGAACCCTGTCCATCTTGGAACTTGGACGGAAGTTTCCCATCTTTCGTCGGTGCATTCCTGGGAAAAAATTTTGGATGAGCATACCCAGTAGTATAGCAATTCCAGGGAGCTGTTTTTTGTTCACTCAACAAGTTATCTCCTCCTGCCTAACATAGTCACATAAGGCTTACATCGCATATAAAGTCGCGTGTCTTTGACTAATTCGTTCTCAAAATGACTGATTCAAAGCACGGTAATTGAAACAGGAAAATTGAGCTGGTTATAGTGTATTGATATCACCCCCACCGGCATCAAATTAATCGCACGATTTTTTGGCGGGAACACGATGCATGTAATTTGGAGTAAACTTCCTAGAAACTGTTGAGGATGATGCAGTTAGTTAAGTGCGAGGATGTGTATTTTACTTGATCAATGGAACACAATTCAATCTAGTGGAGCCAGGGACTGTCTTTGATTGCAAAAATGATGCCCATCTCAAACTCGCTACGTAGCTTAAGTCTGTGGCCTCGGGGTCAAAACACAAAAGCATGAAAGTAGTACTATTTAGAAAAAGGCATAAAGTCCGGGCCTTGTACCCTTCCTTACAACGTGGCACAAGGCAACGCTTACTCAAAACGCAACATTTCATGGTCTCACTATGGATAGTAAACCAAACCAAATCCATCATCCAAGAGCGCGTCAAGACAGACTTCTCTTCACTACAAACCTGTGGGCCCGAACTACCCACAGGTTACTTCCTGTTACTCAACAAGATCGGCTTCCTCCCCAACGACGCAGATCGCTCGCTAATTCAATCCATCTTAGAGAAGATCTTCTTTATCAGCATTCTCTGCAGATCGGAGTGGGAGTCTGATTGTCAAAGGATGGACGTAGGTAATCAGACGTGCAAAAGGATTAAGCATCGGTTCATCCTCCAAGGATCTTATTGAAGGCATATCCGAATATCCCCCAAATCACTGTGGTTTCACCCAAGGCCATGGCTATCAAAGGGCAAAACAAACTGCTGTCCAAAAGGGATATTGATACAAGTTCAGATAGTCAAATCACAATTAATCACCTTCTTTTCAAACTCCTCCCTCAAATGCTGAGGGCGAGAGACGAGATGGATGCGCATTTTCACATTTATCTCAGTTTGTGCCGGAATATTGTGACATACTAGAAGCCAATGAACTCTCTAGCGAACGCACTGTTTCCCATACCTTTCCCTTTAGATAAACCTCTCACTGTAATAAAACCACGCTTCTGAACTTACTTAAACACATGGCACCACCTCAGACTTAGTAGATCAGCATATACGACACTAACATCGGGATACTGTGGCATAGGTACACACACCTCCAGCTTGGGTCTCCTAACTTTTGCAGAAGTTGCAGAGTTGAAGAGGTGAAGATCACAGTGCAGATAAAAACAGCCGCCTTTGACTAATTCATTGGCCGTTCCTCCATTTCCAAACGAAAAAGAAAGCAGCCAAAGGAACCGAAGGACCGAAGAAACTACTTGCAAAGATACATTGTAAGCGTCGAACATTTATCTCATAACAGTTAAGGTTAGTCTAAGGACAATTTGTTTTTTGTTAGCAGGGGTAATTAATATTAGGTAAATATATTGTCATCTGTTCGGACAGCCAGGCAAGTGCAGTCGCATTTAACTCGAAGACGTTCCTCAATTGTCGCATATCACTTAAAGAGATTGTCAAGTATTTCAGCATCTTATTTTTGCATCCGGGAGAATTGCTATGCAGACGAACTCGCTAGAAAGGGCAAGACCTCAACACGTTGGAAACGCTGACTAACACATCGATCCAAAACTCCCACCTGATCGCCATGAGTAGGCGGAATTTTAGAACTCTCATCGGCATCATAATCGGGCACTGTGCCATAAGAATTCACTCTTCTAGACTAGATATCCCCAAGATTTCGGCGGAAATTGCAGGAATGAACAGGAAGAAAAACCCCATTTCACACCTCCTATGCAATTGCAGTTTCCTCTTATCTCGCACATTTAGTCACTCTGACGAATTGACAGAACTAAGTATAGTAGCATAAGTCATCTTCTTAGCTTTTTTAAAGTTCCAAATGGTTAGCGGATTAGCATCTACTAGATATTTGCGGTAGCACAACGGGCATATGAAGACCAACGACTGTGGCTACCTTTTCAAGGTATTCAGCCAATCTAACCCAACCTTAGCTAAGGGTAGGGTCGATTGGAATAAAGGGGACCACTGTTTGCATTTTCATAATGGCATTCTTTTATCAGAAACGAAAAGTATATTGAATCTTAGCTCTTGAACTTTTGAAACGAACATTATATTATAATCAACAGCTTTTAACTTGCGCGTTGGACATCGCCAAGGGTGCATCTTGTCACCTCTTCTTTTCATTGTATATATACACTGGATGTTGCAGCGCAGCCGAGCCGAAGAATGTTTCACATTGGGAGAGTTATGGGTAAGCCATCTTCTTTTTGCAGATGACTTAGTTATCCTCACAGCTTAGCAGACGGACTTCCAGCGCAAACTCGATAGGTTTGTGGCCGTATGTGCTGATGCTGGAATCAATATTAACGTTGACAAATCGGAGGTTATGGTAATTTGCAGAACGCCTACTCAATGTGCTCTACTGAAGCAAGTGGAGAAGATTAAGTATCTAGGGGACTTTTTCACGAGTGATGGAAGGAGTATTGCTGAGCTTTCCTGTAGGATTGGTCAAGCTGGGTACATTTTGATACAGCTTGTTAGATCTGTAATCAGGAAGGCCGAGCTTGGTGTCAAGGCCGAGTTAGCGGTTTTCAACTCAGTATATAAGTCAGCTTCTTTGAACGTAAAGGGCTATGCTTGAGTGGTCTGGTCACGTGTCGCAAATGTTCCCATCATCACGACTTCCGAGACGGGCTTTGAGTGCGGTTCTATAAGGTAGGCGACCGCTTGGCAGACCCAGAACAAGGAATCGATGAACTAATATCGAATTGACTGGAGATCTCTTAGCGGATAGATCCGATTATATTAATTTAAAATATTCGGTACTTAGTGAGTTTTTTTTTTAAATATTTATTTAAATATCGACCATCACGGTTTAACTCGACTTACGAACTAACATCCTATTGGTTTTTATTATACAGAATGGTCGTTTCTGATTCAGACTAAGCCAGATTTGTTTTTCATTTTCTGACATACGAGTCGACGACAGTGCCCCGGCCGCAGCATCTTTCCAAACTGAGCGTCCTGGTCGGATAGCGAGAAGAAGGACCAAGATTTGGCTGACGCAAGGGCGATGAGTGGCAACAATGGCTCAGGCTCAGATCCTCCATGGATCAGGGGCCAGATAAACGACGAAGAAAGTAAGGTTGCATAATAGCGATTGTTCTGAAAGATGTTCCCTTGTGATGCGGTGGACAGTTGTGTTACAACTAGCGAGTTCGTTGGTCTTGCAATTTATTGGCACGTTCTTCAACTAAGATGAGTTGAATGAAAAATACTCGGTAATTCATTCTGGTAAGAGAGTCGACATCTAAAATCGGTCCTAAGGCACAAATTACTGAATCGTTGGAGTTGATTGGCATCATACTCTGTTTGCTTCTTCTATTGCCTTATTAATCTTTTCAAAAGACAAGTTTATCTCTCATTCAATGGCAAAAAACGATCGTCAGGAAAATGTAACTATATAACGTTAGAGATAAGGTTTCTTGAAAGAAACACAGAGTGACATCCGTTCGATGATCTCATTCGAGTGGCTGTTGTGACGCTGTCGTCTGAGTGCGTCCGTTGCCCCAATCAGCGCCGTTGTTAAGTGCATTCACGTTACATGCCTGAATCGAGATTCCAGGGTGATTCTCCGCATTTTCAAGTGATGATCGTTGACGTTAACTTATTAGGAAATATCATGTATTTAAATAAAGAAATATGATTTACGGCAGTGATCACATTTCATCCATAGTTTTTAAAAATACTTGTGGTAAATGAGTACATTTAAATTGCATCTTCCAAATACAAGAATTCGCAAGTGTAAGGTTTCTTTCATTTCTGGACCTTGCATTGATAACCGAGACATTACATGCACCGGTCGTGATGTTGCAATATTTCATGTTCAGAACCAATTGAACTCAAGTACCCCATTGCGGTATTCCATTGCCTTTTGTTGTTCCAAGAATGGTGTAGCACTTGTGCACCATATTTGTCTGCGGTACAAGAGTAATGAATGTTGGCCTGTGTCGAGAAAACAAACCGCTGGCCCTGTTAAAGCAACAGTGATGAAATATACCACAATGGAACTTGAATTGGTATATGTGCGTACATACCCTTGAGTGATCTAATCACCCTAAGGGAAACAACAAAGCTGACGAAAAACTCAATCAAAACTTGTTAAGTTGTTGCACAATAGAGCAACCTTTGTTTGATGCCCAATAACAGTCAGTAAACTAAATTATTTCTCTGGGCATTGTTATCCTTCAGCTAAGAAAAACTCCTTTGTGCAACAAACTGTGCAAAAACTACAACTCATTGGCATTCATTTAGCAGTGTTTCTTTCGCTTAATTGAAGCTTATTTAATGCAGACGCGCTTCACTCATTCATCAGGATCAACATTAAACAATGTACAAATAATGTTGCGGAAGAAGTAGTAGTCGGCCATCGACACTGGGAGCAGATAAAACTATTCGGGGGCATTTGTTCCTTCTCCAATTTCTTTCTTACAAATTGAACTTGAGAATTCAGAATGTATTAGACGAAGCCCGTTCGCAACGAGTTCATATTCATAGCAATGAAAGCAATAGATACCTTGGAAAATCAACTCGCAAACCCTGCAATCGTTGTCTGACCTTGTAAGGGGATAGTTTGTAATGGGGAAGGACTATGTAGCCGGGCAACGGACGTAAATAATGGGGAAGCCATTTAATACGAACAACTGTATGAGCTTTTAGTTTGCTAAGGAAGAAGGACAAATGCTGACAGTGTATATTTTATTTTACGCGTAGGAACCACACTGAAGTGTCGTTTGATTAACTTGGCACCTGACGGTCTAGCAAACTGAACTCGTGTAATGCTACGTCTCTACTGAACCGAAACCGCGAGGTCCGGATGAGGACCTCAATAGGCCGTTTCCACCGAGCTTGAAGTGGTTTCGCTCTCAATTTTCAAGTCACTCGCTCCCGATTTACTGTCACTCGCTCTCAATTATTTAAATGGTTGCCAGAATAGCTGTTTGTTGACAGGACATAATAATGTGAGAACACCAGAAAATGGAAAGAGACAAAATGAGAAAATGTACACCAAAATAAACTGAAAATCACGCTGTAGGCTTATCCGGGCTCACAACCTCTTAAGGGGCGGATGAACTCGAGGACGATTTAACGAGTTTTATCAGAAACAACGAGGCTTTCAGACCCCGAAAATGTATGGCGGAACCTGATAGGTTCGGAGAAAATTTATAGAACCTCGAGGATTCGTTCGGTGGAAACGTAGTATTATCTATGATTTCATGCATACTTGTTGAAAGCATTAATACTACTTTAATGTTCCATCTATCAATCGACGCCGATATAATTCTCGAGAGTTCAAAGTATGAAATGAAAGATATGAGTGTGGTTTATGACATTCCATTGCATTGGATGATTGGACGGATTCAACACTGTTCCAGCCTGAAAAGTCTTTTACACTGCACCAGTGAGACAACGCAATAGAGGACACCCGATGGTGAACAGAAGTGAAAAAGAACCTCAACCAACCTCAAGGTAGTCCGAATATGCATCGGTCCAACCTTCAGCAAAGACCGTCAGAAGTATCCCAGCAACAAGAGACCTTGCAAGGAAATCCGTATCACCCCCCGACAACAATACATGGTAACTCTGCTCCTCATGGTCGACATTGGCAACCCTCCAGACATGGTTATTTTTATATATGTTACCTGAGCCTTTTACTCTGCTCCAGAGGGACAACGCAATAGAGGACACCCGATAGTGAACAGAAGTGGAGAAGAACCTCAACCGACTGTACGTGCGCAGATGGTGTGAGTGCCAGTTGGAATGGCTTGATGGCTGAGGCCCACACCCCGAACTGTAGAAGAAGAAGAAATACAAACATTGGAAAAAATTGTTCAATACATTTCCCGTTCATATGTTAGTGAAGCTTCATGATAATGAAAGAATCTGCAGTGGCAACTTTGGAGGAAAAATGTATTTAATTGAAACTGCACATCAAAGAACGCACCACTTGCCCCTCGGAAAATTTGTTGAGATTTTGGATCAGAGATCAGAGATCAAGAAAAGATGAAAACAAATCGGATAATAATAGGAATGTCATCCGATATGTTTTAAACAAAATAAGATTACATTAAACAGTCTAGAATCAGGTTTTACTTGAAGGTAAACTTTTAATTTAATTTTATAAATACGGGAAATCTTATTGTTCATTATGTACTATTATCTTAGTACACAGTTACAACACAATTTAAAATCCATCCAATTTTAGTTTATTTATTTATTCCCCTAATTTTTCGTTTGTTTAATATAATTGATTATATTAGACAGAAATTACTTATAAGAAAAACATACTAACTGAAAAGCGAAATATGTTTTTTTAAGCTCTCATAACTTTTCCGAAACAATACAAAACGTTTCGTTTCCCCTAATTCAACACAGGGAAAGTTTCCGATTTTTTAGGGTATCTTGCCCCATTTGCGTGCGTCCATCATGTCTGTTACATGGCTGTCACAGTTTTTACATTTATGAACATATTCGCATGGCGTTCTGTAGCAATTTATATGAAAGCATTCATATTGCAAATAGGAGGAGTTTGGAGGTAGCTCCCGTTTACATGAAATTGGGATGAAAGTCGAAAATTTGCAGCTCTCCAATGAATGGTACATCAACAGATGTGTCTTTCCAAGTGAAGAAATGGTTTCATACATACATTGTTGCCTCAGAGTTCTTTGGAGATAATAGATAATAGATCCATAGTCTTATTTTTTACAAGTTTTATCATTCAATTCATATAAAAATGAGCACCAGGGAGAACTTTCGTTAAAAATAATTTCGAAGATTCTGACCCTAATACCTTGATATTGGCAACAACTTGGGTATTTTAGGAGGATGCAGTTTCGTGCATTTCTCTGTCTACAATAATCAACAATAACTACCAGAGAATGTCCGTCGTACATTCAGTCACAAGAGGAAGTATGCAAATAAAAACACTTTTGCCTGAGTTAAGATCGAACATAAACTTCTAGATGGTATCGTTTTCACAGCCTTGAATTGAGCGGCATTGTGAACCATTGAATACACCAACCATTTAAACTATGAACAAATAGTGATCGTGATTGAACACGAACAGCACCCAACTGAAGAGAGGTAAAGAGAACACACCAACTCAACAAGCGAGTGTTACGGTGTTGTTATATGTTAAAGTGTGCATCTATAAATTTGTGTGCTTTCTGTTCTCTTCACCAGCATTGTCAGACCAAATAGTTGGTTGCTTATGTGCGTTTCCTCTAATGTGTCTTGGGGTTAATATTATTTTAATACTGTATGGTAATTATGGACTCTCTGGATTGACACTTAACCTGTCGGGACTTCAGCAAAAAAATGCTTTCTATAGTAATTAACTTCAAATTCTCCTTTTAAGCTTTGTTTGTTAAATCTTTGACGCGGGTTGCTCTTGCGATTAATCAACCAACCAAATCCACCCAATTTTTGTGACAGAGATGGTTGTGGACACTTAATTCAACACACTTTATGCTACGTGTTAAACATGCCCACCTTTGTGGCGTAAATTTGGTTACAGTTTTGGCTGTGACTATAGTGATTGGGCTAGCCTCATATTTTTCTGTTTTGAGTACATAACTAGTTACTACAAGAAAATTACACTCAAATTTTGTTTGCCCTGGGGTAGTGGATAATGGCATTTATCCAAAAGGGATTAAGCCAGAGAACGAAGTTGGTACTCTTAAAGCAACTCATTCGGTCAATCATAGTGTACGGGTTCCTTTTACGGCATAGCATCCCCAAGACGAGCATGGAGAAGCTTTCGATCTCCGTTGTTAGCAAGGTAGTCCAAATATGCATCGGTCCAACCTTCAGCCAAGACCATCAGGTGTATCTCAGCAACATGAGACTTTGCAAAGAAAGCCGTGACACTCCCTCTACACCTAAGCATACTAACTCTGCTCCTCATAGTCGACATCAGCAACCAGGCATGGTTATTTTTATACACATGATCTGAGAAGTACAGCTTATTAAAAACATTTCTTCATCGCGCTAAATCTGCTAATGAACGAGATATTCAAGAACGTCACCCAACAGACTGCATAACTTCTACCAAGTTAGTGATAGTGGTAATCATTGCGATACCACCCCCTCCCGAGAGGACCAATACAACAGATTAAAACGGATCATGGCTTACTATTGAATAAAATAAATCAATATTTATCATAACAACATTGTAAACTCTGTAAACATTGTTTATCCGTCGGCCCTATTGTTGAGCCAACACCTTTCCCGCTTGTTTAGCATGTAGTCCAATTGTATAATTTTTGTTCAAATAAAAAGTGAATTGATTACATTGTTGCATAATGGGTTGATGTGTCGACACCTGCCAGTTTCAATTTCAGAATTTATCAACTTTCATTACTCATAGCTCCCATTTCAAAGAGTTTTCCTGTCTATCTCTAGGAAAAAGCTTCTTTAATCGAAATCGGTAGTGGGCTCCATCCACTCGTAATAGAGAATAACAGACAGTATACGAGTGGTTGCTGCAGCAGCTGGGCCCTGGTCCACCTCATACTGACGCGCCATCCATTGATGTATGACCAATAAGCGTCGTAACTTTGAGTGGAGCCGTCTTTGATTTCGAATAATTCAGTGACGGGCTGCAGTGATCAGGCCATGTATTATTAATAGTTTGTTAAATACAAATTCTTCATGTTGAAAAACATTTTCATTTTAAAGTGACCACAAAAAGTGAAAAAAAAAAAAAAAAATCACAAATAACAGCAATTTTTTCGAAATAGGTCTACCCCCTTAAATAAGGGCATTGCACATAGTCAATATTTTTTTATTTTATAAATTAATCAATATCGGTCGATCAACTTAATTGGTATAGTTCCCCTTAAGTTATTATTTTCCGCATTTGAAACTCTAAAAGGAATTACACCGGCAAAGTCAACAGTGTGGCCCCAGACTGAAAGGAAATAAAAAGTTACATGTTTATCTATTAAACGGCTTTGGTATTCAATTCCCTGCAGATGTGATGATTGAGGAATCTACACTGACATCGCAGTCGGTGCGGGTATGTTCTCCGAGTTCCTGAACATTTCTAAAGGCTACACTGCAGAAAAATTCCAGTGTGTTCCAGGTGGAACTATCTGCAATTCGGGGGACGTATGGTCTAGTCAAATTTCACCCAAATATTTTGCCAAAATATTGCAGAAGGTTGCTATATTTTTGCTAATAATTCTAATACAATTCTAATTGCCCTTGTATAGTAGATCATTTTAACCAAAGTAGTATTTCAGCTCAAGAAAAAATGTTGATTTGTTTACTCCCAGTTAACTTAAATTTCTTGCCCGAAATTTTTTCTATCTGAAAAGAGGAACTTTATGCGTTTGATTCTCACGCCGCAGGGTGATGAAGCTGTCATTAAGGAAAATTTGGCCTGGGTACAACTAATCTGAAAGGGTTGGCGAACTCATGCCATAATTTGGGTGGCGGTCGGTGCGGGACACTGGCCAGAGATAATGATGGATAGAGATACCCAACTTTGGAAAAATGCGAGTGTGGTGGTATTGCCTTGTATTGCACACACACTTCTGCACAAACCATGGATCCACCACGCAATGGCGCCCGATATGAGGATTTTAGTGGGAAATGGCGGCAGATTGCTGAATTTGCAAAGGATCCTTGGATTGTTGTACCCTCAGTACAAAAGCCATGCATTCAAACTCCTAATTTGTTAACAACAATGACATGATATTGCAATTAATTAATTAAAAAAACTTATTATTTTACGTGATTCGTGCAAATGTTTCGTTGGTATTATTAGTTATCTGTAGGCATGATTGGTGTGAATGCTTTTTATATGTATTATCCATACACAAAAATACATACACTATGTCTATGTCTCAGAATGTAACTTGCTCAAATGAGAGCTTAATGAATCGACTTCATGAAGATATGCTTTGTTCGTTTGTGTTGCAAATTTAATACTGAAATTTGAAATGAAACCTCCGAGCGAGTGAATTTTCAAATGAGAACTCTTATTCATCCCAGTATTTTGATGGTGGAAAGGCATCAGCTGTTCGCCAGTTGTTCTCAAGAGCTCACACGATTTCACAGGCACGGAACACAAATCGGATAAAAAATGCTGTCAGATGAAATCAAGCGGCAAGAGAGGTCAAACTCGCATATCTCTACCCTCTATTATCTCAGACACTCTCCGCATTCCCACTGAAAATCTGTCTCTGAGAAGGTGAATAATTCGAATTTAGTGATTTTAGTTTTTTTACTGAGAAAGGAATTTTAAAAGAAAGCATGAACTCGAATTAAATAGAGGTAAAAAAATATAAATTGTGCAAATTGGCCAGAGAAAGTGTATTGTTTTTGCTGTAATATTTGTACGAATGTATTTTGCAATTAGTTCCATGCCACTCTTGCTGTCATCCATGCTCACCTTTTATTGTAGACTCAGACAGAGTTCAATAAAACTTCATGTATAATTAATACCACTTGGACAGCAGATTCATTATTCAATTATTACAACAAGAATGAATGCTTTTATACCCTAAGTATTGACAGATCTTGACCTTGACCTTATGCTGGCATTTTTGAAATCAGAAATTAGTTTCATTATTCTGCCAAACGGGTATTATTTAATACAGAGTTCTCCCTTAATTTCAATTCACTTTAACTTGAAACTGTGAGCTCTTGGTTCGGATACTGCTATTTCAACCAAATTTAATGCAAAATAACGGGTTACGTACAACGAAAATTGATTCAGTTGATTTTAAACTTCTGTAGATAGATCGTGCTGGTATGTGCTTTCCAGTAGTTCGCCTGTTTCATGCACTCTGCATGTTAGTGAAGCAGGTGGAGAAGTTCAGTATCTCGGGGTGATTAAATGAGTAATGCTGAGCTTTCCTGTAGGATTGGCTTGGAAGATATGCAATCAGGAAGGACGAGCTTGGAGCCAAAGCGAAAGCAGTGGTTTCAACTCAATATTTGTTTCAACTCACACGTATGGTCATGTATTTTTTTAATGACCGAAAGAATATGATCTCGTATACACGCTGCTTGGATGAGATTTCTTCGCGCTATTGTGGGAATTATTTGCCGGGACAGGGTGAGAAACACGGCAGTGCGCGAGGAACTCCACATTGAACCACTGCTTCTCCGAACGGAGAGGGCCTTGCTTCGTTGGTTTGGTCATGTGGCACGAATGTCCCCTTAATCACGACTTCCCAGGCGGGCGTTGAATGCGATTCCATCAGGTAGGCACCCGCTTGGCTGACCCAGGACGAGATGGTTGGACCAAGTCCAAAAAGCATAACTTCTGATGAGTTAGTGTCGATGTGGGAGGGTCGAGTAGCCTGGAGATCTCTCCTGCCTGCTTTACCCCCTCGACCCCTTTAAGGGGAGCATGCGGGTCAGAAGATGATGATGATGATGACAGAATGCTTTCAGTTTCTTGGTATTTTGTATTTGATATTCGTTTATTCTTGGTTTTTGATTTTTGATTGATCTTGGATGAAGTGTGCGTGTTTGAGTGCTATTTTAGAGATTTTGTCGACGACTTGACTCAATAAAATAGAATCTAGTGACATCTAGCGATTTTTCATTACCGCACCTAGTACTACAAACCCAGTCCAAAATAGCAGATTTAGTTCAGGCAATGTGCAATGATGACTGTAATTGACAATATCTCAGATTTCTATAAAGTATTTTAAGTTACGCGCAAATTGGGATCGACATTTCTGAAGGTGATAATCCTAATCCCGCAGATTTATTAAACTCTTGGAAGTCGTTGCTTCATTCAATTTGTAACAGAATATTGCTACCATCTGCTATAAGTTCTAGAAAAGACTACTGAACTGTATAAATTGAAGGTAACCTAACACCATAACCTTATTTCCGACATTTCTTCTGATCTCAAGTTGAATGAACTCAATTAGCTGTAGATGTAATAAATTCTGTAATCACTGTAAAGGTAGGAACAGAAGTTCAACATAAACTTTGCAAGCTATTGTGGTGTAAATTACAGATTTAAGTGAAGAGAATATGTTGAAACAATGATATAATTGAACTTGCTAAAAAACTTGCTTAAAACCTAATTTTTGGACACAAGTTGTGAGATATAAAAACGCTGCAGGTATAAATGATTTTGAAGACTTACGTGAATCGGCAATCACTGTGCTATCCACTCTAATGCTGAAGTCGAAAGGAGCACTAGTACAAAGTACATAGACAAAAACAAATTGCGAAACCGACCATAGTAATAACGATAAAATATATAGAAAATCAATTAGAAGTGATGAACAGGCTCCGAGGCGAACTTGGGAGTGACGGCCAGCCAAGAAATGAATAACTGAACAACTCCTATCTTTCTTCCTTTGTCCATTTTTTTTCTGAAGTTGAGTGTCTTTTTTTTATCGAAAATGTTTTCGTTGTTTTTTTATGTAGTATATATTTTCTTTTCTCTCAGCGTGAGCTCTGTATCTATGTTTGTTCATATTTTTTACCCTATGAGTCGGAATTATCTAAATTCATTCTACAACATTTATGAGCTTATTATCGACCAACGATGCTCACCCACCGATGTTGACATTGATGTTTGGCCAACATCGCACGTCCCTCTTGACCAGAAGTTTAAAAGTGAAGAAGTTCGGATATACGAGTTTGTCTCGATAATGACATCACAGCACAAATGTCCCAGCACCCTGAACTATTTTATATAGACCTCACAGCATAAATAAATTGCTATGCAACAACTTAGACTTGTGTTTATGCATTTGGAAAAGGAAAATCAAGACATGTACGTGTGTTTCTACAAGTCATACAACAATTCCAATCATGTTGGTAGTTCAATTGCAGGCAGTATAAACAGCATATGCGCTTGCAGTCAATTTCAAATGTTCGTAGTGGCCGGTTAGTGGTTTCATATTCCATCTTTAAGTTGTCCCAGGCAAACCAACAACTGACCATGGTTAACAGATGCAGTAGTCAGGGCTCTCGCCTCTCGGTGAAATGCCTGAAATGTTCAATCTTCCTCGCTTCAATTTTAAGTTTGTTTTTGTCTGGGCCAACCATCAGTCTTCGATAAGG
Source organism: Eristalis tenax (assembly GCA_905231855.2). NCBI lineage: Eukaryota > Metazoa > Arthropoda > Insecta > Diptera > Syrphidae > Eristalis > Eristalis tenax. The sequence continues at coordinate 33,182,635 of HG993125.1, read as the reverse complement.
GACTTCCACCATAGGCATTGAAAATTTCTTAATTCAAAACAAAGAAGAATGGACCGGAAAATGGAAGAAAAAATGAGTCGGAGCAATTCACAACAACACAACTGAGGCAGTACGCTCATAGTGATGCTGGTGCGGACAATGTTGTCTCCTCCATCATCTTGAGGAAACTTTCCAACAAAATATGTAATGGTATTGCTTGTAAGCTGTATATCCTGTTTGCCTTAAAGTATTTTAATCGAATATCCGTTGCGGCTATCGATGGAATTTAAACTGTGTTGAGGAATTTTCCTTGATATTGTTTCCATCTTACTTTTTTTTGCCCTGTTCTTCTGTTTTCATTATCCTTCAACTGATTATGCTAGACAAAAAAAAGGAAACAGAAAAGTTGGAAATTGGCAAAAGTTTTGCGGGCTGCCGAGGAAGAGGGATCCCCCCCCCCCTCGCCTTAATTTGCGAGAAATATTTTTGAAGTTCTATTGGGGTTTAAGTTTTTAAAAGATGTCTGCTAGGGGCTTTTGAAAATAAGATATTATGGTTGGAATCGATTCAATTGAAGTTGAAAGTGTTCATGTACATGGAACACTTCAAAAGGCATTCAGCTGTTATGGATTTCAATTCAAATTGATAATTGCTGAAACATTTGTTGACATTGGGGAGCTGTTTGAATACATTGAACAAATGCTCAGTTCTCACTGAATAAATTAGATTCTCCCATGTTGGTGTGTGCGAAGTAATTCATTTATTCTGACGTGTTATTGAACGCAAGTGTTAATTTCAATAGTCCAATGATTTCTTAAGAATATTAACTCATAATCTGTGGTACCAAATGTTAACACTTCGTTGTGCTTGGTAAGGGGTTGCAGTTGAAAACATACATTTTTACTGTAACAATTCCATGTACTTACAATAGTGTCCGTCCGGTATTGAGTTGAGTAAATTGAAGTTATAATTGGACTCAAAAGCAAAAAAGATTTACATGGTCACTTATAGTTATATCCATTGTTTTTTACAAAAACTATTTTTTATTGACACAAAAATGCAACAACACGTTGTTTAGAACAATTGGGTCGTTATCACTCTCGTTCATGTAATCTTGATTTTAGGAGAAAAATACTGTGGCTGCTAGGAAAATGGAAAAAATTTCCGCCTATATCAGAATTATTGCTTGCGCCCACCAAGTTGACTGTGGTCATACTCTGGGTGCACCACCTTAGATGTGCCCGTCTTCTGATACATTGTCTCACGAGTTCGGAGTGGAAGACTTTATTTCAGTTGTCGATGCGCTACATGCCCTATTCACCATAGGCGTTGGATTCGAACAAAATCTGACCAAGCTCATGTCGCTGTACAGTCCGTGGATCAATCTTTCTTCTCCAGATGACGTCAACGCTCATCCCTCTTTGAGATTGTCCATGCCTCAACATGACTGGGATATCAGAGTTAGTATATAAAAACAGCTTTGTTCTTTGAGAGACGCCTTTATCACTCAATAGCCGAACAGCAGTTGGAAAAACGTATTCTACATTTGATTACGTTACTGATATTACTACTAATTTTTAATGCGGAGACGAATTAATTGACAACCTCGAAATTACAACCGTTGAGACCCTCTGTCCGATACGACCATGTGGTATGTCTATTCACCGCCAGACTCATTTTAGCAGCTTCCATCTCAATGTCAGCAAACACTGAGTTGACGGGTCACAATCACGGCAATGTCAGTCCGCAGTTGTTCGGACTTCTGGAGATGGTGTATCTGTGGCGGTCTCTGTGAGCTCGATATCGAACTTTATGGATTAGCGAGAATTCCACACCGCCATCCTTTTACAGCTGGTCTCCATTCACTTTGTCATATGCGGTCTTGAAATCGACGAGAAGTTGGTGAGTGTCGATTTGCATTTCTATGGGTTTTTTCCAGGATCTGCCGACATATGTGCGTAACTTGCTCGATGGAGGTCTTCTCTGGCCTGAGGCCACACTCACACTGATATAGATCTCAGATTGTTTATAAATCGCAAGAAGATCGTACATGCGAAGTTTAGGAGAGGTATCGTAAAAATTTACCGAAAACCGAATTATTTGTTTCTCTCTTTTTCATTGTCCTCAACAAGTGTGGGTCACAGGTGTTGCTGTTACGTTGACCCACAGTTTGAAAGGTGTATGGTGTTCGCCCAGCTGCCAATGTGTCCATACGCTCTAGTTATGTAGCTCTACATAAATGCCTGTCTAGACTTAAACTATATACAATCCATACAATTCGTGGTTCAATTTTGTTCTACAGATGCTATTAATGCAAACAAGACCGGATATTGCACACAGGACTTTTCTCTATAAGAGTCAATGCGCTTGTTCATCCGTCTTGGAAATTGTCCATTCCTCTGCACCGGAGCAGAGATTGCAATAAAAAAAAATGTTGTACCAAATCTGAATGATACTTCGAGTCAGATGGTTGTGTTATTTTATCTCTGATGTTGATACTGATGTTATGAACTCCTTATTTGCCGCACAACAGAGTCAGACGAAGATTATACAGTGAAACCTCCGAATTTGGGACACTCTGTAACTGGGGCACCTCCGCAATGAATCGCACTTCATGCAAACACTCGGTTTTTTCATATAAGTGAACCTCTGAAATCGATCATAGGGTAGCGATAACATTAGCAAAAAACGTTTTGTTTCCTGGAAAACAACCTCTAAATTGGGACAAATAGCTGATTCTGTGGATGTGTACATCTACGTACATCTACCAAAAATATGCGATTTCCCCGACATAATGATATTGGATATTTGTACCAATTTAGAGGTCCTCTCAAAACGGGACACCTCCAAATTCGTTCGCATTTTCTGAGTCCCTTAGAGTGTCAGATTTAGGAGGTTCCACAGTAACTACTCAATATGATGCCTTGTGCACGACGCCTACACCCACATCGTGTTTCACGAAGTCAAACAGATCACCCCTTAACCAGTTAACAATGATGGTTTTTCCAATTGTTATGCTTCACCATATGTCAAAGTAATCAATGACATCCAGCTGTCAAAATATTTTATACGGTGTACTATTCTATAGTGCATCGCTTCACACTAGCCGAATAACTGAATGTGTAAATCTTGCCGCACCATCAGCGAAGCCGAGGCGGATGTTGGAATGACTTGCTACTTTATGTTAGTAGGGTGGTTACATTTTAAGGGCCGATGTTGATTTTGAATAAAACACAAATTATTTAGGAAATTATTGTCATTTCTTTTTATTATGATAATATTGGTATGGTTCAATTATGTATGGAACAAAATATCGGCCAAATGGCCGTCGCGATTGTCCAAATTTTCGATGACGCTGAAGCATAATTGAGGTTCTATGCCGTTAATGTGCCGAATTATCTCATCCTTTAGCCAATTGACATCGCCATCAATTGAGATAACACGGGCATTGAATTTGTCCCGCAAAAGAGCCATTGTTTCATTTTAATGCATTTTAATTTGAACGCCCATTTTCATAATAAGCCTGAATAACTTTAACGTGTTGCTCGATTGTGTATCTTTCCATGGTTCAAATTGAGCTAGTCTGAAAGTGAGAAATGTCAAGTGAAATGCAGAAAAAACATTTAAAGACGTATAAAGATGAATGTAGCTTCAAAAAAAAGCAGAATTATATCTCAAACTGTTTTCTTTTATTTGTTGTTAATTTCTTTTCCTATCGCTCTTATCTAATTATGCCGATTTGTCCTCGTTCCTCGGCAGACCTATTTTTCGATTCCCTCTCAATGTTAGCAAATGACTACTTGCTGTATGTAGTATCCACTAATCCCACAGCGACCATAATATATTATGGTTGCGTTGGCGGTTTCCCTCATTACTAGGCACTTCATAAAAACCTATTTTGCCGCCCGCTGTTTTCTGTCGCTGTCGGTCATCGTCGCATCGCGATTCGAAACTTCTGCAATTTCGAAACACACTGTTGGCCCATTCATTACAGAACTGAAAGATATCAGCAAATGCGCTCGAACCCAAATGCAGATCGATATATGAATGACCGACCAGGATAAGTAGTATTGCCACTGAGCATGACTCAATGCGGAAACATGCAAACGCATGTACATGCGAAACTATTAATCTCGAAAATGTGATCCCTGTATATCCACAATGGTGCGGGTTTTCGAAGGTCGTGCATAGAGCTTTGTTCCAGTAATGACTAAAACAGTTTTTGGACTTTGAAGGTATCGCTTAGTCCCCGTTCCTAATGAAGCAACGAGAATTCTACATCACCTGAGGAGATTGTCAGGAATGTATAAATATGGTAAGTGAGGTAAGTGTCAACCTGTATTTCTTGGATCTTTTCCAGGATCTGCTGCAGGATATCTATTCTAAGGATCAACTGTTAACTCATATGTGTTCTCACTATTATCTCTGTTTGGTAGCAAATCTAAGAATCGAAATAACGATACGAACTACAAATAAATGCTATCACACAATTCGAACGGAATGACAAAAAGCATTGCCACAGAACTCTCGCACTCTCATTTTCGAAATCAACTGTTTAGTGTCAAATGTGTAAACCTGATTGAAATAAATTGTGCTCTAAACTTATAAAAGTTTAAAAAAAACTCGGATTTGTTCTGAAATTAAATATAAATCCATAAAAATGGAAATTATTAGCTTCGCAATTACTGCTGCTCAAGCGGGATCCTTCAGGCTGAAGTCCTTGGTCGGATGGCATAGACACGTCTAGAGTGTCTACAAGCTCACTTTCTGTTAAATTGTGTACATTTTATTCCTGAATTGGAAGTCTGAAGTGCTGTTCGCAGAAGTTGGATCGCATTCTCGTCCACCTTTGAGGAGGATTGTCCGTCACCATATGCATTCACTTCATTTTTGCTTTCAACCAGTTTTCTTTTTATGTAAGATTTAAAATCCAACCAAACCTAAGATATTAAACAATATTTGAAAATTAATTCACTCATTACCATAGCGTCCTTAGAAGGTGGCTCAAGAGCGTTCAAATCGGCCATTTTCCCATTTTCCCAGAAAAGCGTCACATCTTCTCTTGGTGCTCTCGTATACCCTTGTGCCGCGATTATATTTTTCGCACTTCGTAGTACATTTTGGTAGACGATCGAATTCGAGATAGGGGTGATTATTGCGAGATAAAAAGGCCTTCCTTCACTCTGGCGTTGCATTTATTTATCACACATGATAAATAATCCAATCAATGTCCAGAGCGTAAAATGCAGAGAAAGTTAATTTTTCATTTCAGTTAAATTTGACTTAAAGTCTGAATCGCAACGGCGCAACGGTCTTTGATAGGCGATGCTACGCGTTTTATCCGATTTCTAACTAAAAATAACCGATATGAACTAAGATAATGAACGAACGCGGAAAGACGCTTACTAGACAAAATTAGGTGATGTGTATGTACAGTAAGCAAACAACAAGGGCTTAGATATATTGTTGCCAAGGTGGAAGGTGCAGGGACATGTTGCAGCATGTAAAACGCGCGACCGCCCCACTCCGGCTTACACAGATTATTCACGTGCAACCTACTAAATATGTCAAAGACCAACGCACCGTCGCGATATGTCTATAAAGATTTTTTTGTATTTAAATGTTTTTCGACTAGATTATTGCGCTCCAATTTAGAAGGCTCGGTTTATTTCCCATCCATCCAAGCGTACATATCGATTTATGCATACCTACATACATGCCAACATATGTACATAATTTGTTTTTGCCAATCTTGATTTTAATCGCCCACTCGTTTTCTCTCTGCACATGTCCTGTTAATTCAATCCCCACCTGATTCCATCGCAACACGTGTACAGCAGGTATCTGAAAAAAGGACACTAGATATGTTATTGGTAAAATGAAAACGTACGTTCGCTTTTATATGTGTACAAGTTTGCATGAAAAAAACTGCTTTTTTTATAACTTTATAACCCGCTTGAGAAACCCGATGCTTTCGAGAAGTGAAAATGATTACTATGTCAAAAATTAATTTCGGTGGGAAATTAACAAATTACGACTTGCCGTGATTCAACCACGAGGTCGAATGTGTACAGGAGGAGTACCCATGTACAACACACATCAATGAACTTACACACGAATGTGTACGAGAGTGCCTCAAAATTAAACCCTCCTGAGATGAATTTTCCCTTAATTAAGTTTCTCTCGTAGAGACGTGCGTCAAACCACTCTGCACTCAGCAACCGCCCTTGCAGGTTTCGCAAAAGTCATCATCGTATCCAATTTCTATTATCACCATTACGGGTTCGTTTTTCTTACGCACCACCGCTCCGTTGAGTCCCGTCGTTGTTATATCCCACAGCATAATCTTTCTAGTGAAATTCTTGAGGAACATTTAATTATAGCGCGACCAAAAGGATTCGTTTTCTTTTCAATTTAATTATGTACATATATACATTGAGCAGAGAGCGCCAGTAAATGCTTCTTTGTGGGATGGTGGTTGATAACGAAAGCGGGAGCAGTTAACGAAAACTTGTATTTGTCACGGAGGAGATAACGGATGTAACGCTGCGATGTACATAAACTCGTCTGTTTCTATATTCTGTACGTTTGTATATATATTGTATATTGCTGGATGTTTTTTTTCAATTCAGTTCTACTTTTATTCGTCGGTGTCATGTTTGGCCTTACAGATTTGTGAGTTGAAAATTACGGTTAATCCCGACTTATCCTAGTCGCACATAGATAAAACTATAACACGGGGATTTACTCGTGCGTCACGAGTAGAACGAATGTGCTGATTTATGTGGCTTCCAGTTTCGTTAAGGTTAAATTACAAGCCACTTTCTTGAGACACTCTAGACTGGATGAATTAATCCAATTAATTGAATGGGTATGTACTTACGTACGTACTTGTATAAACACGAATAAAGCGGTTTTCGGCATCTGTGTGTAAGTAACTCCTATGGAACTGTCTGTTTTCAATTTCGCTTGCAAAAGTCGCCGTTTCCTCATTATTTTTTGTGGTATATAGCGGTATACAGCGACGTGTGATAGAGCATAGGAGGAAAGAGGTTATCGCCTGATGCGCAATGTTTAGTGTTAAGAACTGGATTGATTTCTAGTCGAAGTAAAGTACATTTTTCAATGTGGATTAAATCCAGAATCAAATGAAAAGGAAATTAAGGAAACAAACTCAGCGTATTAGTCGTCAGGGGTTTTGCTCGAATAAATCAACTGGATTGCTGCTGTCTAAATGAAAAGGAAGCCTATTGTACAAGTCGCTTCCCTCGGGTTCAATGTGTATCCAGTATCTTGATCAAGGTTTTGTTTCCTATGTCTTAATCTTCAGAGTGTAACATTTGTGGAGGGTTTCCACAAGGTTCGGTCCTAGGTCCTATCTTATTCAACATATTGTGTTATTAATAGCCTTAGTAAATATATGAATTTGCTAAATAGAATAAAGAAAAGATCAGCTGATCAGAAGGCACCTTGCACAAGCTATGACTTCTTCCGACTGTCTGATCGTTGGGGCTTACTATCGCAATATTATGTACCATGAAAGGGTGCGCTTTAAAGCTGTTTGCCTTAGCACTAGTCTATATTTAGTTTTCCCATGCTAATCTGATGTTTGGTGTCAATTTGACACCAGAGCCGATTGTAGAGTCAAAAAAAGCTGTAATATGCTGGTTTGTTGTGGAAACAAATCAATTCAAATCAGGTCGAATTGAATCGAGAATGCTGAAATTTCATTTGGGATGAAGTACATCGCATTTCTCACAAAGAATAAAACGATGTTCGGTACAAGTTAGTCTCACGCTAGCCCGTTTTTTGCGGTTGGCTGATGAACCAATGTGTTGACCGTTGGCGTTTTCGCCGATGCTTATGGAGAGTTCGATGGAGAGTTCGAGCAAGAGGAGTACTGTAAATTTAACGAACTTGGATCTCGCACACAACGAAAAACTTCAGCCGAATGTATACCATGTGGTGTGTATGCCATAGCTTTGATATTGTCTTCACATCACAAAAACAATCGTCGGCGGAAACTTTTCTTACTCTTGTTCAATTCCGGGAACTATTGAGTGACGATCAGAAGGCACTCAAAGCCGAAATGCCAAGAAAGTTGTAGAACAACGTAAGTGGCCATTGGATGGTCCTGCGGTTGGGAAAAAAGTGTAAATTGACACACCATAAATGAATGAAACTGCGAATCGAAAATTGTGACAATCTATACGTATACCGGCTCAAAAAACACGGCGAATGTGTGGAAAAAACCCTAAATGTACTGAAATTCATGTCACACACACGTACGTTACCGATTTTACCCAAACACCACACAAACCATATATAGACCAATACCAAATATGTGTGAAAGTTTGGTTGAAATCGGTAAATGCGGTAAGGCGTGAATCGGCGACAAACATTTGATGCTGCATTTTTATATGTGTAGATACATTTCTGATTTTTCTCTAATGGCCATATTTGAACAAATAGTGAATAATATGAAATGGTCCTAGACCAGAAGCTAACCTAATTTTTTGCTTTTTTTTGTTTGGATAATTTTATTTCTCAGACTCGGACAGTAACTCCATGTTTTATTTATTCATTTTTATTTTTGTAAGCACATCTGTACATACATAGTTATATCCGAACTGTGATACTATTCTTTGAATTATCCTCTGTTTATGGTCAATGAGAGTATACACAGATTTACAAAGTTAACGAGCTTAAACGTTTCTTGTTAAAATTAATCGGATCCTCAAAAATTCTCCCAACACAGAAAAATCACATGGGCAAACATGGGACGCATGAATGGAAATTTAATCCATGGCACCTTGCGGCGTATTTTATTTACTCCTTGGTACACACAGCCACTGGCCGTCTCGTCTGTATGTGTTTCGGCTGTGAAAACATTTTTCTTGGTCATTTCCCTAAAACAACAAAGGAATATTATCTTTTTTATAAATATCACATACAATGAATGTAAAGTGATATATACACACATCACGTGATATCAGTACGTTGCTATCCCTTAGCTACATATATGGCCAGAGGCTTGCGCTCCGGACTATCTCATTCCTCGCTGTTCAGTTTCGCTTTCATTCATTATGCCTCATGGTCTCATGTTGCCAACCTTTCTGCTGTCCGCCCACTCATCATCAGTCACGGCCAAGAGACATCACAATAATGTCCCAATGTCAAGAGGATATTTGTTTGCAATTAATCATTTCCCTCGGAAGAAGAACCAAAATATACTCTGAAATAAAAAAAAAACAACAAAAACAACAACATCGTCCGGAGCAGGAGCGGAAGAAAAATAACATTTCATTGTGTCCAGGATACGAATTTCTCGCCAGTCTTATGTAATTGTAACTTCCCCTTTACGGCAGCAGGGAGTTGTGTTATGTTAATGGACTCAAACGGAGGTCCTTAATATGTTTTTTGAAGTTCTTCCATTCTTTGCATTAAGGCTGAGGAGGAAGAGAAGGATAAGAGAATGTAGAGTACTTCTCTTCAGCTGACAGCTGTTAAACAAACAACTGACGGATACTGGAGACAGTCATCACTGCTAGTGAGATAGATACCTAACTGCTGTGTCTGATAAAACCGCTTTTCACTGTGGTTATGTAACTTCGATGAAAAAAAAAACAAAAGTCGCTAAAATGGCCATCAAATAACTAGTAGCGGGAACGCGTTATTTACCAGTCTCTAGTATGCACATACAAATATAACGCCGGCATGACAATGACGGCGATGAGGAAGGCGACGACACTGACAATAAAGCCGAGGAGATGACAATAAGGACTTTTCTTGTGATCATTATTAATACGTCAAGTTGGGTGGCGCTGGAACTTATTCTTGAGGGCCTTTTCAATTCGTCAAATACTCGAAGTTCTTCCTAAGCGTACGTAAGTACATAGGTATACAAACATGTCATATCGAACATTTGATAGTGGCATGTAGTGGTACACAACTTGAATGTGTGTGTGTGTGTTTTCGAGCTGAATCAAAGGGTATTTGAAATCTACGGAGTACGTATTACGAAGATTTATCCCTCTCGTGTGATTGATGGGAAAAGTGTAGTTATGTTTGTCAACACGTCACATGCTTCCATCAAAAGTCCTGTGAATTGGTTGATATGGGTTAAGTCCTTTCGCAATTTTCGGGCCATATTTGCAGGAAGGCCTATGTAATGTATGTATAAACGTTTTAACCTTGCAAGAGCTTCGTAACAGCGTTCTTTAAAGGGTAAACTTTTGGGTAAATCAGTTTTAGAATTGTTTGCTTAAATTTCTCTGATGAGCACTTTTGTAACTTGACAACCTGCGTACACATGCTACACTGTTCTTGTTTTCTTGATTAACGACGTCAAGTCAGTCTCACATTGCATCTGAAGAAAGAAGAAAAGGAATCTAACGGTGTATGATTTATTCGGAAAAATTAGTCTATAAAGAAAACATTTTAAACGACTGAATTAAATAATTTTTATTAATATTGGGGGTATAACTGCGGTTTATTTCAGAAAAACATGTACAATAGTATTATTCAAAGTATTGCCCATCTGAAGCTATGACTTTTTCCCATCTTTCTGGCAATTTGTGGATCCCATCCCAAAAGAACTGCGCCAAGGTCTGGGCTATAAGGTGCGTGGGGTAAAACTTCCCATCCACTGTTTTCCAAATAGTTCTTAACCGGATTAGCAACGTGGGGCCGAGCGTTGTCATGATGGAAAATTATTGCCTCGTGTCTGGTCGCATATTCCGAGCGTTTTTCGGCTACTGCTCTCTTCAAACGAATTAATTGTGCATATTTAATTTGTTTAAATATTGTATTAAATAGCGTTGTCCATTGATGGTTTCACCCGGTTTTAGCAGCTCATAATACAACACACCCTTCTGATCCTACCAAATAGAGAGAATTACCTTGGCGCCATGGATATTTGGTTTTGCCTTTGATTTGGCTGGTTGGCCAAGCCAAATTCACGACTTTTAAATCGTGCAAACCACTTTTGGCACGTTTTGCTCAGCTAGCGCATGTTCACAATAAGCTTCCACCAGAATACGATGACTTTCGACAGCAGTTTTCTTCATACTTAAGCAATGAAAAAGGACTCCACGCAAAAACACTTTTTTAGGCACAAAGTTCGACATATTTTTGTTTTTTTGTTGTCTGTTTTTTACGCTTCAAATGAATGATATATACTGAAATAACGTACACTGACAGTAGCTTTGCAACGCATGTTGCAATGGAATAATACAAGTAACGCCATCTCTTAGCAAACCGCACGAAGTTCGGTTATAGTTCTAGGCCCAATACAATTGTTCAACAAAGTGTTCATAACGTAACAGAACACGTCTTTATTTTCGAACAAGCCTGTTTTACAAAGTTACATAATTTCTATCATCACTAGCCTAAAGAAATAATGCCGATGCACTTGCCGTCCAGTGTCTCTTGTGCTATCATATTACATAAGTACTTAAGGTGTGTGGTATAAAAATATATTAAAAATGGGATCGATGAGGGTAGAACTCTGTCTGGACTGAAACACACGTTGTGTACTAAACAATTATTCAAGTGATTACACATCGATGATTACATCCAACTGATTTTCACAGATAATATCGAATCATGTACAAACCGGAAACTAGTTATGCGCTCAATATATTCGATTGCACATATCATACCATACTGGGTCACAAATTGGTGTCGACTTAGCGAAAGCATATATTTCCTCTAGCACACGCAGTCATGGGACATGTTATGTTTCGACAACCTCGTTGAATAGAGCCAACCAAATGAAGATGTTAACAATGTTGACTGAATTTTAGTTCAAATGCAGAATTTCGTTATAAGAATGGTTCAACATACTAGATTGAGCTTCCTGTCTCAGGATTGATTGTCAAAAGGTTTGAAAAAAGAATGTTAGTGGTATTAACGTATTTAAGACTTTATTCATCAAGAAACGAAGGCCGTATATCAATTGCGTTCTAATTAAGGCCACTTATGAGGTGAATATAAGTTGAACACTTTTGGTGTTCATTTCCAGTCCAATATCGACTGCATTTATTTTCCATATCTCAGCCTAAAGTAACTAACATACGTTAACATAATCAAATTACATACGTAAACAAAAGGTGATTGTGCTTGGGCGGGTTATGGTGTGTGCTGATATTAGGTTTGAGCAATTTACAAGTGTTTGGGGTGACCATACGAGTGGTATATTGTCGCTGTACAGTTCGTGATTGAATCCTCCAGATGCCGTCAACGCAAACAGGACCCGATACCTCAAGCAGTATTTCTCTCTCCCTCACCTAGGCACTTTGTTTAGATGCCTGCAAGAACCCCATACTATCTTATTTAATGGCAACTTATGCTGCTTCCATATTTTCTATATTTTACGTTTGTTGTGTTTTGGTGCCTGTGTAAATGTATCTGTTAAAAAAGTGAACGTTTTAAGTTTGATAAACCACATTTGCAGGACTTACTTGTTAAGACTTGGTATGGAAATAATTCCATAAGACATGTACATTGTTTCCCCTACTTAATGCGTTCAATGCATTGAACCAATACCTGAATACGTCAGACATCAGACAACAGCAGCCTCATAGACAACTATGATAAAAAGGTCACTTTGCTTTTCGCTTGCTTTTGAAACAAACAGTGATCAAACAAAGCGCAAACAAACAGCAGAACTACGAAATACGGTTCCGCCAAGTCAGTTAGTCTCTACTGCCCCAATGTTATCAAAGTTGGGTTTCGATGGTAGTTTCCTGTCATAACCAATACAATCAAGCATTATTAGAACAGTACGAAGATGATGACGAGTTTATTTTTATGAGGTGACCGGAATCTTTACAACTCTCTGGAAACCTAAAATTTCATTGCAAAAATCCTTGTCTTTGGCCTCGGGGCTATTGCTGTCCACTATACATTAATTTTCGAAAAGGGAGCTATGGCCTTGCCTATTTTTTACATTGTTTGTGTCTTAAAATAGTTAAAAACTAATGTTTAATATAATGTCCATACTAATAAAGATTTACTCGTATTTGAGTCTATAAAACACAAAAAGTCATAATTATTATTACCACTACTCTTGACCCACTGTGCGACATGTTGGAATCCGAACATTCTTACATCTTCGAAACAAGGTTATTACTTTAAATAATGAAAGCTTTTTCTTTTGCTCTGACCGACGAACATATTTGTTATACGGTGATTTCAAGCAAGCATTGATTACATCAGGAAGTGGATCATCGAATTACAAGCAAGTTTTGTCTAGAGTCGCAACGTCATTGTCTAAAGTCCCTTTCCACCACCATCTCGTAGACTCGTGGTAGATGGCGTCGCGACTTATAAAGACGAAAGTAGAAATACATGGAATATTTTCTGAATCTAAGCCAGATTGTTTCACAAATATGCAACCTTGAAATATAACAAGAGCGTCACCTATCAAGAGCGTCACATTAAGGTGTTTCCCGAATGTGGTGTGGCCCGTTAGTACGCCGGTAAGTTATCAGCAGTCTTTTCTGTCACGAGATGTCGCGGAATTCTTTCAGACGTTTGAGAGCATGTTCTGTGTACATCGTGCAGAGTCAAGCCACATCTGGTTATTCTCTCGAGAGGTCAAACCATCGATGAAAGCCCTAACCAAAGATGCAGGCAGTAATAGTGCAGGTTCAGGTCCTCATAGTACCTCGCAAGTTCATCGGTATAGACTACCGATTAAATTCAGAAAGTCTTGCATTTCTGAACTATCCTCGAAGTGGCTTGAAGGTTGAGAAAAGCCTAAAGTTCAGCCTGAAAGACACAAAGACTTCGCCATATCCACCTATTCTTCGCAATATAGTTCGGACCGACGAATTTTAATTTGTCATAGCAAATTCTCGATGTCCTACACTCAATACAAATTGTTTCGCTTGACTTTCTTTTAGTACTGGCGTAGAGAGAATACTCTAGGACAATATCTCTTCCACCTTCACGTAACAAGAGCAGATAACCTTCAATACAACTGTGAAAGTAGCCGCATGAGAGGGGCGCTCTTAAGAAAGCAAAGGTATGAATAGGGGGCACAATAGATCTATTGGTCGCGGTGCAATTCATCCTTCACTATAATAATAATAATAGGCCGTTTTCTGTTCTGAACTTCTGAATACGATTTATTTATCTGCAGACATATTGCTTATATGTGCTAATTCTTGAAATATTTGTTCTCTCATTCTAGGTAAGCTTTCCAACAATTTTGGATAAAATTACTATATTTTTCAGAATTCGTAAGTATATTTCAAAATGTTATTGTAGAGACCGAGTCGAAGGTTCATGGCTTGTTCTTGAGCTTCAAAAAACCGAAATAATTACGCAGATGGAAAAATCACATTACAATCGACATTTTAAGAAACCTTCTTTTAACAACTTTCTTCTGTACATGATTAATACAAGCTTCGCATAAAAAAGTGTATCGGGACAAAAAAAAGTAGCAATTGGAGTGGTGCAGTTATTTAATTGCTTTTTCTTATAATTAGTGCTGAGTTTACTGCTATTGAGAAACTTAACGACGTGCTTCACGGAAAAAATATGTTTCATATAAACTAGTCTTCGAAGTCATTTTATGGCCTCGCGGCGAGTCGCGGTCTCAAAAAAGTGTTAAATTGCGACTAAAGTCGCATAACGGCAACTTGCGATCGGCCTTTCTTGCGGACAGCATGTAGTTCGTTTTACTCTCATTCCGCGTAATAGCCAGCTTGGCAGCTTCCATTACCAAACTCACAGAAATGAAGTACTGTAGAGATGGCCACCGTTACATCTGATTTGCCCCTAGCCCGTAGACGAATTTGAGAGCCTTTCCGACAGTTATTCACAATTTGTTCACGGTTATGCACGAAATAATGTGAATGCCGATCTCTCATCGGTCGATTTGGCTTTAGAAAAAGGTATAAAAAGTGTTGTCAAAAATGTTAAATCGCAAGAGACGTAGAAGTTGTAAATGTAAATGCCATCGGCAATTCATGTTTAGGCATACTCTCATCCCACCAAACCGTACAGATGAATTGGTGTTACCATTTTACTCCCGCTTGCTTTACGAAGCCTTATTGAACTTAAGCTTGGACAATACAGCGGAAAATTCACTGATTGTCTATCAGCGCTTGTGATTCCAGATTCTCACCACCGATTGTGACTCTACCACAAAATTCCCATCCTTATCCTTGCAGGCTTCTGTTCGGTCTTTAAGAGTTTTTCTCGATTTACTTACCTGGTGGTAGCATTTTTGGACTACCCTCCTGTGGTCCTTCTCGGTTTCTTCTAACGGAAAAGACGATGTTCTTCAATTCTTTTCTCGTGGGCATCCAATTTTTCTGGCATTCATCATTAAACCATGGGTTTCTTCTTTGAGGCGTTTGGGTCCGTTCTGACTAGAACTGTAGATTCCTTCTAGGGAGTTCTTTCGCTGTCATCGAAAGAGAAGTCCCTTAGTGGACACACATCTCCTTCCCCTCTCCCTCATTATCACCCGTTTAAACGTTTAATCTGATAAAATTTGAATATTGTAATATTCAATACATTTATAGTGACGGTGTCTGTTGGTGTTTCGGTCCCTACTCAATTGAGCCTATTCAGCCCATTTTCGATTATGCAAAATACTTTTCACGACCCCACCTCTTTCGAGGCACTGACAATGCCCAAAGACTAAAAATGTTTAGAAAAAGCTTTTCAAACCCGTTCGGAGAAATCATAGAACTGTCTCTTCCACTCGTGAGACAACAATAGCACACACAATACGAGTGGATGCTGAGAAGCTAGGCCCTGTTTTCAGCTTAGGATTACATATACTCTTAGGTTATGGTTAGGTTTGATACGAGTCTGCAGATAGCAGTTACACACAGGCTAATGTAGTCCTATTGTGATTACACAAGTTGATACGTCATTCAGTTCGCTGAGTTGGTAAAAAGAGTAGGCCTCTAGATGTAAGTACCTACGCCTAGCCAGAGCACTACACGAGCAGATAATGTGATTTTGCTAAAATAATAGTATGAGACACATAGGTGTTTCTGGCAACTACGCAGTGCCCGGTTATGATGACGATGCATGTCCTTAGTGTAGGTCCACTTAGTCTGAGCAGATCGAGTGATCGTTTGAGAACAAGTGCTGGCTGAAAATAAGACGCTTGTTTTAAGGCAGCTGATGCCTTCCAGCCATTTGAGGTCGATTTTGTTGGTTGGTTTTTTTATAATTGTTTGGTAGGTTGTAGCGATCGACATAGGGGATGGATCTCCTCCAGGTGTGAGAGGAGAAATTGTAGCACACTTAGCGAGATTATCGATGTTGCAATTGACCGGTATGTGACACGGACTTGGCACCCACACGTTGTGTACGTTAAAATTCTCAGCCATCCCGTTAGAGACAGGCGGCAATTGGGATTTCTTTGAGTTGAAAATGTCTTGTTCGGGAACTCAACTCCGGCCTGGCTGTCCGAACAGATAGTGAGACCTCCTTTGGATAATATATTGTTCTTGGGCCAGGACAATGCCTATTTTATCGCAATGGTTTCTATCTGAAAAGCGCTGCAATGGTCTTGCAATGGAACTTGAAGGAAAAAGCAATATTGACGTCTTTGGAATAAACACCTTCACCACTCCTTTGTCCGCTTGTAAGGGATCAGCTAGGGTCTGATTGTCAGACATCCAATTCGTTCTGGAAGGAATGCTGGTGGGGAATTTCTTCTGGATAGCAGGGTAGAATGTGGTCGGTGACGTTGGGAGGGATGTTGAATACATCAAGAATGGTTGAGTGACCTACAGCTTGTTCGGACCATAGTATGATTTTGAAAGGTTCCATCGAGCATAACATCCTTCTTCTCCACAGACTGCCAAGTCGCAATCACTTTACTTAAAGAATTGAAAATAAAAGAGATGTCCGGTTCATTTTCAAGGCTAAGATCTCCTGAAAGTGACTGCAGTATTCATTGTTGCTTTCGTTTACCGCTACATCAGCAGATTAGATTTATATACACCTTTCAAACTGCACACATCCTGAAGAAGCAACATCGACTGAAAACAAGACTTTCATATCGGTTGATTAATATCAACTTCAATACACATCACCGGACAAGACAGATCTCGCCATTTATTTATCGATTTATTTATGTACTATTTCCGAAAAATTCAAAATATGAGTTGCAACTTTCTGTTATATTTTTCTTTTCGCATAGAAAATAATGAATAACTTTCACCGGAAAGGCGGCTCTAGTTTATATAAGCAAATGACAACAAAAGGCAAGAGCACATCACTTCGGGCGACCACTAAGCAAGTGTGCTGAAATGATCAAACAGCGTTCGCTGACAACTTGTCTGACTTGACAGGCCCCCTCTAAAATGTCTAATATAAATGATAAGTGGCAACTAATTCAAGCAAAGAAAAATGAAATGAAAGTAAAAGCGACAATTTGCAGTAGAAATTCATGAACCAAACCTTAGCTGCGAGACATCAAAGGACACCGTGAAGGGTTTCCTTTTCATTGCTCCAGAGTAACTGTGCTTCCTTGACAAATGACATTTTATTACTTCCTTTTTCACTTTCCTTTCATGAATGAATGGAATAATGGTTGGAGTTGAATTTTTTTTCTTAAATGCTTGCGAAGTATGACGCAAATGTGTTCTAGACTGCACATGGTCGATGGTACATATTTATTAACGTAAAAATAAAATTTATGCCAATTCAATTAATATGTATTTTAT
The DNA here is from genome assembly GCA_905231855.2 of Eristalis tenax. Taxonomy (NCBI): domain Eukaryota; kingdom Metazoa; phylum Arthropoda; class Insecta; order Diptera; family Syrphidae; genus Eristalis; species Eristalis tenax. Next base: position 33,164,948 of record HG993125.1, on the reverse strand, counting down.
AGACTTTGAAGTTTAAGCTACTTTTATTTTGTACTTTATTTTTAAGCACTTGAGCAAGAACAAACCTTTTCCATCTGACCGATTGTTTTGTTGACTTACGAAAAAGGTCATATTTGCCAATCTCTAGATCTTCACTTTTAAAATCTTCCCTAAAGATGGGGAAGCAAGTAATAAAGACGAGGTGCAACAGAATAAAACCTAGAAAGGTGTGATGTATTGACTGCTGGTACTGTTACAAAATTCCTGGTGTTATTAGGCAAGTCCTTGGACAATATCATGTTCAATTCGAAAAGATTCCTTAATTGCAATTGATGACATTGCATGGCATGGCATTTTAACATACACGTCATGTGGGTGCCGGGACACTGTGACATACCGGGCAATTGCACTCGCTGGGTGTGGCACATCCTCCACCCAAACAATAGGAGGTGTTCCACCTTCCATGTCAATCGCTGCAGCCTACCGTCTACTAAAAATACACACAATCAACATCGCTAATCGTGAATGGCTAGAGGGTACCACTTGTCTTAAAACAAATGAAATGTGGCCATCGCTTAATATCAAACGATTACTCAATCTGCTTCGACTCAGCAGATCTCCACTCAGGACGCTCATAACAGGGCATTGGCACCCATGCCCGTACCTTGGAGGTCCCCTATAATGATGAAGAGGAGGTTGAAACCACAGATCACCTACTCTGCTCGTGTAGCGCGCTGGAAGGTCGTAGATCCTACCACCTAGGGGCCTACTACTTGAACAACCTCAATGAGCTAAAAAGCAACAGTATTAGAAAGCTAAACCGCTTTGTCACAAGCAGCAACTGGTTTTAATTGTTAAGGGGAATCAATCCGCGTGGTATCACAACGGGCCTACTTTGGCCGAAGTGTGAATGCCTTCTGCAGCCAGCCAGTACTAACTTAACCTGATAATAACCAGATTTCTCAAAGAATATTCTTAAAACTTTATAGCATTATAAGCGTCTTAAAGAAAGTAATTCGAGGTTCCTAAAAAGTTCAAAGCTATGAGTTCTTCGATTCACTTTGCAGATAATACTGACTGATTGATAAATAAGGGTTGAATGTGCGTGTAATATAATGTAATAAAGGTAACCATACTGGAATTTAGATTTAAGTAAACCGCTGCACAACTGTTTTACTACTCTCTTCCTATACTATTTCAAATAATTAGTATGATCCTTCCTACTAATTTTATGCTTTAAAACAATACCCAAATAATCAAATTGCTCTACGCACTCAATATCGAAGCAGGAATTACAACAATTGGTGTTGTGATTAAAACTAATTGAGTTTTGCTAACAACAGATTAAAGGAAAACGTGCATAATTCGGGCTATAGTACGTTCAGGAAAAATCTTGAAAATATATGCTTTTGATATTAAAAAACATAAACTTAGTTTTCTTGCTGATTACGAGTTTATGATGATTGAACCATGGTCTCAATAATTCAAGATCGGGATTGACATGCAAAAAGATGTTAAAATAATTACTATGAGAGTACGAAATATGAGTATCATCAGCTAACGCAGATATTTTTTCTTTGAAAGATTAACTAAACGGAGAGTTAACATAACAAAATGAGTCCCAAACCCGATCCTTGTGGAAGACCTGTATTTATAAATTTTAACAAGCTAAAAGACTCTTTAACTTTTACCATTTCCTTTCAATTTTTGAATTCCAAAATGCGGCGTTATTTCACTTTATGAAAGCCAAATAACGGCGAATTTCCAGGTTCACCGAGTCGGCCTTATTTCACTTTTCTTTACTAATATTGTAAAGAGAAAAGATTTGATTGTTTATTTGCCACCAATTTGCTCCGAAACTAGTGGACCGATTTGAAAATCCTTGCCCTTAAAAATTGACATTATTTCCATTTCCAAATCGAAATAATGCAAATTTTGATTTGAAAATAAAGTCAAAAAGAAAGTCCGCTGTATTTAAAGCATGTGGTGGTTGGTTCGCTTCTCTCGCTAAGAGGATTTTTACCCTCTTTTCCGTAGGGTTTAAGCAGCTCCGTTCAGGGTATGTCAACAACTGTCAGGCAGGCGCCTGAAACCAAAGTTTACACAATCTAGATTTAGATTTAATTTTATATAGTTGTTTTGTTTCATTTATGTATAGAAGATCGCTTCCCTTCCTAAAACCTTGGCAGATTTCATACACAAAAACTGATTCACCAAGAAGAGCCATTTTAATTATGTGTATTACTCAAAGTTTGTCAACATTGATTACGTTAAAGTTTACTTGTTTTTCTAACAAGTACAGTTGGCTTTGTACATTCTCTTGCCTTCTCTCTGAATTCGGCTTTATTTCACAAGTAATGTTTTTTCACTTTAGGATAGTTTCATAAAGTGAAATAACACCGAATTCCAAACTTCGGCGTTATTTCGACTCCGCTTCTAAAGCCAAATTTATAGTTGTTAAAAAATCGTTTTACCTTAAAACGAAGTAATTATCGATTTCATACCACCTTCCCAAATTTTTGAAAATACAGATAGTAGAGATATCGTCTATCTATGGTCTGAGTAAATCCTTTTTTGTGGAGGGGCATACATACTAAAGTTTTCAATGCTTCTAGGGAAATACCATTTTAACACTAAGCTTAAACATTTTGCACAGCGCGGAAATATAGAGTGAAATTTGCTTCAGAACAAAGCTGGAGACTGAGTCAAAAGAGGACGAATTTGGTGATCTAATTGACATAATTATTTTATGAATCTCGGCACCCATAATTTCGCAGAAAAAAATGCTAGCGATTCCACCATCTCCGAATTAAATTAATGTTCATAATGACAAGTAGGCACACTTACATTTAAGAATTCTTGCGAGGAACACACATTTGTAAAAAAACTCATTAAATAATTTGGCCACTTGCAAGGGGTCCGATATATTAACATTATTGTGACTTAAGATAACACCATTCTTCGATCTGTTCAGTGTCTCGTTTACTACTGTCCATTATTTTTTTTGTATTACCGACATTTTTGGATATTTCCTTCTAAAATAAGAATCTCTGTAGATAGTGTTTCGTTTTTCAATTCCAGTATTTCTTAAGATTTTTCTTATTCACTCTGAGACTTGTCTTTAAAACATAGTATGCTTTATCATGCACCTGTATGTATCTCCAAATGCCAACATTTGTTTGGGAGTTCACCTCCTTTTGTTTACATAAACAGATAATATCTCAAACTGCAGATCTTTTTCATAATTAATTTACCTTTTCCTTCCATATTTCTGGTAAAAAATCCTCCAAACAGATGTGCAAGATTTTTCATTCGTTTAATTTAAACGGTTCTGCTGCCAAGGGATAATGGCATGCCCTCACGTCATTTTATCACTCCCTTCCTTCTATGGTAATCCTAATTAATAGCTTTCATCGATTTCTTCTCACATAAATGCGTACGCCCAGACGTATTGTACATGCCCAGCTACACATGATATTTTGCCTTTCCATTCGCAGGCGAAAGGTGTGTATGTGCACGCGTGTGTGCCAATGTGAAGGTGAGTTATTTGAATTTCTTTTACCTCCAAGCTTCTGGTTTCGAAACAGGATGACTTTCGTAAACAAGAAACTTTGTTATGTGATGAATGAAGTGAAGGATGCTGGATTTACAAATCGAGTTCAATGCGCCTTTCACATTTGTCTACCTAATCCTTGTTAGGGAAATTGCAAAAAGGGGGGAAAACTAAAAAAAAAAACAAATGCAGTTAACTAGATGAAAGGACATGTTGAAGACGAAGGCAAGGAAAAAATCACTTAAATGAAGAACACAATCATTCTCAATTGAAACGTGCAAAAGGAGAACGTCCATCACCTTCAACTGGGTGTGCATTTCATTCACTACTGACGTCCTTATTTGTAAACGTCGTCGTGTCTGTTCATGTGGGAGGAAGATTCATCGGGAAATTGTCTGGGTATTCTGAAAAGAAGTACAATTAATCAGGGACATCAAAGTGTTTACATCAGTGTAATGAAAGTGTTTACACTTGCACTCAATGATTAAACCCGCTGAGCCTATGAACAACACTCTAGTAAAGTGGACTTTAAAATGAGGGTCTAGTTACTCGTATCTTCCGTTTCATTATAGAATGTTAGAACATAATTAAATCCAAGGCGTGGAAATACAAAGGATGAAGACTTTTTACATATAATACAAAAGAAAAAAATCATATAAACTGCTGACTTCGGTAAAAGTCTAATAGAAAGAAGAGTGAGACTAGGTACCCTACAAGGAGGTATACTACTTTGGCTAACTACCATAAATGAACTACTTCTCTTACGTCATCGCCCACGAGGACGACATCGCTATAACGTTCAGTTTAAACGTTCAATTGTAAACTAAACTCACTAGAAAGGATAAAGACAGCAACCACCGAGTGGGGAATCAACCACAACGTGATAAGATGACTTTACACCGTCGTGATAGGAAGGTAGGTAATGGTCTAATGTTGGGTTGTGTTGGGTACATTGTGTCCCTGTTAAGAAGTATTAAACTACCGTAAGACCTGCTGCAATTCTAAAACCAGCCAGATTCGCGTACGAATCCTAAGATGTTTTTCAAACCAACACCGCTTAAGTCCTCTATCTCTTGGGAGAAGTATTTTCCTAGAAAATGCATTCTCTTCATTGCTAGAACTGGGCATTAGCAGAGCAGAGGTTGGATAGATTATATTTCCTCCTCGTCTCTGCAGATTCTGAAAAAGTCATTATGTGGTTTATTCAGTCGCATTACATGTGTACCTATGGCAGAGTGTCCGGTCAGGACTCCTATAATCACGCGTACATCCTTGCGCCTAAAACTGATCAGTGATGCAGATCTTCTCTTGTTCAGCTTCGGCCATTGGGCCCTTGCTGTGGGTGCAGTATTCACCCCCGCCTGCTAGCTTTTTCTTTATGGAGCTGAATGGTGTACGCGTATGGGACAGCTAGAGATTCTGCTAGAAATTCTATCAGCGCAAGCGCCGTCTCGTGTATAGCATCGTCATAAGACGAAAGGATGGCTTGTATATCAATCAGGCGCGATGCGCACACCACTAACTGCAGGGATGGAAACGATAGTACACCTCACTCTTGTAGGCATCTGTGTCAAAGAATTTGCAGAAAAATCGCAGCTGAGGCTGGAAGCACTCTCACAATGGAGTAATCAATGTACAGGTCACGCCAGCGTTTTGAACTCGTACCGTTTTACCGAAGAACCTACGGACTAGTTAACTCGGATCTTTGACTTCTATATTAAATATAAAACCAGAGTAGCGAGTAGACAACTGTAGAAAACGAACTCGGTACTCAACAATGTGGGCGCCAAGGAAATCTCCGGATCGACGGTCGAATGGGAGCGGGTATTTACCCATCTCCAGATCTGCCGGTGTTTTAGGCTACCAGATTACTGCAAATTACTGCTGCCACTGAGTGGCATTTGAGCATCATCGAATGAGAGCATCATCATCTACACCGACAGTCAAGCAACAATTATGGCACTCGAATCACCATTTGTAAGACCAAACTTGGTAAGACTTCCGTATGTCTTCTCTAACGGCGTGCTGGGTTCCTAGACATAGAGATATTCCAAAAGAAGCAGAACAACAATCATTGGGAAAAAAGGTTGATATCATCTGGGTGCCAAAACACGAAGACCACAGAGCTAGCCATCAACAGTTCTAGGGAAAGATGTAATAATCTTAACACATGCCTACACGCTAAACAAGTATGATAAAAATGGACTTACAAAGAACCACGACCACCCTCAGTCTAGGTAGTAAAATCCTGAGTAAGCTAGTTGGTGTCCTTACACGCCACAAGAGTAGGGTTACCATACAATGAATTCTCTAGCAGATGGATGGATGAAGAAGAAGGGGAAAACCCCTCATATCTACTCTTCAGCTGCCCTGCACTGGCCTTAATGAGGAAAATAATCCTGGGAGAATACCATTTAAACGAAAAAGGTTGTTCATCTGCAAAAGATGTCAAATCAATCCGGACTATCGTAAAAAGCCATATCTTCTAGACTATCGAAAAAGCCACATCGCCTAACCTAACCTATAAATTGTTTAATAGATTACTTATCTTGTAATTGGTGTGTCGACATGTCGATAGTATAATATAAAAGTGAAACTAAATTAACAACTAGCTTGAACACGTGCTTTGGAATTTGAAAACAATGCTTTAAATGACTGCCATTTAATGTTTGCCCTGACAATTTTAATGCGAGCATTAATCATACTGACCGGCGCGTCTTGCTCAGAGATGGCTTAATCACTAGGTCCAGTTTTTACATACTCTTCAAAGTACTTATTTGCCTCTGAGCCCTGTGACCCATAGACGGTCTGAGCCTTGTTTTCTTTTTCTGGGGATGTAAATTGGGGTACGATGATAGACTGACCATATGGTGGCTAAACATTATCCCTGTAAATAATACCGAGATTACTCTGATACTTAATTACAATATCTTCATACCTTACCTCATATTCGGTTTTCCTGTTTGTTACCCACCCTTCACGCTAGAATAAAAAGTTTGAATTTTAAACAGTTCAAATTAAATGTCACGGTTTGTAATGCAATTCTGAAGCGTTTTTCTGATCAACCTCGTGTGGGTACATTATTATTTCCAATCAATTGCATTATTTTCATGAAACTAAAAAAGTGATTCATCTCATTATAGGAATCCCTTAATTATGTTTATTTTTGTATTTTTTCATATTTTTTTTGTCACCGCGGTGATTGCTGGTCGTACAACTTTAACGAGAATCAGTGGCCGTAGAAACATAATATTCGACATCGAAACTTTTAGTTTTCGCTTTTCCCTCGTCAGTGCAATCATCGACCACAGGATACCCTCATTATTCTTCGGTTAAAAACTTAGTAATTGTATCTGACAGTGAACGTTGCTGTTTTTTTTTTTAACAGTTTACTGTGCGATTATTTTGTGAAACTGTGTTTTTTTTTCTCATTTTTAATTCCATCTCAGTATTGATTTTATGATGCGAATGGAAATGAGCGGTACCCAACGGCATCCATAATGTATTTACATCCATTTCCGCTGACCACTGCTTTAATATTCTTACAAAGTGCTTGTGCCTTTGTTTCTCTTTTCGTTTGTTTTTTCTTTCTGCAACTTTCTCTTCACTCTCTTAGCAGGATTATCAAGGAGTTTGATTCTGTCGCGTGAATTGTAAAGTGAGGGCGAAAAAAAAGCAAGAAAAACGAAAAATTGGAAAAAAACGCAGTGGAAAAAGGTAAAACAACGAAACGTAAATTAAAAACGAAAATGAGGAAAAGTTTTCTCATTAGAATTTTATTGCTTCTTAAGAATGAACCTGATTTGCGAAGGACTAACAGAGAAAAAACGCTTTGCTTTGGATTTTATATACCCAAGTAGAATGACATCGCCGGTCTCGCTGTCAACCCAACCAACCCCTTTGGCGGGTTGTTCCACCCGTTCATTGCAGACTCACCGCGCCCTTCAATCTGAAATGAAAAAAGGAAATAAATCTCATTTTAAAATTACAACAAAATGTGGCAAAGGAAATACTAAAACAAAAAAAAAAAAGAAAAAACAAAACAGAACCGAAGAACAAGAACTTGCTCATAAGGTTTGTAGGAGAAACTTCATAAGGAAAACTTTCGAATGCGTTTAATGGAATTAACTGTTCCTTAGGATTTGACATGCTCCCAAGGAAGCTCTTCTTCCGGTTGCTTTTTCTGTAATCGCCTCTCGTCCAGCTGGTGATTAATTTATTCTTTGATCTGTATTTGATTTGTGTCGGTATTATTGCTATCAATTGTGTCTGAGGTTAAGTGTGAGTGAATATTGCTATTAAGGCTTCAGTTCACGGAAAGTTTCTCCACTTTGTTCGTCGGACCGAGAATTATTCGCGAAATTCTTGTCTACATATAAAAGTGATGTCAAACTGAAAACAAACTTTTGTTAATGGTACAATTTCGGGATGTGGGATGTGATTCCGATTCAGTCGCTAAGTGCGGAGTAATAATTAAACTAGCTATAGACAAATTGATGCGATAATAGTTTAAGTGTCCTTATTCGTTGAAGCTAGGAAAGTTTGTAAGTTGTATACACAAATATCTTCATGGACTTAGAGCTAATTTCACTTGTACTTCATATGAGCCGAAAATGAATAAACAGGCAAAAGTCGATGCAATCATTTGTTCAGATATCTTACTTCGAACTGATTTAAACTTCAGATCAGTCAACATTTTTTTTATTTGCAGCCGAAAGTGTTTCTTAGTTCAATTGTGAGTTTTTGTTCCAAAAAGATGAATTGAATGACCACTACGAATATGGTGTGTGATTCTGTTGTTGCTTGGTTCTTTATTTTTCGGTATTTTCCAGCTCGATGCTGAGAATCTGGAAAAAACACTCCTGTTACACGTTGATGAATACACCAGTTCTGCTGTCATTCAGCATGTTCCACTCAACAGCATGGAGCAACTCACCTGTAAGATATGGTCGCAGCCGAGAATGTCCGACGAGTGGGATCATCGTTTGCCCAGTCCACAAGAAACGAGGCCGCTTGTGGATTTTTTTTCTAAACTATATATATATTTAACTGTAGCTTTCAGCCGTAAACGGTCGGTCTCATCCACTCGAGATAGAACAATGGCACGTGCAACACTACTTGTTGTCATAAAAGCTAGGGCGAGATCCACCTAGGACTTCGGTTCGGTTACCCAGACCTTCTCCGCCGTTTTGTGTAAGCTCTTACCAACTATTCGTGAATAATCTGACAGGTTCATGTCAGTGCGGTTTCAAGTGGAAGTCAACCATCGACACTTCACACTGCGGCAGGCAATGTAACGACCTTACAATCTTGGTAAGGAAGCATTTTCTACAGGCGGCCAAAATGCGTTTAGCGTCGAATCGGGGTAAAACGGAGTATATACTCTCATCGAGGAATGAAGCATAACATCAGTGACTCGGGCAGAGTGTCACCATAGGCAACTATAACAGATCTTCGTCTACGTCGACACCACTGTAAACAGTACGAATACCATCCGCACAGAGATCAAACGTAGAATAACCCTTGTCAATAGTTATTTCTATTGGGTGAAAAGGCAACTGAATAGTAGAGCCCTCACTGCAAGGACCAAGCTAACATTTGATGCGACCTTAATCATCCCTGTATTGCTCTATGGCACGGTAACATGGACAATCTCAAGTGTCGATGAAAAATCCTGGATATTTGTTTTGGGTTGACGGTATTGAAGAAGAGATTCAACCGTGAACTGCACGCGCTGTACAGCGCCATGAGTATAGCCAGGTATCTATTGGTGTATATGAATGGGAAACACTGGACTCCGCACCACAATTACAACTCAACAGTGGATACCCACTTAACCGATGCTGCATACAAGTGGAGCGGTCTCAGGGAACTTCGAATTAGTAATTGGAGGCAACTGGCTACAGAGTCGCTGGAGAATCTTGTTGGTTGAAGTAAAGGTTCAGGCCCGGGTCTGTAGCGCCAGAACAAGAGTAGTTAGAAGACATTTGATGGCTTATGTGGGATTCATGACATGTAGACATGTCAAAATGGAAAACTTTGACCTTTTTACTGTCATCTTGAAAATTTTGGACATGAAGCCACCATTCAATGGCCCAAAGTTCATGAGTTCAACCTAGTGGCCTTGCGATTGTGATATGTCGAATCATTCATCTGTGAAGTCAATTGCTAAAACGGAAGTCAGCAATTTACGTGTAGTAGCAAGAAATTGAGAATATGCTCGAAAATGTCAGTCCAAATGGACGAAATTTAAGTTTAAATTAATACGCGGAATTTTTTCTTAGCTTATTTCCGCTTAAATTATTGAAATGTTTAATGATAATTGATAAGTAAAATAATTTGGTGCAACAGAAAGTGAAAATAGGGGTCTATTTTGGGAAAGTTATCATTTTACAGGTGAACATTAATCACCCACTCATTTATTGTATGGTGTGACGCTATTTTGCAAAGTTGAGCACTGTTCACTTTTCAGTACTCAATTAAATTCCTTTCAAATTTATTTTTGGTGCAACAGAAATTAATCAAAATGTATGATTAGTTGCCAAATGATTAGTGATAAGTGGTTGATGCAATAGGGCCCAGATACTCCAATTGTTAATTTATTCTCATTTTAATACTAAACGTGAACATATTAATTGACTTTTATTCCTTTTAAATAACAAAACTTAGGTCAAAACTTACAAATTTATCCCACGTCGTTTGGCGTCACCCACAAAAATGCACGCGACAAAATCTCTCTCATTCTATCACACTTTCTCATGAAATGTGACTAAGGGAATACAAACAATCGTAGTTCAAGTGACAAATGTCACATAAAGTGACTAAGAGAATACAAATTTGTCAAAGTGACACATATTTTTTGGGTGACACGGCTAAGAGAATTAGGGGGATACGTCGAAAAAGTTCTTTTACACTTTTTATAACTTTATCACAGCTGGCTGCCTAGGAGTGCAGTCGATAGTTAATGATAAAGTTGATTTTTCAAAATACTAAATGATTGAAATAAGAAGAGGCCTTTGCAGCACATTGATCTCATATCGATCGAACCACGATTTGGTTTGTTAGCTTGAGTGAATATGTCTAACAAAAATGGCAAAATTTATTACTCAAGGACACCAATGTACTCTTCTCTATTAATTTTAGTTAGTCTCTCAGGTAAAAAAGTTACTTAAAGAAAAACGTATTTTGTTAATACATGGAAAGACAGTGTTGGTCGTATAGTTTTGAAACGGATCAACTTCGGGATTTTTTTGACACCAGCCTTTCTCCAGGGACGGTTAGGGTTCAAGGGATAAACAAATTTTTTTGTTTCCCTTCTTCAAAGTGCTAGGGTAGGTAGATAGGGAAGGGGGGCTGCTTGTGAATTCACCAGAACACTTACACTGTATTGGTCCATTGTGATACCCACAGTCAGACTACTGCCACTGATCGACCAGTGCGTTAATTTGATTGCAACGGCAAAGGGTCACTGGACCAGATTTGAAACCCAAAGCGTGTTTACTTGGATTTCACTGAGATTTAAACCGCGGACCCCACTAAGGGCAGGCACTTAACCAACTGCGCCACTCTTTTCTTCTAAGTGCTCGACGGACACAATGTTACCCAAAGTGTAGTGACCTTTAAAGTGACCATTGCCTAGACTAAAATATATTGTTCCCAGTTCAAATGCATGTAATTACATTCGTTATAGCATCAAATCTATGATTGGTGTTTTAGTTTTCACTGTCATTGAATAAAAGCAAATATGTAGCGAGCATTTAACATTCAATCAATTCAATCAATTTAAAACTGATTTTTACGACAAGGCAAGTATTTCAGTTTCATATAACAAGCATTTAGACAAGTTACTCATGTTCTATTAACAAGGCCACACTTAGGCTGTCAGCGACTCGAAGCCGGTTGGGAGTACACACTCCAAAGAATACATGAGGGTCGATAAAAGGAGGACCTAAAACCGACAGACCAATTTCTCATGCACAAAATGGAGTACAACAGCTCAGAAAACTGTAAACAGAGTGGACAATCAAAGGAAATCATGGAACACCTAGTCATGGACTGTCTCAATCGGGCAATAAGAAATATCACTCTAACAGATTATCAAAATACTGCATCTAGAGACATTATCAAAATGCTCAAAGTCCTAGTTCAAGAAAAGGTCACAATAGATCTGCCGCGGTCGCAGTGCAATGTGCGTGCTATATTCACTCAATTCAATGCAGCGACGCAGAATCGCACCTAAAATCTTAGGATTCACTGAGCTTACTTACTACGCCACGTTGTACTCGAAAAAAGTATTTTTATAACACAGGGTTGACACTGTTGACAATTTAGACAATTTCCAAATTCATACGTACCTACATAAAAGGACGCATGGACTTGCATTGTGTTGTAATTAACTTGTGAATGAATGCGTTTCCTTGTTAAAGCTGCAATTAATGATGCCAGTTGGAAGTTTCATTAATAGTGGTTAGAATTTATTCCCTTCAATTATAACAAAATAACAGCGCTGCGCAGCAACATAATGCCCCACAATTTACAACACCAATTGCCACAATCAACAACAAATTTAAAGTTAACTACTTTCAAGGGAAAAAAATGCAATTTACCATGAACGAAAGGCGTGCAGCACCCTCCATTCTGCCAAGTCAAAACGAGATAAATGTGTCACAATTACTCAGCCATAGAAAAGAAATATTTCCTCTCGAGCCCTCCAGTGATAAGGAAAGAGAAAGAGTTCCCTGAGTTATGTGTGCGAACTCTTCTGCCTTAAATTTTCCGTCTAACAATCCACACTGGAGCGAAAAACTTTACCCTCCAAACAAATATTTTACAGCAGAATATAGAAGCGGGTCACAGGATCTGGATGTAATGCCATTTGTTATGCATGTGTAAAAATATTTCGAAAAGTGGGAAGGAAAACTACAACTTAGCAGAAGTAGTTCTTCATATTGCATTTATGAGGAAGAAAATTCGTTCAGTTTTTAGATTACTTCACATCAAAAGTAACTCAACAGGATATAGTCGACTGCGTGATAGGTAGTAGCGTACGAATATCCTCGAGAACGAACAATATCTGATGTTGGAAGTGGTGACGCTGATATAGAAGAGAACGAAATACTTAGCGTTTTGTGTGCAATTTCTTCTGTAAATTCTTCAAATGTACCATTTAGCTGTGCAAAAACTTTTCTATGATAGAGAATACACTACAAAAAAAGTGTAGGGACTTCTTGTCATGTAGCTCCCTTTTTAAGCCGGTAGGCCGATAGAGACAGCGTGGACGAGGATGCTGCTACTAACGAGTGTCACTGCCATTGTTGAATGCAAAAGTTTTCATTTTTGCCTGAACGCACTGTCACGTCATTTTTTATGCATGCATACATATCACATTTGCATAGAACCACTGAGATTTTTCATAGCAAAAACAGTCTGTTGGACAGAATTATTTTATGCTCTTTATGGTGTCGAAAGTTGTAGTGTACACACTCGTACATATATATTGTATGTGTCTTTCATTTTTTATACCTTTCCAGCAATAATCTAAATTTTATAACCATTCCAACATCAAATGCCCGCGGGTGTATAAACCCGCGTCACAAACTGTTCGGGGACAGTGGATCGGTCAGCGCCCGCGCGGCAGCGGTAGTAGAGCTGAAAAAAGGAGGCCATTGAACCGAATCTACGTCGTGTTGTTTTATTTCATAAAGCTATATTTGTTTTAAATGCACAGAGTCATCCATTTTGTACCACACATCTATGGTTTGGTTATCGATCAAATTCTTATTCCCTCATCAATTTCGATAAACAGTGCATTCGCGATTATCGCAACTAGTAGAAACTGGTGTAGTTGCAATTATCGAGTAGAGAGTATCGAGCCTATAAGTAAGGTTTCGATTACTGCGTCAACAAAAATTCAATTTAGCTGTTGGGAAAATCGAGGAGTTGCCTAAAGCGAGAGTTGCGTTAATAATAATAATGCGTATATGTGTGGAGGAGGAGGACACAGTACTGCTCTATGTTGGCTCTTGCCGATTTCTTGCGGAGAAGTTTACTAAGTACAGTAGAAGGTCATTAATTCGTAATGATCAAAGGTTAGTCCGAATAAACGGATTTGCCGAATTAATGCGAGTTTTTCTTACGAACCATTGATGACAAAATGGACGAACTTGATTTGCCGGGATTCCCCAATATTCCAATACAAGTGCCTCGATTCCATTAATACATTTTCCAAGGTTGTCCCAGACATTTTAATGTGAATTGCCGGGACTCTCCCAATAGAAGAAAACTTCCGACCTCTACATGTATGAGATCTCATTGATTAAGACAATGCTAAATAAATAAATATATTGTGACGTGAGTAGTATAACGTGTATAGGATGAGATAATCAGGACACCAACCACCACAAAAACGCCATCTATTCGCATATGCAAGAACGATGAACTCCCAAGAGTATTCCCGAAATTGTTGTACATGCTGCTAAATTGTGATTTTTTAAAAGCTATAGAAGAGTTATTCAAGAAAAAACACATAAAATTCAGAAAAATGCATGAAATCCTTATTTGAATCGATAGTACTTGTGACCTTTTTCTGGATACATTAGTAGCTCCTGCAATGCTTCTGGCTGAAAAAGACAATTCTGCTTATTTACGTACCCATTGAGCCAAAAATGAGCTTCGTCGCTGAACACTTGTGATGTCGCGATGAACTTTCTTAACAGAGCACGCATTTTGATAATAAAATTCAATACTTTGCAAGCGTTGTTCGTTTGTAAGACGATTCATGGTTAAATTATAGACCAAACTGAAGATGTTTGACAGTGAAACAAAACACGAAACAAACACAAAAAGATAATAGCTTAGAATGCATATAAGCGTAAGCAGGGAAATTCAACAGACTAATGCATAACCTAATAAATAATTATTACAGTGCAGTTCAGTTGGACAATTATTACAGTAGAGTTCAGTGTCGTGATTTGTAATGTTTGAGATTTTGTAATGTTCAAGTGAACTTTTGTGTTTCATTCGCCAGTGATCGAACCCTGTTGTGTGGACAATTTGAGTAATCTTACGTAGACACATTTCTGCTAAACGTGACCTACTCTCGTTGACGGGAAGGCATTTGTCTTGTCTTGTGCATCTTGTACTGACGCAAAACCATATGACAAAACAAACAGTCCTAGTGCAATCGCTACCTCTTATTAGCACATCCTACACGGACCCATAATTCACATGATTTCCAAGATAAGATTTTTGTTTTGACTTAAAACATGGGTAGACTTTACACTTCATTTGTCTTCCTGCCTATCCTGGAAGCTGCCCATAATTTTTATTTGTGTGCATGTATGCGAGCTTGCTCGAATTTTAGAAGTCAACACTTTTATTGCATGTTCGCAATTTTAAAACAGTTTGTAAGAAGGATCGGGTAAAAGCACAACCCGCTTAATGTCACAATATTTCCTTGCACGGTTGATGTGCTATTATCCGAATTCGACTGTATTCCTAGAAATCTCTTTTATACGGATTTTGTTTTCCGAATTCGGCCTTTAAATTTGTTAAACGCAAATATTAGCATATCCCAAAATACATCAAAACTACCAATTAGCAGACATCTGATTATGATTTTCTGAAGCAGTGGACGAGAAGCCAGGTTACAAAGCTAAAAGTGACAGGAGAACGTCTGTGTAGGTATTAAGTACGCTAGACGTGAGCCAAGATCCATCGAATTGTAAAAGTTCGGATACTTGTAAGCACTCAAGTTATTTCCTTTTCCTTTATTTTTCATCGCTCCTGCACATCGCCTTGGATGACTTTCCTCCTTCACATTGTTTTTTAGAAATACTCGTATAACTCCATGCGATTTGAATTTTGTTCAACAATTCCACTGCATTCCTTGGTTTACATTCTCGAAGTGATGTTCTTCATCGTTCCACAGATTCTCTATCAGACTTAGATCGGGACACTGTCAGTGCCATTGTAAAAAGTTGATTTTTAGATCGCTAAGGTAACCTATTACAAGCCGAAAATATGATCCTTATCCAGCATAAAACACCAAATTTGGGGTATATGTTCTTCGGCAAGGGGATTAATGTCTTCTTAAATAATTCGTGTGTACACATGTTGACCCATGTCAAAAGAAAGCTTTCTACAAAATCTCATTCCTTCCGCCCCTCTGAACCTGCTTTTACTGGGCTTCTGTTATTGGTTAGGCGGACGCCAAACATATCTTTTCCCATCTGAACCGATCCTGCAGAACTTGGATTCATCATTAAATTCAGCACAAATGTGTAATATTTATGTGTCCGCCACTGTATCTGAATCTCGAATGAAAATGTAAAATCGATAATTTGGTGAACATAGAACAGTTTGTGGGTATTTTCTGGGTATTTTACAAAAAAACTGTGGAGCATATTTTGACATATTAAATAGAATATTTTACAATCACGGTGGCATATTGAGGTGCACGTGCTCACGGCTTAAGCAATTCGCGCTTACAGAAAAGTTTACATCTAAGACACGTGTGCTCAGGTTAAAGAATCTAGAGTCTACACCAGTTATTGTGAAACTCAGCAGCTTTCCTGCCTTTAGTTGCTTACTTCGCAGGCCCAAGGATGGTCTGAGCCTGAGCAATAGCTGACTTCCATCGATGACTGTCCTAGGCACCTGATTCCAGTCTTAGAGACCAAGCGTCTGCAATGGCCTGGTTCGGTGTTCCTATACTTTCGAACCGGTACGTTCACACCTTGGTACACCTCGCAGAGTTTTCGGTTATGTCTTCTTCTATATAACCTTCTCCCCAGACGGGACCATATCCAAAAGAATTTGTCTTTCGATGACAACAAGAATCAGCTCTTGAGTTTTGCTTATCGTTCAGCTTTCGGCTCAATGTCGGTCCATATGGTCCTCTGTTTTGGCCCCAGTTGCTTCGACAAACTTCCCTGAAAAGTGCCCTGTCTTCGGGGTAATCAAAAAACTATGTTAAAAAAATATCTGTCCTTGCACTCCATGGTTGTGTGCACCTGCATGCGCATCTTGAAGAACACACTGTTCATTCCACCCAAGTCCCTTTTGACGAATTTTTAACTCTTGCTGCCCTCAGGAAAAGTGAGATCCTTTGCATACTGTGTTTATGGCACCCAAGTTTAAATCTAAATATGGACATCCTTCGGTGTTATACCGCACAAACTGTGCAGCATTAACCACCATCGACGCCATCAACTTCTCCCTATTGTCTGTACTGTGATCCGATCCAAAATCTGGTGTCAGAAATGGAATGATTAAAACTTTGCCATGGATTTTTCTATCCTCACAGCCAACTCAAAACGAAAAGATGCCTCCATTTGAAAAACTTAAACGAAACTCCAAGGATGTTGCATAAATTAGGGTACATTGAAAGGTCTTTCGGGTTACAAAACCCCCTCTTTTCGCTGCACAAAACTACGCTTTTTACCGATGGTGCACAGCTTATGATTGATAAGGATGCAATCGGGAGCAAGAAACTTTCGTTTTAATGTGGAAATTGTATCAGGTGTTCGTCTTAATAACACGGGGAAACATCCATGATGAAGTTTTTTTTTTTTTGGAAATCCCATGCGATCAAAGTGTGTTTGTCGGTATCCGAGTTTACCAATAATGATAAAGGGAGGGCATTCAGCTGCGTTTGCTGGCATTCGTCAAAACCCTCACTGCACAATTTATGAATTATGGATGTGTTGGCGAGCTTCAGTCAGTCATGGCGCCAGGTAAAGGCAAAAAATCGTCGAAAAAAGAGAACACATGGGAAATGGAATTGCGAATAGAAAAATGGTTCTTCGGAGGAAAAGTTTGTTCTTTGTTTTGAAGCAGCGAGTTGAATAGATATCCTGCACAATTCCATTGAATTGGGTTAATGTGTAACACCATGTGCAATATACAGCAGCCAGCGTGCTGATTCTAGAAGGATGGTTGGGGAGTTCTGGGAACTATGTTTTTGCAGTTGGTACGACTCCTTGAGACAAGTTTTGTGTGCATTAAGGGCACAGGCACATATGCACTTAACGGGCTAAATTAATGACATTTAATACAGAGGGTTGCGTTCAGTTTTGAAAGCGGTGGGGTATTCAAAAACTCATTGTTTTCGAAGAGGTTCATGTTGGGGTCCATTGTATTAGACAGATTTTCTATGTGTAATGACAGTAATGGGAACAATTCAGGATTATCAGTTTTGAACGAAATCACACATGTAAATTAGAATCTGTTGTGTTTGTTTTGATATACAATTACAATTATACAATTACATGAACAAATATGTGGGAAAGTATGCAGTTGAAATAAGTTCCGGGAAGCGTTCACTGAAAAAGTGTGTAACAATGTTTAACATTTGTCTTCTCAGTTCATCCTGCATACTTTTGCGATAAACAAGTTCCGTGAATATGGGGATATGGGGATACGACGCATATTGGACTCATATCTTGGGATGTGAACTTAATGTTACTTGTGTATAGTTAAAAGCAAGAAGCAATAAGCATTGTCTGTAAGTGTTTGATGAGCTATAAACAAATAACGTTTTTTCCTCTTGGTGTGTTTATCTAATCGCATCTGTTTGAACCTTGTCTCTAGGTTCGATTGCCGGTACACTAAACAATTTCACGGCTGCATCTCTTTCGAGTTACTGACATTGCTCAAAGGGTATAGCTTTCTAGGTGAAGTTTCTCAAATTCAATAAAAAAAACTGTAGGTCACATCGATTTGTGAGAGTACACTAGCACGAAGAAGCTAGGCCCTGACTATCTACGGTCACCCATATTATTATACGCATTTGACTTCACAAATTCTATACGTACATATGTTCAGCAGTTGACCTCCTACTGTAGGTTCTTGCTAACACTGCATTGACACGCGGTTTGGTTTCACTGAGAAAGGTAACTTGGTTTATTCATTTGAAAACGTCAAGCCTATCAAGTAATTCAGTGTCCGAATATACTTATGAGTAAAAATCTTTGCTTTGGGATTTCCATGAATCCAGGGCAGCTGTGGATATCGACAATTGGTATACACCAAGGTGCATTGTCGTTGGCTCTTAACGCTTTGTCTTCTATTTTAATGTTGGTAACATTGGTAAAACTCCACAGTTGAGTACGTTGTTCATTCAGATAGGTTTTTAGCTTAAAAAAATAAGATTTTTCACAATTCCTCTTATGGCCGTTTGCTGACACTCAACTTAGCGATTTAAGTTTCACTTAGCAAGGTGAGATGGACTTATCGGTTTGCACGAAGAGAAAAGTAGAAATTCGGCTAAGTACAACTTAAACTATGTGGAAGAAATAGTGGCTCATAAATTGTAGCTTAAAACTGACTGATCTTGGACTGTCAGGAAACATTGTGAATAAGGAATACTGAATTTGAAAATATAGTATGGGGTGCGAATTATTTGAAGATAATGTGGAAGTTATAGACATTTTTACAAAATACATATTTGTATGGTTTTGAGGACATAACCATGACAATGAAGAGACCTCTTCAGTAAGGTGCATCTTCAAGAAATAATTCGATTGCACCCATCAATCAACTATTGTCACCTTGATGTTTTGTGTGAGAATAAATTATTTCCAGAGGAATTCATTTCGGAGGAAATCTTATATAAACACGACAAATTACCGAAGACAACTATGGCAAATGCCAAGAAATTCTTCTTTCGAATAGCGTGCCGATCTCACATGATCGATACCAATATGTTAGATTCCGCGACCAAACTGTGATATTGCTTTTTAGCCCCCTTTTATTTATCACATTCATCAATGATATAGTCAAATTCTTTACTGACTGCAACATTTTAATGTTTGCTGATGACTTTACGGTATACATATCGGGCAAAGGTGTTCAGTGTTTTCAAGATTTAAATATGAAACTGCAAAAATAATATTTGCGATGCAGTAAAAACTACCTCTCTCTGAATGTTAGTAAATGCTCAGTTATTACCTTTGCTCGACGTAAATATCCCATTCTGCATTCCTTTCTATTGGCGGTAATGCCGTTCCTTGTGTTTCTATAATAATTGATTAGGTGTACTCCTTGATAATAATTTATCTTCTTACAGTCACGTTGAACACATCGCAAGCAGAGCTATTAGATCATGGGAAATGCTAAGGCGCTATGCTTGTGAGTTTTCTGACCCACATATCATTAAGACACTGTACATATCATTTGTAAGATCTCCTTTGGAATATGTCTCGTTTATTCGGCATTATCGCCAAATCTCAAGAATTGAGTCTGTTCAAAAACAAATGTCTTTGGTTCACTCTTAGAGGACTTCCTTGCGTAGATCCTGTCAATTTACCGTCCTAACAATCTAGGCTAAAACTGATTAAAGCTTAGACTCTGTCGAAGTAAGAAGAAAAATGGCAAGAGTTGTATATACCGATAGGTGAAATCGACTGCCCAGAAATCCTACGGCTCCTCACCAGAAGTGTTCCTCAAAATCTACGTAATAACAGATTCCTTAACATAGCCTACTTGCGCTCTAACTACAGCTGCTCGTCTTCAATTAAGGGTTTTACGATAGCCTATAATGTCAATTTCACCTTAATCGATCTTAACATGTCAACTCTTTCAATAAAGAAGGCGTTGCTTGATATAATCCCGTCATGATTGTTTGTTCTGTTGACCTCTATTGTTTATAATTCTTCGTAATTTGACTATTATTTTGTCTTAAAAAAAGGCTTTGGTGATTAAATAAATAAATAAACACAATTAAATTCACATTTACACACTAAATGCCGAATTTGATATTTAAAATCGAAGTGAAGTTGGTTGCGTTTAGCTAAGCCCGATTTAAGTACGTTAAGTTGAACATTCAGTTAAAGTGCAAATGGGCTATGAAGTATTTTTAGGTGTAGTAACAGCAAACGGTTCTTAACTTTTCCTTATACATGAATTTAACGTCGAGAACCATCCCGAGAGCAATTTGCCTTATTTCGCTTTGAACATCATTAATGAAAATAGTTACATTTTTATAAGTGATATTTCATTGTACGCAATCGAACTCATATTGGCCAGATTATTGTTTATTGTATTATTGTTATTGTATAATTTCATTGTTCACCCTTCGTCCTTTTTTAGCTGTACTGTTCCTTGGCCTTCGGGTGTGTTAACTCACAAGTATAGAAGCAAGTAAAGAAAAGAAATATGAACACCACGTTTTTAAGGCTATAAATTCAGCGAATTCGGCAACATTCTTAACGAGAAAGATTCCATTTGTATCATCGAAACGTCAAGAAGTACAGCCAAACAATCAAATGCTTGCCTAGGACTTTTTCCATTACATCAATTATGCGATGTACTTGATCAATAGTTCAGTTTTCCCTCCAAACCCAAATTGGTGGTTGAGAATAAAGCTTTTTTCTTCCATCGAAAGGTATGGAATACGTTAGAGATACCACGAATAGCGATTTTGCCGAATACCGAATATTCGACCCTTCACCGAATAGCCGACTCCGGCTGCGGAGTATTCGGCGACTCGTAACCGATTTTGCGAGTGACATAGTTCTACCTGCATCATTGAACTTTAGGCGGTAACTACATCATGGGTGTATTTCAGTTACGCAGCTGATCATAATTCTTTGACCTATTTAACACCTACTGAATGGGAGTTAATGGAACAATGTATCAAACTCTTCCGTTCCGTTCGAAGAGATTACAAAAATAACATTATTCAGTGTTCCTCAAAGGTGAGGAATTTGAAGCGCTGTTTAACTTTAATGAGAATGACAAATATCGGGTCCTTATTTTCCTTGACCCGCCTTTAAAAAATACCACCTTTCTGGGATTAGTTCAAACACAAGCAACAAAACAAAAAGAAAACTATTTTAGAAGCTCTGAGAAAGAATTGCGACGGCAGAAGAGGATGATGCAAGAGAAATGCATTTTTACATAAAAACTGTTCGTCTAGGTCGGACAGCACACCCTTATAAGTTGCAAAACAGTATCATCTCCCGGTAGCAGTGTATATTGCGGCTATATTCGGCAGGTCTAATATATGATTAAAAGCGTAATTGTTCGCTAACAACTATTGCTGAACATGAATGAAAATTGAAACAGTTAAATGTGGCGGCAGTGGCGCTGTGGGTTGGTGCGCCGACACCAAAGCACTTGCGCCTACCTTCCTTCTCAAATCTCAAATTCCCCGTTCGGAGTAGGCTCCATCCACTCGTGCTAGAACAGTGACACACACAACACGAGTGGTTGCCCTCTAGGCCCTCTAGGGGCTGTAGCGCCACCATATTTATTATATATTACAGATAATTTGTATTTATCAGATATAATGAATATCTGTCTGAAATTATGTCTTCAAGTAAAAACTTTTTTAGCATTTTATTCGTCGACTTGAGCCTACGCAGCCCAGGTTCGATTCCCGATACGAGTAGAATATTTTTCACTGCCGCACCCCTTTCGAATCACCGACAATGCTCATAGAGTATAAATGTCTAGAAAAATCTTCTCAAATTGGCCGTTCGGAGAAGTCATAAAACTGTAGATCCCTTCTACTCGTGGAAGAACAACAGAACGCACAGTACGAGTGGTTGCTGAGATGCTATGCTCTGGCTTCTCTTTCTGGACTGAATGGTGCAGTCCCCGGTTCGAATCCCTGTGAAAACAAAGTTAATACGTTTTTCTCTGGGTTTCAAATCCGGTCCAGTCACCATTTGCCGTTGGGATCAAATTAAAGGCACTACCACTGGAGTGGTCGTTCAGTGGCAGTAGTCTGACTGTGGGTATCACAATGCACCAATATGGTCTATGTGTGCTGGTGAATTCACTACCAGCCCCCTTCCCTTCTCTACCCTAGGTTCTGGCCCTCTACGGGATGTAGCGCAACCCGTATTATACTTACATACCGTGTATATAACAGGACACTGCAAGGATCTTAGAAAATGCGAACCAATATGGAAGTGCCCAGATTTGAGAGGACCTCTAGATGGGACCAAATATCGCTCTGTCCCAATTATAAATAGCTCTGAAGTAATATGTTCCGGTAGTGTTAACTGTCCATTTGATTAAATGATGATTTGTCCAAATGATTAAATTAACACGTTACACACAACTGAAATTAATGAATGTTTTGTGGCAACAACTGAACGTGAGCAAGTACGTAGATGTACACATACACACAATCAGCTAATTTCTTCCTCTCTGTGCTTTTTGTCCCAATTTTGAGGTTGTTTCTAATACAACGAAAAGTTTTTCGAACTTAATCGCTGCTCCATGAATTCAGAGGCGCCCTGTTTCCAGATGTTCACTCATATGAATCGACCGACAGTATGCATGAAGTGCGTTTAATTTTGCATGTGCCCAAATTACAGAGTTTCCCAATTAGGAAGCTTCAATGTATGTATATTCATTCTAAAGTCTTAAAAAACCAATTATTATAATTTTTTATTGAAATTCATAATAACTTTTCAGAGATAAAGTAGTGTGTCCTACACATCTGTGAATTATGCAATGTAGTTTTGAGGAAAAGCAAATCAGAATTGCAGTAGTAAACTATGGTAGAAAAATATAAATGAGTGCTCTTGATCTTACCCGGGTAATACCCGTTTCGACAGTTACCCGAGTATCCGGGTAATGTGGGTCCTACCCAAGGTAGCGGGTACCTACCAACGTTAGGCAATCTCGATGCTGGCAACAGATACTCTAATTCAAAACAAAAATTAATAAAGCACACCTTTATTTGTGAATATTACACCACAACGAGGAAAAAAAAAACACCGATGAAAGCATGAGTCAGTGGTGGAGTACCCACGAAAAGTAATAGACGTACATTTTAAGGGCCGATTTTGATTTTGAATAAAACACAAATTATTGTCATTTTTATTATGATAATATTGGTATGGTTGAATTATGTATGGAACAAAATATCGGGCAAATGGCCGCCGCGAACTCACACCTTCATCCGATGGTCCAAATTTTCGATGACGCTGAAGCATAATTCAGGTTCTATGCCGTTAATGTGCCGAATTATCTCATCCTTTAGCTCTTGAATTGTGGCTGGCTTATCGACGTACACTTTTTCTTTCAAATAACCCCAAAGAAAAAAATCCAACGGTGTGAAATCACATGATCTTGGTGGCCAATTGACATCGCCACCACGTGAGATAACACGGCCATTGAATTTGTCGCGCAAAAGAGCCATTGTTTCGTTAGCTGTGTCACGAGGTGCACGATATTAATTTTAATTTGAACGCCCATTTTCATAATAAGCCTGAATAACTAGTTAGTTAGTCTGAAATTAGAGAGTTAGTCTGAAATTGATAATTGTCAAATGAAATGTAGAAAAAAACTTCACGTTTAGATGTGGTCCACATTCAACATCGGCCCTTAAAATTTAACCATTCTTTATAATGTTTTTGAGCATGCATTGAGTACGAATTCTATTTGAATCCATTGTAAGTAGCAGATTATTTTCGCCTCAATTTACGGCTACCGCAAATGTTGCGCGTGCCCAACCATACGTGTTCCCGGTATTTTGGTACCCGAGTATTTCCCGGGAATGGAGGTACCCGGATACTCGAGTACTTTATAAAATTAGAATAAATGCAAATTCTAATATGTATTTTGTTTGCTTATGTCATGGTTGAGTTGAGTACTTAGAACAGCAGAGACTCCTACAATTACTCACATCTTCGCATCCACAGTAATTTATGAAAAAAATTCGTTCCCCAAATCACGGTTTCGTCATTAAATATAAATGAAGCTGGCATAAAAATCTCAGTTTCACAAATGTCACAAACATCAATGTCATTGGCCACACGGATTTGTGTCCAAAACCTTAACCTACATCAGCATATCCTTGAGAAGGAACGAATAAGCCACTCTCCCTCCGGCGGCGATATCACTTTCAACTTCATGCAAAAGTTCAAGTGCTGAACTTATACTCCCCTGTTTTCACCGAGACGAGGACGCTTGCTGTAACGTTTATCCCCGAAGGTACGTGTTAAAAAGTAAACTTAACCTGAAATTATTTCAACTCACAACGAGTTTACTTAATATGACCTTCTTTTTACCGAGTTAAGGGCGAAAAAAGGGAAAATTTGAAAATAAAGTAAAAACGCCAGTGTCACACAATCCCAGTGGAATTTCACGTCTCTCTTTACAAAAGGCAAAAACAAAAATAAAACAAAACGCTCGCTGAAAAACACAGAAGGCGGCTGGAAATGGCGACAATCCGCAGAAGGATACTATTAAGCGTATTTGTTTCTTTTCCTCTTTGCCTCGTTTTTTGCTTTATATTATGTACATATGTATAAAAAGGCTGGTTAGAAGATTTTTTTTCCTGCAACTTTTTCCCGCATTTACACCACCTTCAACTGACTCACTCTCACTCGGCTTATTGTCCCACCCTACAGCCAGCTTTGAATGTATAAAAGGATCTCACTTTCATTAAGCCAGTTTCGCGTAAAATATCCAACACAGTGGTGCACCATAAGTGTTATGAGATGGTGGTGTAATAGAATTGTTGGGAGCTTTTCTCTCTGAGCCTAATCAGTGGACTATCTCCTGAAAAATTTCTTATACATGCCAACAAGGGGGTAAGAGGGTGTATTCATGGTTTGCTGCCACAGTCCTGTGCAATGCACGTCGGCTATCCGCTAGAATACTACACGCTGAGTAAATTTTTTATTATTTTAATGTCCTTCAGCCTGAGGGAATGTTTTTTATAATGTGGGTCCATGGGGATACATGGATAAATGGTAAATTTATTTCACGAGGTCGTCTGTGTCCGTTTTGTGCATTCTCTCGTGCTACAAAGGGTCGGATTATATTCCAGGCGATTGTGTCCTTTAACGAGGGTCGGTAATTGTTATTTTCGAACAGTTCAGATTCACATTGCCGTTAAGGCCGGAATAACAAAGAAATCGTTTGGTCTTAAATGTGGCTGGCAAAGAAAATGTGGCAGAATGGGGAAATTAAAACGACGCTTCTGTGAAATACATTGAGATTCAAGGAAAACTGGTTCATTATATATTAGCTATTTCCACTTCTTGCCAGGGGGCCATTGGGCCCAGCAGACAAGAAGAGTTTCATATTTTATCTGCATGAGTAAACTCTGCAGAGCATTTCATTCAATGGCTATTGTATTCTGTAACATGGTCAAGACATAATCAATATTTCGCAGCATATTATTAAAGGTATGTGCTACTTACATATATTTTGAAAAATTATACAATGACTGTATTGTAAATGTTATACGTGACAACCGTACGTACATTGTTAAACACATGATGTTTTAGTCAATATTTATGTGGCTGTACCTCAAATATCTTTCACATAGTTTAATTATTTCGCACTTCGTTACACGTCATGTATACTCCAAATCCATGACCGCTCTTGAAGAAGGCCTAAATAGTAATTTAAATGTCTAAATATGCAGAACAACACAATTCTAAAGTTTTAACGTATCACACAAGTAATTGTATGACGTGCACTTAACAGGGGTATGTTCATCCTATTGACGACTGTCGTATTTATGCTTAATATTTTCGTCCAACGAGAAGAATCAGCTTTTCAATCTTCGTCTTTACTGTGGCTGCCATCTTCTGAAACATATACGAACTTTCACCTTGCATTGCTTCACTACATCCGTACCAGAGATAATGGAGAATAGACATATCCAACTTCTACCTCACTTTCCCCTTGATTTCATCTGACACTATTTTTTATACGGTGTTGCGATGCGTCGTAAAACCGGGAACTTTGTATGAGTATATGTGAAATGCAAAGAATTCCACTGCACTCTTATTGTTTACGGTTCAATGCCGGCATATACAAGGGGTAAAAATAGCGGAAGTTGGATATCACTATCCTCCATTATCTCTGATGAGTACAAGATTTTGCTGGGGCAAGAATACCATCAAAAATTAGGCCCAATTAGTTTCGTCAACACAATTATTTGAGTGAATGGAATCTACATATATTCGACCAAGACCAAGTATCATTGAATCAAATCAAGGCTGCATCATTGAACATTATTTCTTTCGATGAGGAGGATGGGTTTGTCTATTTTTTACTCTCCATGGTCTGGGATTTTGTGTGTCCTAAGCCTAAGGCTGTTTCCTTCTGGCTTATATACTCTTTAAATAAATAAATAAATACATATGTGGCCAAAGATCGAGCGAATGTTGTCCAAAAGACGCGACTCACGTTCAAAGTTGTGACAAAGAAATTTGTAGAATGGGTCATCTCACGGTGAGTGTTCATTAATTGGATGTCACGATCATACGTCTTGATGCAACATGATGCAACATGAAGTCTGGGGACTTAGGACGCTATGAGGTCAACCACTTTGGAAGTGCCCGAGACCAATATTTTAGATTCTATTGCCGGGCTAACGCCATCAACAATGCTACTCACCGCTTGAAGCACTAGCAGCGAAGCATAGGCGGGCATTTGTATGATGTACTGTCCCTTACATGGTGGCTTGAATGTAACTTCAACATAAAGTCAGACATTTTTTATCTCTATTGTTTAAGGCGCATATCCGCACAAGCTTGAGTACAACTCTCATGTCTGGTCTGGTGCCCCCTAGACCACCCTTCACCTACTAGATAGAATCCAATCACGATATTGCAGAGTTTTTTGACTCGCTCCAACACGCCTCTTCTCAGTCCGTATATTATCGTTATGTGAGCTAGCCTACTGCATTCCGCCTGTCCATGAATTCTCCCGAAATACCCGTCTCGCCAGGACTGCTTATCAGTTCACCCTTAAGACTTAAAGAGATACAGACTCGTTCTTCAGCCGCATCACACCAATATGGAATGCTCTTCCCAGCTTTGTAGTTCCCACAGACTACAATCACCAGATACTTACAACCAATGTGCACAGGTACCTCCTCTCCCTCTCTCCCTTTATACCAACGGCCTGTGTTGTGTCTTGATACGGACACTTGTCCGCACAAATTATAAAAAAAATTATCTCATCAAATTTATTTTCCTATCGTTTCTTGTTTCAAGAGGACACACCTATTCTGTTTTTACACGGTCTTTTTTGCACTGTTTTGCAATAACACGGTTTAGAAAGAAGTAACATTTAGCACGATTAAAAAAAGCTATTTAGCTATATATAAATTATTTCTTCATTTTGGTTTGGCACTAGATGAGGACCTGGGCCTCAACCCACAAGGCTCTCCAGCCACCACGATCTTTCGCCAGCCGCCTCCAGTTGCACACAACAAGTTGGTTGAACTGTGTGCGCCATGTCGTTCGAGGACTTCCTCTATTGCGTTGTCCCATTGGCTCGTAATCGAAGACTCTTCGGGCCGGATCTGTGGTGTATATCCGCTCTACAGGACTTAGCTATCTTAAGCCGTGGGCTCAGAAGACCCTTAACTAGTTGATTACCGCTGTACAGCCGTACAATTCATGGTTGAATCTTCTCCCCCCTCCCAAAGATCGCACACAGAACTTTTCTCTCAAAGGCCAAGAGCTTCTTCACCTGATTTCAATAGCGTCCATGTCTCTGCGCCATAGAGCAGGACAGGGTTGATCAGAGTGTTACATAAAGTCAGCTTGGCGGTTTGAGAGATGGCTCTGTTATTCAATTGCTTCTTGAGCACGAAGGAACCGCAATTGGAAAGAGTAATTCTGAGCTTGACCTCGATGCTGTTTACTGCAGAGCCGATTTAGACGAAGTTCTTGACTACCTCAAATACTGGGCAGCAGCCCAGTATGACGCTCTGTCCGTGACGTCGATGCTTTGCATCCTTCCGTGAAGACAGCATGTACTTTGCCCTGATTTACTGCCAAACCTATTTTAGCCGCTTCCACTTCAATGCCAGAAAGCACTTCATTTGTTCATACTTGTATATTGGCTTCCTCTATATTACTTATATTTATTTTGTTTCCATTCAAATATATATTAGATGTGGTATTATCTGTTTTTACTCAAGTTTTGCACTTGAAACCTAAGGTGAAGATATCTCATCGTACACACGAAGAAAAATTGTATTCAAATGAGCAGTAGCAGCAGGAACAGTATTTAGTGTTTTATTCCAAGTATGAATTATGGTTAATATCTCGTACAGACGACTGGATGGCGCCGTTGGTTAAGTGGTTGCCCTTGGTTAGTGGGATCCCCGGTTCGAATCCCAGTGAAAGCAAAGTTAATACGCTTTTATCTGGTTTTCAAATCTGGTTCAGTCACCATTTGCCGTTGGGATAAAATTAAAGACCACTGGACTGGTCGATCGGTAGTAGTACAATGGACCAACATGGTCTAAGTGTGCTGGTGAATTCACTAGTAGCCCCTTCCTTACCTTACCTAAGGTCTCAAACCAGAAATTTAAAGAGTGACCTACAAAACAACTCAGATATCAACGTTAACATACGGGGACATAGCTATATGTGTCGCGATTCGCTCTCTGCATTACAGACTGTCGGTCAATACAAGGCAAACAACTTTTCGACAAGCTTTTGTGTAATATCTTTGTTCCTTCATGTGTACATAAGATATAAGCGCCGTATGTAACTAACAATGACAACAGTTCGCTACAAGTGTCCTTTTACATCCACTTCCCTTCATTTGCTGGCCTAGTCCGCCGTTGTTAATCTGGTTTTTATCAACACTAATGGACGTCGCTCCTTCACTCATGTGTGTATCTTCATGGTATTCGCATCATGTAGGCGGTCCATTAAAAATTAAGTTATCGACAGAAAATATATCTCGGATGTGGGGGGTTTCCGTGGGTACGGGACACAAGTCGATTCCTTTTTGGTTGCACTATGACGTCCCTCGCATAGACAACTGAGTGCTCCCTAACTTCGCAATATGTCGCCGCCGTGCCGGCCGCCCAGTCTCTTTAGCCCATCAAATGTCTTGATTAATTATTGTCTAGGTTTCAATTGAATATTGAATTCAAACATATGTACTTCGTTTCTGCGTTAAATATGGGAGCGAAAGTAAGAACCCGCTGTATGTATTTGTACTCACATACGTAGGCAGTGATAGACAAACTGAGAAACACACTTTCGTTATAATGTTATCGGAAATGAATGTGGAAGTACTTTCGATGGATGGAACGTGTATTGAGAATATCAGGACTCCTGGGAGGATGTGTCACATCCCATCATCATCACCATTACCATGAACACCATTATCGCCAGTATCAGGACACTCGTTACTTGTGGTGTTGGTTGGCGTGCTGTTGTCATTGTTGCTCCTAGAGCAATGTATGATTCGTTTGACACAATGGCGCTATAATGATGGATGGCGAAATGATTAATTATGATGATAAATATGATTACACACGTTGGTCAATGCGGGTTGCGTTCAATTGATATAATTCACAAGTATATGAGTGCCGTGGTCTGTGGTTGTGGCGATGCTTGCCGAGATAGAGAGTAAATCATTGTTTCGAGTGTGAACGAAATGTAATTAATAAAGCTTATAGAAGCACGTTAACACTACTGGGAAAAGTGGAGACACCATCTTGCGGTTGCTAAAAATAATATCTTCTGCGAAGAGAAGAAGGGAGAGGGTGGTACGCTTTATGCGGTTTTTCAAGCAAAGTGAACACATGTGAACGTTTGTTCGCAGATTTGATGCGATGATTTGTATGAGCCAATATTGATACAATGGTAATTCGAAATGGAATTCCAGCTGATATAATATTCTCTGCTGATCGTGTTTTTATTTGATTTCTTTCAGATATCGTTAGTGAAATCTTTTTCAATTATCTAATATCCATTGTGGCGGCCGTGACGTTGTGGTTTAGTGCGTCGAGCGCACTGGAGCCAACGCAGCCCGAGTTTAATTCCTGGTACGAGCAAAATACTTTTCACGGCCCTACCTCCTTCGAGTTACCTACAATTCTCAAAGAGTATAGCTGGCTAGAAAAAGCTTCTCTAATTGGCCGTTCGGAGTCGGCATACAAACACATGTCCCTTCCTCCGAGAGGTTGCCGAGAAGCTAGGCCCGGGCCCTATACGTAGCGGCACCAATATTATTCTATAATACTCAATTATCCTCAATACCACACAAGGTGGAATGGAAAAAATGGATTAGGGTAAAAAGTCCCACAGTGGACCAATTTTCATTTGACTTGATGCAGTTTTTAGAATTTAGGCTTAATCTTTTAACGGTTTGAAGGTACTTATAACTTCCTTTGTTAGCTTGGCAGATTTTGGCAGACACAGAACCTGTGCACTAGGGATGGACACAGTAAACCACCGGATTCCTCAAAAAAATTATGAAAAAAACAATAATACAATAATTACTGTCTACTTCTGTCAAATAATTTCCGATGTTGAAGCTGTTAAAAGCTATTGTTCGAGCCAAGCTACAACTTTCTGGAGCTCTCAGAGTCAGGCTAGTTTATATTTTACGAAACGATGGCATTTAATGCCTGCCACTTTCTCCTTTTTCCAGCATTCGGAAATTTTATTAAGTATGCTAAGTCTTTGAGATACTTTATGAAAGTGGCTTCTTGTTCCGCATTTACGGTGTAGTTTGCAGTTAGCCCCATAACTTCCAATTACCGGTCGTTGAGATTTTGTGTTTTGAGAAAACATCGTCTCAATGTTGCGTTTGAAATTTGTTTTTCCTTAGCAGCTTGCCTTATTTCGTTCCTTCCTTAATGAGCTGAAATTCAGATTGTTGCTACTTTCCTTTGTTTTTTTTTTGCCTCATTTCAACTGAAAAAAAACGGACGGCTATGATGTGGTTCACTGCTGGACGTACTACTGCACCAACTACAAATTTGGTTGGCATACTAATTTAAATTAATAATAATGCTCAAAAGTTTAAACTGTGTCACACAATTCTGTAAATTTTATAGATTCATTGTGAGACGTGAGCCATTGCGGGACACTTTACAGGAGACAGCAGGTATAGAAGTTGGAGTGACTGCTTGTTGGTTGGCAGCAGTCATATTCAGGCCATTGGTAGGTCCATTGTGTTGCCACGAGGATCGAATTCCAATTCTGCAAACCAGCTTTGTACTGATACTAATGCATCTCAGGCTGTTAAATTAGTAGGTGTCTAAATGATGGGAGTAGAGGGCCCTACGATTACACAGAAGAGCACAATAGTTTCTTCCTCATCCTCGTCTCTGTAGCTTTTGCAGAAATCATTGTTGGAAAGGCCTAATCCGCGTGAGTTATAGTATGATAACATTTCTCAGCTCCAGCCGACTCATTCTGGTCAGGATGTGTAAGCATTTTGTGTCGAGAGTAAGTCATAATTGTGTGCATACTGGTACTGGTAGACCATCCACGTATGAGGAAGCGTTTCAAGCTAGATAGAAGCGATATGAATGGATGGATTCAACGAAAGCTCTAATCCAGAAAGATTTCTGATCCAGCGCCCTTTGAAGGGAGTTCGTCCAGTTCACAATTATCTGGAACGTAACAGTGCCTCGCACTTACATAAGTTGGATGCTACTGTACTTGGCCTGTACAAGAGATAGGCTGCAATTTAGGTTAGGCTTTGATAAGACTAAGCTTCCTTTATCACTATATTGTCTACGGTGAAAGACGCTACAGTGATTTGGTAGCCAGAATGACAGTTGAATATATAAATCCTTAGAGAAGACCGTCCACGCCTTCAAACATCCTTGATACTTCTCTGAAGATTCGCAGAGGTCCATTCAAGGTCTGATGTTCAGCCTTCCAGGATGATCTGAGGGAATGCTGGTTAAGAAATCCTTCTCGCAGAGGAGCTTAGGAATTATGCGATCGGTGTTTTCTGGTATGGATCTATATCTGCCAAGGATAATAAATATGCAGTGATGTCAATCTGATCGCCGCACTGACCGCACCCTATGCAATTCTACAATTATGTGCATGTCAAAATTCAAACTTACGTGTATCCGTCTCGGTTATTCAAAAGGGGTAAAAATTACAAAATACCTTCGTACATCACAAAAAGGATCCTCGAAACCTAATTCTAAACACCAAATCCATTCATTTCCTCCTTTTTTTTCTAAACACAAAATCCATTAATTTCCTCCTTCTTTTCTTAAATCAGAGATGATGATGCCTTCAAGACAAGTCACTGTACTAAAGGGTTTGCAATTTATTTTTTTTTATCAATAAAGCAAAATGAGAAACCTAAAATATCTTTTAACAGGTGGCAAATAAATTCAAGGACATTTTTTTCCCACCGATAACCTACGTAAATTGTGTAAGGCGTCGACACCACGGATAATCGCATCTAACGTAGGATTGGCAGAAGTGTACATAACACATGCCGCATGAGAGGCGAGATAATGTATACGTCTTATACATGTCTATCAATTCTTAGCTGAAAATAATTTATTGACGGGCACAACCTGCAGCGGGTAAATCTTTTAAAGGACATTAAATACTTAGTGAATGCCCGTTTGCAGTTACCCCAAGTGAAATATATATATATACATATGTACATAAGAGAGAAATCCCTCGCTACAAAATATATAGCAAATCTATTCAGAGGTTTTGACCTTCGTATATCTCCCAAGCAAATTTCTTGCGAAATAACTGTGTCCCTTTTCGCAATACGAAAAATAAAAGGGAAGAAAAAAAACTAAATGAAATGGAAGTCATTATCAGCACGTGCCCTCGAAGAAGAGAATGATATATTATCCTTGTTTGTTATCCCCCTTAGCAGTTTTCTATGTGGCAGTCATCACCCACTGTCGTTCATAAAAACTTTCCCTATAACTACATTATTGCATGTGTGCGTAGATGTCCATATAAATATTACTTTTCTGCAGGATGTTACTATGACCAGGATACAGTTTGATTTAATCTCAATGAAGTGAACGAATGACAGGATACCCAAAATTAGGACAATGTTTTGTACTTTTCCTTCCTGCCTCTCCTCCATTCCACTCACACCATTGTTATCTTCGCCTCGAACTCATGCCGAACTGCTGTGTGATGGCGTGAGCTGAACTTCCATGACTTTGAGCATGAGGACGAACGCACATACAATATATTATACATTTATTACTCAGTAGCCTCTGCGAAGTCCGTTTCCCAGTGTGTGCTTTTTTTTAATAAAAATTCCAATGCGATACCCCTTGGCTATATCAAAGAGTTAATGGCTCTTTTACTCGCCCAAACAAAGAGTGCCGAAGTGAATGTCTGCAACAACAAAATTTTGCTTTACAAAGGACACTTTAGCACATGTGGAATTTATTGTTTTGATAAAAGTCCTTTATTGGGGAAAAAGTTTATTCCGTACGGATCACATTGGGAGAGTTGATAACACTTTATTTTGGTAATAACTTACAAATTGTAGGCTATTCTCGAAGGATATGTTATTGGTACCTATGTAAGAATATCGTGCTTTTATTATGTTATTCCTTATGAGAAGTGGTTATGTCACTTCAGTTTCTCTCCGTGATATGAAATGAACTCCAAAATGAAATCGGCTTCTTCATGACATCATACTTTTTAAGAGACCAGTGCCAGTATGTGCGAATGGTTGAAGTGGTGGTTTGTAGGATGGCAGAGGCTGCAGGTGACACCCCAAATTATTGATCAGCAGAATGTTGCAATTGAATTTAAGAACAGACCATATGCTTTGAAATTATGGTCACAAAATTAAATTCCAACTAGGCAATGAAGGTGCAAATGTAAAAATAAAATTGAGGTTGTACTTTGCACATGACCACAAATTGGAAAGAAGCGATGGGAGTAAAGGAAATAAAATTGATTAAAATGTGTTAAAATTTATGTCATAAAAGTCAAACATTATGACCTACATTTATGCTCACATGAATATTTTACATGTGAAATTTAAACTTCCAGTTGACGCAACAACAAAAAAAAAATTAAAAATAATGTTTTTCACTCCTATCGAAAACACTCTTTTTATTCTTTAGGTTCTTATTTTAGAGCAGTTCTTGTTTTTTTTTCGTATCTGTGCAGGCCGAGCAAATTAAAAGTATGTTCTCACAAGACGCGAAATTGCACATATTCGGCATCGCAATTGAAATTGCCCAAAGTGGTCACACAACCTTTGAAACAATTTGGTTTGACAGCGAAATGTCTTTAAGTCAACATTGTATGGAAAATTACAGCAAAAAAATACACAATCTGTCAGATTGAGGCAATTTTGAAATTGGTTCGTGGCGCAATTTCGATCCTAATTTCCAGGGAAACTGCAGAAATTACTCAATTTCGTCTAGTGGGAGCATACTATAAGCTAATTTTGTACACATTTTGTTCTATGAAGGAAAATCTCTCTAAATCTGTTCTAAAAAAACCTAATAATGAAGATATGTTTGCGAATAACATATTCGGCAAATGGGAAAGACAACAAGTCCCACAACCACACATGCATTTGGAGAGGAAAGTCAATGCTGCTTCAACAAAATTCAGCCACATTTATGTAGAATGGTCATGCAAAATTTCAAATTGTGCGTGTGTTTCATTAAAGCTGTCTATCCCACTTGCCGAATACGTTATTCCCTAAAAAACGCAAACATATCTTCATTATTAGGTGTTAAATCACACGACCTGGGGGCCGATTTTCATCACCGAAACGTCTGATTGCATATAAAACCGTTTTATTGAAACAAAATTTTGGCCACATCTATAATATCCTCAGAAGCAACTGAGTGATTATGTCGCGATATCAAGAAATTCTTGTCCACTTGTGGAGACAAATGATCCACCCTCCTAAAATGTTTTAAATAAACCCTTCGCCGTTGGTCGTCGAAGTCCGACCATATTTTGTAGATATGAAATTTTTGAACCACACTAATTTTTAAATGATAAATAATTAAATAAATGCTAGATACTGTTGAATAAATAAAACACGTTGTTGTATCGTGTGACGCTAAGTTTTTACGAATCCACAAATATCAACTGTCAAGTTGTTTTGTTTTTCTACAAATGGCGGCAAAATCAATCAAATTCCGAGTTAATTTTGGGATACCCTTTACAAAGGCAAAGACAAATTGAACGTATTTTTTTTTTAATTTCTTACCAATAATGATATTTTCGAGTAGTGGTATGCTTACTCACAACATGTTGTTTACTACCTTCTGGGTTACATTTTACGCTTTTATTGAGTTTTAACAAATGTTACTAGAGTAGACTTATTTGTTTTCTATTTTTTCGGACAAGTCTCCCATGTACTTTGTGAAAATCTGACTTTTTTCCCTGCTTTGTACGACTTCTGAGACATTTAGGTTTTTTTATAGACGCACGCGTTTATTCCTCAATCAGTAAATATTTCAAAAATGGGAGTCAAAATGGATTTAGGAAAACATTTTTTCATCTTTGGTTGTTTTGAAAAGTCAAGCACTAAGTAATTCTGCAAAATTATCCTGCTCTTGACCGATACATAATTGAAAAGCTTGGAACTTATGCATATCTAGACTAGATGCAAATCTGAGACGGAATACTTACTACTGAGGATGACAATATATATAAATAAGCAATGCGCTGCATACAAAATTGTCGGAAAAATTCACTTAATTTAACTATAACAAATCTTTGCCAATTTACTAATCATTAGGGCAGCCGGAAATGTGTTCTTAAGAAATCGTTTATAGTGCTTTAGGTATAATCTAAAAAGCTGACGAAAACTGTAAAAATCACTAAAAATTAAAAAAAAATATATTATTTTTAAATAATCTTTATTTGAGGAAACACAAAAGAAGAAAAAACTTAATTAAATAGCTTAAATATATGAAAATTCTTCGTGAATTATAAATAATAAATTAAATTTTTTGTTGCAATAAATGCAAATAATTTTGCTTTTTTGATTTTCAAAAAGAAAACGTTGCCTATTGGCCTTAAAAAAAACTTCTATATCAACGGATGTAATAGGCGCAGATTTAAATGACATTATCTCGCAAAGACTGCATCATCGTTCACGGACATTTCTTTTAAAATCTTGCAACTACTGTTTTTTCCAAAACATTTGCCGTATTGGTATATTTTTCTCTCTCTATTTGATAGTCAAGGAACTTTAATTTCTGCATCGTTGACTATGTCGATTTATACGGCAAGTTCTAGACCATTCGTTTCAAAACGTCTTAATTGACGTCGAGATGATTTCGCCAAGCCAATTTTTAAATTACCATTAAATTATCAAGTTATTCTTTGGTTCTTCATCTAATGAATGAAAAATGTTTGCAATTTTTTTATAATTTTTAGCACGGTATAAAATTGCTTCTATCTAGGTTCCTAAGAGGGTTGTAATTGGTTGCGGAGGGAGTGATAGATCCGGTTCAGCTACCTCAAAGAACCTTAAAGAAATCTTTCAAAAATGCTTTTTATACTGAGAATGTTACTGTTGACCTAACAAAATTGTTCGCATAAATCCATTTTTTTTTTCCTGACACGAACAGTTGATGAACAAACAACACACATTAGCAAAAATATTGAAAAAATTCAAAACTATACTCAAATATGTTCAAAAATGCAAAATTATTCCGATATATGAAAAGCGAAATATGCAAAAATATGCATCTATACCCAAAATATGCTCTAACGAAACGCTAAAATGCTTGGCTTTGAAGAGAACGTATTTCTGTGTAGTAAAAAAATGTGCTTTTGCATATCTTCGATTGAATTACTTATCGTGTTTCTGTGCAGACGTGCAGCGTGATACAATGGACGACCCATTCAAGATTTAGTCCAACAAAGCCGACTGACGTGGGCCGTCAAATTGCAAATCCACCGTTGCTTGGTTCAACCTGGTGAACAACAACATGAGTCAAAGGACGTTGATAATTGACAAGTAGTCATTGAAGTCAAACATCTGAATGCAATCAAATAATTCGTATGTAGGTGTTTGTCTTCTGCCAAAAATATGCTCCGCTTCTTGTTTGTTTGCATACTTCAACTATAATCTAGTTCTTCTTATTCAGAGCTATATCTAAGATAAAAGAAATGTCTTGATATAGTTCAAGAAATAAATGAAAAGCCGATTTATATTCCCCCAGTCATGATAATTAACACATTCCTTACACACAAATTAAGCTTCTTCACTCTTAAAATCACTATATCCTGCTGTAACCAGTCGCCCATGTGAATAAACCATTTCATAATTGTTATTATTATTATCCCTCCCAAGAGTGTTTAGAGCGAAGGCATTCTTTCAGCATGCAACACTCCTTCGCATTTATGTTTTGTGTGCTACTGTCAACATTCATTTCACATGTAACCGTACAATATAATGGGATTATAACGGCAAATAATACAACCCGCCATAATCTACCAGCTCATTATCGTACTTTCTGACAAATCCCTTTCGTATTCATCTGTTAAAAAGTTAAGGATGTGCCTGCACTCCGCCCTGTTAGGTGATTAAATTATGAAGGGATTAGGTTTGGGTATGGAAAAGGACAAACAACGAAAAATTATGAACTAGAAATGTACATACATACGTTCGCTTCTAGGAATACTCGAAATTAAACACATTTCCCAAATAGTTGACAAGGGTTGCAGAGACGTTTAAAATGTCCTCGCCTTTCCTGGCAAGTGTTTGATATTTCGCAGTCTGAACAAAAACAGTGAGTTTTATGTGTTCTTCCTGAACACGCGAGTGATTAATTCATTTCGACGTGAGTCTCCCGCGGGTCTCGTGAACCCTTAGATAATTATCTCTGACTATATACGCATGGCGAATTCTTTTGCTGGCTCAGCTTGAAATGAATGGAAAGTCGGCACTGATGGGACTCTGACGTGGTACGTGACGTCTTAATAGTCGAAAGTGAAAATATTCCATAATTATCCTCATTCAACCATTTTTTTTTTCGAGTTTGTCCTTCAGGAATTAGTGTGGGCCATAGTTGGGGGCAGTGAATGTTTCAACATCTTTTTATTTGAATCAGGACTTATGGCACCCCATCCGCATAGATTCGATTATCTTAAGAGCTCTTAGAGCGTCTGTGCAGTTTTAGGGCAATGACCGCTTTTGGTTATAGAAAATGAGGCATATCCCTTCATAACTATGTGCATACAATGATTATGTGTTAGTACTTAGCGAATTTCAATCTGCATTATTTTTAGGGTCAACAGAGTTTGAGCCTGTGGCTTGATGTCATTCCTCTTGATAAATGACTGTATTTTTGTTTCCATTCTAATTGAAAAAGTATATAACTTATTCAACAACAGCGCTTGGGGTGTTTTTCTTTATTTAGAGAAAAAATATCATTACAGTAATCCTTCGTGGGTTTCATCATATCGAATTAATTTTCGGATTGAAGCTCTCGTAAATCCTATTGCAAATGTTGAAGTGATGGTTATTTCCCAATGTATGTAATAGGGTAGAATACACTATATAGGCGGAATACACTTATGCATGAGATCTTAAATTTACACCAATTTTTTTCAAACTTATCTTAACAATTCATTTTGATATTTTTCAATAAGAACTTACATATTTTAAATATATTTTTCGTCAAATGGGTGATTAGAGTAAAATCATAGTAAAATAGGACTGAAGGACTATTGTTAAGCCCTTTGGCTAAACTACCGACGGTACTTCTGAGTACCACAATATTTTACTTCCTATAAAAACTATGTAAAACTTAAATAGGGTACCGATGCCCATGGGAATTTTTAAGGTCCCTATATGCATTCTTCTGGTATTTTGTTGTTTTTGAGTTTTGTTTTCTTAGTTGTTACCATACTTATAACGAATTTTGTTTGACAGCATCATTGAATTTAATTAAAGTACAATAATATTATCTGCTTTTGAGTCTAACAGATCTGAAGTGAATACGGCAAACCCCCTTTAATTTAGAATTCTTCAATTCGGAAATCTCGTGCTAATGATAAATGAGAATCGCTTTTAAATTGTTTTATGTAAAAATTCAATAAAATCTGGAAACATTAAATAATACAATAATTTATATTAAATATGTAGAACTCGTATACGATCATCGAATTGTCTATTGGGGAAGCCGACAATGCGCATTTAGAATTCGGAAAAACCATAAAAATAATGGATTGGGAAATCCCTGCAATTCACATTTAGAATTATTATTTATAATGATTCTATGTTATTACTATTTATAATAATTCTAATTAATTTTTATTTATAATAATTTTTATTATATACGATTTATTATTTCGAAATATATTAAATTTTGTGTTAGTAAGATAACATTTCGTTTTAAGTTGTAGCACATTTTCACTAATAGAAACGCGTTTTTCATTAAAAAAAAAACGCTCATTGTTTCGAAAAATTCGTTTGTACGGACTGACCTTCCCCCAAACATTCCAAATTATCGAGTAGTAGAGAAGTAGTTGATTTGGAATACTCATTGAAGCTGATAAATTAATTAAAATAAAAAATATTTGGATTGAAGCAAGTTCAAGTTCAAAATGCAACAATAAATAAATCACGCTAATACTTCCGCATTCGATCGTTTTACAATATTTTTCCAACTCTTTTTAAAACACTTTTATCACTCTTAATCACATGGCTACAACTTGTTCAATATCGACATTGCTGTCGGTTCTTCCTTCTTACTAGCCTCCAACAAAGCAGAAGACTTATTATAATCGACTCTCTTTACATCTTTTTGCGTGTTATCAATAGCAACTGTGGAAGTTGTTGTTTAACTTACATAGTTGGTAAAATGTGATGTGTTAGCATTTCGATGATTTCGTACCGTACAAAACTTTTAATATTGAAATAATTTTTAATATTTACCCATTCCTTCAAAGATTTTAAATTCAATTTACGGAATTTATTATGGGTTATAATACCCTTATATCAACTGCAATTTCCATCTCAGCGCAATATGTGTAAGTTGTTGTTCCGTATTGTATGCAATTAATTTTCGGCACACAACTGCGACTTGTGTGAAGTGATCGATCTTTGGAAAAAACAAATTTTTTGATACATAGTTCAATGTGGTGTGACAAAATTGCAATTCTCACTAGAACTCCAAGACACTCCCTCATTTGAAATATGAATGCATATAAAATGGTAGATAGTCCAAATATCGCTTCATAAATGTGGGAGCCATAAAAGTATAACAATGGTGAAAGTATAAATGTTGAGTTTAAAAGAAGGAACCTTAAAAATAAATCAAAAGAAATACGAAAATATTTTAACAAATTGCTAAGTTATAGGTATTAACATAATATAAAAAAATTAACAGTTTTTACGACAGATCGCTAACGATTATTTTTAACTGCATCAGGATATGATTGTTCAGTTCGTTTTAATTTCTCTCGTTCTCTGCATAAAATACTTCTTTCTCTCATTATTTCATTTCTTCTATTTTCTTCTTCTATTCTTTTCTATTTTCATTTCTTACATCATTGTACTCTCATTATTTTGATTTCAAATAATTGCTACTAAACGCACTTCATCAGTTTTACATATATTATTATTTATTGTTTATTTTAATATTATATGTAGGTACTGTCCTCTGCCGCAACCCGTTTGCGTCTTTCCATAATGACCGACAAATTTTCACTTATTTCGCTATTCCTAAAAATATTCTAAAAATATTCCACAACCACCATCGCCCGTTTTCACAATTCACAACCAAAGTTCGTTACAGATTTTTTTGTACAAGTTTTCAGTTTTTCAATGATAAAATATAATGTAATACCAAAAATATATAATTATAAAAATAATGCATGTGTTTAAACGGAAAAACAGTTTCTGGCTGAGGTGGTCTTGTGTAGATTATAAAACTACTTCTTAATCTAAATTAAAGTAATGGCAGTAAAAAACGAGTACATTTTTCGAGTAAGTTAACTATTAATTTGCTCAAATATATTTTATTACTCAACGTGGCATCACGTGCTTCTCCTGCGTATAAGCAAAAACCAATCAATCACAATCTTCTTATTCCCGTTGTACTGTGTGTAATTTTCCGCAGTATTGTGCACTGAGTGAAATCACAAAGAAAAGAGAGCAATTTAATGAAGTTGACAAAACTTCGAAACTAGCGGCACATCATGCATGCAATTTAACCCTTCATTTATCATTGCATATCTAACCGACTTGCAGTACGAGCCTTCAGAACGAACAATTCCGCGAATTAAAAGAGAACCTCAAGCAAACCATGCCAAACAAGTCGTTTGATGTCAACGCCTGTACTGTAAGCAATAGCAAAGTGTTTTTTGAAAATTGTTTGAAACTAAAACCCACACGAACCGTAGGGAGGTCCACTATGGGGCATCGGAACTTCTTAGAAATCTAATAGAGCTGATCAACATTAGCATCGGTCAACCCTAAGGTATACTCTCATCTGCAGTTATCCAGTCCAACCTAAAATGATCTTGTCAACTGGACCTGACTTTAAGACATAGACATTTTTGTTAATATTCGAATGCACAGTTGTTTAACAATACAGAGGGTTAAAAATTCTTTTATGTCTGCCAAAGAGGCTACCTAGAATAAAACAAAGTTGGAAAACAATAATGGAATAATCCATGCAAAATCGTATCAGATTGTGTCACAACGAACTAGAATTAGATTCAACAAGACCAAATTGTTTTCTTAGGATAATAAATTAATTGCATGAAGTCATGCATCATCTTCAGAGAGAGTAGAGGTTCTTCATTTGATTTTTTTTTTTTCATTCCTCCAGGATTCAATTCTCTGATCATCAGTGTGTGATGATCTCCTAAGAAGGAGTGCAATTGTATTCCATATGTGTTAAATCAGTCGTGATGATTTGGAATTGCAGAGCTCATCAGAAACAGAACAAAATATAAAGGTTTTCCATTTCTCATATATGTAGGTACTAGTATAAAATCACGAAAAAAGAACATTTCAAAGAGAGCTCACGTTAGTCCCAATGCCTAGCAGTCTGCAAGAGAGGATTTGTGTTGAAATCCAATCATCTGAGTAAATGTTATCTCCTTCAAATGTCATCCCTTTCTAAGGCGGGTGAGGAAAATTAAATGGCACACACACGACTGTTACGAAATCCTTCGGTTTTGAATTAAGCATGTGTTTGTAACTTGGTATATTTATATTTACGTTATTTCGTATTTTTTCCTGATATCCTGATTTAAATGCAAGAGCAGTTCGTTTCGATAAGTCCTGCTCCGTCGTTATCTCCTTGTCTGCTAGTTGAAAAGAAAAGATTCTACATATTCCGTGTGATGTGTAGCATAATGGATTTGCCTAAATAGCACTCCTTGAGGAATGTTAATCACAAATGTCAATAGATTGACTTTTGACTCTTTAATCTATTTTATTTCATTCATACTATATATCTGTCTATGTGTGGGTGAGTAAATACATACTCGTACATACCCACGTTTACAAGTTACACCAAAACCTTACCCAAAAAGATTTGTTTCTTTTGTTCGGTTGAATGTGACAAACGATTGGATTGAGGACGAAATCTCGTTTCATTTCCGAGTAGGTCTATTTCGCTTGATTTATATGTTGTCATCATTCTTAATAATAGCTACACTTAGTATGTAAATGATGTCCCTTAGTTTAAAGCGAAATGCGGTTGTCACCGATTTGCCATTGTCAGATGCTGTATAAAATCTCCTCATAACGTCAGAGTGAACAAATTGGATTCTCGAGGTCAGGCTTAGCAGTAATCTCTTAAGATTGAGTATCTTATCATGCGATTAACTTTGAAAACTCAACAATTATTTAAATTTAATGCATCGACAGTTTATCACAAAATTAACAACAAAATGATATCGATGGATTTTTGCACAAGTGCAATTAGATGAGTGTATCTTTTTGTCTGAACATATTATAATAATAATAGAATGATTGGTGTAGCAGTTCGAGGTGGACCCGGTCTTAGCACTTAGCCTACAGTTTTATTGAAGTTTTTCTATAGAGGCTGTAGTATTATACAGTACAGTCTGGATAGCGTGACCTAATTACTGCACACGCTGTTCACGCTAACCAAAGAGGATGCATGACCTGTAGTTTAAAAATGAAACAGAGGGGTGATGTTTTGAAAATGGAATGACTCTGTTTTTGTCAGCATTAAGCATGAGGGCATTTTCGGGAGCCCACTTCGTAATTGAGCTCAAATTCTCGTTTAATTTTGCAACTGAATCTTCAACCATACCAAGCGGAAAACTTAAGTAGATTTGAACACACAACATCTGCAAGTATATGAAATTTGCAATAAGACAGCACTTTCGGAAGATCATTATGGAACATTGAAAACAATAACG
The DNA here is from genome assembly GCA_905231855.2 of Eristalis tenax. Taxonomy (NCBI): domain Eukaryota; kingdom Metazoa; phylum Arthropoda; class Insecta; order Diptera; family Syrphidae; genus Eristalis; species Eristalis tenax. The sequence goes on along the minus strand of HG993125.1, from coordinate 33,121,313 downwards.
GAGCGAGAATAGAACCTTGTGGTACACCGATGTGGACATCACGAAAAGACGACAGTTTTGAGTTTTATAACACAGCTTGAATACGGTTAGTAAGATAAGAGACGACTAACTTATTAGTGGGATTACTGAAGTTAAATTGGGAGAACAGTTTTTGACAAAGTTTTGATGGGTTAACACTGTCGAATGCTTTCAAAAAGTCAAGTGAAGCTAGTAAGGTGTTCTATCTTCGTCAAAAGTTTTTCGTGTGTCGTCGGTTACTTTAAGCAAGGCCTCAGGAATCCTGAATGCATAGGATTTAAAAGATTGTGATCCTCAATTTGGTCTTTAATCTCCCGATTGATAATCGATTAATATTTCTTTGTTTCTTCTTATTTTTTAATTTTTTTTTCAGCTATTTCACTAATTATTCTTTAGCACATTTTGTATCTTTCTTGAAAATGTGAATAGCTTCAGCTGCACTTATTGCTGTGTTACATCTAGTTTGATCACTCGTTTCTACGAAATTACACTACAGACTACTATGTGTAAGAAGGGGGGGTGTTCACGCTAGTGAGCTGTTCACGTACGTCCAAAGAGAACAAAAAAAAAAAAGAAACAGCGGTCGGCAAGGGTTGTTCTGCGCTTAAACTCGGTACTGCTGTTCTTGAAATGGTCCGAGTCGACATCGGCTCCTCAAAACATTCGGACTTCAAGAATAATACAGAGAGATTCCGCCCGTAACAAAATCCACCAGTCTGAGTCCGTTTTCGTACGCGGAGTCATACAGGCTGTGCTTACCTGTGACTCCAGCCTATAGACCTCTTTACCCAGCTTAGTGTTAAAATTTTCTAACACGATCTTATTGTCGTAACTGGGGCACTGATCGTATGTTCTTTCGCGAAGATCATAGAAGTCATCTTTCCTATCCTCATCTTTGTTCTCCGTTGCGGCACTGGCGCAGATTAGGCTGATGTTCCCGAATTTAGCCTTGAGGCGGATTGTTATGAGGCGCTCGCTAAAGTACTTTAAGCTTAAGACTTTTGTGCCTTAGTCTGCCTCGAAATCCACATCTAAATAGCCGATGCATTTTGTTCCGTTTGCTGGGGTTGTCAATAAAGCAAATTCGTTCGAACCCGAGGCTGTTTGTGCTTTTGAACTCTAGTTTTTTACGTAGTGCAGAAGTTAAGCCCAAGAACCATCTCCGACTAGAAGGACAGTAGTTTTCGGACAAAGGAAAGGGACCTAGGAAAGGGCTTAGCCAAAGACATCAACAGAGGCTTGGGATGGATTTCACCACGGGAGTTGAGATTAGGAGTTCGAAGACTGAGGCATGCGCTTGTGCCTGCATGGTAAGCATGTCAACGATTTAAAATTCTTTTACGAATAAGACATAAAACCTGAATGCTGTTTTTTTACTTTACTACTTTTTAGGCATGAATGAATAAATTAAAAATAAAATATTAATTAATATAACCAAAAAATTACATCTTAGATTTCATTAACATTTAAAATAGCAGTTTTATTAGAGCTCATTTAATTAAGTGTCTGTTGCGTGAAACGCTGTACAGTATTACGGTACTTTTGAACTATTCCCGAATACGCTTGTCAAGATACACAAACGGATAGAATCTAGTGCGTCCAACGGATGTTTCTTCGTTTGCTCTACGTCTGACTGATATGATATGCCCCCTATGAGAATCGTTTTAGTGTTTAAATAATCAGTTGATAAAAATGGGCAATATTAACGGGTTTCATTAATTATTCTACGTCCACCAAAAGTTATCTTTCCACACACGCCATCGTGTCCTATGTTGTACCTCGATCCCGTCTGAAGTTCAGTCGGAACTACGGATTTAAACCTATGTCGTGAATGTGGCGTATACAAAATTAAAATCAAAACAGTGTTTATGATAAATAAAGACAGCTTAAATTTTATTATAAATATTAATGGAAATGCACATACATATTTTTACTTAAATATACCTATATAAACAATGTTAAGCTTGTATGAAACTGCATAAGCTTGTAGTATCAGAGATCGCGTGTGCATTTTCACAAAATAGTCTAGCCTTCAAATTCAATTAAAAATGAAGACGATCAAAATACTATAAAGAAAGAAAAGCAATAAAATCGAACTAAGAAAAACGTTCTGTCTTCTTCAAACCTAATTTAAACAGTTGTTTTATTCTGCACAGTTCTTCAGGGATCTTCAGGAAATTTTATATTATAATTAACATCATTGCCATTCTTAACTTAAATTATGTAGGCCCTCTGCAAGTTAGTAACATCTGACAACTGTGCTTACTGGTGGAAGAGAGCGACCGATATTTTCTCTATTTTGTAGTACCCCGTTGATAATAGTTCTAGTTCTATAAATTTACTAATTGAATAAATTAATTATTATCGAATTAATTTGTTACTAATTATTAACAAAAGTAATTAATGCATAATATTTTGTTTTTCAGGTAAGTGTCAAGACCCGGATGGAAAACAAAATATCATCAACTTCTTTCGGAAGAAGTTTAGTGTACACATTAAACGGAATCTACTTATGTATATGCATCAGTTAAGAGCCCATCTACCACTTAACATTTGCATTTGTCAAACAAGTTTTTTTTTACATATTTATGCATATTCCTGTTTTATTATTCTCATATTTAAGTTTTTATAAATTCACATTTCCACCTAACAATATATGCAGAAGCTTTAGTAAGATACCCGAATGTGCTTTATATCGAAAAGCAGTTCAATAATACGTTCACAGTGTCACAGTATTTTGGTCAACTTCTATTTGAATACACCTTCTTATTTTGTTCTAAAACACACACACACTTATCAAACGGTTCGTGGTAGACGTGGAGAACAATCGGCAATCCCTGCCATCGATAATAATCGATAGTTTGTGCAAAAATAACGATAGTTTATTTTTTATCAAAAAATGTAAGTATTTTCTTGAAAATAGAGAAGGAAAAAATATATTTGAATGTTTTTAGTTGCTTCTCTCTAACACTCCACCGAATATGCTGGAACAGTTAGCAACCGTGTAAAGTGCACAGTTTTGTTCTTTAGATTAAACACGAAAACATTAATAATTACAAATAAAACCTCGGTTTAAATTGAATTACCCATAGACATGATATAGGGTCCGCTTCGTTGGAAGAATTATGTTACTCAAGATATTTCCATTTTATCACGGGGATGTTGGGAACTTAACATTCCCTTCCTTAAGATTTTCTCAGAATTGGACAAGTTGGTAAGATATCGTTGGCAAAACTCCTCTACTTGAAATTATTTCTTCGTTTTCAAATCTCTTTAAACACAGATTTTGTCTCACTCTCTAAGGTATATTCAGCAGTTTTTGCATTTTTCAAGTTCCGAAACGAGTCCTTTTTAAATATTGCGCCAATAATTGTACCGATTCTTGTGATATCCATAGTTTCATATAAAGAAAGTCTTATTTTCAGCCAGCTTCGTTTGAGTTTTTTTTTAGATGATTATAGATTCCAAATGAGTGCCCGTAGCCTCATTAAAGTCATGAGTCATGAGTTGCTCAAGTTCCTTCAAACATATTGTTGAACAAGGCGAATGAATATTCAGAAATTAAATACACACACAGAGCATTTACAACATTTTTTAAGGACACTGATTTTGTCCTGGTATGCAGTAGAGAAAAGTGTAGTCTGCGATTAATCGATTATTTTAGTTCATTAAGTAGTACACTCTCAGTCACATAAAGGACTGCAATGATATGAGGCTTCAAAGTGAACAAATTATGGCAAGAAAATAAAATTAACTTATTCAATCTATATTCGTTTTCCAAATAAAGTGCAAACCTAAGCCTGGCTATGAAGACATCAAGCAAATTACATGTCAGGTGTAAATGGAAACACTTTTATCACCCAAATGGGAACTTCTGACCCAACTGAACCTGCTTTCCTATTGGATGTCAATAGCTGCAAAGTTGGGACTTGGGCCGCAATGTTTAGACATGCATATGCCCGGCATCAGCAACATATCAGAACTGAGCAATTAATCTCATGAGTTTAAGCTTCTTGAACTCATTTAATTTAATCCAATTTTTCTACATTGTTTACACGTCTTGTAAACAACAACACAGCCCGTTCTGTTGTTTCTGTCTTCACGAAGCAATTTACCTTAACCACCGTAACCATCTCCCTCCTCAACAAATGCAACAGTCCTTGGAACCACTTACACTACTCGCACTAGTGCCATCACTTAACTGAAGTACACTGAGTGGAATAGTATTTAAAATTAATTTATACTCTCCCGTTCACTGCAAATTAATTTTTATTACATAAACCCACAACTGTGTCGCATTTTGAGATTACTACGAGTGCTGCTATGCAGTCCATCGTCGCAACTTGGGGGGTTAGACGTGCACATGAATTTACTTTTATATTTATTCAATTCGAGGATAAAACGAAAAATTGTGCCTGCATCTGTTCTTGTTTCCTCCTTTCGCTGTGGAATTTCGAAGAAATTTCAATGTCCTCTGCACTGTGGAAATATGTAAATACGAGTACATAGTTGATGGTGCTCAGCCTTTATCGTCTATATTATTTCGCTCCGGTACACACCATATCAAACTTCAATGTCTAACACTTTAGGTATTATGTACTCGGCTAAGATGCTTCAATCCTTTACGCAATGGTAAGGATTTGTTTATTCTGAATACAGTCGGGAAGTGCAAATAAACTGGGAAGCACATATAAAGAAATGCTTGATCCCATTTCGGATATACTAACGCCCGCCTAGGAATCCTCATAGTTTCTTTTTTAACTCCTGACTCCTTTTCCTTGGGGTCTGATTAAACAAGCTACATGCGTAAATGCCATTCTAATTAATGTGCTCAATGTAGCAGTGTGCGTGGGGTCGGGTATAATGACTTGTCCTTTGAAATGGATTTCATACTTCTCTTGGCATTCTTCTCATTTTCATTTAGCTCGCATTGCCCTTAGGTGGTTACTGCTGAATTGAATACCGTCGAGAGATACGGTTTTTTTTTTCTTTTCGGGCCAGAGACCGTACAATCAACGCAGTTGAAAAGAAAGTCTCATTTGTATATTTGTTGTGGGTTTGTGCTGCTGTAGTATCTTCTCAAATTGACAGCTTAAATGAATTGGCCGGGGGCCTTGAAAGATTGACAGAGTGGTTGGAAAGAACTGGCCTTGGTATTAAGTGGGTGAAAGTATTAAAAAGAAGCAAACGGATTGTGGGGACTTATTCTGATCGGCTTTGTGTGTTGATCCTTTGATGTGATACAAGTTAAATGGGGGGTGAAGATTTCTATGTTGTGTGCGAGCTTCTATATCTGCGCCCTCGTATGGGTGTAATTGAAGTTGGTCCTGGTCATTTTTGCGAAATTAATTGAATGACGTCTGCGTATGAGTTTTTTTTTTCTAATTCTAATAATTTTTCGGTTTTTAAACATAACAAGCAATGCACATATCATATCAAATGCATGGCGGATATAGCCATTTGATCAAAAAGCCAGACGGGCATTATGTCGCTGGATGCAGACACTTTCCTCGACTGTAGTATATCTACTAACGAGATTCCCGAGCATTTAAGCATCCATCCTATATGTGTGCCGGGAAACTGCGACTTTAAAAAAATGTAATAACGCAATCCAAGACAGGTCGACTCTCATTACTCATATGGGCATCATCACTGGTTACTGCGCAGTTGGAATATACGCCTTTCTATTGGGACTGCCCTGCAACGACTTTCGCTGAAACTGCTTAGACAAGGAAGTAGAGGAAGCTATTGTGCCCCTTTTCTGCAATTACAGTGCCCCTTCCACCCGAAAAAGAAGTCACCTAAGGGACGACTTCTGCAATGAAATGGCCGAATTAAGCATTTTTAGTGCCGCTCATCTTCATCGCTTTGTCAAAAGATACAAATGGGATCGACTAGACCCACTTGGTAACACAACGGGCCCGCACACAATATTACTTGATTTCTGTTTTGCGATACGCACGTCACCACACATTGGTACAGTCTGGTAATCTCGGTAACAAAAGTACTTTTTCCACTTGTTTGTTATGTTTAAAAATAGTTTCTATTTTAGATTGGGAGCTTACGGAATACAGTATATCGAGTGTACATTTATTGGTTTTTCCTTTTGTTGATTGCTGTTGTTTACATTCGAGGTCTCTGATTTTTTCGTCTTCTACACCGAACGGCGAAGTTTGAGAAGCCTATTTTTCGCGAATTATGGAAGTTAGTTAAAATTCAGGGATAAAACGATCACCACAATATTCGTTGTATGCTTTCCGCTAATGATTTCGTGTGCTATACTCTGGCTTCTCTTCAGTGTCGAATAAGCCTTTCGTGTGCTACTGCTTCATTTATACTTGGAATTTGAGCATATCACACTACTACACAGATGATTCTTATGCATTCACCTCCATATCAACAGCAAAGTCTCATTAGCAAATGTTTTTCCGATTTTCTTCTTTTGTAGTGCTGATCTATTCCGGGTGTAGATTACGACGCGACTTATGATGTCCCTATTCATAACACCACGCCTAGCCCCTGCTTGCTATTATAGCGTTACAATCTGACGCTTTCATCACAGCCAATCCAATATAATTTCTAGTGTCTTTCCTCTTGGCATCCAAGCCGATACAATGATGGACAAAAATGTACCTGCTTCCGGGCGTGTGAGAACATTAACAAAATTCAAATAGCCCAAGCGAATTAATTCTTTTTCGAAAACAAGAACACGTCCTTCCTTGAGTCATGCCAATTTTCTTCAAGCTGTAAAAGGTGAAAGGTTACAACGGGATATCTTATTTCACGCAGATAATCGTACTGCGACAATGTGCTGGTGACTGACAATAAATGTCCACATATTACATTTTGCGACGCTAATGCGTTTTGTATGAAATATACAAATTAAAAAAAAAAAAAAAAAGCAAAATTGTAGTATTTCTGGTATTCATTTCTAATTACAGTTCAGATTCAAACGCCAACAAACAAAGAAAGGTGACAAAAAGTCGACTCCAATTGCACAGAACCCTTCCCGATCTTATGGAAATCAGTTTCAGGTGAAACATAATTAATGCTTAAATAAGCCAGGCACCGAAGTAGTTCAAAAACAAAAATCATTCAAACTATGGGAAGCGCGGAGGAGGTTAATTTACGATAAGGTGTGCATATTTAGAGGTGTAATAGGAAAAGGTGCAGTATTTGGGAATTTTCGAAAAAGTTCTGATAATTAAGAGATTGGAAACAAAGCCGGGACCCAGCCTCTTAACAACCACTAGTATTGTGCGTGATATTGTCCTTTCACGAGTAGAAGGGACCTACAGCTTTATGCTGACTCCGAACGGCCAATTTGAAAAGTTTTTTCTAGACAGTTTGAGCATTGTCAGTGTCTCGAGAGATGTGGAACTGTACAAATTATTTTTCTTCTACCGGGAATCGAACCAAGACTAGTAGACTCAAGTGGTCGTGGTGGTCGACGCACAAACCTACAATGCCACGTTCGAATATCTCACCAGATTAAATAGTTTGGAGGTCTGATAATCAAAGCGGCCTGTGGCTTATACCTGTGCAACAGGCTATATTGTCAAAAATGGGATTCCAACCAAAATTATACTGTGGATGTATACAGCTATCGTCAGGCCTATCTTGACATATGGCAGTGCTGTCTGGTGGCAAGCTTGTCTCAAAGCCTCCAACTTAAAACTGCTAACAAGCACACAGAGACGCGCATGTCTAGGTTTGACAGGAGCGATCTCCACTACCCCTACTGCGAGCCTCGAAATTCTCCTGGATGTCTTGCCATTGGACCTCTATATGCAGAAAACAGCTGCAAATAGCGCCATCAGGATTATTCAATCCAAGAACTGGCCCACAAACTTCAATGGTCATGCGAGCATTCTAGATAGACTAAGCATAGAACAAACAGCGAGTGACTACCTCCTCCCGTCGCTTGACTTTGTTGCACCATTTCGGTGTCGTTTACCAACAAGGGAGAAGTGGAACTCCAATGGACCCATCTACAACTCTACTACACTACACTACAACCAAGCTAATTGCAAGCTGTCGCGAAGAGCTCCAGTTTCTTGGCACACATCATTCGATCACTCTTTGTTGGGTCCCAGGTCACAAGGACATTGCTGGCAATGAGGTAGCAGACGAACTTGTCTGGAAATGGGCCGAAATGGACCCATCCCAGGCAATCCCATGTATTGATCCTCCGCTGGCTAACTTCAAGAAGTAAGCGGACGACACAATCATGGAGCTAATGGAAAGTGGGACTCTTTACCCACCACCCGACTTTTATGGCAATATGTACAATAGTGCAAACACTGAAAAACTTCTCCAAAGCAACAAGAAGCTGCTGCGGATGGTTGTCTGGCCATAATCACCTGAAATATCACGAACGAAAAATGGGATTTATCCATGATACAATATGCATAGACTTCACTAAGAAAACAGAGATTAATGGCCCTCCTCTTGTATACCTCTGCGACGGGTCGCAAGTCACAACTGCATCATAAGAGCATGGTAAGTTACAAATTGTGAGGTTTTCGTATTCTGAGCAAGAACACACAACTTGTGAGCAGCAAAGTTGTAATATTCTCTTGAGCACATCCAAGGAGAAAACAGGGACAGATAATTTCAAGGTGAAAAATATTTAGACCATGGTCGACCAGCATGGTCGGGTCGCGGGAACAAGGCACACACAAGGTATCTGCAGAACACTGTAATTCACCTCTGTTGAGTCAGCAGGAGCTAAGATCAAGCCCAACCAGACTTGGTCCCAACATCCTTGGTCTCCCAAGCCGTCACCTACCGGCTGGGATCACCTTCAGTCAACGCTTTGGATGTCGTGATGATATGATGGGGACCAAAAGCGTGTACTTTCATATTGGTGTATTTTTAGCACCACGATACATCATTAGCAGTGACTTCTTACCACTGGTGGGGGCATATTATTTTAAATATTCCTCACAAATGAAGTGGGTTAAGTAACACTGATTCCACTGTGACTTGTGGGAACAACCTGCTTTCAGAATTTCATAAAATGAGTTTGCCATCGAAAGGATCAACATTGACTCGAAGAAACTAACTGAATATCTCGTAAATAAGACACAAGTCGAATAGAAAGCAGTTTATGTAAATAACGCACTTTCTAGTCCTAACGTAATATTCTAGAACAATTTAAAAAATTAACCATTTCGCAGAATGACATCATCTACCAAAGTTTATGCTCAGACCTTAAGATTGTGCAATAATGTCCACAATTAACTGATACCAACAAGAACATTTTGACAGCTTCATTAAGATAAACCGCAATCCCAATACCACCGACGACGCCACCGTAATTATCACAATGACGCAACCACTGGCCAGGTCACCTGTCACTGTCATCCTCATATCAACTCAGAACACAACCACGACGCACCAGTGTGCCGTTTCGTAGAATCTGTGACAATTATGAGCGAACTGTCGCTCTTCCGTAACAAAGCCATCCCACAAAACAACGTATTTATCCAAAAGTTGAGATTATCGTTGGCCTGTGGATAATTTGTACTCAGCTAACTGAGTCGACGTCGTCGTCAGCGTCAGCGTCAGCATCGTCGCTGTCGTCGTTGTCTTGTCGCTATCCAATCCACAGCGACCAAATATCCCTTAAAGGACTCCAATTATTCCGAATAATTGCATCCTCATCCTCATTCGGCAAGAGCCATTTCGAAATTGCCAACGAAGCTTTGCGCTGCGGAAAGATATGTTGCAATGATGTATGTACATTTGTTTTCATTTTTCAGCATTAAAATGTGCATGCGTTGGCATAGGTGAAGTACGCGTGCCAGCATACGTATGCATGTGTATGTTGGAGCATAGACGAGGGACTCCCGCATGCATGCACACACGTATGAGCACACCACGAAAACGAAGAGAGGAATTCAAACAAGACCCGAGACGAATGACACACGGCACGCTATTAAGTTTTCTGTCAGTCAGCGAAACAAACGAAACAGGAATGTAAGAAGCGAGAGACTGCGACAGCACGACAGAAGGACGCTGCTGCAGGGGAAGCATGCGAAAACTCATAAATGGTAAAATATACAAGCGCGAAGGAGTAAACTTCAGCACAGTGCAACGAGTTATTGGTGGAGAAAGCACAAAATACTAAGGAAAATAAAATTACACACTTCTGTGATCGTTGGGAATGCATATCACATGTGGAATTCAGTCTATTTCACCCAGAAAACCGTGACAAAAATTCTGTGAATTTCGTCAGAAGCCACACTCACGAGGAGGCTCGCTCAATACACTGGCAGGGGATCTCCCTATATATGCTATAAGCGGAGTGCATGCGGAAATTGGATGTGTGCAAGAGATTTTCCAGTTTACGACCCTTACAGGAACAACACCACAAAGTGGTGGGAAATCAATAGCGTCTTCAAAGAGCAGAAATAAATATTTCCAGTTGGTAGTGATAGAGATCGCTATGAAAAGCACAAGCGCCCTGGATGTTCAATGCATTTAATATGCTTTGAACAACAAGATACCAAGCTGTCAACTGATTCAACTTAAGTGTATTCAATTGCACACAGGAATGAGAAGATGAAAAGGGAGAAAATGTGCTTTTGAAATCAAAAGCTATTGATGAAGTGCAAAGAATTCGCTGAAATTTTGTTGATTCAGGGGCGAGTTCTCTCACACTAGGTTAGAGTTGTTGCCTTATGGAAACTTCTATGGTATATGGCTATTGAAACAGACGAGGACCATGTTTCCAAATAAGTGGATTAATATTGGCATCTACTTTCCCATCGTTCTCCGAACTTCGATGCACTTTGTACATCATGTACTCTACGTCCATTTGCTGGACATGTTTAAGAACTCACTTGCATTTCGTGAATGGTTCTGGATATGTATGTATAATAAACACGACATGAGTTCTGCTTTTTTCGTAGGTTTGTAGTCCATATGGTATGTAGCTTTTCAAGGCATATGCTGTGAAGCACAAGCTTTACGATTAAAGTGTGTAGTATGTACCGTACGTCGATTCTTGTTGTAGGGACCTGGATGACAATTCTGCATAAATATGGCTAAGTTTCGGTGATGCAGCATGTTTTTAATGCACGGGTGGTTGTGAGCTTGTTGACTTAGATCTTTGACTTTAAATAAAACCACAAGAAGAAATCCAATGGTGTTGAAACACCAGACTAGGGGGACTATTGTGATCACCGAAACTGGAATGTAAACGATCAGGACATGCCACATGCACTAATTTAATTATTGAATTGCAAATTGAAATTCAAATTTTGCCTTAATTTGGGGGCTCCCATAAGCTTCTGCCTGTAGGTTAGGTTAGGGTGGGGTAGCTGACTACCTCTAGGGTAGCCACACTAAGGCCAAAAATAGGCCCGTTGCGTTACCACAAGATCTAATAGATGCTAATCCGCGGACCAATTGGAGCTCCTAATAAAGCGATGGAGCTGACTGATGCTAATATTGCTTAAATCTGTCAAGTCGTAGAAATATGGCGGGGCGTCTGAATCTGTGAGATGAGAGGGCATTGCAATTGCAAAGAGGGTGTGAAATAGTTTCTTCTTCCTCCCTACAACATCTGTAGAAGTCGTTATAGGGGTACTCAGCACAATGCCCGGTTATAACGCCGATGAGAGTTCTGAGATTCGGTCGCTTGAGCGTTTTGGATCGGTGGTAGGCCATAATTGCTTTGTTATGAGGCAAACAGTGCCGGAAGACCATCTACGTTTGGTGTGAGTAAGTGTTTCAAGCTTTAGTAGATGTTTTGTTTAAGCATGGACGGCAGTTCCCCGTCTGGAAAGAGCGTTGAGGTGGTGCCCTTACTAGCGAGTTCGTCTGCATAGCAATGCTCTGGGATGTACAGTCTCCCGGATGTAAAAATAGGATGCTGAAATACTTCGCCATCTCGTTAGGAGATAGCCGACAATTGACTGGCGTCTTGTAGTTAAATCTGACTGCACTCAGAGATTTAATAGCTGCCTGGCTGATGACAATATCTGTACCTGGTATTACATTGTTTTTTTTAGCGCTTCCTTTATCGCTATAGTCTCTGCCTGAAAGACGCTGCAGTGAGATGGTAGTCGGAATGACAGTTCAAAATTCAAATCCTGAGAGTAGACTCCCATGAAAATTCGCAGAGGACCGCCCAGCGTCTGGTGTTCAGACGTTCAGTAAGATTTGGATGGTATGCTGGTTGAGAAGATTTTCTCCAAGATGAGCTTTGGTATCGTGAGGTCAGTGTTTTCTGGTAGAGAGGTGTCCTTAGCTGAGCTCCTTCCACATACGCGGCGATTTCAATCTAATCGTCGTGCTGGCAGCGACCTTTAGGGAGTGTATTTAAAGCTTGGGAGTGGGTAGTTCGTATCGCTCCGCTAATGCAAATGCATGCCATCCGCTGCACCCTTTCAAGCTGTTTTCTACCTGTAGATGAAGAACAACTTCAAGTATAGAGACAAATAGTTTCCCCCTCTTTCTCTTCCTTGCGTCCTAATTCTGGATTTTTTTTTTTGTTTCGACGGATAGGAGAAATTGGATAAATTTTTATTAATTTTTAATAATAATTATAAGCTTTGGCGTTTGACAAGTCTGTATGTCCTTCCGTCTGTGGTTGACAGCTGTGAGTGGAGGTAAGGCGGTGTAGCTAATTTGTCGGCTCTTTCGTTGCTTAAGATATCATTATGCATATTGGGTCAGAATAGATCAAGATAACGACAAGAGTGACGAACGATAATATAATATGAAAAATGACACACGAATCCTACCTTGTCATATTCTTGAATACGTTGTGTTAATTGTGGTATATACACGTTTGCCCGAACAAAAATAAGCCACTCTCCAAGTCTGCAAGTGAAATAATTTGTTTAACATCGACCTAATTACTTACAAATTATCCTAAACAAGTATTATTGCATGCAAATGTAAACGCCTGTTACGCCGTTCACAAGCACTTACCTTCCCTTGGCACGTTTAGCACAAGAACTTCGTCATAAGTACCTAATGAATCATTCTAGGATCTTATTAGATCTCTCTATTCATCCATTACATACAATTCATTGGATTAACTTCAATTAACAGGCTTCATTCATGCTTCACAAGACAACGTTTTCTAACACTTCATTAAGCTCCCCAGAGCAGTCAACGTCCCACCCCGAGTTCGACCGAATTAAAAGCAAATTTCAATTGATTGCACCTTCATCACTACACTTCAACGCGCACTCTCTCTTGCCGTACCTGTGTGCAAATCACATCCCTTACCTTTCGCTTCGTGCTCACTAGGCGGCGCTTGACTTCGCTTTAGCTCATCAATTATACTGTGTGTTAATTTAATGAAAGTGATAATCGGTAATTGGCATGGCACCTGGCCGGCGCGCAAATTGAAATACCAATCAAGCGGCCATCGTTCATCATCATAAAATTGAAGGTGGACAGTCTACTCTTTCACCTGCCCACGTGCCTATTTCTGCTCGCGTACGACATGAAGTGAAAGGACTGCAGCTTGTTAAGGTGGTGCCAGTGAGATGAAACAGGGCAGAGGGCGGGGACTAATGATGTAATAATTTGTCCAAATGCTTGCTTAAATTGATTTTTTGCTTTCTCTTCCATTGATTGCCAATCGACACGGAATTCTGTTTTTTGTTTCCTCCTTATCGTCTTCTGGTGAGTTTATTCGGGTACTGTATTAGATAAGGGCATTGCACATAAATCATCATCGTACACAAGACTTCACGCCACGCACCACTTCAGACCACCACCTTCCCATCGCTGCCACTCACTGCTTATAGTTGGTTGACACATAGTGCTGAATAATTAACAAAATGTCATGTTCCAGGGTAGCGTTGAGCTTAACATAAATTTAATTATGCTTGAGAACTATCAGCACCCATGCCCTCGGAATGTCCGAAACAGGACATCCGCCGATGGCCGGGTGAGTAGTGTGCTGGCTAGTTCTGAGCGTAACACAACGGATTTATGCAACATCAATTCTGTGTGGTGGTGGCGAAGGCGGTGGCACTGACGATGGCCATGGCAATGGCGTTGATGCTGTGTTGGAAACAGTGAAACGATTTATAACAGTCACTCAAAATCAAATAATTTCACAAAATTTATAATTAACTACAACTGACAAGGATCACAGTGGAGCTGAGGCGTGATGGTGGCGGCGGCGGTAGCTTAAGAGTTAAAGGAAAAAGGATATGCACGGCAATAATTCATTTTCAAGTTTGTTTTATGCAATTTGCGATGAAATTCCTATGAAATATGAGTAAGCTCTTCAAGATTTATGAATATTATTCGAAAATGTGGCAGTACTGTCGAAATGGCCATAGTTTGGGGCTGGCGGGAGCATTTGCTTCTTGCCACTGGCTACTGGATACTCTCCACTGGCTAGTGGTTGGTCCATGGTAATGGTGGCTACATCCTTTTTTTTTGACAACTTTCATAAATCAATTGGGTAAACATTTTTAATTAGACCAAAAAGTGTTGCAATGAATATTCCATAATGGCGGTTAGGATGACACACAACAAAACTGCGCAATAAGTGGTTAGATTTTTATTATTTTATGTTCGTACAGTGTAATCTACAAGCATACGTACACATGCGGTTGATGTGGATATGAACGATACGAACTTCAAAGCAACCGACGCGACATTATGTTTTATTTTAGCTTCTGTGGACTGTTACAGTGTGCTTAAAAGTATAGTTATTCATTGATAGTTTTAAAATCATTTAATTTTGAAATCAAACTAGTTTATACAAATTTATTTAAAAAATGTTGGGCTTACTCTAGTATTCAAACAACAGAATTTAGTTTCTGGACACTTTTTTAGCATCCGGATACGAAAGTTTTATATGGAATGTATGGCAGTCTTGTTTTGAAATGAAAGAAACTTAGTTTTTTTTTGTTAAGTAAACGCGCATTTCGCGTAGGTCAAAGGCGCGAAGTGCATTTTGAAGTTGGCTGGACACTTGAACAGTGCGGGTACTAGTGCCTCAACCATACTTCCCTTATAACCCAAAGCGGTTTACTTTAAGGTACAAAGTGGTCATATTTTATGACCACTAGCTAGGTTTCAGATTAAGGTTTTTCGGTTTAAAATATGTATAGTCAAGTTTCAAACAACTATTAAATCATTGTTATCTATCGAATTTAATTTAGACTATTACTTGTGCACTATACTGTTTCAGTGGTCACCCGTAGGCAAATTGAAATTCACATCAAATTTCACTTTTAAAGCAAACCGAAACGAAATAATGCCAAATTGTTTGTATCCTGAAAAAACGAGTATCCTACATGGTTGGTGCATTTTTTGTTTTAGTGTCTGTCGGCGTAATTTATAGGCCATTTATTTATATTACGAAATGAATTACCATCTCCGTCCCAATCGCAATTTGTCCAACGTCAGAGTTTGAGGTAGTAGTTGTGGTCTGCATTGGTAGGCGGCATCAACAGTTTTGGATTTATGTCGAAGTGGAGACCAAAATAAACGATTGAAGAACAAATCGGTATAGGCATGAGAACACATACAGACTGATTAAAAGTATTTGTGTGTATTGAAAGTATCACACGCATAAAAATGCATGTATTTACATACGTACATTGAAGATGAATGAGGAGAGAAGTCGCGACAGTCTTTTAGCCAAGCATGTAGGTGTATGCTTTTTTTTCAAACATTTTTGCGCAGTATACGATGAGTCGGCTATAACTGGAAACTTTCCAGTGAAATGGCGAATCGTGTCTCGCCTTGGACGCATAAATCTCTGCATTATGCATGTCTCACGTCGTCCTTAATGAAAATGTGGTTGGTATAAATGTGCACACTCTCTTATGCCAATTAAAGGATTTATGGGTTAATAAAATAAGGAGATTCTGAAGAACAAAATTAGGTTCTTTTTGAATTCGAAGACGTGACCGTGGTTGCCAACGGCAATACGTGTACTCTGAGATTACTCATTATTTACCAGCCGGCTGAGTAAGTTTGAGCATGCGGCGGCTAATTTTAGGACCAATTTTTTTAGCCATCTTATTAAAGTTACAATGTAAATATTTCAAGGATACAGCAATAAAGATTATATTACATTTGCTGCACGACAACAATTCTTAATTTACAATTTTTTGAAATTCGACTAATTTCGATCAGAAACAAAGGCCTTTGACTACCGACACTCGTAAACGGGGCCTTTATCTCAGTTCGATCGTTAGTGAACTATTTTTCGGCACGAGTATGACACAAACACTTACTTACTTACTTATACAGCCGACGACACATGGAGGGTCTGAGACTGAGCAATTGATGACGTCCATCGTTGACTGTCCTGGTCACGCTGCTTCCCACGAATCCGCTATTACTTGGTCTTTGTACCGGAGATTCGGTCTTCCTCTCCTTCTCGAACCAGGTGGCTCGGACCCAAGACCCTTAGGTCCGATGTGGCCGAGCCAGTGTAGTCGTCGGATTTTTGCTTTCCGAACTACATCCACATCCTGTTACACCTCGTAGAGGTCGCTTTCTCGCTGAATTTTTCTTTCGAAGGTACCAAGAATCAGCTCTGCAGTTTTGCTTAGCTTCAAACGATTCTACGTCGGCCCTTCACTGTGATGAGTTTGTGGAGCTCACGTTTGCCCCGAGGTAGACAAACTCCGTTACTATCTCGAATGGGGATGTTTTGTCCAAGGTGGTGTGCGACGGAACGTTTTTTGGTCCACAGCATATATTCAGTTTTGTCCTTATTGACCTTGAGATCAATTCGTTTCGCAGGTTCTGTAATCGCCGTAAAAACCTCTACTACGGTACGATGGGTACGCGCGATGATATCGATGTCATCTGCGTACCCCAACAGTTGAGCCGACTTTTAGAAGACTGTGCCTTGCGTGACAGCTGCCCGCCGCACTATCTTCTCCAGTACCAGATTGAAGAAATCACACGACAGCACATCTCCTGGACTCACTCTTATAGAAATATTAATCTACTTTTCGTCTGCAAGGCACGTCGTAAGAGACGTCGTTTATGGTTGTTGATTGATATATTGTTTTAGAAAGAATAAGCAAAGTGAATGTTCCATTTCAGGCTTTTACAGCAGATTTGATTATTGCAGACGATCTCTATCATCGCAGGCATTTTTATGCAATTAATGTTGTCGTGGCAGTACGCAAAAGCCAAAAACAGCTGACAAAAAGCAAATATGATGACACCCAAAGACGAAATGGGGATGACCGCGAGAGATATTTTCAGAGTTAATATATTTATCATCATCATTGGTAGTTTCCAAAAGTAAGCAGGACTTCAACAATTTTTCGTTTCTGACTAAAATTATTGAATATCCCTAATTTACGAAAAAGAAATATGTTGTAATGATTTAAATCATTCATTTGGAAACAAAGTTTGTAGAACACGTATCCTTACAGGACCAAAGATCACACGCATGACTTTTCTCTCGCAGAAAGAACGACTTCCTCGTCCATTTTTGAGATTATGCTTGCCTCTGTTTTATACAGCAGGACCCGTATGATCAATGTCTTATGTAAAGTCAGCTTTCTCCTTAGAGACATGGTGCTGCTACATTTGTCCTTTGAGCACAAATTATTCTGCGTTTGATCTCGGTAGATATAGTCTTTAACTACCTCGAAATTGTGGCTGTCCGTACTGACCTTGTATCCACGACGTCGAAGTTGTATGCAATTTATTGGGGAAATCATATAATTCGTTATTCCCGCATGCACCACTAGACCCAAATTAGTCTCTTCCTTCTCAATGTCAGCAAATGCTAATCACGTTTGACATTGAAAGTCTATCTGAGTTCGTTACCGACTTTGATGCACCTCATACTCTCTGTCACATGCGTCCTTGAAATCAACGAATAGGCAGTGGGTGTCAATTTGCACTCCTTGGGTCTTCTTCAGGATCTGCCATCATGTGAAACTCTGGTCTATTACGGACACCTCTGGCATGAAGCAACACTGACATGTATCTATCAGATTTCCTGAAGGGGAGCACACACAACGGCACAGAAGTTGTAATATGCGATATTTATGAGACTTTTGACAGAGAGATTATTTATATTTTTTTTTATTTCAGTGATTGGCGTTGTTGACCCCCCAACGGGCTTCTGAAACGATATTAACATTCCACTCGTCTTTCCTCCAAGGCCAGACCCGGAGCTTGGAGTAGATTTTATGGCGAACGATCGCTTTACAGGGTCAATGTGGGCGCTGATGAGGCTCAACAAGATTTGCGATAGTGCATGCATATATTTGCGGTTTGTACGTGAAGCTAAATCCTTTACCGCACAAGCCAACTCTGTTCAGAGACTAATGAAATCATCACCGGCATCTATTACAGGCGGGATATTCGGTACAACCGCGGCTCGTAATACATCTACAAGCCACTAGAGATAGTAACGGAAATATTTTAGTAGATTTTCTCTCTTCTGTACTAAATTAATGAGCTGGGCTTGAACTGAAATTGTTATTAAAGTTTTTCAAGTTTCTCTGCAGAAATGTTTCATCAAACGAGGCGAAAATAACATACAGTACTATATTCAGAAACTGTAGAGATAATGAAGGGAAACTACAGCCACATTTACCCATCCACAAAAATGAAGCTTCAGGGTGTTTCCATGGAATATTTAAAGTGTCTACTTCCACATGCCACACATTGGCCTCTAGCTCAGTTGCACAAGCGTTGCCAGACACTGTGGTAATAACGGCATCGTGCATGGATGGTGGCATTTCGAAGTGATGCATCTCGTTCGACATTATCTCCTCCCTATTGCCCGTCATTATTTTTCTGTGTCGAACTATATTCAAAGTACCAGTCGTGAATATGGGGACAAATTTTATTTTTAACACGAGAATAGTTCTTCATTTTCTCCCGCTGCATTCGTCTGTTTTCGTTTTGTTTTAATGAAAGTATTGCAGACATTTTTGACAGGACGTAAAAGTTTTCGCAGCCACATCCGCCTGAGTTCTGGGTAAATACACACATACTTATGTGTATACTATGTAGCAGCTTATCCATCAGGGTGTTGAGTGGAATAATTTCATATATATCTTCTTATTTTTAGTGGATTTAGAGTAGCAGCTTGCGAATGGCTGGTTCCCTAGCCGGGTGAAAATGGGAGGGGAAATTTAACTTTTTGAAGTCTGGTTAGTGTCCAATTGAAGCACAATATAAATTTGAAAATAACCGGAAAATTATTTACATGCAACATTTTAAATTGTATCCCAGTGCAATTCACATGCATATGTTGTCTCTGTAGTAGATAATTGGAGTTGGGTTGTAGAGTCATGCCTATTTGGTTTTCTTGACAGTTTGGTAAGTGCTACAAGTGCTTTATTCAAATATAATGTATATCAGTTGAACTAAAATCGTGTAGTAACTATGTGAGTGGATATGTATAGAATTACCCCAGCGACATTTCTGTTTCCATGTTTTCGTCGATCATGGAGTATGTTTGAGGGTTGCGAGTTTGTTTTTAATAATGCTTAAAATTTGTGGTAGATTTCAAGATTATGATTACTTTAAGTGTCCCATCAACAAAAATAAAGTGAATGAGATTAATTTAAGATAAAAACGATAACAATTTAGGGTTCATTAAACAGCAAAGTAGTCTCCAATATAAAACGTTACACGGTCTAATTCGTTTGATCTAAGTTCCACGCCATCCATCTGCGCCGACCATCAAACAGTGAAGTTGAAAAAGTTTTTTCTAAATAGTCGTACTGTCGGAGTATTGTCCGTCACTCACGAGAGATTGAGCCATGTACCTACCTAGATTGACACCCAACATAGGTTTTGGCGCATTTACCCACGACACCATGGGAACGCAACATCATACACCTATAAAATAAAGTTGTGTGTGAGTTTTGATGTCGAAATTGCATTAATGTTACCAATAATTTGAACTATAAGTTTTTCAGATTTATAAATAAGAATAATTACTTCCATAATTTTCATAATTATTCTTATTTTAGGCTTATAGTGAATTGATTCCTTTCAGTACCTGCTTCCGATGCACCCACATGCTCGTCCTCGCCACTTTTGTTATTCAGACTAATGACAGCGCAGAAACTCATTAAGCAATCTTTTATTGTTTATGGAGTTAGTTTGTTTCAAGCTGCAGATGACCGACTAACCCTAGAATGGATGACTGATAGGAAGGCGCTAAAGTAAATGTATGGGCCTCAAGAGGCCCAGTGTAAATGTATGGAAAGCGGGGTCTGTGACTATTGCGGGAATGGCCAAACCAGGTGTGCAAATAAACAGGGGCAGTTTTATACGGATTCCAAATTTGCGCATGAGTAAATTTGTGTGTATATAGGTTGGGGTGTGTTTGTTGCGATGCTTTTGAATGCTTCTACTGTGCGTGTTGTTAACTGTGTGCCCTCGAAAGATAATCTGTTTTCTATCAATGTTTTTGCCAAGAAAAATGTCGTGAACAAATTATCACAGTAATTGGTGCGCCCCGAATTTTTGTACATTTGAACGAAATCAAGTACGACTTGTTCCCCTTGGTTCAGTGCGCGTTGGTCATTTGCCAGTTTGCCGGTGTAGATTTGAATAGTATGTCTTTGAGTCACTGACGATATTCTGCGGGTTTCATTCCGAATGCGAACCATGTCCTTGATCTTTGGATTTGTTTGGCAATAAATTATACCTAACACCGGAGGCGCTTGAAAATCGAGGCGGGACTAATTATAAAAGAAGTAGATGACCAGTGTCTGGTCGCAATGGGAACGTTATGTCATGCGTGCATTTTTCATCCACAGGATTCCATCCATAACGAAAAAAAACTCACCACAGGCCGCAAACCACCTCATCTTCCTCTTAATCACCATGCTCTTCGATGAACAAATCGACGTCCGCATAGGACGCTACTAGGTCTTCGTTAGTTGTCTTGGTCTTTGGCGGATCCGTCTTCCTTTTCATTTTTGGTAATTGTCAATATTTCCGAAAGCCTTTCCTGTAGCTTGCATCATTTTCCATAAACAATGCATTTAATCGTGGAGGCCTTCATCTTTATTGTCGACATTTTTTTTTTTTTAAATAAACCACTTCGTTGAAGAAGAGCGAAAAACAGTCAAGACGTTCGCTAAATTCATTAAATACTTTCTTTACAAAATAGTACAGAAATGCTTATGTAATGGCAACTGACCAAATTATTTTCCAATTGAAACGAAAGCAAACACCTTCAAATTACGTTAACACACTCACAGACCATATACAATGTAACTGAAACGAAAAATTCCTGGGCTTTTTGAGGCTCAGTCACCTAGCTTAGCGCTTCGGCTACCAAAATATTTATAGTTTCAACATACTGGATCTTACGTCGCAATTTCAGATATTTAGTTTTCTTTGTTTCCATAAATAAAGTCAAATGGACCTCAAAAGGCCCAGCCATCAATCCTAGGGTGGGAATGTTTTTATCCAAACAAATGTGAAAATACTGTCCATGTCCATTTAATAGAATCGTCCACTAAAAGAAAAAAATCATGCCAGGCAACTATTGCAGTACACCTTGTCCGTAATTGTCCACTTAAGGGGTGTGGTCGTTATGGAGTTCACTGTATATCTTTGTAAAAAAAAACATTCAATTAATGTGGTATATTTTATGGTTGTTAGCGTAGAATCGTTACACTGATGAAAGGAAAATATACAAAAGTATGGACCACTTTATTGAATGCCGCTTGCTACATTCAGACATAAACAACATCTTGGCGTGGGGTGTACGAATAATATGCCAGGGTATAGCTTCTACAGAAACCACTCGTGTTGTTTGTGCTACTGTTCTCTCACCAGTGGAAGGGACCTACAGTTTTATACCGACTCCCAACGAATGATTTTGAGACGCTTATTCTAGGCAGTTGTTCATTGTCAGTGACTGGAAAGAGGTAGAATAGTGAGAATTATTATTATTTTGTTTTTTTTTTTTTGTTCCTATCAGGAATCAAACCATGACACCGTAGGTTCAAGTGCATATGACACAACAGATTCACAACGCCCTGGCCACAAATTAAATTATAAGACATTTAAATAAATATTTTTTTAAGTCAAATTCAATTACGTTTTACAACATTAGCATTTCCTACGTATAGTTAATACCAAACAACTAGCATTCTCTCTGTACCTCAGGACAACGTACTCACCTTAAACATATCGCACTGTCACCACTTCCGCAATGCCCTAGTGTAGAAAAAATAAATTTTAGGTGTTTACATTCTTGTGCAACACACTGTCCTAATGCACAAAATGTAGTTAGTGAATGACCCGAACTCTCCACAGCTTTTGTGATGGTAATATATAAATGCGCTAACCTTCAAAGGCAGCGACATTCAGTATGAAAAAGGAAAATAAAGTATTACGTTTTGCCGCTACGGATTTTGTCTTTGTTTTTTTTTAGTCGCGGTGAATTCAAATCCAACGTAAACACTATATTATTTTCAATGTATGTTGTGTTTATTTTGAAATAACAAATAAAGGTCAGAAGGTCAATATCACCATAGTGGTATAAAAAATATGTACCATAGCTGGAACGGGCCGATTCCTTGATTTGAAATTTTTATCACATTCATTACTATTTCGTTATGCAGTCCTGGATGGACCTTTGCTTCAACCAACCAGCCTCTCCAGCTAGCTATCTCTAGTGTCGCAAAATTGGTTGATGTCATTCTCCCCCACTGCGCCGCATAAGACGCGGTCGTCCTCTGTTGCCGAACTCTTCACATGGAAATCGAAGTTGACAATGCGCTCTTCTTGGCCTCGCCACCTTAGGCGTCGGATCCGTAGACTTGGCTCATGTCGCTGTACAGTCACATACATTTTGTTGTTGATTCTTCTCCTCCAAATCCCGTTAACATATACACTTTTCTCTCGAAGAGACCAAGGACTTCTGCTTTCCAGGCTATCCACACGTCTGAGCCGTACAGCAAGACTGAGATGTGTTTTTTAGTTTCTTATATAAAGTCAGATTGGTCATTCGAGAGGTACTCCTACTACACAAGTGCTCCTTGAACCCAATGAAACAGCGGTTGGCAGGAATTATTCTGCGTTTGATCTCGGTACTGATGTTGTTACTTTGGAGCTAAGATAGACGAAGTTCTTTGCAACCTCAAAGTTAAAGCTGCCTGGTCCGACGTCGATGTTGTATGTCATTTCTTGATGGTAGCATATAGTTTGTATTGCGCAAAATTACCGACAGACCCATTTTAGTCGCTTCCGTTTCAATGCTAGCAAAAGCTTCACCGAGCTCGTTGTGTTCTTCCAAGCACGTTAATGTCAATCGCGAATGCTTACATTTGCACGGACTTCTGGAAGGTTTTGTCTCTGGTGCTGGCGTGTGAGGCTTGCACGATCTGCTCCAGAAGAAGAAGTCACTATTATTCACATACTGTCCTCCTCTTCTATCAACGATTAATTTATTTACTTACTAGGTCAATCCGAATCATGCATGAAGGATTCCATACCATGGGAAAATTAACCAAGAATGCACTTTGAAGTATGTTCTCATCCGGGGTCAGGCGGAACCTTAAAAATACAATTATTTAGCCTCAATATTTGCAAATGTTATATACTACTTCAAAAGTTCAGTAGCGGGTCTACTTTAAATAACAATAGTCTCTTAAACAATATAAATTTCCAAATACGATATGATTCACAACCATTCATCAACTTGACTTTATTCAAATATTTTCACTTTTAAATGAAAGTCCATGCAGAACCATAAGTTCACATGTTGCAGATGTCACTTGTTCCACTTCTAAACCAAAACTACTTCTCGATTAATTGCTCCCTTTACCGTTTAAACAATAACAGCTAGCACACCAAGAGACCTGACAGCCACACGAACAGGACAGAAAAACGATCACATAACTTTATTGTTAACTTCAATGGACTTCCAATGTCGACATTCAGCTTCAATATCTAAAACAAAGGGTTCCATTCACTTCCTTCTTTTCGTTTGACTTGTATACGCTGCCCTCTTCGTTTACTATGAAGCACCCGTTCTTTCCATTTTCTTGCAGGAGCGACAGTTTAAAAACTGTTCAAGTGGAATTTTATTTCATTCTATCATTTCAAAACGACAAGGATGCAATACCCGCCTCGGCTATAGGATACCAGTTCCACAGGCTCGTTCTCAATCTCTTTCCATTCAAGGTATCATCGTCATCATCAGGAGCTACAACAGCAGTAACGTTGCGCAAAATTGTTGCACTGACCACACCATGCATTCAGTCTTATAGATGTGTCCACTACACATCTACAATGTGGGATATTTCTCGGATTCAAATGGTCGGAAACTATTTTCCGTTCGCAAAAGAGACCCAGGATGCGGAATAGAAGTTGCGCAAAAAAAGAACACCAAGCATACAAGTTCTTGTGAAAGGAAGCACAGCATCGACAGTGGAATTGCAACAGAAAAGAAAAATAAGAAATCAAAAGGACGACAAAAACTACGGTTTTTCTGTAGAAAAAGTTAAATTACGCCAGAATCAAGTAAGGGGCATCTACTACATGATAGTGCTACAAAACGGTTGACTATGTCCGTATGAGGGTGCACATTTAAATTGAAATAAAAAGTCAGGTACTGGTTGGTACTTTGTCATTCTTAGAACTGACAAAAAGAAATGTCTCACACACGCCATATGGCTTTGTTAATTCAAGGACCTAACGACATGCTTGTGTGAGCATACGTTTGCAGCGCTTTGATGTCCTGTCTCATACACACAAGTGGGTGCACTTAACTTTCTTAGGCCGCCCCCGGTGTTGGTCCTTGTTTCATTTATACATACAGAGCATATAGGTACAGAGTAGAGCATAAATGAATGGCTCAATAGTGGGTCAAAATTGCTAGGTTAACGTCATCTGCTTCCATATGGATTCAGTTTTTCCCCGCAACTCCAACAACTGAATATTTATTTCTCGGAAAAGTGACAGATTTGCAAAACAATTTCTAGGAATCTTCAAACTAGATTGCAACATTTTTAAATCAATCTCAAAGATTCCACGAATAGATAGGTAAATGAGTTACAATTCCGAGCCATATGAAGGCGACATTAAGTGGTGTGAGAAGAGATGACATAAGGGAATTCATAAGGGATGAGTATAGGAAATGGAATGGTAATCTGATGTCCTAGGTATACATCCTGTGTACTGAACAACAATTAAATTCAAATGGAACTCTAAAGAAAACCATCTTAAATGCATTTTTCTATGCCAATTAGTAATGTACTAAAAAAACAGAAACTATGACAAAAGCAAACAGAAAAAATCCACCCAAAACTATAGACATAGCGGGTCTGCTATTTGCGCCTCTTTCTTAGTTATGCGTTATCAGGGGGGAAAGGATACTGCGAACCTCATGATGCATAAACTTTAATGCATTCACAGCAGTTTTCCCACCGTTGAGCTTTGAGATATCTGTTGCCCCTTTTAGAGAAGACAAAAACAAAGCATCATATTTTCATTTCATTGGACATGCACTGTTTTCATGGCAGCAGGAGTATCGCGCGGCACTACATGCTCTCTAGTACAACCAAATCGGGAAACCAAGAAAAACTCTTTCAATACCCCATAGGTAACAAAGGCAATTTTCTACAGCAGCCCTTTTCTCTCTACAAGCCCTGCAGCAATAAATCAAGCGTATCTCTTAACGGTTATTAAACACACATTAAGCAATCCAAATGCACCCTGCGCTGGGTGTGCGCTTTGTGAACAGGAACCACTGAGAGTGCACAATCCTCTACGTTGAACGTAGCTAATCTGTGCGCTCACCGTAAATCGCGGTAAATAGCACGGTGAATATCCAGGGGGTCACGTGTAGTAGCGGCGTTGTGCCAGTAAATTACAACTTCTAATCCCATCAATGACATCGCTGCTACTCGTTTCTATTGGCCAGGCAACCACGACACCATGAACGTGTCACCGACATGAGAATGTACCTTAAATTCCAACATAATCACCCCTCAGCATCAAAAGGAAGGGAAACTGTTTTTCACAAAGTGGAATCCATTTCGTGGGCAACGTCAACCGCACTCGGGTTTAATTTCACTCCCCTGAGGGAATACACGACTTTCGAACCAACTCTTCATTTCGCTGAATAATTTGCCTCAAACGCGTGTCAAAATATATTTGTGTTTGTAGATTTTGGCCCCGTTATGCTATTCGAAGAGTTGCTGACATTGGGAGAAGAATGCTGTGAGGGTTTCAAACAATGAAATAAACCGACATGGTATGGGTCAAATACTGTGTAAACTAAAACGGTTTGGCACGATCTACCGGCAGTACAGCCATAGACAATCATATAGGACAAAGCAATATACCGCTTCCACAGTAGGTCAGACAGACAGGGATTATGAGGCCTGTACAACATACGATACTCTCGTAAAGGCTGTGCCTGGTGAATTAACACAATACCAAACACAAATCATAGCGACACACTTTATTCTCGGCCATATTTTTAAGATTTATAGAAAATTTAAATTTCCGTGTGTATATTGGCTTTTTAGAAACAGCACTACAAATCTGATTCAGAATTATTGGTATCGTCGAAATGCAATGTCGCCGTTGGGACTTTTGTCCATAGCCAAATAAATAGTATACTCATAGGGTGATGGTACTGGTGATGGTACCTTTAACCTTTTTTTTAGTTGCAAATACCTTATTTATAATCGAAAGTTTCCAAACATACAATAATTAAAAACACAATGGTTATATCGATGAAATTAACGTAAGTATAACATGGCTTGTTTATATTCATTTGGTCCTTAAAAATCCAATATGCAACAGATTCAGTTTATCTCAATAATTGAAATATGTAGATATTTGATTCACAATTAAAAATTAGCAACCACGTTTTCTGTTTCACGAACTACAAATATTGGTAAGTTAGTTTAAAAAAAAACTTGATGACTACAATGAATGACGTTAAATGAAGACTGTCATGAAATTTGGACTGCTGGGTAATGTAAGTCAGGATAACGCAACATTTTAGGATATTTATTGCTTCTATATGCAATCGTAAATGCGCTTGTCTTTCTATTTCCATTTCAGTATTTGAAGTACGTTTTCTATTACTCTTCGATTTGTGTACTCTATCCAATCGGGACGATAGCATAAGATGACTTTCTTCACACAGATGTAATCAACCAATGCATTCATGGATATTTTGCTGTCCCCATGTAAAAATGCCACAAGGTCTAAATCCGTATTCAAATTTGAAAAAAGCGGACTTTTTCGTAACTCCTTTTACCTCTTAATTCCAAATTACGTATGCCCTGCAGAAGGTATAGTCAGATCCTCATACCAGTGTGTGCTTGCCATGCATATCTACATACGAAGTTTCAATTTCGTTGGTAGCACCTTATGTAGGTGTTTATTATTATAAAAACCAGATACACTGGGCAATTGTGATGCGAAAGGAACATATATACATATTTTATACGTATTTTAAAAAAAATTATCGGCGATATCATAAAAACGCTTCCATGTGCAGGCCTAAACAGCTACAACCTTTCCAAAAGTGCAAACAGTGAACACCTGTTTACGGTCGATTTTGAAATTCCGTACATATCACCAATGCCATGGTTCTGTCCTCCATTCGCATGTCAATGTAAAGCCGTGAGAAGTAGTTAAAAATAATAATATAGGTGGCTCTACAGCCCGTAGAGGCCCCGGCGTAGCTTCTTACCAAACACTCGTGCTGTGAGTGCTACTGTTCTCTCACGAGTGTAAGGGGCCTACAGTCGATTTTTCTAAGCAGCTGTTCTCAAAATCTCAAAACGCCACGGCCGTCACCTGTATTAACGCAACATTTTTTTTTAATCGAATAGGCTTTATGTGGCTGGCGAAACAAGTCGCGAATTTCGTCTGCTCAAACCTTTTGCATAATTTATTTGCCACAAACAAATCACTTTCAAAACTCACTATTCTATTATGCCGTCGCGGCAAAGACAGTTTTCAATTATTATAAACAGGAACTAAAACTTGTAGCAGATATGACACGTAAACTTTGTACATTACAAGTAGAAATTTTGTAACACCCACAATTTGGTAAAACTATAAAATACAAATTTTGTTACAATACACTAGTAAATACAAAATTTGTACGTTGGTGGGATAAGCCACTGATGTAGGCAGCCCCTTCGGATCCAGTTGGCCGCCTTTCCAGTAGTCAGGCCTTCAATGATAGTTATAACTGGCCCCTTATTGAGACTGTCTACTGGATACTCAAGTAGTTGACAACTTATGAGAATTCAAAAAACTTTGTCTCCTAAGGCCAGCCCCCCTGTAAAAAATTACTTAACAATACTTGATGATTTTCAATTACTTTTACGTGTGGGTAGATTGAAATGGCATAGCTAATTGAAATACTGAAATACATAGTTCTCTTCACTAATTCATCTATGAAAAGGAAGGAAAGGAAAGGATGTAGTAAGCACATTAATTTGCGTAAGTTTCTTAAACAGACATTTTTCCTTCCTTAGTATACAAATTAAAGATGTAACATCCCTGTCGATTGTGCCGCTAACAATCCTGTGAGCAACGACAGCGCCACCTGACTGTGGAGGACCGAACTTAAAGATATGAAAGAAAGAAGTTGACGATCCTCTGATCACGAGTCATGTCCTTCACTTTTGCGGCAACCTTTCGATAAGAAGCAACTAGACTAGATAAATTATTCAAAACAAGTGTAAAAACCTTTCGTAGAATTAAATAAGATTAAATTTAACTAAACTTCAAAAATTATTTTCGATTTCGAAGAGCGAATACAACCCAAGCTTGACCTGGACAAGTTGATGCTTTCGATCGTAGGTCAAATTATTAGAGATCTGCGGGCCTTACAAATATTCTGATTGTATTTCCGCAAAGTGTATTCGCTTAACAAGTGAATTACACTTTAAATATAATTTCCAGACAATTGTGTTTTGCGCAAAGATGCGCTATAAGAAACTACAATCTCTACCGCGTAAAACATCTCATAGACAAACAATCCATTAGCAATTAAGGCTTTGGTAAGCAAGTACCGGCACAAGTAACTTAAGTCTAACGTCAGCCTTTTTCAATGCTTAAACTAGAAAGACGACAAGGATCATTTAACCCATGCAATACATTTTGATGTTGATCTAGTAACGCATTCAAACATGCTAATCAATCAGTGAAAAAATGTTTAAACTAAAATATAATCACATCAAATTGTTAGTTTTGTATTTCTCACTGAAATCATTGCTTTTGACTGATTACAAATAAAATCCTAGACTTCCGATTTCTCCGCCATCTATTAATTTACCGGCTTGCCCAAACGAGGACACCTAAAGAAATGCCTTAAAATTCTTAATAATCTGTTTCTTGTTCCTTCGTTCGTTGACATTCGATTCTTAGGAAGCTATTGACGTGTTTTTAGACAGAAGAGCAACCAGAAATAGTTAGAAGTGATTTTGCAGAATATAAATAAATAATAATAAAATAAGTAATCTTTATTTGTACGTTTAGTGGAAATCTGTTAATTTAACAATAAAATAAAATTATATTATTTGAGGAAAGTTGAAGTTGTACAGTTATAATGGAAGCAGTGGAAACATCGGGGTAGATATAATTCTTATTTTCTTTCAAAGGTAATTGTTGTACAATCAATAGCTAAACGAACATCCAGCAGTCGTAACGAATACCGCGGCCTTCAAGAAGCACTTGATGATGAGGATGAGAGAGACACCGAGATACAGATTTTATTTGCACTTCCCCCTGAAATTCGTGTTCTTAAGACCATATTAGATCAAGCTGATCAATCAATTTCATTGTACCGCACTGCTATACGTGGCAAAACATGGTGGTGGGTTTTGTTCACGTATAATTGAAACGCCTTCACATCCTAACGAACGACGAAAAGTTACATCAGCTTCAACTTTGTCGCTACATTGTTCGTCATTTGAGACACACAAGAAGTGAAACTTTGCATCCAACAGTTTGCAGTACGATGGTATCAGTCACTAAAATGTACGGTGTGTCATAAAAAGGCACGATGGTTTGAAACAGAATGCTTTGAATTTTTTCATACTGCTTAAGCCCAGTGCCCCCATTTAATGACGGCTTTTTTTTCCAATGATGGACATACAATTTTTCTACTTCTTTTGTTACCAATTAATAAAGAAATTTTGTTATTTCCACCGAAGTTTTATTTGGGTCCAAATGGATTAATGAACCTCGAGCTAGAATGTTTAGTATTATTTAGCGATACCAAGGTGAAGGTAATTTCAGTAATAAAATTTAACGCAAAAATATGCAAAAACAAAATATTGTCCGATTTGAATGAACGCTGCTTTTAAGACCAATCAAGAAACGGCAACGCCTTAGTTATCCAAAATTTGTTGCTAAAGCAGAAAATTATTTTGTAAACCAATGTAACCCAGAAATAATCAGAGATATATTGAGGAAGCTCCGAGTTGCTCGGAAAAGCCTTTTATAATTATAGTAGACAAGAATTAAAGCTGGTCAAGTGAAAGTAGGTTCAAAGGCTCCGTTCCGAACATATTATTTTTTTATTTTCGTTTTTCTTCCGAATTCGTAAATATTGAAACCGTACCTTAAAATTTAAATTTTGTGTTGTTTTTAATCATTTCAATCTGTTCAGTAAGTACTGAAAAAAGTAATGAGAATCGCCCCAAAATCCGAAAACGCCTTCTTTACTTTTTAAATCACATTATAGAGGGACTGCAACTGTAATCGGGAAATTATTCTTATATTTAAATTAAAAGTTACTGACTTATGGAATAAAACATATTATGAGCTTGAAAGCAAAATTTTATTAAACCGACGCATAAGATGCATTACTTTAACGCAATCAATAATAGCAACTATCGCGTCACGCATAATGTCCACCTCTTAGGTACCTATATGTGTTGCACCGGATTATGGAGAAAAACTTCCCACTTATTGAAGGGCATCTGAGTACACCATGATGTCTGCAAACTTCGATCCTCTACCTACAATAGATTCCTATTGTGCAGTGCTTCCATATAGCAGGAATATGTGTATGTTTTAAGCACATAATCCAGCCCAATCTCTATATTCCAAAATGTTGATCAATCTGAAAGTATTAGTTCACGAGCGGATCGATGTATTAATTATTTTTATACCGGGGAGCGTGTGAGAAAGCCGATGAACCCAAAGATAATGTTGTGACTTTTGAATTGCAGTTAGTCCTCTCCACAGGCCATGCAGCTGCCCAACATCGCAACCACAACGCAGTTCAACGTTGGATAACAAAGAGTCAACAATATGAGCCAAAAAATGACACTCACTAACACTTCTACTTTTATTCCCATCATCTACCAGTGCATGCACAAAAAAAAATCTTGCACTTATAGTAAAACAAAAAGAGTCATGTCATGTCCAACATTTAAACAGGGCACTTGTCATGCGGAGCAGTTGAGATTCGCAGACACGGTGGGACGACGACACGAGGGTGTTCTGTCTCCATTGACTCGTTTCAAGTCAAGTTCATAACCCGAAAATGGTTGGTATGGTGGGTGTCACTTCAGAGAATTCTTGAATGTCGCAGATTAGTTATCTTTTCATGAAACTGAAAATAAAACAATATACGTACTTGTTTTATAGACCGAGAAATCGAGAGTAGGTACACAAACAATTGTGTACAAAGCTTCTAGCAATTGTTGAAAAACGCAACACTACTAGAATTGGCTCTGTAGTATTTCAATCATTTTAATTAGTTCCACAACTATCCAGCCATCTAGTGTCAAGTTATCAATACGTCAATCACCACGAATGACGCATTTGACGCAACGTACAATACACATGTATACGCCTACAATTCGTTAGGATGGACGTATACTTCCCCAGGACTGAAGCACAAGTATACGAACATACATGCAATGTGTGTACACTGCCTACATCCTAAGTTGCAGCCAACGACAAAAGGATGCTCAGGCTCACTGGCCGTGCATACATTTCAATATTCTCCGTAGAAACTGATTAGTTTCATGAAATAGATTGGAACCTTGAATCTATACTCATTCACAAGGATATCCCGACTAGACAGGAACCTATTCATGTGGCGACTGAAAGGATTGCTCGGTTAGTCGCTTCGTTGGGGGACCGGTCTCCATGAAATCACATAACCTCACATTCCCACACACACTCTAACCGTCACCGCTCGTGTGCTTTTAAAAGCATTGCGTGTACAAACCAAAAACTTCTCCGCTTACCCCAAGTCTCCCTTAGCCCGGTGAACCGATTTTAATCTATTGAATTGGTTCCTGATTTAGCATCCAAACTGATGGTCACCCGATTCCTTTTTTGGAACCGATATCCTTCAATGGCAACAATAACAAGGAACCACAGCAGCAGCAATAACACAACAAGGATATTAAAATAATTACACAGATATTTGCATTTCAGACGGCATCGCGTTTGTCGTGCGGACATGAACACACAACTAAGAATACATAACTACATGAATATTGCAGACACATAGCCTCGCACGAATGTATAGGTTCGTATGCGTTTGTGATTTTCTGCTTTGCCATGTCTCGGAAAATCCATACATTTTAATCAGAATATTAAAATGGAATCTATCTGTGCTCCAACGTCCTTGTCTGCCACTCAGCTCCTGCTACACTGCAGACCAATTGAGGCAGCCTCCCAGATTGCTATCGTTCCAGGTGAATGAAACTCACCCTGTGCGCAAAAAGTGATAATATTAATATCCAATATTGGCTCTCTGGAACTGAATTAGAGAAGAGGGAAACGGACGCAAGTATCGCATCGACAAGTAGGGTATCATTTCCACGGCTATGCCGATGATGTGAGACATTAATAAATGATATTGGTTCCGTTTTTCGTTATTTGTGGGGATTTTGTCGACTGCTTATGTGCATGGGAAATTTGTGTGGCAACAGCGGAAGGCGCCATTGAATCCAAACCACGGTCATGACAAATCACCGATGATGCATGACAAATTTCCAATCGAGACAATGAACAATGGTGAAAGTTGAAGTGCCTACCAATAGGAATATATTCTATTAGAAAGAAATAAGTACATATACATATGTATTCAAATACTTGACTGGGTGGTCTGCGGAAAGACAGCAGCCACACTCCGGTCAGCAAAGGCTCATTGTGCTTCCACGCGGATCTATGATAGTTATTCCGTAAGCCAATTCGTGCCAACCAAACGGCCGAAACTTATGATGTTCAGTTCAGAGAGGTTATCAAAGTAGTAGGCCTCCCCTGTTCAATGGTTTCTTCCTCATCCTAGTTAATGCAGCTTCTGCAGAAGTCGTTGTAAAAAGGGCTTAAATTAGGCGCAATGCGCTCTTAAAACGCCAACGAGAGTTGTAAGATTAGATTAGCAGGCTAGCAGGCTTAATCAAATTAGTTGAAGCAATTGCTTAGGATCTATCGTAGGCCAGAATTGTTCGATAATGAGGCGTCCTGTGCCAGTTGTCCATCTACTACTAATTTGAGCAAATGTTTCTCGCTTTAGTATATGTTTTATAGTAGCAATAAGCATGGATGGTGGATCGCCCGTCACCGGGAAAGTGTACAGAGCTTGTTTATACTGAAAATGAATGATCCGTACTCGGTGAAATTCAGAACATAACTGACTAGACTATTTGAAGTAAAAATATAACAGAACAGAACGATAACATTTCTAGTTAAAAGCATATTTCATAAACCACAGAACGTGCTTGTACAAAAAGGAGAATGGCAGTAATTCTACTTAAGAATATATTCCACTAAACTAAACCAAATGTTCGAACATAAAGAGGGCGACAACATTTCCTGAGAAGTACACATTTCTTGAAACAAACAAATAACGACTGTTGATATTAGGAAACACAGTGGGTCAACCTGTGGGTTCTACGTTTTTCCAATATAATGATGAATAATTCTTAACAGTTCCTTCGCAATTGCCTGGAACATCTCAATCCCGGCTCCCACATAAATTGTATGTTAAAATACTTGGACTTCTCATTAAAAGATAGGCGGCATTTAAAGGAAGGCTCGTAGTTAAAAGTGACTGAGTTCAGAGTTTTGATCGCTGCCTGCTTATGAGAACAGATTTTGTTTCTTTTTTAGCCAGGACAGAGCTTTCTTAATTTCTATAGTTTCAGCCTGAAAGGCGCTGATTCGGTAATCGGAAAGATACCTGGGTGTTTGGGTCCTTGGAATAGACGCCAACACACACTCTGTATCCATCTTCGATATATCTGTGAACATTCGCATTGGACGATAAAGCTTCTGGTAATAACACTCCCAGTAAGATCTGTGGGACCGAATTTTTTTCCAGTCTGATTGGTGTCTCATCTACCATCCAGTTCTATTGGTGGTACATTAAGGAGTATATTTAGAGGTTCGGTGGAGGTTGTCCTTAGTGCTCCTCTGATACTTACGCTTGCCATCCTCATCACTCTGGCGAGTGGTATGATGTTTATTTTCCTTTCGAGTGCAGTCCACCAAATTGCGACACAATGCAGAAGAATGGGTCTGATTATTGAAACAAATAGCCAGTGGACCATGCAGAGTTATAGTCCCCATGAGCCCTCAAAGCCACTTTTCAAAAAGTACAGAACAGTGGAGTCCTTCCCAAAGAACTATTATACATTCGGTATTTTCTGTCGTCATTCTGTCCGCGTCGTTGAGCTTTCGCTTGCAGTTATGTACGCTGCAACCATCGGTAGATGATATTTTGGGTTTGAAGTGTTGAACAAAAATAAAGCACAATGGACAGAAACATAATAGTTTCGCCTTACGGACTTCGTACCGTATGAAATCCGTCAAAAAAAGGACAGTCGTCCATTTTGTCGCAGTGCAGTTTAGGTGGGATTCGCCGGATCGTTTTGTTGGTGATCTCAAGACCCAATTTTATATCAGTTGGAGATCACTTTCAAAGCCGTGATTCGACTTCTTCACGAGTGGTATTTTTTCGGGGTCTACCGGCCAATTAAAAAACTTAACTAAAATTACTGAACGTATCAATGTGGTGAATTGGATGCGCTTAACGAAGGCGGTAGAACTGTTATTGAAATTGTAAATTAGAAGGTTGACCGCACAAAGAGCAATAACGTGGACCCTCTACTATTGCAAAGCCCAGACTGCCTGGAATAGCAATTTCATTGCCTCTATGAGTCGTCGATGTGCTGCAATAATTAGTGGATATGCTTACCTACTTGCAGTCTGGTGCTACAGTCGGGGTGGACCCATGCCTCAACAAGTGTCTCCAGCCAGCTCGTTCCAGTTTTGTACGCATAGTTGGTCTCCACTTGCGTGCGTCACCTGAGCTGGCTTTCTCTACTGTGCCGTCCCTAGTAGGTGGATTCCGGGCCCTAACATTGGCTTCTATCTGCTCTGCATGACCTAGCCATCTGAATTGCACTTGTTGCATCTTCATTATTCCGTCTGAGTCGATGTCGCTCTACAGGTGAAAAACTTGCGAGCAGCTTCTGTCCTCCTTTGCCTGCCGGCACTCGTCGTCAAACCAGTGGTTTCGTTGGGATGGTCGAGTGAAACCCAGCACATCAGAGCCGCCATCTCTGATGACTTTTTGGCAATGCTGAAACAGGCCTTGAATGCTTAGTGTTAGGAGTAGGATTTCTGAAGAGATTAAGGGAGACACGGTAGGAAAGGGTTTTTGCGATCTCTTGCGATTGTAACCTCGGTTCGATGTCAAATTTCCTCAAAGTATATCCTTGTCTTGTCGCTGTTAGGAATATCCGCAATCCTATCTTGGTTACAAATGAGGTGGTGGGCTGAGTCAATGTTGACGCCTCTACAGATTCGGACACCCATAATATCTACGTCGCTAGCAATGTGATCAATCTGGTTCACGTTTGATTCATCAGGAGATCTCCATGTTCCTTCGATTGAGATGTGGTAACTGTGCTCTGGCTACTACAACATTTCGCCGCAAAGTCGATCAGCCTAAATCCATTATCGGAGGTGGTGTCGTTTGGGCAGTACTTCCCAACCGTGCTACCAAAGACTGTGTCTTTTCCTAGCTTTGAGTTGAAATAGTCAAGGACAATTTTAATGTCGTAGCTAGGGCACTGCTCGTAAGTTTTGTCCAAGAGATGTCATTGCTATCGTCGCATAGAAGGCTTATTTGGCAAGTTGAGCCTTGTTGCGATTCGTCTTGAGGCGCTCGTCCACACATCTGACTTCTTGCTTAAGTCTGCCTCTAACGATGAATTCACATAAAAACAAGTGCTGTTTTTGTTGCTTGTAGCAGTGATCAGTTTTTGAGTGGCTAGGCAGTTACCCTAACGGCACAACCTCTAACCTGGAGGATCTGTTCTTTTTTGTAACACGAAGGATAAGAGATCGTATTTATGAGTTTAGCAAGTTGAGTTCGGGTGAACTACAACTAGTACCACCACAATCTATGTGCAGGCAAAGCTACAACACATATCTAACAATTTTTTTTTTTAATTTTGTATTGCATTAGTTTTACATATTTCTATTTCTATTTTCCCTGAAACAAGTACTTGTAATATAAAAAAATCGAATTTGCTAGAAACAATCCTATGAGAGTATCATCATCGGTATCATATCGGTTCGTCTAGCAAATGTAAAATTCGATGAAAAAATCCGGCTAGCAACGGGTATCCTAGAATTTCTTTTAAAAATGTCAGTGTTCTGATGCTCAGTTTCACAGTTAACTCCACTTGGGGTTTTATACTTCAGTTCACCGATTTATTCGGTTCCATAGTTTCGTTTCAGTTAAACGTGAGTATACTGCAGTTGCACCTCAGCTGCATTTTGTTTCGCTCTTATTTTTTTATCTCAAGACAACTGATATTCAGGAATGGGAGCTATTCCTTGATTTGAAATCATTTGCAATGAATTCCCATACCACAGCTTTTTCCTGCCATTGTTTTGTTTTTTCGACATAAGCTGCAAAGTTATTTGTTCCTGTTTTGCACTTGTTTGATAAGATTTGTTTCACTATTCAGTGTTGCGTCTGGAATTGTCTGCGATAGTTGATTATTATAAGCATCTTCAACTCAAATCTTAGCAAATACACACAAACAAAAGAAAAGTGATTTTTTATCGTGTTTTTGCATACCTCAATGACACCCACACAAGGCTTCCACTCACCAAATCACAAAATACGACGTTTTCATTTTCAGACCAAAAGCTGTGAGCCTCAACTGTCAACTGTTGGATTCATGTACGGCAACACGGGAAGAAATAAATACCTACTTTTTTGAACTTGAATCAATGTGTATGCAGGACGGGCATAAATCGAGTTAAATTAACCATCATGTCAACCATAAACACGAATGTATACATTATCCACGTCTTGATATACACAAAGAAGGAAACTGATTCGCCGCGTTTACACATTTAAGTTGAACTTATTTCATTCAGTTTTAAAATGTAATTCATATACAACGTTAATCATAACTGATTCTAGTTCTACTCACACATCACAGTCAAATGTGGAAATCTTCGTGCACTGTCGCTTGCAGCGATTAATTTCCAAACAGGAGCTAAACTAAGTGGGAAACTAAATGAAACAAAACGTAATATCAAAGGATTACCAACGAAAGAGCGCATAGTTAATTTGTTTTCAACCCAAGAAAAAAACCGTTCCACTTAATGAAGACCCCTGTAATCCCTGAAATAATCCAAAAACTCATTTATTTGGCCGCTGGCCAGTTTTCAGCGAACGATTCTATCCAAGCTCACAACATTTATTGCAAATAAGGGTTCACACAATGATGACTGTTTTAAAAGTGTTAATTTGTTGCGGTGATGAGAGTCTTTCTTTCCTTGTGATGTACCCCATTATGAGTAACCACAAAAAAAAACACACACACACCCACACAAAACCGAAAAAAAGCAGAGAACAATTCATGGCGATTAAAAATGGTCATCAATTAGTGTCCACGACGAATACAAAGTACAGTCTATAAATTAAGAAGTTAATACCCCTTAAGCCTACAACTTATTTTTCTGAAAGGCATTTCTATGGATGAGTGTGAAAGGGTAATCGCATGTTGTTATGTTGCATATGTTTCATACAGTTTTTTTTTGCTTTTGGAACCATCTCCTAAGGACATCTCTGCTTTGAACATGGCATACAAAAGATTCTATGAAATTTACACGACAAGTACTTGCCTATGCCTGCACTCATGCAAGTGCGCATATGAACGTGCATGAATGTGCATTCAAATGTGCGATATGACAATTGATTTTGAGAATGTGTCAAGAAAATGCATTTAAAAGAAAGGCTCCCGCCTGCTTTTGAGTTTCATGTAGGTTTGTTGTCGACATAAACATGTTCCGGCCTTAAGCAACTGAAATCCGATTTGTTGTGAATCTGAGGGCGACATTTTTAGTTCTGGAAAAAGTGTTCCTTCTAAGGGTAGAATGCCTAGTTTATGTAACTAAGAGGGACTATGAGTTTACGGCAAGCAATCGTCGATGTTCGTGGTATAGTCCAGAGATGTACCGATGTTGTCATACACCTAGTAAGGGTGGGTATTTTCAATTCAAAAATATTCACTCATTAAACGATTTTTTGTGAACGGTGAACATATTCTTTAAGGTCCTTCATGCGCGGACTTGCACGCTCCATTTTTGCGACCGTGTCAAGAGCGCTCCTAAATAGTCAAATTTCGTTGCATCAAATTGTCGCATCTATTGGAAGTAGTCGTACCATGCTTTTACAAGGTTGAACTATGAAGTATCGGTAGCATGTGATTTTTTTCTCTTTCTCCCTATTTGTCACACAATGGTTGTTTCTCACTCACAGTTGCGTTAACCCTTGTGTCTACTTGTGTTCTTGTAAATTGCTAGTTAGAAATGCAGGAAAGCGCTTTAGCTTCATTATAAATTCAAATTTAATTTGTGCATTTCTCTTTTTTTTTTTTTAAAGAAAGGAAAAAAATAGGATGTAAAAAAATCGTGTTATTTTATTATGGACATCTATCACATTGAGTTATATCTAACGAATGTTCAACTGTTTGCAGGCTTTTCGTGTTGGTCTTCTTCTCGGACATACATAGGTATCAATTTCCCTTCTGCTTGATTCTGCCAGGATTGCTGCCTGTGGCTGAACACCAGAAATGAAGTATGATAGAGATACCCAACTTCACAGCTGATTGACCCCTAGTCCATCGACGAATTTGACGGATAATCATGAAAATGTTGACGGTTATTCATGAATGTTTGACAGTTATTCACGAAATAACGTAAATGCCGTTCTCTTATTGGTCGATTTGGCTTTAGAAGACAATATAAAAAATGGTTGTCAAAAATTTTAAGGGGCAAGAGAGGTAGAAGTTGGGCATCTCTATCATACTTCATTTCTGCTGAATACTATGAGTGAGTTGCAATTTTTAATCACTTGTGTTT
Source organism: Eristalis tenax (assembly GCA_905231855.2). NCBI lineage: Eukaryota > Metazoa > Arthropoda > Insecta > Diptera > Syrphidae > Eristalis > Eristalis tenax. Next base: position 33,081,929 of record HG993125.1, on the reverse strand, counting down.
CTCTTTTTCCAATCTATGAGGCTAGGGCGTATGCGCTCACACTTAATGACAATTTCATTCAATTCGCACTGCTCTATTTCACATTTAACTGAGAAATATTTTAAAAAACGTAGTGTCATAGCCATTTTCAAATGTCGATGTTACTGGGTGTCGAAACCACTACGTGATGGACAATAATAGAAATAAGTTAACCAGTAACTCCGATGTTTCAGCATTTCAGATTGCAAAATTTGTGGGCATAAATGTATGTTTCTTCCTTAAAAGTTTTGCTATATTCCAGATGGTTTGGAGTTTGACTCAAGGCCACTCAGCCTATTTCTCCATTACTTGTTGCGAAATTCCTTGATTTTCGAAAAGAAAAGGTGGCTTAAATCGTTATTGGCTCTTAAGTGATTTCGAGATCTAAGTGTTTGCCATTGTCTCCTAGAGTAATATCTCATATTAAAAACTCTTTGAACATGTGATTTTTTTGGCACAGACAAATTAAGATTTTTGAATATTTTCATTTTAAAAACTTCAATCAGATTATGAACTTTATCACAACAATCAACAAGCTCAATACTAGGACAGCTCCAGGGCAACAGCTCCCACTTAGCAACAAGACGGTATATTGCACATTGTTGTTGCTGGCACCTAAGGAAATATCACAGCTTACAGGTAAATGATTTAAACAGAAGGCATTAACCACATTAGGTTGTGAAAAGGTATTGGACACATTCGTGATGAAAACTTCTAGCACTGAAGGGAAGACCTACTAGAGCTTGGGACATATGTCAGACTATACGGAAAAAGAAGGCCCGATGTCTGAGAGAGGTCGTACAGTATGCGGAACCATTTGTTTCCACTTAATCATCTCCCGTCAAGTGTCTACAAATGATCCCCAATTATGAATCTGTCATAACCAATCTGTCTTACTAGCACTTGTATTTTGAGTACAGAAAAATCCGATAGCTTAATCCATACTTGTTGTTTTTTTAAAACAATGGCAACACCGCCACCAATTCTATTTCTTATATCCAATCTGTAACACGTGTAGTCGTTGTATAAGCCATCATTGCCATCAAGCGATGTTGGGCACACAAGACAGACATCAACATTAAAGCATAAACATAAAAACTTAACAGATTTGTTGCGTATGCTTCTAGCATTCCATCACAAAGCTTTAAATTGGCGTGAGAGTTACTTAACATTGTTGTACATATATTTAGTTGGTAGCTGTGCAATAACATTAAACTGTTCTGTCATTGTTTAGCATTGACCTAGTTTGGTTATCATTTCCATGGTGAGGAAAGAAAGTTCTTCATGAGAGAAAGGTTGGTTCTCTTCCGTTGATCTGCTCGATGTTGCAGTTGGGAGCGGTTGCGCGCCCCTTTGCTGTGTTGGTTTCTGACGGTTGGTATGAGTGGACGTCTTTGGGAGAGATGGATAATGATCAATGCTTTTGTAATTTGGTCGATGAATTTGGAATTTGTGTTCGACGGGTGACGGGTGACGTCATCAGTGGATTTTTGATTGCACATTGGAAAAGCCCAGTAAAAGTGACAATGAGACAGTTTTATGTGTCCTAGCGCAATCGCAGAATGATTTAACATGACATTGACGTTCCCCATGTCCAAACATTTGACATTTTCGACATTGTTTTAGTTTATCCCGTAGCCTTCGAAACGAACAATGAGCCCGGTAATCTTTTTAAAATTGGCGAATATTACAGAGGAGTTTCCACGATCTAAATTAGCACCAAGCAAAAATTCTGACCCATCAATTTGTCACCATCGTCACAGCGATCGTTGCCATAAAAATAGCGAAAAATAATTTTTTTTTTTTTACTAGGCCTAGAAGTAAAAGACATAATTTATACAATGTAGAAAAGGTCAGCCCATCTTGCCATCTTTGCACTTGAGTCCAAGATATACCAGTTAATTTTTTTAGTGAGAAGACGTTTGTTTCATCCGGACCGAACAAAATGACTTTAAATGACTTCTCCGACTTCAGGTCGTGAAATGACAACTGACAGGCAATCAAGTTTAAAGCATTTCTCAATTTTTCAAATGAACTGATTTATTCACAAGCAATTTCTGGCTATTTGAAGCTTGAGGATTGATAGTGACATCAATTTCTGTTAGTACGTTGTACATAAAGCCACTATTTTTTTCGGTTCTTTATCCGAATTTTGTTTAACATTTTTATTGGAAGTACAGTCGAACCTCCCTATAGCGAACTTCTATGTAATGAAGTTCACCGTATAATAAACTGATTTCAAGGTCAAAGCCGTGCGTTATAGGGAAGTTCGACTGTACTACTACCGTCACCGGTGTTGTCAGTGTGAGGAAATTCTAGGGAACTCCACCAATTTTCACTGATAGAACGTTTACACCGCACCCAAATTCTGCATTCCTGCATTCTGAAATGTTGGATTCCAGGGAAATGTTGAATTTCGTCGCTGCATTTGTACGTTCGTCACAATCCAATTTACAGATTCAGCACGTCATTTAATAACTTTGCAGCCTGCTGACATAAACGAAAAAAAAGCTGCCAACAAAACAATTAATTATTTCAAGTGATAATTACATTATATATTTAATATGTCTGAATTAGTACTTAAATTTGTTCTTAAATTAATATACGAGTAAACAGCGAAAATGGTTCACCCACTTCTAATTTCCAATCAGAAGAAAATATCTGTACACTAGCTGTCATTTGAAATGCTGAAGTTTAGTGGGATCGCAAAATTGGATTTCGAAATCTCCGAAATGTTGGATTTGGATGAGGTGTAAACGTACTATTAGCGGCATTATAAGTTGTTATTCGAGGTTAATTTAGGGAGGAGAAAATATCCTCACAAATGTTAGTTCGAGGTTTGGAAATTGTATGTGTTGTTCGGAACAAAATCTCTTCCTGCTCAAAGGAGAGATGAGAGTGAACTGCCAAGTAAACTATGGGATCTTTTTTTTTTTTTTTTTTTTTGATTTACTTAATTACCATCAACTTGTTAACAGTTATCAGTAGAGCTGAGTACCTTCATGTGTACGTTTTGGTCTGAATAGTTCTGTCGTTACAGTTGATTTTGTTGAAAGTGGTATACAATTTATATACAGTCGACTCTCAATAATTCGAAACTAAAAATTTCAAAAGAAAGGAGTTTAAATAACCAAGAGGGAGGGCACACAAGTTTCAAATAAACAATACAAAAGACAAATATATCAAATAAACAATGTGAACAATTATTCACGAATTTAAAAAGAAGTCCGTCATGCTCTGAGTGAGTGACGCACGTCCGTCGGTCATTGTTCAATGAATTTTCGATAGTGGACAGAGCTGAGTTTGTGTCGTTTGTGTCGTTTGCGTCAGTCATTGTTCAATGAATTTTCGATAGTGGTCAGAGCTGAGTTTGTGTCGGTTCTGATTGCGTAGTAAGAGATATCTTTCTTTGGCAGTGTTTTTTCGGTTTCTTCCTCGTCTTCATCCAGAAGGTGCAAATGCAAACAAATTAGGTCTCCATAGTTAGGCAGAGGTGACCACCCTGAGACAGAATTTGTAAATTTGTGTGCCTTTGATGACTGTTGCACGTTTTTGGTATGCTTAACCCTGATTCATGATTAAGGCGACCAAAACTATTTTGTATCCCTTCTCACATCTTTCAATGCTAATTTATAACACAAATCAGACATGAACACAACCTTCTGGATTTGCGGACAATGGGAAGACGCTAATGCGCACGAAGAACAGGCCCGTTCTGTTCCAAGTAGTGTGGGACTCGCACCCTAACTAAAAAACCACCTGGAGCCCTATTCTTCTTAACACCTTCCACTCCGGAACCGCTTTCGCATTACTTCAAAGTCCTATCGTTTCATTCCCCTACTATTTTTCTTCTTCCTCTACTCATTTAGGCTGTTAAATCTTCTTCCTCTTGTTTCTTGTTCCTTTGCACAGTCTCAACAAAAGCGCAGATCTTATCCCAATTAGCGGGATTCGACGTCATCTTATGGACAACATTGTCTGGGGAAAGTGTACCTGTTTCTGTTCCTAGCATGACCCTCTGCACAGCCCACCTGCTGCAAAAAAAAGGAGGTAATAGCCTACTAGATAGCGAACCGGCGAATTCACTTCATCTCATTCAAGTCTGAACATATACACATGAACAAATGACAGGCCTGTGAGTGAAAAACGCTTTAATTTATAAAGATGGGGGAAGTCCGACTATAATTTATTGAATATGCATTATTATTACCGCATATATAAAATTAATTTTAAAAAGCTACAGTATAGCATGGAGAAATTACCTTCCGTTTGAAGAAGACCCGACAGAAGATTTTGAGGACGAAGACGAAATACGACTTAAACAGATATCGATTAAAACAATTGAAACGAACATCATGTTCTTAAGATATTAAGGAAGGTGAAAAGAAAGAACCGAATGTAGGTGATCTGATTTGTTCAGTGTCTTCTAGAATGCTGTCGAAATTTTGATTTTCCTAAAAATGACAGAAGTCGAATCTCAGATTTGTTGTTGTAACCCAAGTTTCTCCCGGATACAAAGAACGAATCGTCAAAAAAAAAAAACCCCGTTCACACGGATGACTATACAATAAAGAACAGGTGTCAACAATTTTCACTGATCGGTAAAGTTCTTCTCAAGTTTCGGTGACCACCTACTTCGAAAACATGGTTTAGAGAGAAACGTTTTTCAAGCATGCACACAGAGATACAGGCACTCAAAGTCAAGTTCCAGTTGGCATCTCCATAAATACAAGAGCTTTCTTTTAGAAAACCCAAAAAAAAATCCATTCTCTCAAAATCCCAACTAAGAGGGTACCCCCTTAAGTTAGTTTCAGGTTTGTTTCTTAAATCCGTAGAATGTATTATTTTTGTACTATTGTTGTTGGATGCGTTGTCTTCCTTGATGATGTAATATTCTTTTGTTTATTTGTAATTACAAAGAAACAGAGTAACTATGTGTGTACATTCTATTTTTCATGAATTGTACGTAAAAACGAACACATTTTGGTGAAATTTACTTCAAGGAGTGCACGCTCGTTACAGTGAATAATCTCGTTATAGTGACCATTTCCGGTCTTTATGAGTTCACTATATCGAGCGTCTACTGTATTTCATTTTCAGTAGAACGTATCCTAAATTTCAATTAGATAATCTTATTGTAAGCACACATTTTTCTAGAGCAAATAGAATACGAACTAAAATGCACACATCGATGTTTGGAGTGCGCTTTAATTGGTTTTCGAACGATCAAACGTCAGCACAATCCGACTCATTGACAGCGACGAAAAACTTTTTAGACCAACTTGCCTCCATGAAGTCATTCCTCACCAACAACACAAACCAAACTGCAATGCATCTACCTAACAAGGTATGCACATTTGCACATCAAAAATGTTGCAATTTAATTAAATTAAAAAAAGGCTAAAGCTCATAATCCGGCGACTTCTTATTCAGTGGTCCTGCGTTAGCCTTTTTTACTTTCTCACCACTGTCAGCTCCATACATTGCCACAAAATTTAATTGCATTAATTCCCTTAATTCCATACATGCATAATTCTACAAAGGATTTAAGCCAACCGACATCTGACTAGTTCCTGTGTGTGTTTAAGTGGCTTAAGGGCGTGAACAAAAATACGTATACAAGTGAATTTGTGAAATAACCGAACAAAGCCGACAAAAAAAAAAAAAAAAACTCAAACAAAATTCAGGGAGTGGTGTTTCTGTTGCGATGGACAGCAAAAACCGATGGAACGTACTCTGCCCAATGATGGACAAATGGCAGTTACTTGTAAAAAACAAAAGCCAAGTGGCTGCCTACAAGCCAGCATTAGATATTCAGCCCTCAATTTTTATCCTTCCGCGTGCAATGGTGTTACATCCATTTATGCAAATTTAGTTTGATCATAAATTCCCAACATTGAAATAAATTTTCGTCCTTATTACGCGCTGAATGACGTAGTTATAGGCTAGCGCAACACAGGAAGTGAAATTATTTAATTCAATTGGATGGACTACGAATTTTTTCGCTTCTTTTTTTTTTCGTTCACTGGAATCCTTGATGGTATAAAACAAACTTTTTATGTCCGACTTTTTTTTTTATCGCATTTCATTAGTCAAATGGATGTTCCTAGAGCAACCGTCGAATGAGGTGAGGAGGCGGACGTACTTTGGCTTCGTCTTCAGTTGGACGAGGAGATGAGCACTAGGAAAGACATCTTCAACGTGCTCATTAGAATATTGGATTTTAATGTAATCTGTTTGATTTCGCATGACATTACCACCATTGCCAACGATGATCAACGACTGGGAATTCCGGCAGCTTCTGGAGGCTTTCGCAGCCATTGGAGAAAAATTAATGGTGTGACAATTTGTTCGTGTTGACACATTCGCATAAAAAATGGTATGAGGGGAGAGAATTTTTTCAATTTTTTTCCAGCACCCCTCTTTAAGAGCGGTTGAATGCCAGCCGCTGATTTGGTCGTGTTAGTGTGTGATGTAAATGGCGATAACGGAATTTACATAAATTCCGACAAAAGTTTCTAACCAAAGGCAGTCGAGGGAAAATGGAAATCTGTGCGATTTAGTTCCTGAGAGAGATTTAAATATCAATCGACACTGATGACGGTGATTACATATCAAATGAAGAAATCTGCAGTAGGAGTCCAAGAGCTCAAAAGGGCTTTAGAAAAATGGTGAAGCTGATCGAAGGAAATCGATATCATGGTGAGATTGGTAAGTGACACGAGCAAGTTTCATAAGTCACTGATCCACCTCTTGAGTTAGTAGTATGTCGTTGTAAAACGTCTCATAACAATCAGCTGCAAGGTAAAATTCGAATTCAAGACTAGTCTGATTTGCTCCCATGTCCTGACAGAGAGCAATAGCATGCATGACTTCCATGGTCTCATAGACAGAGAGACCTCTTAATGACCCAGCTGCGACACTAAGATAATGTTAGTGCTTAGCTCAGAGGACATATTTGCTAAATTCATCGAGAAACACAGCCTACACAGAATAACATCCCCTCGATCCAGACGTGTTCCATTTGGCATCATCGCGACTGTGGTCTAAGCTCGGGGCAATCTAATTCGGAGCATGTTCGTCTGTAAGAAATTGTCCCGAGAAAAACCTACCTCTTCGACTACACCAACTTTAGAGTTATAATTACAGTTTACGTCGGTTATATGATCTTCTCTGCCGTTCTGTGTGCTTGCCTGAAGCCATTTGTGGCTGCAGGCCTGAGAAGAACGTCTTCACACTACAGCAACTTCTGGAAAATACCCAAGAAGAATACTTCGAGGCTGTAAGACGGCAAAAGGACCATGACGGAACACACAATTGAGGATAATTAGCAAATAATTTAATAAACCTTCCTTTTTCCAAACAGGATTTTGGAGGGTCAGATACGAAGACAATCTGGAGCATTGGTGTCATCTTTGCTATTTTGCTATGCGATTGGAAAATTAAGTGTTTTTTTGAAGATGATTTTTAAGCTTCGAGTCCGGCTGAAAGCGATCCTACAACGGATATCCACTAAGTTATCGTTTGTGGACATTTCATTCCAATGAAAGCTGTCGATATTGATTCTTTGTGTGACGGAACTTTCCTTGGTCGACAGCAAGTATGTGGTTTTTCTGCGTTATACATATATGTTGTCTTATTTTGTCACAGGAGATTAGATGGATACATCTCATTCCTATGTGAAACAGATTGCCACAATCATAAATAAACAGATATAATAAACTTCCAGTTTGAATCGAATGGATAACGTACATTATGAACTTTCTTGCACCTACTTACGTGCATATAAGCAAGAGCAAAAAGCAATATACCAACCACAGCTGATGACCTCTTCGTGGAAATACAACCAAATTAATTTTCTCCAGACAGCATTACAATACATTGTACGTCCCAGTGAAAATAGGTCTTTAGCCGAAAAAACCCTGAGCCTAGTAGGAAAACATTTTCAACCATATCGAAGCAGACAAACGAAAAAGAAAAAAAAAGAGAATATGAACACTATTGGCAAAGAAAAGCCATAAAAGTGCCACAAATACCATCTCTCTTCACCCAGCGAGACGTATTATCCTTCGAAATGCAATATAATAATTTTCCTTCATTACGATTCGCAACCACACTTGAATTAATAAACAGTTGATGAGTGGATGATTATTATGAGCAATGGCAGACGGCAGCCGCGCAAATATATACACACATCCGTACATCCATGGACGTGGCGTGGGTGAAGAGGCAGCGCCGAAAAGCGAAATTATCCTTGAAATGATGATTATTGTTTCTGTGTTGGCTCGAAGCGAAAAAGAGTTCTCAAACGAAGCACATATCGATGACGGTTTTGCTATTATTGCATTAAAATTCGCTTAAGCAGCAAATATTGTCGCCCGCAAACAGATGGTCTTGCGCGTAGTAATAAATCGCTTGCCCAAGGACATTGAATGTGCGAAATCCGCTTTCTTCCATTTTTTTTCCTTTGTCATCATTAACGCGCTTTTGTTTGCATGCGACGAGGACGATTTATTCTCTGTATCAGAAGATAGGATTCTACAAAGCAAGCGAGAAAAATCCTATTAAAAGCAGGAAAAGCCACGGGTCTCGAACTGAAATAGTCAGTCGACCAACCCCATCTCACTCAATTTTCGCTCATGGTGATCCTTCCTCATCGTGGTGGCACTTAATCTTTGTGAATTTTTTTTAAACCTCGTGCTCCCTTTGGACTCACATAGTTTCCGGCAGAGAAGAGAAGACAAAAAAAGGACTTCACAAGAGAGGAAATTATTGTCGACATTCAGATAGAGCGTGGAAGCTAGAAAAAAAAAAAGAAAACCGAATAATTTAATTTTCTGTTAAAAAATAGAATCTGCTTTGATGTTCCAAGATTGTGGCTTTGAGGTTGGTCCACATGTCCAATGATCGTCTACGTCGATCTAATAAAGCAATAATTGCAATTACCCTTTGAGTGATAATCGGACATTAATTTATTTTAATAACCCCCAAAGAGTGGTGTCTGTTGCGGGAGAGTCCATTCCACAGTCATTGCCATCAAGAAAAAGCAATCCATACACTCCTTCCTGGCTCTCTGACCTGACGAAATCCATTAAAAGTTTTCCAAGAATGATGGGGATAAAAAGCATTACGTTGCACCTTACCACCGCGAATCTTTTAATAAAGCCAATAATAAAAATTTCGAACGTGGACGAAGTCACTCAGGAGTGCACGTGTATCCCCTGCCACTCTTGTAAATAAACGTGATAACCCCCATCGAGAGGAGTTCTTCATAATTTATGAATTTTCCAATAACTGGTCATGTCAGAACAGCGAAACATTTTGCAGAACGATGCAAGATGCATCCATTCCGTAGTATACACTACCTTAATGCACGATAAAAGTATATATTTTTCTTTTAAGGGGATTTTAATTGAAAATTTCTCCTTTCCGTGCGGGAGTGTTCACGTTTAGCTTTTGCTAATGTCAGCAGAAATATAACTGTCAGTTATTTCTTGTGTCTTTTTTCATCTAAAATCATTTAATTTTTCCTTTCGGTTCGCTTCAGCTTTTGCTGAGTTTGCTGAAACATTGCTTGAAAGGATAATGATTAAATGGATTGGGAATGGATTATGGACGATTACTTTCTTTTTCAATTTTTTGGGTGAGAAATATTGTGGAAAGAGAGAAATGTGCGGATGTAATGTGGAAAATCGCGATAAGGAAAGATCTCTGTGGATGACAGATATCGTTGTGATTTTCATTAACTCCGATTGAGGTGTTTAATTGATATGTAGCTGTATTCAATCACACCTTTTTTTCCTTATACCCACCCATGTTCACTTGTCTACACGACTCCTTTTCCGCATCAGTGGGGATTTACGTTTGTTATGGGTTTCAGATTCTTAAAAGACACACATACCACGTAGCATTCATAGACAGACATTTTAAAAGTAAGTATACAGTATTTAGTTATCCTTTTTCTCAAAAAATTCCTTCTCAAAAAATTTTAAATAAATTTGTTTTATTAATTAGTAACGGACTCAACCCTTCATCGGATTGACGATCTCCACACCTTCTTAATATTTGTCATAACGGATTTGCAATTTTGTCAACGGAGTGCAAATTTGTCTTTTGTCTGATCTATTTGATGTGTCATGGAATCGTAAGTGTCACTAAATTTTGGCGAACGGATTGAACTGGATGGCCATGAACTTCGTTTTGAGTGACCGCATAAATAAGCAGGCAAAAAACGACGTTAATTAGCTTCAAAATTGCTTCTTTTGTGCACCATGGTCATTCGTGCCTTTGACAATAGGTACAATAATGGCTCACGGGTGCCCAGAGACCTAAGCCAGATTCATGTGTGAAACTTGGAGGGCTCAATTCAACGCCGCATAAGTCTTCCAGTGCTGTGAGAAGTTCTTTCCTAGAAAATATTTTCTTTTCCTCGCGAGGGCTGGGCATTGGCAGATGTTGGATAGATTCGGTTTCTTCCTCATCTCTACAGCTCGCATAGGATGTATACCTATGGTACCGTGCATTTTAGCGTGCGTCCTTGCGACTAAAACCGGTGAATGACCATTGATGAGTCTTTGCTGTTGCTTCAATGTGCAGTCCATGGCTACGCCTTGTCGATCTTTTCTTTCTTATAGAGATGATGAGGCGTGTACACATACCGGATAACTAGAGATTCACCCAACTCCGAACCCCTATCCACCTTTTTATTTTCTTGGATTCCAATAAGTTCTGACACCCAGCAGAGGGTCACCGAATACTACAAGAACGTCTGCATAGTCTAACCAGATTTGATGTCATAACGTCTGATGGTATAGCGTTTATTGCTGCTTTGCTATCAGAAAAGGGTTAAGTTTTGGTCTCTCAGCGTGAGTGCCGACTCGTGTATTGCACACTACAGGCTTTCAAACGCTGCAGTTTTTTGAAGTGATCACAAGAGTCCCCTGTCCCTGAATTTGCGTTGCCTTTGAACCGGGTGTATTTCATTGTCCCCGTCCGAAAACATATGGTAGACGTCTGCAATGACAATTCAAGTCATAACAATTCAGCACATAAGGAATGCTTCTTACGTAGTGTTTCCTTAGGAAAACTAAGTCAATAAGTGCAAAAAATAGGGTTTCAAAAATGTGTAAAAATTACTGGCGAAACTAAATCGGTGATCCAAAGCCACCGGGTGGGCGGATAAGGGTTAAGTGTACAGACATGTGAAAAGGGATCTACCATTACACAGGTAGTAATAGTGCGACGTAGCGTGGTCCCCTGATCAAAAATATGATGGATTTGGTTACCTGAAACATCTCAAGAGCAATTAGCGTCAAAAGCGCTTTCAAGCAAGATTAATTTCTTGAAGATGTCCATGCGAGTCCATGGGACATCCTCTATAATTCGTACCGCGATAAATCGAAACCTCAATAATTCGTAACAAACTGCTAGTCCATTGAAAAATCGTTGCTAATGCGTAAAATATAGTTAGGGACATTCATATTGCAACGGCATACCAATGCCGCGAAGCAGAGTCCAATCATGTTCTCAAGGATCCCGATGTCGGGAGTCCAGACAGAATTTAATTTAAATAAGGTTCAGAGTTGTCGCAGACGATCCAGTCATTTCATTCAGTCTTCCATTCCAAACTTCCAACAATGTAACAAATCATGTTATCAAATGCACTCAATAAATCCAATAAGAATTAAAGCTCACGATCGTAGAGTTTGAGTTCAGTTTAGTAACGTTCGCAGTTCAATTCGTTCCATATAATAAAGGAGTAGGCAATCTGCATACGAAGGATTTTTGTATTAAGAAATTAGAAACTATCTTCATATACTTAGCTCCCAATGCTCCCTCGAAATGCAATGAGCTCAAAATGTCTTATAAATCGTAATTCGTTCTTTAAACCTCTTATAATTCGTAATGCAAAAGGTAAACAAATTTTTTTCTTTTAAACTAATTAACTTTTGTAGATGATTTTGTTGCCTTGATGTCGCCTTACGTTATCCTCTCATTACGAGTATCTGTCTTCGTTCTGTAACGAGCACCGTGTTTTGCATTTTATCTTCATATTTCATTTTCCACTTATTTCATATTTTTGTGTTTAACTTAAGATGTAACGTGAAGCTCCTTTGCTACAAAATTCCACGAAATATAATATAATAAAATCAACCATTAGAATTCGTTACATTTTTGCGTATAAAAGAGCGACACGAACAAGCGTTAGTCGCAGTCTGTGAGCAGCAAGTTTTGAATGCACACAAGTAAGTAATAAATTTTGGAGCTTTGAAACTTATTGTTTGATTGACTGTTTATAGGGCGTTCAGTAGACAGATTGAACAATTACTTATTCAGCTGGCTCTGTTTTTTTGTTTTTTCTTTTTTTTGAATTCCCTGGGAAAATAAAGAAGCTACGTTTTATCCAGCGTCAGTTCACATATTTCATTTGAAGCATTAAAGTGAAACAAACGTACTCATAAAACGTTATCAATTGATAAAAAGAGACATTCTTTCATAATGGATTCTGCTGTTCACATTTTATTTACTGAACATGTGAGAAATAAACCATGTTTCGTAGTCAGATGATATCCCCTTTTTTATTCTTACAGTTGCGATTACAGTTCAGTAACTTTTAATAAAAGCGTCTCTGACAATGCAGTAGTATGAAATTCAGGCATAATTTGGATCCCGAACACAATCTTGGCTTGTGAAAAATTCACCAGAGTAGGAGAACCTCGTACACCTCGGAATATGACCTTACTTGATTGTTTGATTTCTGTCTGCATTTAAACGGTGTTCTTGTAGAAATTTCACATGACCATTCTGCATAGAGGTGGGTGCATTTCGTCGATGCAGCGTTTGCTTTCTACTGTAGCGCACAGGTGGTTAGCTACAAAAAAACACTAAAAAAAGAAATCTAATGGTGTTGAATCTCACGGCCAATTTTCATTGACGAAACGAGACAGTACATGATTACGAAATGTCTCATGCACTCGTCTAGTTTGCGATTTTATGTTCACATTGATCATAAACAATAGCTTTGAATTCAAACATTTTGTCCAAAAAACTCACTTCAAATATCGTTTATTTTTTAAGTCAATTATTCTGAATTGTATGAATATGCGTCATAGGGCACAATATCTGAGATCTCCATCACTTACTCCGACTCCTCATTTTTCGTTGGTTGCTACCCTAAATCGCGACATTCCGATTTGTAGACTTACGGAAGGCGACCGGGGTTGCTCCTGAAAGTCGGTAACATAATGTATAATCGATAAAAGAGTAACATAATATTAAAAAATATCATGGCAACCCTAGGCAAAGCATACTCAGGTTTTGAATCATGCACAGGGTTTCAGTCGCATCTGCATTTCGTGACGTTATCCTTCTAACCGTTTCGCCTTCTGTTGAATTCCATGTATCTGCATGAAAAAGGAGATCGTCTACAGACGGTTACAACGGTTGAGACATTTTTACACGGTCAAATTTCATCAGATTCCGTTGCATGAAATGCGAGGTTTGTTGGCAATTAAACCGAAAAGCGACGGCTTTCGACTGAGCTTTCGCACTTTTCGTTTCTTTTTTTTTGTACTTGTATTCATGCTGTTTTAGAAATACAAACAATACATGATAATTTGACCGTGTACCATTAGGTTCAATAAAGGGCGGTATTCGCTGTGACGAACATTGATTGTGAAAAAGCTGCCTAAGCATGAAATCGTTTGTGTCAATCAAAATGCTAATGGGTTTGTAAAAAATATAAACTAAAGCGTTTGTATGTTTTTAAACCTTGGTTGCGATTGTAAAAAAAGGAACTAATGTTTATGTATGATTCCAAATTGCGATTGTAAAAAAGTACCAACTCAATCGCAATCGCAGTTTAAATCTCACTCGATTGCGATTTCTCTCAGTCGCAGTTATTGTTTTTTTCTCAAATCTATTTGAATTAACTCTCGTCGAAACCACATCAATATCAACCATTTTCGGCAAAAAAAAATATGCCATGATATCGAGCGCCAGTAACAGACGCTGCTTGACCAGAAATATCGTTGCTGTATCGTGCGATGTTCCATTTTTACTAAACCTAAACTATCAGCTGTCAAATTATCTTTTTTTCCAGTGTTTCGAACAATTCATAGCACAAATTCTAATCTCGCGTTAATCTTGGAACAGCCTTTAGTAGTTTTTTTTGCATACCTTTAATCTTCTCTTTAACAGCCATTATTCACTAGTATAAAAGTGCACTCTTTTAATAAAATTTGTAAATTGTACAGAATTAATATTAATAAAACTCTTTCCCTTTGTCTACTTCCAGGTAAGTACCTACATGAATGGGGACCAGCACTTAATCTCTATTCACCGCCCACCATCTACTTATCGCCTTGGTACAAATAAAAAGATTAACATTTATTTTATTAAGGTCAGTTATTCGTCGTACTCTGAAGGTATTTCTCAAATAACAGTGTGCGGAATATAAGAAAGAAACAACAAATAGAAGAAAAAAATACAACCGACTGATGTCTCTCAAGAAAATCCATCTACACAAACATAATGCGAGAAAAACTCCTTCTCAAGGATCTGCAAATTCTTATATCTATCTATCCACAGTACAACAATCCCGGATGATACCATGAATAAACTCCAAGTATTATCAGCCATGAATTTAAATTCTTTTGGGGCAATAACAGTATAAAAATGGCGATGTCGGCGACAAGGAGGATGGTATTCGCCCTCGTTTTCTTGGTAGTCTATAATATCCTGTGCCATGGTATTTTTTTATTCGTTTTTCCGTCTCGTTACTTCACTTAAAAAAGTCAGAAATCATTCAAATATAAGCAAAGTAAGTGCTCAGATTATACGTACATACATATGTGTGTATGAATAGGAGAACATTCTCAATACAGTGAGACTAAAATTTCTTAGATTTTAATCAATATCCTTTAAATATTTCATGATATATCCCCCTGTAAATCAATTCATGATGAATGGCCACTACACTCAACGAAGAATATTTGTTTACAACAAACTAGTGGCTTGACTGTACCAAAGGGAGTATAATACCGCTTTGTCATAAATGTATGAAGAAAGCTAAATGTTCATACATAACCCCATGCATCGCTACTTATATGACCGGAATGACTTCCATTAGCATAAATTTGTTTTGTCGTTTGTTCTCTTGAAGAGTTCGGTATCTGTACACATCCATATGTATATTTGCTGTGAGGATAATCTTTGTTCTCCCTCTTTGTATGGGGCAGATCATGTCCTGCAGGCTTCTTTTCAATCTACTCACTAGTTTCAAAAGAGTTGAGAGCATCGTCAACTTCTTCCTAAACTAAGACGCTTTCTTATCATCTCAGTAATTCCATTAGACTGGCTATAGCAAATGTTCGTTCATATACAATCGCATCGCACACATGTGCAACGCAAACATGTGTATAACGTTTATATACAGATTCCAACCAGACAGCAGACTGGAACAATTTTTCACTTGCAGAATGTGAGTGCTCGACTACAATCATCACTCAGCTTGATGCTGAAGGCATGTTCTTTTCTTCGTCTAAAGAGCATACCAACTCTTAAATCATATAATGCGCAGTGATATGATACACATAATTGGGTATCCCCTTACAGAATTGTTTTAAATTAAAGTAATGGTTATGTGTACATACATATTTAGTATTCCTGGTGTTGGGAGGAAAAGAGGAAGAAATCGTCTATTTGGGAAGGTAATACTCTTTCATATCTCTTTTCAGTCAACTCGAGATAATTCGAAACTCAAGGGATCTTAAAAAAAATTCCAATTAGCTAGAGTTCGGATTAACGAAAAATTGTCGAGTTCAAGCGAACGACGAAAACGAAATAAGTGCATATAGCAATTATTTGACACACTTTATTACAAACACACACACTGAATTCCATTGTTTAGCAAAGAAATCAGTGATTTCTAAGTTTTAACTTCCAGCATTGTTGGTCAAGAGCATTGTCTACACTGTACTACTGTTGACGCAATGTACCCAACAATGACTTTGCCTCCTTTGATGAGCGGATGTGGTTCTGATTCCGATTCGTCTGCATCGTCGTCTTCATTCTGTTTCTTGAATTGGAAGCTGCCAAAATTTCCAACTCCGCAGACTTCCACATCATCGTCAAAATTGACGGTATCATTGCATGTCACAGACCCGCCAAAGGAAGAAGGCTCCATCTATCCCGCGAGGTTGGATTTGTTTATGTCACATACCTCGACACAATCTAACTTGATGAAAGCATTGGAAGCAACAGCTTGCCAAAGAACAGAGAACAACGACACAAATATTCGAGTTACTGAGAGGAACCTAGCAACTGATTTCGCATTACAGTGTGTTTGCTCGCTGCACGACTGAGCAATCACTTCTAATTAACGAGCATACCAAAACACAGGTTTTGTTCGATTTATAGTGAATTTCGAATTATCGGGAATCAATTGTACATACGAGTATATAATAAATTAATTATACACAATTTGTTCTGCTTTAATTAATTGCAAGCCCAACTGTCGATTGATAATCGACTGTTGTCAATATTTTATTGTATTATGTGTAGTAAGAAAATTAAAGTGGTAACATCCCTATGACGATCCTCTAATTACGAGTCACATCTGTCTCTTTTGCGGCAACCTTCCTAGAATAACCAACTAGACTAGCTAAATTATTTAATAAAAGTGTAAAAACTTTTCATAGAAATAAAATATTGAAAATTGAGCTAAATATGAAAGCTTACAATGAAGTTACTGATTGAAACTTTCAAATTGTAAAATATTCACAGTAGATAACAGTCTACAAGAGCCTGACGAAAGTCTACGTTAGTGTCAGTCATCTCCGCCGCTTCATTGAAAGCGCTAACTGTTCTGGCGAATAGGATCCATTGGTCCATTATTCATTTTCTACAAGGAATTGCCACTCCATGATACTTATGTATATGGAATATAAATAACAATACGGAATTCCCCCTTTGGCGCTTCTGAGAAAACATAGGTGATAGCGTAAATTCCTAGAAAAATTCGAGTTATGGTTGAAATATCTCTTCGAGTAGTTCGAGTTATTCAGAACTCTAGGTAAGGAGACAGAAATATACGAAAAATGCAACCAAAAATCAGTATTTGCGATAAAAGTTCGAATTAGAGGAGTTCTACCATATATACAGTAAAATCCGCTGAAGGGGAAAAATAAAAAAATCAAAAAAAAAAAAAAAAATGCACTTAAGAGAGTTTTTCAGTTAAGCGAGGTTGTTTCTATGTAATTACATTCGCACGTATACTTGTGAATCATTTGTGCAGCAAATTTGTATGAACAATAAAAAATGCAGAAGAGTGCGTATGTCCCAGCAAAGTTGTGGAGGCGATTTTCCCGATGTGTTATTCCATAAATATCTTCATATGTACCCACCCACACAGGATATATTTCTGCCCACATTACAACTATAACCTGAAGAGCCACCCGCGCACTTTTCTTTCGTGAGCACGATATGCCATGTCGCTTCACTTCAAAGTTGGCTGCGAAAGAGTCACAGAAAGAAACACAGAAAGAACACAGAAAATCGAGTAGGTTATAATATTAGGTTATCTGTGGAAGCGGGCAACCAACCACCAATCAACGAATATAAATCTCACTAAAAGCAGTTCTAAAAAATTGCATTCACTAGCACGTCTACTTGTACTCCCATTCTTTACGACCCCATTCGAACAAAATCGAGCAAATATAGTCCAACTTTTGAACAGAGCTCATGCCATGTCCTAAAATCGATATTCTTCGACGCGATGTATATTTGAACATTCATTTTTGTACCTCCACCAGGTTTTTGCACATCATGCTTATGAACCGGGCATGGTTCATTTCCAGTAGAGACTACGTACATCCTGAAGATTTCTTAAAGTTGCGTTTTATTTTTATAATATATTTTATTTAATTTAAATGAAGTTGGTGTACGTAGGTTTGAAAATTTCGCAAAAGGGCGTAGATCTACCACAATTATGGTGAAGTCCCAGAACTAATCTCAATTTGAAGTTCGTTTCATTGAACGATCTCAACTTCCCCGTAAGACTGGTAATGCTCTATACACAGATTATCTATGGCAATGGTCAAACATCTCCGCCGGGCCAAAAGTTTGTGTTCAAATTGTAAAATTTGAGCGCACAAAACGGCGTTTGTTGCAAAAGCTAGACAAAATGGTATGACTGGACCAAAATGGTCAATCAATGGCTAATTTGAAATCAGTGGAAATTAATTCAGTTGATCAATCGAAGAATTACTACTCCTGTCAAGTGGCTGTCAAATATTGTTGCTAACTTAGGGATTCCTTAGTGTGTTTGTGAATCTGCAGATAATTATTTTATCTACAGTGAAACTCGCTTATAGACGCGTTTCCCGAAACCTTAAGTCTATGTAAACACACCTTCGCCACACACGGTGCAAACAATCTGCACAGACTTTAGTTTGGTCGGTCATTGCCTTGGCAATTATAAAAAAACCAAAGATAAAATAAGAAATTTTGACTAAGGAGTGGTACAATTTTTTATCCAATAACTCGATCCGAAATTATCTATCGGTGTTCTCAATCATGTTTACGATATGAATTTTCCTGCTGGTCTGTGAAAAATTCATCATACACTACGCAGACCATGCAAAATTCAAGAAATTTTGAATTCACACAGACCGTCGCAGGCACAAACATGCGACATGAATACACACCACACAGACGGTCTGCTTAGCCATGTGCACAACAGCCAAATGTTTTGGTTTGCAGCGAAGTGAAAAACCTGCTTAAGTGAAAAGATTCACAAGTATACGTGCGAATGTAATTACATAGAAACAACCTCGCTTAACTGAAAAACTCTCTTAAGTGCATTTTTTTTTTTTTGATTTTTTTGTTTTTCCCCTTCAGCGGATTTTACTGTATATATGGTAGAACTTCTCTAATTCGAACTTTTATCGCAAATACTGATTTTTGGTTGCATTTTCCGTATATTTCTGTCTCCTTACCTAGAATTCTGAATAACTCGAACTACTCCGTAATATACATGACAGAGAATTGTTATAACTGACGAAAGTTTTACAAGAATTTGACCACAAAGGATAGTGAAGAAATATTTTTATTTCATTACCACTCCTTTTCTTCTGCATTTATCTACTACACTTTAAACTTGTTAAGTTACTACACTGACTAGGGCTGTGTGCACAGGACCTACTCTTACACATTTCAAGTGTATGGCGTACATATTTTTTGATCAGCATCTTTGTTATAATATCTGAAAGTTGTAAGTATTTTTCATTCTTCCATCCGTATATATATATATACATTAATTCCTGGAGACTAAAGTCACCATGACGTTGTTTCATTTCGATTGGGGTCAGAAGTATTTATTAAAATGTTATTATTGTAGTACATCTTCTAAAGGTCATGAATGGGATAATTTGCATTGTCTCTGAAACTACAATATATGTATTAGTGCTACCCGATCGATCTTCACCAATTGCTTCCTGTCCTTTAAGTAATTGGAAAACCTGGGCTGGGCTGTAGTTTATTTAAAGATTTTGAAAGCATTTATTACATCCTGATCCGTAAATTGCAATACACCTATATCCAGAACCTCGGGTATACTATAGTAATGGTTCAACGAAAAGTTGACAATTTGATCCTTGGAATTTGTTTTTGAATTAACGTAATTCCAAAGTGATGTACCATTGCTCCTTACTTAAGATTCTACAGACAAGACGTATAGTTTATACAAAAATCCGTCCAAGAACTCATACTCAGGAAATTTAATATCATATAGGACTCCTTGCCCCACCTCCTTCGGTAGCATAAAATTTTCTGACTAATGTTATACATGTTCGGGTGCGGATTTGAGATCTGAATGCAGGAGTTTTTGTATAAACATGAGAAAAACGAAAACTACTTTAGTCCATCATTGTGTTCGCATTCCGGTGACCCTGGTATCACCTCCATAGTCAAAACATCTTAATGTTCAATACTTGGTCTGCGGGGAAATTCTTTACAACCCTAACGAATACATTCTTAGTATTTCTGTTTCAATATCAGTCAAAAACATGACATACAAATGAAATGTTCATCCTTTATCAACATTTTTTTTTGTTGAACATCAAAAATGAATGCATTCAGGTTGACTTTTTTGTTTCCATTAATTTTTATTTAAAAATTCATAACAAACTTAATAGAAAAAAATGCTTGAAAATAGTTGCACTAACAAAATTCCTATTTCAAATAAACTTATGCTACTACTTTAAACTAATCTATATAAATATGCATATAAGTACATATCCTTAACATTTAAAAAATGTACCTACTTGCATACATATATACATTGTCACAGTACAGATTCTCTCGAACCTGGCTGTGCTCGAACTATGGAACTTATTAGATATGTATTTATTATTATTACAAAAGAATTCCATTCTCGTTCAGAGCTTTGGCAGATTTTCATTGTTTCATTGGTCCTTGTTGGATATGCAAATGTAGCAGTATTAAGCGATTCCAAGGCTCTATTTGTTAATTTATCATAGAACTATAGCTTGCCTACTAGTGTTCGGCTGTTCTGTTCGCTGCTTTAACTCGCCATTGTTAAAACTACATATATCCGCCACTTCTCCTCGTTGCCGGCATCATATACAATATAAGGCACCCAATAATTGTCAAGGGCGTCAGAAGGAAATCTTGTATAGCAAAAACTCTAGCTGTCTACTAGTCCAGGCAACAGGCATTTCAACCGAGAGAGTTAAACACGTTTTAAATCCATATCTAGACATGACAGAGCTATCAGCGCGATATGTGCAGCGATTGGTTACACTCGACCATGAGCAAAAGCACAGCCACTTCCAAAGCACGGCAAAAATCTATAAATGAGGCTAAGATCTACTAATCCATACTACACTACAGATTTAGTACCCAGCGACTATTTCCTGTTCCACACCTGAAGAAATGGCTGGGCGGAGACATTTCGAAACAAACGCTTGATTTCAGGCCCTTGGAGGAAATACAAAAAATGGAGAAAGCCGAACTAAACGCTTTTTTTTAAGAAACATCTATTTGTTCAAGAAATCATTGACTTATCAAATTGCCGTCCTAACAAGGAATTGATTCTCTAATGAACGAATATTCTGTAAACTCTTTTAGCATCATCATTGGATGACACTTCTCCTAGACAAAAAAAAAATGCAAATAGCACTAAATTGAATTGAATGACATGTGTAGAAAATCTCATACCTAGCCGTGTCTCATTTAACAGGACTTTTCTCTGGAGACATTTACGGATGGAATTTGAATCTGCTGATTTTTTTTTCCCAAAGACATTTGAATGCATCAATTCATTCCCAAACACATTGCTTGACATTGAGTGACATTCCCGCCGTGTCATGATACCATCATCATGCAGTCCAGGCACTCAATTCAACGTGTATCCAGAACAAACTTTGATGAATCTATGTAAATGTATATAACATTATCAAAAGAAGTTTGCGTCCTTTGTCGGGAAATCTCCTTGCACGTTTAAACGAATTTTCATTTGCAAAGGAACGTTAAGCTATCCGAATGCACGAAAAAAGAAAACAGTGTCCTTTTATCCTTTGATGTTACCTTTTTCCTGTTAAACGGCGTTAGCATAAAAAAAAAAACACCGAGAAGGAAATTGCGAAATTGACAAAATAAATTCCATGAACATGCTGGATTATCTGAGGTAGCAATGTATAGTCGATGACGTTACTGCAGATTGTACAATTTCGATAGGGCGGGCAACTATTCCGATGAAAGAATATATCTGGTAGAATATGTTGTGCCATTTTATCATGTTAAAGGATGCATTATACGCTGCAGTTCGCACCAAAGTTGTCACAGTTTAAATAGCAACTGAGCTCATATATTTATTATCACTGTACAGTAAACAAATAGTTTATTGAAACGGCGTTTTAATAACTCTGTCAGAAGTATTGAGAATTTAATTGATGCAACTGCAAGGACACATCATTTACCTCTTCGAGACTTTAACATGACTTCTGCAGGAACATGATTAGTAAATTAAATTGTGTTCAGTTATTTGAAGACGTAAACTAATCGTTGGGAAATTACTAGTGTCAATTACTGTCCGTGTTGTTTATGCAGCATGCATGATTCCATGCAATGTCTTGGCTATTCATTTTCAATTTTTTGATTAATTAAATTGTGTTCATTCACACAATCTGGATCAAATCAAAATCTTCGAATCTGTTGACATACAACATATATGTTTCGTATAGGTTGCAATATTTCAAAAGTTGTACATATTCACATAATGTACTACCTGTGTCCATGTGGCAAATTAATAATTCAAACGTGGATGGCAACTTTAGAAAGCGATTAAGGTTGAGTTAGAGGTAATGACAGGATGAATCAACAAGGGCTTTAAACAAACACCTTTTGCTTCCGAATGACCTAAGAGCAATCTATGAATATTTAATTAGTTAATTGGATTTATCTTAGGGTACCACTAGACTTGCATGTAACTGAAAAAAAAAAAACTTGAAACTTTGATTTATAACTTTAAGGAACTTTTGAAATTCACCCTCTGGGAATTTCGGGCTAAAAGCAAAAGTGGATTACTACTTTGTTGTAATATCTTATGGTGTACATATACCTAAGGTGTGTCCCAAAGGGGACACACGCTAGACATTTATATAAATAAAACGGTATTTCATTAATTCAACTTGTCTTTTTTTTTATAAACAAACATGTAACGAACTCATTTTAAAGCAGTTTTCTTGTTAATAGGGGCACCTTTTTATATGGAATAGTGAGTATAGATGTAAGAGTACATGCCACAACTTCCACTTACTCTGTGCAAATGGAGTCAAGGGCCTAAAAGCCTTAAAGGTGGTTTTAGGGACGTTTAATATATATTTATAAAGGACCCTGTACCTGCTTTGCCAGCAGGCACGTTTTGCTGTAGTATATATATATATACTGTTCCTATATTTATTTTATATCTTCTTCTTTTTATCTAATGCTATGTTTTGTAGTTAAATTATAGCAGATCGCTTTAGTAAACTACATTTTTGTTACACATACATTTAACTGCACGTGAACATGAAAGAAGCATAGATCCGCGGAAGAAGCATAGATAATTAAAGTCAAGTTCCGCACACGTAAGACGTATTAACAATCATTTAAAGTCAAACAAGCCCACACCCGCTTCGGGTGGAATGAGCACATTTCAAGGAGCTGTTGATTCTTTGAGAAATGCTGAAAGTTAAGACATCAGAATAAAATTCGTGTTTCAGATATTTTACATCCACACATATGCATACACAAAAAAAAAATACATTTTGTGGGTGCTTAGTGTTTTCGAAAACTGATAATTCTTTCGGCAAAATTCGTTTTGTCTGTGATAGCAAATGTCAATACGAAGGCTTATACATTTTTTTATGACAGATATCCAGATGATGCCCCCCTGCCCACCAAGCTGCAGGCGATGATCAGCAATCTCATATATCTTGACACACTTAAAATCAAAGCAACTGCGGATCCCTTTTTTGAAAACATATCTTTGCTTATACTGACTGATGAAAAACCCCTAAATGTACCGAAATTCATGTTTTTTTTTCACGCACGTATAACACGCGCATACGTACACCTTACACAAACCATATGTAGGCCAATACCAAAGATGTGTGAAAGTTTGGTTGAAATCGGTAAATGCGTTAAGGCGTGAATCGTTGACTAACATTTGAGCCTCAATTTTTATATATACAGATAAATAATATAGAAATATATAATAATAGTAAAATGGGTGGCGCTACAGCCCGTAGAGGATCAGGGCCTAGCTTCTCAGCAACCCCTCGTGTTGTGGGGGGGACCAACAGTTTTATGACTCCAAACAGACAATTTGAGAAGCTTTTTTTAGGCAGTCATTACTCTTTGAGCATTGTTATTGACTCGAAAGAGGCCATGAGAATTATTTTTGGGCGTACCGGCCGGGAATCGAACCAAGGCAGCGAGTTTCAGTTGCACCTATCCACAATGCCACGGCCGCCACTAGGAAATATATAAATATATAAATAAAAATCAAACGCAAAGTAAATATATGCAATACCTTTAAACCAACTATATGGATGTTACTGTCTTAAATGGCTAACCATTAACCAATGGATAATCGACGATAATTAATTCTCGTATTTAAGAGGAAGCACAACATGTTGCCGGAATATCTAAAACTACAACTTAACGTAAATGGGAAAAGGTACAACCATATAGTCTACCTAATATGTCACATTATGATCAATCTACAATTTCAGGAGATCCTAGACGTAGGTTAGGTTAGGTTGTAGTGGCTGACTGCAGAAGGCAGTTGCACTTAGGCCAAAAGTGGCCCGTTGCGTTACCACGCGTATTAATTTCCCCTATTAATCAAAACCAATTGGTGCTTACAACGAAGCGATTAAGCTGTCTAATATTGACGCCTCTCAGTTCATTGAGGTTATTGAAGTAGTAGGTCCCTAAGTGTAGGTACCTACGAAGAAGAATAGCAACCACTAGCATCACACATTATTAGTGTTCACCCATGGGTCTCATCATTGACAACAAGCAAAGGTGGAGACTCAATCTCCATGAGAGGGTCAAGAAAGCTTCTGCTGCCCTTTTTCAGCTGCAAAAAAATCCAAAGGATTAAGTAATTCCCACAACAGTTCGAAGAAATCTCATCTCAGCAGCTTGTAGCGATATTATTCTTTGGTTGACTAATAAAAAAAATTAGTAGAAAACCGCTAACTTGACTCGGCCTTCCTAAATGCACCCACCTTGTTCAGTCCTACAGGAAACCTCAGCATCACTCCTCCCATCACCCTTGAAAAAGATAACTTCGCCGCCTGCTTCAAAATTCCTCAAAAATTTTGAGGCGCGATTAAAAAAAAAATCGTTAGCAGAGAAAAACGACACGCATAATAAGTAGAATTGTTGTCAATTGATTGAAATTGATATTTGAATAATTTTAAATTTCAATCTTCCCATACGAAGCCCTAATTTACCTACAATTTACATCCTAAGGAGTGTTTTACTTTGTATTTTTCACGTTAGCACCGTAACCAGAGCCAAGTACGCACTCTCGTGTGTATGCATACGCATACATGCTATAAGTCCATGGGAATGATGCTTTCTTTTTCTTTTTCAATTTCTTTGTATCCTGTTAATTTTGCCACATGCACGAAATGTTAACCGAGAGTCCCGAGTGTTACCCCTGAAACTGATTAACATAATTGGAAAAACTTCCCCCTTGGTACCTATAAAATGCAAACCGATTTTCCCCGTAGCTTGAACCGAAATGGCTATAAAGGATATAAAAACAAATGAAATGTCCTCACACAATGGCTTCATTCAAAGCGGGTGAACGAAAAAGCGTAGCGCTCAGTTGGTACTTAAAACAAATCACGTTCTCATCCATTCACCTTTAGAATCGATGATGCGACACTGGAAGACAGTAGGGATACATCCACTTACCCGTATTCAGTGATAGGGATGTATAAGCTCGAGACGAGGGATAGAATAAAGGATGCTACCACGGCCACCGTCCGCCCATTAGAATTAGATATTCAAAGGATCGTTTTTAATCGGCATCCAATCGTATTCATGTCTTCATTTTACATGGCAGCCATCAAAGGTTGGAAACGGGATGCATGTCGAACGATTTCTTTCTGCCACTCGTCCTGGAAATACAGCTCTGTCGGAATGTATTGGAGGAAGTTTTTGCCTGGAGCGTTTCGTTTCGGTTTATTTGTGTAACGAGCAGTGAACCATTCTCTAAGATGTTTTTCTTTTCTCCTCGGGATTTCCTTTTAATATTTTTATTTTGCTTGCGTACTTGTATTGGTGTTCCGTCGCCCGTCACAAGAAGAAAGGAAGTTAAGCTTCTGATTCGTTGTTTATTTTTCGTTCGTTCTATTACCGTCTTTGTTCCCCTCTAAATGATTGCAGTTCGAATTTCTTGAAGGGCGGACCGTAAATGAATAGAACAAGGATTTCGCATGAAGGACAAAGTGAACAAAAAAAAAACAAAGAAAAACGAAAAAATGAAACCGGAGAAACGAGAAAAAACAATAGCTATCTTGTACCTACGATGTTTTTATCGATTCTAACACAAAACACTTTCCTTGTGCTGCCCTACCTTATAAGTATGTTTTGTTAGTCCTTATTTTCATTTTAGTGGCTTCTGTTTTCCTCTTCATTCACTCTTATTAGTTCGACAGAAGCCGTCAATTCACTTTTATAGATCACCTTAAGCATGGGTTTCATTAATCCCGAAGTTGGCGAGTTCGTGAGCAAGGATAAACGAATTAAATTGGTTGAAGCTCTTGGTGCTCGTTATAAGGTGGAGGTTGGCTTGTGTGAATGAAACGTGCTACTCTTGTTTTATGGGTATGGGTGCTCATAAGAGTGTTTGGTTGTATGTATCGTGATTCGTTGGCTCGGTTGAGGCAATTGATGAACGACATGGATTCGGTAATCGGTGGCGCGTCGGTCGGCGTTGCTGGTTATTCGCATCCGTACTAATGAAGTTTTTCACTTCCTCGAATCCGGCTTTTATCGTCGACGTGCCATTGTCTTGGAAGGAAGGCTGTTGTTCGCTGCAAATGAACAAAGAGGGCAGACATTTTATGGTACATTCGTAGTTAATTAATTTGATTTCTGAGTGTAACAAGAGGGCGGTGCACAACCTGTACACATGTACCGGCAAATTGTGCAGACAAATTGAGGGTTGAAGCTATTCCCTGGCTTATCAAGGAGTAAACGGTGGTGAGTTCACCGGGTGGTGGGACTACTCAAGGAAATGAATTTTATTTTTTCCACCACAACAAATGAGACGAAGTGGAAATAGTCGAAGTTGTTCCTACAATATATTCCTCATGCTCGTGGGGGTTATTATTTTGACATACCATACATGGAAGATGGCAAGGCGTTTTTGAACCTTCAAATTAATCAAAAATAATGCATTCAAAATAGAAAAAAAAACAATGTTTCATCTCCATTTTTTCCGCATAAGGATGTCTTCTTACTGCAATCCTGGATATGTCCATATGGACATATGTATGTATAATTTAAAAATAGTTTTTGTCGCATTATCTAAATGCTTGTTTATAACAAAATCAATTGCAATTGCGAATGGAACATCATGTCTAGTCTGTGAATACACCCTGTATCACTGTTTTCAATTGCCATCCGATTCATTTTGCAGTCAATGCCCGTACCATAAAAAGGATTCAAGCGAGCGAATTCGATTTCCCAGTTCACTGAGTTCAGCCTACACCACAGGATCATTTCCCGACTTTCTCGTTGCAGTTAGCGTTTTGCATCATTCTCCTTGCGTTCTACCAACAGTAGACCAACTTTGCACAGAAGAATGAAAAAAGGGATGTCTCGCAGTTTCTTACCAGCTAACTAACTCAATTGTACGTGTAAAACTCAATTGGAGTGTATTCCACAATCGGCCACCTCCTAGTCGACCAGCCAATGGACACTTTTTCCTTCTGGTGACCGCACATCACAAAAACGATCCCAGTCACGTTTTACATTTCGATTACACTTCGAAATTAGATTGGTTTCTTATACTCGTACCGCTGTGACATCATGATAACACTAGGCGGATGTCCTATCGCACATGAGACTTTCAGATATTGAGTGTGAATGCTCCATTTTAAGGACACCTTCTCGTCTGCCTTTCGCATTGAGCTAGATAACAAGCAAATAAAAGTATCGGTGATAAAGTGCAAAATCTAAATTCGTCCTGGAATATCCTTGTGAACATGTGGTACGTACTTTCTTTGATTATTCGAGAGTGTAGTACATTTCGAACGATATAAAAAAAATTTGACAACGATTCAATCTACCGGTAGCGTTAAGTGCACACATTCACACCCTGAGCGCTGCGCTGTGTTCTGCTGTATAAAGGACTATGCTATTCAGGGAAGTCTTGAAAGGACTTCAAATAAAATTTAACTTTATTCAATTTGGGTTCTTTTACGGTTTCGCCTGTATTTCTTTCTTTTCCTTCGATTTCTCGGAATTGGAATAGAATAAATGACACTGAAGACAGGAATAGGTCGGGAGGTAGGATTTCTTTATTCAATCAGCTTTAACTAGCTCATATACACATAGAGGACTTGTGCATGGTGTTGAATCGCTACTTATGTGTGTCGATTTATTCCATTTTATGGTGGCTTGTATCGCATGTAGTATATTGCTT
Source organism: Eristalis tenax (assembly GCA_905231855.2). Lineage (NCBI taxonomy): Eukaryota > Metazoa > Arthropoda > Insecta > Diptera > Syrphidae > Eristalis > Eristalis tenax. The sequence goes on along the minus strand of HG993125.1, from coordinate 33,053,674 downwards.
TTTATGGAATAAAGATTTCGTCTCTTTGTCGGTGTCTGCATTTGAGTCCCGAACGAAATGGTATTCCATCCGAAAGACAGTGTTGAGAGGAGCGAAAGAAGAGGCTTGACAACTGTCAAATACGTATTTTACATAGAAATGTGTCTTTTGCCAGTTTAGCGATAAAATATTGCATTGTTTCTTAATGATAGGCTCTTCGCTTTTTATGATTCCATTTACAGTAGGTGTTGAGGTAGCTTTAAATGTGGAATGGTGGGATGATGGGTTAAGACAGAAAATGGTGCTTAGGAAATTGTGCGAGTTGATGAGTTAAGTGCCTTCGTATAGCTGGGTAGATTATTATGTTGACGGCTGTGTACTCAAAAATACCTATTGAATTAAATATTCAGCAGCATTTATTTCATAGTAGATTTTAATTTACTGAAAATAACTGGTGTTCTTGAATGTGTACACCTTATGAGATACGCCGACAAAAATTGTCTATTTTCTTTAATTATAAAAATTCAATTCATCTCACATACTCCTATCGGCCTCGGATTTGATTTATTCATCGAAATCGTTGGAAACTCCCGTGGATCATATTGATTTTCAGAAATCTCTTTTGTGTTATGATGCGTTATGTAAGGACGTCAATATCTTCGCTTTTCATAGTACTTTCGGAAAGATTGTCAGCATGCTTGTGGACATTCTGCTGGTCGTACGTTAAAGACCTATGGGGTATTACGTTCATAATATGGTAATATTATTCCCTCGAAAATATTTCCGGAATTCTTCACCATAGAATATCTAATATGTGAATCAACTCAATCACTTGGTTATGTGTGTACCTGAAAATTCAATTGGGTGATATTATATAATTTTACTTCTCAGGGCAGCTCCCTTCTTTTATATTCCATCTCTTGTCGGCTGAAAGGCTTTGCTCTGAATCCGTAGAACGACAGACGTTTGGTTTATATCAAACACAATGCAAAACGATTCTATTATGAACTTTTATCTGTAGGTTGGTTTGGCTTTTACGTCATTATGTGCCGACAAGGAACACGTTATGGCATTTTCGTTCTCCTCTTATTATTGCGGTGTGAACGGACTCCTTATGGTACCACTTCAAACGCTTTTGAACATAGGCGTGAAATATGTTAGTAAAAATTAAATGCGTTTCGTGCTTCTAATTTATAATCTTAAAGAAGGTGATATTCATGTTTTGTTCTGCCTGAAGATATTTTCATACCAGATGGAGCGAATGATTTCCTACATTCGTTTGTAAAGTTTTAAGCTGCCTGATGCTTAAATTATGCCTAAGGTGACCTGTACCGAAATTGAACGCTGTGTACCGTTTATCGAAGAAAAACCTCTGTACACACAAATGTACCAAAACCAAGTTATTTTATAAAATTAAAAAAAAAGAGATAAAAAGTCTATGTAATATAAGCACATCCTTTAAATTGTTTTTGATGTATTTGTCACTATATTCATCAACATTGGGCAGTATGCATAAAAACCACACACGGAGTGCTCCATACAGAAGCTCAACTGTGTCCATTGTACTGCCAGGCAGTGACCACTTACTTTTTTTCAAATTGTTGTGAATAGCTCCAAAGATCGTATCGATGGTGGGTCAGACGTACTTTTAACAAACCTTTAGACAAAAGTATGTTGTGTACTGGTTTTACTTTTAAATTGTTTCTTAATTTAGCCCTTATGTTGTTGACAGTCGAAAAACATATCTCGGCTCATGTACTACATCATCATCATCTTCTGACCCGCATGCTCCACTAAAGGGGTGGCGAGGGTACACCACGCACGAGAGATCTCCAGGCAACTCGATCCTCCGACATCGACTCTAACTCATCAGGAGTTATGCCCAAGCGTAACCAGGTGAGTTTTCGGACTTGGTCCAACCATTTCGTCCTGGGTCTGCCAAGCGGTCGCCTACTTGATAGATTGGCATTCAACGCCCGCCTGTGAAGTCGTGATGAAGGGGACATTCGTGCCACGTGACCAAACCAACGAAGCATCCTTTCCGTTCGAAGAAGCAACTCCTCAATGTTGAGTTCCTCTCGCACTGCCGTGTTCCTCACCCTATCCCGGCGAGTAATTCCCATAAGAGCACGGAGAAATCTTATCTCAGCATCTTGTATTCGCGATCTTAGCCTTTCGGTCATTGCCCAAATTTCATGACCATGGGCAAGAGTTTTAACAAATACTGAGTTGAAATCCGCTAACTTCGCTTTGACTCCAAGCTCGCCCTTCCTGATTACAGATCTACAAAGCTGTTTAGAAATTGACCCAGCTTGACGAATCCTACAGGAAAGCTCAGCATTACCCCTTCCATCACTAGTGAAAATAACCCCGAGATACTTAAACTTTTCCACTTGCTTCAATGGGACTCCACTAAAATGTAGAGTGCATTGAATCGGCGTTCTGGACAAGACCATAACCTTCGATTTGTCCACGTCCACTTTCATTCCAGCATCAGCACATAGAGAGTTCCCTCTGGAAAGATGTGAGGATAACCATGCAAAAAGACGTTGACTTATCCTCAATTCCCCCAATGTGAAACATTCCTCGCCTAGCCTGCGCCGCAACATCCAGTCCATAATCCAGTCCCGCACCAACCAGTCCAGAAAAGGAGAGTTGACAAGGAGCACCCTTGGCGAAGACCAACGACCATGGTGAAAGGTGTTGATTAAACACAGTTAACCCGAACACAGCTGGTACAGTTTGTGTATAGAGACTGAATGGCTCTCAGAAGAGGACCTTCAATCCCACACTCCTGCAGAACACTGCAGAGTTTACCTCGAGGAACTCGGTCGTATGCGTTTTCCAAATCCACGAAACAACTGTAGATGGGCTTGGCATACTCCCTAGCCTTCTCAAGTACCATTCTTAGAGTGAAAAGCTGGATAGAAGTACAACCTCTACCGGGACGAAAACCGCTTTTCATGTACTGCAATGCGATAATATTGCTAAATTTAGCATATATGTGCCTTAAGCCGTTATCTTGAGACCTTTAATCTGACCAGAATTTAACAATGTCGTTCGCAAAATCTCCACTCCGCACTTAATTGACGAATACATCCACTGTAATAAATGTGCAACTATGCATAATAAACCTTGAAAGACAACATGATTTTGTATTTCTTTTGAATTCATATTTTAATTTTCCTTGAATTGAAAACTGAAAACGTTTTCCTACTTTTCTATGCAAGCTAATGTAATAGTTTCTGAAACAAATTCACCAAAAGATATGGACTCCAGCGGAAGTTGAAAGCCAGCATCTTCAAAATCGCATTTGATTGTTCCTGAATTAGGTCAAACGAAGTAACCCATAATGCATACGAAGTGGCCTTCAGATTACTTTAAATAGATTCAGTCCGAAATATTGAACTGGTATTATTGCATTTTATTGATATCATATTTTTTTTGTCAAATCATAGTGTCTTGGAATTTTTCGTAGTACCGTAATGGAAATGTTAAAAAGTAGAAAAAGTGAAGAAAGATTGAAACCGGATAAAAGCGTATCTACTTTGCTTTCACTGGGACTCGAACGGGGGACTCCTCTAACCACAGGCAGACATTTAACGAACTGTGCCATCCAGTCACCATAAAATATAGCAAAACGCCCCATAGTCGAAAGTACCCTAGTCTGTTGAATGCATCGAGTCTAAAACCAAATCGTTTACATGTAGGCTCGAGAGAAACTAAAAAAGAAAAAGGCAATTACTCTCGCAAGATACCACTTCGATACTTTTATCGATTCCGTCTAGCTAGATTTGTCTCGATTTAAAGTCGAATGGTGTAACGAATCTCATTCATGTTACTCGTATGTCATTCCGATAGCAAGTGCAATGCAGTCAACCTTTAATCCTTAAATTCTAGAATCTCATATTCAAATTAGCTCAAATGCCATGATGGTATCATACCTGAGGAGATCCCTTTAGATACCCTTTGAAGGACACTGACACAGTCGTTGCCAGTCACAGTGAATACTCAATAGCGATTCTCGTTTCGATTCGACGGCAAAGTGAAAATAATTTCTGCTTCAAGTGGATTCGCCTCCACCTCCCAGTTTGGTTGGTCAAACATTTTTCTTTTTCTGTCGATAGGATATTGGATAACGATCCATGAGTGCAATTAGGTGAATGCGCTGAGAAGTGATTTGCTACGTCGAGCTGAAATCCTTTGAATGAAGACCATTCGTTGCCACCTACCAAAAGGTCGCTGACCATAATTGTGCAAATTTGAATTGAAATCTGAATGTTTAGTGAAGCATTTGATGCTAAACAAAGGCAAATACCAAAACTGTCTCTGAACAAAAACAAGGTACTCTTGCGATAATAATGTTGAATCTCCACTTGATTTATTCCTTCGAATTTATCGATCGATTGCACATGTTCTAATCCCCTCCCTGAAAACATGCGTATTGCTGGATTCCGTAAATTTTCAGCCGAATCCAACTTTCAACCACTATCCATCAACTAACCATCAATAAATATGAAGAAGAGCAGCAGGGAGAATTTTCTATTTTCTACAGCCTATTTCAATGAGTTTGTCTTTGCAATATCTTGTGCGTAACTACGCATGTACATACGTATACCCAATCTAGAAGTATCCTGTATTTTCCAAACCATCAAATTATCCCATTTCATTGTTGCAAAACAAACCGAAATTGATTTCTTTTATTATGCATATATCGATTCAACCAATATTGAATGAAATATCTATTTAAAGTGTTTAGAGAGATACAAAACACACATGCTTAAAGTCATAGATTTCGAACGTAGATTTCCTCCTTTTTTGCCACTGTCTGCATCTCCATTTTCTGGTCGTTTCAGGAAAAATCAATTAAAACAAAAACCAAGTTAGAAATAAGAAGGGCAGAAGGCAGGCAAAATAAATTCCGGATGAAACCCCAAAGCCAGTAAGGTTTCCTTCCATGTTCCGTCGAATCACCTTCTAAACAACATGCTATAGATGCATTCATCTTCCTTCCTGGCCTAGATTTCCTCAGTGAAACATGGATTTGCCTGTGCCGAGATACATACACACATGCACCCATGCATTAGGGGCATAGGAGCACTATCAACTTACCACCAATCCAGTAGTCTACTAGAAGACTTCCTTAAAAGTCTCTTTCGTTCTCCCTTTTTTCGTTACTCATGTGGTGGCCTATGTTACATTCAATTTCCCAAGCCAATTGAAATATGCTGCCTTGGACGAGGAAGCACAGCTCCGACCAAGCATTGAGTTTCATGAGCGAAGGACGAAGAACTGGCTCACACACAAGTATCACTGGGTTATTCTGTTGGCCATGTCAGACTGTAAGATTGATTTTCGACTCGGAAAATTATTTCACTCAACAATCTCAAAAAAACCGAAACAACCACTCACTCATACCACATGCAAACGTACGGGAGGACTGCAAAGCAGAAGGGAAAACTCTGCACTTTAATTTTTGGCCTAGAAAATTTATAGCTCAATAATTGGCATGGTTCCAAAACTCATGGCAAGCATATCCATTCGAATTCAATGGTTCAGTGAAATCAAGTAAAATATTGCTGAAGGAAATCAGTTGAGAACTCAGGACTAAGAATTTAATAGGTAAACACAAAAGCATGCAGCTGCATGCACATGGGCATCATGTGTGGATGGCCATATTGAATAGTGGCAGGGGCCAATGGCAGCTGCAATATAGAGTGATTTCGACTTTGTCGAGTGAGTAGTGCATTGACACGAGGCTGTGCCCACCTTTTAGCCATTTGATATACTAAGTGGATTTATTAAGAGTGATCATGTAACGCGATGTCAAGTGGACCGGATGGCTTTAATTAAAATCCATTAGTCGTTATTGGATGGCAGTAGAGACAGAGAATAACGATATGTGGCCTGAATATGTCAAATCAGTGATTAAGATAGACATGTTGACACGATTTTATCGCTAAATGGATGCTGATAACTTTCCATGTGATTCTGTTCAATCTAACTAATTGGGTTCATTTACCAGTTTGAATTAATCGTCATTAGGGATGTCGACGCTTCTGTCATTTCTGCATTTCATTGAAGAACAAATTCAATGTAAAGCATGTACATTGCATAGATCTTACGAATGTTGATTATGCTTATGTCCTTAAGTGAGGATTGTGTTTTAACAACCCTTATGTCAATTGCTCCACGTCTTTGTGTAATGCTCAATTAGCCGCGTTAACAAATACAAGTACAGGGGTGGTAAGGGGCTCGAACGAATTTACCTAGAGGGTCTTCTTTGGTCTATATGTTGCAACTCTTGGACGAAATATTATTTACAGCTGGACCGTTTCACAGGAACTAAAAACATATTTTTCTCCTTTTTTTTGAAGGTAAGTCCACAAATTAGAAGTTTGTTTGCAAAAATACTCAATCTAACAAAGAAACGACACTCCTCAACATCTTTCCAAAGCTGGGACATTGCCAAGTTTGCTGATATTGTCCATATTGAATAAAATGTGTGCTGAATTGAATTTTATTGAAGTTCTTGACGTGCATTTATGATCTTTTATGGAACAAAGGTGTCGTTTTTTATTTAGTTTTCCTTTAAATGCCAATGTCTCTGTTTTGTTACAAATGCATAGTGGCGACCGGATTAAGACAACCTCTATAAGACATGCTGGCAGCTTTTCAACAAAGAAAATCACACGGGCACTATTGCCGTCTGGGAATAGACCAAAAGATCGCTGAGCAATTTACAAAACAAACTGATCCTTTTGTCTTCTTGAGACTTTTTTGTGGGAAAATCGAGGATCACTCTGCGACCTACAGACTTCGGAAAGTACTGGTATCAACCATCAAAATGCCATTCCTTATACCCAGGCAGGCGGAACCTGGGTGACATTGCCATCCACAACACGCGTCTCACGCAGAGTGACTACCAACACTGCCAGAAACACTATGAAACCATGTTAAGTGGCAGGACCAAATGGCTTCTTCCCTGTGGAGCTTAAAAAGTCCTCAGATCTCACCTCTTCTCCGCTGGTCACAATTTTCGAAAATTGCCATAGATTGCACATATTATAATATGTGCCTAGTCCCTGGAGGATGACCGTCGTGGTCTTCATACGAAAGGAATTAATACCCATAAGTTTATCATCCCTCTTGTTCAAGACTCTGAAAAAACAGACTGATCGGCATATGTTGGCCCGATGTTGAACACAAATTCTTTAGGAAATTACTGTCATTTCTTTTTATTATGATAATATTGGTATGGTTCAATTGTGTATGAAACAAACTATCGGCCAAATGGCCTCGACGGCACACCTCCATCCGATGGTCCAAATTTTTAGCACAGTTACAAGAAACAAAATGTCGACTTCCCAGCATGCCTACTACAATACAAGCCCAGATCTAAAGAAACGGAACATCACAGGTTGGTATGCATAATTGAAAAATTCACCTTAACAGTATTTGTGAGGTAGATTTTAATTACATCGAACCCAAAGAATTAACCTCAGCACTTAACAGGGTCGACATAGAGAAGTCCATTGCGGGTTTAGGGCTTGCAGCTTCGACCATATTGGCACCAACATTTGCACAGCGGTTTATAGATGCGCTCTGCAAGGTGTAGTGATAATCTCTCTCTTGTAAAACGTAAGGGCGAGTTAACTTCTAATAACCATAGAAAAGCGAGGGTGCAAGTTCGTTCCATTGTCTATGCAGACGATGTTGTTATAGGGGTTGTCATAGGGCATCACACAACATCCCTGCTTTTGACCCTACATTTTTGTCGTCCTACAGCCCACGTTTATGAAATGTAAAGTGCACAAGAGCATAATAAAAAATCACTTTTTTTAATACAATTAACCAAATAAATTTTGCAGTGGCGACCGTGGCATTGTGCGTTGGTGCATTGTCTCCCGCCCGCACTTGAGTCTACCTTGCATAGGTTCAATTCTTGGTATTTTCACTGCCCTAGTCACTGACAATGTTCTAACAGTATTCCTGTCTAAAAAGGCTGCTCAAACTCCCTTCCACTCTTGAAAGCACAATAGCAGGCACAACACGAGTGTTTGATGAGAAGCTAGGCCCTGGGCCTCGATGGGCTGTAGCGCAAGCCATATTAAATTATTATTCTAAAATAAAATAAATTTTATGAATTCTTCGAAAATTCTAAAAACGAAAATAAAGTGAAAAAGTGCCCTGGTAGATGAAAAACATGCGCTTAGATTGAGATAAAAAGTTTTCACTTGTAGTTTTTCAGTTTGAAGAAGTTTTATTTGCAACAATTTTCGCTCGAACGGCAATTTCAGCTGAAGTTAAATTATATAGTATATTTAACACACACCTGCAGTCAACTTTAATAAAGTTAATAGTTCTTATTTCTTTCGATTAAATTAAAGAAGAAACTCGACATCAACACGTTATAAGCTCAATTTATTCGTACTCTTAAATGACGTTGAAAAAAAGAGAAGTATTAACTTAATCACACTCCTATTTATGTCAATTATTGTTCGATAAATGTTTAGGACTTATTCCAATCATAATAATAACGATAAGCTAGTGTGATGCATTACGTTTACATGATGCAAAATACGAGTCTTTTGCATTATTAAAGATGGAACAAAAAAAATTCCAAAAGTTGTGCTCAAACAATTGGATATTTAAGACAAAAGTTCATATGACGAACGACATGATATGAGCGTTTGATATTCCAGCAGTATGGCGACCCAAAGTTCACTATCCACAACACCATCTAACCCCTTGAAGTCAAACATCATTGCAAATGTGTAGATCATTCCTACAGGCTTATAAAAGACTGCCATATGTGGGCATTTTCAAATATCAAAGCTCATAGCTATTGTGTTTAAGAAGCACTGAGACGTAGTGACAACTAATTCAACCGCGCTTTTATTTCAGTTGTTTTGTTCAGATTAACTGCAAAGCAAGCTCTACACTATATTTGCCGATGGCTAAATTTTAAGAATCTGTTCTTGACGGCTATTCAAAGGGTCTACTCACATACTTATCCACAGATCTGCATTCATTGCCGCGCAAGTTAAGAAGTATATTTTTTTTCGTATGTTACCATGTTATAATGCGTATTTATTCAACTATTGCATGCTCCCAGAGTGGGACATTTCACACAACTTGAATATTGTTGGAGAGTTACAAACAAACATACATGAAATTCGAAAAGGTTCTTGTGAAGGTGTTGTACGATAAATATGATATAATCGTTTGTACTGAAGTCATATTTATGTATCACATTGCGTTGGTTTTAAATGCACGTTCCTAAAACGTCCATTGTCCACCCGTTCAATCACTGCCACTATACGATCACATAAAAAGCAATCACCTGAAGTATGAAAAGGTCACCATAATTTCAACTTGAAATTTCCTTTCGCAAGACCTCCATTTCTGCAGTTTCAGCGCACTGTTATACATTCTTATGGTCAACAGTCTGGTGTCCGTTCTCCACTTACTCATCCATCCAAAGTGCAGGACAAAATTAAATTTTGTCACGTTCTTGATTTCTCTTTGAAAATTTATTACCTCTATTCTCCAGCATGCAGAGGAAAAGACTGGGACCCGGCCAAACCCCTCTGCCACCCAGATGTAGTCGTCAAACCTTGCGAACAATCATCGTCCTTTGAATCCACATTTTTTCTACTTTCGCCTTCTGGTCGAAACGCTTGGAAAGTCACACAATCGCTGTAAATCAATGGATCATTGTGACATAAAGAGTGGGTGGACAAAAGACAGGGGGAGGGAGGCGATGCTCTTTTGCATGTGCTGCATATATATGCAGCGTAACCACATTAGAATTATACCCACTGTATTTCAAACCGGAGATATTGGGAACGGATTTTCTCAAGGACGAAACGGATAAGCAACCATCGATTATAATGAATTATACGACCGAACATTTTATTTTATTCTCGGATTCTCGCAAATCATGATAAACGTACACATTTGCTCAGGCAAACCTGAATGCCATCCTTTATGCTGACAGGAAACGAATAACAGGATGTGGGTCCTGATGGTTGTATTGGAAAGTCGTAAATTTTAATACCACAAATTAATGTAGAAAGTTATTTCGCTGTTGAAGTTTCATCTGGAGTCAATATGTCTGCACACTGTAATCAAAACCATCCAATCGATGGCCTTTGATTATGACTTACTCGTTGTATTGTCTGTTTGGCACTGGTCCTTATCTTCGGTAATAATTGTCCGAAATAAATTTCAATGCTGATGATGATGTGATCTCAGTGGCAGGCTATCACTGTTAAACTCAATTCCTGTGTGCAAAGGGGATATTTATATGTCTGCTAATAAAAATATCCTTTGCAGGACAATAACGAAAGCAACAAAAACAAAGACATAACAATAAAATTTCCCTTATCAACACTGCGGAAAGTAACACTGGAACTCTCTTCTCCGGTGAGGCAACTGAAACAATAAATATAAATGGGTATTCCATTGTGGGATCCCCCAAAAGAGGAAACAGAGAGAGCAACATTCTGCAGGACATTTGCAATATCACACACATATGTGTGGTTGTTTCTACGTATCTTTCGTATTTGTTATTTTGCTTCTGGGTTCCATTCTGTGTGCGCATTCGGTCGAAGCTGCACACCTCCATACAAGTGACGGGTTTGTGTTGTGTTTATCCATCAGGGTTCTGCTAAATTTGCGAGGATTGTTATGAAGAAATATGTAAAGTAGCCTACACACTATCATTTTTTTTAATTCCATTCTTCGAAACTGATACAAAATGTGATGGTGTGTAGCTTGGAATGAAAATGGGGACAGAATTGATGGCGAGTGTGATGAATGAGTGAACATTTTCGTGGACTGATATCGCGTGCAAATGTGCCAAAAATTGTAATGATAGTGTGTAGCCTGAAGTGAATTAACAAGAAATGACATTCTAGGCATACCACGAGGAACCTGATAGTTTGTAGGCAGCGCGAATGAGTATTAACGTCGACAAGAGTCATACATTTTCCATTAACACTCATTTATATACATCAATACTGGAAGGAATGTATGTATTCCCCCACTTTATAGATGGACAGGAGGAAAATTCTAGTAGCCTCAGAGTCATTAAAACAGATATTTTCTTGGCTTATACTACTGACTGTTATACGTAGTTGATGAAGGTCTGTCAGATCATGTTCTAGCACAGTTCTCCGACAGCACACTTACAAAAGTCATCGGTCTTCTATTAGGTTAGGTTACTGATGATTGCCAACATGCAGCGGTCACTAGTGTCACTAGGCGCATAGTGATACCTCCCTGATCTAGTCGAATGTACTCCCGAAACAAGTTAGTGCTTTTAACAAAGCGATGAAGATTGGTGACACTAATGTTGCTTTGGTTAGGAGTTATCGAATTAAAAATGTCTGCGTTCAGTGGCGCATGTCAATGGAATGAAGGTATCTGTATTTGATGCCACATTGTTATTTCTCCAAGCCAAAGGTGTCTTGATCCTTACAGTGTCTGCCTAAAATACGCTACAGAGGTGCGGTGAGCGCAATTATAATTGGATCCTTGGAGTAAATACCTGCAATTAGGCTTTTGCCAATCTTCGAACCATTTTTTAGGATTCTCAGAGGACCACTCAGCTTAGTCGTAGTAGTAAGAGACTTCGTGCAGGATCCAAGGGAGATGCTGGTTGAGAAATTCTTCTCGATAGGTATGAATTTCCCAAAGGCCGCTATAGAAAATTAATTTGCATCTTGACCTTTCCGACTTTTCAATCTCGATGTTCAATCTTATTGAAAGTTCCATTGATGTCTCTATAATCATCTCATAAAAACTAAAAAACAAGAAATTGTTATAAGCATGCGGGCGGTCAAGAGTTTGACATGTATGCCTAATGTGGTGGTCAATCAGCTTTCACAGAGACATCCGTAGAAGATACTGAGCAGCAAGGGATAAGGCCATAACGCACATAACGCCCTGCTACTTATGTCCCAAATGATCCTGAACGTCACTCTGAGTGAGCAACATGTTGAGTGGAGTGAAATAATGCCGCCACTCACCAGCTCGTACTTATAAAGGGTGATTTTTTAGCTATTATCTTTTTGGCAACACTGGTTTAAACAGCTGACGCAGGTTTCATGTTTTGTTTCACTGTCAAACATCTTCAGTTTGGTCTATAATTTGACCATGAATCGTCTTACAAACGAACAACGCTTGCAAATTATTGAATTTTATTATCAAAATGCGTGCTCTGTTAAGAAAGTTCATCGCGCGCTTCTTTCATTTTATGGTCAGTTACGGTCAGGCTCAATGGGTACGTAAATAAGCAGAATTGTCGATTTTGGAGTGAATATCAGGCAGAAGTATTGCAAGAGCTACCAATGCATCCAGAAAAAGTCACAGTTTGGTGCGGTTTATGCGACGATGCGAATCGCAACGTAACTTCTGAATGGTGAGCGCTACCGTGAGATGATATCCAACTTTTTTTTGCCCAAAATGCAAGAGCTTGACTTGCATGACATGTGGTTTCCACAAGACGGTGCCACATGCCACACAGCACGTGCAACAATGGACTTATTGAGAGGCGAGTTCGGTGAACATTTTATTTCACGTTCGGGACCGATCAATTGGCCGCCTAGATCGTGCGATTTAACGCCTTTAGACTATTTTTTGTGGGGCTACGTTAAAGCTCATGTCTAAAGAGACAAGCCCGCTTCAATTGAGGCATTGGAAGACAACATTGAAGCATTTATTCGTGAGATACCGGCCGAAATGTTGGAAAGAGTATGCCAAAATTGGACTAAGATGACCTTTTGATGGACCTTTTGAGGCGCAGTCAAGGTCAACATTTGCATGAAATAATCTTCAAACATTAAATTATATGGAGCGTACTATCAATTCATATAAAGATTTCCTGCATTTTTCTGAATTTTATGCGTTTTTTTTTTTGAAAAACGTTCCTATAGCTTTTAAAAAATCACCCTTTATAAGCAATGGTGAAATATTATAGCTGACGAATTACCTTTTTCAATACATGTACGAATAAGTTGTTTCTTTCTGTGTCGCAAATAAATATTCGCACTACGATAATTTAACAATAAATAAATTTGGTGATCAATATGTCAAATAAGTTAAAAGACATATTTAATTTGGGGGATTTACTCGTTCTTAAAAGTTAAATAAGGGTTATTTATTGTAGGTTTCCCTTGAATTAATATCTAAATATATTTGTCTCAAAATGTCCACTAATATTCATCAAAATCATTGTTGTAAAGGACTCTTATGCTAAACAACTAATTATTAAAGCTAAGCATAAAAATACGTTACGTATACAGAATGTCAGAGTAAATCGAATCGTAAACGTATTATTAGTAGGAGTAAGGATTAAGAATTAATTTAATACATTGGGTACTGGACGCTTCTTCACCACTCCTCAATGCTCTCATACCTGGTGTGGAGCTCTTTTAACCGAACACTGCGATCCCACCAATTAACCTCATACCGTTTGTCACATCTGGATGCATCTGGTTTACAAGGAAAACTAACCAACACCGGCTGGCTCAATTGAAAAAAAAGAATAACGACCAAGTCCAATGTAAGCATTCATGTACATGTATGTTTAAATGTGTAGTAGATGTGAATGGTGTACATATAGGACGGGGCGACACATTGGCAGAGTAATTGGGAAAAGTAATTTCATTACAACCTTTCGACACTTTTGCGAATATGATAAATCAGCACCGGAAATTTGAAACCATTTCCATTCGTTTCACTGGCTCCACTCCACGGCGGCGTGTCCATGACACACCAGACGTTTAAAAATACCTCACCACCGCATCGCCCCTTACTAGGTATCCCAACGCTTATACGATGTCGACGAATGGGACAATGGCACATATTACAACACACATCCTGGCCATACTGGCTAACCAAGAGACGGTCTGACCATCTCCATGTCACCCAACTTCCTCCTTTAAATTGTTTTTCATTGCCCACAACAACGAACATCGGTGCACGTTGTGTGACGATGATTTCTCTTGGAGTACACATTGCACAAAAAGAGCGAGAAGGCAATAAAAGCCTTTTGGCCAAATAAGCACTAGGGACCGACATGTACACAAAATACCCCTGTCGCATGCACGTTGTATGTGCGATAACGTGCTTTATTGTCGACGTTAAAAAAGAAAGGAAAAACGAAATCAAATTTAACCCTGTAGGGTAAAACAACGGAATTAACTCATTGCGATGATGGTTTACATGGACGCATATGTATGTATGTACACAAAGCCGAACTGCCATGAGCTCCTTATGGCCAGGGCGATGTTATTACCTGCGAGACAATATGTATAGACAAGAGTACAGTGTAAAAATCGCACCCTTGCAACCTCAATCAAATGCTTGGTTTGAGAGAAGCAATTTTTCGAATGGCCTCAAGTATGAAATTAGCATGATGCGGCCATCCCTATCTGATACTAAAGCTTGGCACTGTCGATGCTTTTGAAGCTAGTTTGAAGTTGGTTTTTATCTCGAATTTCTTGAATAAAGGGATAGGAGTAATCAAAAAATAACCGCTTTCGATATTCACTTCTCCCAGAGGCAGACTTTTGGAATATGCTTTGCTTTAGAGCGGATGTCCTGCACAGGAAAGTCTTCTTATAGTTTGTAGCTGGATAACTCACATATTCCTTTCGCCTTCGCTTACTGAATCGATTTTCAATGAGACTTCTTACTCACGGACTGTTATGTGGAAAACACTTCGATTTAATTGATATGTATATTTATCTAATTGTCATATTGTCTTATTTCTAAGTAACAGATACATTGATATACACACTCGAATTTTCAGACAAACTGATTGGAATTCAGTTACACTTATAATACCCATGACCTGAAATGTTCCAAGTTTCCCATTTCACTATGAAATGTATCAATTAAAACAGCATATTTTAGACGAATTTTAATTCTGGTTTAAAGTCCAAATCTCACGAACTCGCACATATTAGCTTTGTAGCAACTTTAATACTAACCCGAAGGTTGATAAATTCAGTTCAATTTTGCAAAGCTGTTATAACATATTCAAACTTTGTTTTGTTTTACTTAATTTACTAACGTTTCTTAACAATTTATTCACATACGGTTTTAGGTAGCCCTGTAAAGGGTGTCCCAAGGAAAACAAGGTTTTTCGTCTTTAGATGTCGTCGCATATAAAAAACGTAATTAAACTTATTTACCTAACTTACTACACGCAAATTAATTTTATTATAACTTTCTTTATATGTAGTATGTATGTCGAATATGGCAACACTTATCGAGATGCCTGGAGATTTCTCGTGAGTGGTTTACTACCGCGTCCACTTTAGTGGAGCATGTAAGAAAATAATGATGATGGCAACTCTTATTATATTAGACTTAAGAATATTTGTATAACAGGTATACCCAGGATATGTCGCAGGCAACCTTCACGATGACTTGGGTCTTATACCGGAGGTTCGTTCTTCCTCTCCTTCTTGAATCAAACCTTCAGACCTTGAAGAGTCTTTTAGCTTGAGCATTTTTGGCTTGTAAAGACGCTGCTTCCAGTCTTCAAGACCAATCTAAGTTTCATCCACGATGACTTGGGTCATATACCGTAGGTTCGTTCTTCCTCTCCTTCTTGAATCAAACCTTCAGACCTTGAAGAGTCTTTTAGCTTGAGCATTTTTGGCTTGTAAAGTTCGCGGTTATGTTTTTTCCTCCATTCACCTTTCTCGCGAACGAACCATATATCCGCCATCTTATTTTTCTTTCGAAGGCTCTATACTTTGTTCTATAGTATTGGGGTCGATTCAGTTGCTTCGACAAACAGAAGTAGCAGCGGTTATCAATGCCGATTATACCTCGTATCGCCACAATGATGTTGTTTGTGGAGCGTTTGGCGTGAGGTGTGTAGACAAATTCCTTTACTAAGTACCTCAAGTTGTAGCCCTCGATACTGATGCTTCCCTCACACCAAACAAATGTTGTGCTTTACGAAAAAAACATTAATTTCGTGTTCGGAAACGTATCCGGAAAAAATAATACTGAAATAGATAAGAACGGCATCCATGCAATGCATTTAATGGTGAACGGGGAACGTAGCATAAAAGTTTTAAAATAAGCATGAAATAAAATAAGTACGACTCCCAGTTTACCCCAGCATTAGGGTCATTTTATTTTTGAACTACTTAACAGAAACGATAATTAATAAAGTTCATTGCTACCCATCTGAAATACCCGTTTTTACAGTGCTCGCGTTTAAGATGTCTTATTTTTTCGTTTCCAACTCAACTTGTTGTGTTTTTGCTCCATTACAACTTAGACGCACCGGTTGGCGGTGGTGAGTGACTAGACCCGGGAAGAGGTATTTTAAAGTTTCGTTCACCTGCTTGTGACTGTTTCTTCAGAGTTGGAGTCAAACTTCGCAGACAGATGCTAATGTCGTAATACAAAACTTAAGCAATCATGCTATTAACGTCGCTATTCTGGTTGCGATGTGGTCGCAGCGCACAAATGTCTGTGACACGTCGTCTCCACTGGACATGAAACATGCCCAGTTCATGGACATGGTGTAACAAAATCTAGTGGAGGCACACAAATCTATGTCAAAACTTACATCGTGTCCTAGAATCGAGATATTACGATATGACAGGAGCTCTGTTCAAAATTTGGACATAAGATTTGATGTTTTCCTATATGTGCACGATTAGTTTGATTGGTTGAATGGAGTCGTAAATATTTAGAGTAAAAGTAGAAGTGTTAGTGACTAAAATTTTCGGCATTATTTTTAGTGAGATCTACTTTGTCGATTGCCCGCTTGTTGATGTTGACGCTTTCGCAGCCAAAGCGACATGGCATATATTGCCTACAACAGAAAAGATGGCGGATGGCTGTTCAGATTATGATTGTGATATTGGGCAGAAATATGTCCAGTGGATGATGGCAAATCCCTCACAATCCCATATTGTGGTGAATTCATTTTCAAGTTCTTTTCGATCTCTTTTTCTTCTCCCATATAGAGAGGACTTCACCTTGTAGAAGTGCGCTGCAACATCCAGGCCCTATATTCAATAAAAAGAAGGAGTAACAAGACACACGCTTGGCGAAGTCCAACACCCACAATGGAAGGTGTTGATGTAGCTCTGTTAACCAGAACACAACTGCTACAGTGTGTGTATAGCGACTGAATAGAAGGGGACCATCAATCGCATTCTCCTGAAGAACACTACAGAGTTTAGCTCGATGGACTCAGTCATATGCCTATTCCAAATGTACAAATCAACTGTAGATAGGTGTGGCATACTCTCAAAGCCTTCTCTAGTCGCATTCTTAGAATGAAAGCGGGTCGGTTGTACTTCTACCGGGACGAAAGCCGCACTGTTAATCCCCCACCCTGTGCTCGACCATAGCTCTAAAACGAGCTTCCATTACCTTAGCGTAGACTTTCCCGGGGAGACTTTAAAGATATGTGCCACTGTAGTCTTTCGTGTCATAAAAGTGGCCTGGGATCGTGGTGAGACACCTTGCAAACTGGGTTTTTAAATCACACAATCTCTGAGTACTGTGTATCAGTAAATCACTTGTTCAAGAGCTGGAGCCTTGACAGCAGAGTGACGTTATTCATAATAGTCACCGTTGTCACGTACAGTACTTGTTCATAGTACGTTTACTCTATGAACGTCTCTGGAGGTCGACGCAAACATTTTTTATCAAATCCAGTGAAATTACCCTCACAACCAGTCTGACAGTATCCTTGGCATCAATAAAAACAATTTTCAATGTACCTACGTTTTATTTACTCCCTTACGTCAACTTTCAACTTTTTACAATTGCCTTGACCGTGTAACCTACATGTGCAACACGCTCCTTGGTGAATGTTTTATGAATTGGTGGTCATGTGTGTTGATGTCATTGCAACCAATGACGCTTTTAAGCGCATTCTGCTTGAACAAGGAGCCTTGCAAAACTTCCCCACCGTCCTGCAGGATGTACACATTTATTATTTAGCATTTCCTTTCATGTGGCGTTGAGTATATTTTCGTCCGAAATTTAATTCAATTTAATCTGTAATTTGCCTTCGAAAGTCCTTTGCCGCTGTATCCCTTCCTCTTAACATTGTATGGTTTCGACATTTATCAACAGGTTGGTTCTACTGGTAAAGTCGTGGCTTAGCAGCAATTTCGGAAAGAAGTACTCTACCTATACTTCCTTGCAACGCATTAAGATAATTTGCTAACATTCAACAAATCTCTGATACTTACCCTTCCTACCATTGCGCAGCATTCGCAGGAAATGAGCCACGTTTGAAATTCACATGGGCATACACAAATGCATACCTACCTACAAAGTTTCCAAGTTGAAATGTTGTCTTACGTCATGCGATCTGTCAATCTGTCAGCACATCCATTTACACCTGACACCTCCCTGTTCAGGGCAGGGACTACAATGAACAAAGTTTTCCGTAACTTCAGGTTTTCTGCCTGCTGACATGCATTATGTCATGTCACCGGAGGGGCATAACGAAGAGTGCACATGGTGGGAGGTTGGTTGAACTGCATGGGTAAGTGGATCAGTTGCATTAAGATGCAACAATTTCCTGTAAATGTCCTGCACTATAGGACGCCCCCAGCCCAGGTTTTTATGACTTGAATAGAAGGTTGCTTAGGTGTTTTCCTTCTGTCCGCCCTTTCCCAGCTAAAGAATGCAAATTTTGTTGCATACGTTTTTGCATTAAATGGGGTGGCATCGTGCACTTATTTCATTCTGAAGCGGGTTGCAAAGTTTCGTTGAACTGTGTTTAGTGGCACTTTCCCATAAGGAGTTGATAAATCTTTTAACACTTCTGCTGAGTGTTGAGCTAGTGACAGGCGAACCTTTTTTCACGCCGAATAAAAAGCATTTGACTCTAGGTACATATCTACAAATGTACATATGATCTAACATGACTTCCACTTAACGCTGAGTGAATTCGTGGACCCTCCCATCTACTGAATTCGTCTGAAGATTTATTTAGGTGCAAACAATAGTGAAATTGGAAGAAGCCTCTTAGAAGGGACCCCGCGAGAAAGAATTTTCCGCCAAGCTGATTTTTGCTTTGTGAGAACACATGCAACACATTATGGAAAATGAAAATAGCACATCCAAGCAGAAGCAAAGTAGGGATTCAGTGTCAATCGAATTGTGCACTCCATGTTGGGAAAATTGTCACTATTGGTGATGTGGGTACCACATAAAAATACATTCGTTGCTTGTGTTCGTTCTTTGGCGTAGAATCTACGGAAAGTTTTTGATCCAATAAAAACATCTGAAGGGAAAAGTGTCAGGAAATGGGTGCATTCAATTAAAATTTACATAACATCCGTTAAACTGTAATCAACGAATAAATAAAAATACTCCCTGTACCTAACCATTTTAAAGTATTTTACATTTTCTAACTCAGAAAACACACTCACGTCTATATATGTACCTAAGTATACAGTGGCTGGCAAAAGTGGATCCATAATTTCAGTTTTTGTGCTTTTTCGTCAAGATTTTTTTTTATGAAGGATTTGGTTGAGCTGCTTGCTTATTTAATTGCAGGAAGACTTAAGCAGTGTTGAATTGAAAACCTTCTTAGTTTCACATGTGTATCTGGCTTACAACTGGAACTGGTAGGTCTCTCATGGTAGTTTTAGCGTAGCATGGGCACAATGGACACAGCACGTGGTCGTGAGCAAATATTGGTCTTATAGTAAAATTCACAATTTGCAATGGTGCACAAGCAGAATGGCAGAAATGGAAGCTCACTGACGCTATTGGAGTTTCGTAGGACTGCTTATTTTTATGTGGGTACTAAGAAACAAGGCATTTTTGGTTTATGGACTTCTGGGATGAAGTTCGTGGCCATCCAGCGCTGGGAGCCCAAACGTCAAAGGATCGGTTCGCCAAAATTTCGCAACACTTAAGATTCGATGACACATCAACTAGATCAGATAGAGATCCAAAGGAAACCATTCATTCGTTTTGGCATGTTTTCCACCAAATTCTGAATAACTTCTTTGGGAATTTTAGACCATTCAGAAAAAGCAAAAAAAAAAACAAGAAAACCGGAATTAATGTATCCAGTTTTCTTCACCACTGTAATATGTCTATAATATATTTGGGATGACAATATGATCTATTATTGTTATGGGGAAAATTGCACAGTGACTTATACATCTATTGTGCCCTCTATTCATAATTGGCTTTCTTAAAAGCTCCTCTCTCATGCAGCTCTTTTCTGAGATGTATTGATGGTTATAGGCTCCTGTTACGCGAAAGTAGAAGAGATTTTTCCTAGAACATCCTCTCCAATCCAGTTTCCCTAGGAATCTGAGAATGAGAGCTGGTTCTAGTGATTTCTATTCTTCCTCTGACATTAGGTACTTGTCTAAATATTGTTGCCTTTTGTTGGCCTCACAAAATCCCAGTAAATGTTCTAGAATTTCATTAGATTTTCCAGAATCCTTTGGTGCTCCCTAAATCTACAGTGCCTTGTTAGGCAGCCCAACACGGATGTTGTTCTTTCTCATTCATGCCTCAAACCTCTTCCGGTTATGTTGACTCAAGAGTTTCTTGGCCTGCTTCATGCCATGAGCGTTGTTCCAGGTATCTGAACGGTTCCTTATTTCTAGTTCCTTGAACTCTTTCCTGATCTCCTACAGTTCGTGTACTACAGAGGTTTCCGATGCTCCTTTCCTAGCGATTGGTTCGGGCCCTTCCCTAGCGAGGGTGTCGGGCATTTCATTGCCTTCTATGGCCAGGTATACAACAGAGTTTTGCTCTGTTACTCCTGCTCAGTTTCTTAAGCATCTGTGGACATTCCCATACGAGATTGGTTTTGATGATATAGGAGACTAGTGCTAGGATAGCGGGGTGACTGCCCGCCATTATTGCTATGTCGCAGTTGGTATAATTCCAGAGCAAGATTGATCTGAGCGCATCTGTCCATGGCCTACTCTTCTGCTTGAAAGGGTTCGTAGTCCAAATACTCCTGCCCCTGTTCCTTCATCAGTTTTTGATCCATCTGTATACCATTTGACCATATTGCTGCGCAGTCTGTGGACTACGGATTCGTTACCACAGTATTTTTTGGTGCTGAATCTATGCCATCTCACCAGT
Organism: Eristalis tenax; assembly: GCA_905231855.2. Taxonomy (NCBI): domain Eukaryota; kingdom Metazoa; phylum Arthropoda; class Insecta; order Diptera; family Syrphidae; genus Eristalis; species Eristalis tenax. The sequence continues at coordinate 33,032,563 of HG993125.1, read as the reverse complement.
AATCTCGACGTCCACTAGAATAAAAAATCTGTACAGCTTATTCCAAGCAGAAGTAGCAGTGATTCAAGAGGCTGGTCACTTTCACTCAATGAATAGGACTATATACATTCCTGTCAGATGCGGTATCCCCTCCTATAAAACACCTTAAGAATGCAATGGCAACCTGCAAAGCGACAAGGCTAATGTGACCCTCTATGAATCCTTTTCGTGTTACCATAAACATTTTCTCAATAAACAAAGAGGCATAAATTGAAGTGGCCGTCTGCAGATAAGGAAAGGCAGCTGTCGCACTTAGGCCAGCATAGACTCATTGTATTACCGCGCGAATCTGTTAATGCCAATTCCGCAAACCAGTTCGTGGATTAAGAGACGGCTGAAGGGTCTGGTTGTGATAGTGACGTAAACTGACTTTCTGTAACCTAAGCTCGTTGTTATATGTATCGTATGCATGTTGGAATATGCGCCGCCGTACATGCCATGCAAGCTACGAATCGAGTTCATTAATTGTCTGCTAAGACCATGCGATTTTGAGACCACTTCCTTCCATTTTATGTGGTCATCCTGGATCTTCTCGACATTGACATTTTCAGGTTAATAAATTTCCTTAAAATCTCTTTTGTTTGGCGTCTAAATACGTTTGTATACATGTGTAGGGGAATGCAAACGAAGTAGTACATCTTTTGCCCTAGCACCGAGCTGAAACGATTTGAGACCACAATAGGTGGATTTTCATCCGATTTCGTTTCCATTTTCGGCTGACAACACACTCGACGATGTAATTGTAAGCCCACTTGGATGTCTATTCTCAAATTCTTACCACCTCGAGGCGCACGTTATGTGCATGTAGACTTGTGGGAAGCCAACAAATAGTAGCACATGACAGAGTGTAGGAATCATGCCGCGCAAGCATTATGATTCACATGTACGAAGATTTACGACACCAGAGACAAAAATACGCTCCACTTAACTGCCACTATTTTAACTAATGCTTCCTGCGGCGTTTCCTTCTATGGCAGATAGTTAACTCAGTCTGAATGTATAACAGACACGGAAAATTAAAAATAATGTTCACTGCACACATATACGTACCTCTTCCTTCGGAATACAAGCATTTAATTTTATGTATTTAGATGTTACATCGCAGATATAATGATATTCGACGTGTGGGTGATGCGTAAGTATTGTGTATTGATTCTTTATTGATCTCTGTTGCGCTTTGTTTTTTGTTATTAGTATAGTTTTATCTTGTAATTTTGTATATACCAGAAGATTTTATAACAATTGATGAACTATTACTACCATTTTGTGGTCGCTCTCCGTTGACACAGTACTTTCCGTCAAAAGCAGCCGAGTATGGCATCATGTTATGGATTGCTGGTGATACTGAGACCTATGTTGGTCAGAATCGGAAATGGGATACTGAAACAAATCAATGAGAACGTGCAATATTAGAATGACTGATGGTAGTTGTCTTTTTTTTTTGGCTTTCTCTTGTTGAGTTATTCTAGATCTAGTTTTATTGTAGAGAGATTGGTAGAAATGTAACCTATCATAATCTTGAGCTGAAAAAACGCCCATGACATTGTATGGGACACTTCGTGCAAAAACCGGAAAGATATTCCAACAACTCGATATCAAGAAAAGCCATTGAATCACAATGAGTTCATTTGCGATCACTACCTAGGGGCATGTATTCTTTCATATACTCGTTAGTATTTTGACAATGCTCACCATTTATCATCTCATTGATACCATCGATAAACAATCAAACAGTTTAAAATTTAAACTACAAGAACACTATTCGTGTGTGAAAATAAAATCCGGATGAGGTTTAAGGATGTTTTAGCTTCTGTTGTATCCCGATTCAATCGTTTTTTATAGCACGTAATTCTAACAGACCAATAATCAATAAAATCAGATTAATAATAAAATTGCAAATTACGTAGCTTCAAAATTTTAAAATTAAAATAGATAACTTGAGGCATAATGTGTAGTATCACTACACTCATGGTACACTAAGTACCCATGTTTACTTACTAATGTGCTACACTCACTTCATTTGCAATATCATGAAATTATAGCATTAATTACTTAGTACTCGTTAGTGAAGAAAAATATTCAACGCCAGTTGTGGATATATCGCACTTTAATATGCACTATAGTTTTAAGATACACAAGCACATATCCTATTCTATAGCCGCTTGAAAGGCTTTTCGAGTACGTCTCCCCTTCAAATATGCACTCGCACAGTTGGTTGCATTGCATCACATGCCTTTTTCCACTCTGTCGATTCTGACATAAAATAATAATCGCTTCCATCCACTTCTGTTCCATATTCGACCACGTAGACATCCTTGAACAATTCGAGCATCGCTCCGCCGTCGTTGTACTTAAATTTTTATTGTTTTTGATTCCTGGCTGCGACGATGATGACTCAATTCAGACTCATAGTCGACGGGCAATTCTGTCGGGTTCCTTTTGCTCCCCATTTTACTATCGTTCGCTGAGGACTACGGTGGCTGAACTCAATTCGTTCTGCGTTTTCAATTCTGCTCTAGGTTTATGAAAGTAAATTGCGTTGATTGCAGCCATATTTTCCCACTCTTTCCTTTTGTGCAATGCATCAAATCCGGTCTCATACAACTTCACATTCATTGAATAAAAGTCATCGTCGTTGCCTATTAGCAATTGAGTAGTGGATGCAATATCCAGACAGTATGCACTATCCACTTCACTTTCGAGGAAAATAATACTCTACGGTATATCTATAGTTTTAGTTTTTTGTTTCACAAGAGTCAAACCATATGCTGGATATATTGTGGGATTTTCTATACATACATTGTCTTATTTTTCTGTGTACATATAAAGTTTTCTGAAAATACGGTTTGAACTACTCAATGTATTTTGTTTTCCATTCATATTCGATAGATATTGATACGACTTTAATTGCTTTAATGTCTGATTTTCAGTCATTTATTGTAATTTCATTAAAAAATTCAAAAGTTGTACCAGACGAAGACCATTCGCTACCATTTTTCCGAACCAAGATAAAAGACTATTTGCATCAAATTGGTAACGGCGTAGAAACGATAGTAAAACATTAATTTCCCATCATCACATAAACATCCATCATCATCATTCGGATGTAAAACGTAAATAAAAGGTTAGCAATTTTTAAAATTATTTATTTGTTAAATTAATTTAAGTCTTTTTTAAATTTTAAATTAGTCGTCTTTATCGGAGCAGCTACTATGACGAAAATTCCTCGAGAGCACTTAACAGATCAATGCTTTCTGGATGTAGGGGTTCCTTATTGTATGAAGCGCTATGCTACGTCTCTAAAGAAAAGAACTTCAGTCTGGACATTCAACGATTCTACGCAGGTATAGATCTATATCCACCGATACAGACCTCACTATACCTAAAATCCTCTTCATACCACCCAAATCTTACTGGGAGTCTAATAACCAGGCACTGGACCGTCCACTGCGAATATTCACAAATGGATCGAATATGGATTCATGTGTGGGGGCTGGCATCTATTCCAAGGATCTGAACATCCAGTTCACTGTAGCGTCTTTTAGGCTGAAACTATACCGATTAAGGAAGCCCCGTCATGGCTAGAAAACAATATAATATCAAGCACAGATATCGTCATCTGGCAGCGATCAAATCTCTGAACGCTGTCACTTTCAACTCCAAGACTTCCCTTCTCTTAACGAGATGGCCAAGTACTTTAACATCCACCATGTGAGTGGGACACTATGACATTCAAGATAATTTCTAAGCTGACGAACTCGCTAGAAAGGGCACAAACTCTGCACACTTTCCAGGTAGAGATCCACTCTCCCTACCTATCGCTACTATAAAACATCTGCTAAAGCCTGAAACGCTTGCTCAAACAAAACGCGTATGGACCTCAGGCACAGGATGCCTGATCAAACAACTCTGGCCTATGATCGACCCCAAACGATCGTTTAGCTTGATCAGATTAAGCAGGATCTCACGCCTCTAGACTAGGCATTCCTTACAATGATTTTTGCAGAAGCTTCAGGAACGAGGACGAAGAAGAATCCATTGACCACTTGCTATGCAGCTGCAATGCTCTCTTGTCCCGTAGACTGAAACTTCTGGGGGCCCACTTTTTCGTTAATCTGGCTGAACTTAGCAATATTTCAGCATTCTTCTTTTTTTATTAATTGGTTTGCGGCATAGGTACCCCAATATCAGCGTGGTAACACATTGGACCTATACTTGGCCTAAGCGTGTCCGTTGTCCTTTGCGCTGCAGTCAGCCACTTCAACCTAACATTACCTAAGTGTTGGCTACTTTGGAATTAAAATTGTGTACGACTTTTGTTATTTGGTCAGTTTCGAATAAATGTACTCTTATTCTACCGACAATTTTCTGTCATTTATTGTTTGTGGAAAATGAGAAAAGCATAGGCCACAGGTAAATAGCAACCAAGAATTATGTCTCTCAACAAAGCCGCCACAACACAATACGCAAAATTGTAAGCATAACTACGACTTCTTCTACTATAACTACTATTTTTAGTAGTTGAAACTAATAATGTACTTCGAAAAATGTTGCTTTACTTCGATTTTTCTTTTGAAAACATTCCTATACCCAACGCTCAGAATAACAATACTCACAAGAGAGGAGAAGAACGAAGACTCTCTCGAAAGTTGATACGATTTCTGCACCCATGCGACACCAGGCACCCCGCCTATTTTATTTGTTTTTAATGCGACGGAATCTGACAAAGGGGCATTATAGGACCATAGTATAATACAACAGTTCACAATAAAATTAAGCGCAAGGTATCACTTCGTAGGCCCAATCAATCCCCACTGAAAATGAGATACGAAATGAACGAGCAAGGTGCATGGACTACAACAACATCCAGAGCCAGACCCGGCGTGCATTATGTGTAAATGCACAGGGCGCGAAGCTTTTATGGGCGCATCCTGAAACGTAAATAAATAAACGCTTTCACCATATTATCTGTTCACACAAAAAGCAGCCAATTCCCCGATCATTTGCAGGATCATTTCTTGCACAAGCACTGACAAATTTCTATAAAAATAATACACTGAATTGATAATTTTTTTTAAATATTTGAGTAAAACGAGCAGAATTGAGGCAGACTGAAAAAATGAATGAGTAAGATGGGCATACTTCTACATGTTCACCAAACATATATCTCCACCCACAACCCAGTTTCCTGTCCATTTGGAGTCATTTGAGCGAATAATTTATTATTTATTTCACGTTCGTGACGTATTGTGACACACTCTCGTGTAATCTGGAAGCGAATTAAGCTACACAAAATTAAGAAGGGGCGCCAAACGTAGGGTTTTCACACGGCGCTCATTTGGCTCGGGCCGGCCCTGACTTTCCTTGACACTCACACCTTGACATTCACAATTTGCACAGCAATGTGCATAGTCTGCAGCATACATACATACCTATTTCACCGATACAATACCGAACAAAATGTGAATCTTAAATAACAAAATTTGCTACTTAGTTCCATAGATGCATTATCCATGAATGCATATTCATCCTGGTGTCGGAATACATTGTAAAGTATTGTGCATAGATCGTAGTTGCCTTCTACGAGAAAATGTTCCGTTCAATTGTCCAAGCATTGATGAAAAATTCCCCGGGGCAAATATTTATGGCAATAAAAGCACTTATCATTGTACCTTTAGCACTGAGCTTGCACAACACTCAAAGCATCAACACAGAACAAGGGAGACTCGAAACCATCACAGGCACTCTGGGAGTGTAAACACAAGGCTTCTTGTGTGCGGCAATGTTACTCCTTCATCACACGGTGAATGAGAAAGGGCGAACTTGAAAGCAAATGCCCCTGGATGAATATTAATTACCATTTGAAAGGTTGTCATGCTGGTGTGTATTTATCAATGCATAGACGCATGCAAGCACCCATCTATTTGTTCATGGTTGTATAAAAGGTGTTCAACTAGAAGGTCTGCAATGGAGAAATTTATTGACCATCACTCACATCATACGGATTACCCTATACGTTCTATGGGGCTATAAGAAACGTTGCATCAGGACAACAATTAGTATACAAAATTTCGAAGCCAGGAATACATCGCAGACAACTTGTATGGCGCACTGGTGGGATGGTCTTCAAAAATGATCTCTTCCAGATGCGGCGTCATATCTTTGGCGAAAGCAGAGACCGCACAAAGGGTGTGCAACATAAAAGCTATTTTATGACCATCGTTGCCTCCTACCTATACTGAGAAATTTTATGGTGTAACAGGATGTCTGATGATTGTGTTGATATGGGATAATGATGATTAGGTTAATGTCCTCGAGGCATTGGTTACGATGTCGACGATGGCCTAAAGTCCGTGTTTGTGTGCTTGTAAACATACATGTGTATTTGAAAACAAAATGGGCATCCCTATATACGTATGTATGGTTCTACAATCCTATACATGCACAAATATATCTATAGGGTGTACGGTAGAATGAGACATTTCTCTTTGCCAAGGCTACTCAGTCTTTCAAACATCCCCGGAGGGTATTTAATCGATTTCCAATGGGCTTTCAAGGGGAGTGAGAAAATTGTATGTACGTAAATGCTCAAATGCAAACCCAACGAAATGAAACGGTTGCCTCAAATATCCTTTGGGGGATATTTTTGCTGCGGATGTTGTTTATAATTGTAATGAAATTTTTATCAAAGTTGCGGTGGTGGTAATATATCTTGAGTGGCCGCAAAGGAGTCATTCGTTTTTAAGGAACAAATTCCGAATTACACCATTTAGTTCGATGTTACCATCTACAGATAGACTACGTTCTCGCTGGTCTCTGATTTGATGCCCCTAACTGACAATAGCGGACTGTTTGTTTTAATTGCTATTTGTGGGATTCTTTTAAAGGCAAATAACTAATTTACCAAGGATCTTCTCTCGAATCTGATCTCTCATGTTTTACATCGGAATGGACCTGGTCCTCATCTAAGGTGACATTTTGTCCAAGTCGTACTACCTTGAAGACAGCATACTTTGTGTTGCCCTTATTCACAGCTACACCCCTCCAACGTCTCATTGAACCAGTCTGAGATTCATTTGCAAGCAATTTTTGTGAACTTGTAGACGATCGTGGCTCTTGTATGCTGCATGTATGTTTGTTGGCGAATGAGTTCTGCACGGCCTTCTCAAAAATGACAACTAGTGGCTAGTCGTTTGTTCACATTAAATGCCTTATTCCCGTCCTCACTGTCAAGTGTCGATCCATGGATCAACTCAGAATCAATTCAGTTTTGACAGTGGGTGTTTAACGATAGATTCCATCTGAGTAGTGGTATAACTTAAACCACTGATTGCCATGGCTTACGTGTCAATGTAGAGAGTACATAATTGCCAATCATGTATTGAAATAATATAAACCCCAAAATACATTTGAGAAAACCAACATAAGCAACCAAATATTTGGTCTGACAATGCTGCTGAAGAGAACAGAAGGCACGCAAATTTATAGGCGCACCCATAACAATATCTTGGCATGCATGCACATTCGCTTCTTGAGTTTGTGTGTTATATTTGCATCTCTTCAGTGCTGTTCGTGTTCAATCACGATTAGGGCTGTAAAAGTAACGACAAATTGAGTAGTCGTATGTATTCGTCGCAGAATAGTTACTTTCGTTACTTTCAACAGATTTTGCTATTTATATGTTAAAATTGATACCCTACAGCAACCATAGCTTTTATTATTAGAACATTTTTCACTATCCCTCTTTTCAAAACAATGTAGTTACTCTACTAAATCAAAACAAACGTCCACAAAATATTCTTATTTTAAATGAATATCTCCTGATACCATACCAATAATTCTACACTGTACCATGCCAAATATAGAGGACATTACAAACATACCACTGCATTCCACACACACACCATTCTAAGTACACTCTTCGCACTCAGGATATGCCATCAAATCATACCGATGCGATGCACACAAAATGACAACAGCAATTTGTTAACTACACATCAAAACCAGTGGAAAGAAGGAGTATGCTAGAAGAGAAGAGCATGGTATGGTGCAATTGGAAATAGTTGTGCAACGTCACGCATCGAATCCTTATGGTTTGATGGTACCCTTTCCGTGCTGTGTGTGCATGGTATGACTCTGTATTACGTGAGTGTTAATGTACCGATGCCACTTGTCTATAGTGCATGTAGGGAAACAAAAGTAACGATACCATAATAGTAACGATATTCATTGAGGAGTAAATTTTCGTTACTCAGTAGCGAATGCATACATTTTGTACAGTACCAATCACGATCACTACATTTTTCATAAAGGGTTAACACTTCCACTCAATGCATCGCTTACCATAACCACCCTCAACTATTTACTGTGAAAACGAAACATTCTTAAAAATCAGCAGATGCACTGTGGAATCGCATGAGTAATGTCATAATAAATTTTCAGCATAGATAATACTGTAGACAATTGTATACATAAATAGTAATTCGCAGTTCGTCCTTTTTTCTAAAGTACTTCTAACCAAATATTATGTATTCGTAAGCATACTCTGTTGCATGCATATATTTGTATCCGATACTAATGCAATGGTATTCACTACACCAGACGATAGCCACCACCATTTCTTACCACCCACTTTAATGAACCTCAAAATGCCGAACCTAAGGAGGTAAAAAAAACAGCAATGAATATTTCTGCACGGGCTCATCCTTTGACATTCTGCATCAGGAGCAAATAGTAGTTGAAAACTTTTCTCTCTCTCTCGATTGTTGCTTGTAAATATTTCATGAATCGACTCTGAATTCCTTGGCAGGTTCATGACTAACAGAGAAGCGTGACGGGCATGAAGGGCGATCATTAGCATTTATTCTTTGTGTGCAGCATGGCAGTCGTATTTTTGTGACAAAATGATCCCTTAGTCCTCCTCCAAGTTGTTTTTATGTGACGCTGTATCAATTGATGGGATCTTGATGGGTTTTTAGATGATTTATTTGGGGGTGGTCGGCATTTATACAGTTTCCTCTGTTGACCTGGTTTAGATCCTTCTTGTGGCGAGTAAAATTTATATGATGGCTTGCAGAGCAAATGGCACATAGCGTATTATTTATCGCTAAAAATGCCATTGGGCAGTTGGATTTGGCTGCCTTTGTGTGAGTGCACCATTTGCCTTTTGTTGTTAATCACGCTTGCCCAAATCGCTCCTGTCACTTGTGATAAATTTATTGCTTCTGCCTTTTGGTGTTTGGTTATTTGGTCACTTTGTCTGTAAATTTTGGCGTTTCTCATAAGCATGAGATTTGATGGTACAAATTGACTTATTAATACGTTAGTGAAGTGAATGTAAGCATGGCTTTCACAATCTGTGTTAAGAAAAAGCTATAGTTGGGGGTTAATTCTTGGGCCTTATTTGTTTGACACTTTGATCTATCAATGGGTAGGTAAGTCGAACATTGTTCCCGAAGAAGCTTATAACAAATAAGCGTTTTTCTTACACGACATTTTCACGCTGGGGAACCGGTGATTCCATTCCCCATCCAGGAGGACTTTCAGGGTATCCCTGTGAACGTTGTTCAAGCCAAAATTAAGTTCTTCAAATTAAAAGTATACTTTGTCTTTAAACACTGTTTGTGCTAAAATTAATTATTTCCTAGTCACCCCTACATCCTTCCAGGCGGAACGAGATCGCGTTCTAGGCAGGTTTGACCGTATTTACTGATGCCGAGATGAAGGTTGGCGTTGACAGACCCGAGGTTGGAGTCATTTCCAACCCGAGGTTGGAGTTATATCCAGAACGTCTGTTCAGTGCACATTACCCGTTAGTGGAAGTGAAGAGTTTAATTATCTCGGGGTCCTTTTCACAAGTGATCGGAGGAGTAATTATGAGTTTGCCTGTGACATTGTCATTTTTGAACCAACTATAAGAATTGTTTACTCTTATTGGAAAATGTCTTAAGATGATAATGGAAACAATTTTGGCAATGTTTTTTGTTTGATATCGCCAGCATTTCAAAACTGACTAAGGTGCCAACATTCCACACGTTCATGACCATTACAGATCAAACAGCGACTTCTTGCGTGTGCATTGTCAGACTGATGTTGTTTTACTTTGAATAATTTTCAAAATTGAAAATACTGGTGCAATACAGGTGCACAGTTCTTTCACCTTTCCGTTACACATGCTACAAATAAAAAGATGTAGATATATGCAATAAAAATGAATAATACATCATTACACTCAGAATGGCGTGGTATGTATATTATGCTGTACAAATCGACCAGGTGACTTGAATCATTCGCCATCAATCTCTTGTCACCAGGCATCGACATAATTTAATCTTCAATAAATCGAATCTTAAGTTCTCCACAGCCTGCTCGTTTCGATAAGTAGGAATCACCAGCACACGCCAGGTACATATTTATCAGCCTTTTGACCCAAATTTCCTTCCGCAACAGAGCCCTGAACCCAATGAACTGGGAAACAAATGAAAAATGTATAGTCTAAAATTTGTATATGTATGTACACTGCAGCCCTCCCTTCATCGCTAAACAAATGATTATTTAATATTTGCTTTGTGATTTTATTACTACCAGTTGATTTACTCCATTATTGTATTGCATGCATGTGTGGGTATCGTTCAACTTGGATGGGATGTGCTCGGGAATTCGATTATTCCGCTTGGAAGGTGAATCTATAAATGAATGAATGAAGGGCACTGATGTTGTGTTGCGTGTCCCTGCGTTAGTAGCTTCTCGCAGGGGAATAACTGTCTCATATTGTCTCATCTACCAAAGCAGTTTCATATTTCATTTTATCGTGTTTTTTAAGGGATTTACTCGTTGAACTCGAGAACTAGGGGACGGCGGTAGAGAAATAATGCACGCTTTACTGACTCCTATTTATGTCGTTAGGTGGGCTGTGACCTGAATGATAAGATATATATTTTGATTGAACGAACGTGAGTGGCAACTTGGATGTGCGATTATTGCTACTAGACGATTATACATATTTTATAATGCTTTCATTTCATTTGATGATTTGATGCCAAATATTACACTTAATTGGGTTTTTATTTGAAATGGAGAGGATGAGATTTTGATTTCTGGAGCAATCATGAAGCCAATTTCGTATTATTTTATTTATATGGTTTTTTTTATATTTACATTACGTATTTTGACATAAACTAGGTTTGTCTGTAGTGACAGATACGAAGACATTGTCTCCCGAACAACCTTATCTTTTCCATTTGTGATGGACTCGGGACGAACCACTGCGGACTTCTGTATACCATACCTGAACGATTGAGCGCTATGTAACAGGATCCCATCATCCTGGTATTAAGTTGGCACCTGTAAAATAAACTCTTTGCAGAATTACGACCCAATCGCGATCCAAAAACCTCTTGTTGCAGGCCGTGTTTGTTGCCATCAAGTCACGTGGCCACTTTATACAACGAATTTTCTAATTGTGACGATGTCATAGATCATGTGTAACATGCGATTTACTTATGTCGAGCCTGACCAACTTGAGGAAGAGGCTAAAACACAAGACAAATTTTCAACAACATAAGTGGGCCAGGTCAACTGCCGTACCATTCGTTTGCATACATGTGTACATTCCTATTTCCCAGCGTTTATTCATTCTTTGCAGAGTCCTATTTAGTGCCGTTTCCTATAGCTCCACCGTTCTCGTTCTCTCTCTCTCTCACTCACTCCCTCTATCTCATCATCATTGGTCGGCAGTCTCAAAAGACATGTCAAGGCGACATGATGAGATACTAAGAGAACATACACAGTGGGTGTCGTATTTTATATTCTCTCATGAATTTGACTGACGGAAGACATGCCTGATATCGACACTTTATCAAACAGATGTCACACACGTCTCCAATGTGTCAGAATGCCATTTTTCCCACCATAGATTCACACGAGTAATATTCAAAAAATAACATTGATACCGGTGACAGATTCCTTGAGAGCGGGTGTGATAGAATTATTAAATCGTTGATACTCTGCGTTTGACAATTCATACAGTAAGCGTGCATGTCAGCGGTGGAGGTGGCAATTCACGATACCTAACGCGATGTAATAATTACAAGCACTTCATACATTTTATGGAGTCTCTTAATTACACGCGTCTTTAACATAATAGTACGCGTGCCGTAGTCCCAGGCGTCCCATTCTCGATGATTATCCGGGTGGTGTGTTGTAAGGCTTACTCGTGCTATAGAATGTATTTACATTCTCTATGTTCTTACCTGGCATGGGTGTGTGAGTTTGGATGGAAGGAATGCTTCGTGTATCGCTTTGTGAGCTAGCGACAAATGATTTGAATTCTTAATTGCTGGGGTTGCCGGATAAGCTTCAGGTGTTTGCGTGTGAGAATCCTGATGATGTGAAGTTTTTATGCTCATGCTTGAATTAAGTTATTGTTCAAAGGCACACAGTCTGAAATAAAAAAGGTGTCAACGCCAAAAAAAGGAAAGGGAGTCAGGATGAGCGACATAATGGTTAATTAGGAACACGCAGAATGAGTAAACTCTTTTCAATGGTTGATATTACAAAAAGGCAGGCAATATACCAATTGGCTTGCCATACAGGTAGTTTTATTAACACACATGCAATGTCTACATGTGTCTAATAATGATGATGTATGTAAAGTTTAGCTAATTAAGTGGTTGAAATGGCGTCAAGTGTCTTTCAATCATACTTCCATCATCAAATCTTAATCGATAGCGCTCATTTCTATTCATTGTAGACTTAAAAGAAATGGATTTAACATATTCGATGATTTTCAAGTCTTCAAGTTGCAACAGCCGCCTTTTGCAGATTTAGTATATATTTTTTTACATATGTATTTTTATTTTTATTTAACTTGAATCCTTTTCTCTTAATCAAACCATTTTTATGTGACTCATACACCGGGGCTTTAAGCTTTTTTTTCCGAAATCTCCATAGACATGTACCAATGCTTACATTTGGGAAAATTTGACGGTGTGAGGATAGTTTCTTTTGCTTATGGTTGCAACAGTGTTGTCAGTTTAAGTGGAATCACCTGGCGCTTTAAACGAAGTTATATAGTCAAATAGGTGTGTACCAAAAACTGCCGGGCAGGCGCCTGTATGAATGTCTGGTGTATTTGAAGTATGAGGTGTTTGCCTAGTGCGCGTAATAGAAGTTCGCTGAGTACTCATTGATTTAATTTTGTGTGTAGTGTCATAGTTTGGACATTTTTTTGGAATTAAAAACCATTGCGATTTCTGCCTATTTGTCTTCAATTTTTTGTGGTCTCTGTTACATTGTCTTTGAGACTTCGCCTAGTCGCGGTAGGCAATCTATCCGCAGATTTCTCAGATAATACTGTGCATTCTATGGAGAGTGGTAAAACCAAGAAAAGCCGATATCATGTGCTCGCGATTGCCCAAGCCTAAGATTCCGTGTGATGTTGCTGTACATTGGATGAAGAGTGGTTGAGCCAAGCCGAAACCATGTGCTTGCGATTATCCAAGTACGCGCTGAAGCCAAAGAACTCACGTGATGCTGCTGTGCACTGAATGAAGGACACCTGTCACCAGTTAAGCTACAACCGAAGCCATCGATAACCACTTCTGTTTTGTTCTCTTTTTGTTGTATTGTCTTAAGTTGAGTCCTGTTACTTTTCTGTATTGAATGTTAGAATAATAGATGAAGACTAGATGGTGTAAATTGGTGTTGATAAATTGTGTTGAGAAAGAAGGGTTTTAATCGAAAAAAGTAAATAAAATAGAGAAAGAAAATAAATAAATAAGATACGTTTGACAAATATATAAAGACTTGTTAACAAACATAACTCCTGGTTGATGGATGGTTAAGAAAATGTTGTCATAAACCGTCACTAAGCAGAAACGACAGAAAGAGGTCTCAAAATTGCAGTTACAAACTTCATATCCATATGGAATCCATACATCATATACCTCGGAGACACTGGCTTATGCTATCCGGAAAATATTGAAACTTTGAAATGCCCGTTTTCCGGATCTGATTGATGAGAGTCCGGATCAAAAAGGAAAAAAAAAATCTTTTGAAAAATATGCATTTTATTGGGCAAATAGTAAAAACCGTGTACCAAAACATTCGCTATTTTAAAGTTGCAGAAACATAAAGGTAACACATGCTGTCTTGCTACTTGGTAGCCTTTTAGCCTTTAGAAACAGCGATTGACAGGAGTTATTCTGCGTTTGACTTCAGTATTGCTTTTTTCGATTTACTGCTGAGCCGAGTTAGACAAAGTCTCTAGTTAGACTAAGTGATAGCTAAGACGTCAATGTCGTCGGTACTTTGAATAGAACATATTCCTTATACAAGGCCTATGCAATGAAGGTCTTAAAATCATTCAATACATATGAATAGAGTACTCATACATAATGGTTAATCGAAGACTAGTACTCATAACAAATAGTGTAAAGTGCACAGAAGACGCTAAGTGTAATGAGATTCTGAATGATTATCATGTTTGCGATGCGATTAATTTATCAATTAAAATGACATTGGAAGAAAGTAATGAAGCCGGGAGAGACGTTCGATTGGTGTGAGTGCGTTTTGGAAAGCAGTCATTTTGCAAAATGTCTTCTTCTTCTTGTCAGTACCTCTTTTATGTACGCTCAGCTTGAGGGCGTCTTGTTTGTTTGATTTCGCCTGAGTGCACTCGTCCTCAAATCATGAGTTATTCTTAAGTGTCTCGTTAACTCCGGCACATCGATGGTAAAAATAAAAACTAATTAATTTTCTCTTCTCCGCAGTTAATGGTCTAACTTATAAGAAAGTTCATTCTGAAGCAGACTTTCTGGCTGGTGACTAAGTGACTTTTTTTTTGTCGGAGGTTTTTAACACTACACTGGAGCCCTCAGACTCAAAAACTGGTCCACTGTACTGTCAGGCAGCAGCTTACTTTGCTGTAGTTTCTTGAAGGCAATTCTGGAGCCTACATCATCAGCTCTCACCACTTCAGCACCTGCCACTTGATCCGAGCAAAGGCGGGACATTGACAGAGGAAGTGCTCTGCAGTGAAGTCGTCCTTTCCACAGGCATCGCAGATTACTAAGTGCCTTACAGCAACCTTTAACTAATATTGGAAATTAGATTTGGGGTAAATGCGGCAACTATAGAGGATTAAAAGCTTTGTAATATGTCTCTTTTGTTGTTTACATAAGTCCTTAGTGCATAATTAATTAAAACAAATGGAGTGTTTTACTCACATTCAGAGTGCTCACATTCAGAAAATAGAAATGAGTAGGGTGCACTAAATTAATGTATTCGTTGAGTATACTCATATAGCTGATATATATTCATTCACATATAATTGCGTACCTTTATTGTCTATAATTGTCTTATTGCTAATTTCTTGTTTTCTTATTTCTAGGTATACAAACAACGAATCAACAAAATATCACCACAGCTTTGCAACAACAGCTGCGGCAGCAAGTTCCTGCTCAAACACCCGACGTCAGCACAACACAAAACGACCAAATACATTACAGATCGTCACGCAGACCAGGTGATACTAAGCCAACTGCCAGCGGGCGTAAATCTACGTCGAGTGCTGGTAAAAACTCTTTACATTCATGTGCCAAATGCTTGCGTGGCGAACTACGTCCACAGCTACAAGAGAGTCATCTGAAAACACAAATAAGATCATCACCCCCGTTGCTTCCAATCTCTTCCTTGAATAAAACGGCGGCAATGATAGCACAAATGCTTTCATCGTCAATTAATCCTTCCACAAATTTAAATTCAGATAATTCGTCAATAATAAGAACAAGCACGACAACAAATCGATTGCAACAAGAGTCCTTGCAGTCATATCTTGATGAACAGGGTCCATCTAGTGAGGATACCGCTCAAGAATCGCTTGAACAACAGCAAAAGGAGCACAGTCGAAGGTTCAAGCGCGAAGCGACGAAATCACTTGATCTCTCGCTCACGAGCAGCGGTGTGCTAAGTAGTGAGGAATTCACCATCGATGATAACAACAAGTTACTCAGTTCAAGTGATATTAGAAAAAGTGATATTAGAATAAACAAGACTAAAATATCTTCTTCGGCTTCTTCAGCTGATTCATCTTCTTCTTCTTCTTCATCTTCTCCATCTTCCTCGGCGGCGGAAACATCATTGTCCTCCCTGTCTCCATCGAAAACTCCATCGGATGCATCATTATTAGCTTCCGCAACAGCGTTGTCCGACACAGCTTTACTCTATTCCCAACCTTATCTATCACAAGAATCTCAATCGTCATCAATTGAGGACGAGAGGTCTTCTAGTAGCCGTAGCCGTAGCAGCAGCAGCAGCCGTAGTAGAGGTAGTAGCAGTAGATTAAGTAGTAGCATCCTGCCATTGGTGACTCCATTACAAATGGATGTGACCAACAAAAGTCGTAGCGACAGTAGAGTGAAACAGAAGTCGGTACGGGCTGTAAAAAAGAAAGAACCGATAATTATAATTGACGATGCCGAGGAGTTCGATAGTGGTGGTGGCGACAGCGGCAGCGTGATCAGTAGCAGAGGAAGTGACCTATCTGCACTGGGTGTAGGAAACGATGATGAAGCTGAATATTATTCAAATAGCAAGCCGGTGGCGATGCCATTACGACCAATTATTCGTGGTCCGTATGACGATGAACACGATGAGGAGATGTCGGTGGTGTATGCTGAGCAACATACAGAGGTGCGATTGGTTTGTGAGGTTGACTTGGATATTGCCCTGAGTTCGTGGTACAAAAATGGACTGGTGAGTACTTGCTTTTATACATTTTTTTGCTTATAAATAAATTGTAGTTTTAATTGATATTTTTATATTTCTCATCCGCAAGTTATGCTTGACTCCATGTTGTATGTCCCTCTGAATTTTAGCGTTCTCTAATGCATACATCTAATTACAGGTGGTAGCGTGGTAGTTGGAATGAAATTCGCTTCTCCTTCTCTGGTTCTGAGTATTGCCAATATAAACCTCCAACTGACACTTGCTCCTTTTGAACCTATTGCTCTTTACTTCTATTGAATGTAATTGCTACTAGTGAACACAAGTTCTCTGGTGACTGTACCCATGGGAGGAATGCTAAAAACGAGAACTAGTCTTTTTGGTTTAATTTTTCATCAATTATGATGGTTTGGTGCTGATTATTTCCACTTAAGTAGGTACCCCACCTCGGACGTGATGGGGAGCATTGTAAGCAATGGTGGGTATTGGTTTTCAGGTATCTATTATACTGTCAACATAAGCCCGATTAGCAAATTATTCATCTATACACTGTCCAAATTTTTAGCTTTAAACGACATTTTTCGGTCACACTTCAATGCAAGGCAAGGGCAATCTTATTTCTGATACTAGAACAGGCGCTTCAAAGATTCAATATTGCCTGTTGTTGGGTGTTGCCTAGCAGAAGCCAATGTTTCAAAAAACCGATCATAAAATGTAGTCCAAGGGGCTTGAATTGGAAATTAATTTTGAAGCGTTACGGTTCTATTGTTTTTGCCTTATTAGCGGCAGTGGAGTTTTGTTGGAGTTGGAAGGTCCACGACTTGTTTTTGCGTGGTATTGTGTGAAGAGACATGGCAATGTTCTCTAATACATCCGTTTAGTAAACATTTGCTGAGGTATCTTCTTTTCGAAGTCGCATTTTTGTAGCCATATTACGACTACAGGATCTTGCCAATTCCATGATTCCAGACAAATTTGGTAAAACCATTTAACGCGGGAACTTTCCATATATGTCACTTGGCAAAACAGTGTGCGAAAACAGTTCTCATAGTACTTAAACTTTATGACTTAAGACGACAGTGACGGACTTGCATGAAGTAAACCAAAGACGATGTCATTGAATGATAATCCATCAATAGAATAGAGGCTACCAAGGATGTTGACGGTTTTGACGTAATAGCATAGACATGTGTACAATGTAATATTCCGAGAGCAGGTGCCGAATTGACGGATTTTCACGAGGATTTGCCTACTCTTGAAATTTCGTATGCCGGACGGTTTTATCACACATCAAGGTCACATACTTAACGTTACATTTTTCTAATCAATGGTGGGGATATAACCTCGCGTTTAAATCCATGCGATAGTTGAAAAATCTTACTAGCTAGTCCAACAAAGGCTTACGAGTAATTTTAAAATGTCTCTCATGACGTGGTTGGCGCAGTTGGTTAAGAGCACGGTGCGAATCCCAGGGAAAGCAAAGTTAATAAGATTTATCTGGTTTTCAAATCTTGTCCAGTCACCATTTGCTGTTGGGATAAAATTAACGGCACTAGCTCTAGGGTGGTCAATCAGTGGTAGTAGTCTGACCGTGGGTACAACAATGGACCAACCTTAGACATACACTTAGACCATAGTGTGCCTGTGAATTTACTTGCAACCCCCTTTCCATACCCCTAGCCTACATAGGTTTTATTCATCACATTACCATTGATAGCACATAATCTAGAATACGATTGAGTAGATACCAGTTTCGCAAAGTGTGGTTCAATCCAAATATTTCCTATATCTAATCTAATTGAATACTTTCGAAGCATCAGGCACACTGACTTACATGCGTATTTATAAGGGAATATATTTCTTTCCAGATATTTTCTAATTTAAATTCCGCTATTTGAAAAATTCTCGTTTAGACATTTGTGTGCGGTAATTCGCAAAAACTGAATGCATCTTACCCTCCTTCGTCGTTGACACTCACAGAGCAGCTGTTATCCAATGTCGGAATTTTTAAATGAAACCCAAAACCCTTCCAACAAGCATCTAGACACAGCCAAATGGAAGATAAAAGGGAGAAAAGATAAAAATCAAAACCTCAATGAAAATGAAAAGAAAAAGACCCCCACACGGAAGACAACAGAAACAACCCTCCCCAGTAAGCCGAGATGCGCGGTATTCGTACTTATCCGAAAAATGCCTTAGTAATGAAATAAATTGAACATTTTTCCTTGTTTTACATTTGAGTGACACTAATGCGATTTGCAGTGTTCTAATCGATTTGTTTTTTCGTCCTTCTTCTGATTCCCATGCAGCCAACCCGAGAGCACATGATAATACAAAACACTCAAACCGGAAAAAAAACAAATAGACACACAAACGAGCGTATCTGGTGAAAATAAAAATAAAAACAATCTCTTTGTCTATTCCGACAGTATAATCCAGTGACAAGTGGACACCAGCTAAATGTTTTTCTGTAATGTAACTACAATCGGGGTGATATAGAGAGTAGAACTGCTGCACTGCAAGTCGGCTTCACAATTAATAAAAGAAATCTGTGATGCAATAGCAAAGTCATCTATGAAGTTCACATATTGGTCAACTTCACGTAAAATACAGCAAAAAATAAATAATTCTTACTATGAATCGCATTACGTGTTTTCAAAGAAGATTGTTTCCAGTCAGTGTTTGGGGATTGTTGATGACCTTCCATAAACAAATTTAGCAAATTTTTAAGGCTTAAATTATTCTGTTTGTTTGCCAACACAGAGATCCTAACTAAACACAATTACATTAACGCCGCTATTATCGTGTAACAATGTAAAACTTAAGAGGAATCTTTTTCGTTTCACCCGTTTCGCACAAATCGTCGTTTTAACCAAAGTAAAATATTTATACAAACTTCTATCAGCTTGTTTTCCTGTTTCCAGTTCCTTGTTTGCGGTTTATGGTGGTTATACGTAGTCGGTATGATGTCCTTGTTGATATTATTCTCTGAAAAATGTACACCTCCAAGCAAGCAAATTGGAAAATAATGCATAGCACCATGCCGGAGTAATCGTTGTTGACGACGACTGCGATGGCGTGGAAAAGTTCTGAGCTTGTAAACTTTGAGCCTAATAATTCGGGGTACGTGAGTCGAAAATTATTTTTACATTTTATACACTCACATGTACAGATATACACGAATCCGTTCGGAAACTAAAGAATCTTCCGCAGTGGCGGAGAAACTTTATTATTAATGCACAGTCAACGCTTCAAGATGAAATGCCAGCCAGGTGAAAACTCCAACCGTAGCTGGATGACTATTATTGCATATACTCCACTGGTTAGACAAAATGATGTGCTCTCATGTCTGTCGTACCTATCCGTGGAGTCCTTGTCATCATAAAATAAATAAATTGTTATTCAACAAGGATTTATGCCCACAAATTTGTGGGATGAAATTTCCTTTAAGAAGGTAGCAGTGGAAGCGGAGGGTTGAGCCATTTTGCTCGGTATCATGCTCCGAATGGGAGTTTAGCTTACATAGAGGACATCCGGTTGTAATTCTTCACAAGCATTTTGTTTAGTTTAGTTGCTGGCATTCGTAATGAAAGGAGAGTAGTTTCCAGGAGTCAAAGTAAATACGAATTTGTTATTTTGCTTGTGAGATTGACGCAAGTGATAATTTTATTGCAATTATGTTAAACTCAACACTGTTGATCATTTGTATAACAATTTTCAGTCGGAACACCAACATTTTATTTAATAGACGAACTTAATTAAACCATGATATTGGACAAAAAATGCAACCGAACTTTACCGACATTCCGACATTCATAAATGAGTCTGCGTTAGGAGAGTGTAAGGCTGGAAAAAGAAATGATTGTTAAAACAATCGAAGTTATCAATGTTAATAGAAAACTCTTCAGCTAGTCCCTTGGGGATCTAAAATGGCGAGATTTTGCGAACATTTAAAAAAGCCAGTCTTCACAAAACACTCGGAACTAGGTATGCAGCGGTGACTTATGAATGCACTTAAACCTAAACGCCTCTTTCTAGAAAGTTACTGCTGGTGGTTTTGTTTATCAATGCCATCTCTCTACACCGATGTTGCTTGATGGTGGGTGTTCAAAAAGAAGAACTCTCTTAAGCTCCTCTTCATCCATCCAACTTTTGAAGAAATCTTTCATAAGGGGGTCTCTAGCAGTAGTGTCCAGTAACGACACCAACCATGCTTATAGGGGTGCTGTAGTAGTTAGGGAGGGATAGTACGAGTAGCTCTAGCCAAAGCGTAATGTTTGATTTATAACTATCTTTTGTTGTTCATACTGGTTACTCACTTCTAGTGAGCAGAATCTCTTAGTGCTCTTCTGAGCAGAAACAGCAGAGTAGTACCGCGTCTGGTGAACTCGTCCTCCTCAGAATTTGCTGGGAGGTCTAACTGAATAAGCATCTCATCTTACAATTTAGAGACATTATCTATATCCAGATCCTTCTTATGCTGATATACGAAGACATTCATTTCGTGATATAGCCATAATCTCCGCTTCAAAAAGACAGCAGTGATCGAGTGGCCCCTTCCTTAAGTTTGGTAATATTAATTCCTGCGAGCAGACACTGCTGCCCGCGGCTTCCTTTAGTGGTGAGAGACGCTGCGTGCTGTGCCACCAATTCCTGCCTGTTTCTAGGTCTGTTAAGGGTGTTAGGCTACAGTAATCAGGGTTTTCAGTTGAGCTTCCTTTCTAGAGCAACCCCAAAAATTGGCAGAAGGGGACTGCTTCAGTTCACGTTCTCAATGTAATTTAATTTTGTACAATGTCCCTCAGAACCGGTTTTTGCCAGCTAGTGCAATTTCAATGACACCCGAGTAGCAATCATCTTGCGTCCTTTCAGCCACCAAAGCTATTTGTAGGCCACTAGATTACAAAGAAAGGGGATACTAAATCGCATAATGGCGTATCCCTATCATGTACACCGATAAACTAGCTCTTGAGCAGTTGTTGAATCAGTCCTACATGTGTTCTCCCTTCCAGTTTGAAGTTTCGAGAGTGCACTGGTGATTGCAGACGGGAATTCATTGTTAAAAACCTCATCGCAAAAGGCGATTGACGCAAAGTTGATTGGCGCTTACTAGAGAATCAATCACTAGAGTTCAATCACTTTAAATTTCCAATCAGTTCAAATCAGCTGCCTTTTGAAATGTTGAACTTCCAGTGGGAACGCAAAATTGAATTTCGAATTATTTTCCCCGAAATATTATATTTAGGTGCGGTCTAAACGTACTATTCTGAAAGCAACGAATATCTACAAACCTTGGCAGGTAGAGGCACTATTGGTTTTTTTTTTCGTAACTAATTTGTGTGTATTTAAATGCATATTTTCTGAAAATCTGTCTTGAAGTACATCAACGACAAGTACAATGCAAAACTGTATTTCATTGATAAAATAATAGATTTATTAATAAATGATACTACATTTAATACTACAAAACCTACTAATATGAAAATAATTAGAAACTCAACTTTAATTACAAACATTGCTCTTTGATCAAATAATTTCATCAATAATTTCAAACATCCAGTCGAACGACTGGTGTATGTCTAAGTGATAAACACATTTTAGATAGATTGATAAAGTCATTTATTTTAACATAGCATAGCATAAGGATTACAGTAATGGGGGTAAGGGCCCGAGGCGGTGGGCGTGGTACCCCTCCGCTTTCACATCGCCCGTTTCAACTGTGGATGGGCGACTCAACCACGACCGTTCCTTCGAACATTCCCGAGTAAAGAATGTTCAGGAATTGTGACGAATCATACTCATGGCGGCCGTGACCTCTGGGTCTGTGCGTCGGCTCCCGCTATCTCGTTCATGGTGACACAAAAATAATTGTCCCTGCCCCACCACTTTCGAGTCACTGACAATGCTCAAAAACTGTATCGAAAAAACTTCTCCAATTTGCCGTTCCGACTCAGCATAAAACTGTAGCTAACAACCACTCGTGACAGAATAATAGCACGCACAAAACGAGTGGTTGCTGCAGAAGCTAGGCCCTGGACCTCTAAGGATTGCAGCACCACCCATATTATTATCATACTCAGCTGGAGGGGTAGCAATTTATGTAAAACATGAATATGCACTCGAGTGCTTGAAACTTAATTTTCTTGGTGCGTCGTCAATGAGCGCTATGCAATGCAGTTTTTTTAACAGATTACATACAATGTCCAAAACATAGTTCATTGGCGTAAAAAACGACGCTTGGAGTACGTGTAAGACGAATTTAATAGTAATAGGAGGGATCAATATTGATAATATAAATGTCCTTGATGGAGGTTCTGGAAATTGATTTTTTATTATGTCGTCTAATGGTCTCAACTCCTTTTTAAATGGACTTACTCTTCTACAGAATCCCCAACAATTTTGGAACGTGTTGTCGTCTTCTTCTTTATTTGGCGTTATAGTCCGATGTGGACCTCAACCTGTGTCCAGTTAGTGACTGCAAGTTAGTTCAGGTTTTTCTACGCGGGTATCCTCTACTGGGACAACGCACAGGTTCGGATTCGAAGACTCGCCGGGACAGAGCTGAGTTGTCCATACTTTGTACATGGTCCAGTCACCTAAGGGGTTAGATCGGTAGACGCCTGGCTAAGCTTATGTCGCTGTACCAAGTTCAGTTCGTGGTGTAAGGGACCAAAGGTCACACGCAGAACTTTTCAGGTAGCCCATGCTTCTAGGTAACTGGGGTGATCAGTGTGTAATATATAATGCCAGCTTGGTCCTTCGACAGACGGATCAATTCCATCTTGAGCCAATAGAAACAGCGGTGGGCAAGATTTACCCTTTTGTTTGATATTGGATCAGATGTTGTTCGTAGTCCTTCACTAACTCGAAGTTATAGCTGCCGATTGTGCCACTCTGCCCAAGACGTCGACGTTGTATGTCCATTATTGAGAACTTAATCACTGCTGGACTCATTTTAGCCACCAATGACAACCAACAACCCCTCACTGTCATCTCGCTGTGTTCTGCCAACCATCAATATCTTCCGAGAACTTCTGGAAGATCGTGCCTCTTGTGTTGGCGTGTGAGTCTTGTACAATCTTCTCCAGGATGAGATTTAAGAAGCCAGTTGCGATGTTAGATCGGCGAGCGCGAGGCAGGACAGGATCGCATAACCAAAAAGTTGTGTATAATCTAAAATATTTATCTGCCAACACGTACGTGCTCAGTGGCTGAAGGGAATTAGGAGCGTAGTGGGATAGTGCTGTGATCACGTCTGTCATAATATTCGCGCACAAACAGCTGTCGGGCATGTCACACCCAGAAACATTTTATGTTATATATACTTTGTATGCAATTGTTGTTCTTTATTACTATAATAGAAAGTACATAATTTCAACAATACCTGAGTTACAAAATACAATTAACGAAATTATGAAATTGTATATATGAATAATTTTAGAGATACTTTAAATGGGGGTATGCCATAAGTGTCATGCTTGGTGTTACGTTTTCTTCCACATGCACGCCGGGTTAATGAGACTTATCCCTCTAGAACTAGCGCAATCAAAGTGATCTTTTACCATGTATACATGTATACTGCTATATAATTACACGCAATATGCTTGCGGCCACTATTGATTTAAGTTGTAACAACTCGTCTCTGAAAAAGAAACATTATGCACAAGATAGTTTAAAATACGCGCGAGGATGATCCACCATTCCAAATCGAAACCGCCTTGTCGTCATATATCTCGAACACGAATAATTATTTAGGGCAACGTGTGATATATAATTTCTTTAAGTAAGAAAAAGAAAACATCAGGAAAAAATATACCTAGCTCCGAACAAAAATCTAAATAGCATAAGACTAAAAAAATATTTTCATAAATTATGCAAGAAATTTTATTTGGACTCTTTTAAACGAGGTAGACTACTAATAGACAGACTACTTCATAAGACGAAAGATAAAAGGTAATATTGTTGTTAAAAAACAAAAGCTCCTGCGTGAGTATATTCCTGAAAGAAAATAAGTTTCTATGTAGTTAACATTCTTGTCACTTGCGGTTGTTTCACCCAGCACCTAAAAGCCGCTGAATGATTTTAAAAGACAGTAAACCAACTGTGTGTTTATGTCCAATTATTGACTAATACTGACATGAAATAACGCATACTTTCCTTCTTAGAAAGAAATTCATTGTTATATTCAAGTACTCGGTGAAACAATGTGGCCATTTTTGTTGACATGACAAAAGCGTTTATTATTTAATATAATCTGTTCCGAATAAATGAGAGTCGGTTTTCAATATATTTATGTAAAATTTAAATTAAATTAGCATAAATTAAATAACTCAAGTCGTATTAAATCATCAAAATGTCTATTGGAGGAGCACATTTAGCAGTCTTTTGATTTAATAAAATAGTTCTTCGTCTGAAGTTCTTGCACATTTTCATCAATAGTAACGCGTTTTAGTGCATAAATAAAAAACTCTCATTAATTCGGAAAATTCGTTTATTCAGACCCCAACCATTTCGAATTAAGAAGCTTTTCCTTTAATTTTATCTAAATGACTGACTATCAAAAATATCAAAAATTGAGATTATTGTAATAAAATATTCCTCAACAAAGCCAGATTAAACTTGATCAAGAATTTGGCAATCACAAATAAATGTGCGATGTACCATCATTTAGATATGTTTTAAGAAAAAGCATGCATATCACTCTTTAAATATTGCACGTGATATATCATATATACATACCTACATATTTCTACGTGCACGTGTAAATCACATAGTCAAACCGTCTGTGCATAAAATCAATCACACATGACGCAGCTACTCAAAATACTCTGTATATTGAGTATAATTACTTTTAGCCCCAATCGTTCGCAGTTTAGTTTGGTTTGGTTGCGACTCACGAAGAAGGCTTTTGTTGTCGATAATCTTCGTTTTACATATGCATGCATGCATTACATTCATTTCAAGTCATTTTCTTACCTTTTCCTTGACAAATCTCCTCATTTATGTACTTATCAATTTTCTCCTTCAGAAAATTCGATTGCCGGGAACGTACATTGGTCTATTCAGTTGAGCTTAATCGTTGTTGAGTAGACAAAACTGCAGGGCTGTTTCTATTTTCTGCAGCCAACATCTACAGTGTGCAACTTCGAAGGAACCTTCATATAAAGTTACACTCAAAGGGGAATTTCCAATTCTTCCATCCGTATCATAAGATGGATTATCGTCCCGATGGTAGTTGAAAAGAATCTCTCTGTGTGTCTTCAACTCACTCTCTGGGATTGTCGTTATTGCCACAGCGACGTTGTCGCTGTCGTTGTTGTCTGTCAATGAGGTACACTTTTCATGTTTCTTAAAGAAATCTTTCCCAAGGGCGTGCTTCACGGAATTCCCCAGAAACGGCAACCGAACGCGACAACATGATTTGTTGATAAAATTGACAGGTATTGAAGTACCTATCCAGGACTACTACCCTCTTTTGGGACTATAGAATGTAGTTGCCACTTTATAGGGTGAGCAATCACAAAGATTTATTGCAACCTAGGGTGTAGGTAATATACTACTGAGTATGCACACATATATATATATATGTGTATATATGCATGAACATTCATATGGTCATGTGGGGTGAAGGTTAGGATGGCTTTAAAGAATCAAAGTAACTGTTCCAATAAATCTCCTGATAACTGTGATATGACATCATGAGTCAGTGCTCACTGTGGTGTAAAATAAGCGAAATACATCAACTCAAGACGGGAAGGCAACGAAAGATTGAAGAAATTGATGTGCGATTTTCACCGTAAAACGTACGGTGATATAAATTGCCCTGCAAATTGCTAATCAAAAAATTATTTGCTGTCAAATTGCATCCGATAGAAGTAGGGGAAATCAATGCCAGGTCGATGTTGTTTACGAACGGTTTTGACGAGACATAAATTGGAATTATATCAAACAGTTGGTTGTAGTTTTCTGCACTTTATTCTTGACTCTGACATTACGTCTACGTCAAAATAGTTTAAGAATAATGGCCGCTTGTCTTCTGTGTTTTGGTGCAGTTGCTTGGTTCTAAAGACACGGAGAAATACAAGGAATGTTCGTTAAGATCTTAGGAAAAGACAATAAAATTGAATAATGCTACATTGCCAATACGTACTCGAATCAGATTTATTTATGGTAACGAACAAGTTTGACACGAACAAAAGAATGCATGTGTTTCAGTTTACGTTATCAAATAGCCAACATTTCCTTTGTTTTTAAAATGGATATAAGATTGGATGGAGCGATACCAAAACGCTCAGCTTTTCTCCATCGGTTACGGCTTCAATAATTTCTTACTTCTGGGCTAGAGAGGCTTGAACTGACAACGATCAGCCCCACATTCCTATTCCGGTTAAGAACTATTTGGAAAACATTGGATGGAAAGTTTTACCACACCCGAATTATCACACCCCCCAGACCTGCTCCTTCTGACTACCATTTATTCCGGTCGATGCAGAACGCCCTCACTGAAATACGGTTCACATTAGAGCAGAATATCAAAAATTGGCTTGATTCATTCTTGAATCCACAAATTGCCAGGAAGATGGGAAAAGGTCATAGCTTCAGATGGGCAATTCTTTGAATAATACAATTTGCACATGTTTTTCTTAAATTAGCGCTTAGTAAACGTTCAAATTTTGAAGAACAAAACCGCACGAATTAAGTTATAGACTCAATAACAAAAGGACGCGACGGAAGAAATTGGAATTGTGAGAGGTGCAAGAGAGCGAGTCTTTAATACGTATGGTCGCTATTCCACTGTAACAACATTTTGACTAACTGAACCGTATTCCAAGAAACCTACAAATGATTTAAATACCTTGCCGTCCAAAGTTTCACTTATCCAGCTTCCACAAGCTAGCTGTGGAAATGACTGTAGCCATTGACCTTAAAGGTCTGAATTACCTCCATTGGAAGGGAACACGTTCATGTGTGTATAAAGCGCCTGCAATTTGAAATATTATTTTTTAATCATTTATTTTATATGAACTCCTATGAACGAAATTCAAAATATCCAACAGCCAGCTGTCACCATGAAGGCATTTTTTGGGGTTAGAAAAACATTAGCTTCAAACTTAGTATGCGGTATTTTAAAATAATCCGTGAAGTCATAAGCTTTGCAGTACTAAACAATACAATGAATTAATGCAAATACCCGAATGAATGCAATGAATGGCTGTTGCCCTGCCCTGTTTTTACGTTGGATAAATAGTCTCTATGTTCAGTGAATAATTATCGTTTAAATTACAAAAAGTGAATTATTAATTATTAAACATGATTAAGACTAATTAAACTAAAAAATAATATGCGACTAGCAAAAAGCTTACACAATTTTTGTTTTGTAATGATAAACCAATACTTGCAATTTACATTTTAAAAAAATGTGTGTATCATGTATATGTTGACCACGGCTACGTTTTAAGTGGTCTACGGGTGGCGCTAAAGCCCGTAGAGGGCCATGACCTAGCTTCTCAGCAGTCACTCGTGCTGTGCGTGCTGCGCTATTGTTCTCTTACGTGTGGAAGAGATCTTGGAGTTTTATGCCGACTCGGCCAACTCTCATTGAGAATGACTTGTGACTTGAAAGAGGTGGGCTCGTGAAAAGTATTTTGGTCGGCGCACCAAGTAATTGTGAAAGATGATTTCCGGGCTCTGATAACAAATTGGACATTTTCGGAATAAAAACATAATGATGATACAGCCATGCCTCAGCCAAGAAAAATAAAACAGCCGTCTTTCTGCTTATTTCAATTATATTATATAGAAGACCTTACGTCCTGTGGGACATACGGCAATTAATTTCTATTAACCTTGCATGACATTAATATTATAATTGGATTATTTGTATACTCTGGCTGCAACGCAGAGACGAATGTTGACTTAAAACTCAATTTGCAAAAAAAGTTTATCAACGTGTCTCTGTTCCGTCTGTGATATTTTCACCATCACCATTTTTTTTTTGAGAAATATGGACCAACAATTCCACCACATGTAATTGCAGCATCGTTTGTCTTTTCATGATAAATAGCCAAACCAAAGTAATCTTAAAACAAGATACAACTGGAAAATCGGCTGTCACAGCAAACAATGTTGCCAATTTAAAGCTTCCCGATTTTAATAAAAAAAACCTTTTTCCTGTAATATCCTAACTACGCGTATCCTAATCTATTAATCTTTATCACGTTGCACATGAGAACATGAATGATTTCATCCCCAATAATATAATAACTGCTTGTTTATATATAATATTATATTATCTTCCGATAGGCGACCGCTTGGCAGACTCAGGACAAGGTGGTTGGACCAAGTCAAAAAACTCGCCTGCTTACGCTTGGGCCTGGTTATGCTTGGATTCCTGATGAGTCACAGTCATCATGCGCCATCGACTTTAACTTTAACTTACGCTTGGGTCTGGTTATGCTTGGATTCCTGATGAGTTACAGTCATCATCCGCCATCGACTTTAACTTATCAGGAGTCCACATATATACATATTACATTATTATACATACACATTTATTATATTTGAATTACTGTAACGCTTTCAAAACTGAACGTGCATATGCTCTATTTAGAGATTCAGTAAGATTATGAAAGTAAATGCCACCTCATCATTATTCTTACTATGGACATGGTTCATGTTAAAAGTTGTGTGTTTGGGCAACCCCTCACTTCGATAATTTTCCCCCTTCGCATAATCAAGTTCTTGTTACTCTATGGAAAATACAATGTAACATGTGCAGTCTGAAAGTTTCACCATGCTCGTCATCTTCATATCTTAGATGATACAACATTAATTTGTTGAACTTAAGATTTTCGTGAACAGATACAAAGTAAGTAAATTCACTTCACGAAATGCGAAACTATCCTACGTGGGCAATGCCTTGACTGCCTTGATGCACTAGTAAGTACGTGTGTTTGGATGGATAACTGTGTCCGCCTTTTGGTGGTTGTTGTTGCGCTTTTAAATTAGATACGTGCGCTAGCAAGACATTGTTGTTAACTACACCATACCACACGGAGGATGATAGATTTTTTTTTATTCTGTTACAAAGAACAACAGGATGTACCAAATAAAATACCTCGAAAAGGCGAAGATGTTCTCACGAAGTTGTATCCTACCGATTTGATGCGAACGCGCTTCTTAATCCCGCTCCCCTTTACAATGAGTTGTCTATGTAGACTCCACAAAGCCACATCCCGTGAAGTTGAATGACTATCGTTACTTCTATCCCCGTACTTACGTATGTTCATGCCAAGCATTTCAGTTCTCTTTAACTACGCAAACATGAAAGAAAATAAATAAACACACCGCATACGTACTGATAACTGAGCTATTTATTTTGTAAAGTATTTTTTTTACTTTCTTTGAGAATGGGTTATAAACATTTATAACTCTTATACCGCGTGGCAATTTTTTTGTGCAGCTAGAGTGAACAAATTCGAATAGTGCGATATTTTACCTACCTTAGAAATATACAGATGCGTGAGTGGAAGGATATGAATCTATTTGAACAGAGCCCAAATATTCTAATCTAATCTGTTCCTGTCTAAAATGACCCTGATTATGTTTTTTTGAGTTATGATAATATGGTGCTCGCGTTCTATCCTCAGTACAATTCCCATTGAACAATTCCCTAATATATCCTTAACAGAAGACACTTACAAAAATACTGTTTCATCATGAACATACCTACCGACATAATATTTCGTACCCAATTGCTAAGAATTTTACTAGTTTTTTTTGGCAGTGTACTCGTAAGTGGATTCTCCGTAAATCTTGCGGGGTTTATCACCAAAAATATTGGTCTGGATCTACACGGCTTCCCTCCTTTGCATTGTTTGGTGGAATAAGTTTTCACTTAAATATGCAACTGTGGCTTTCTGTCTCGGTTGCATAGAGGAGTAAGCCTGGCTCTGTTCATTTGATACCAGTACTTCAGTTGGGGCGAGCATACGAAAGGGACTTCTCGTTCACTCAAGACCGGCAGCATCTGGGCCAGGAAAGAACTGTAGTAGAATCTTCACGGATTGCTCCCAGATAAATGAAGTGACTGACGCGTGCAAAGCAAGTTCTCTCTGAATTTAATCGGCAGTCAAAATTCACTACGACTTTTCTGGGTAACGGGTGACCACGGGATCGCTGGAAATGAGAACACTTATGGATATAGGTGCTTCCAGCGATAGTTGGGTATCTCGAGGAGATAGTCGGTGGTGGCATGGAAATGAGAACACTTATCGATATAGGTGCTTCCAGCGATGGTTGGGTATCTCGAGGAATCATGCACCTCCAGGATGCCGTCTCACCAAGCGCATGTCCAATTAACGACTGAATGGCGCAATTGATTAAGCCTTGGTTAAAGTAAAAGCAAAGTTTGAAGGTTAACTCATCCTGAAAAAATATTACGTTGTCTACACTTATGTGTAGTTTTCTACGCATATTCGATTTTGGTGTGTTTTCCATGATTTTTTGATATTTTTTTAAAAACTTTTGTTTTGTTGCAGAGCTCTATAATCGATACTTTCCTTCACCAGAGCCAAATTGATAGAGCCATGCATTGTACTTTGCAATGCAGTACATTTATTGTTCCTTCTAATGTACGAAACAAGTGCAAATACAAAATGTAGACTGATAGAACGGTTGTTTTCGCATTCAAGAAGCTTATATTACTTTTTTCTTGTATCTACTTTAACCATTTTAATGCTTTTTGTCAACTATTTGTGACCAAAATTAAACAAAGGAAAGAATTTATTCTTTGTTATGTTTTACCTTTCAAACCGGCAAGGAGATACAAAACAACACGTTCGCCTTGTATTTTTTCACACGAGCAGACACCAACTGCTTCTCCCAAAATGGTGAAATCTTCCAAAGATATGTAACACATATAGAAACATACTATCAACCAATTTTTAGCCTATATCTTACTGGTTTCGATGGCGTGTTGTTTTTGTTCACGAAAACATGAAAACCAAGTAATTGCTCGTCACCTGTACCACATTCATGTGGATTGTAATAATCTGTCAACAAGTTAGACCATTTATCAATTAACTGAACTGAAGATCGTTTCTGTCTTCCACTTATAACATGATGAAACCGAATAACTCGGTGCATAATTCAAACATTTTCTTCAATATGATTGGACAATATGTACACATATCTGAACGACCTCATCATTCCGCAATCAAAAAAGGTTGATGTTTCCACACAATACCGCCTTTCGAAATGAGCTACTTTCAGCAACTGATTCGTTTGTTTTACTGTCTCCAGAAATACAACTATAATTACCATCACTTTCATTCAATAATGTTTCCGTTTCTTCAACTATCAGATATTTTGCTCTCGACTTAATATTAATTATTTTATACAAACATATAAATATTGACGAATGGTCGTCGTGGTGTAGTGGGTTGGTGCTTCGACTCATACATAGATGTTGCCATGTTCGATCGCCGAATTTACCAACAATTATAATTTACGGCTCCACCTCTTTTGAGTCGCTGACAATAATTCAAAGAGCACTGCTGTCGAAAAAAGCTTCTACAGGTTCGCTGTTCAAAGTAGGCACCCTAGTCTGTAAAAAAGCAGTGGCTTTTTTCTAAAACCGACATCATCAACATCATGTCCTGTATCCCCTTATGGGTCATAGGGCCCCTGTATCATCGTTTCTGGCATTGTGCCTCAGTTCTCTCCAAACTCTCTTTCCCAGTTGCCGTGGTTTCTGCTCGACTGTCCTTCGTCAGGTATCACGGGGGCCTTCGTAAAGAGGGTCCATTTCATCGTGTAGTTTTCTACGAAGCAGTTACCATTTCGCAGAGTGTGACCATTCAACTGCCCCTTTCGTCGTTGTGTAGTTGTGCCTATGTGTTCATGACACCTTCTCTGAGAAAGTTCGTCGTTCGAGATGCGATTGTGCTAGAAAATCCTGAAAATATTACGTAATCGCCTATAAACGTTGCAGCTTTCTCGTGATAGTCTATATCCGTGTACGTAGGTGTGATTCATATGAATTAAAATATGACAACCTCAACATAGGAACGGAATAGTTGCACTTCGCCAAATCGTTCGGTCCCTTCACACAGTGTGTTATTTTGCTCATTCAGCGGAATGTTATTCCTGTATTTCCCTGGGTATAGCTAAACTATGGATTTTCATAGTCTGTGCCGGAAAAAAGTAATTCTATCAAGTTCTATTCTATCACAGCCCGTTTACTTAAATACGTCCGAAGATATTTTGATAAAACTAACACATTATGCGTCCAGGGGAGGGTATGATAAATTTGGTGCCAAGAATTCATCACTGTATTTTGCAGAGTTTGTCCCACAATGTTTATTTGAGTTCATGAGTTCGGTCGCAGGCTGATCATTTTGTTTAGTTGAATTAATATCGAGCAAAAAAAAAAAAACGTTTGCCTCCCTCTACACATTAGTTGTCATTTGTGGAGGTCTATGATTCTGTGAGATAGTAGTCATACACCGCCAGTGTAGTCGAGAATTTTGAGTTGAAATGTAGAGTCCCTCGAATGCCTACGTTTTCGGTCGAAAAAGCAGGTGAAGTTGCGATAGATACCCAACGCACTGTTCGATGATGACGATTCGCAAGGTATCGATTTTGCCGACATAGAAGGTCCAGATCTAAAATATGCTTGTTCGGTGTCCAGTATGTTCCTAACTAACAACGAGACTCCATTCTAAAGGGTGGTTATGTTGATTTTGAATAAAACGCAAATTATTTAGGAAATTACTGTCATTTCTTTTTATTGTGATAATATTGGTATAGTTCAATTATGTATCGGACAAAATATCTACCAAATGGCCGCCGCGACCTCGGCGGCACACCTCCATGCGATGGTCCAAATTTTCGATGACGCTGAAGCATAATTGAGGTTGTATGCCGTTAATGTGCCGAATTATATCATCCTTTAGGTCTTGAATTGTTGCTGGCTTATCGACGTACACCTTTTCTTTCAAATAACCCCAAAGAAAAAAATCCAACGGTGTCAAATCACATGATCTTGGCGGCCAATTGACATCGCCACCACGTGAGATAACACGGCCATTGAATTTGTCGCGCAAAAGAGCCATTGTTTCCTTAGCTGTGTGGCAAGTGGTACCGTCCTGTTGAAACCACATATCTTCCAATTCGGGCCATAAAAAGTTCGTTATCATTTGACAATAGCGAACACCATTCACAGAAACTGCCTGACCGGTCTCATTTTGGAAAAAATACGGACCGATGATGCCGCCAGCCCATAAACCGCACCAAACAGTCACTCTTTGTGAGTGCATTGGTTTTTCGACAATCACTCTTGGACTATCATTCGCCCAAATGCGGCAATTCTGCTTATTGACGAATCCACTGAGGTGAAAATGTGCCTCATCACTGAAGATGATTTTCTTCGAAAATTCATCATCCACTGTTGTCATTTCTTGCCACCATTCTGACCATTGACGACGCTTGAAATGGTCAAGAGGCTTTAGTTCTTGAGTCAATTGCACCTTGTAAGCGTGTAAATGCAAGTCTTTATGCATAATGTTCATCAACGACGAGCGGGAGAGGTGCAATTGTTGGGCGCGACGACGAGTTGAGGTGGACGGCTCTTCAGCCACACTATCTCGAACAGCAGCAATATTTTCTGCAGTACGAGCTGTACGAGCATGCACTGGTGTTTTCACATCTCCTACAGACCCGGCTTGCACGAAGTGCACGATATGCATTTTGATTTGAACGCCCATTTTCATAATAAGCCTGAATAACTTCGAACAACGCGTTAGATTATGTATCTTTCAATGATTCAAATTGAATTAGTCTGAAATTGAGAAATGCCAAATGAAATGCAGAAAAAAACTTGACGTTTAGGTGTGGTTCACAGTCAACATCGGCCCAAATTTAACCACCCTTTATATACTTCCAATTTATTCCGAAAAATCTTCGTCAATGTGTATTTATACAGGTTGTAACGAGTTCGCCCACATAACCTCTCTAAATGTTTGGTCGGTTTACCGCTGGTCCACTGCACTCCCCCATACTCAAAGTGCAGGGGACTTCACAGCCGGATCATTTGTTCACACTTAAATATAAGTAGGTAGGCTAATTCGTGTGTGGGATTTAAGCAGGTTAATACATATTACTGTAAGGTCAGACTTCCGTTGCTGACATTCTTCAACATGACGAATGGCGGACACACTTCCAGTCTAGACCAGATTGAAGGAACAGGTGTAAATTTGTAGCTTCTGTTTTCATATTATTTCCAATAATTACCCAACTATCATTCATTTATAACTCGTTGACAACAGTCAATAACGTAAGCTTCTTCAATTCTGTGTTATATTCGGCCTAGCATGTACTTTCACACGTCTATACTAGAATTACTGTAATTGGAATACTGTTATTAATTGTATTATTTCAAAAAACAGAAAAAATGTTTGTTTGCTACCGTAGAACACTTTGAGTTTAAATTTTGGGGATGAATGAAATAGTACAATGATAACAATTGCGCAATTTTGTTCCGTTTACTTCCGAAAAGTGGGAAAATTAAGGCAGAACCCGTTTCTATGTTCACGTCGGAAGGCAACTATTGAAAAACATTATCATCCCATAACGAGAAACGAAAAAGTTTGGTGTGTGGTTGATTTTGCTTCTACTCATTTCTCTCTCCTTTTTATTCCTTTATAATTGCTTTTACTTGAATTTCTGTTCGCTGGTTGTTTATTAAGCGAAATGCGTTCGGCATTGGGTTCCTTGTTGATTGTTTTTAAATTACAAACGCCGTAAAATAAAGTAGCATTGGTTGTTGAATTAGTAGTGTAAAGTAATGAATAAATGGTATACAAAGGTTATTTGAATGTCAGATTTATTTCACCTGATTATTCACCTGTAACCAATGGTTGTTGGAGAAGATAGGCCCATTCTGACATCGGATTGTAGCGATAGCCAAAGAAGAAGACTTTTCACGTCTGTTACATGAAATAGTCTTTCTTTGCCTTATTTACGAGTGTTGAGGAGTGTATCATTCCCCGAATACTCGGGCGGTGTCCTCTTAGATTGCATAAAATACGTAGAAATGTGCTTCAAATGTTGTTGCCTTTCATTAGATTTCCGAATCATTGGATCACTTTTCTTGATAACGCATGCCACATATGTCCTTCGGTTTGTGTCAGCGATTATTGCAGCGGTTGCAGATATGGAAATCTGCTACTTTTCGTGGTAGGTACCCAAGATCCTGGAGAAGACAAGATATGGGCTTCTTGTGACTCTGTGCATTAGCGTCACTAGAACAAGCGAATTGATGTGAAAAAAGAATGACAATTCGATGAAAGGTAGGTAGATAGGTAATTGTTTGCTCTTACGGCCGTGTGAGCCACGGCCCATTTAGACTAAAGTGTTGAGTCTATTGTATCTATAGTATTATAATGTCGGGAAACCTACTATAGTCCTAAAACCAGCCAGATCCACACATGAATCTTACGAGGTTTCTCAGTTCAACACCACTTAAGTCCTCCAACTCTATAAGAAACTGCCTTCTGTTGCTTGCTAGGACAGGCACTCCGACAGCAGATTTTGAAGAGTTTTCATTTATACCTCATCCGCAGTTGTTGTGCAGTATTTTCAGTCTCAACAACGGCTGCAGCCTCGTGTATCGCAGCCACTTCGGCTTGAAAGCGCTCCAATCGACGTAGTCCAATGCCAAATGGCAAATAAAATGAACGTTTTCATACAAATGGACCTTGAGTAACCACTAGTACAAGTACTAGTAAAGTGGAATTTGGAAGTGTGGCTGTTTTTGCAATTGGTGTCAAATTGTGTCTAAATAAGTCAATTCTCAATCGAATAATGCAGAGATGTTGCAGCTAATAACAGCATTTGAAGTACATGAGTGACTACATTTTTTATGAGATGAAAATGTAAAATTCCCTTGACCATCAATTTGGTTTTATTTCTCTCCGATTTTATCGTTCCTCTTTACCGGCAGGAGTATCGATCCGCTTGCGCATTTTGCCGCCATATACCAAAAACTGCACAAGCTATTAGACTTTGTATTCAAAAAGCACGTTTGTGGAAAGCAGCATAACACACTTAAAAACGTCTCTTTTTTCATTATCGCACAAGCTTCTCTGCACACGAAAAACCTTTCGATGTGCGAATTTGTAAAGTTAAATAATTTGCACAAGCATTCCGCCATTTAGAATAATAACAAATGCTGCTGCCGGAATGTAGCACACACAAGCCACTGGTAGTACTCTAATCATTATCGTCCTGCCACAACTTCTACTTCTGAACTAAAATTAAACAATTAAAACTTTCACAACGTCACACAGACTAGTTCAAAATTGTGCGAACATGAAGCACAGAAGTTTTGAACCCAAATTTTGTTTCACATCATAGTCACATTATCCTGAATAAGGTTTCGTTCGTCCGGTTGGATATGTTTTTAGAAAACTTAATTAAGAATATGCACATGTTTCAGAGTTGCATTTTAGAGGTAGATATTCACTTATAATTTCCAAGAAAAAAATTATGAACATTATGAATTGATGCATGAACACATTTTCGAGATTTAAACTCAAGTGCTTGTGGCCAGCTTGCAGTGTC
The DNA here is from genome assembly GCA_905231855.2 of Eristalis tenax. Classification (NCBI taxonomy): domain Eukaryota; kingdom Metazoa; phylum Arthropoda; class Insecta; order Diptera; family Syrphidae; genus Eristalis; species Eristalis tenax. Next base: position 32,995,174 of record HG993125.1, on the reverse strand, counting down.
CACTTGTGTACGTACGTGTGTCCAAGTGAAAATTATTTAAAAAAATAAAATTGAAAACATCCACACTAAGTGAGCATCCGACTGTCATTGTTAGGAACTTGCAGTAATTTAAAAAAATATATTTATTATTTATTTAAATAACTATGCCCGCCTTGGTCCCTGAATTCTACATCATCACGCATGTCCATTTTTAACTTTTATGCTTCGTTAATAAGCTTTAGTTTGAAATATCCTATAATTTCATAAGTAAATTCCAATCCATGCATTTTGTTAGATTGAATGTACAACAGTTTCACAACATTCAGGTAATGAACAAATATTTATTGTATACTCCACTAGACAATGTCTTTGTGAACTGTATACACAAAGATGCATTTGGGACACATACTGGGATATGCTTTATCGTTGAACTTCAACTCGAAAATGTTTTTCAATTAGAAAGAGATCATCCATTTTTGAAAGACGACATTTGTTAACATGAATTTAATTCAATTCGGCGCGAATTTGTTTCAAAGAAACGATTAGCTTAACAAAATGAATTAAATGGAGTTGAATAAAACAGTTTGAGTGATAATGATTTTTGTGTACGATATACACGAATGAATTGTGAATTAATGTTTGGTGTGCACTTCGCAAATTGCACATTGTAAATGTTATATATTCAGTCTCTTGTGAAATCAACCCAAATCAAATTATTATTTAATTGGAGTGTAGGGTATTCAGATTCTGCATACTATCTTCGATCTAATGCTTTGGTTTATTGTGACTATTTACGTTTACAGTTTATTTTTATTTTGTCTCTTTTCTTGCCTATCCTTTATTTTTAAATCACTTGGCCGTTTTTCTTCTTCCTTGTCTGGTGCTACTACAAAGCATCAACCAAAACTCGAAACGCTTACTCATACCAAACGTAGATGGTCTACTGGCACAAACGCTCACGCGACCTTAGTATGAGTGGGCCGAATCCCAGAACTCTCATTAGTACTATAACCGGGCATGACGCAATCGCCTCCAGGTTATGTATCGCCTACAACAACGTCTTAAGACGATGCAGAGATGAAGGATGTTTTGTGCAATTGCAGCACCGACTCCTCTCCTAGATTTTATTACTTAGACGCCCTGCACTTTAACGAATTAAGCAACATTAGTATCCTCGTTAGTATAAGTTGCATCATCTTATCATCATCGCTTCATTAAAAGCTCTAAATGGTTTGCTGAATAGGCTCAACTGGATGCTTGTGGCAACACAATGGGCCAACTCCGGCCTTAGGGTGACTGCTACTTGTGGCAGTGAGCCCCTTTACCCTAACCTTGTGTGGCGCAGACCGCGGATGACCTGGGCCTCAATAAACAAGCTTCTCCAAGTTACACAATCCCACAAGATTCAGGAAATTGAAACAAAAATACAACTTACTACAGTGTTTGCTGTTTCAGATGTCACACTACAGTAAATGCCGTTTTAAGTGGAGGTGAGGTTTTACCCGTCGTTTGATAGCAAACTTTTATCATTCGGGCGACTTTGATGTAAGAATTAAGTTCCGCTATATTCGCAAAATAACACACTGTGTGTCGCCTTGTCTAAATCATTGTCGATATTAAAGGTCTCGATGAGTTTGTAACCTATCGTGTACAGCAAGGATTCTCCATCATCCTGTATAACCGGAAGAGTTTCACATGAATGTCAAAAACAAAAAGGGCAGCTCGTCCCTATTCACGAGTTAGATATTGGAGTTAAGCCCGATGTCTAAACATACCACATCAGACCAAACCCTAAGTGAGTTGCCATCTAACACCTCGTACATAGCGGACATATTACATCACACTGACAAATCATATCTCACCTAGAGCTAAGTGACATGTCTTCTAACACCTCGTGCTGAGTGGACATGTCACATCACACTTTTGTCTAAGTACTGGTCCTATCCTAGGGATGAAGTCAGGCTTAGTGAACATCACCATAGGCTAGCACTAAAATCTGAAATTTGAGAACGAAAGTTGCAAGTCCTAATCTGTATCTTGAAGTGGACGGACGGATATTCTATAATTTCTCGACTGGTGCTGTCGACATTCCTTTGGCGAGCACTTATAAATTGCGAGCAAGTGACTTGAAAATGGACAACGCTACCTCAACACGTTTAATCTGCTAAACGACGTCGAACAATGAGCTGCATTGATTCTATCAAAGCAGCGGTAGCAATCTCCATTGAGTCTATGTCGGCTTACACATCACCACCCCCTTCCCTAAAGGACCAATATGGACACACGGGCTTGAACAACCTGATGTAAGCACCAGCCATTATAGGACATTAAAAAAACAATAAACCGACAATAATAATAAACATTAAATTAAACAAAGTACATCAGTTGGGCCCCTATTGTTGAGCCAACACCCTAACCTTTAGTTTGTAAGTCTAGTTGTAAACTCAGTTGTAGAAAATTATTTTTTTTTTGTAAGGATTTTTAAATCGCAATCACAAGTCCACCAATGTTTGATCCCAGCTTGGACGGCTATATTGGGTATATTTTTTGTCCCTTATATCGGAATAATTGTACATCTGTTAGGTTTAGTCCCACATATAAACTGTCTCGAAAAGTGTTGTGTGCCGCTTCGCGATGCAGATTTTGCAGTCTTGTACTACAGATTTGTTCCATCATTCCCAACACAAAAATTACCTGAAACTTCACTTATATGTTCTTCTTCAGGATAACGTCCTTCTCTGTGTGTTCTTGCCTTCTCCGTTCTTCATTCCAAAAACCGTATTTTTGTATTGAGCTATGGGATAAAACTAGTCATAACTGTGGTGTTAGTAATCTTTTCAAATGCACTCAACATCTCAAAGTAAACAATTTCATGCTAATAACATAATTAAGAATATTAAAAAAAGAAAAGAGCAACCCGCATCCTACGACAAAATATATCAGATTTGTATCTATCCCGGTAGATACTGTTCGCTTAGGTAAATTAAAATTGCTGTTAAAAAAATTGTATAATCATTAGGAGATTTTTAAGTCCCGCGGTGTTGAAATCGTGGTGGGTGTTGACTTTAGCTTTTACTTGCATTATTGTATCACTAAAGACACTTGCAATACGTTACGTGTATTGAATGATCATAAAACTTGAGTTGCAAAACAATTTTCTCCAGATATGTCGACCGAAGCGGTGCTACCTTATACACAAGTGTGCTTAAACACAGCATATGAGAAAATGTCATAATTTATTTCCAAATAATTCATTAATGACAAAATACAAAGAACTCTCATTTTAATCATTTTTGAGCCTTGAGGTTATTTTTGCTATATACGCATAAGAAAGCGATATAAGAATTCTTTCGAAAAGTCATTATAACCGGAAAACATAAAACAGAGATTCAAATGTGTGGCCCGTGCTCATTTACTTTATAAATTATTTTTATCCTCCCGGGGGATGTATCCTTCTTGGGTTTCTTACTCATACATCCCTCTGCCAGTTGTCTTTGCTTTCATTTCAGCTGTTTACTTACTACAAACATAACTTCTTGTTTTCATCATCGTTCCTTGATCCTTTTTCCGCAAGGTATATAGATGTATGGAGGTATTAACATATGTGTGTATTTCATAAAAAATAACATACCCAGCATAACATTCCAACAGGTTAGTCTAAATGCCGACCTTATTGAGCTTAATTAAACTATGAACATTTGTACTAACTTAGAGGCCATGTCTTTAAGCTACAGCTACACTGCAGAGAACAGTTAAACATTTATTTTTATTTCACTTTTGTCGTGCTAGTATCCTCTCTTCGGCAATTCATTCTATTCTATCGAGTACACGTGAGTATATAACGATGTCCTTCGTGTTATTTGCTTCACTAAATGTCAGCAACCACTAAGATACCTCGTTCACCACACGAGTTACACTGATTGAACTTCTGACTGCGAGATTCTGGTGTTCTTATTTTGCTGAGCGGACTTAGGATCATATGAGAAATAGTTACATACCACATATCATTTGGTGGAGCAATGCCTACTGGGAGATAATTCAATTGGGTACCGAGTTATGTTTTTTGATAAAAGTAACACGATTTACTATGTGGATGTAAACCGTGTCGTTTTCCATAACATGCCCTCACTAATTCGTTGGTGACTTTTATTGGAACGCTAGAAACCAATTCAATCAATCAATCAATTGCTTTACGTTGTTTTCAAGTTGCAATATAGTTGCCACGCAATGGATGTATCCGTACAAGAATTCTATTCACTTTAGGATCTTTCAACTGATGCATAATCTGTTGAATTTTTAATTTGGGATATGTTAAGAAGTCGTAATTTTTGAATTACAGAATTCACGGAAGAGCATTCATTATGTGCCAAGTGTATTATTATATGCTAAGTGCCTGCAGACTCTATCAAATGTTTCCGGGCCGTGAACAATAGCAGACCAATAGCAGACATTAAAATCACCCTATTCACCGATGGTGCAAACGCGAGCTCGGGTACAGGGGAAAAAGAAAACTTCACTTAAAAAATGAATGCAGCATTTTCAAGCCGTAGTGGCTGCAATAAACGAGGCGGCAGTAGGGCTGGGAGACCAAAACTTAACCGGCAAATCGATCACGCTATTCGGGTAGCAAAGCGGCAATAAAGGCCATACTATCAGACTTTCGGACATCTAAGCCGTTTAGGCTATGCAAAGCTCTCAACGAGATATCCTTTTAGAATTCGGTGACCTCTATGGGGTACCGGGACGTACTGGAATCCAAGGAAATGAAAAAGGTGAAGAAGTGCTCGGAGCTTCGAGAATTTCTAGTAATCCTGTATCTATAAAGAGAATTCGACAAGACCAACCCATGGACTGTATATTGGAGCAACAGCAAGGGCTCTATGGCTGACGCTGAGCAAGAAGAGATCAACATCGTTGATCGGCTTTAGTCGCAAAGACGTACGCACGACAATATTCACTGTGCCAATGCGACTGAACGTGAACGCTGGTCTGCAGTAGGTCTGGCATGGTAGCTTTAACACTCCGTAGCATGGGAACAATGGACCCCACAAGTGACCGTGAGCCATAATTGCTCTTACTGTCAACTACTTCCCGAATAACCATAGGGCACAAACGGAATAGCAAAAATGGAAGCTCATTGACACCATTGAAATATGAAGTTTCTTAGGACTGCTTATTTATGCGGCCACTAAAAACGAAGGCATTTTTGATTTTACAGATTTATGAGATGGAATTCATGGCCATCCAATGTTCCGGGTGACAATGTTAAAGAATCGGTTCGCTAAAATTTGTAGATCAGATAGAAAGACAATTGTCCACTCCAGTGAAAAAATGTCAACTCCGTTATGACAAATATAAAGCCTTTTATGAACCTGATAAGTTTTGAGCTACTCATTACCTTATGAGGTAGATAAATAATTAATAACAAACACATATGTGTCACTTTGACAAATTTGTATTCTCTTAAGTATTTTCTCATAAAGTGAGTATGTGACATTTGTTACTTGCACGACGATTGTGTGCGCTCCTTTAGACACATTTCATGAGAAAGTGAGATAGGATGAGATGCCGCTTGAATTTTTATGGATAACGCCAAACGACGTAGGACAAATTGTAAGTTTTAACACAAATTTTGTTATTGATAGGAAAAAAAAAAGATTAAAAAAATATTAAAAAAAAAAAAATTAATGTTCACGCTTAGTGTTAAAATAACAATAAATCAACAATTTGCTTTTTTTTTTGCTTTGCACCGTCCTTTACCTTGGGCTGTCATTAAAATGTAAATGCCGTTCTCTGATTGGTCAATTTGGCTTTTGAAAACGATATAAAAAATGGTTGTCAAACATTTGAAGGGGCAAGAGAGGGGGAAGATCATACTTGATTTCAGTTCATAAAACGCAATTCGTTGTTTTTTGACATTTCTTAATTTTTCTCTGTTTGAAAACCAAATCCATACAGACTATAACGTGGTCTGTATAGATTTGGTTTGCAAACATAGAAAAATTGATAATACACATATCCATGTACCTTGCACAAAAACAGTGTATAATAATAATTTATACGCAAATTGTAATTGCTGCCTCTTTCCAAAAAAAGACTTGTTGTCTCTTCTTTAAATATCCGATTTAATATTGGGTCTATAACTTAATTCGTGCGGTTTGTTAAGAGATGGCTTAACTTGTATTATTCCACTGGAACATGCGTTGGAAAGCTAGTGTCATTTTACGTCATTTCAGTATATATCATTCATTTGAAGCGTAAACAACAATAATTTTTTTTTTCACTCAAATATGTCGAACTTTGTGCCTGAAAAAGTATTTTTGCGGGGAGTTCTTCTTCATTATTTTAATATTAAAAAAACATCTGCCGAAAGTCATCGTATTTTGAACGTGCCAAAAGTGATTTGCACGATTTAAAAGTGGTGATTTTGGCTTGGCCAACAAGCTAAATCAACGTCAAAGCCGAATATCCATGGTGCGAAGGCAATGCTCTGTATTTGGTGGGATCAGAAGGGTGTGCTGTATTATGAGCTGATAAAACCGGGTGAAACCATCAATGCATAACGCTACCGAACACTATTAATCCGTTTGAAGAGAGCAGTAGCCGAAAAGCTCCAATTTTCCATCAAAACAACGCTCGGCTCCACGTTGCTATTCCGGTTAAGAACAATTTGGAAAATAGTGGATGGGAAGTTTTACCCCAGCCGCCTTATAGCCCAGAACTTGCCCCTTCTGACTACCATTTGTTCCGGTCGGACATCAGAGCAGAATATCAAAAATTGGCTTGATTCATTCTTGGCTGCCAAGCCGGCGCAGTTCTTTTGGGATGGGACCCACAAATTGCCAGAAAGATGGGAAAAAGTCATAGCTTCAGATGAGCAATACTTTGAATAATATTATTGTACATGCTTCTCTTAAATAAACGTTAAAATTTTGAAAAAAAAAAAAAGCTGCACGAATTGACTTATAGATCCACGTAGTGTTATATGGGCACAACACGCATGCATTTAACTATTTGTCAGCGAATGATTTTCCTTCTCTACCTCAAAGGAATGCAACCCGCAGAAGTGCGTTCAGGATACAACAACAACCCATCATGTGAGATCAGTGATTTTTTTACGTTTGATAATGCCCTTGGTTTGTGGGGTCTCCTGTTCGAATCCCAGTGAAAGCAAAGTTAATACATTTTAATCTGGTTTTTAAATCTGGTCCAGTCATCATTTGCCGTTAGGATCAATTTAACGGCTCTATCACTGGAGTTGGTCAGTCGTTGGTAGTAGTCTGCCTGTGGGCATCACAATGCACCAACATGGTCTAAGGGTGCTGGAGCATTCAGTAGCAGCCTTCTTCCCCACTTACCTACTTACCTAATATACAAAAAAAAAAAAAGAACATTAAATATTCCTGAAAAAATCACAAAGTATTTACTTATTTATTTATTTAAGGAGCATAATTTATAATTTAAACTACAAGTCAGCTAATAGCAGCCAGATCGGAACAGCCTTAGGCTTAATCACAAGCTGAATAATTGCAATTCCCATGAGAAAGTGCAGTTTTTTCCCAATCTTTGATGTTTCATAATAATTAGCAATCGCCATTGGATTTTTTCCTGCAGAACATATAGTAAACGAATTCCGAAAATAATATGCAATTTCCACTTCTGCTATATTAAATGACACTGGGTTGACTGCACAGGATCAGTTTAAAGTTATAAATTGCGCATCGTTGCGTAATAAAAGCTTCAATGGATGATTCAGAATAAAAATATGATAAAAAACATAAAAACAATAAAAAAACGATATTTTTCCCACAGGATATGGAAATTCACGATTGCATTATTATGATGCAGTTATTTTCCCTCGTGCCTTTGTCGAAATGTCCTCCGAATATGCAGTGTACGTCTCCAAGTATACCAGAGAATGCATGAATGTTTTTCCATACTCAACTGGAGCATTTTCATCTCATAATCCCCGAATTGAATTCACAATTCCATTTAATCCTTTAATGTCCTTTTAAAAGCTACCCGCTTCAGGCTACAGGTGATAATGTTTTTCTGTACTAGCGTGCATCATTCTTTCTTTTCATGTGCATACAGAAACATATATGTATCTCTACCTAAAGTGGCATTGCATTTTCGTATATACGAGTCATATTTATGCTGCTTTCCTCATGTGAATTGTGGGCGGGTGGTTGGTTATCGATTAACGATTTCCGTTTATTATTCTTTATTTATCCAAATACCATTCAACAAACAAACGTATGTAGGTGGATGGACGCCATTGCATGTACACTGTAATTGAGTTAATGAAGTGATTTTGTTTTATTCTGATGCATACGAACATTGTGCGCCTTCATATTCCCATAGTGTATTCAAAAAATCATAGACGTCGTACATACATTAATGAAATCCGCAGATCCAAGCCTGCAATACATTCATACGCAATTGCAATTGTATCGAGTACATTTATTGCACCTTGGATTGTTGCGACGATAATTGTGTTTGCAGGATTGTGCGCTCTCCATTTAGATAGGCGCGAGTTACATGTTTTTAAAATATTGAACCACACGTAAATTTGTAAATGTAAATTTTTTCGAATGTATTTATTTAATTGCTTATTGTTTTATTTAGGTTTTCTAATAATTTCAAAATTTACTTTTTTGCTTTCCACTTTCGACAAATTTATTTGTTGTCCACTATTAATTTTAGTTTCGTCTTCGTTGGAACTGGCATAAGTTACTGATCTACGACTCATCTCTATGGGTAGAGTTCCGTATTTATAGAAACTGATTTAATTCGTCGTTCCATATGCACTGCAACTACTGGAACTGAAATTGCTGAACTCCTTAGTACATAGAGGGGTCTCCTTAAATAGAGCTGTGTAAACAAACTTGTTTACATGAAATTGGTTTGTCGCAACAAGTAGTCCAGCGTTGTTCTGATGAATGATGGCATTGAATTTTATCAATCCCTTTGTTATAAATCTCTTTGTCACGTGAAGCGTGAAGCATTTATTCCAACTGTCCGAGATGGACGTGGGCCTATCTTCTACAGCAACCACTTCTGTTTTGCGCGCTTTGGTCATCACGAGTACGGTCAATTTGAGAAACTTTTTCTAGACTGTTATTCTCATTGTCAGTGACTCGAAAGAGGTGGGGCCGAGAAAATTATTTTGCTCGTATCAGGAATCGAACCCAGGCAACGCAGGCTCAAGTGTGTAGGGTTTGACGCACCAACCCACAACGCCACGGCTTATTATTATCATTCATTTTTTATTAAGAGCAACTAATGAAGTCTATTTCGGTAATTCAAGGCATGATTACAAAACCGGATGAGTAGATTCCATCCGATCATCACAATTGGGCTGACCGAGACAAAGGGTGTAGATTGTGTGGACGTCTTTCCTAGGTGGATGGAGGCAAGACCTAAAAGTTCCCTCTTCACTCTAAATATTAGATTTATTTGAAAGGTTTTCAGTTTAGTACTGCGACTGATTAAGAAGTGTATATATAAGCTGCGATGAAGAGGATTGGGCACTACATACAAATTGTTCGCACATACGGTCGTATTTGGATTCTTTTTTCAAATTATTTTCTCAACATCATGGGCAAGAAGTTATAAGCTAAATCCATGCACGCCAACGTCAAATACTGAACCATTTGCATTTGAAAAATGTTGTACCTATTCAGTTGGAACTAAGTGTATAATCGCCTTCTCTTATCTCTCCACACTCATAGAGCTTATCGTCCCATACAGAGTAGTTTGCCTCTTAGAGATCTAGCACGTTGTAATATGCGTGAAATGTAATGTGCGCTGATTTCTGTTAAAGTGCAATGCTGAGTAATATTCTTTATAGGCTTTGTCTGGTCTGTGCATCAGCTCGCGTAAGTAGTTGGCATTTGCCTTCAAGTTTAGAAGGTGCATTTGAGGAAGTTCAGATTCGACATGGTGGTGTATGTAGGAGTTGTTGAGGGGAATGTCAAAATAGGCGTAAAGAGAAAGCGTTGAACCAGTTCACATTCGTCTAAGTGTCTGCATTCAAAAAGCTTACTTTCCATAGCAAAGGCATCAGCGAAAAGGCATGAAAAGGACTTATAATTTTAAACCAGTTCGATTCGTGGTTTGCAGAAGAATGCTGTCCACAGTAAGTTCATTGCTTATTTAGCAGCTACCGCTTTATCATATATGTTTCTCAGTTTGAGATCACTAGAAAGACGGCGGGGGATTTCTCAATAAGAAAAAAAAAAACTAAAACGTTAATATGATTATATTTTTGTTAAAACATTTGTTCATTGATTGATTGGCACTTGTAAATGATTTACTAGATCAGAATCAAAAATGTAATGTATGACGTGCGGGTCAAATTACCCTTACAATTTCCAATAGTAAACTTTTGCCAACTTCGATTGCTTCTCTGCCTAAATACCAATTTTCCTCAAAGACCTGTTACCACGATCACTGATGCAAACCACAATGTAATATTCGGATGTGCTCATCCCCTGATTCCAAAGGTCTCAGGAGTGTTTGTACACATCAGAGTTGTAAAAGACTGCAATCTTCTGATTTTAAAAATCCAAGCATGTAGCTTTGGATTTTTCAATTCCTGAATTCACTTTCAATTGTAGACTTCAATATTTAAATCAATCTTTACGACCAGTCTTTTGATTTGGAATCAATTGAATGCAAATCTTTCGACTGACAGTGCATTCACTGAAGTCACTTTGAAGTCTTTGCCATTGACTTGAACTCACCCGCATTCAGTTGAAGTCTTTGGGACAGAAATTATCGATGCAGTCTTTGGGACTTCAACTAATTTTCGATGCAGTCTTTGGGATTTCAGTATGTGAGCAGGTTTGAACAAGTCAGATAGAATCACGAAACAAATGTGTCTATGTGGAGTATAATGGGCTTTTAGGTTTAGAGGAAGAGGAGCACGTTGTGTTCAGGTCGGGAGGAGGGGATGCGGATGGAGTCGTACTATTACAAATGGAGCTCTTAATAAAACGAAAAAAATTAATTAAATTTACTTGAATTAAGAATTTGCATATTTAACAATTTCCTAAACGAGTAACTTTCAGAAGCAACAAGACGGAATAATTCAGAAGAACAAGATTGCATTCTCAAAAGATTGCAGTCTTTTACAACTCTGATACACATATCACTCTATAATAAATCGCTACGTATGTTACACAAGTATGGTTGAGTTCATAATTGTAACATTATTGCCCCTGCACTGCAAAAAATATTCTCTCAATACATTTTTGAATACAAACACTGCAGAAAATTTACAGCAGGTCACTATTGTAAAATACGTATTCATAAATGCGATATAAGTGGGCGATACAAAAAGCGTGTGGTTAAAGGTTGTATTTGTAAAATTAATGCCTTGTATTTCTAAATTATGCTTGAAACATCTAATAAACTGACCAAATTTTAAAAATATTAAAGAAAGAAACAACAAAAAAACCCTTATGCATCCTAAAATAATCTTATTAATCTTATATATTTGCCTTTCGGCGTCTATACTATTACATTTATTACATTTAGTCCTTAGGACAGACTAGGAGAAACAGAAAACTAAGAAAAAACTTGGCGCTCCGAACATGAACGCTTCAACCTCTAAACCTAAACCTTATTACTCTATCAAAAACCCCCTTGGTGGAGTGGGTTGGTGCGTTGCTCACGCTTTTTGCAAGTTCTGTGTTCAAATCTGGCTGGTGCTATATTTTGTTCGTTTTAATAGGCAATACCGCTTTTTTTGTCTTCTTTTATACGAATAAATATTTCATATTCTGTTTTCCTAAATATTTTATATCCAATGAATATAATGAAAGTATAAATCACTACCATAATCTGTAGAGAGATATGTAGTTGTTAACCCCTTTTTAACGGACACATTACAACTTGCATCGGTGGTTGCAGAAGCGCCGAAATTGGAAGGGCACTGTCTTTGACCCAGAACGTTTATAAACCACTTCCGAGCGGTCACGATTCATCTCTGAATTAATCGTCTATTATATATTAGATTATTCACACATATTTTGTAGTCAGTACAAATATACTCACCACCGATAAACATTTTTCCATTTTTCCAGAGCGTTCACGCTATAGAACGATCTTCAAGGATAACTGATTATCGTTTTGTAAAGGAGATCAACGGAGCACTTACAATTACAAATGTGATGCTGGAAGATGATGGGAAATGGCAATGTGAAGCGGAGAATGCAAATGCGTATATTGAAAATGCGCGCCCTGTAAAATTAGTAGTATTAGGTAAGTACGAACTAAACAAAAAAAACAAGTATATGTTGCCATAGTTTTCAGACAGGCAACTTACACATAACAACATACTAAGCTTCTAATTTGTCCATTTCCAACAGTATAAATGGACGCAAATAAAACCTCTACACATTTTAATTACACATTTCAATCCACCTCTTTATTAAGTAATGATGATTTTATATGTTGAAAACATGTGCATGTACACAAATTAACTTCCATTCACATTCCTAGTCAATAATACACAAGAGTGTCCAATAACTAATTAAAGTTTTCGAACCGATTCATAAGATTTCCGAAAATGGTTACTTACCCACTCAACCAAACTCTGGCTGTGACACTTCACAAATTGACAAAGTTATCCGGTTAAATTGGGAAGTTTGTGGACAAATTGGACAGAACTTCCGATTACATGTTTCTAGCACAGAATCAATCTCAAAACTTTACAATATCAAGTCAAACAAGAATCTTGTTATAATTAACTGTATATCTTATCACATTCTCTTTTCTTTCACTTTCAGACCGTCCAAAACCCCCTTATTTACTAATAGACTCACGTCGCTTAGATGCGGGAAACATTTTTGTACCTGTGAAAGAGAATTCTGAACTCAATCTGGCGTGCATCAGTGAGGGTGGCAACCCAAAACCCACCCTTACGTGGGAGGTCCTCTTAAGCCCCGGTGTTGACCGACACGCGCAGAAAGTCGCCGCAGAAGTTCTTGAACTGGAGGAGATCAAAAAGGACAAAGTGAGTACATAGAGTGATTTGTGTCATATTGTTGTTCTGATTGCAATGATAACCGCTACGGTATCATTGTCAGCAACAGTGTTAGTAGTACACAATGATAATCATGACGCTTCAATTTGTTGAAAAGCACTTCGAACTTGAATGAATTGTTGATTGGTAAAAAAAAAGTTTGTATAAAATGAACCGCATCCCATTGTAACAACCATAATGAAGTTGTGGTAGAGGATGGTGTCCCATTTGAGTGTGTGCGCAGACGATATCAGTTGCTTTGTCTATTCTGAAACCACAAATTCAACAGTTTAGTGGCTTTGGACATTGTTGCGACCGGGTCACAATGGGGGGTTCTGTGGCATCCTCTTTGATTGCGACCAATGGAAAATATAGATAACCATCGCATATATAGGTTCTATCTGCTAAACAGAGTGCATTTCAGATGCCACTAAGATATGGACAATTTAGTATAATTAACCCAATAAATTGCTGCCAAATGTTGGCTGTAAGAAGGTCCTGCATTCTCCATACAATGTTACCGATCCCCTAAGGGGTTCTATGACTTTCGAACAAGTGTGAATAATAAATAACTTGCTAAATTTATTAAGGTTTGTGCATTAATTGTATATTTTAATTTTAGGAAAAACTTCCCTATAAGATGAATTCGGGTGCAAAGAGCGAGGCGCGGTTGCCTGCGGTCTACAGGGCGCATCACAATGCAAGGATTCTTTGTGTTATGGAGCACCCAACTCTGAAGATAAGACAAAATGCTTCCTTATTACTGGATGTGCAATGTAAGTCGTTTAAAGTTTATTGCATTTAAGAACTATTTTAATTTAAGTGGTAAAGATAAATACGTTTTGCAGTAAAATACAATAAGGGGGAATAAGTGAACAACATTTAGTTTAAGACAGTAAAGATTAAACCAGATCGGATTAGGTACATAGGATTAGGACCTACAGAATTGAAACGGATCTTTTAACAAATCAAAAAATTAACAGAACCGATAAAACCTGTTTTTACCGATTCAAATACGAATCTATCTGTAGAGGGTAGGACTCACTGTAGTACGCGAGGAACTCAATACTGAGCAGCTGCTTCTTGGAACAGATAGGTTTCGTCATGCGACACGAAAGTCCACATAATCACGACTTCCGATGCGATTACATCAGGTAGGCGACCGTTTGACCGACCAGGGATGGAGTGACCTAGGGAACTCTCGTGCGAATTAAAAATCGAGCTTTTACAAAATGTCTTTAAATTTTCTTTATTATTATTTCTGTAGCTTAGGTTAGGTTAGGTTAGAGTGCTGACTGCTGTGCGGAATCCAGCAGCCACACCTGGGTCAGTATATGCCCAGCTTTCTACCACGTGGATCTATGAGTATCTATTCCGCAAACCAATTTGAACTTTTAATAAAGCGAAGGAAATGGCTGACTTTTATGATGCTTAGTTCAGCCAGGTTAGCAAAGTACCAGACCTCCAGAAGTCTAAATCTGCGGGATGAGAGAGCAGGAACACTGCAATGTTGAATGGTTTTTTGTCATTCTCGTCCCTGCAGCTCTTGCAGAAGTCGTTGACAGGAAGGTCTAGTCTAGAGGTGTGAGTACCAGTTGCGCAATAAGTGTCGGCCTGCTCAATCTAATCAGGTTAAGCGATTGCTTTGGGTCGATCGTATGTCGGAGTTGTCTGGTAATGAGGTATCCTGTGCCAGTTGTCCATTTGCGATTGTTGACTTTAGCAGATGTTCTAAAGACAAGATGGGTCGCCACATAAAAAGATCCTGGGTCCCATTTTTTTTCTCTGGGGTGCCGTTTGAATTAAATACATATAAATTAAAACGCAGAACACCTATATGCTATACACTCACTTTTGATACTGGCTGTATGTATTCAGCCCTATCCCAGAATTCTTTCGTAGCAAATCTTGGAATCGAAGTTACCATACCAACTAGGAATAAATGCTACAGAATCCGAACGGAATCGCAAAAAGCAATGCCACATAGAACTCACTCACTCCCCGGTTATATTCAGAAATTTAAATATTAAATCATAATAAATGGAAACTAATGGCAACTATAGCAATCATTGCTGCTTAATCGGAATCGTCGTATGACAACCACGAAATTTCGCCTAAGGAAACGTCTAAACACGTCTTTATGGCTGTGATCTTCAGCAGGCTTTTCAGATCAAAGGGAACGTGTACATTTTATTCCTGAATTGGAAATCTGGAGTGCTGCAAATTGGATCATATTCTCTTCCATTTTTGAGAGGGAATGTAGTCGGCATTGTCCGCTGACTGCATGCATATGTAAATACTTACATTTTCATTCAAAGCACAACCGATTTCTTTGTAATTCCGACGTATATTAGTTGTGGTAGAAAAAGATAACAAACTTACGTCTCATTCATATTCAGTGATACCAGTTTTTCAAGAACTTCGAAATTTGTAGAAGATTTTTCAGTACGTATCTGCTGCGACAGAATTCTGTGATAAATTTGTCGGAGTTCGGATCACATTTTCGATTACGATGAAATTCGTGATCGGGGTGAATAGCAAGATTGTAGCTTCGGAATGAAGCCAGAATTAATTGCACAAATCATGCAATTGATGTTTAAGATGTTTAGCACGGCTGTAATTAAATGAAATTCACAAAATACAATTTTGATACAATTTTATTTACAAAAAAAAAGATAGGTTCACGTGCTTGATGTCAAAAAGAAGCAAAGTATCAGAAAAAAAAAAAAACAAAAAAAGTAAAAAAGGAAATGCATATATACAATTGTTACCAAAATTGTAAAACAAAAGTAAAGTAAAGTGGCTAGTGGCTTTCTGGGTAACAAGCATTTTTATTGTTGACATCCAAAGGGAGCTCTTTCAGGGATGATCAAGAGGAGTTTTGACCTGAATTCTTGCTTTACTGACATATTGCTTATCTGGTCGCACTGTAAAACTACAAATCGGTCGGTCACTATAGTCAATAAACGAGACGTAGTTAACTATGCATACTTTCATTAAGCGTTGATAACTCCACTCAGATCCCAGCTTCACACAATTCTGTACACAAATTTTGAAATTAACATAATGATCAGGGCTTTTGGTTGGCCTGATTTGTCAGCTGATTCAGAATTAGATTTGAAAATAATTAAGTATACATATATAATATTAAAGTGAAAACTGAAAAGAGGAATTTAACTACCAACACTTAATGAATAAACTTTTTTAATGTACCTGTGTATCTATATGTATAAAAACGGGTATGTTCATAGGAGTGCATGCACTTGCCCCTAATTCGAAGTAAACGCTTGCATTTATATTTTCATTGTGTTCCATTATGCGCCCTTCATTTTGTGTATTCTTATATCAGTGTAAACAAGACTTAATGCAATCCTTCTGCTCAATCTGACACTCTTTTTAAAATGCATTTATTCAAGGATCTGTATGGTTTCATAATCACTCCTGCCTCCCTTTCGCTCTTGCTTACACTCGTCACGTTTTGTTAGCGCGCATAAGTTGGTAGTAAAGTGTACTACTTGTGGCGTAGTGTGTATCTCGTTTGAAAGTTCTTACTTTTTGATGAAAGCAAGTATCACTGGAACACGTTAGTGTAAATGAGTGAGTGCTCTTCTCATTCTGTATTATGAAGATGTACAAAAAGCTATATATGCACAATATCTACTGCAACAGAATCTTCATACAACATTTTCTACGACACATAACATAAACTAGAATATTTCAGATTTTGCTTCCAGGTCAGTAAGCTGCATGTAATGTGTGTAAGAAAAATATAATATTTCTGTACTTTAAAACATATTCATACATAGAAGCTGAAAAACAGTTGATGAAAAAAAATCTAAACTCAAAAACGGATCTCTAGCCTAAACTAAGCCTAAACTAAGCCCTAAGTTACTTAAGTCTTTGAACTATGATGACCTTACAACAGAATTTGCTTAAGCCCAGGCGAGAAAAGTTTGCTACCTACATTTAACTGGCAAAAATGAAGAATGGTGCGCTAAACGTAGGCCTTTTACAGAAAGACCGGTCTGTCCATTCGACCCTACTTACTTATATTTCGTACTGACTAAAAATTACACATAATTAAGACAAATTTACCAAACCAGTGGAGAACGGCAAAGGTAGAGTTTATTACAAAGATGAAGAAGAAAAAAAAGGCTTAAGCCGACCTAAGTCTTACAGACCATTTATCCTTGCATAATTTCTGCTGAAAATGACGAACAATTGTAGACGACTTAAGAGAGGAAGCACTAACTAAATATATCACCTCTGCATTACTGTCAACACGTGTATAGATAGGCTAAACCAACTGATAAAACTATCGAAAGCTTCTACTATCGCTTCTGCTATCGAAGCTACTGGCTCGATCGCTTAAAGGGCGAAATAAATATTTATATGTGCTTTCTTGGATATTGAAGGAGCATTCGACAACACATCACATGATGATATTAAAGCTCTGGACAAGAAGAACCGAACAGTATCGAAATGGACGTATGAACTTCTGAGCACGAGAACAGCTGAGACCCATACATCAGAAGGTGGATGGTCTCAAGGAGGAGTCTAGCTGTAGACGAACTTACTGAACATGTGGATGATATAGTCATCATAGCCTGATGGAGGAGACAGCTAGCGATATCATCGAATGGGGACTAAAAGTTACTAAAGAGTGGTGCCTGTCAGATGGGCTAAGTCTAATTCCGGCAAAACCCTCCATAGCATTTCACAAGACAACACAAACTGGAACGACTACAACAAATTAACCTGTCAGGCGTGATACTGGCTCCATTAAAGGAGGTAAAATATCAACGAGTCATCTTAGACAGCAAACTCATGTGGAAAAGCACACAGAGATCACAAGGCAGGCGACGCGCGCTTTGGTAATTTGTAGAAGCCTAGCAAATTCTTTTGTGCTTGCAGTCCAAGAACCCTAAGATGGATGTACATAGCTATTGTTAGACACATCAATCACATGCGGTGCAATAGCAACCTGATCAGCGCAAGGGAGACCCTCAATAAAGTTCATAGGTTGGCATGCATCTGTATTACAAGGCCCATAAGAACTTGCCCAACTGCCGCCATGAAGGTGCTATTGGAGCTGACTCTTTTGCATCTGGTGGTTGAAGGAGTGGTGGTTGAATGAATTGGAAAAAATAGGTGCATTACATAGAGACAATTCAGGCAGTTGCCACTCTTGTTTAAAAGGGAGTTTGCCATTAAGCTCAGCATCAAAAAACACTGGAATCCATAGTCCACAGACTGAGCAGGAATTCTGTAAAATGGTACACAGATGAATCAAGAACTGAGGAAAGAACACTGGCGGGAGTATTTGGACCCCGGACAAAGTACTACGAAGCCATGGGCAAACGCACCAGTATATTCCTAGCAGAAGTCTATGCCATAGACAGATGCGCTCAAATCAATCTTGACAGTAACTGGATCAGTTTCTAATAATGGGGGACAGTCGTGACGCTTTCTTGGCTCTAGACTCCTATACCATGAAACCCATGGATTGTCTACAGAAGCTTAAGAAGCTGAGCAAGAGTAACAAAGTAAAACTCTGCTGGCTACCTTGCCATAAAGAGATAGAAGGCAATGAAATGACCGACTCCCTCGCTAGGAAAGGAGCATAGAAACCTTTTATAGGCCCCGTACCATTCTGCGCTGTAGGAAACCATGCCCTGAGGGAAGAGTTCATGGAACTTGAATGAAGGAATCGTTCAGATACCTGGAATAACTCTCATGAAGCAGGCCAAGACACTCTTGGATCAACATAGGTACGTAAGGTAGGGAAGGGGGCTGCTAGTGAATTCACCAGCACACCCATTGTGATACCCACAGTCAGACTAATATCACTGATCGACCACTCCAGTGATAGGGCCGTTAATTTGATCCCAACGGCAAATAGTGACTGCACCAGATCTGAAACCCAGAGAAAAGCCTAGTAACTTTGCTTTCACTGGGTTACGATATTTGAACTTAACCAACTACGCCATCCAGTGGTCGTTGGGTCAACACAACCGCACGAGCCTTGAGACAGGTATTAGTATGAGCAGGAACAACCCTCGTATCCTAGCAGGTCTCAACAGGACACTGTAGACACAGGGAGCACCTAAGCAAACTAGGAGCATCCGGAGAAGGTCTCTACCACGAATCTAACGAAATTCCAGAACATGTACTGCGATTTTGTGACGCACTAGCCCACGAAATACAAAGATATCAAGCACCTAATATCAGAGGAAGAATTTAAGTCACTAGAACCAGCTCTCAAACTGGATTAGAGAGAATAATCTAGAATAAAACTATTCCACCTTCGCGCCACGGGAGCATATAACTCTCAATACAACTCTGAATAGAACTGCGTGTAAGGGGAGCTCTTAAGAAAGAAAAGGTATGAAAGGGGGCACAATAGATCGTAGCACAATATACCCTTAACAATAATTATAAGAAAGGCATATGTGCAGAGATACTTCGAATTCTGGCACACTTCTTTTTCGCATCACTGACATTTGAGCTGCGACTACATCCCAACCAGAATACATACATATCCAGAGTCTATTATCCTCTTTATGAACTTCCATGTATTATATCTGTTTACGTTTAATTTGAATCCTAGTTTGTCGGGAATTTAACATCAAGTGACAGCTAACAAGTCAAAATTTGGAATCAGAATACGGATGATAAAACAGCAAAGTCTCTCAACTGCAGAACTTCTACCTTCATGGAAGCAAAACAGTGTAAAGAACTAACATTCTATTGAGTTTTTTATACATAAAACGTCCTTAAATTTGGTGTTAGATGCGCTTTGCATATCTAAAAACCTCACTGGGCGTTCTGTCAAACCATGTTGTCTGCTTCTGAAAACGTTAAAAACATCTTTTCCTTTATGTCTGCTATCTTGTTTTTAATTTGTTCGTATCTACGTTCTTGTCTCATATTTTGCATCTGTTACATGCCGGGGTAGCCAATGGCAATAGATTATGGATGTGTAAATGTACCTTACGGTCGAATTAAAATTGTTTTTATTTCTATGTGCACCACACCGTGATTTAGTCATATGTATTTCTTTTCATCCCGGAGTTGTTGTTTGACAAAGTCGTGATGACAAATACAAAAAAGGATTCCTTGATAAAATGGGGTATGACGGGCAAAAATAGCAAAAAAAAAACTAAATCGTAGCTTGGGCATAGAATATTAAAGTCTGTCGTCGTCTCTTTTCACCAGGACGAACTTTGGTTCTTGATCCTGGTAGAATTTTTCCACGATTTCCGTCAGAACGAGTCCCTGGTACAAAATCATAGACGTTGAACATACGGTGAAACGAAATTCCTGCATGGGTATGAGGCTGAAGCCAGTGTGTGTTGGAACAAAATTTCCTGCAGTAGAATTCCGCGGTAGTATAAAATCACAGACACATGCTCCAAAGGAGTGTGGATCTGAACATGTTCAATATGGTGTCTGAAGAGCAGAACTGAACATTCAAGGGTCATGCACACATGCAGCAAAATTTCGTTTTGTGTTGATTTCTCCTGCCTCTGTCTCCTTACAATTCGCATATATGTAGGTAGACTGTGTATGTAGACTGTTCGCCAGTGTGACACTGCTTGAACTCTGGAACTACACTTGGGAGGAATGATGCTCCTTTTTCCTATTCGCCCATTCCCTATCATGTGTTATATTTCACCCGAGACAAGGGTGAATTACGTGATTTTGTGGTAAAGATATTTTTTTCAGTATTTTTACCGTCGAACAGCAGCCAGATAGTTAGCCATCGATGTCTACGCCCACGTAGACTCCCTAAGAGGATATGGAGGAATTCTAAATCCTAAATCCTGGTTGATTTTTGTCTTATCGTTCTTTTGCCGACCTCTGAAAAAACGTGATTTGGTGTTTTAAAAAGATCCAACCACTCGGGGGCTCTTTTTGGCATAGCATGGACTAAAAGATAACTTCATATTTTTTTTCGAAGTTTCAATGAATTCACAACGCGTGTCACTGGAAAAATTGACATAGGCAACTATTTATTCGATGCGTGGAAGTAGAATTTTGGAGACGGTATTTAGAGATTTGATAACAAGCAGCGATGAATGCAAAATTAGCATGTCTAACGACAGTTTAATGATTCCTGCAATTTTGTCAAAATACATTTGCAAGCCCGTCAATGTCACTCAATATACTTTGTGGTGATTTTTAGTGAACACGCAGAAATAATCGTTGATAATGCATTGAACAGTTGTAATAGAGTTTCAATGTTTTTAAACTGCAGTAGTTGCTAGCCGGTATAGTCAATGAATATGGGGGAAATATGCAGCTACGGAAAACAGGACTGCATTATATTTTTGTCTCATTCATGCATGAACCACTTCTTGAAGTTGTAGTAGTAGTCCAACGTACGACCTGGAATTGCAACTTCTTCTAATGGCGCTACAGGCCGGGGTGGACCTGGACCACAACCAACAAGCCTCTCCAGCTGGCCCGGTCTTTAGCCAGCTGTCTAAAAATTATCACGCCAAGTTGGTTGTGCGCCATGGGTTATTCCTTACTTTAGCAAGATTAAACAGTTTTATAAAATATTTGCAATCCTAAATAAAAACTAAATTTAAAGAAGAGTAAGAAAGAGTGCGGTTAACATCACACCATGATTCTTAGCAGAATCAATTGTTGATTTGGTAGAACAGACCGTATACCGTCGCTCTAATAATATATATATATATATATAAAACTAGCACCTTTGACTTAGTGGGACTTATGCGCAGATCATGTTTTAATGACCAAATATACACCCTAGATAGATCTTTATTCAACAAGTCTATCGCATTATTAATCTCACTCAGTGGAAAGCTTATTTGATTTTGCAGTGTTGAATAACGCTAGGTAAGTCATTGACATACATGCAAAACAATGTAGGGCCAAAAATGGGTGCATGCGGTACCCCACTGTGTACGCTTATGAAATCGGACGATCTTTCACCGGTGTTCAGACACTGTTGCCTTCCACTGGAGTACAATAATATGAATTTCGTCTATGTAGATGACAACATAAAGGAATTTCGAAGTTTGTCGCACAAAATTCAAACGATATACCACACTGGTTCGAAGTCGAAGGCTCTTCGGTCTGGAGCAGTATCATCCATGCACTATATATAGCCTGGTAATTTCTCGTCGATTCTACTCCGCAAAACCAGTTGGTTATTTTCATAAATGTTGAATACTGTTGACGGATATGCTGCGTACATGGGCTAGGTTGTTTAAGAAGTAATAAGATGGTTTTGCGATGAAATTGGTCATTAAAGTTGCCTTCAACGACTCAGAACTTTGATTAATTGTAAACGTTTTTTTGATCTTCACCATGAAAGTCCATCTCAATTTGAAAACCCTATACTGTCGGTAAAGTAAGGAAGTAGGCAGAATAAATGTTTGTGTTCCCAGTAAAAATTTAATTCAAACGGGACTTTAAAGAAGAAACATTCTTAAACGAAGTTTTCTAAAGTTATTAATAATGTACTTGAAACAAAAAAAAAGTGGATATCCCAAAAATATGATATATATAGAATATGACTTAACAGAAATAGGAAATTAATTAAGAAAAAATGAAAAAATAATTGTGAGTGATTAACAAAAATTGGGCATATAAACTCTACCAAAAGTTTATTTAATCATGTAATAAAGTTTACAAAAGCACATAATACATTTGACAGTTGCGGAAGTCTTATCATTGCGCCACACTTTGTGTCGTAAGGAGTTTAAAATTTTCCTTAATTTGTACACATTGTTTTTATAAACAACGGCTGGAGAAGGTCCATCAAATGAACTGAACAGACTATTTTACTATGTAGTAGTTGCAGGATCTAATTTTATATTTATTAGTGAAACAGAATTTCACTTCCATTTGTCTTCTTCAGACATCTTATTTTTTTGACATGGGGAGACCTGTATTGGATGTGTTACCAGTTCCTTATTATCCATTGAAGATTTAACCGGTGTACAGTTATCTTTATCTTTGAGGGATGATAGATGAAAGTAGTTCCATAATCATTGTTCATGTATATATGCAACCCCCGCTCCAGACTTCTCACTTGCTTTAAAAACTGCTGATTTTTTTGTAATTATTTCTTTAAATTTTGCAACCAACAGCTCATGCTTGATTTTTCAAAATTCTATTGCTCTCATCCATGCTTTTAATTCGCCACAGAGGCGGCAGTTTTTTGTACAGCTCAAGAAACTCATTCCAGAATTTTTTATCGTCAGAAGCTATTTATTTATTTACAAGTGGAATACAATTAAATTTGTACAGTCCAATAATGTGTAAATAACACATTATTTCCCACAATCAAAGTAAAAATAAAAATGTTTTAAAAATTTAATAATATACATATAAAATGTAAAATAATGTTGGTACTTTTTTCGGACGAAAAGAGGCGACCACAAAAATACTGAACGACAGAAGTGGATGGTATAGTCAACAATTATCGATTGCAACAACAGTCGATTGATTACCCGAAATAAGGGCATTAGTGTGATTTTGTAAATAACTGATAGTAACTCTGCAAATCTCAATTCAAAAATGATCTTACATTGTTTGAAGATAGTACATACACAAAATTACCACTTAATTCATCGAAAAACATACACATCTATTGCGAGTGTCAATTATCAATCAATTGATGATTGATAAATTGATGATCAAAAAAAGTTTCGCTACTGTCTATCTCATTTGATAAAATTTACGAAAGTGTCAGCTGTGAGTGAGTCATAATCTTGAACAATTTGACAGGATATTTGAAAATTGTCGTTCGTCTTGTGGTTCCTAAATTTAATTAAACGAATAAAATTAAAATGAGTTCAATGGAATTTCAATTGTGGCTTGACGATGATGAACATTCTTCAGTTTTTTGGAAACTCTTAGAAGAAGGGATGTTTCCAGTTCTCTATAATTAGAGGAAAGTGTGTACATAAGTACGTACTTCTTATGGGTAATCCTTTTCAGTTTCGTGAACAATTTTTGTTAATCAAAACCAGCGTTTGCCTATTTAATGAACTGTAGGGGACCTGAATTGTACAGCTCCAATGAAAAACATTCCCAGTTTTGCTTGTTTCCCACCTTCAGTTGAACCATCAGTTCTAATTGTTATTTATTGCTTATTACTTTTGCCCTGGAACCATAAATGTATACTTTGCATTTAGAAAATTATGAATACATTAAAATTTTATAAATATATTCATTTTCCTTTGTATCGGCTTGCTCTATCGGCATCAAAAATGCAATTGACTGAAAAATTTGATCTCACTTGACACTCAATTTGACACTCACAATACCACTCTAGTTCCATTCACAGGTGAAAAATTGATAACGATCAATCGTTCATTGACAGTTGACAATCGCAATACCAACGTATAAAATGTTTGATAAATATCGTTTATCGTTTATTTTTTGACACTGGCAATAGGGGTGATAAACTATAAATAAATTATATATATTTCAATTCGATTACCTAACCTAATGTTATTTTTGATTTTGTACATTACGTAACATAAATGACAGTTGAATAAATGCGACCATGTACGTTGTAATCGAGTGCAGATTATACGATATTATATGCGATATGACTCTTACTATAATATATGGAGTATATGGATCAATATGTATGAGCAGTTCCGTATTGTTGTACTCCTTGCCTCGGCCAATGTGACTAAAATTCGTGGTTGTTCCTTTTGATTTTCTTTCTCATCATCCAGACGAGTCAAATCCAACAGTTCAGCATGGGTTAAACGCGTATGACACAACACTTTTTAGCATTTTTAATGCACTGGAAATAAAATTAGTGGAGTATGGAAAATTTAGTGCGTACACACTACCCTTACAAATGTGAAAACATAATTAAAGCAACCTAATCCAGACAGCATTATCCAGCGGCTATCAAAATAATTGCTGTCTCTTTCCGAAAAGACTTGTAATCGCCTTTGCAGAAACCCCATTAAAAATACTGCTCAAATGTAGTATCATACTGGCATATGGCCTCCGTGGACGCTGATGACATCATCAGCACGAGCACATATTAATGGTCCATAGTTAGGCAGAAGTCCTCACCCTTAGTCAGAATTATTCATGTTTACGGCTTCGATGACTGTTCTGTTGTTTACATACAACAAATAACAGCCCGGGCATGAAACCCGCTCCAAATTATAGAGAGTAAGTAAGGCTTGAAATTATCGAATGTCAACGGGTAAAAATTCCTTGAACCTTAAATTGCGGAGGGAGATAATTAGATAGTATTAATTGTATTCAGTTTATCAAGTATTTTTTCAAGAGACCGGGAACAATTTCAAACTGTCAAGAGGTTCAAATTACTGACAATCGACTTTATCTTCCTTTATCTGTTAAAGTAATAAGAGGATGTTGTTAGTACACCTCATTTTGTTTGCCATCCTTGTTTGATGGAAGCTTAAAAAAGCGGAATGACACATCATTCAAACATTATTTCAAAGCGAAGTTTATAACTTTCAAGAATATCAGTGCAAAAAAAGTCAATTTGGTTTACCTAAGGCGGAGGTACTATACACTTCTGCATCCTTAGGCGTAAGAAATAATAATGACTCTTCGTTTCGAGACTCTAGGGGCTCTTGGTGTAGGTTTCAGTGCCTTCACTTTGGCTTGAGTCTTTTCCTCCAGCTCCACTTATCCTCTTTGGGATTTCCTGAACCCCTCAATTTGTCCATCTTGTGCTCAATCTCAATTCGTTTTGATTTACCTAAGGCGGAGGTACTAGGCACCTCTGCATCTTTAGGTGTATGTTATAATAAGGTCTTTTCATCCTATTTGTTTGTGATTATTTTGGGGCAGTCTCCGCCATTTTTAATTATTTGGGTTGAAATAGATATTTTTAGATATTTTAGACTATTATTTATTTCTTATAATCAAACATGTCATGAGACGAAAACATTTCATTAAAAGACTATTAGAGTTCGAAAAAATGATATAAGAAAGGTGACATTCAGTATTTTATACAGAAGTAAAAATATATCTGAATTTTACTTCAATTGATTAAATAATACAAAAAAAAATAACATTGGGTGGGGTCGCCCTTAGACAATTCAAAAATTAAGTTAAAAAAGAAAAATATGAAAGTCCATACATAAAATAATTCAGCAAAATTCGCAAAAGGAAAATAAATAATTCCATAAAAAAAATATAAATGAGATTGAAGGTAGATAGTAGTAAAAACAGCAAAGAACGAAAACAAATATTAGACCGGACTGTCAAAAATATGAGATTATAAAGCATATCAAGACAAAAGAGTCAGATATTTAAGCGTTTTGAAAACATTCCATTTCTTTACAAAACATCGTTTATTAAATAGTCGATAGGATAAAACAGAAAAGAAGTTACCATAGGCAGTGGTACGGAAATTAGGTACAGTTAAAATGTAAGAAAGATTTCCACAGAGATTTAGAGGATAACTTAATCTATAATTACGATTGCCAGATTTCATAAAGAATATTTTTAACACTTTAAACAATACAAATGTCGCACAGGAAGAATAATAGAATGTCTAGTAGGCTTTCGACAAATTTTTTCTAATGACGTATTTTTGCAGAACCAACAATGGATTAATATTTTTATGTTACAAGCTTGGAATGGAAAATAACAAAATAAAATGTATTTATTACTTTGATTGAGCAAACATTGCGCAAATAATAAAAATGTCGAAGAGTGCATCGGAAATAATTTTTTAGAGTATTAGCATGAATCGCAAAACTCAACCTACAGTCAAGCGTAAGACCCAAATATTTAAATTCATTTACTCTCTCTACTAGAAAACATTTATCACTACAGGTTAGATTATGACAAAAAGAGACCGACGACGAACGAAATGCACAACGGCAATTTGTCAATTCATGTTTAGGACACTCAGGTGCATGGAAGAACAGATTAACATCGAATTCAAGAAGGCGGCTAGGCATCCCTCTAGCCATATATTCCCTCAGCATATGATGTTCCACTTTAAAATTGGGTTGCTTAGACATCGTTCTTCCACAGATTCACTCATTCTTTTATCCATCACATACACACGTTCATACATACAGAGAGTTTATTGTTCTTGGATCTTCTTTGGATTAAAAAACTCGATGTATTTGTACATAATTCAAGACAGGTCATTTTAATCTTCAAATTTGTTCGATTTCTGAAAAAATGGTTCACTATAGAATTCTGATTGAAAAAGCAGGGATGGATAATTTAGAAATTATTCACACTGCCAGGTGGTCTCGCTCACAATTCCAACCGCTCCTTGAAGGACACCATTCTTGAAAATTTGATTCTCCCCTCAATTCTTCCCATTGCTTTTTGCTTTTGAATTAAGTACGAAGGATAACTAATATTTCAACGCCGTTTTTCCTCTCTCACTTATTATGAACTCCGGTTTTCATCGAATGAAGAAGGATTGTTATTTATAGAAAGTCTCGTTTAATTGGTCTTCATAGCTTTTCCTAATAACTCCGAAGAATATCTGCATTTCTCTGTATACTTTCATGTGCAAGTACCTGTAGGGATTGCATTTTAGAGAGTGATTGTTTTGAGAATATGGCCAGCGTATATCGTTATTACTTCAATTTAAAAATGTCAGTTATACAATTGATTTCTTTTTCAGTCGCAACTAGTTCAGTTGGTTACACTAATGAGATAATTATTCATAGTTCGTGGTATAAATAATAGAAGTAGCTGGCCGTAGTAAACCATTCCCTAGCAAGGAGCCAATGGACCCAACCCATAAGGGTTGGAGTGCCTACCTTCCTAGTGTTTATGAATACGGTACGAAATACGTATTTATTTTAATTTTTGTCTAGGAAGGGACAGTTAAGTCATTCAAACATTTAGCAAGCTAGCTATTAGGTAGATACTGTCTACTTTGTTTTTAATTTCAAAATTCAAATGCATTGTATTAAACCTATTTATCTAATTTCAGATACACCTTCCTTTGCTATTTCACGAACTCCAGGATTTGGTTATCCTCTCCGAGAAGGTATTGAAGTTTCCTTAAAATGTGATGTGGACTCAAACCCACCGAGTACTCCTAGATGGCAAAAAGATGACGGTGATACTCCTGTAAGTACTTCACTGATTTATCGCTATAAATATAACCATCGTTTCGCTGAGTAAGTGCATTCTTAAAATCCTTAGTTAAATTTCTTCTTATTCCTATTGTGTCGTTACCATTTAATGTTCTCATATTTGATGAAGACCCACTATCGATTTCTTTCTTCTATCGATCCTTTCCGTATATTTTTTGTGTTTGGCAACATAATATTCCTGGGCAAAACTGCGCCTTAAACCAACGCCCGCCTCTTTTTATCCAATCAGACATAGGTTTGCAAGATGATTGGTTACTTCAGTCGAGGTGATTTTCAAGAAGCCACTTAAGCTTGTGGGCCAGGTAAAGCCGCATTGACGGACGACTGCGCTCCATCGATCGCAATAATGTCATAGACCTTGCTACAAGTGTTGAAAACTAAGTTTTGAAAGTCCATTTTACACGGCTGAAATCCTGCAGATTCCACCGCTCAGGCTTGTAGGCAATGTAAGCAAAAAGTTCTGGCCGCACCAGTGTGAAGATATCGTGTCAGCTTTCGCAGTTTTTCCTTCAGTTGTTGTGTTTTTAGCGCTGTTGGGTATTCGCTCAACGTTGGGTTTTAAAATCATGTAACAGGTGTGTGAGAACGAGAGAAAAACACAAATCACTATGGAAATTTGATAACTTGACCGTTCCACGAGGATTTCAATCGACATAACCAGTAACAGGAACTACCCTTTTGACTAAAATATAGAGAGTATCCAACGATCGGGTGAATCCGAGAGGACATGCATGGGGACTCGGCTTTGGATCTCGAATAGTTACGGTCGTTGCTCTGCTCGTGGTTAAAATTCGCCTCCAATGCGATGAATGGCGGTATATGTTGCGACGAAATTTGACCATATAAAAGGCGCCAAACAAATTTACTCATGTTCATTGTTAAGGACTCGCTACTCCTGTATAGCAGTGGAAAATCGAAACACCCTGTTGAATTTGACGGGAATGTCAAAATGATTTTAAATCTTATTGCTCTTTATCATATGAACAGTCATACGCCTCAGATTATTAGCAAACAGTTTTATTAAAAATTAGACCCAGGTGTGGATAATGAACGCCTTCAAATGGATCTGCTTAATTGAGGATCAGCCAACAGATATTGAGATAATATTCAATGGACATGCATAGAAGACAGCTGAACATATATTTATTGGTTTAGAGATCTCAGCTTTCAGTCTGCAATCAATTAATGCTTGGTTGACTTAAGTCTCGATATAAATGTTGGTCTCGCACACAATTCTACGTCAGTGAAGTGTGATGGGATGAATTCAACAACTTAAGTCTGCTTTCAAGTGGTTTCGCACTGAAACCACACACTTATTATCTATATTTTATACTCCTGGGTAGGGGGGATATTGAAAAGAAGTCGCTTTGTACATATTTTGTTGTCTGTTTTCACAGCTCTTCTTCTTCTTAAAGGTCTCAGCCTCTCCAGCAGACTCGATCCTTAGCCAGCTGCCCCAAATCTCGCACACCAAGTTAGTTGAGGTCCTTCTCCACTTGTGTACGCCCTCGGTTTCGTGAGCGTCCTCTATTGCATTGTCCCTTGGTTCGGATCCGAAAACTCTTTAGGCTGGAGTACTGTTTCCATTGCGCTCTCCATGGTCTAGCAATCTTAGACGTTGAATTCGTAGACTACTGGCTAGTTATGTCGCTGTACAGCCCATGCAGTTCATGGTTGAATCTGCTTCTCCAAAAACCATCAACGAAAAACAGGACCAAAGATTGAATTCAGAGCTTTTCTCCCGAAAAGGCAAAAGGACTTCTTCCTCTTTAATTTTTGAGATTATCCAGGCTTCCTCGGTACAAACCAGGACAGGGATGATCAAGGTGTTATATAATGTTAGCTTGCTCCTTCATGAGAGGGTTATACTACTCAATTGCATCTCGAGCCTGAAGAAACAGCAATTGGCGAGACTTGTCTTTAATCTCGTACTGATGCTGTTCAAACTGTTTACTTGGAAACCGAGGTAGACGAGCCCCTTCGCTACCACGAAGTTATACCTGACTATGGTGACGCTCCGGCCGAGTCTTCGATATCGTGCGTCCTTTCTCGATGGTAGCGTATACAATCAGAATCGGTTATAACGACCTTGAAAGGACTGACAAATTTGGTCGTTATAAGCGATACGTCATTGTAACCGATATCAGGTATGTAAATTGATCTGATGAGTATATCGATACTTCTCCGTGTCTTAAACCATGTTAGCAGAGCCTTGCAACTCAAAACGAACAATAAACGCAAAACAAAAATAACAGCTTGTCAGCGAGATGTAATAAAAAATTTGGCAAACATTTTACCGTTTCGCTTGATTGTAGTATAGTTGTAACCAATATTTTATTTCAAAACAAAAAATGGAGAAATCGATCGTTGTCGGCCATATGTCATTTTAAGTGATGCCGTAGTAAGCAATTTTTCCATAAAACCTCAGCCGGGACCAAAGAATTTGGTCGTTATAACCGATGTCGTTATAAATGTTTTGGACTGCACTTCGTTTTGCAGTTTTCACAGTCATTCCTACTAAATTTTTCATTTTGAAATATCAACGATTTCGGCATATTCGGCAAATTGGTTTTTTCCCTTTTCAATTTAAAATAAATTAGATCTGTAATCGTAAGAGGTGTCCAGCCATTGTAACATATATAATAATGTACCCTTTATAGAATATGCCTACAAAACTACGTATGCACAGATAAACCGATAACCTGCAATTCAGTTGCAGTTCTGCTAACCTTTGCCAACACAATGTTTCGAAGCGCAAATCTTTACTCCACTGCTTCCTAAATATCAGATGGAAAATGCAATTTCCTCAAGTCTAACAGCGTAAAGTGGGAGAGTAAACACATTATAAACATTACAGCAAGGATAACAACCAACAAATTTATATCCTTTCACCCTACACACGCCCAAAGATGCATACTTAGCTGTACTGATGTAGGATCAGTACACAAATTTCCATACATACTTACGTATGCTTGTTTTTCTATCTCTGTTTGACTCGGTCTCAATTTTATTTTTGATATCTTTCACAGGTACCGCAAACGGGTGATGGCTTTCTCAACTTTACATCGATACGCAGGGAGCACTCCGGATGGTATAAGTGTACTTCCCGCCATTTGAATTTCCAATACTCCAGCATTGGATACTATTTAAGTGTTAGGTGTAAGTACTCTCCGACTTGTTTTCAGGTACATTTGCATGCATAGATTACGTATGGTGTGAAGTGATGTAATTATATACATTCATACATACATGCATGTATATGATTCGCAAATGTATCCATACTCACATGAAAATATAGGTGGATATTCGATAGGTGTATATTGTTGGATGGAAGAGGGTTTCAAATTCTCCTGATGCCCTTGTGGGGAGATTTTTTTCTGGGTTGAGCGCGCTCTAAGGGTATAACACCAGTTAAGTGTGTAATTCAACGCTAGATACATTTACAGCCTTCGAAGGGCGAAAAATTGGAATTTTGGATATTTACATTAGGGGTAGTGTTCGCACGCAAAACGACCAACACGGCGTAAATAAGATCTAGGGTCGCGCCACAGGACGGATGGCAATAAGTACTCACGGATGCAAAGTACCTGAGTGGTTGGTTACCATATACATGGTGTGCAAAGGAATGACTGGTTTTGCTTGTGTGGGGCGCTTTAGACGGATGGTGGCATGGCGGCTTTCGGTTAAGGTAGCGGGTTTTTGAAAACTTATTTCGTGTCTCGTTAAGCACTTGAGTACTAAATCGAATTTAAACACTAGATGGGACACGGATTAACACCTACCTCCTATCTGGGGTTCTTTGTCCATGTGTTGGAGTATATAAGGGAAACGTTCAATTATTAGACAGCTCGGAATCGGATACGTTCTTACAATGTGTATTCACTTTAACGCAAAAGTTCTGGACATACAAGACCTTGGTAGTTTTAAGAAGGTTACGCCGTATAATGCATAAGATTGTTGATAAGTGGGGTCTCCGATCTTAAGAATAACGATCTAAGTACAGCCTACACACCAAAATGAATGAAACCAGATCGTTCAGAGAGTAATAGTTCGTTTACACCGCATCCAAATCCAACATTTTGTTCCCACTCCAACTTCAATTACAGCCAGTGTCAGAATTGATTATAGATAATTTATTTTCTGATTGCAATTCAAAAGTGTTTGAACCGTTTTAGCTAGGATGAAGCTAAAAAGGATGCATTAAGGTACTAATTCAGACATTTTGAATATATTGCTGAGTCAATATACAGTCAACTCTCGATAATTAGAATTTCATCGGACCAGGGAAAAACTGAGAGGTTTTCGAATTATGGAGGTTTCATAAGAAAAAATTATTTTGGCAAACGAACTTTTTATTACTCGTGCATAAACATATGTCTGCACATTTTAGTCATGCTCGGTAGAGTGCAGAAAGTTTTTATATGAATTACAGGAAAAAGTCTGTAATTTTTTACTGCTCGAGTGATTGCCAACAAGCTTGTTCCAGAAAGTTTTCGATAATGTTTAGAGTTGAAAAAAACGGAGTCATCATATGCTGTAGTTTTGTCAGTGATCATTTCACTTCTTTTGTAGATACGGACAGAACAGGTTCCACGTTCATCTTGATCCGAGTTTTCTACCTCAGATGGTGGTATGTCCGTATGCGTTAGGACTCAAGTGATTGCTTCGCTGTCATCAGAGTGGACAAACTCTCACAATGAGACTGAAATTTCATCGGAAAGTGGTAGGAGATTCCATCCGACGTGTTCATTGATTTAATGTTCTCCTTAGCCTTGATTTTCGTGTGATTCTTCTGAGAAAACCACACATTCCAAACAATTGCGGATTACCCTTTTGGTAACATTCTTCCAAACTTTATCAGCCATTTTCATCGCGAGCAGGACTGTTATTTTATACTCATTCCCTTCTTTAATCTTACATTCTTGTAACTATTCCCTTACAGCGTCTTGAAGTTAGTGATAGAGGACAGGTGGTTGAAGCTTGGAAGCCGTATTTGCTGGCAAAAATTTTATTTTGACGTAAGGGTATGGGATGAAATGTCGCAGTGAGCAGTGCAGTTATCAATAAACAATAGGATTTTCTGTTTTTGCTGTTAAATTTCCACATCGACACTAGTTCGCCATTCCCTAAATAGCTCAGACGTCATCCACTCTATTTCATTAAAAAATCGAGCTTTTTTTCTCTAGCCTATCTACTCACTAGCCTTGAACTCCATAAGGCCCAAATGAAGTGAACAATATTTAGCTTTTTCTTTTAACACAAGTCCTCCAACAGGAATATTTTTATGTCTACATTGCGCAGTTCGTTTAAGCAAGTTTTCTTCAAGCTGATTGAACTCGACTCGCCTACTTTTTCTTGCTTTATGTGATGTGTCTCCTACTGTTCCATCTGTCTGCTTTAAAATCCTTGACAAAGTAGATGATGGAATTCCGCTACGTAATTTTTTCCTGTCCCTCTTCTACGGCCTGGACAATTTTCTTCTTCTGAGCGACAGTCAAACAATTGTACTTTTTGGAACTCATTTTTAATTGAACCATTGGTAAAATAATTAATAAATTAATTAATAATTAATTTTAAAAGGAATTAGAACACTTTTAATGTACCGAGAGCCCAATTCAATTGCAATGTGCACACTTTACCGATCAATGAATGCACAGGGCACAGAAACGTCTCAAGCATATGATTTCATGGCATACTTTCGTCACGTACGCATTTGATAAAAATAAACTTGACTTCGAATTATAGAGGTGCAAAAGCTATTCTTTTCGAATAATAGAAGTTGTTAGAATTAACGAAAGGGACAAATTGCATACGTTTTCTTCGTTTTCTTCGATTCGCAGAGGTTTGTTCATTGGACTGTAAGAGTGTTTCCATTTACAGAGGTTTTCGAATTATGGGGATTTTAATTATCGAGACTTCACTGTGTTGCTATTATCAGTTGAAACTTGATAGCTTTTTTTTGTTTACGTCAGTGGGCTGCAACGTAAACGCCGTGCTGAATCTGTAAAGTGGATAGTTCGATTTGACGAACTTTCAAATGCAGCGACGAACTTCAACATTTCGCTGAAATCCAACATTTCAAAATGCAGGAAAATGTATGGCAAACAATTTGGGCTGGAATGCAGAAACTAGCCGAAATGTAAAATTTGGGTGCGGTGTACACGTACTATAAGAGAGTCGACGCACCTAACCACTTCACCACAGCAGTCCCATAGACATTTACCTTTTATGTATTTTTGAAAACTGTTTGAATAATAAAACTTGCGAATACTCAAGCAATAGTAATATTAAACAGATTTCATTTAAATATCTTCGGTAACAGATGCACCATAAAGCCAATCATCTTTTCGCACACATTCTAAAAAAATGGCAAAACAGAACACACCGCGACCACCCCAAATATTATAAATCACATCTCTTGCTTTTCAATCGTGTCCTCTGCCTCTCACAGAAAATTTCACACCTAATTGCAGAGACAACTTCAAATTACCCCTTTTAAATATTTTTGCGCATACACACATGGAATCACCACCCTATACAGAAATTCTGTCACCCTTATAAATATTTGGGAACACAACAACCATATCAAATTGTTACATTAGTCCAATCATAGCGTTTGAGCATGGATGAATATATATACATATAACATAGAATTATAGATACATCCAGTGTTTATGTTGAGGGTGAAAATTACATCGATTCGTCGTTTTTTTTTATATGTGCTAACAACCCTGAATCTATCGGTGCAAAATTGCAGACAGCTATTGGCACCGGGGTGGAAAATCGAAATCGGAACATACGCACCATCATAAATTTTTCAAATAGAAACTTTTCCTATTTTCTGTTTCTTTTTTTTTTCCTTATTTTGTTGTTTTTTTATGGGGAGGAATTTTGTGTGAAGTGTACTCGAGCATACGCATATGTCAAGAGAAAATGACGCATCCCCTTGAAGCTCGGATTGGGAGCAAATAAAGAGTTCCGCCGTCTTCTTAATAGATCCAAATTTAAAATATTTTCGTTGCTTACCTGTGAGGTTTAGCATTGTAAAGTAAAAATTCTCTGGTCTTTCAAAAATTCGAAAACATTAGTAATTTCGTATTGCTCTTAATATACATTTGAATTATTGATGATTGGGGTAAAATATATTTTATTGTATTTCAAATATCCCAAATTAGTTTTGATATTCCGAGAAAAAACATTTCTATAAGCAACATGTCATGCACAAAATTCGTGAGAAGCTTTTGTACGTTCAATTTTCCTGTTAATTGGACGGATTTGGAGACATTTTGTTCTGTTGGTTTTCATGAGCAGAATACTTTTGTGTGCCCACATGTGTGCAAATTAATTTGATTTGGTATAATTCCAAATAAAAAATATATTTTCAGGGCACGAGCCCTTTATTGTGCAACTGTTCTTGCCCGAGTTCAACTTAAAACTGATCTTAAAAACTAAACCAGGGAATAGCATCTAGAGATGGGTCATCGATTCGATGAAATATGAATATAAACAAATATTCTCTTAATCTAATTCAGCTAAAAGCATTTCGTCTTAAATGATCGAGATACTCTTCCTGGAATGCTTAATTAATACAGAGCATTACTCAGAATTGATTATTCTAAACAATTGCTGAGTGCTCTAAGTGCTTTTTAATAGTTTACATAGTATTGTTTATATATTTGGGTACTTAACTAACTTACTCTATTTTTACCACTCATTAGAGGCTTTCTGATGCGGCATCTGCTATTCATTAATACACATGTGATATAACAAACAGATTTTGTCAGACATCCTTATGAAACACAGATCAGACAGACAGAAAATAATAATAGATGACCAATTTCTTTAAGGTCTCTTGGCCTTTGATTGCAATAAGAAATTTTTCAAAACCATAAATACCAGATATGATCATATGAGCGAGGTTGTCCACATTACCGACTGTGCAACTTTTAAGGCATTATATATTATAGGTTGTCAGCAAGTGTATACTGTCAACTATTTTTTATTTCATGTGTTACCTGCTTCGAAAACCAGTTGGTGCTTTTGATAAGGCGGTGACTGACACTGAAGCTACTTAGAACGGTTAGGTTGCTAAAGTGCATTTCTTCTTTGGAAGAAGAGAGCGCTGCAAATCCAAAGAAGACGCAAAATAGTTCCTTTCTCCTCCTCCTCACATCTGAAACTTATGCAGATGTTATAGTAGGAAAGGCCTGATCTGGAGGCGTTTGTTTGAATGGCACAGTACCTGGTTACAACGCCGATAATCCTAATCAGGCTACGTGAGCGTTGTGGATAGAGAGTAGGTCATTATTGAATTGTAATGAGAGGTTACTGGCGGTAGACCATCTACGAATTGTGTGAGTAAACGTTTCAAGCTTCAGTAGATGCTTCAGAGTAGCAACAGGTACAGGGAGCTGGTCACTAAACGAAATGAGTACGGAAACAGTGAGCTTTCTATCGAGTTCGTCCGCTTCATAAGTCAGATGGTGAAATACTTAGCAATCTCTTCGAGAGATAGGCGGCTATTCGGAGAAGTTATTGAGTGATGGTAACTGCACTCAGAGATTTGGTCGCTGCCTGACTGTCAGAGAAGATGACAATATCTGTGCTTGATATTATACAAGGCTGAACTTTTTCCTAAAATGTCGATGAATTTGATCTGCCTTTTCCCGCAACCCTTTGTTTTTTATTGCCGCTCACTCAAGTGCTTTGTCGAATTAAGCATCGCTGAAAAAGTTACGAAGATAGCTTGCTGTCTACATCATGTTAGTTTTCGTTTTCCTCAGTATCCCTTGGTATTGTATATACGTTCCAGTTCTTGATATTATCGACTGTGTAACAAAATTTCCCCAATTATTTTCAGACACCGTACACCAAATCATGTACATTCGTTTATTATTCGCCTATTCGCTTGCTTAATCATAATCGCCCTATTCGTCCATTACCTGTGTTAGGAATATGTGTTCAATCAAAAGAGTTCTCTTACCCAAATGTAGACCAACCTTAACATTTTTGTATAGAAAACAGCCAGTGCTGTCAATCAAGTATTTGCTCGTAGTCTTATAAACAAGAAATATATATAAAAATAAATAAAATAAAAAAAAAACAAACTCAGTTTAAAATTTTTAAAATATGTGCGGCATATATGAATATTTCAATATAGACCGGGGAGGTCTAGAGGGAAGCTGAGCTTTCTAGCCAATTTAGTGCACACCACATCTGCAATTGGCTGATCTTTGGCACGTTGAATTGCTTCTATGACAACATATAGTTTCATTATTTCATAGTCACCTGAACTTTTATAATCATGTGTTAAATATGAACCTTTTTACTAGTTTTTCCTTTATATATTACCTCATTATATCTTACCTCACTTCATATCTTTATTTTCAAATAATTTCGATTTCGTATATTGATATTTCAATTTGATCATTACATAATGTTGTACCTCCATTAAATCATTTTCACACAAGTTTATCTAAAAAACTTTCGAAAAACTTATAAAAAAATTATATTATGCCGACTCCGGCCAAGTTTGCGAAGCCTTTTCTGGGCAATTATTACCCTGTGACCATTCCTCCTTATTCTCTTACTCTTTTAGTCACTTTATGTGACATTTAAGTGACTAATTGAATACAAGTTTGTCACAGTGGCATGTGACATGGCTGAAGGAATAAGAGGGATTGTCAGTGACATGAAAGAGATAGGGCCGCCGGGAAAATCGAACCCAGGCTTCAAGTGGGTAGGAGACCACGCATAGACCCACTACAATACAAAACGGCTACCGCCATTGTAATGAGACAATTAAAAATCTTCGGTGTGCTCTACACCACACCTCTGTTGACAAAAACTGACAGCGCCCGATAGCCAGCTCTAAAATGGATGAAACGAATACATAGTGCGAGGTGAATGCTTGTCCTATTGTGAGATTTTGTATTGGGCCATATTGCAAACATGCGCAATATTTGTAGCACTTACTCTACTTGTTCTCTCTGTAGCGTAGTCTGTATAAATAATATAAATATATATGTTAATCATCGTTGCGCACTGACATTTCATACATACCTAGTACTTTTTTTCATGCATAAATATATCTACAAAACACTCGACTATTTCCTTTGCCAAATCCCGGCGTGAACAACTGATTGCATTATGATTTTATTATTTTTTTCCAATTGAAAGCCATCAATCATCAATCAAATTTTGTATGTCACGTCGTGAATCTTCGATCGTTTATCATCGCTCAATTATACGTAAGCAACGTAAACACCTATTATCCGCCTTTGTCTGTCCACTGTACCAGTTGTCGAAAAAATACATCCCACCATTTATGATTGATAGTCCGTTCAAAAAGGAAGCAAAAAGAAAAAAAAACGTCAAGACGAAAAATATTGCAAAACTTATCTAATTGGCAATATCCAGTCGACATAAATCAATTTGTTCGCCATGTTTCGATTTGAAAAGTACGTCTTTTTTCACTTTTCTTCTGGTCCTCATCACTCTAGTCTTTCAATGACGGGGACGTCAAGCATTTTCTTATTCCTGAAACAAAGTTGCCAGAAAGGCGGTTGATTAAAGGAAGAAAAGAAAACACGAAGGGGAACTGGCAAATTACAGAAACAAAACCTGACAAATTCTTGAATGGCAACGGAAGTAGAGTCATTGAATTCATATCAATGACATACATATTTATCCAAGTAATCGCACACACTGGCATAACCATGAGCATAGGTGTGCTTGTTCGAATGCTCCCTGAAAGTTTCTTTGCAATTGTCAAACTGTAGTGTGCTGGATATAGTCCAAGTCCAATTAATTTTGGATTTTTCATCGTTATCATCATTACTTTGTTGTACAATGTACAGACAGTGTATGCGTATGTATCAAAAATGGAATCATTCTGTGATTATGTTTTTTTACATTAGTTACGCATTCACTCAATGGGTGGGAATGAAGCAGAAAATCTGTCGGCCTAGTCAGAAAAATAAAGCGGAGAGAGGTGAAAAAGCACGTCAGACATCACTCATCACAGTGGACATCTACTGATTGGCAATTGTTCTATTCATCTATTCTGGCAGTTTGTGACCGAAGTTTCTTTCCTCTTTAGTTCACTAATTTCCTACTGTTCAAGAATTCGATTTTGTGGGCACAGCGTGATGGGATATTTATCGGAAGAAACTTCTTTTACGGTTCATCTAGTATCGATTGTATTAATGAGCCACGACACAGGAATACTGGTTGAGAACACGTGTCAGGTACTAGAGAGTCCGGCTAAAAGGTTTGCCGAAATGATTAGGTATACAAAAACTGCAAATATTGTATATAGCTATGTTCTCATGGATATACGTACTTTGCAAAATTTCGTAGATTTATCCATACATACGCTTGATTGGTTTGATTATTGTTTATCTCCTGGGATACAAAAAAACTCCCTATTGATGAGTGCTACTTGAATAGAAGCAAATAAAACAACAATTTATATTTGTTCACATTTAGGTACATGAATCTGAATGGAGACTTTGTGCAAAGAGTTGTTGCTGGTCAATTACGATCGCAGATTGTAGAAGTAAGTCAGCGAGTGAAGGACTCAATCTTCAAATAGGTGTGTCATCGAAGTGTGCCAGAACTTTTACCAACTCATTATCATTTCCCGCATTGATTTCCACCAAGTTAACTCACTCATTAATTTTCATTTGCATTTACAAACAATTTGGAGCATTTTATGAAACAGCGCAAGAGTTGGGTCCCAAGTACCGGGGTCAAAGAAATTACTAAATTCTGAATCAGAAGTTTATGCTTAAGTTTATGAGTATACTTTGACCAGTGTTTATCTTTGACTTTAGCTGAATTCGTGCTTTATTTTCTGTCTCTCACAAAAATGTACAAAAATGTATAATCTTCAATTACTCGAATGAAATCGAAAAACGTATTCTTCGAAAGGGCTTTGCGATCATATAAGTAAAAGCATAGCATTAGATACAAAGAAGAAGACATAATAATAATATAAATATAGGAAAAACCGACAGTAAAACCAGAGTTTATCACTCTTATAAAGGGTGATTTTTTAGCTATTATCTTTTTGACAACACTGGTTTAAACAGCTGACGCACGTTTCGTGTTTTGTTTCACAACGCTTGCAAATT
This sequence comes from Eristalis tenax, assembly GCA_905231855.2. Classification (NCBI taxonomy): domain Eukaryota; kingdom Metazoa; phylum Arthropoda; class Insecta; order Diptera; family Syrphidae; genus Eristalis; species Eristalis tenax. The sequence goes on along the minus strand of HG993125.1, from coordinate 32,954,903 downwards.
ATTGAATTTTATTATCAAAATGCTTGCTCTGTTAAGAAAGTTCATCGCGCGCTGCTTCTATTTTATGGTCAGTTTAGACGAAGCTCATTTTTGGCTCAATGGGTACGTAAATAAGCAGAATTGTCGATTTTGGAGTGAATATCAGCCAGAAGCATTGCAAGAGCTACCAATGCATTCGAAAAGGTCACATTTTGGTGCGGTTTATGGACTGGTGACATCATTGGACCGTACATCTTCAAAGATGATGCGAATCGTAACGTAACTGTGAATGGTGAACGCTACCGTGAGATGATATCCAACTTTTTTTTTGCCAAAATGCAAGAGCTTGACTTGCATGACATGTGGTTTTAACAAGACGGTGCCACATGCTACACAGCACGCGCAACAATGGACTTATTGAGAGGCGAGTTCGGTGAACATTTTATTTCACGTTCGGGACCGGTCAATTGGCCGCCTAAATCCTGCGATTTAACGCCTTTAGACTATTTTTTGTGGGGCTATGTTAAAGCTCATGTCTATACAGACAAGCCCGCTTCAATTGACGCATTGGAAGACAACATTGAAGCATTTATTCCTGAGATACCGGCCGAAATGATGTAAAGAGTATGCCAAAATTGGACTAAGCGGATGGACCATTTGAGGCGCAGTCAAAGTCTATAGCTTTTAAAAAATCACCCTTTATTAATCTGAACTGCCAACCGAAAGAGGCACAGGCTCCTCTAGCAGTACATAGGTATGTACATACATATATTTCTTCAGGACTTTTCACTACCAACTTCAACATGATTTCCCTTCTATTGCTAGAAAATAATTAAAATCGAAATTGGAATTAATACTACAAATAAGCAAACTCCGGACAGGTTTGTTTCCTTTTATTTTTTTTTTGTGTTGACTGCGTAACAAGATCACTTCGACTCATTATTGTATGCGGAATAGCTACATACATAGTCCAGCCTTTTCGATCGATGTGTTCAAAAATGTGCGACGCATACGTAACAGCTTGTCCAATCTTGTCAGTATTTGGTACAAATACCGTCACTTGCTACCATGTGCTGGTAAGCATTGCACTATATATTCCTATACTTTTACTAAATAAAGGCAGTCCAAGCGTAATGCCATCAAATGCGGTGGTGTACAGGAAGAATCACTAAATTGCGTGTATTCAGTTTATGTAGTTTTTCATCAACTGTACGTTTTAAACAATAACGTTGCAACTTTTTATCTCTATATATTTGATATAGTAGAGTATCCCAGAATTTTTGCAGCATATAAAGTTTTATTGAATTTTGACCTGTGCTCCAGAAGGAATTTAACCCATGCTTTGTTTCCAATAGTTAGCTTTTAAGATGTTTTTCGATTCTGAGATTGGTTCAAATTAAAAAAGCGAGATATAGATAATGGTTGTATAGTTTCTGTCTCATAATTGCAACCTCTCAAGCGAGCTTTTCTTAAAAATTATGTAATAGGTATTTTATTTATTTATATTCAGAAAGCTGTTAATAACCCCCCTAGCCACAAGGAAATAATAGAGGACAAATATAAATGTTCAAAAACTAATTTCTTATCAATAACAATTGAATACTTCTATAGATAAGTATACAATATACAAATAAATAAAGACATAAATAAATAACTTAAAAAATGAATTAAAAAACATGTATAAAAAAGCACAATAAATAACTAAATATATGTGATATTTCGATTTTTTTAGTAGACTTGAAATGTTGTTAGCTGAGTCGCAAGACGGCGCTCGAATAACTTATTTAATCCAATAGGACCTTCTTCGATTCTTGAAGTTAAATGAGGATGATGGTTCAAAAAATACCAAGCCAGGTTAAGAATCATCCTCAGTCATTTACTTTGGGCGAGATATTTTTTTATTATTGCCATACCACTTAAACTGTTTGCTTCTGGTATGAAATGTTTTCAGCTCCCTCTGCTGTTTGTCTGGGCATTTTGGTCATCATCAGGATGCCGAATTCGCCATCATTGTCAAGATTGGACCCTTATCAAATTACATGCACTCTATACATTTGTATGTCCTCAAATTGTTCTTGTTTAAGTTTATTTATGCGCGAAAAGTTTAATAATATTAAACTAGGGAAAGTTGCCGAAGACCACAGTAAAATTCTTTCTTAAATTAGTTTTCTGTTTTACTCAAAATCAGTTCTACCTACTTATATTTAATTTGAGACAAGGACTATCTGATTTGGAATCCCTCGGCACATGTTCCTGAAATAGTGTCTGTCTAGTTAAGAGACTCTGATTGTATTTCTCATGTGAGTACAATATGCACCGAAAGAAGGTATTACATACATAACTAAGTGAAATCGTTTCAGTTTCAGTTAAAAAATATCTTTTTCTTCGATCAATTTCGCTAATACTTGTATTCATATTCCCATCAGAAGTGAATAAAAATCAATCCTACACATGCCAATGTCAGAAGCACGAAGACATTATGTGGGTACATCTTATTTATGAATCCAGGATGTCTGGATTATAGCACGACCTTTCTTATGAAACTCACGAGCACAAAAGATAATTTTCCACAAAAAAAAATGAATGTTTACCAATGTTGATGGCATCGTCTAGACACTGCCATACACATGTCCTTTCTCGTCGTCGCCTTTTGTCGCAGCCTTTCATAAAAATATGTGTGCAAGTAAGAATCACTTTCAGCCCATTCTGGTGAAATACGATTGAAATGGATAATTCCATAATACTCGTCATTCAATGCTTTGAGTCAAAAATTGTGAATAATTTATTTTCCAACAAGTCACCTGCCTTAGAAATAAAAACCATAAAAATATCCCTTCAACGTAACTACCCTCTCCCGTCCTTAGAGGCTGACACGACACCTTGAATTTTAAAGTTGAATTGCAAGGATATGGTAGGTCGGCTTGCAACCCTTTATCAAACTCGCTTCTTTATCGATAAGGATCTCGGTCGCAATTCCAATTAAGGGCTTATGCATCCCTTGCATGGTTATGTAATGGGGACGGATGAAATTGCTTTGATGAGTAATTTTCGTGAATGCAAACCCTGATGAATAGGATAGCGGTGATTATAACTGCGTTTGTTTGAAGCCCTGTCATTACTCATAAAAATATATTCTCCGCTGGTAGGCGATGTTTAAATAACTCTGCAAGAGTAAGTATTAATCATAGGGTAACATCGTTCCAGGCGATACTGTCCTGCGTTCGGGTAATGTTTAAGTCCCTTATTATTACAGTGACTAGAGGCGATGTTAATAAACAGCCATCTGCTGTGAAATTTGAGATCTGCGATGCAGAAATAATGTCAAAATGTAAAGCTATTCGTTTTCTTATCTAAATTGCTTCGAAAGTGAATTAGTGAAAACAGACTTTTAAAATAACTGGAATGAAATACTAGGTCTTTCTGATATTATGTAAAGGCAAGATTAGATGAAAACGCCTTGGGGATTTCACTCGGACACAAGTGAACCGAATAACTTTGCTAATGAAGGGTGGGTACATTTCGTTTTTTCCTCTTGACAATCATCGCAATTTTTGATGCGTAAGACGAAACGTTTAAGGAGGTGGTTACTTTTCGCAATAGGCTTAATCTAAAAGGAATATTGGAAATATTGCGAAGTCTGGAAATAACATTTGCCTTTCCTTGAGTTGTATAATGGTGAATACATTTTGTAAATTTAGCTTACTAATCGCAAACTTGGTAGATTTCCACAGACCTGTCTGGGGACGTTTAGTGTTTCGACCTACCTACATTTAAAAAAAATTTCAAGAGTGAAAGGGCCCTATGATCACATGCTGAACGACTTGAAAGTAGATAAATCTTGATCTATATCCCGCTATCGAATAACTAATGTAAGACAATAAGAAGGCCAATCATTTTATGAAGACATTTATTCTATTATTTATAGACCATACGATTTCACTGACGACAACTATACACTTTCATGAGAAAGTTTACCAGGAAGACAAAAATTAAACCGTCGCCTGTCGCATAACGTTAATTTCTCCATACATAGGCTGGAATTAAACCGTTCGGCAAAACTTGGTTTAGGTACACAATTCCCACAATATCTGATGACACCTTCCGTTGATTTGGATATACATAATTGTGTACATCACACTCGTCACTTCTGACGGCATTGTTTTAATGGGATATACACGAAATATCTAATAACCTCTTTCGAGTCAACGATTATGTTTAAAGAGTATAGAGGCCTTTCGGAGTCAGCTTAAAACTGTAGGTCCCTTCCACTCGCAATAGCACGCACAACAAGAGTGGTTGCCGAGGAGCTAGGTCTTGGCCAATTTCATTACATCAATGAAATTATAAGACTCTTTTATCAATTCTACCTGAAAATGACAGACAGGTACGAAATGTCTTAATTATTTAAACGAAGCAAGAAATACGCAAGCCAAAAAAAATCAAAAAGTCTTGGCATACAAATAATCGATTCAAATATTACCGACTTACTTTGACTTTCTGCTATAGGATCGCAATCCCTTTCCATACTAAACAATACTGAGTTCTCCTGACATTACCAGTCTTATTCGTTGATCATTAACATTAACATGACATTCGTCAATCTTGAACATACACAGGAACCTCCAAAATGTAATAAATGTTTCCACTCATTGCACTCGACTCACGAACTGTGCTCGAGTTAGCTATTGCTTTAAAACTGATATGGTACAAGTCTTAAATTTCTCCTGACTTCATATATGTGTGTTGTAGGCTTGTTGCTTCATGTGCAACATTTACCACCAAATGGTATTAAAATTGAATGCTTTTAAAAAAAATTATAAAAAAAATTATAATAAAGTGCACCGATGAAAACGTATGTCATTGGTGGAGTACTCACCAAATGTAATAAAAGATTAATGCCTTTTTAGCATGCACTGAGTACGAATTGCATTTCTATTCATTCTAGGTGCATTTCGTCAATATTTATGAGAACTCCCAGTTCGAATCCTAGTGAAAGCTAAGTTATCTCGTTTTCAAATCTGGTCCAGTCACCATTTGCCATACCAGCTCGGTCCAAATGGTGGTGAATTCATTAACAGTCCCCTACCCGTCTACCTACCTACTTATCGCCTTCCCCGCGCAATGCATGCAACCATCGTTTTCATAAAGAAATTATTTCTTCGACTTTATATATTATTCTCCCTTGCAAAGAAGTCGTGTATCCTGGCCCTTTTCAGTCAATTCAATCGATAAAAGTCAACCGTAATTCGAATCCCAATCTGTCTGGTTGGATAATCAGGCGAACGTAATCCACGAAAAAAAGAATTTTTTACTATTGAATATTGGTGCAATTTTTTACCCAAAAGAATTGAAAAATAATATTTCTCCGCCATCTTCCATACGTATTATTCGCATTTTTTGCCAGATTTCCTCCAAATCGAGCGGTGCAGAAGAAATTGATAAGAACCGAATACCTTCGATGGCAAAAAATGTCTTAATATGAAGAATTATGGCAAAAGTTTCGCTTTAAACTTTATTCCTTAAATGTAAATGAGCCGTATTTCTGCTTCAATATCTTATCGTATCATCGGCTAAGATAAGTAAAACAAAAAAGCATTCGTAAAAAACCCTCAACCGGATAAATTTTATTGCTTTAACCCACACATTTTAAGATTCAGGTCTATTTCTATTGGGTGATTTTCTTCGTTCTCGCCAAAAATGTCTTTTCCCTTCCCATTCCCATTCCAACCAATCTGACAATGAAATTCAAGTTGCTGCCGCAAGAAAAAAGGACTTTTGAGTTTATTATCGCCGTCATCTTCGGTTATATGGCACCAGTCTTAAATGTTAGTCTAGGATAATAGCCTTCGAAAAGGTTTCTTTCCAGTTTGGCTGTGGGACTTGGCGGTTTTGGTTATTTTCTTTATCTGTAAGTTGTATAAAAAATCTGAACTGCTTCCGAAACCATATCGTAAAATAACCCAAGAACGTTACATGGGGATAACATGGAAAATTAAGGCTTATTGAACAAACATTCCAACGCACAGTCCAGAGCAGTTAAAATGATAGAACCGTGGAGTGAATATATTGATTTTTTTCTGCGACTGCCCCTTGATTCCTGTTTTTTTTTTCCTTCACCTCGTTAGGCGTAACAATTTAAAGGCGAATGTACCAATTATGATGCCATCAACAATTTCTAAGCAGTCAGTTTTTCAAGTCCGTGTATTTATCTTAGCGATTTGCATTCCTCTTGAAATGAATAAATTGATCTACCTTTGCTTTGGATTATCTTCTTGAAATATAATTTGAATTAAACAAGTTTTCTGCACAGGCGATAGACTGCATTATAGTTGATTCTGTTATTGTTAAAAAAATATAATATTTTATACAAAATGATTGGCATAAAAATGCTATATCAATGGAGAAAGCTTATTGTGCAATGTGACGCACGGGTTGATCTACATGGGGTTTGTCATTATCCCTGTTATGGAGAGTGTTAGAAGTGAGATAGTTCGAATTGAAAACACATTTTGAGAGGCAGAGCCAATATGCGGAATAGGAATAGGATTAACGCCAAGCATAATCGAATTCAGGAAGACAAAAAGATTACTGTCGAACTGCAAAAAAATAGAGAACATGTACATAGTTCGTGATTGGAATATTATCGAACAGTCTAGCTGTTCCAAAGCATTTGTATTAAATCTGTGAGCTTCATAAGGAACGGAAACTCCAGACCGTCCATAATAAAAAATCAACATCCCGTGCATGGACAATCCCACGTGAATAGGCACACACATCTGTCGCCAATAACGCTCATTCACTATATTCACGTTGAAAAGGACTATATTCACGGAAAAAGGAAACAATGAAGTCTTCGTCAAAGTCAATACAGAATACCAAGAAATTTTAGTTTAGTTCAAAAGTAAATATACGGAAATAACATGATGAAAGTGTTTTGCTTTCTTTTTGTAAAAAATCTCAAATATCTCGGAAACGGTGCGTTTTTCGACGATTTTGCTTGTGGTTAAGGTTTTTACGAAAGATGCACGTTGAAAGGACGCTTCGTTTGATGCACGAACCAAGCCGGTAGGACACATAGAAGGTAGGAAAAAGTGTAAAAAAGATGGCCGAAAAAACTTTTTGTAAAAAATCTCAAATATCTCGGAAACGGTGCGTTTTTCGACGATTTTGCTTCTGGTTAATGTTTTTACGAAAGATGCACGTTGAAAGGACGCTTCGTTTGATGCACGAACCTAGCCGGTAGGACACATAGAAGGTAGGAAACCGAAGCCGGCTGGACTTTAAAAGTATTCTTAAAAATTATCAATAGCTTTCATATCAGTCGTCTGCGGTTGATCATTAGCAGTTTTTTTTTTTTAAGGTCCCGATAAGTTGTATCCGATAATTCCAAGTCCTAGACATCAATTTATCGGCATGGACATTTTAAAAAGCGCGTACAAAATGCTGGTTCCCATACATGTAAAGCTGCGATGAATTTTGCGGTTTATCGGAGATGGAGTACGAAATGGAGTACTAATCATTAAAGTTGTAAATGAAACGAGTCCTTTATTTAAAGAACGTGTTGATCGATGGAGTTTGGCGACATTTTAATAATGCCTAGCCTTTGATTCTCTTTTTCCACTGCTTTCGGTTTTACAAACTGTAGAAAGTCAGTATTTTCATTCGTTTTAAAAACATTGGCTTTACACATGCGTTAGTTTTCCATTCATTCATTTGGAGCTTACCTGAGAGGCAAGTGCAATAATGCATTCAAAATAATTGAATTTATGATGTTCGGAATTAAAATATTCAAGTGAATAACAATCCCCGTGATTGAGGGGACATGTATTCAATTCAAAATATTTTTTATTTATGAAAAAGCGACATGTGCCGAAGCTCGTCAATATAAGGGAACATTGAAAAGCTCGAAGAAAGAGGTTGCCAGTATACCACAAAAGCTGCTACACATACACACACTGTAGTAACTTGTGTGAGCCCTAATATCACTGTTTATAGGCATTCAAGGGCATTTTTGTTTGCTTTCACTGGCCTGTCTTGAGTGCACTTACGGCGCAAGCACACAGGCCATAATTTATTTTGTATTTAGGAAGAAGAAATATACGTAAATGTATTTTCATAACAAATTATGGGAATGTATGGGGGCAATGAAGAACAAGGATAACGCCCTCTTTTATTCACGTTACTGTTTTGCAGTTGTTGTTGATAATAAGATAATAAGAAAGAGGAAAGGGCAGCCTTACTGGGTTTCCCCAACTTGGTTTCTGGGTACTCGAAAATGTAAATGCTCTGTGTGTGCGTAAGCTACTTGTCACCTTTTATACTTGTCGCATAGCGGCATTTTCATGGAATGAAAGTGACAACGATTCTCTAAGTAGATTCGGTTATTTGTGGGCGAAATTCCGGGGACATGACGAGGTTTGATAATGGAACGATAGAATGTGGGTGGTAGTAGACGTTCCGCGGCACTCCAGGGGAATTTTACGCGACGTAAATTTCGGAAGGCTTTAGATGTTATTAAAGTGTTTTCTGAATTACAAAATTTCGGTCTGGTCGGTATTGCAAAAATGTTGGTCAATGTTGAAGATAATATACCAGACTGAAGAATATAATCACAGGTGTTGTAAAACCTAACTATCTCTGTATTCAAGTCATTAGATTTCTATGATGAAATTAAAATTCAAAAACCGGCAAAGATTCGGGCTCTTAAAGCAATTTTCTTACAAGCAATCTTATAAGATATTTAAATTTTCAATTCTCAAAGAAGTGATCTTAAATAATAAACAATTTTGATTTAGAGCACATCATAGCTCCACCCACCAAGAATTAACAATCTGCAATCACATCAAGTCAAACCGTGGCGTAGGCAAATCAATTGAAACGATTCTGCTTGGCACAGGAAAAAGATTTGCTACTGTCTGGCACGACGGACTTTCGTTTAAATTGATACATTTCTGGTTGCCTCCATATTTTTGTTAAATTGTCCATTTTTTTTAACTCGTCGTCATTTTATAGTCCAAGTGAATAGCGGTGGCTCACATCAAGTTTTTTCCAAATCGGGTGTTGCACAGGTTTTAGTTCTAGCTCCAGCTTTTGTATAATTTTTATGTATCAGACTTCAAAAATGTTCAGACTTAGTGAAAAGCTAAAAAAATGCTTTACACGAAAAAGAAAGCCCTGCTTTGTTCCTGCAAGGCAATTGCAGTTAACTGGATTGTCTATGAATTGGGTGAACTCCGTACTTTACCTGGGTATTCATGTAGATACGAAACCAACTTTTAATGACCACTTTAGTAAAACAATTAAAAAGGTTGGGATAGCAACAAAAATGTCAGGCATATTTATTAATAGAAAATCGTTACCTTCACTTGAAAATAAAATGAAAATGATAAACATTATGCTATATGAGTGTCAAGTCCGGGGTAACTGTTAGAAATGTCAAGTAGTTTTCATTCTCATTTATTTCATTTATTTATTGATAAGTATCGCTGTACATTAAGAATATTCTATCCTTTATGAAGCACGGGGCTTAAAGTATAACTTTGTATAAATATAGTGAATGCTACATAGATACAGTTTCATTTTACAGATTAGAAAAATTGAAATTATATATTTGAGAGCATAATTTTGCAATATTAAAATTAAATTACTCGGTCTTGGCCGCACCTGTGACGGTAGATGATTCCAGCGATGTACAGCATGAATGAAGAAATATCTACGCGATGATAAACATGTATGAACTTAAGGTTTCAACGTAATGGTACGACTCGATCGACAGAAATTTATTTGCTCGTAAAAGTAGTTAGGCTCTTCCTTATGAATGATTTTGAAGAGTAGAATGCATGTTCTGTAGTTTAGAAATGCTTTCAATTCACATCCAACTTGAAACTTGATCAAATCTTCGAAGGTTAAAGACATACCGTGCGGTCGCGTCGACAGCTTATAACAATTTTTGCGGAGAGAGAGATTGTCACAGCCAGAATGACGTCACACTTAAAATTATGTTAAATTTGCCTTGGCATCACTCCACTAAAGACGTGCACAAAAAACCAAATTTTGAATTGATTTCAAATGGGACACAGAAACTGAAATTGAAATTCCAAGACCCCTGTTTGAGAAAGGGTACTCTTCCAAATAGAGTATGTATATGAAAAGAAATATTTCTCGAAACCACTACATATATAAGGAGGCACGTGTATGTACGTACATATTACATTTGGAAATTAGTTAATTTTTAAAGCCTCAGCTGTCTTCGTGAGCCTGAACAACTGAAAGTGATTGCAGGGTTTGCCTTGCCCATTTCTAATGCGCACACATCCGTAAATATATGTTGGTGCTTCAAGGAAAGTGTACCACTTTGCCACACACCCCTCCACAATGTTTTCCTTACACCGCTGAATGAGGTTCAAATTAATCTTGGTTGATTGATTGGATTATTTTGAATGTTAGATCATCAAGGGTAAGCAAGGTATCTAGTTTGGTACAGGTGTTAGGCAAAACGCGAAACAGAGAATGTAACAAATGTATCTGTCATATTTGTTTTTTCTCATTTAATTTTGTTATGTCTGCGTAGGCACAAATTGAAGGAGAAAGGAGGTCTTGTCATGTGGCAACACAGAATCTGCGAATGTTTCTTGGGAGTATGTGATCATTGGGGGAGATATTTTATTGTGTCTTAAGGACTTTGTCACTTGGAATATATTGCGCAATTTTTCATTTCTGTCATCATTCGTTAGAAGTGGTGTTGGGCAATTGCTATTATTTATGTGAAGTGGAACTGTTTGCTCATTTTTTTGCAGACGACTCGGTTGACGTGACTTCGGAACCAGATGATCAGGACGTATCTGTAGCAGCATCTCATAATCCGAATAAAGGCCAATTAGAAGTTCAACTAGGTGGCGCAGTTACATTACAATGTCCACAAGGTAAGTAATCACACTTATATTATAAATTAGACGCTTATGGAGCTCCAGTTCCAGTTGAGCTCCAGTTTAGGACAACTCATGGCACATATGTAGATTTTTTATGTGTTGAGGGAATACATAAGTTACTTCCTCCAAAATATAAATTTCGACTTCGAACTCGGAAAAGAATACAATGCGCAAAATCGTACTACGCCTTGGTAGACTCAAATCACCATCGCCGTCCATACTTTGTGTGCAGTATTGTTGTGCATATACCTGCATAGGTGGCGGCCGTGGCGTTGGGAGTTGGTGCGCCGACAGTAACGCATGTTACGTCTATGTTACTTAGGTTCTATTCCCCGTACGAGCAAAATAATATTTCATTATCCCACCTTTTTCGAGTCACTGATAGTACTCAAAGAGTGTTTCTAGAAAAAGCTTCTCAAATTGGCCATTCGGAGACCTATAAAACCGCAGGTCCCTTCCACTCGTGAAAAACCAATAGCACACCCAACACGAGTGGTTGCTGAGAAGCTAGACCCTAACCTTCTACGGGTTGTAGCTTCATCCATATTATTGTATTATTATATGTTATATACACCCATAGAAAAAAGTTGAAATGAATTCGAAAAAATCCAGGCACCGTGGCAATTTTTCTGCGGTCTAAGTGTGTCAAGACCGTGTGTGTTTACATGTGTCAATGCAGTGTGTAAATTGTTGTTATGCACATTTAGGTTGAAATGATTATCCTAAATACTTTGCCAGAGGATACTTCGTGTACGGGACTAAGAAATCAAATATTTTACCATTCAAAAATTAGATCATGTCTCTGATCATCATCATAGTCATCTTCTAACCCGCATGATCAGCTAAAGGGGTCGTGGGGGTAAACCACGCACTCAAGGCAACTCGATCCTCCACCTGGCGGTCGCATTCAAAGGCCGCCTCAGAAGTCGTGATGATGTGAACTTTCGTGCCACGTGACCAAACCACCGAAGATCAATATAGATTTCCTCGCTCTCTGCCGATTTTCTCACCCCATTCCGGAGATTAATTCTCACAATAGCACCAGAAAATCTCGTCTCAGCAGCTTGTATTCGTGATCTTATTCTTTCCCAAATTCCATGACCATAGGTGAGAGTTGAAACAATTACTGAGTTGAAAACCGCTAACTTGGCCTTGACACCGAGGTTGGCCTTGCTGAATACAGATCTACAACGCTGTTTCAATACGGACCCAGCTTGACCAATCGCACGGGGATGTTCAGAATAACCCGAGATACTGAAACTTCTCCACCTGCTTCAAATTGACTCCACTAACCTGTAGAGTGCATTGAACAGGCGTTCTGGAGATGACCATAACCTCCAATTTGTTCATGCTAACCTTCATTCCAGCATCAGGAAAAAACCTATAGAGTGCGCGCTGGAGTTCCGTCTGGGAAGATGTGAGGATAACCAAGTCTCCCAGTGTGAAACATTCCTCGCCTCGTCTGCGCCGCAACATCCAGCCAATATTTCAATCAAAAGGAGATGTGACAGGATGCATCCTTGGCAATGTCCAACGCCCACGGTGAAAGGTGTTGATTTAACTTCGGTAACCCGAAAACAGCGGCTACAGGTTGTGTATAGACTGAATGTCTGTGATCAATCATCGAAAATTGGTTCACAATTATTAAGAACAGACATCCTTCGCTCAAGCAATCCTTCATTCCTGCTCTCCATATCTGGAGTCTTCTGTCTTTCCAGATATGGCCTAAAACGGAGAACAGGCAATTTTGTGTTCAATATTGTTTCCCTTCTTTTCGAACTGAAATTTCCAAGTCTCCTGTTCTAAAATTATCTTCCATTAAAGGAGCAGTCATATTTGATACAAAAGGAAATGAAAATCCGTAACCACGACAGTATCAAACAATTGTTTGCTTTTATATTCAAACATTCAAACAACTACAATGCCTCAAGAGCACTTTGAACCAAATATCACTTGTTAATGAAGACCGTCACACGGCGCTGAAGAAGTTTCAAAAATAGTTCCACTGGTGACGATAATAAATGTCATACCACCTTGTATGAATATTAATTAGAAAGGAATAGCAGTATTCCAATTTAGCTTTTCCAATTTCCCTAGATGGTAATATTTTCAGAGAAAAAATATTTACGACAAAAACGGACACGACTTGGTTCGGTAATTGCAATTAAAGTTGCTGCCCCTCTTTCATTCTCGAACTCATTATCTTCCAGCAATTTACTTATCGGAATTAAATACGCGTTCAAGTGAAACGGTCGTTCACAAAAAGTTGCCCCCGAAGGAGAAACCAAAAAGTAAAATGGAATATCTATAAATAAATCGCAAATAATATGTACAATTCCATTTTGAAAACTTGAACGATTCCTTTGGGGCAATTAGCAAAATTAATTTTCCACTACAACTCCATTTGTTGAATAAAGACGCAAGCGTTCACGTACAAATGGGAAGGCAGATGAACGGAAAACAGTACCAAGAATTTAATTATGTACATCCCGAAACAAAAAGAAATGAAATAATTTACTCCTACTGTGATATTTGTTATTAATCTAATTTTCATCTCTGTAATGTCTCTCCATTTCAGGATCCCTTGGTTGTTGGTCACATCTCGACCCAGTCACGGCTCGATTACATGGTTTGGGCCACGGCTTGTCAACACCGACTGGACAGTTTTCTCTGAAGGATGTTGTGTACCAAGACGCTGGCACATACAAGTGTATTGGACAGTCACCAGCCAACAAGAAGAAACTGGAAGTCCTTCAGACGGTCGGAGTTCTTGTGAAAGGTAAGTTATATTATTGCCTGATTTTCAGTAAAATGGTGCTTGTCGGGTTGTGTGCACACACTTGTTGTGTACGTATCTTACACTTTATCACATGCACAGTATGCATTATTATTATTTTCCTACAACTCTTATTTTCTGCATGTTGACAAAGTTCCAGTATACTTGTCGAATGTCCTTTCCATTCACCGCCCAATGTATGGCACGGTGGACTGGTCTCCCTTCTGCAGTTGCTGGATGCCTACATTAAAAGTGTTTGCATTTGAACCTGTCATAAGCAAGAACGCTTCCAAGTGGAAGCAGTGGATGAGATGGCACGTTTATGGATGGGGACTGATTTCAGCACACGAGAACAAACGTAGTTGCATAACAACAGTCCGACACCTGATTTTCTCCCAGTACTATGCCATGAACATGTGTACAATACCCATAAATGAATGATTGCATTTTAAAGAGATACAACTGGTACACACATATATGTATAATGTATACTTCCTACATGCAGAACTTGCTAAGGGAGGTACGAAAAACTATAAAATATCCACTTTACCGCAGCGACAGCAAACTTGTCCTTCCGTTTTCTGCCGTTCAACATCTGTTTCTTCGACTGTGAGATGACAATACGTTCATATGTAGGTAGGTACATAGCACGAAAGACCAACGTTTGTAGATATTGAATAAGGGGGGATGAAAAACATAACAAATGTTTTTTAATATTGAAATACGGCAAAGAGACAAATTGTGGCGACGATTGTCGTTGACTGCATCATAGGTTGGGTGGAATATCCTTTGCAGATGCTTCTGGCGAGGAAAGGACACACCTGCGTAGAAACTCGTTGCACTGCATATTTAACTAAAGAGCACCTTATGCTGTTGTCTGCCGCGCAAAATGCGAATAATAACGTGCTTCATGAAACTTCTTAGGTTCCTATTCAGAAGCTTTAGTTTAGTGAAGTATGGTCGAGCAATTATTTAAAGAATGGCTAGACATATCTACGCATCTAGGTTCGTTCATTTTTTTGCTGAAATTTCTTAAAGTGTGAACATAACGAATCATTTTTGAGAGAAACTTGAAAAGGATAGAGAACGGTTTCTAGACAGTGTCTGATTAACTATAATATTAATAAGAATAATAGCTGACCCGGCGAATTTCGTGCCTGTATATTTTTTTGTGTATATTTTCGAGATTCCTGAAAGACTTGTTTTACTCTTTATGCCGACCTCAGCTTCACACAGGTGTGGGAAAGTTAAATTAAAATTGGAATTATTTGGCTCATCAATAATTCCATGCAATGACACACGTTTAATGTATCGAAACTGATTGATCCATGAAATTAAACAAAATGGCCGGACTTGTTACATGTTACTTACTTAAGGCAAAAAATGAGACGACTTCTTCCGTTTAAAATATGCTAAGTCATAGCTTAACAAACTGAAACATTGTATAATTTTGTCTACGTTAGCCCTATCAACACTGGCTGATTTATGGAACAAGTATAATGAGCATATGGCCAAAAATGCTGTAAAATGTGTGCAAAATCGATTAATGTAAGACACATTTAATCAAGAGTTGATACGCGATACGCTATACGATTCCAAAGCACACAGAGCAGCCAAAGAAGACACGCCAGCCTTTTAAATTAAGATCAAAAATATGCCTACAATATTCTCATGAAAGATGGAACTGGTAGAATTCTTTTCTTATGTAAGTTAGAGCTTCGAAAACGCTACATTGTAGGGGGCCGTTGAAAGTGAAAACTAACTAAACACCAACTTGCGACCTTCGACAGGCAGGGTACCCAGAAAATTGACGAAGGCATTAAACCGCACAACATTTAAAGAACAATTCAAATTTGTTTTCTCGGTGGCATGATTCTCTTGGCAGATGATAATCGACAGACATTCCCAGTGATCAAGGAAGAACTACCCAATGCGTGTAAAAAAGATCCATTTTATGGATATATGTTAAACCACTTACATCAAATATGAACATGAGAGTCAGAACGATCGATTTGGAGAAGTTTTTTTCTGAAAAAAATTGCTCGAAATTTGATATAGCAGAAATCCCGCTGACAATTTATCTCACCTTACAGAAACAAAGACCGAACTCATCGAGATGGTGTTCCCAATCATATTTGGTTGTAAAAACGTCAATGTCAACGAAATACATTTCAGATTCAAAATTGGATAGCTACCGAATGGATACAAATCAGTTGATTCTGTTACTAACAAAGATAAGTTCTCCAACGGAATTTAAATTCTGTGGAATTGTCCGCATTACAACTTCATAATTTCCAATTTAACGGACTTGATTGGTAATCATTGTGATGCGGAACGTAAACTAGCCACGTTTTTGTAATGACAACCGGCTTGCGGTGAAGAATTTTATCGAAGCCACAATTTTTTTTTTCACTCAACTCTACACACTTACAATTTCCTGTGCAGCTTGCGTTTGCAACGTCCATAAATAAATAAACGGACAAAATTATAATTGATATGTACTTACTTTCAAATAATTTGTTTTAATTTGAAACGATGTGTTTCAATTTTGAAATACATATCAACGGCGAACTTTGTTGGTTTTAATCGTTTAGATGAATCACGAAGCTGTTTATTTTGAAGGGTTTGGACAAGTTAATATTTACCATTGTTTGAAAAAAATCTCAGAAACACATGCAGTATTTTATATAAACTAATGCGTATATCACCGCAATAAAAATTCAGAAAATTGCAAATGCAAAAAGGAAATATGGAAGATTTATAGCTGTGTTCCTTGATTTCAAACGAGCAAAATACTGTTGAAGGAACTATTCAAATGTGGAATTAAAAATAATGAACTAAAGGCGTTGCAATCTTATTTACATAATCGCACCCAGCGGACGATGGTGGTGGCTCCCATTTGTATTATTAAGTTAATGATGTTCGCCCAGCGCTGAAGAAATGTAAATTGTTTATGTTGGCGGATGATGCAATACTATTCATCCCCGGAGATAGCATGGAAAGTTCTAGATTTATCTAGATTAACGGCGTGTAAAATATATTACGCTAGTATAAGGCCTCAATACTATTTTTATCAACAGAAGTAGAAACGGACAGACTTCAGAAACTGCAAAATAAACAAGCAATAAGGACAATTTTAAAGTGTGATAGATTAACATGGACGGTTGGTTTGGTTAAGTATGAAGCAACAAAAATGAAATGAGTGTTTTAGTTTTGAAATATGGCTGATTGAGAAGATATCCAAACGCTAACATAAGATATATAAGCGAAGGACCGCCGTCTTATCTAGGAAACGGACAACATTTTCGGCTTAAATGAATAACCTTGACTTTCGCACAAAATGCAATAATGTTATGGGCTAGATCTATGTAATTGATTACCGGTAAGAACATATTTAAATCAGAAATAAAGAAATTTATAAAATGAGCATATAATGACTGTGGCGGCCAGGTCTGTGCGTCGACCCCTACTCGCTGCCTGGGTTCGATTCCCGGCCAGTACGACCAAAAATAGTGTTCACGGTCTCATCTCCTTGAAGTCACTGACAATGCTTTAGTCTGTAATAGTCTGCTAGCTGTTTTTGTATCTTGGCTTTATTCAAACGCATTAATACCGTTCACCTTGTGGGTCTGTGCGTCGACTCGTACGCACTTGAACTAGGGTTCGATTCCCGGTACGACAGAAAAATAATAAAAGATAATTTTCGCCCCCCTTTATAGTTAGTAACAATGCTCAAAGAGTAGTTACTATCTAGACAAAGCTTCTCAATCATAGCCGTTCGGAGACGGCATAAAACTGTAGGTCCGTTCTGCTCGTAGAAGCAAGGCCCTGGCCCTCTAAAGGTTGTAGTGCCACCCATATTTTTATATTATTATTATATAATATTAATTCTGTTATTTCCCTAAGGCGTCTTAAAACACTTATGTCTTTCTGACTAAAAAGTATACATCAAGTTCCTGGTGTTCCCGCAAACGCTGTATCCTTAAAAATTACCCATTATAAGCTTTTATAAGCATTTCTTATATGGAGCACCCTGTTTTAAAAATGGATTGGGGAGCTCTAGGGGGAAGATGAGCTATCAAACCAATTTAGAGCACATCCCATTTTCTACTATCCTCGGCGCCTGTGCAGCCAAAGGCCTCAAGGTTAGGCATGAGGCAAACTATTTTCTTTAAAGACAATTAACGCTGCTTTCATATTTTCCTTTTGCATATTTGCAGCACACATTTCGTGTATTTCTGAGGACATTTTTTCTTAAAGTGCAATACTTGAATACCAAATTTGAATACTTTAAACTAATTGCAGTTATCCACTCGCATCCGCCACTATATTGCTACCCCTTTATTTGAACTCAGTTACCAACCAAATTCAATTTTCTTTTCAAGTGGACATAATGTTGTGTGTTCAATTTCCGTATGTACTCATACCCCAATGAGCATAAAAATGATTTTTTACCACCCACCGATTTAATGCCCAATCTGGACAATGACGTGATAGTCAAGTACCAATATAATGACCACCCGCCGTCTACAAAGTTCAACGGAAGCGTACGTCAAACAGTTAACAAATTGCATTATCAATTGCACAGGGCTCTACATGTGCAGTAATAGGCTGATCGAGTAGCGAAACGAGTTTACTCTATTGGTGTCCTTATGGACAACCGAGGCATGTGGTAGCCTTAGGGGGCATTTTCTGGTTAACGACACCATTGAAGAAACTACAGCACTTGTCTGGCAGTGGAGTAGGGCACATGGTAAAAAATACTTGCTATACACTGTCGTCCTATGCCTAGTTGATGGTTGTGTATGTGCGCCCTTGGACAAAATAACACGGTTCGTGCACTTAATCTGCGTCAGGGTAAATCAGAGTCATATAAGTCCCAGTATGTGCATCCACATAAACGAGCAACTTGAGCAAACATAAATATAATTTGATTGAGTTGAGTTGTTATTTTTGAAAAAAAAAAAGTATGAAATTAAATTCTCAATAGATACTTCTTGTTATGCAATTCTGATGGGACTTATTATTGTGCTTTAGTGATAGGTCTTGCCTGGGGAGTAATTTTTTGAAAACGTTGACGACGGATTTGGAAGGGCAAATAATCGGAAAGTGCTATTAAATTGTAATAAAGGTAAGGGGGATACGATGCAGCAAAGGGTTAATTTGATAAGAATATGATTATGCGTTGCGCAACAATTCGAGGTGGACCTTGGCCGAGCTTCTACAGCAGGCACCCGTGTTATGCGTGCTATTGTTCTCGAAGAGGCGAAGTTAGAAACTTCACTTAGAAAGATATAATCTGAGAGCAATGTCCCAGAGTAGCTGCAATGCCCTTAAATTAATTAAAGTGATTGGAAATCATCATAGATAATCGACCATCAATGAAAACTCTTAAGCTAGGAAACTCTACAAAGCGCATACAGGCATAAATTAGAATTTTGTCGATTGATTCTACAAACGATGAATTTTGAGGAAAACAATCGAAAACTCTCATAGAGTGTTTAACAGACATTTCGAGTCTCACGGGTCATTGAATAATTATTTTCCAGCTTAACAGCTTCGTTCAAGAAAAATAAATCATTTCCTGGTTTGTGGATTGTGGAGGCAAAAACGAAGATCATTAAGTTGACACGAAGCGTAGACGAAAACTATTGGCTGCATTTTGTCTCCTTAATGAAGTTGCGAAGAGGGGTTGAAATAAGCATAATGATTATGATGGTGACGAGGATTATGATGATGACAAGGAAGTTGTCAACAGCGTAAGTGGTTTGAGGTGGTGGTGATGATTATTAAAAGTGAAGTGTAGCATGTACTGGGTGGAGTTCTCCGCGTCTCTACTTGGGCGACCTCTCAACTTACTTTTAAGTGAGCATTAGGTAAACGACAAGCAGACTAGTTTGACTGAAATTGTGGGAGTAGGCTGCGAAGCGACGTTTTTATTATTCTTACGATCCTCTTTGCGCTACTTTGACTTTCAAACTTTGGCCTCTTAAATCTGTCGTTTGCTATTAGGTACACAAAGGCCTGAAGAAGGAAGGGAGAGCGACAACAGATGCAAATTGTGTATCTGTGTTGAGTAATAGGAAAAAATTAATCACGAGCTGAAGTGGAATATGGAAAGAATGTCGTGATTATTAATTTCCTGCCTTTTTCCTTTTTCTTGTTTGCTGAGCTTTGCATCCATTGTTTTTGATTAGGGAGATAATGAGACAAATGCTATATTTGCTCCACTTTGGGGATACGATTAGGTATGGTAGAAACTGTTAGATTATAATTATTTTGTGTAAAGAATAATGGATTCCATAAACTGCTGATAGACATCTGAAAAGAATTTAATTGTTGAGTGTTGACGATATTAGCTATCAATAATTTTTGAAAACCTAACTGAATGTCAGCTGATTATAACTGATTTTTACAGACTGGCTCACCCAAGAAAATCATTGGAAATACAAAATGGAATAACATCAAATAATCCTTTAATTAGCAGATATCTCACGGCCGATTCGCTAAACTCAAAAAAACAGAGATGTTGCCAACATCAATCCAGCCGCCATTGCGGACACGTTTTTGGAGTTGATTCATTCCCGTAACTAACTCAAAAAAACATTTTGAGTTGCGATTTTTGACGTTTATGGGATTAAGATCAGAAATGAAGTATTATAGAGATGCCCAACTTCACAGCTGACCCCTAGTCCATCGACCGATTTGGGAATAATTTTTGACAGTTATCCACTAAGTAACGTAAATGCCCTTCTCTGATTGGTCAATTTGGCTTTAGAAAACGATGCAAAAAATGGTTGTCAAAAATTTTAAGGGGCAAAAGAGGTAGAGTTGAGCATCTTCAATTTTGATTAAGATCAGGGTTCTGTCTGTAGATATATTGATTAGAACGTGGTGATCTAAGTTCTTGGTGTATGTTGACTCGACAGTGTATTTGACATTACCATCATTATTGTGTTCAATTCAACATCTTGTAAAGCTCAAAAAAGATTCTGAAGCTTTATTCTCACCTGATGCATCACTACACTTGCCATTAGTGCTTATCTAAAATCTTCCAAAGGTTCCTAACTTGTCGACAGTATCCGTTAAAATCTATTCCTTTTAAAATCATTGAATAATTCCACATCCGAGTGGAAGTGGCTTACAACGATGATGAAGAAGTTATAACCAGATGACTTTATATTCGACTATAGAATAAAACGTTTTAGTGGGTCTTTTTGCTTCTCAAACGAGTTCAGACTCTGCGCTGTTTAACCCCAAACTACTAGTTGGCAAAAAATACATCGGAGTCCGTTAAATGTTGTCATATCATGGAGACGGTGTTTTCCAATCAGCCCATTTACCCATTTGAATGGCTCGAGAGTTCTTTGAACGTCTTACTTCGTACTGGTTTCGTCGAACCATACAAGGAGACACTAAGAGAAATGTCGTTTTTGTAGGTAAGCATTATCGTCGATAAGCGTCATGAAGTATATATTCTACAATCTGCTTGAAATTGGGATCTGAGTCATCCTTTAACTAATGGTAATGAAACCCGCTTGACTGAAAACCCCGCTTAAGGGATTTTTTTGTTTTGGTTGTTTCGCTTAAGTTTACATAATCTTTAAATTTAACACAAGAATAAATAGCAAAGAAAACTAATATAGGGAACAATGCAGATTTGTTGTGCTGACGAAGATAGGCGATGATAAGTGGCGGTAGGATTTACATGTACGACAGCGAATATACTTTTCACGCAAACACATATCATTCATCTTCATCTAATGGCGCTACAGTCTGGGATAGAGTTGTTAGTGCTTTCAATAAAGCGAAGCAGATGGCTGACTCTAATGTTGCCCAGTTCAGTCAATTTATAGAAGTAATGGGCTTCTAGATGTTTGTGTCTGCGGAAAGTGAGAACACAACAGCTAGTCAGCAGGTGTTTAACGGTTTCTTCCTCGTCCTCGTCGCTACAGCTTCTGGAGAAGTCATTATGAGGAAGGCCTAGTCTAGAGGCGTGAATTCTAATCCAATCTCACAATGCAGGGTTATGAAGCCAATGAAGGTTCTAAGATTCAGATTACATAAAATGTCGGGTTGAGCGAACGCATAGGTCCGATCGTAGGCCAGAGTTGTTTATTTGAGCTAGTGTTTCCAGCCTTAGCAAATGTTTTATAGTAGAGTTAGGCATGAAGGGTAGGTGGCATGGAGGGTAGGTGCTTCGCAATTTTCTGGAATGTTGCAGTGTCCCGCACCCATATAAGTTGTATGTTAAAAGAGTTCAGGGACTTTTTCATTCACTTTCGAAGTAGCCCAAGCTTCTGCAGAACTTGGGTGATCCGTGTGTAATCTCAGCTTGGTTCTTCGAGAGGTGGCTCTGTTACTCAAATCCTTCTTGGAAATAGTTACTGTGTATTAACTTCCAGTTCTGATGTTGTTCGTAAAGTTTCCGGCTGAGGTAAACTAAGTCCTTAACCACCTAGAAGTTATAGCTGTCCAATGTGACGTTCTGTCTAAGACGTACATGTCCTTTTATTGAAGACAGAATAGGATTCACTTCGCTCTCCCCTCATTAACCACTAGACCCAAATTGCACCATAGCCGGCTAACTGTGTTCTGCTAATCACGTCAATGGCTTCCGAGAACTTGTGGAAGGTCATGCCTCTCGTGTCATATGCGGCCTGGGTATCGACACATAGATGGTGGGTGTCGATCTTCTCGGATTTTTCCTAGCATCTGCAATAGTTTGAAGATTTGTTCGATGGTGGACTCGAATAGCTTCGTCAGCAGCGCTTAAGATTGCTCCTAGTCCCGGTCCACAGAGATGGTCTGTTAGTTATCTTCAATTTCCCCGCGAGTCCTACGAAACAGCGATTGCCAAGAGCTATTCTGGGTTTAATGTCGGTACTGTTGGTAGAGATAGACAACATCCTTGACAACTTCAAAATTATAGCTGTCCACGGAGACGTGGTCGTTGATGATCAACAGCTATTCCACCAATCACGTCAATGTCATCCGCGTGTGCCAGGACTTGTACGTATTTTAAGATACGCACAACTCCCTGTCAAGAGAATGAGCAAATCTGATTTAATATTTAAAATTGAACATCATATAATGACAGTTAAAACACATATCTGAATCTTGCAGTAATATGATCAGTTTAAAAATTTCTCTATGAGTAGTCCTGTTTAAGGTCCAACCTTCGAACCCTTTGCGTTTACCACCAGTGGCGGTGTTAAATGCGTTGGCAATGGAACTTAGATCTCCATGCGCAAGTAAAATGTGTACCCAAACGATGAAATATATTTTTCCCCAACAGTGAACAGCAAATAAAGACCAAATGTTGCAGAAAACTATAAAAACCGAACGAACCGCGAACACTAACACATGTACTATTGTATGTGCCATAAACGGATGTAAAAGTTCGCTTGTTCCCTCAGAAGCATGTATATTTTTCATATCTACTTACGTGAGTACCTATATGCGAATATATGGATTTTATATATGTACTTTTTATAATATCCCAGACCAATTTTCATCCCGGGAAGAGACCAAGCTACGATGTGACTGTTAGGTGTTGTTTTATGCCTCCATTTGAGACATCAACACAGCTATTCGCAACGTGTGTATGTGTGGGAGGCAATGGACTATTAATTTTTATCGAGCTATAAGTTTGTAATACTTTTTTCTTTCGATACAATCGATAATCAAGGACGTGCAACGTCCATACATAAACAATTTTCGTAAGGAAACTCAAATTGAAGTGAAGGGTGAATTCTTCTCCTTTTAATGGAAGGACATTGATTTAATGACTCTAAGGACAAGATTGAATGGTATTCACTTATTGTTAGAGACGACTGTAGATCCTCTATGTGCGGATATGTGCTTATAGGATGCTGGATGCATTATCGTAAAATGGAGTTCACATACGAGTGTTATTTTCATTTGCCACATAGCCACGGTTGCTAATGTGTCACGACGGAACATTGTCTGCGCGAATATTTATGTTCTTTCTCTGCAAATGCAATGCAGTGTGGGGTTTTTTTTTAAATGACACTGTTAACAGAAAAGCATTAGAATGTATGCCATCACAAAAACAACACAAACCTACCATCTTGTGTCGGAACAGCTTTCAATGTTCGATTTAATGATGTACTCAATGTGATGAATCGTGTGTTCCATAGAATCTGCTAGCAGGGACCCTAAACGAAAGAGCATTTCTTTGGCAATAATACACGTTCGTGCAATGGGTTCCGTTAATGGATATGATATTGCATTCTGCTCGTTTCGTAGTTAAAATTAGACGTTTATTAAGGAAAATTTTTCCCTAATATGTGTGTGTGTGTGGTGCTCTACACAACGTCTTTATTTTCGCAACAGCAAATTTTGATTTTTTGTCATTATTGACGCAGTAATAGCAACTTTGCCAATAGGCAGGAACTCGATAATTGCAACTACCCGAGTTTATATTAGTTGCGAAAATAGAGAATGCACCGTATATGCAAGCGTATTACATGAACTTGTGCAAATATGGCGAAAAAGGCATATTATGTATTAAAGCCTTCACCACATTTCAATCGTAAAACTATTCCAACATAAATTCCTTCAAACCGAAAAAGACCTAAATTCCTCTCTTTATCATCGGCCCGAATAACCAATCTAAACTGCTTTCCTTGCCTCTGTGCTGCCATAAAACAAACACGGCCAGCAAAACAATTTCTGAATACGTATGTATGTTTGTTTCTTGTTTCGTCTCTTTCACCCGCTTGGTTGTGTTTCCTTGAACGAAACAACCGGGAATATAAGCACATACATATGTACTTATAAAAAACAAAAAAAAAACAAATCTGAACAACTAAAGAAAAACTATTCAAACCGCTCTATAAACACTCTGATAGATACATTCATTACCCCTTTCGCATCCACGTAAACACCCATCGCACTACGAAATGCTGAGAGCACTGAGACCACCAGTTTGTTTGGTATTCAGGCACGTATATCCTTTGACCAAATAAACAGAACCTAATTTCAACCCTCCCCTGCCGCAAAACTATAAAAAAATGTTAATGGTAAACACAGCGGAAGGATGTGCCCGAGGAGGTTTTCGCCCTCATCTGTGGCCATAGTGTCCCTAGCGAACTCAAAGCGAAATGTTGTAGCTACACATGTACATAAAAATATTTTGCTGTTGCTGATGGCCTCGTTGGGAACGTCTCGTATCCGTTGGTGTTGAGGGGAGATACATTTAAAATAACAAAACAAAAAATAATACAGAAAAACAAAATTCATCAAGGGAAAAAGAACGAGAGAGCGGTTAGTTGTTGGTTTTCAAATCACCTCCATTAAGTGGCCCATTTAATTTTTCCAATTTCATTCCCTAACGCATCACCGAAAATTTAGGTTATTCTCGCATTTCAAATGATGGGGTAAAATAGATACATATACTACAAACGGCGATGACCATGGGCACACAAAGGAATTCTAACGATACCAAAAATTCTCTGGATTCCATTGTTCTCCATATTTTTTTAAGGTCTGCTGTTCTGTTGTGTTTTTTATTTGAACACTCTATGTTAATTCAAAAGGAAAGAATCACCCAATCTATAGCTATGTATTTGAATAACTTTTTTTTCTTGTTTCCACGCACCCATTCAAAAAGGGACTGCATATTTTGCCATATATTTGCTTTGTTCATTTGGTGGGCACAGTATTTTTTTTATTTTTTTTTTCTGAATCTTGAAGTATTGCTCGTAAACCTTCACTCAGGTACGCATGTCTTATGCTAATTCTATCGCATTACGATCCACCTGCGTACTTTTAAAAGCATTGTTCACTATGAAGTCTGTTATAAGTTTTCTTAAGTCAGAAACCATACTGTTCAGGACGATGAGTGGACGCCACGAGCAGACAGTGCCGCAAAGGACTGTAGTCTGATACCTGGGGATCTGGCTAGATCAGTATCTATATTTTAACACACATCTAGATGCTGCCCCGGAGAGGGCCCGATTCGCTTTTGCCCTTCCAAAGATACTGTTTACAACAGCCAACGCGATGCCAGGGTGAAGGTCATCTGCTACATGGCCCTCATCCGGCCAATGCTGCCCCGTGTGATTTAATGTGAGTGCAAGCTTGATGCAAAAAATTCTGTTGTTCGAGAGGGCTTGTCTTAGGACTTGCCTTCGCCCTTATAGAACTCCAGAGTCACAGTACAAATAATTCTATGCCAATGCTGTCTTATACAACAGTGCAAACCTGATAAGAGTGGAGAATTTCCTAGAGAAGTTGATTTAATAACTTTATATCCGTAGTAAGCCCTACAATACCACGAAAAGTTACTACACAACGGCTTCGACCCTCCAGAAGCATTTCTCCATCTCGATAAGCACGGTCTGATGCAAGGTGTAAGTGCTGTGCTGCTTATCTACCATATCGCCAGATCAACTGTGGATGGGCGACTCCACCACATCCGTCCCGTCACGCAACGAGCTGAGGTGGATCTCCTCCGGTTCAGTACGGCAGTGTCCAGTTGGGCCATTCGGGATGTTGCTATGCAGCACTATAAGTTTTGGTGGCTGGGAAGCGAGGGAACTGCCTCGACGAATATTTAAGACACCGTCTAGAGAAGGTAGTTCAGACTCTCGCAATGGGAACAGTCCGTTTCATATCTTGCAGTGAATTGGATGTTCATATACATATCTATCAGCTGTACCCTATGACCGACGTGAGTAGCTTAGGGTAGTTTGTAAAATGTGTCTTACAAACGAACAACGCTTGCAAATTATTGAATTTTATTATCAAAATGCGTGCTCTGTTAAGAAAGTTCATCGCGCGCTTCTTCCATTTTATGGTCAGTTTAATCGAAGCTCATTTTTGGCTCAATGGGTACGTAAATAAGCAGAATTGTCGATTTTGGAGTGAATATCAGCCAGAAGCATTGCAAGAGCTACCAATGCATCCAGAAAAAGTCACAGTTTGGTGTGGTTTATGGGCTGGTGGCATTTGGTCATTGGAGCGTACTTCTTCAAAGATGATGCGAATCGTAACGTAACTGTGAGTGGTGAGCGCTACCGTGAGATGATATCCAACTTTTGTTTGCCTAAAATGCAAGAGCTTGACTTGGATGACAGGTGGTTTCAACAAGACGGTATTGAGAGGCGAGTTCGGTGAACATTTTATTTCACGTTCGGGACCGGTCAATTGGCCGATTTAACGCCGTCACGTCTATACAGACAAGCCCGCTTCAATTGACGCATTGGAAGATAACATTGAAGCATTTATTCGTGAGATACCGGCCGAAATGTTGAAAAGAGTGTGCCAAAATTGGACTAAGCGAATGGACCATTTGAGGCGCAGTCAAGGTCAACATTTGCATGAAATAATCTTCAAAATTTAAATTATATGGACCGTACTATCGATTCAAATAAAGATTTCTTTTGATATATGTTGATATATGTATATATTCAAGTACTATTTATTATTATTATATTATATACTCATGTTTACATGCATATCTATGTAGTTTAGTTTAAAGTTTAAGGTTAAGTTAGTTTTTGAATCTTAAATAAAAAGTACTGCCCTATAAGTTTTTTTATTAATTTTTCTTAATACAACAGTGACTCGAAAAAGTTACATTGATTGTTCTTAACTAATAGCGAATTCTTAACATTTCCAAGGCACGGACCCAAGTTTAAAAATATTTATAAATGTAGGTATGTATGTATAGTACATAAAGCAAGAATTTGCTTTTCTACATTATTATTATTACATCTTTATAAACTCGTAAGTAAATTACAAAACTAATAATTAAAGATAGCGCGAGCTGCCAGTTGAGGAATATTGAGGTTAAGAGTTGAGATAGTTTCGTAGAGATTGCTATCCTCAGTTATATGTGTTAAAAGGTAAATTAAATTTGGGTTGAAAATCTTATTACATGTGGCAGTAACTTATTGGCATGAGAAAATGTGGTTTATGGTTAACGGCTGGTTGATCTTGCAAAGATGTCAAATGGGCTGGGGTTCTGTTACGGTTAAGTGCAACAAACTCGGTTATTGCAACTGCCTTAAGTTCTATAAGTTGCGTAAATCGAGATTGGGCAGTACATTTGTAAAATACGAAATATCCATTAGCTGAAATGACTTTTGTAATTTTTTTTAAAATTCTGCATTTTTCGGCGATTGATAACCTTTTTTGCTGATGTCCTCCTGAAATTATGTGTTTTTTTTCAATTATGCTCACGATCCCGGATTAGCTCATAACACTGTTGAGATGTATAATAATGAGCGAAAATGGAAAAAAAAGTCAAGACAAAACTTAACTTTGTAGAGACCAATGGTGACAGAAACCTACTTAACTTTTGGGCGTCTTAACTTTTTCGAGGCTTTACTGTACCAATCATTTTGCATAGTTATTATATATATTATTAAATTATTCATTGTTCGATCAGGTCGAAAGACAGAAATAAGATTAAGTTTAGCTTAGAGTGCCCGGCGAGGACCAGCAAGTTAAAAACAAGTTTTAAGCATTTTTGTCTAGTATGTAGGCTGTTACGAATTGAAGAATAAAAATTAACTAAAATCAAGTTTCTTTTTAAATAAGGTTAAGGCAGTGGTTTATCCTGAACTGCAACACCATTCAAAATGAAATCGGGACCCAACGAATCATTTCCGGAATCAATAGAAACCGGATAAATGTATTAACCTTTATATATTATTATTTTTATTTTTTAAGTATTTTCTAGGCATATTATTTGTTTATGGGTCTCATTTTCAAAAGGAAACTTAGCTGAAGACCTAACGTAGATGACATCCAGCAGAATGTTTGGATCAAGTCGGGGCTTTAGGTGTAGACCATTCGGGCGGTATACAAGTTATACGCAACTACTTGTTGCAGACTACCAAAATCCAATATTCCGCCCAGATAGGAAATTCTCAAATTTTATTCTGCCCAGGAACTCCCCATCAAAATATACTGATAATCACAAACATAATACCATCTCCAGATGACTAAAAGAAAAAAGACAAAATCGCTGTTTTTGGACTCAAAATTATAAGAGCGCTCCAAACTCATCAGCTTCCGCATAAATATCTCTGCAGATTTGCCAGCTGCCTTTCAGCCATAACATCACATTTGCTTATACCCGGAGTACCATAGTATTTAACGGAATAAAATACCTGCCATACGGAATACCTAAGCTAGGAACACAACTACCGACAGAATCTGACAGCATTTCACTATAAATTAACCACTTTTTCTCTGAAATAAACTCATAGACCAACACAAAGATTCTCCACAAGGAACACATTAAGAAGACATACCTTAAGCCAAAAAGCTTTTTAATTGAGATTAGAATAGCTCAGAGTACCCGCAGTCTCGTCTATCGCATTCAGGAATTGCAGAACATCGGAAGATATTGAAACACTGGAGCATCTTTTTTGCAACAACCTAGCATTGAGTAATATAAGAAAGAAGACAATCTGGAGATACTTCTTTGGCTCTTCTGGGAATTCGATAAACATCAACCCATGCAATCTGGTCAGTTTTGCGTTGGCTTCATAGTCGTGTGTCCATGATAGTAATAGCTAAGCACCCTAGTCATCTCAAGTCGGTTTTTTGTTTTCAGAGATTTTATGCCGACCTGCTGAGGCTATGGCCGACACTCTAGCTGCGCTAATATGCAGCTTATTAAAACAAACTTTGCAGATGTGTCCTTTTGATGGCAGTTACCTTCAAACGCTGTTTTATACCCTCATCGGTGGCATTGATTAATAAATGTCGACATCGAAGAATGTGAACCGTGTGCAATTGGCTCATAATTTAGCACAAAAAAAAATATACATTACGAACAAAAATAACAGATTGCTACGAAGTAAATGCTCCCACAACCATCGCTGTCTCGTTATCAATACGATACATTCCTTTCGTTCTGCACATTTATTCATAAATTGTATAGAAACACACAAATGCAAATATAAATTCATGCATATGTGTATGTACTCACAGCGGTTGCACTCATACTTTTTGGCTCGAACATAGATATTGTGGGCGCCCCAGTTGGTTGGGGTCAAATCCTCTATGTTCCGTCTGCGGTTGTCCCTTTTGTCGTGACCTCAGTCGCGACGGGTACTCATATTATGATGTGAATCTACCATTTGTGCCATTCTGCTGAAACAACATATGAACTCTTGTGAAAATCAATGAGTGGTATTGGGGAATCAGTTCAGGGTGGTATATGAAATGAAATGAGCGTTCCCTTCAAAATGCCACATTATGCATTCTTATAATATTCCAAGGACACACCGTTTCCTGGCCTCTCCACAGCTACTGACAGTTTTATTAGTTACTGCGCAGAATGGCTTACGGGAGTGGGTTCATGCTTAATGAGTTTGGCGATATTCTTCTCTCAGAAAATGCTGTAAATGTTGACTGTATTGTAGTCACTGATCGATTTCAACAGTATTCGTAATGTTGGAATTATTCTCTATTTTTGAAGTGAAACGTGTTCAAATTGTCACGAAACATGCAGATATTATGGGTGATTTATTAAGGCCCGTTGTTTAAATCAAAATATTAATAAAAGAAAATGAATTTGGAATGAACTTTACTAAGTCTTGGATTAATAGTGTCCGGCATTTATTTATACCGAGTCTACGCCGTACGAGGTCAATTTTGAAAGTCCAATTTGAGACTACTGCTTCCAGCGTTCCGACCAGTTTTTGCCCAATTACGCGTGAAATGTTGACGTTCAAATTCTGGATCGATCGTAGCTGGCTTATCGACTATAATGTCCCGTATCATCCGTGTGTTACCCTGAGACTCGAATTTAGTTAGTAGATGCGTCGTGTTAAATCCCACAAATTACCGACTTTCAATTTCAAAGCGCCGTTCGATAAGTTCCTGCCCTTAGTGGGTTTACCGGTTCATACCCCAGTAGAAGTAAAGTACGCTTTTATCTGGTTTTCAAATCAGACCCAGTCG
Source organism: Eristalis tenax (assembly GCA_905231855.2). NCBI lineage: Eukaryota > Metazoa > Arthropoda > Insecta > Diptera > Syrphidae > Eristalis > Eristalis tenax. The sequence continues at coordinate 32,924,267 of HG993125.1, read as the reverse complement.
CAATTTGCCGTTGTGATCAAATTAACAGCAATACAGTATATATCGGTTATAAGAAACTCGTATGTAAGAAGAACCTTCATACAAGTTCATGCAAAACCCGCAAAGTATTTAGATCAAGAAAAAAAAAACCTTTTGTAAGAAATTTGTAAAAATGAGTGTACACAAGTACGATGTTTCCAGCTCCATGCAAATGTCAGTAGGATCATAAAGATGAGCAATACAGCCAAGACGGTTTTAGAGTTATATTTACAACGGATGATTAAACGAGGAACTGTTATGGGGACATCGGCGAATCTGAATTACGCCCGAAACACAATAGTTTCACTTTATGGATCTCTAATTGTTTCTTAACACAGGCCGACGTAGTACTTTGGAATGGCCATTGAACTGCGTTCGTTTAAAGAAGACAGCAGTCCCAGCGCACTATTCTGTTCCATTCATAAAACACTCGTTAAGATTACTATAAAATTTATTATCTCATTATGTGCAAATAGGTGTTATGTACTTGCTTCTGGAGCCTTTAGTTGTTATGAATTCATATTAATTTACGATTTGATTTGATTGATAAAAATCAATAAGTAAAGACTTAGTCGATAGAAAGGTAGATTGAAATTTGATATGAATTCTGTATTCCATAAATGCTCACTTTTGTTACTTTTTGTTTTTTTATATAAATTCTTTTCTAAAGTTTAAAGTTTTCTAAATTTTAAAAGAAAGTATGTTTTTTTTCCAAAACAATATTAGAAATCTTTTATTAGGTTTTTGAAATACTTTAAGTTGAATTAAGGAACGACACAGGTACCTATCTTCCATTTCGTCAGTGTCCATCCTATCGGTCAGAGAGCGAAGATGAAGCAAAGTTTTATGTGTATTCCTACTTTCAGTAACGTTATCCGTTAAATACAGCATTTAATATGTAAACACATTACTGCCCGCAGGGTGTTCCTAATCACTTACTGTGATTCAAATCCTAGTCATGCACACGTGTCCTTTTTGAAAGCAGAACCATCGTCACCACTACAACAAAACTGATTCCTTCAATTGTTAGTTCCTTGGCACTTTGTAGTTAGATTCTGGTAACTGCACCACCGCAGAAAGGGTATTTAAACGGTCCGCAGGGCACTTCCTTCACAGTGCAACAAAACCTAAAGTACTACCCTTCTATCTCACTTCGATACCCGAACAGTTGGTTGAAAGCCCCATTGTACTACAAACCCACCTTTATTTATGAAGTCGGTCCACCAACACACAGTGTTTATTCACCCTGCAGGTATACTCAAGCAAGTTGGCGGCGTGCATTGTGAATTTTGAATTGCTCTTGGGTGTAAAATCCTTTACGCTCCGAATTCCGGTTAATAATTAATAAGTGTTTACATTGTGTTCGACAAACAGGGATTACGTGACGGTTTTCCTCTGTGGTATGATAATCATAAAGCTAAAGTGATTTTGTACTTTATTATGAAGCATTTTATGTGAACAAAGTTTCTGAAGTGTCCTTTAAATGCGGGGAACAGTCGTCGTGACCTAAATTCTTTGAGGACAAAAGGGCTCCTAATTATGCCTAGTGCCTTTTGCACTCATTCCCTCATAAAGACAGCGATGTTGAGGAGGGGCTCCATTCTTTAATAATAAAGTCTATATACGCACACTCTTATCTTGTCTTTTATGTAGAACATTGCCAAAGGCAAGGAGCAATTTTATTGGGACAACGTTCATAGTTTTTCTGTTAAGGAGGCAAACATAAGCTTTTCCATAAGCGTCTTCTTTTGAATTGAACACTGCATATTGGCCATTGACAATGCGGCGGGTTATCATATATAGCGCTTGTGTATGTGTAGTTTAGCGAGCGAAGATATTCTCCGAAACTACCTGAAATCGTGAATAGGTTTTTTTCAACCGACTTCGTCACCGACTTGACTTTGTTTTCTACAACTTCAAAGTGTCTCTCTTGACAAATAGACTTAACGTAGTTGAAGACGACGATGATGATGACGCTGAAAATTACCAGATTAGAGTGCAATTCTATTATGTGAGTTAATCTCCCTGCATTCTGTCAGTCCTTCGGCAAACATATGCTCTTAAAGTTGCGGTAGGAATTAGTCGCGCAGTTAGTACTTTGTGGCGGTTCTACTTCTATATGTATACAGTATTTCTTCTGAGTGGGTGTTGGACAGCACTTGTCATATCTATCTACATTGAAAATATTTTTTATTCTTTAACTGAAATATAATTTTTGAGTAAACTTTATTCAAGATCAATTATGCGTGTTAAACAAATCAAATAAGGGTTCCAGCAGTTTGACTCGACTTTATTACAGAATTTCACCGGATATCAAAGATTTGCCATTTGACAGCTTAAATTGCGCAACCTGGTTGAGTATAGAATTGCCTCTCATATGTTCTTGGAGGAATAACGCTTATTGGTCCAAGAATGCTACTTGGCAATGACCTGGACAACATTTTATGTAAGGCACCTGGCCTTTGTGTATTAATGATATAGTAGGGGCTTAACGATACTAAGCTCATATCTTACATATTCAAGCAATATATATGCATTGCATTTTCAATAGCTTGGAGCTAATTTGTGTATTTGTTGTATTTTTCACATCTAACTCACTCAACCATCCGGCCCGATTCAATTTGCTCCCGATATATGTAATTCCACACTTAACATTTGATGGTCTATATACGCATTCAATGGGTTGGGTGCTGTGAATAAAAATTGAGTGTGAGTGTTCCTTCAGCATTTTGGCAAGAACACTCCATCTTGTGGACTTCGTTAAGGGGGTACCCTCAGTTGGTATTTTCTAAAAGAAAGACATTTCAAAAATATTTTTCGAAATATTAGGAGAAAATATGGAAATAAATAACTTATAAAAAAAATAGCGTGGAGCAGTGTACATTCTAAAGGTGCTCAAAACTTTAAACACGTTTTTCTCGAAACCATGTCTTCGAAATCGGTGATCACTATAACTTGAGAACGGCTTTACCGATCAGTTTGAACACTGTATCACTTATTCTATATTGTACTGTCCTCCTTGTGAACGAGGGATTATGAGATAAAACAACATATTTGAGTTACAAAGTTCAACAACCTCCATTTTAAAAAAATCAATATTTTTTAGACTTCTTCGTACATTAGGAGTTCTATATCATTATGATCCTTGAATTTTTTAATTAAGACAAGCCAGTGATGAGCTGCTTTGATCACGGCAAACCCCCTTTTATTGACTCCGTATTATGTTTTAAGCATTTATGTTTTGATATAAAAAAGTTATGTTTTTTAAAATACATATTCTTGTTGAAAAGCTGTTGATATCGAATATTAATACCACGAAAAAAACAACTATTTTTTGACGTTCCAACTAACGGTACACACCTAAATTTAACATAGGACAATACAGATTATTATTATATGGTCTTTGGTTTAAGGAAACCACTCCACTCATATATTTTGACAGTTGTGCACCATCCATTTTGGTGCGAATGAAGATGGAATGTATTGAATGCTCACTTGAAGAAGTAGAGTGTGCATAGAAAATAACTGCATGAGGGAACAAAAAATGGAATAATTTGACTGACTATTCCTTAACTCTAAAAAAATATAATTCAGGACTACGATTTTTTAAAATGTTAGCAATTTATCCGTGTGTGAATGAAAAAAGACTCCAAACATGAGAATTAAAAAGCATGTTGCGTTGAAAGCTATTGAAAAACAAATCTAGAAAATCCATGGCGTTAATTTGGGCAACTCGCAAATTCAGAATAACACTGGAAACATGAAAAAACCCTTGCGATTCAGGTATTTTAGGCTGCACATGGCTTGTATATGCATACTATCTACATTTGTACCTGTCAGTCGATCCATCTGGTTTTATTTTTAGGTTGAAAACCCACTTACATTCAATTATTTGGTTCTTTGGCGGTGGATCCACAAGTTCGCAAGTATCATTTCTTAAAATCGCATCATGTTCTAACTGCATAGTACTTTCCCATTTGTCAGCGTCACAACTTTTCTTCGCTTCTGCATCTGAATCTTGAACCAAAGACCGATTTGTCTGACCGATTTGCTGGTCAGTTCGAATAATCCTTGGCCGTCCTGGCCCAACAATACATGTTCTGCTTGGTGATTATTGTGAGTTATTTGTCTTTGCTTCTCTTTGTGGACTCTCTGGTTTTCGATCTAGAATCTTGTCATCATTGTAAGATTGCACTGACTATTAAGATTGACAGCGTTGTTCCCATTTTCTGTAGTTTTTTTGCTCTGTTTTCAAAAATGTTAATGTCTTTTCAATTCGTTTTGTTTTCGGATCAATTAGCCGATATTCTTTGGAATGATTGGAATATCCCACGAAAATAAGTTCTCGACCCTTTGCAGAGAATTTAAAATTTCCAGGTTCAGTTCAGAGCTATGGCTCTCGAACCAAAGACTTTTAAATGCGAAACATTTGATTTCAATCCAGTCAAAATTTCGTATGCAGTAACATTACCCAAAATCCTAGATGCTAGATCCCAATGTCGTCACCAATTTCAACTTGGAATCGCGTGTCACCAATGCATCGAAGGAGTATTTTCATCTGCTCAATTCTTGGTATGGCACCACCACGAATTTCTTAAGGGGTGTCGGAATTGAACTGATTACTTAGCCATTCCGGGTTATGAAACTTGAATTTATACAGGTTCTTGCAATTATCCACTATGTCCGCGAAACGCCGCTAATTAAAGATCTTTACACCCATCCTTAAACGTCAAGAATGGAGTTTTCAGTGAGTGAAAGAACCTACTTTGAAGAAAATTTGTACTATAGTGCTATCAAAAAAAAAAACACCTGACTCATGTATTTCCACTCGGTGTGTGGCCTTAGTTCCTATTCGCAACACGCATTGTGTGCGGTTCAACTCTCTTTCACAAGGAGATATAAACCGAAGTGAATTATGGGGCATCCTGCTTCCCAATAAATACTGGAAAATCGGTACTCATTTGCCTTCCGAGGCGGATGTAGATCAGCAGCCAAATGTCGGAGCGGTACCGCCTTGATGCTCCTCCTTGACTTTTTTATCCTTTGTTATCTTTTGAAAGGTTGAAGTTCAACAGCCACTCGTAACTGATCCACCTTGCCAAGCTTGGCTTCCATCGCATCTGTGCGAATATGTACTGATCTCGACCACGAAAGGGACCAAAAGTGACACTATCCAGAAAGCAGCTTGTAGACGCTCAACGCTCTAAATCTACTAAGCCGATGTTTGAAGTCATAAATGTTAGATTAAATAATGTCCATCAGTTATGCCTGTATTGTTGAGTAAATACACTAACTCTTCGTTTTAAGCTTAATTCAAAATGTAATGAATAATTTGTGTTCGCAATAACAACTTTTACATCGGACAAAACATTCGTTAACGTAAATAAACTTGCAAATTGTGTATTAAGATCTGTCTAGACGGCTATGCTTCTTTACACACACTAAGTCCATCTTTGAGTTCATCTTCTCTTTACACTATGTTACCCACGAGCCTTATATTTAATATTTTAATGCCTTAGACTATAGAATAAGCTGAATTTGTTCCCTGTATTGCTTCTATTATTGTACGAAAAGTCAGCAAGAACTGATGAGTAACTTAAGAGAAACCGTGTTCCTCTATTCCACGAGCAATAACCATCCAAGGTTAATATTTTTGGAATAATTAGCACCAGCTTATTGTTATGAAACTCTATCTTTATTTCGTTCGCACTGCAACCTATGAACTTGGTTCATTCAATTGGTTATCGTCCTAAAAAAGGCTACACACTCTAATTTTTTGAAATGACATTCCAGCGAAATCCACTACCATTTCAGCCCTCATCATTAACATCTGGCATTTCTTTATTTAGCTGCAACATTCTATCGGAATGCGGAGTCCTATAATGATGTTGAACACATTGTATTCATACAATCCCAAACAAAATTCAAATCAATGTTCGTAGCAAATTTACACCTAGCAACAGGACCATCAACATCATTCAAAATGGAGTGTTCATTCTGCTCATTTTGCTAAACCTATGCTCTTTATAGAGTCGCATGAAACCTTCCTGCTCTAAAGATTGACTTCCGCCGCAGATGATGAGCCTACTAGTTGGCAAAGTCAACTTTAACCACAAATTATCATCCCCCTGTTTAGGTTGACCGAAAACAGAGAATACGTAAAAAAAAGAAAACCAAAATACAACAAATAGAATGGAAAAGATGTATATACATACATAAACACACCGAATACATATGTAACGTGTTGAAACTGAAAGCATAACACCAACTGCAGGTGTACCAATTAAAAGTTTTCATCTGTAATTTTCGCCACTCTCAAACCCACTTCGTGCAACCTTTTCCCTAAGCAGTGCTTGTTACCACAACATGTCCCTCTTCATTCTAATTCCACTATTCTGTGCACTTGTTGAAAATAGAGAAGAATTACAGCAACAAGCTGCACACAACAGAGAGAGAGAAAAAAATGGATAAAAATAAAGAGTATGAAATAAAAATAAATAAATAAATATGAATGCAGACATCTCTATACACATACAGGAAGTTTCCAATTCAGAATCATATTATGACTGGGGAAAGTTGGTCCAGAGAACGTGCCTTGGGCATGATGCAATAGCTTGGCGTAGACTTTCCATAGAGAAAGACGTACACAACTCTAGTTAAGTCCATGCACTCATTTCCTGGTACCGGAAAAGTGTAAATTGGAAACGTTTGGTGAAAGAATCACATTAAATACGTGTGTATTTATACACAACGTGAAATGATACAAGTAGACGACCGTATGTAAGCAATTTTGGCGATGACAAAGCTAGGCATTGGGGAACTTTCTCTACGTTGCTGTGTCGAAAGTTTAATTATTACTTGTACAAATCCTCACCTCTTCCTAGTGAATTAGAACATTTGAGGGATTCCGAGAAACTTAAGGCCTTAATAAGATTCAGTCTATGTGTGTAGATTCAGTTTGTTATATGGACTTGAAGCCAATTCGCCTTCGAAGCTAATTTTTACAGTCTGCGGACTCTTTATGCCTAATTACATACATCATAGAATCCTGCATCCATCCTGTGATTTTGCTTCTGGAACAATTTTTCTATCAGAAAACTTCCGTAATAAATTCCAATTAAATATCACTGCAGTAACCATCCTCTCCTATTTGCATTATTTTAATTTGAATAATGTATGCTGCTTTGCCAAGATAAACCTGAGCGGAAAACATCGAAAGGATGTAGTCTGTTCATTACCAAAACTATTCGCTTTATCCCCCTGTGTATAGGTATTATCCACTTATGCTCCCTTGCCTAGAATGAAATTTCAATTTCCATTATTAATCTCCTTAAACTTTCATTTGAAGGTTTATGCAACGAGAAGATATTATCTCCCATCATACTTGAGAGACAAATTGAACTTTTTACGTTATGTTGCTAGTTTTTATCCCATGGCATGTTGTGTATTATAAAATAATAATTGAATTGTTACATCACATAGCATTGGCTCCCTAACGGCACGAGCTGTCCTCTGCATTCATTTAGAATCAAATGAAGTAAAAGCAAAACGTTGAATGCTTCCTACAGACCAATTGTGAAGTCATTAAACACAATATCAAATTGTGAAGTTATTACCCAAACCTAAAGATACCAGTCATCCCCTATTTTCTGGTGTTGTATGTGATGCTGTACCCCATGCAAATTCTAAGTGCTACTTCAGTCTGTTCCATTTCTCCTTTGGGACGGTCTAGGTTTTTTGGTGCGCTTTACAATAATTTTACACGAAGAACTGGCACATGCTCGGCAAGCAACAGAGGATTTGCTTGTTTCAGTTTGCAAATGGAATATGCATGAGCACAAAACAATTCTTGTTTCGCTGGCGTGCCTTCTATTCAATGTATCTACCATGATGATGTGAGACTGATTCTTTATATACGGCTCTCATTAAGGTGAACTCTTGCCAGGAGGAAATGTTCTAAGTGAGAAAACTGTGGGTGTAATAGAATACGTTTTGACATCTAGACCATTTTGTTGTTTTGACGTTGCCCCGGGGGCAAAGTGAATGAGAAATGAATGCAGCCCCAGTGACTGACAAGGCGATCTAATTGGAATTGGGATTTGTCTAAGCTTGTACTGCGGGATGTGGGAAATAGGAATCTTTTTTCAACCAATCAATTTTCAAAGCAAAAAGAGATTAATTGCACAGGGAAGTACATACAATGTGTGTACGGAAAGATATCCCCAACACATGCTTTGGGTGGATAAATTCGAACCAATATGAAATTCAATTATATACTCATCAATTTACGGTCACTCAATCGAAACTTTGTACGTCTAAACCCTAAATTGCAGAGAATCATAAAAAACAAAATGACGTCGGAAACATTGCGTACGAAGAAACGCCCTCAGAAATTATTGAATACTTTTCGTTAACATTGGCTACCGAAGCGTCATTTTATTTAGTCCTTCGCTTTGAAACATGGCAACAGAAGGCATTTAATTCAATTTAGATTTCAGACGTACCGAGTGGGAAACTATGTAAAAATTCAATTTTGCCCCTGGACGATGACCGGCGATTGGTTGTGACAAAGACTCGAAACGATTCGTCGTGGGTAAAGTGGGGTCAAATTGAATACTATTCAATTTACGATATTTTGGGTCAGCCATTTTCTAATTTAGGAAAGGTGGTAAGACTAAATTAAAAAAAATAAATTGTTTTAAAATAACAGTTGAATTAGACGTTAAGATAAGTAAAGTATGAAAGCATTGCTCGCGTGATCTCTATTTAGTGTTCGTTTGGAGAAATTTTCACAATATACATAATCTGCTCACTGATTGCATGAGATTACGAAAGTCGTCACGAATAAAAGCACCCAGGAAACTAAGAAACAAAAACCTAATAGTTGTAATTAGGTAAAAGCATTTAGAAGTTCCTGTGACTTTCAGTTTTAGTTACTGCTGCTCTACTGTGACTATTTTACAAGCGCTTAAGAATTTAACGCAAATCCATTCTGGTTGCTGCTGACTCTGCTTTCGTTAATTATCATTTCAAAACTTAATTATGAAAATGTGTCACCAGGAAGTTCTGCTACAAGTACTCTCTTTGGACTTGTGCGGAACGTCGCTAGCGAAGTTGCTATAGTTTGAAAAGATGTGCCACAGTTGCAGAACATCCAATGCCAACTATAGTATTTAAGGCTGATATTTTGCCAAAAACACTGCAAATTACGTGCGAAAACAACTCCTACTACTTTCGGTTTGTGTAACGAGTACTTTGCCATATCAATCATCGTTGAATTTTAAAATGTTCCTAAAAAAAACATTAAATGCTGAAAGAATAATTCCACTTAGCTAGTAGACCTATTAATCGTATGCAGGATGTGTCAGAATCAGAGGAGCATAATAAAATGAAGATTAAAATAATAAAAATGTCCATCTAGCTTTCAGGTTACGATCGAAGAAAGGCGTTTTTCGTTCGCTGTAATCATCATAATTTTATGGTGGGACAGATGTCGCATGAATGCGAATGTCCTTTTCGATGGTTTCTTGTTGGTAACTGCATTTCGGTGTCTTTCCGGCGGGTGATTATATTGGAATTACAAGGGGATATGAAGTAGGATGGAGTGCACTTAACTGCTTTCCACTTATTTCTGTTGAGTGCCGCATCATTAGCAGTGTGGTTGAGGTCACAAAACGAATTGAATTCACCAACAACAACGCTACCATTGGGTGGCTCCTCTACTGCGTGTCATTTTTATGGTAATTTCAACCGATGAATGGATATGAAGTGTGCGGATTATGACACTCAATCTGAAAATGCCGAGTCACTTTTGGACATGGTGACTGTCGTTTTCAGATATGACCAGCTCTCTGTTAACTGAGGAGGCTTTTGCCAGAGGACATGCATTTTTCGCATTTAAATGGACAAATTTGAATGAATAAAATCCCGTTCGTCGAGAGAGCTTCTCTGTCCTTTTGCATTGATTACGTCTTTGTTGTCGGGAAACTCCGCAATACGTGGCATTTTTATTTTTGATGTATTTATGTTTTTCTTTTTTCACAACATTGCGTAATATCGTGTATTTTAAGCACACTTTTTAGAAAAATAATAAATAATTAATAAATATTTTCTTAAATTATTAAGAAAAAAAAATAAATGCGAAAAAAAAATACTTTTTTTTTATTTAAAGGCATGCCAACAGTTACGGCTCGGAATGCAACACCAGTCGCTTATCCAGGATCGCCACTACATTTAGCAGTTGAATTTTGCGCAAACCCACCAGCACATGCCGCCCGCTGGCTTCACGGCGATAGAGTTTTTACTCCTGGCAACCAGTATGGAAGCACAGTTCTTGCTTATGGCGTCACGGTAAGTTTGCGTTAATTTGATATCAATAAGCCTAGCGAGGAAAGATTGTGTTGTAATGTCAATGAGTTTCACTTTTTACATAATTCTTTACGTCAATTTAAGGATCTTCCGACACCATACTGCAAAGAAGCTCGTCTAACCTATGTCAGCATGCATGAGAGGGTTCCTAGAACATTCTACTTCATTGTCTCCTCACCTGCTGGTGTCGCCGAAGCTGTTTTCAAAGTCAATTTCACCATGCGATATCGAACAATGTCTAATAGCGTTGACGATGAAGAGGAGGAACTGAGTGAGCCTGAAGAAATACAGTTTCCTGTATTTGGATCCGGAACAATGCGACAGTATAACTGTCAGTCATTGTTTATCGTTCTAAATCAAATATGTTTACTATTCTTACTGCCAGTTGTTTTTGTGTAGATAAAAGCTAAGTACGTTTATTATTTTATTTTTTTGTTTTTTTTTTTTTTTTTATCAAACTGAATTCTACTATATAACCCATCAACTCCAAGCTAACATTTCTACTTTGATTTGAGCGAAATTTGTTAAAATTGTTTTGTTCTCGTGTAAAATAAAACTAAATTTCCAATGCAATGTATGGTATATTCAATGCACATCAGTGTTGTAAAAATGTAATTAAAAAGAATGTGCATTTAAAATTTAAGTTATAGAGATATACAAAAGCGCAAACATGTTTTAGGACGTTAAGCATATGTTAGCCAATGTGACATGGGAAATAATAATTTTTTATACGTGAATTTTTAAAAACAGACATATATATAAATATATAAAAAAAAGAATAACAAAAACAGCTATTTAGATTTTTAAGAAAAGCAAATAACATCATAAAATGGCAACATTACTATGAAATGTATTCTATCATCGTTTTGTATCACCTCACATAGGGACGAACAATTTCAGCTATCAAATTTATTCAATTAATATCTGACATTGGCCTCTGGTATATCTTGTGATTAATCGTGAATTAGATCAATGTAATACAATTTCTATTGCGGGTTATTTCATTAGCAGCCGAAATGATTTTCAACATACCCTGATACTGCTCTTTTCAAAGCAGGCAACTTTGATTTAAAGTCAAAATATATTTTTAGATATTTTCCAGTTTGTTTATGTTTTATTATATTATGCTTCATTTTATTGTATTGCCTGAAGGAATGTATTTCAATTTGATGCAACTACAAAGTTTATGTTTTATTTCGTATGTTGATACATGCAGATACTTTTGACAAGTTTAATCTTAACGTATTGATGAATAATTGCCGTCCTTCTAAACCGATTTCTCTTAAAGTAATTTAGCATTTCATTTACATTTCGGCTTACCTAACCTCTAATTTTGGATTGTGTCTATTGATCATCAACGCATAATGCATTCACAGTAAAATTTAAGAAAACAAAAAATCATAAACAATATTTATCGACCTTTTGCAAAAGTTTAAAAAAAAGTTAACTGTGCTGCAGTAGCACCTAAAAATTAGTAGACGATGCCTAGTTATGAGTGTTGCAGTATGAAAATAATAATGTACTTTGCGAAAAAATCGAATGACTTTTCTTCAAGCAAGTAAATAAGTAACACATGCTGTTATTCCTTGTTGACATACATTATTGAAACACAAATTATTAAATAGTATTAAGACCTAAGAAAAATACATATTTATATATATATATATATATATATATATATATAGATGCCCAGAATTATTATTTTTTGTATAAAAACAAAAATACAACTAAGTTAAAATTAAAAAATCAACAAGAAAATATTTATTAATGAACTGCTTAAATGAACGATAAACAAGAAGTTCTATACAAATAAGAAAACATTCAAACAAAATAAACGCAAAAAAATTAATTTTGAAGTTGGATTGTGGTACACTAGTCATACGTTAACTACTATTATTCATACATACATACAATTAAGGAATTATATACACAAATATATATATATATATACTTATACATGTATAAACTAGCTCTTTATAATTAAAAACCAAACAAACAGATATGTGTTAATTACAACTTACGAAAAATGACAAAAGGGAAATTTTAAAGTAGAAAACGTCGAAACTAAAATCAAACAAGTGACAAAACTGAGAAAAAAAAATCGAATAATAAATTGTAAATTTTATCATTAGGGATGTCATAACATTGAAAAAGTATCACAAGAATATGAAATGAAATAAAGTTAAAACAAAATTGTAAACACGATGAACAAATTATTGAAGTGAAACAAATAAAACTGAAAATAGCCAATTTAGAGTAAAAATACAAACAAATGTGTTTTTATTAATTATTCATGGCCAAAGTGTCCTTTAATTAATTGGAATTTATTGGTATCTATGCAAATTACAAATATCTGCATCATACGTTACGCTGGAATGAGTTGGTAAAAGGATAATGAGCAACAGCAAATGTTTATTTGCGATTATTCTACTTCTTTAAAGACATGACGAAATTAAAGTAAATAGAATTTGAATTACACAAAATAGTAACAATTTAAATATATTGCAGTCTGAAAAGCTTTGTCAGGCAATCGATGGAGACAGTCTGATATTTATTTGATGAAATTAGTTGTATTTTACATACATATGCAACTCCAATACGAAGATCGTCTTCGTCGATTTAAAGATTAGCAGCTGTTTTACGTTTTTTAGGCGAGGGTAGCTATGAACAAGGAAGTGGGAATGAATTTAATTTAGTTTAAGCTCAGCAAACATAGTTCAACATTTATTAAAACCTTTTGCGATGGCTGGATTATCATCCTTTGAAGAGATCAACTATTCAAAGTATTGTCTTGTTTTGATGTATGTCAATAAACAATTTTGATTCTTTTTCACATATTTATTGTACGTCCTTAGACGCCACCCACAAAAATTGAAGTTCAAAAATCTCTCACATTTTATACTTCTATCACACATTCTATGTCTTGCACCAGCCAGTCAGACATCCAGATCCAAGATCTGATGAATTCTGATTGAAAATTTCTTCTCGAAATCGAAAAGGGGAATCGATTGCATAATCCCACTTATTCCCTTAGACTTGTAACATGTCACTGTAGACGACTGGATGGCGCAGTTAAGCGCCTGCCCTTGGTTGGTGGGGTCCCTGGTTCGAATCCAAGTTAAAGCCGGTGGTATTGGTCTGATACTTACTTATCAGGCCAACGTCCCTTGAAGGGTCCGGGCTTGAGCTATAGTTGCCTTCCATCGTTAAAGGTCCTGGGCACACTGCTGCCAGTCATCCGCGATTACTTGGTCTTTATACGGTCGATTCGGTCTTCCTCTCCTTCTCGAACCAGGAGGCTCGGATTCGAAGACAACGCTTTAGCGTTGGGGTCCATTCGCTTGATGTGGCCGAGCCAGTGCAGTCGACGGATTTTTGCCTTCCGGACAACATCCACATCCTGGTACAGCTCGTACAGTTCGCGGTTGTTTTCTCCTCCATTCACCTTCCTGGCAGACGGGATCATATATCCGACGCGGAAATTTCTCTTTCGACGGTACCAAGAATCAGCTCTGAAGTTTTGCTTAGCGTCCAGCTTTCGCCTTGGTAGAGAATGACTGGCAAAATGAGAATTTTGTAGAGCGAGAGAGAGAGATTTTGGTCCTTCGAGTCAGGAGTTTTGAACCAAGTTGTTTTGACAAACCGAAGTAGCACCGATTGCCGAGGTCGATTCTACGTCGGACCTTTATTGTGATGTCGTTTGTGGAGTTCACGTTATCCCCGAGGTAGAAAAACTCCTTTACTACCTCGACGATCGACAGCTCATGATGTTTTGCCAAGGTGGTGTGGGAAGGAACGTTTTTTGGTCGACAGCATATATTTGGCCTGTTCTTCAATCGGCATAAAAGCCTCTAGTGCGGGACGTTGGGTGGGGCATATTGAGCTGATATTTCAGTCGTCGGGCATGCTTTCCTCTTCCCAAATTCTGCAGATGATCGGTACATGGTCCCTACCAGACCATGTCCAGGCCCGTTAAGCAAATGTTGGAAGTACCGCTTAAATACATTCCCCATTAACTACGGATCAGTAACAAGGTTACCCCAGCGGCAAGGCTGTTGGCTTCATTTATAAAAGGTCCGTACGCACTTGAACCTACTGCGCTCTGGTTCTATTCCCATTACGAGCAAAATACTTTTCACGACCCCACCTCTTTCGAGTCATTGGCAATACTCATAGAGTATATATACGTCGATTTAAAACTGTAGGTCCCTTCCATTAGTGAGAAAACAATATCACGCACAACGCCAGTTGTGGTTGAGAAGCTTTTCCCTGGGCCTCTTCGGGCTGCAGCGCCACCCATATTATTATTATTATTATTTTGTAAGAAGTTTCGTCTCCTCCCGACTTCTAGCCTGATGCTACTCCTGCGTTTATATTGTTTTCCGTTGCAGAGACTTTTGGTATGCCTCGTCAGTTGCAAGTTTCTTCTGCTCACATTCCTAATCATAACATGTGTTTCTTGTCGGGGTTAGGTAGATAAGTTCAAGGCCCTGACGACATATTTGGACCAACGTGTCAGGTGGCAATGTTGTCAACAATGCCAATGTTTATCAACAATTCTAAAACAATCACCGAATAAGTCTTCTAGCTCCGAAGAAGTGTTTTCCTGGAAAATACATTCAATTCCTGGATCTAAGACTTGTTTTTGGCTTGATCTACCACTTTTTGTAAACGGGAAGTGACAACACTGCCCGGCACCCAGCAGAGTATTATCCAAGGATATCTCGTTGGTGCTTTCTGCAAAGTCCAATCAGCTTCGACGTCAGAATTTCTGATGGTATGGCTTTTATTGCCATCTGTATGCAGTCCGCTGCATTTACTTTCAGCATGAGTTTGGAATTGAGTATATCCGTCAAAAAACATTAGTCCATAACCGAGACGCTTACTAAGAGTTGAATGAAGTTTACCGAGATGAGTATGGCCGGGAGTAGGGAAGTGGTGTTTGTGTTTAATCAGTCATCCTGTGCCAGTTGACCATCTATGATTATTTTCAGCAGTACGCATATGTATGAGTGTCAATAAACTTGTTGGTCTGTAAAGGTACAAAGGTATTAGTTCAGGTCAGAATATCTCTGTTGAGTTCCCTTACTAAAGAATGATTTTTTAAAAGCTATAGGGAAGTTTTTCAAAACAAAAAACACATAAAATTCAAAAAAAATGCATGAAATCTTTAGTTGGATCGATAGTACGTTCCATATAATTTAATGTTTGAAGATTATTTCATCAAATGGTCCATCCGCTTAGTCCAATTTTGGCATACTCTTTCCAACATTTCGGCCGGTATCTCACGAATTTCGTGAGATTTTCGAAATGCTTAAATGTTGTCTTCCAATGCGTCAATTGAAGCGGGCTTGTCTGTAGACATGAGCTTTAACATAGCCCCACAAAAAATAGTCTAAAGGCGTTAAAACGATGGTGAAATAAAATGTTCACCGAACTCGCCTCTCAATAAGTCCATTGCCACTGTGTGACATGTGGCACCGTCTTGTTGAAACCACATGTCATGCAAGTCAAGCTTTTGCATTTTGGGCAAAAAAAAGTTGGATATCATCTCACGGTAGCGCTCACCATTCACATCATCTTTGAAGAAGTACGGTCCAATGACCAAATGCCACCAGCCCATAAACCGCACCAAACTGTCACTTTTTCTGGATGCATTGGTAGCTCTTGCAATGCTTCTGGCTGATATTCACTCCAAAATCGACAATTGTTTATTTACGTACCCATTGAGCCAAAAATGAGCTTAGTCTAAACAGACCATAAAATGGAAGAACCGCGCGATGAACTTTCTTAACAGAGCACGCATTTTGATAATAAAATTCAATAATTTGCAAGCGTTGTTCGTTTGTAAGGCGATTCATGGTTAAATTATAGACCAAACTGAAGATGTTTGACAGTGAAAAAAAACACAAAATGGGCGTCAGCTGTTTAAACCAGTGTTGCCAAAAAGATACTAGCTAAAAAATCAGCCTTTGCTCTGGAATCCGAATTGTCAACAGTATCAGTTCGAGATCTTACATTTGATGACTAGGCTAAAATTTCAGAAATAGGAAGTTGCATAGACGGTCGGGCATCGATAACTCGAACCATAATTTGCCACAAAAAGAACGAGTTATCAAGTAAAATACAAAATTAATATTAATAATGTATTTATTTGCGATATGAGGCATCAAATGTAGAGGAACATACTCGTAATTATTATTTAAAATAGTCTGTTATAAATTACTGAAGAGTGATTTCTTTTTATTTTGGTACACTGAATCTGTTCGTTTTTCATTAGTCTTTAATTACATGTATGTACCTATAAACGCAAAATGCTTAACGAATTTGCAACAAACTCGGTTTAAATTGGTTGAATCAATTCATCCTCCAAATTTTTCTTGGGTGAAATATCACATCACGGACGATGTTGTCCTTATGGTCGAACTGAGTGAATATTTTCTTTCCTTGTGTGTTTTTGGGCGCCTACTGACTATAAACTAAGCTTTGAGTTCGCTTCTACCAATATACTAAGTTAGTGTTCTAACTAATAATAACAAAAAATTGAACAAGATATGTAAACAGAGGAAATCTAGGTCATAGAAACATACGAACACAGTGTCCCGAAAGCGATTCGTTATAAAACGAACTTGTTAAATACGCAGAATTTGTAATTCCCCCTTAGAATTCGACTCATCGAAGGTGACGCAAAAAACTCTTCGAGTTATCAAGACATTTGAGTAATCGAAGTTCGAGTTATCAAGAACAAATTACATGTAAATTTCAGTCTTGGAGCTATTGCCAATCAATTTCATTCGAGTTGTGGCGATACAAAGCCCCACTTTTTTTATCCTTTTCATTAATATTTTTTTAATATAGAAAAAGTAAAATTTATTTAAAACTAGGCTTCTTACTGACACCAGGTCAATCAAACTCATTGCCATGGGATAGAGTATAAAACCGAAATATAATTAAAAAAGGATGAAATTATTCCATCAAGAGTGGAAGGGACCTATAGTTTTATGCCGACTCCGAATGGCCAATTCGAGAAGTTTTTTATACTCTCTGAGCATTGTCGGTGACTCGAAAGAGGTGTGTAAGTATGCGGTTTATAAACAATTTCCGGAAGTATCTTCAGCGCAGCTTTGTTTATATTTAAGTTTACAGGAATGGCAATTCTTTGATATGTGACAAAACGCTATTCTCTGGTTTAGATTAAGTGTATCTTTGTTTACATATAAGTTTCCAGGAATGGCATCTCGATGGATGATCGCAAGATGCTATTCCGCGGATTAGATTTTTAGAGTTTAGCTTGTAGTCAGACTCGATTCAGAAAGGTTGTTTAACAAAGGGGTGTGCCCCAAAAAAATATTTTTTTGTTTCATTTAGAACAAATGAAATCAATTTGTACGTGGAAATTATTTTTCGAGTTACCAGTCAGGAATCGAACCTGGTTTGCATAGGACTCGACGCACATACCCACAACGCCACTTTTATTTTCATTTGGACATTTTAAAACGCAACGTTTTAATTTGATGCAATTTGTATTTGATATCTAATACAATTCAAAAAAATAACACGAATTTATCGAAAAGTACTGCCCCACCAACCCGGTGTTTTGCGGTTAATGTGTTTTATTTTCAAACTCTTTATTCTGTGAAAGGGTTATCCGCCAGATAAAACATTTTCTGGCGTTCTGATATACTAACGAAACCTTTTAATAAATACTCATAA
Organism: Eristalis tenax; assembly: GCA_905231855.2. Taxonomy (NCBI): domain Eukaryota; kingdom Metazoa; phylum Arthropoda; class Insecta; order Diptera; family Syrphidae; genus Eristalis; species Eristalis tenax. The sequence goes on along the minus strand of HG993125.1, from coordinate 32,906,168 downwards.
GCTGCATTCAATGCAAATTGCATGTGTAGAAATATTACCTTCCGAACATTATGACGAGACAATATATACAAACGTCGCCTATACTATTGTATGGCCTTGCTTGTATTCCATTTACATAATGAACTATCGTTCTGCTTCAGATAGCAACAACATAAAGTAGACAGAACGGTGCATCACCCTAGTAGAGGTATAAAGCTGAGTGCATGAATTCATTGCGAATCAGAGAGCCATGTGAGCCACATGTGAATATGTACTCGTAGATCCTTGCGGCAACGTCGCACTCATTGTCCAAGGAATGTCCGGTTGACAAAATGCGATTGAAATTTATATGAATCTGTGGGATGCCTGGTGTTTAGCTGGTATTGTAAGCCTCCGGAGAGCAGTGAGTGTATGAGGTTTTTGTTTTTATGAATGAAAATGGACGAAATACAAGGGTGGAATCATCTGGTCACATCAGTTTGTTAGTGCATCCGTTTTGAAGTGACAATGTTCACAGCGGTTGTTCGGGATGGCCAGGGTAGGAGTCGAAATTTACTTTCACGAATTCACAAAATATATTGGCTTACGTTACCGGAAAGGAGTGTGTTTTAATTGGCTGCTATTCACAATTGACTTGCAGTATCATTTGTCTGAAGAGCATTCGACAAAGAAGCACCTGCGTCACACCACGCCTGCTGCTGATTTTATTTAATTTAATTGTAAGAAGACCTTTGCGATTTTTAAAGATTTTAATATTTCTCTATTTCTGAAAACTATAAATTGTATGCCAATTTTGCATTTACCTACTTGTGGTCTTGGGCATCTACTTGAGGTTCTGTCGGGTTTGTTCTTGTGGCTGGGCTCCGACTTTTAATTTGATATTCCAGGGTAAGTGCAGATCACTTATTTAACTTGTTTTTTATATATCTTATGTATAATACTCTTGATCGCAACGTCAAATGATGACTGGGCTGACCTGAAAACCAGATAAAACGTATTAACTTTGCTTTCACTGAGATTCGAACCACTTACCAAGGGCAGGCACTTAACCGTCTGCGCCATCCAGTCGTATCCAGCCTTCTAACGTATTACCACTTATTTCGTCAGCCATAAATTTATTTTCGTGTAAGTATGTTGATCCCAAATTGCTTCTAATTCGCTCAAGTAATGGTTACTTCTGTCAAAGTCAAACAATTTGGTGAAAAAAGCTACAGAATTATTTAGGAAGAAATGGTTTCGAGAATGGAAAAGGTCCGGCCAGAACTACTTATTGACAGAAGGGTTAAACGTTCTATTTTATATAGATGTTTGACCAAGAATAGGAGATAAAGCTGCATAAATATGAAATATCAGCTCCGAAAAATGAAAAAGGAGGGACTATTGAAATGTTGTCTGGTAATATTCCTTACGCTTCAGTAAAAGTGGGGGTCTCACTAGTATAGTGGACATAGTAGCATATTTGATCTTATACTGAAAAATCTCGTATCATCCTCAACAGTTCATACGGTCCCAGAATTCATCTTTGATGCTTTGACACTCTAGTCCCAATAAAACAATATATACATTTTATTTTGTCATTTGGTGTAATCCCTTGCGATACCTTGTGTTCAGCAACGTGTCTTAAATAAAATGTTATATTCTGCTTTTACATTGACGGCTTCTAGGTACATATACCGTCTGAATACATAGCAGTCTATATAAACAAGCACTTTTCACAAATACATGCAATACTTAAAAGTACAAACTTAATAAATTTTAATGGTTTTTTTTCTTCATCATTTCGTTGTTGTGGCCTTCTTTACTCTACCCTCACGTAAGCGTATCTTTCAAAGAACACTGTACAAAATTGATAGGTTAATCACGAAGAACTAATGCAAGCTGCACGCGCTATAAGGTTCTATCATACACGTGGAATACATATTTTTGCAAGTTAAACTTCACTTTGTTTTTTGTTTCCTTAAAATTGCCGCCAATCCTTAGGAATGCTATCAAACAACATCTCCAACAATTTCCTTTAATGAGACCAACATGAGCCAGCATGAAAATAATTTATTGGAGAACGTGGCAAAATAATTGGCGAGTGTTACAAAAACAAATCACTCAATTTTACGTTCATATTCAAGTTATTCCATTTCTTTGGGCCTTAGCTGCATGTCTTCAACTACGTATTACTCCTTAAAAGTGCGCCAAGTTGTTTGGTTGTGCCAATGGCGATCTGAAACAAACCCACACAGCTTGGCTGAGACATTATTTATAAGGCCATTCTTTTTAAGTCAATCAGAGATCACCCAATGGAATTTAATGACAGACGCTTCGTAGGCCAATGTACTTATTAACAAAATCGCGCTCAACTTGGACTCAGGTATAAGCAACCGGTTACTTGAATGGTGGAAGAGGCTAGGAATATGAATCGTGCCTGGAACGCGCGCTAAAAGTGGCCTTTCCCTTTCGTTGGCCTTGTGTGCAGAGAAATGCAACTTTTACTTAATTCGTTTGGTGCGAAAAACGGGTTTGAACAAAAGGAGATCTTTTTTTGCTTCTGCTTTACTCTTTCCTGTCCGGCACGGTGTTTCCCTGAATATGTAGTGCAATAAATAAAAGCAACCATTCAAGTGTAAATAATCCGGGAAATTTAGATAAATTTGAATTGGGGAAATCTATATTTGTTGTTAATGTAAGTGGGCGGTTCCTTCTGAAGATGCCGCATCTGATTCCAAAGCACCAACAAATATGAACCGCTGGTGGAAGAAACGTCCATGCGCATCAGCATAGAAATCAATACTAGTACGAGCTATAATCAGTAGGAGCGATACAACCTCCCTGGTGATAGACAAGCATAACGACCTTATGAAGTCGACCATGTGTTACCTCCGCATTGTTCGACAATTATATGTATTAAAAAAGCTTAGTCTGGCCGGTAAAATGGGTAAAGCTGTAACGTATGCATCTTGGCTCCAAAGTGAATGTTGTATTTGTAGTTTTATTCGTTAGATATATAATGAGCACGGCTGTATTCACACAGATTCAAATTTGGTTTATTGATAATATGTGTCACGTACATTCGTCTCATTCATCACGTTGCTTTCGTGAAAACTAATACGTAGAAATCCAGTAAACTCTCGATAATACGAATTTCATGGACAAGGGAAAAACCTCGTATTCAAGGTTTCCGAAATACGGAGGCTTCAGAAAAAAATATTTCTGGCAAACGAAATTCTGGTAACGAAATCTCGTAGGTATGAATATGTGTAAATTTAAGTAATGCTCGGTAGGAAGTTTTAATACAAATTACGCAAACAAATCTATATATTTTTCTAAGTCTAGCGAGTGTAGCTGGAAAAACGTTATCGTCGACTTCTCTAAGAATGTACGTAATTTTCTTCGTGATAATTTCGCAAATTTTTTTGAGTTGTAGACTGAACTGGTTCCTCGTCCTCATCTTTATCATCATCCGAGTTTTCTTCTTGTTAGTATGGCCGCATCCGTTAGGGCTACAGTGACCGCTATGCGTTCTATTCGACCTGTATATCGATTTCCGGTTTTCCTTCGTCTGGAACTTCATGTGATTCTTCCCGGAGAAAGTCAAGTTTGCAAACGCTGCATTTGCACATCTTTCCGTTCAATGAATGCACATGACACAGGAATCTCTCAAGCATTTGCTTTCATGGCTCACTTCCGTCACGTACGCATTCCATTGAAGAAAAACAAATAAACTTGACTTCGAATTGTAGAGGTAAAAAATCTCGAAGTAAAAATTTCCGAATTAGAGAGGTTGTCATGCTTTTTTGCACAATAGTAAACTAGAATTAACGAAAAGGATAAATTGAATAGTTTTTTTTGATTTACTTTTTTTTTGATTATCATTGCACTGTGAGAATGCTTCTATTTACAGAGGTCTTTGAATTATGAAGGTCCGAATTATAGAGAGTTCACTGTATCAAATGTTCGGAAATTCGTACACATGTAAAGGGTGGTTTATTATTAATTTTAAGGGCCGATGTTGAATGTGAACCACACCTAAACGTCAAGTTTTTTTTTCTGCATTTCATTTGACATTTCTCAATCTCAGACTAACGCAATTTGAACCATAGAAAGAAACACAATCGAGCAGCGCGTTAAAGTTATTCAGGCTTATTATGAAAATGGCTGAAGAGCCATCCACTTCAAATTGTCGTCGTGCCCAACAATTGCACTTCTCAACATTATGCATAAAGACTTCCATTTACACGCTTACAAGTTGCAATTGACTCAAGAACTAAAGCCTCTTGACCATTTCAAGCATCGTCAATGGTCAGAATGGTGGCAAGAAATGGCAACAGTGGATGATCAATTTTCGAAGAAAATCATCTTCAGTGATGAGGCACATTTTCACCTCAGTGGATTCGTCAATAAGCAGAATTGCCGCATTTGGGCGAATGATAATCCAAGAGTGATTGTCGAAAAACCAATGCACCCACAAAGAGTGACTGTTTGCTGCGGTTTATGGGCCGGCGGCATCATCGGGCCGTATTTTTTCCAAATGAGGCCGGTCAGACAGTTTCTGTAAATGGTGTTCGCTATCGTGAAATGATTACGAACTTTTTATGGCCCGAATTGGAAGATATGAATGTGGACGATATGTGGTTCCAACAAGACGGTGCCACTTGCCACACAGCTAAAGAAACAATGGCTCTTTTGCGCGACAAATTCAATGGCCGTGTTATCTCACGTGGTGGCGATGTCAATTGGCCGCCAAGATCATCTGATTTGACACCGTTGGATTTTTTTCATTGGGGTTATTTGAAAGAAAAGGTGTACGTCGATAAGCCAGCAACAATTCAAGAGCTAAAGGATGAGATAATTCGTCACATTAACGGCATAGAACCTCAATTATACTTCAGCGTCATCGAAAAGTTGAACCATCGGATATAGGTGGTCGCCGAGGTTGCGGCTGCCATTTGGCCGATATTTTGTTTCATACATAATGAACTATACCAATATTATCATAATAAAAAGAAATGACAGCAATTTCCTAAATAATTTGTGTTTTATTCAAAATCAACATCGGCCCTTAAAATTTAATTATATATGAATGAATATTTTGCGCTTTGGTTTCAAATTCAATAAAACTGCAAGGAAGTCGAATGAGTTCCGAAGAAGTGCAAATAAAATAGCTTTTTATTAAAACATTTTTAACCAATTCTTTTATAATTTTTTTTGATATTCTGTAATTAATGCGATAACTTTGGTGCCAAAGATTATTACCTTATTTTGTAGAGGGGTTAAATACTAGCATTTTTACTATGGGAGAGGGATCCATCTCTCCCCCTTGAATAATAATTGGTAATTTGACAATTTCAATTTTCATAAAATGGAAATTAAAAAAAAATAATATGTTATTCGTGTGAATAGTTTTTGAATAATTCGCATTCAAACTCAAACTGTTGGGAAAAATTGACAGAAAAGAAAACCATTCAATATTTTTTCGAAATTGTGATATTATGTGCTAAATCAGCTTTTTGTAGTTAGTACTCATACCAATTCTCAAACAACCACATGGCTTTATGTATTCCAATTTTTGAGAAATTTCAAATTGTAATTACTACTTTAGCTTCGTTTTTTAGCATTTACGTAGCCTTTATTTAAAGTAAGAAAATGAGTACTAAATCAAACATCTGGCAGATGCCTATATCAAAAATGTTCTTAAATAGAATCTTAAAAAGTAAATTTTCTTTGCATACTCGTTCGGGATGGCGATGACGAGAGCTTAGGTGTCATTGCCACAGTCTGCTGAATTCCGGAAGAGCAATCATCCCAAAGCATTTAAATAACACAAAGATCAAAAATGAAGCGGATAATTCATTAATATATTTATATATAGAATCGAATTTAAGGAGGTAGCGTTTTTTATGTTTAACACGTTTTTGGTAATTATTCGTTCTTCACACTTCACCACAAATATGTTATACAGTTCATTAAGCTTACAAAAACCTCCAAAATGTCCGAACTGCTTACATCCGGATATAAAAATGATATTTGTTTTACTAAGAAAATGGAAAGAAACATCCTCCTTTCACGGAAAAACTACTGAACTAGAAAGGAAGTTCGGGTTTCCTAACTGAGCTGCAAATTGTTTTGATTTCCGCAACATAATCGGGCTTGTGAATTGCACTGGGCTTACACTTTTTCAGTCATTTCCTCGAATTGTCGAATTGAATTGATGACAAAGTCAAAGCATTTCGTGCTTACCACCTGAAAAATGTTTATTTCAAATATTTATCTTATAGTCATTCACCTTAATATCGGATGTAGAAAGTTTGTGATGTAAAAACTGTTTGTCCATGTTTTTCTTATAAGCAAATTCCTAATAAGCGTAATCTACTGTACATATTTCTTCGTCTTAAACTTCTAATGATTTCTCAGGCCGAAAGTCTTTCTCAGGCCAGATGTCTTTAGGATGTTGCTGGGACTTTAATTAATCCGCATTTCTCTTTTGTTGAAAAAGCAAGTAAAATAATCAATGAAATATAAATTGTTTTCACATTTGCCGTGCACTACTTGCATGATTGAATAGCAAATGTTTTGATAATTCAATTTAGGAATATTTGCGTTTTTATTATTTTGCCCAAAACCATTGCAAACAAGTCGCTGCTCCCTTTCAAAATCTCGATTCAATGCATTGGAAATTGGACGATTGAATGACATCATACATAATTGAGCTGATGAAATATTTGTGATGGACAAAAATACATTCAAACAAAACCAATGCTTCTAATGGTTGAAATAGAGAACTACGGGTATTGCAGGTACATCGAAGGATTTATTGCAATAACATGATCCGCCACAAGAAAATGAGTTTGAAATAAATAAATAAACATATTAAATAGAGTATTAATGAGTTGAACTTCTAGCTATTTTTATTAAATAGCTTATCAAATCTCTTCGATGGAAAAAAGAACCAAATTCATATGAAAAAAGAGTTTTGCAACCTTTATCCCGCTCTTGCTTTCATATATTTCTTGTTGTAAAAAGAAAACGACTTTATATTCCTTGTTATAAAAAAATGTAAAGGCTTTGTAAAGGGTGATTTTTTAAAAGCTATAGGTAAGTTTTTCAAGAAAAAAAAACATAAAATTCAGAAAAATGCATGAAATCTTTATTTGAATCGATAGTACGGTCCATATAGTTTAATGTTTAAAGATTATTTCATGCAAATGTTGACCTTGACTGCGCCTCAAATGGTCCATCCGCTTAGTCCAATTTTTGCATACTCTTTACAACATTTAGGCCGGTATCTCAGGAATAAATGCTTCAATGTTGTCTTCCAATGCGTCAATTGAAGCGGGCTTGTCTGTATAGACATGAGCTTTAACATAGCCCCACAAAAAATAGTGTAAAGGCGTTAAATCGCACGAATGTGAAATGAAATGTTCTCCGAACTCGCCTCTCAATAAGTCCCTTGTTGCGCGTACTGTGTGGCATGTGGCACCGTCTTGTTGAAACCACATATCATGCAAGTCAAGCTCTTGCATTTTGGGTAAAAAAAAAGTTGGATATCATCTCACGGTAGCGCTCACCATTCACAGTTACGTTACGATTCGCATCATTTTTAAAGAAGTACGGTCCAATGACCAAATGCCACCAGCCCATAAACCGCACCAAACTGTGACTTTTTCTAGATGCAATGGTAGCTCTTGCAATGCTTCTGGGTGATATTCACTCCAAAATCGACAATTCTGCTTATTTACGTACCCATCGAGCCAAAAATTAGCTTCGTCGAAACTGACCATAAAATGGAAGAATGTTTAAACCAGTGTTGCCAAAAAGATAATAGCTAAAAAATCTACTAAGAGGAATGCAACTCAAATCTGGGTTTTTAAAAAAAAAAAAGGGGCTTACCATCTATTGCAATAAGCCCGTCATCTATATGAATATTGCAGATATGTTGGTAGAAAAGGCGACTAGGAACGTGAGCAAGCCAAACAGATATGTGTCCACGCCTGTCCACGCCTAGAGCTATTCCCTTAGTCTCTAAATTTTGTCGAAATATACTTTATTATTTTGAGTGGAAGTTAGATATTCAGTCCAAATCATGACAGGTTTGGGTTTGAAGAATCCAAAACTACATTTTGAAGGTTCTGAAAATAATATATGATTAGGGTTACATGTAATAATAACCAATAACCCGACTATAGTCTATTCCAGCGAGATGCAACATCTTGGAGTAATTCTGTAAGTCAAAAATGCTCAAGTCCAGCCTAGAGACCTGAATATGGAAGGACTTGGGGTCTTCATCCCAAAGTTATATGATGTCCTCAAAATCTCCATCAGACATTGGCAAAAATTGCATGACTTGATAACAGGTATTATGCGCGCCTGCCCAGAAGAGCTCTAAAGCCTATAGTTTGGCTAACTCCATTACAAATCTTCATTAGGAAGACAGCTGCCAGATACGCCATGCAGGTCGGTTATAACTACAAGCCCGGCGATTTAAGGGGTCACCTTAGGATTAGGACTCAACTCCATCCCTAAAGCAGACATGTTTTGTTTCGGCAGATTTTTTTAGATTGAAATATTGAATCGTAAAAACTGACCCAGTGGTGTCCCAAGACTAGACTCAAGATTACGGATCAAAGATGGAATCCAGGATTGGGGCCAGAGTCTTTGGAAGACGCAGTTGAGCTCGCTAGGGCTAGCTCGGAATCTGCGTCCATAGGCTCCGAACTGTACTGTAATGTACTAAAAGTAAACATACTAAAATTAGTAAAATGCTGATTATGGAATCGGGAAACAAACTTAGCCTAGACTAGGAAGGTCTAAGGCAACCCAAACGATTAATATGGTCTTATTCATATAAGGAAATCCTAAGGAAAGTATAAGAATGCTAACGACCTTTCTTACAGGCCGCTACAGTCTGAATTACCACCTAAACCAAATACAACTGTGCCAAGACAAGATATGTGGCTTTGTCTGGTAGTGGATGAGACATCGGAACACATTTTAAGTGAAGGTTCGGCACTACTCTGGTTAAGAAATCGTTTTTCCATTGGGAGGTACTGACTTCAGTGGAAGTAAAGAAATCAAATGCAAAAAACATTCTATTTTACCTTATTTTACTCATAGTATTAAAAATGCGAAAGTTTGGATGTTTGGTCCACGATCACAGCTAAACGGATGGACGAAATTTAAAGACATTATACCTTACGTAGGTGGTGGAGACTAAGTTACCAACACACTTTGATTAGATTTTTCTTTCTTACGAGAAATATGAAACCGGGCGTCCTCTTGGTGATAGGATTTGTTTTAAAAATTGCATTACGCACCAATCATAATAAAGGTACTGAGATCATGTTAGATGTTTGCATCACGCTTTGGAGGGCCTCTCGATTAAATTCGTCTATGTCATAATTTTGCCCAAAATTAATTAAAATTTTCGCATGTGGCAGATTTAAGTTTCGAACTTAATTGGAATGGTTGAATTGGTGAGTGATTTACATCAAAGTAATAACTAAGACTAGTGATCTCCTGTGGAAATAGAAGAAGTGTCTGGAGGGGTATCCACAAAGGGTACATGGTATATATCGCAACCTAGATGTTGCTCTAACTTAGAACTGTACAATTTTGTCTGGTGTACCTTTTGTTTTCCATGTGCGAAATTCGCATTAGCAATAGAAGTAAAACCCTTGGCATACAGGTTGTTTCTGCCCAAAAATTAACCAATGCTTCGAACTTGGTTTGTTCAACTTTAGTTGATTGCCTTTGGATAAACGGATAAAATAACGTTGGCACAATACTTTTCATTTCCGATTGTGGATTGTAAGAAGCTCGTTGCATATCCTAAATCCCATATTTCAAGTTAACTTTCTCAACCCATGTTTTCAGAATTGCTATTGTATATGTATTCCGAAAACATAAAATTGTGAATATCCAATTGATAGCCCAACGAACGAAAAAGCAGACAAATGATTTGTATATTTGGTTGGTATGTATTCCGAAAACATAAAATTGTGAATATCCAATTGATAGCCCAACGAACGAAGAAGCAGACTAATTATTTGGATATTTGGTTGGTCAGTTGCGACTTGACGGTTGTGAACTTAAAGTTTTAAAGTGCTTCGCGAAGAATGAAATAAAATTGTAACACCTTTGAAATTTAAAATTGAAAAAAACCATAGAGCGTGCATTTTTATCAATCGAGTGAAGTGCTCTTAAACCGAGTGATTATTATTTCTAACACATTGAATATTTGAAACAAGAGGTCACGTCGTCGTCACGAGGTGCAGATTTTATGAAATTAATACAATAAATAAAAATAAAAGCTGAGACTTCTGGCAGTTAACCGGGAAACCATACAAAATTTACAATGACAACGTAAACAAGTTGATAGGAATACAACATGTAAGGTTTGGTCCAAATGGCCTTTTGCTCTTTCACTTAATTTGAAATTCGGCAATGTTCACTTCTATTTTGCCTGTAATATTCAAATACAATCAGTACCCAAAGGAGCGTACAACAACACACTTTACAATTGCAATTTGAATTCGAATTTATTGCAGCAAGTTAATGTGATGCGTATTGCGTTGTTCACTGCCTCTTTTAAGGATAAACAGTTACCAGTGAGCATGCATAAGCATGAATAGAAACATTTTCTCACCGGATATACAGAAATCGTATATGCTATGTAGGTGCATTAAATTGAATTCTATGCACATACGAGTAGCTTTTAGACTCCTGCTATGCTGAGGAGGAAGAGCTAGGCAGAAATGAATTGCCAAGGGAATGGACGTAAAAACTGTTAATTGTATGTCCAAATCATGAATTTCGATGTCATTCAAAGATTAGGTCCAAATGTAATTGTTCGTTTTAATTGTGAATGCTAATTGGGATTTTAGAACGTGTAAGAGGGCGTATGACAACTACGCAGTTGACATTAGTTATATTTTATATGTATTTAGTCAAAGTTGTTGGGAATAATAGGGTTTTTTCCTGGTTCACAACATGGAGATGAAAGTAAATTAGCTACGAAATTCAATTTTATCGAATATAATTTGAAATTTCCAATTGGATTTGCTGGAAAATTGAGTGAAAATTATGCACCAGCCATCATTTATTGCCATCGGAGCAAAATAAAATTAGAGTCACTGGTAGATATCCAATTATCGGTGCATACTCTTGATCGAATTAATATGTAGATTGAAGTTGTTTAATATATCTGCGCATGCTAACGTATATAGGTAGTCTGTAGGCATTTATTTGTACACGTACATCTATTAATGCAGACCGAATAGCATGGGTATTAATTCAAACGTTGACGGTAACTCCAAAATCAAATAAAAATATTCGCACATAATTATAAATACTGACTGAAAGCTAAAAAAAAAATCTCTTAAATACTAACTTATCATTAATCTGTAGAGTGGTATTAAATTGTTAAATTTGTTGGTATGGTGTTTTCTAGTGTAATATGACATGAAAAATGCATTAGTTTACATTTTTAATAGCGTCGTACATTGAATTACTTCATATTTTGGGGAATAAATTGCAGTTAGTAGTACCTCATTATAAATGAACTTCGCTGATGAATCCGAGAGGATGACCGGGTCGTGAATTCATATACACGTTTTTGTTTGTCGATTTTTAGTCTGTTTTTAAAAAATAGATATATTTGGTACATCTATTGATAGTTTTTAAATTTATCTAGTCATACAATAATTCGAAAAATAACGCATACAAAATCTGCAAATAAGAAATACTAAACCAAACATGCCTAGTAATATCTTACACGTGAAGTGTGTGTTTTCTGTTAAATATTTAAGATTAATGAATATCACTCCAAAGTATGAGGTCAGTTAAAGGTCGGAAATAACTTTGGAGTTAACAGACCAAGTAAAATCCAATATAGTATAGATTTTCTGTTTTAGAAGATTATTTTGCTTAAGCATCTCAATATAATCAAAATAAAATACAAATATGTCTGGTATCATTCATGTTATTCTCGCAACAACTTACAAATAGCTGGCAACAGTGATTAGTACGTTTGGTGTTAGATGTTTTTGATATTCAGGATTCAGTTCACCAGAAAGAAACTGTTCTAACAAGCAGGAGCCCTACATTTTAGGCGTGGGATCCAAAAGTGTATCGTGATTATGTGTGCTAACAATTTGTTACGGACATTTAATTATTATTTGAGAATTAAATATGACCTGACATCAAGTCCAGAGTACTATATTCGTTGGTTTGACCGTTTTGAGATGTTACTTAATTTTTGCTCCCCATTCAATTCAGTGACAGATTTGATCAAGGCGTATGGCTTTTGAAGTTTTCGCATTTAAGGATCTTTTACTCAAAAATTTATGAATAGGGCGATAGAACTGATATAACAGCTGGCGATGATGGAGCTTGAGATGAAGACGTTGGTGAGTAGTTGATTACACTGACATTTTTTCAATAACATAGGCTTCGTTTCACCGCTTGCATTCCTTATCCAACAGCCATGTAATGACCACCTACGTCAGCTGTTTTGTTGCTCAGGTAAACAATGCGCTCATACACATTTTTAGAACTATGATTGATTTAGTACAACTCCATCAACATGCCAAATTAACCCCTCCCTTAGCTGACCGTGGCATGTCTATGTACTTCAATTCCTTACGACACCACCGTTGGATCAAATTTGAAACCAATTTAAAACCGCTTTTGTTGTCATACCAGCGAGTTGCATCACAAAAATGCAAACACGTGGACCTTGACCTTAAACTATCCAAATTGATTTTCCCAAAAACCTCCTGAACAGTTGTACAGGTGTTAAGCCTCGCCCTCCTCCTCAGCCTTTTCTACTACTCTTCTACAAGAACTCCTTACAGTAAATCTATGACATTTTTATGAATTTAAAATGGCTACTTCATTGACAAATTACGACATTTAAACCTTTTCCTCATAATCTATGTCCGCTGAATCATTTCTGCCGGAATCCATTATTCTATAAACTTCCAATGTGGTCAAACCTTTTGGACCAATTTCTTATACAAAAAAAAGTTGGAAACAATCATGTGTTTGGAAAATTGTGTTGAAAAGTGATTGAGTTTAATTCAAACTTAATGCCTTTTTGTTTAAAATAAAACTGTTTTAAAAATAATATCACTTGCTATCACAAATTTATTTCAGTCTGAGCTTTTGTTCAAAAGATTTCAGGCACATCTTGGAAATCTTTTTTTACTCATGATGTATTCTTTGTGACATCATGCAGCTCGCAAATTTTTGCCATGAAATTCAGTATTCACAACGTCCGTCGTCTGAAAAACTCGTGTGCAAAAAAATTAATTAATTAATTAAGGAACTAAGGACTTAGGTACAGCATATATGTACATTTACAGGCCACATCGGTCATGAAAGGTTTAGCTGTCAAATGATGTTAAGATCCTTCTCCAATTGAGATTCCAGGCTCTCTCTCCCTGCTAGTAATATATGTACATAACTCAAATAAAATAGGCCAGCTTTTCGAAAAAATGTTCGGATAGAGCTGGCAGTCTACTCCGGATATGCCAAATTTAAGCGTGTTTTCTTTTATTTTTAGGATGATGAACATGTTAAAACCCCTTAAACCACTTAAATCGAAACTATTTGAACTGCTGCAGGACTACATAGTTACGATAATTGCACTAAATTGACGCCTATATGTTAATATATAATACATATAATGCCTATCATATCGCAGTCGCCTATGTACCGATGTTTCTTTAAATCTAAAGCAGAGAAGGAACTGCAAATACCGGGCGTAGGCAGCCACAATCAATTTCAGTTTCACACTTTTCCTTTTGCTGCACTGCCTACGAACATCTCCCAACTGGAGTTCAACGCATAAACAAGTTTTACGCAGCATAAACGAGAGTGAAAGCCCTTCTGTTACTCTTTCACCACTACCTGATGCATGTAATTTAAGTATACACTACTTCCAGCAGACATTGACACCTGATTCAATTTGTGACGTTCTTCGGTGTATCTCGGATTAAGTTCATTATAGTTTTTCCTTCACCAAAGCGTGCCACCTGCTTAAGCGACTTTGATGAGGAAAAATTCCTCAAAAGGAAAACATGCTGTGTTGCCGGTGACGGCGTGTGCGCGGCAGTTGTTTATCAAGAGCGCAGCCGTGCAATTCCATGATCGCTGTTTTAGTGCTAAGGGGAAAGTGCCTTATAACGTGACTCAGGTTCGAAGTAAAATTTCAGTTTATTTGTAACAGTCTGTCGGTGTGGTGATCTTAATTTGATTTCTCATGAGTAAATCATTTTGTCTTACAGTGATTGAATACTCATAAATCGGTGATATTATTTAGTCAAAATGAAGTGATTCCTAGAAATAGTGAATAGAAATTATTGTGAGAAATAAACTATGCAAAATTGTGCAAACTTCGAAAACCATACATGTATGCAAATATATTAATTTAACTAAATGCATTCGTATGTATACCTTCACTTCATGTATTTTTTATTTTAAAAGAATATTTTCCCTGTTACATTTAAACTTTTCGGAAGTTATAGAGAAAAAAAATGTCCCTCTTCTATACACTTTTATCATGATCGAATATAAACTTCTCGTATCAAAAATGTCTAAAGATGAGTGTATTTTGGGTGATTTTTTTTTTGTCTAAAGAAGTCATATTTGCATTACTTACAAAATCATTTCATTTGATTTGATAAATCAACGCCTGCCATTTAGGAGGACCATGTTTTAAGTGTTCCGTCAAATGTTGAGATACAAATCTAACTAGCTACTTGCGTCGTTGCGATCGACGATGCGGGGATATGGGCATAGACGATTGAATTCAACCAGATATTAAATTCGTAGCTGAGGACAATTTTTCATAAAAAAGCTGATCTCCCCAAAGCTTTTCTAATTAATTCAGTAATTTTTAACTCGATTTTGGTTATAAGTCGTTACATAGTGCTAACTAAGCACGAATCACGCATGTTAAGTGATAAAGGCATCGTGAAGTAGCGGGTAGGTGTGTCAACTCATACGCCAGGAGTTCTGGGTTTTGGGATCAGGTCTTCATCTCATTCGAGTTACTGACAATACTCAAAGACTATATCTGTCTAGATCAGACCCAACCCAACTCGAGAGAGAATAATAGCACTACACGATTGTTTGCTCTAGAAATCAAATCCTGGTCCACCTCGGACTCTTTCGCTGATGAATACTGAGTAAACATAGTCTGGAATATAAGTACGGGGACATGTCGGTGCACTTTAAGCCGTTTGCAAATCGGTAGACTGAGAATTGACAGTTTTGTAATTACATAACGAGGCCTGACAAGTCGTTTGATTAATCCATAAGCCTTGAAAAGGAAAGTGGTCTGAATCTTTGACTATAATATGAATATCTACAGGTATTAAATTCGATTAAGCACTAAAATCCGATCCCAGTGTTTTTTTAAATAACTTGGAAATGTCTCTTGCAAATGTAAATTTTGAAATGATGTGTTTCAATGAATAATCGGATTTTAGTTCTTTATAATCAACTTGGAAATAAGTGGAATCTAATCTAATCTATCAATTTCTGTAACCACATTACAAAACACAATCATAAGTCATTTGTTTGAATTTACTTAATTTTCCTAATATATAAATAATAGCTGAATACTTAGTTGCAAATTAAACAAGTATTTGCGATCAATTTCTAAATGGACTCGAAACTCATTTCAATTTCAGTTTTTCTTGTACATCAATGAAACTTAAATCGTCGTCAAATATGTTATCTGTGTTACAATCCTTAGACTAATGGGTAACATTGACTGTTCATATTGAGTAGTATAGCAGGTATAGTCGCCTCTTCAGGGCCCTGGCCACAGCTGAATTTAAGGCAAGCCTCTAGCTAAAATAAACAAAATGATCTGATCCAGACAATTGTTGGGATGTGGATGATCAAAACTTTTATTTTTTCACCAATGGCCAAGGATGTGTACTTGCGTTTTTTTTACCATATAAATAAAAGGTACAGATTTGTACACAAATCAATTCTTGATCGTGCAATGTTTTTTTTTGCTTTACCAGGCCGACGGGGTCTGAGCCTGAGCAATTGCTGTCTTTCATCGTTGACGGTCCTGAGCACGCTGCTTCCAGTCATGAAGACCAAGCTGTCTTGCATCCGCGATTACTCGGTCTTTATACCGGAGATTCGGTATTTCTCCTTCTCGAACCAGGAGGCTCGGATTCGAAGACCCTCTTAGCTGGAGCGTTGGTGTCCATTTGCCCGATGTGGCCGAGCCAGTACAGTCGACGGATTTTTGCCTTCTGAAGAGTAGAGTTCGCGATTGTGTCTTTTCCTCTTCTCCTCCATTCACCTTCCTCGCAGACGCGACCATATGTCCGATGCAAAATTTTTCTTTCGGAGGTACCAAGAATCAGCTCTGCAGTTTTTCTTAGCGTCCAGCTTTATCCTCCTTAGAGCAGGTCCGGCAAAATAAGAGTTTTGTAGAGCATAATTTTGGTCCTACGAGTCAGGAGCTTTGGAGCTAGTTGTTGCGACAAACCGAAGTAGCACCGGTTGCCAAGGGCAATTCTACGTCGGATCCCCACTGTGATGTCGTTTGTGGAGTTCACGTTGTCCCGAGATAGACAAACTACTTAACTCATGCATGGGATTTACTCGTTACATGGAATCATACAATGCACTTTCGAAAAGTATTCATTAAGACTTATATTTGCTAACCGAACATAATTTTCAATTACAGAACAATGAAACTAAAAATATTAAAAAAATAACTTCCTTAAAACAATCTAGTTCTACGAAGTACTTCATTTAGATCAACAGACTTCGTTCTTTCCTATTCAAAGGCTAGAAACACCATGCCTGCCATTCTTTAGTGTCCTATTGGCAACCTAATTGAGGCCTATTGATTGCTTCGAAGAATTTATCACGTATCGATCCCACGTCACACTCTCCTTGGAGATGAGAGGTGAGCATTTGTAAGCTGTAGATAATCCATTCCAGTTTTCAAAATCATTCACTGGAAAGAGCCTAACTATTTTTATGAAAAAATCACGACTCGTAGAAATCCGAGTCGTAATATAACGCAGACAAGTTGCGCTTAAAAGTAGCGTAGGCATGTTTTCATAAATGCTGCACTTCTCTGGAATTATCTAGGCTATATGTCTGTATAAAAGCATTCATTTGTCTTTTATACAGTGTACTTCAGTGTGCTCAATTCATTGCACCCTTTCCAATATTATGCACAAGAAATGAGTACCATGAAATAAATACACTGTCTGATTTCTCTTTACTTCGCGGATGCCTGACTGAAATGCAACAAGTTCTCGTTTAACTACTAAAAACATACCGAATGTGCTTAGTTTGTCTCTGACCAAACTGTGGTGAACGAAGTAATAATTTTGAATTATTTAGAATTATTTTTCGTTACCAATTACCCCGTACTTGATTCTTGAGTGAGTGCGAGTGCTTATTCATTCATTTTGGTTTTTATGATTTTAGGGCAATTAATACGGTACCAAAAAATATGAATGCCTTGAAATCAGATTCGAAACTTTCATTGGAGAATGTTACGTATTTAAAACCGAGTACAGACAATTGTTGTTCAGGTTGCTTCTCTTACCTCCCCAACACAAACTGAAATAATATCATAGCTTTAATATCTAATTTGGTGGCATATAAATTGAATTCTAATACTTGCAGAATTGTGCAGTCGCATTTATATTTTCATAAGTTCAAATGTGTAATATGAACATGTACAATGTCACTTTCACCTTGTTTACCCAATGTTATGTTTTATTCATCGTACTTCTAAGGGAAAAGAATATTCTTAGTGTACAGCGCAATAATAATAATCGCACTTAGCCAATATTCAGAGTACTTGTTAATGGGACGTAATATTGAGCATGTGTTTTGAACACTGACTAGATACATTATTCCCAGACCTAGAGCTTTGTGGCCGTGAAATGAAAACACCAAGTTGTGAAGTTAGCATAAACCTTAACTAAATTGTTAAGAAAATGTCTGTTGTCATCTAAGCATTTTGCTTGAGTTGTACAACAAAGGCACACTACACCCAGAAATAATATAATATAATATGAAAATCCCCCATATTCTCGTGTCACCCCAAAATAAAGGGTGATTTTTTAAAAGCCATAGGAAAGCTTTTTAATTTAATTTTTGAAGATTATTTCATGCAAATGTTGACCTTGACTGCGCCTCAAATGGTCCATCCGCTTAGTCGAATTTTGGCATACTCTTTCCAACATTTCGGCCGGTATCTCACGAATAAATGCTTCAATGTTGTCTTCCAATGCGTCAATTGAAGCGGGCTTGTCTCTATAGACATGAGCTTTAACATAGCCCACAAAAAATAGTCTAATGGCTTTAAATCGCACTATCTAGGCGGCCAACGAACGTGAAATAAAATGTTCACCGAACTCGCCTCTAATGTGGCACCGTCTTGTTGAAACCACATGTCATGCAAGTCAAGCTCTTGCATTTTTGGCAAAAAAAAAGTTGGATATCATCTCACGGTAGAGCTCACCATTCGCAGTTACGTTACGATTCGCATCATCTTTGAAGAAGTACGGTCCAATGATGCCAACAGTCCATAAACCGCACCAAACTGTGACTTTTTCTGGATGCATTGGTAGCTCTTGCAATGCTTCTGGCTGATATTCACTCCAAAATCGACAATTCTGCTTATTTACGTACCCATTGAGCCAAAAATGAGCTTCGTCGCTGAACACATGTGATGTCGTGATGAACTTTCTTAACAGAGCAGGCATTTTGACATAGAATGAGAGAGAGAGATTTTGTCGCTGCCTGGATTAGATGCACTAGCACGGCACTCAAATTAGAATATTCCACTGATTGTTAAAATGT
This sequence comes from Eristalis tenax, assembly GCA_905231855.2. Lineage (NCBI taxonomy): Eukaryota > Metazoa > Arthropoda > Insecta > Diptera > Syrphidae > Eristalis > Eristalis tenax. The sequence goes on along the minus strand of HG993125.1, from coordinate 32,887,337 downwards.
TCTGCTTCATTTCTGAGTAAGTTGCTGAAATTGGTACATTTTTTCCACAGCAGTTTCCATTTGACGCATCTGTGAGGATCTTAAGGTTTCCCAAACCTTTTGTTTTTTGTGTCTGTTATTGTGGATTTTGTAATCAAGACCTAATCCTGACTAACACTTTTCTCAAAGTTTCAGTCTTTTCCTTGATTGAAACGAATCTGCGTAGTTGAATTTCGGTCTACCGTCCGCTTAAAATTATCTTTAATCAACCGCGAAAAAAGGTGAATTTTTAAATGAATGGAAGTATTATTTTCTAACGCCTATGTATAAAAGCGGTTTAACTCTATCTATTGTTCATCAGATGTAATCTATGAGAAGCAAAAATGGTAGATGATCATTAGACGCGCTGCAAAAATCGGATGTGTAAACCTATACTGAGAGTTCACTCTTATGCCTGATTTCACATACGTAGGATCGAACTTAAGCTTCACTCGAGCAGATTTTGTTTTCAAAGTCAATATTTAAGGGTAGGTTAGGTATGTTATAGATTGAGTGGCATTGTGAACTGCTGAATCTACCAACCATAAACAAAATACTGATCGTGATTGAACACGAACAGCACCCAATTGAAAAGAGGAAAAGAGAACACACCACACTCAAGAAGCGAATGTTCCTGCAAGTGAAGAAATTGTTATTAAATGTGTGTATCTTAAATGTGTGTGCCTTTTGTCCTCTTCAGCAGCGTTGTCAGACCAAAGATATGGTTGCTAATGTGGGGTTTCTCTATGTATTTTGGGGTTAATATTACATTAATACGCGAATGCCAAGTATGTTATCTTTGGATTGACTAAGTGTCCAGAGAGAACAGCCATTGCAATCGGTGCCTTAAGTTAAGCCTTGTAAGGTTAGGTTGTTGTATTACTTCAAGATCTAATAGATCCAATCCGCGAACCATCTGGAGCTCTTAATCAAGCGTTGGAGCTGACCGATGCTAGTAATATCTAGTTCTGACATGTCATAGAAATATGGGCCGTATTCTGATGAGGTCGCGTGAACGTCCTGGGTCGATGGTAGGTGGGTCGATTGATTGGTGATGAGGCATCCAGCATCCAGTGTTTTGTAGAAGCGATAGGCATGAACGGCAGTTCCCCGACCGGAAAGAGTATTGAGTTGGTGCCCTTTCTAGCGAGTTCGTCTGCTTCACAACTCTCTGGGATGTCACTGTGTTCCGACACTAACATGAGTTGAATGCTAAAATGCTTGGCCATCTCATTAAGTGGGACGTCTTGGAGTTAAATGTGACTAAACTCAGAGATTTGATCGCTGCCTGGCTGTCGGAACAGATGTACGTAATATTGCGTTGTTTTTTAACCATGACAGAGCTGCCTGGATTGCTATAGTTTCTGCCAGATCCTTAGAGTAGACTCCCACACCAACTCTTTCGCCCATCTTCGATCCATTTGTGAAAATTCCGTCCAGCGTCTGGTGTTCAGACTCCAGGTTGGTTGAGAAGCTTAAGTATCCTGAGGTCTGTGTTTCCTGGTAGGGATCCAGAATGGTAGAGTGTCCAGAGCTGAGCTCCTTCCACATACGCAGCGATTTCAATATAATCGCCGTGTTGGCAGCGACCTGCCTGCCGCAGAAATCTACCGGCTGGAGTTTCAGGAGTGTATTCAAAGCTGGGGAGGGGGAAGTTCGCACCGCTCCGTTAATGCAAGTGCATGCCATCCGCTTCACCCTTTCAAGCTGTTTACAGTAAGTGTCTTTGTCTAACCCAGTCCACCAGATCGCGATGCCGTACAGTCTGACAACAGATACGAATAATCAGTAAATCACTCGCGGTAGTAGACCCCATTTGCATAATATAGCTTTTTTACAAGAATATGTGGCCGTACAGGCTTTGTTAACACGTTCCTGGATGTTGGGTTTCCAGCTTAGCTTCGCGATAATGGGAGGATTGATGGCAGGCATTTTCAATATCCTGATAAAGAGGGCTAAATCTGTTTTCTGCGGATTAACACTTAGTCCATTTTTTTTAATTCGATAATAGCCGACTGCATGATATCCCTAATCGTGAAGAAGAATTTAACAGAGGCCGCCGTCATCGGCAAATACAATGACCTTACACCCTGTCAAATCCAGTGTTAGCCGAAGTTCAGTCACTACTATGGAGAGGAGAGGAGAGAGTACTCCACCTTGTGCTGTCCCTCTCTCTATTCACCGCATAGAGATCGTGGAATTTCCAAGCTTGGAGCAGATTGTTCTATTATAGAGAATGAAAGGTTAATAAAAGAGAGATCGACAATTTGATCACCGAGACTGTGCTTCTACTACTTTTTAAAAGCTAAATCACTACTGGAATTTATCGTTATACGCCCACTTTGAAAACGGTCATTAGTCATTCTTGTGAAATCTGAAAGCTACTAATACTACAACAAATTAAGATGAGGGCGTCAATCGTAGGACTTGCACCGGGAGAACATTTCGTGCTGGCCGGCTCTTATAGTGTAATAGTTTCCTTCTTAATTTCTCGATAAAACAATTTTTATGATCATATTACTTTAACTTAATTAGACTGTCCATTATTGTCATATATGCTTAATATAAACGTATTCAATTATATATACAAACATACTACATACAAATGCTAGAACACATAAATGGCTTTAATACTTTATTTTTATATTTTTTTCAGAAGTGCGATGATACCAAAATTAATAATTTTATCGTTGTTGGCCATTGAACACATTTTATCGGAAGAGATAAGTGCACAAACGAGAAGTCTGACCCCGTCTTCATCTTCGATTGGCGCCACAACCCAACGAACACAAAGGATTGCCGAGGAAAGAGTACATAAACACCCTTTGTATTTCCTTCTCTCCTCTATTTAACATAGTGCAAACACACAGCAATGAAATCCTATTTAATCCATAACAACTGTGCATTTTGAACTGACAAAGAATCCTGACAATTGTGTCTGCTATTTCTTTTATTCCTTCTGCTCACACCAACAGAGTGCGTCGTTCAAATTTGCCACTGACTACTCTATAACAAGCTCAAATGGGTCCTCCAACCAATTGCATCAGAAATCACGCAATGGTGACCAGACACACAGCGATTATATTTCTCAATCGCCTGAAGAAGAATCCAACCCTCCACAGCACGACACGGTCGATGATCTCGACTACCGTCCAGTTGTCAGGTACGAAGTATTAGTGAAAAAAATCCATTCATTCCACTTATATTCACGTTATGTTGTTTGCAGGTACGAGACGCAGAACAATCACAGTCAAGTACGGGGACAGTTTGTGCTAGGTAAGAGTGGAGTAGAGTCACGGCGACAAAATACACAGCAACAGTCAAGCAATAAAACGAGAGGCAAATCGAAGGGATTTATCGAATTTGAATTCGATATTGATGATGGTGGAGGTAGAAGAGAAAATAACGATGACACAATTGAGGGAACAAATACTGCCACTTCTTCGTTGAAGCAGATTCTTTCGAGTATACTTCCTCAAAGTGTAGCAGACATGTTTCGCTTCAGCTACGTAGCAGAGCCCCCACAGACCAAGGCACGACATGGAGGCAGAGGCTATAAAATAACAAAACCAAAGGAAAACAATCAATATGAGCACAAAATTACAACTCTGTCAACTTTTATACAACAAGGTCCAGTACCATCACTGCCGCAATTACCTCAACCCTCACCATCAGTTGCACCTGCAACCGAAGAAGACACGAAAATACATGAATCCGGCGTAGTCACTAACGAAGATGTTCGAAATATTAATAATGCCGCCGAAAAGGATTGGGGTAAGCATGAAGCAGTGGTTTCAACACAACTTTCTGGAAACATAGATCAGAACTACTCTCGATTGGTTTCCCCCTTCGGCGAACCCATCAATGCGGACAGTCCCACTGATTCCGACTATGAGGACCACAACCTTAATTTGGATGAAGATAATCTTATAGCCCCATCCCTGATTTCATCCAATAAACTCTTTTATCCAAATCCGAGAAGCATAGAAGTTGGCGCTGAACGAGGCACCTCAAACCAACAAAAAAACCTTCAGTCTGGAATTGAAAAACAAATAAACGTACAAATAATTCAGGACACTTTAGGAGGCTATGGTCAGAAAATAGTGCATTCCCAAACGAAACACCTTGATGATTTTCAAGAAGAAGTTGAGAAACAATTCAGTCCAAATGACATTAGAACCGATTCCGAGGCGGCCTCAAGAAAGTTCTTAAGAAGCTTCAAGGAAAAGATAAATAATAAGAATCAGTTGAAGGGGCAACCAAGGTCTGTTCAGCCAGAGAGCCTGCTTCACACATACATTTATTCATCGGAAACGAGGAATGATTCCCTTCCAAATGGATTTCTTGAAGATAGAAAATCATATGAAGCACCACCAGCCGGAAGTATCCTACAAGATGCTCCTTCTACGTTGAATTCGCCCAGCAATTATAGAGCCGCATATCAAAACGCGCATACGGTGAGAGATGATTTGGATGAACCAGGAGATCTATCGCCACTCAAAGACACACAAGCAGACGAAAATAGGCAAGCTCAGGAAGTATCGTCTCTTCATACGGATGTTTTCGGTCATAATCAAGAGAAGATGATTTTCGTTACTCGTAGCCCGAAAAATGAGATTGATGGTTTCATAGAATCGACAACGCCTTACCCGAGATATCACTTCAAGTCTCCTACTATAGTCGAAATTCAAAAATCTGTGAATATTCACAACAAGTTCATCACAGAAAAAAATGGAAATTTGATCGAACAGCATGAAATTTACTCCAGGCCTACGAGTAAACACCCAAACAGCTCCCCAGGATATATTCAATTACCTGATCCCACTACTCAGCCATTGCTTTCAGAGAACCCAATAAGGGTAGCCCAAGTCCAAGAAGAGTCTCTACAACGTGAAACTATTGTTCATCCAGAAGATGATTTACGCTACCAACAATTTCCAAGGCATCAAGAACAAATACCGCAAGAAGATGTGCATCAAGAACCATATGATGGAAATGAACAGAATGTGCGTTATCAGCAGCCGCCGCCTGATCAGCAACACGCCCAAGGACAACAATATTTACAAGAAGTTCAAGAACAACAACGTCAAGAGCAATACATCCAACAACAGCACGCGCAAGATGAAGAGCAACTACATCAGCAACTTCAACACAAGCAGCACCAATATCACCAAGCCCAACAGCGACAATATCAGCAAGCACATCAGGAACAATATCAGCAAGCACAACAGCAGCAATATCAAATAGAGCAAGAACAGCAGGTCCAACAACAACATGAAGACGACCAACGATATCAACAACTCCAAGAAAGACAAGAACAAGAGCAACTGCAACGGCAACAAGAACATGAAGAAGACCAACGATATCAACAACTCCAAGAGAAGCAAGAACACGAGCAACACCAACGGCAACAGCAACAGTTACAATATCAACAGCAACGCGACCATTACCAACGCCTAAAGGATGAAAAACTTCAAGAGCAATACGACTTCGAGTACGCGATCTATGATCAACATCAGCCAAAGCAACAAAATCAATACGAGCCCCAAGGGAATATCCAAAATCAGGAATTGGTGTACACCAAGAAGCAACCAATTGAAAAGCTCATTCCATATCCTGTTGCAGTAGACAGGATTGTCCCACAACCGTATCCGGTAGAGAAAATAGTTGAGAAGTTCATTGACCGGCCAGTACCTGTAGAGCGCATAGTTGAAAAGCCTGTGAATGTTCCATATCCTGTACGAGAAGTTATAGAAAAAGTGATTGATCGTCCGGTACCTGTTGAGAAGATAATCGATAGGCCAGTGCACATTCCGTACCCTGTTCAAGTTGATCACTTCATAGACCGACCGTATCCGGTTCAAGTTCCAGTCGCTGTACCAGTTCCAGTTCCTGTCCATCGTTTCATCGATCGGCCATATCCAGTAGAAAAGATTATTGAGAAACCAATACACGTACCTTACCCGGTCGAGAAAATAGTTGAAAAAGTCGTAGAAAAGCACGTCCCCGTTGAAGTCGAGAGAATAGTTGAAAAGCCTGTTGAAAAAATCGTGCACAAACTTGTAGATCGGCCTGTGCCAGTTAAAGAGTTCGTCTCTCGACCAGTGCCAGTTCCAGTTCCGGTTCCGTTTGGTGTTCCAGTGGCTGTCGGTGTAACCAAACAAAAACAAAATAAGAACAAAGTGCAGGACATAGTGGAAGATTTTCTTGAATTGGTGCCTCCGCCTCTGCCATCAGCCGCTGGGATCAATGAATACAAAACAATCCCTGAAAATGCGGAGTACCTTCTTTTAGATGACTACAATAGACCAGTAACTCTTGACCATCAGTTGGTCCAATGGAACCACCCAGTCAAACGGGGCATCAAGACACGTAATATCAAACGAAGTCCCGACTTTGGACGACATTTAAGGGTAGAGTATGGCTTCAAACCGCCATTAGTACCTTCACTAGAAATAGACGATCAAGGATTGCCCATATCAAATAGAAAATCTGGCGAATGATCCGCTAGAAAATTAAATATCAATCCCATGTGCCAAAATATTATTTTTAATTATTTAATCATTACTTGTACAATAAACAATATCTATCAGAAACAGAATATGGGTGCATGTGTTTTATTTACATTCCATGCCTGCTCCCGCTTGGCCATCATTCACCGAAATGTTAAACGAAACTAAAGTCCTTTTTCAAGTAATGTCGTCCCATTTGGTACGTTCCCCACCTACGTTCGGAGAGAAAAGTCAAAGCAGGAAGAATTTATTACCTTAGTGGGATACGAGGAAGGAAATGAACAGAAAAGGGTATAAACGAAAACGAAAGCCATGTCAGTTTCGCTGATATTCCTTCTTGGTGATGGTGGTGTTATGGAGGCCGACTCTTATCTAGATGACCTCTCTTTTGGCAAAAAGCCTACAATTTCTGTGTTCTCCTTTAGCACGCTTTGTATCTTATCGACAACGCAAACTCTTAGCTATCATTTTGGTTGTGCTTAGATGTGTAACATGTGCACGTTCTGTATGTGAATGTGCACAGTTTAGCTCCAATATAGAAAAAAAATCAACCAGTGAGGTCCTTTTCTAGTGTTTAGCACAATAAAAGGCAGAGCATGATTTATATGACAGGTGATAAATTTTATTCGCACGCGAGTACCACACAGTGCAAAGCAACAAATAAAAGTATACCTACAAGAATAAGGGTCGAGATGAAATGCGAAAGGCATCTGCAGCGCCAACTGGAACTGGAAAGACGTATCTTCGTATCACGTTTTTAGTATTATTACGTCGATAACGAAACTAAGAATAGCACAAAGATGTTAAGCATTGCTTTATCTGATGAATTCAAACGTGTGAAGTAATTAACTATATTGTCGTACTTTTGGCGTGTGTAATGCGAGAATCTGGATGGCGTTGCTGTTAAACAGAGTCGTATAAGGCTGAAGCTATAAGTAATGCACTTCGAACATGATATAAAATTGTACGTGTTCTCTTGAATTACCGACACATTGTTATTTCAAAATACGAAAGACTATTGTATTGACCCAACGCCATGGTTTTCTGTCAGTCATTATTATAGGTATGTTTTCTATCGAGAAATATAACTCGCAGAGGTGGGCAATCAATCATGACGAATTGCTCCAATGCAACAACTAAGTAAGACAATATCTCAAAAATGACTAATCTTAAAGCGATGTGAGTGATGCCAAATATTTCACAATTAGCAAAACATGAATGTTACCCAAAATAATGTTAATTTTATTTAATCCTCTTCAATGTATACGAGAAGTGCATAGTTATTAGAACACAACTTGAATCCGTGAAATTAGTTGTTGAGAGAAAACCTATTAAAGCAGTTGGAGATAGTCACTTTGTTAAAACAGTCCCTCACACAGAACAACAACAAATAAGAAGAAATAAAGTTTAAGAGTGGTGACAAAAACTTTTGTTTCTGTTCTAGTCCTGTCACGAAAATTCCTTTCTTTGTTTTACAAGTATCGGGTTTTTCAATTAGGACTTGATACGTTTTTTTTAAATACATCACGTTCTCGATTAACGCGACTCGTCGATTTTGGCAACAGCTAAAAATAGCAACTTTTCATATGGAAATAAACTTGATAATTGTTCGTCAGTACAGATATTTTTGTGAATTGGAATTGGTAACCTTCTTCCAACATTTCTGAGAGCCCAATTCAATAAGGTGCTTCGCTTCATACGATCTTATGTCTCCGTTCTTGAATTAACATTCAGTTAACTTAAGTTAAGTATTGTGTAGTCTAGAACGTCCAGATCTTAAAAAAAAAAAGAAAAAGATTGTTTTGATTCGTTTCTTCCACTTCGGGCCATAAAAAGTTCGTTATCATTTCACGATAGCGAACACCATTCACAGAAACTGCCTGACCGGCCTCATTTTTGAAAAAATTCGGCCCGATGATGCCGCCAGCCCATAAACCGCACCAAACATTCACTCTTTGTGGGTGCATTGGTTTTTCGACAATCACTCTTGGATTATCATTCGATCATATCAGACGAATTCACTGAGGTGAAAATATGCCTCATCACTGAAGATGATTTTCTTCGAAAATTTATCATCCACTGTTGCCATTTTTTGCCACCATTCTGACCATTGACGACGCTTGAAATGGTCAAGAGGCTTAAGTTCTTGAGTCAATTGCACCTTTTAAGCGTGTCTTTATGCATAATGTTCATCAACGACGAGCGTAGAGGTGCAATTGTTGGGCACGACGACAAGTTGAGGTGGACGGCTCTTCAGCCACACTATCGCGAACAGCAACAAGCATGCACTGGTGTTTTCACATCTCCTACAGACCCGGTTTGCTCAAATTTTTGCACGATTTTTCCGATTGTACGCACATTTGGACGATTAAATTGACCGAAAAAATCACGAAGTGCACGATATGCATTTTGATTTGAACGCCCATTTTCATAATAAGCCTGAATAACTTTAACGCGCTCGATTGTGTATCTTTCCATGGTTCAAATTGAGTTAGTCTGAAATTGATGAAATGCAGAAAAAAACTTGACGTTTAGGTGTGGTTCACATTCAACATCGGCCCTTAAAATTTAACTTTTAGCTTTTACTTTAGGGTTTTAGTGACAAGAGGGTAACATTTTTTAGGCTTTGAGATAATATTTTTTATAAGGTTTTGAAGGTCTTCCAAATGCTCTAGATGCTGATGGTTTCTCTTCATTAAATATCACATTACGGTTGGCGAATCCAACGTTCGATGTGAGTTGTTCTCATTGGCGAACTAACGCTTTCGACCTTTTACGGTTGGCGAACTTCACAATGTGAGTTCGCAAATCAGTGCTGCCATGAAAACAATAAGAAATAGGCCCTTAATTGATAATATCCTTGGTCAATGAAATTATAAAATTACAAAAATGACAAGCGATATGATTTGTTTCGTGAAGAAAATGAAATCTACAGAAAAAAAGTAAGAATGTTTCGACTGTGCAAGAGTTTTCGAGACAACTTCAATGACATGAAACACTCTGATCATACGTAAGGAGAAACAATTTGTTGTTGTTGTGTGTTGGAAAATTGTTCTGAAGCTTAATTTTTTAAGTTTCAGGTTATTTCAACTAAAAGACGAGAGACTTCGTTTCAAACTAATTGGAATGTGAATTTCAAAACTCAAGCACATCCCCCAACTCCTGCTATTCTGAAATCAGCTCGCATTTTGCTTGTGCGAGTTATCAGAGCAGCGTAGGAAACGATCTTGACTGCTGTTTTATTGTCCAACCCAGATCCATTGAGACATGTCTCCGGATGAAAAACAAAACGCCTGAAACGGATAGGTTACCCAGAATATTTGGTTGTTATAATCAATATCCAAACAGAGCATTCAGTTTGAATTCTTTTGGTTTTTAATGCATAGTTTTCAGGCGTGTGGATACGACATGTTGACTCAAAATATCCGTGAACCGCAAGTGCCTAGGACACCGAATTACACACTCAAAATACAAAACTAGTGAACGGACAAATTTGATAATTTAAGTCTTGATTCTTTATAACATTTTAAAACAAATAGGTAATATGTATAATTCAAAAACAGAACGTTCGACGTTCTCTCACAAAACGCTTGAAAAACTTCGAAAAATGCTTGACATTTGATTCGAATGAAAAGTTCTCAATTCGTCATCCGTAACACCTACTACTCTCACTCACACATTTATTGGTTCTAGTCGCCCACCGTAATAGGGGTAAACTTACCGCCCAAGCACGATAAATTTAAGTTCCATCTGATCACTATTTACATATCGTCGGTCCAAAGGTAAAACTCGTTTAGTAAAAAAAAAAATTCTTAAAGATCAACTTTTTATTTGAATAACTAAAACTCTTCACGGAAACTTATCATTTTATTTACAGGAGTTTGTTTACAGGAGTTGCAAAATGGTAGAACTCATAAGAGGAAAAAGTCAATGTCCACTCTGTTAATTTTTTTTAATGCCAAATCCAGTGGCTACAGCGATCTCTACTATTGATTATTTACTTACAGTTTATTTGCTCACTCAAAAAGCAAAGATAAGGAATGGTCCAATAATGAGTCTTCATTTATAACATTTGACTTACAGTGTTCTGAAGCTAACGTGTCCTGATGTGTGTCTTTTCTATTATTTGCGAAAAATTGGTAAAAATGGGAAACCTCATTGCTTTACTTAGAATGAGTCTTTTGTTATTTTTTTTTTCCATTAACCATTTCGAAAATATTTATTTTGTGATACCTGCGGTGGACAAAAAGAAACCACGATCATGTTGGAAAAGGAGCTCCAAACAAGAAGGAAAAAATTGAGTGGCTTTCGGTCATTCACCATTCCTCTCAAATCTTAAAACAATAAAAATGTGATTCTTGTTCGTAAAATAAAACTGCAACCCCAAACAAGTGAATGAAGCTGTAGAACTTAACGAACCTGACCTAAGACTGCAATGTGGAGCAGTAACATTACACCGAGCCGTCCATGAAATGGACCATGTCAATATCTCATGTCAGAAATCTGTAGGCACAGTGGCTAGGTGAAAGAAATTGTGGACCACCTACTAATCGAATGCTCACGCCTTCCCTGAGAAAGATTCAAAATGGAGCGTGTGGTCACCGTAGATATATCAGAAGAACTTGGGCCGTGGTATAAGAGCCACGAAAAGCATTTCTTAAACGATCCAGAGAGCTTACCGGAATGTAATGAAAGTGACAACAATTATGTTCAAAAAATATTCATTCAAATATCATTTTCTTCATAATATACAATATTCTACGAAATTTCATACGCGAAAAAGTCATCAAATACATTTCTCTGAAAATCCTCTAAAGTACTTATTATTTATTCATAAAAGTTGTGTTATGAATTACTCAAAATTAAACAACAAACTAAGAATTGTAATCAAATTTGGATATTTGTAGAATTGGAATTTTGTCAAACAAATTCACCTTTAAATCGAATTTTGTTAGTTAATGAATTTTACCTTTGCAACGACGACATTGTAGTACGTACCACGTCCGTCGTTGATCAATGTACGGTTATGAGGAAAATATTTATTGATGGCAATTTTCCTTTATCATACAGTAACTAAGGCCAATTTGCAGATACTCAAGTTTACAATTTTATTATAAATCCAACAAGTTTAGATGGTCTAAATTATTACCGGCTAGTTTTAACTTAAAGTAAGGTGAAGAAATAATGGATCATAAGACGCTTGTACTTTAATACCGACAGTGACACTGAACACTGACAGTGACTACTTGAAACTGATGATTCTATTCCATCAGAATATAGAAGTTGGAGTTCCCAGTCATGTCTGCAACAGAAAAGAGTATAAGCATAACTTTGACTAACTTTCGAATTATAAACGATTTCGTTTTACGAAGAACAAGACATGGTTGTTTTGTCAACACATTTTTAATGAACATAAATTTAATTAATTCGACTGCCCCTATCCGATTGTACCTACTGTTACATTAAGGCATTACTTGACGGGAACTTATACGCAGACCATTGCTGATTTCGGAGGAATCCACCTTTCGAGTGTATTCAGGATTTTTTTGAAAGTTTCAAAAACGATAGCGTCGCTTTAAATGCAACATGTTCAATTACCGAAGAGTGCTATGGAAATTGCATTTGCCAAGAAACTCTTTGGAATAACTTCGTTTCCACCTGCGGCATCTATGGGACCCACATTCAAATCCACATGCACGAAGAAAACATTAAGAATATGCCCAAGTAAACATGGTTGCATTTAAAAAAAAAACTGTATCATAGCCAATTTAGACTTAAATATTTACGAGCAACGTAAAATAGGTAAAGTTGAACATACAGTTTAAGTGCAGGTTATTTAGGTTAAAGCGATTGTCACATCCTGGCTAGATCCATTGTTATATCACTGCCATGTGCTTTGGACAGGGACTACACGTACACAAAGGACTACACTGAAACTTGATAGCTACCTAATGATATCCTTGTGGCCTATCTTCGATAATCCACGCCTGTGCTGGTTTACAGCCAATTTTTGTTTTATTCATAAACTTCGCTATGTCCTGAATGTTAAGGTGTGACATTTCCCCTGGGCTACTGAAAAAGTAGCTGTCTAGTATCTTATTTCTTGTTCTTGCAAGGTGTACACAAGTGCCGAGGAAGCGAAGCCTAGTTTCTTCTGCCTCTTCGTCTCTACAGCTTCTGCGGAAGTCGTTGTGGGCTCCAAATTTTCTGGCGTGCATACTGAAATGGCAGTGGCCGGTAATAATGCCCACAACATTCGTTATTTCACTCCTGTTTAGATTTAATGAAGGCCAAATAAGTCTCGAAGTCCCACAAGTATTTTTTAGCGGTGTTGATGGCATCTGCAAGTCACAAGGTGTTTATTAGTCGAAGTGAGCGATATTTCGTCCACCACCAATATCCAAATAAGAGGGGAAAGTACGGTCCCTTGTGGGGTTCCCCTGACTATCCGGTTATATTGTCATGACCTAATTCAGAACGGATAAATCGGCGTAGGACTTTGTCAATCCATTTTCGAATACTATCTGTTACATAGAGTCTTTCTAGAGAATGATTTATCGCTTCAAGTTTGACATTATTAAAAGCAACCATTGTATACTCCTTCCTTCTGGAAAGAAACCTTGTGATAGGGATCCGAAGCTAATACTTTCCCTGATATATAGATCCACCACCCTTCCCATACTTTTAAGAGACAAGAAGAAAGGGTTATGGGCTTGAAGTCACTTGGTAAGCTGTGTGTGGCTTCACTACCTTCTGGTATGAATATCACCGTAGCTTTCCCTCACAGTTTAGTAGTATCTTAAACAACAGTTAAAATGGCTCTCAGCCACTGCAATAGTCCGGGCTTTAGTAAAGTTCGTCTGATCTCGTCTAGGCCTGGGGATTGGTAGGACTCGAAACTTTTAACCGCCCACTCCCACTGTATGTCGATTGGGAGTTTTAGGGTTTTCTCAGCGGATTTCATCCTTTCTGCCTCCGACGATTGGATAGTGACAGCAGTAGCATGGCGTCTGCTAGTAGTATAACAAATTGGTTGTATGTCCTTGTTTTGCCCTTATCGTTCACTGTAGTGGTGGATTATTTGCTGAAAAAGCACTTGGCAAAACAAAGAGTAATAAAGAGTTAAAAAGAGATAAAAGAGAGGTAAAAATCGTAGTAACCCGAAAGATGTCGGGTTATTTTGTGACTACTGTTGTCATTTTAGTGACAATGTCGCTATGTCTAGTGGAATTTTCAAAACTTTACACAAATATATTTTTTGCCACAGAAAATCTATTTCTTTCCTGAAAGATTTTTAGCAAAAAAAAAACTTTTTTCCAAATATTACGACCTTGCAAAAAGTCTAGGTTTTCAGGACGAAAACATAGAACAAATTTGAAAGCAATTTTGAAATGGCAAGAGCTTCAAGACAGCGTAAAGATGATGTAATCGATACAATTATTTCTATTACCTTACTTAACATTAAGACAGAATATGATTATTTTTTAGGTTAACATATGTATTTACATATTATAATTTTTTGTCAAAAATAAAAATTGTATTAAAATTGAATATTTAATTTTCATTATTGTATAGTTAAAGTACAGTAATAAGATTACCATAGAGAGTCGATTAATGTATGACATTGTGTCATTAATTTTGTTCAAGAGCAATTAAAGGGAAGAACGATCAGGATCAAAGAACATATCAAATAATTATATGTATAATTTTTTTTCTAGAGATGGTACATCTACTAAGTAGTCTATCGAAGATAAACTCTTTTTATTTTTCTCAATATTATATTATATATAATATTAATGTAATTATTTTATTATTTTGCTGTGTGATAGAGTGTCAGGCATTTATATTTTTATGACTTCTGGGTGGTTTAAGCTAATTTACTACTCAAGTGGAATTTGTCATTAAACCTCCACTGTTTGTATTGATTCTGGGCTTATCCCTGGAACGACAAGTAAGATCGCATTGTGAAAACTGGCATAAGAGTGATACAACATATCCTCTAATATCAGGAGGAGGCCCACGCCTTATGTTTCCCGCTACAGCCTATCCACTTCTAATGATTGAACAACCGCAAATGGCTAAAACAAAAGAAATATGACCAACACTCAATCTTAGATTTAGTCTTCGGAATCTAGATTAGCCCTCAGGACTCTAATCGGAGTCTGGAGCCCAACACTATAATCTAAACTAACCTATCTATTTGGCGCCAACCCCAAATACATCAGATTTATTATATGGCTTGCCTATTGATTTAAAAGATGGCAATTTTCAATAAATACCGTTGGAATGATTGTTTTCACAATTATTGCGTTGATTTAAATATATTTCGATTTGCAGGAACTTTATATATTAATATATTTGTGTTGTTAATTATTTCCCTCGTGCTTCTTCTTTTCCCTTCTCCTCTTATAGTGTCATTTCAATAGTTGAGTATTAAGAACGTATACACAAATGACTCCCAATTAATTATGTGAGAGCAAGTTAAATTATTTCGTTACGTTACTGGCGTAATTGGTAAAATTACGACCGCAAGCGATACTAACAGATATGTACATCTAATAATCTGATTTCAAAGATTTGAATATTGTATAATTACCTATTCCACGAAGTCGCTTTAAGCAAGTTCAATTAACTGCTTTGCACCTTTAATTCAATTTAAGGCCAACTGAATAATTAACATGTTTTCACCTATTCGACCAGTCGATGCCCCTCAAATAAAATGTTACTGCAAAGGAGTCGTATTTTACCAAGCCCGAGTTGTGTTGTCGCTACAATGCATCAAATTATTTTTCGCCAAAAACTTGTACTCAATTAAAATTGCAATTTACGTTTTAATTGCTCGCACCTGGTATATTTGTACTGCAATCAATTACACCGAAAAATGGACTTCAATCACACAGACCTGCCCTATCCATTGACCATAGAGCAAGCAGGCAACCCGGTACGATTCAGAAGGGTAAATTACAGTTGTCAACTGCACACGTTAAAGGAAAAATACAATATTCATTGCACACACCTTTCGCATACTCTCTCAATTGGGAAGACTATCGATTTGAAATATTCAAGTTCTATGCGTTTAGAATTTAACACACTAGGAAAAACATACACGAACAACGAAGCTCTACAATGCATTTCCAATCTGTCACACTTGTCTGACACCACATGGTGAATAGGTACACTTTAGGTAGACAATTGCGATTTTACACACCCTTACACAAACGATGCATGGCTATCAGTTAGTTTCAAAATGAAATGAAATTTCCTTCTATCTCATCTGTCACCGCCAGGAGCCTGTTTTGTGTTTGCTTGCAAGTAGAATTCAGCCGAACGCCAATTCAAATGGACGATTTGAGGTCAGAGACCCACTCGAAACTGAAAAACGAAAACGTAAGAAAAAAAGCAAAAAAAAAGCACTAGCATATTGCATCCAAACACAAAGTTACAATGATACTGGCGCAGTGACAGTGATGGTAACGGGATTTTGAGGATTTTTTTTTTGGAATGTAATTGGAGCTAAAAACCGCCCGGAAGAGGCAGACATGAAGATGTCCTATGGTTTCAAGTGTGCGTTAAGAGATGTCTCCACATTTGAATAGAATGTGGACAGAAATCTGTTTGCGATATACTGTGTGTGAAAAGAAAATGTCCTGCGGCAATATAAAATGGTGTAGGAAATGGGCATGGGTCAAACAATCGTAGAAGACTATAAGCAGTAGACACGGAGACTTGAAGAGATCTATTGGCAATGTGTCCAAATGAATGGAATTAAATTAATGATTTTCAGCACTACGTTCCAAAAAACTACACCGTTCTACATTAGAATGCGTTTAATAATTGCCACGTATACCAAAAGGAATAACCTAAGGCTTGGACCTGGACTGGGCTCTTGAATATAAGGATGTAAGGTGGCATTCGTAGCATGATTCGTGACCAATCCAGATCAACTAGCCCAGGTCCTCTACGGGCTGTAGCGCCAACCATATTATTCTTATTATACGCTTCTTAGAACATTTTGGTACGTCGAGCTAAAAGTTATGAGAAGTTTGGTTTCGAGATACCAAAGTAGCACCAGTTACCAAGCGCGATTCTATGTCCGATCTCCACATGAATGTCCTTTGTGAAGTTCCAGTTTACGCCACCTCATTTACTACAGCTGTCGATCGTAATTTTTTATTCCACGTAGTGTGTGGCGGAACGCTTCGTATTCGCAAACAAATAATTATTCTTGTCCTCTTGCCTGAAACCTCACCGGATCAAACAAAACGTTTTTGATTCGATAGTCAAGAAAACGTTTTTTATTTGAACACACACCAGGCGAAGCACAGTGTACTAAAACAACCCGTTTTGTTTTCTTGTTTCGTTTTGGTTTGAAATAAAACAAAATGTTGTTCAACATGTAATCAGACTCAGGCGACGGAGTTGTGATCGTCGTATATAAATTTGTTTAAAGCAATTGAGGAAAAGGATGCATGTAACAGAGAGTTGTGGGTTCGTCCATGTATTCAATCTAAAACGAAATGCTGAGGATGTAATAATAAACATAATGGCAGAGTTAAGAGCTAATGCTGAACAAATTAATGCATTCTAGACGCTCTAGAATCCTAGAGGCGTCGATCCTTATGCTTTTACTGCCCAATCACCTTCGAGAGCTCAGAAGCTCCCGCATTGTATTGTGAATTATTTCATTTTGTGAAGCGCTCCACTCGGCGTTTTGATGTACTAGGTGAGGAATTAGCTGCTTTCATATACCTCGCCACATCAGGAGCTTTTTGTGCACTGCGCTTTTGGTTCCCAGTCTGTGAGGGAGCACCACTCTCTTTTTATTTTAGTGATCCCAAGTGAAGCGGAGAAAGGCGGGGTCGGGCAAGGGTCCGCAATACGTAGCAAAGGCTGGTTAGCCCGATGCCAGATGGCTCTGGCACACCGTTCGCGACTGAGATAGCCAAGCTGATCATCGGTACGGTACGTGTGACACCTTGACCGTGGGCTGGAATGGAAGTGGAAAGGAGAAAGAGCTGATTGTGTAGCAGGGGAGGGAGGGAATGGCTGTATCTTAGCTTCCTGTCGCCTCATGGGAATTAGTCCCAAGAGTAATTGACCTGTACTAAGCCTTCGCACCACGAAAGGGTGTACAGCCCGAAAGAGATTCAAGGTTTAACTCCACCAAAATTGAAGAGATCCGATCGTAAACCATCTGAGCCTGAGTTCTTTTTTTTTTTTTTTGATGGACGTTCAATGTCTTCTAAACAATGTAGGGAAACTACTTCATGAACCATACTTTTTATTAATCTCTATCAGTTATGCCACTAAGTCAGTTGTAGCAAGTGTTGCTTGTATCGCGTGTATAATCACAGGACTCAATCGCTTTCATTCGGATTTTAGTAAACCTTTTTGGCTAGAAGGTTTTGACTCCATCACCAGGATTCCTCGTTTGTTTCCGTCCGGAAATCGCCTACTATCTAGGAGCACAAAAGAGACCTCCTTTGGTTTTGGTTCAAACGTATTTTTTTTTTTTGTCATTTTATTATAATCATTTATGTAAGTCTAAATTTTGTTTCAAAAATCATGAAGCTAAAAGACAAAAATTCTCCCTATTAAACTTAATTGTTCCACAAAAAATATCAGGTCACTATCCTTTCGAACGTTTTACAAAAGGGCGCTTTCAACCTGATGCCAAGTGTGGAGGAGATTGAATTACTTAGAATGACTATCACTTGACCTAATGTGACACATCCTTGAATGTCGTTGTAAGAGAAGGAAAACCAATAGGAGAGGTCAGTAGAGTATTATCTTTGATTCCAGTGGGTTGCAGTGCACCGGATCTAATTTCCGTCTGTCTGTATGTGTCTTCAGAATCCTTGAGAATGAGAAGTGAATTTATGTCCCTGTTCTATATTCACCGGAATTAATTTTTCTTGTTCATGGGACAAGTGTACATGGAGACATGGCTTTAAGCCAAATCGAAATCCAACAAAATCGTTGCCAAAACGAGCTGTGACCAAGAAGTTCGCCTTCTCTCGACAAGTTGGTTGGTGAAAGATGGAAAATATTCAGTTGGCAGAGAATTTGAATATGAAAAGAACGTTGAACTATGAACACCATTAAGTAACCGCTCCTTCCTATTTCAACGTCATACACAGGATACAGATACGTATTTATTGCATGACAGAGTTCTCCTCCCTACAATGCAAAGATAAAGAAATGAAAGCGAATCCAAGCACACAAATTGAAAATAAACTCGTCAAGGCGCTTAGTTTCACTTTCATTGATTTGACCAAGACCGGTCTTCGCACATTGGACAAATCATTTATGCATGGATGTGTGTATTGTTGTGTGTAATGTTCATACGTTAACTGAACACAGGAGCGAGTTTCATTATGCCTTTGGGTAACTCTTTCGCTTATTTGGTTCTATTACAATCACATATATACTTGTATCTGAACGTATTGATAAATTCAAGTGCCTTGCACACAGGTAATAGATATGCGTGCCATTTTAATGTGAAAGTTAATCACTCCGTCTAAGATAGATGCTCACGAGAGTTTGCATTGCGAAACTTCAAGCTCGCTGAATTTGTTCATATCAGGGTGTAGAGATTATGTTGTTATTGTCTGCAAGACTCTTAAAATTCGTTCGCGACAGTTTTGTCTTCTTTGCCATGAATTTGGGTGCGGTGTAAACGTACTATTATTGTCAACGAACTCCACCGATCGAACGGATGCAATTATCATCATGTGAGCAAAAAGCGAAAACTTGGGAAACAAAAAAATGCATCTGAGGTGCAGAATGGTGGCCATTTGGTGAGCCAAAACAGAGAGGATACTTTTCTGAGCTATGTACATATTTGCTTCGCTTTGGTTTTACTCGTTAGAATTTACTGTTCTTATTTTTAATCGATGTTTTTTTTTCCTTTGTCCAATGTGGACCAAAGGGTGAAATAGCGCGATCGATATTGGCATATTGGTCCGGAACGCAAAAGAAAAATTCGAAGAAGTTTCGAAGTTTTGAAAGCTCCGTCATATTTGACCCTATTTGCCAACAGAAATACAAGCTTTAAATAAATCATATTATTATAAATATTTTAATGGTTTAAAAAGCAATTTTCAGGAATTAATGCATGGCAAATACCTACCGTCTGCCTAGGGAGGCATTGACAAAATAGATAATGAACAGTCTTTGTGAAAGATCGTGAGCGACGGTATTTTTGCAATATTATATCAATATTTTTACTTACAAGATTTTGCGATGAAAATTTATAAATTATTTTAAAAGCGTGTATTTGATGATACATCCTTCCATTTTTTACTTAAATTTTACACTACATTTTTATAAAATTTTTACAATAAATCAAAATGGGCAATTTGAAACACTGCATTTATCATCGCTGTCGCAGTCGTTGTCCATATTTTTTTATGGCAAATGTATTGATTTCATGTTCTTCAAATGGGAAGAGTTTGATAATGCTGCAATCACAGGATAAATCCAAAGAAAAGCCAGCTTCTGTCAATTTAAGTCCATAAAAGTGGTACGTGCATACATGATAGTTTAGCAAGCTTGGACCATTGTATCATACCACTTCCTTTCAATTCAAGCAACCTTACTGTGAATTTATCCGGCGGAACTTGTGGTGCGAAAAAGCGAAGCCCGACTGGCACAATTGTCTTTATTATTTTCATTTTATAAAATTATAAAAATTTAATTTTACTTATTGTCTGAATAACGACTTTTTCGGAGCAGTCATTGTTGTGCCTAGTTTTTGATTTGCACTCATCGTTGCTCGTGCAATATTTTGTGATATTGTCACACACTTCCTCAATTTTTCAAAGCTTCATAATTCGGTACTTGTGATTTCCTAATCTTATCTATAGATGCTGGCTGTTGCAACTCGTTTGCAGTCTTTCCATATTGACCGACAAATTTTGCACATATTATGATTCGTTCAAATACGCCAACCGCCATAGCCCTTTTTCACAATTCACAAGATAATATTTTTCAACTCGTTGCTAAATTTCGTTACAGGATTTTTGGATACACTTTCAATTTTGTCTATGATGATAATGATAAAGTAAACAATATAAACGCAAATGAAAATTTCTAATAACACATTTTAAATATAATTACTAGCTTGGGCCCAATTGGCGAACTAACTAACAAAGTGGCATACTAAGGCAATTTTAGTAATGTGAAACATAAAATTAAGGAAGTTTCAATGCAGTCACTGGGTGAATGACTGAGATTATTACAGAAAGCTATACCGCTGGGCAAAAGCGTGATTGCAGTAGTTACGCTTAGTCATCCTTCTGTTCTTCTGTAAAATACGACAAGCGGTAGGTATGACCGAATGATTTAGGTGCGGTGTAAAGCTTAAGTTCAAAATTTCGACTCTGGTTTTAAAGGCAGTAGTGAATACTTTGAATGTGAATTCTTTTCTAAAATTGTGGCTTAAGTTTTCGTAAGCGTTTCTGGATCTCGACAAAGATTCTCTGGTGAGGTTTTGAATTTATAGTTTTTCGTCCCCCACTGCTATCAAATCCGAAAACGTGTCTCGCCATAGATCAACACTAGACTCCAGCAAAAAGAGAGAACTGTGTCGTGGGATGCTGCGATCTGGATCATTAGCAGGAAGAAGTTTCAGCAAGATGGATTTGTGAAGGAGACTATTGTTCTTTTTCACCATCCTTGTCAATGCGTTAGGTTTGTAAAACTTTGTATACTTGAAAATTTGTACACATGTAGGCATTGAAGACTCGATATTTAGAGGCCAGATCAATTTTGTGACTTGCGAACAAATTTGCCTACATCGTGTGCAGAGCAGAGCGAGTGGCCTAGTTACTTTTATTAATCGAGACCAATTTTCTTCCTTCAGTCTTCTTCTTTTGCGCGATTCAAAAGTACGTACCTTAGGCGTTGATATGAAAGAGCCCGAATCACATGCGACCCAGATAAGAAGACCATATAACGAATGAGAGAAAGAAGATTGAGACAATAGGGATCCTAAGATTGGACCAAAGGTTGGAGCACGTCACTAGTCAATAGAATGGGGCAGAAGTTACAGAAGCCGCGTACACCAACCGATAAAAATCATTATATACCTCCTTCCGAAAATGTCTAAAGTGTTCGAACAAATTTTATTCAGACCTTGCAGGTCTGAATCGGTCTTTAAAAAAGAATCCCTTATTCCTACAACCAATTTTGCATAACTGATGTAGTGGAAAAAATCTTCAAGCAGAAATGTGTCTGTTCGCCCGTATTTCTTGACCTTTCCCATTTCTATGAAGGTTTGGCACGAAGGCCTAAAACACTAATTGCTTAAATTATCGATTTATTTGTATGACAGAACCTTTCACGTTAAGCATGGCTACGAATACTCTCATTTCAAATCCATAACAGCTAGACCACCGTAAGGCAATCTTGGTCAACTTCTATACTTGCATAGAGGTGCCTGAGTTCTCAACAAAAATGTATTTCAAACAGGACTGCAAGTAAAAATCTTAAATGCGGTTTTCTAAATTAATTTGTTTTGAGTAAGCATTTTTGCTTTGATATCAAGATATCTCAAAAACTATAGATACAGCGAGTCAGCAACCAAACTAAGGTGAATTTAAACGCACATGGAAATCACGTAAAGGGATCTCCTAAAAAAATGGATGTGTTTGGTAATTTAAACAATTTAAAGAGTAACCTGATCTAAATTTCTATACGTTTTTGGTTTATGACCCGCCGTGACCATAGTTTTTGAGATATCCCGAAATTTTTTTTTTTTAAGTACATAGCTAATTGCTTTAAAAAACTGCATTCAAGATTTTTTTGCTTGGAGTCAATTTTGAAATATATTTTTGTGATTGACTTATGTGTTTAAACTGAAGATGATAAAGTTAAAAGATTCCTCACAAGCGTCAACTTTAACAACTTCACACTCAAACGAATCACTTACAAATACTCCTAAAAATTGTAAAACAAAAAAAAATAAAATCAGGCAGATTCGCAAACATTGTATGTCACAGACACTGCAAGATCGTCACTCAATCATCAACGATAACGCTACCATTATCAATCTTCCTCGTCAATGTTTTGGATTTACTAAACCTAAACTAAAAATATTTTAACCGTTTTTCTATTTTAATTTTCTTCGCTGCTCTATTAAATTCATGGTTAATATAAATATGTTTACAACTGTCGTCAACGAACACTGATGTATTGAGATTTTTCCTTGCCATTGCTTTTCATACCTAATCGTCTGTTTCACATCGCTTGCTGAAAGCTGCACACCCAAGTCATTTCGGTTACATTGGTGTTGATTTGTTTACATGACAGCTCTTAATTTCGTAAACGACTATGGACACGTTCATAGCACAAAAAGTTTTTTGTGTATTCACAGATGTATTGCTGCCATTGACCTCTGATGCATCAACGATTTGGATGATGTCCTCCATTTACCCTCTCTTTCTCTTACTCTCCAGTCCCATTATTCTTGATCTCAATTTAGTAATTCCATCTTCAAGCTGCATTCATCCACTGCATTGGTTGTGATTTCACTCGTCTCGACTCGTTTTTCTTTCTTTTACGTGGGAAGGTGAAAAACACCTCCCTGTGAATCTATCCGGTTTTCCGGCATAACTACTGCTAAGTATTTCTTCTCGGGGGACGGATTCGATATTTCCGCTTCATTTATCCAACTCGCGATCCCCTGACGTTCTGAATTCCTTAGATCGCACATTATTCATACTGCTGCACATTCACAGCAGCCCAAAGATCTTCGGATTTCAGCACATACTGAACAGATATTTTCTGTTTACGGTCGTTCACCAAATTCTTCACGCAATATAGCTCTTTCGTCTTAATACCGATCACCATCAATGAGAACGCGCTCCACGCTTCCACCGCATTTATGCAGCGAGGACAGTTCGGACTCGTATGACGGGTTGACTTGATTAGATATTCCCGGTAACATTCGTGACCCGTCAAGAACTTTGTAAGATAATAATTCAGTTCGCAGTGTTTTCGATTAACAGAACTTTCAATCCTTGGGATTAGTCGGTACGTCCATCACCCTTTTTGGGACTCGTTATATTGTTGTTGCCACAATACTATACTGAGGCTTCTTTCGACTCTTTTGGCTTGATTTACGTTTGGACCGGTTTGCACGCGATTGTAATAAAGTCGCCTAGCTTTTAAAGTTAGGATGTCGATTGGTACCATATGACCAATGATAGTAAAAATATAACGCCGTGTGAAACCATTCGAAATGCACTGTTAACACGCAGTGCACATAATCTGTGTGTTTGTCCAATTTGTATTATTATTGCCTCTAGCACCCGTCTACTCCTTATGAGCACGGACTCCAAAGCACGATTTACATCGTTCTACAATGTGGTAGACCGTTAAACTCTTTGGTGCAGTGGTCAACTTTTTTTTAAGTTTTTATAAAAAAAACTTGAGTTTACATGGGAATCTTTCAAAAACTGTTGACACAAATAATTTCATATAATTTTGAATAACATGTTGCCGTTGCCCATTTCTTATTTTAAGTCATTTTTTTTTTCTAAAATTTCCCTTACCTTATAAATTGCATTATTTGCAAAGTATTGACAACAAAAAAAAAATCAATATTACAAAAGCAAGTACACAATACAAAAGATAATATATGATAAATAAATAAGAAAGATAACTAATTGAAATAATCAGTGAAAGAAGTAAACTAAACCAGAATATAGGAATAAATATGTACTTAACAATTTACTACTGGACCCGAAGTACAGGTTCCAAATTAGTTATGTCTAACCTAAAGAGGCATTTTTTAAGATTTCTTGAAAAAGCAACAGAAAGTCTTAATGATCTGATGTAAAGAGGAACCTTATTAAATAAAGCTGTTACAGTAAACGAATTACGAAAGCAGTTGCACGGAAGTTAGGAACAGAAACAAGTTGCAACGGATTGACACGTAAATCTTTTGCACTTTGTAGCAGTATAGATGCCGAACCGGAAAATGTTCAAATGTTTACACAAACAGAAAACTTCTGTGCAGACTATGTTTTTTTGCATATAATTCTAACGACGTAAATATGTGGCTCCCTAAATCAACTAATGCAATATTGCAATTTTGTGTCAAAAATACCAATACTAAATACTAAATTATTCTTAGAATGCTACGAGAACAATCATTACGCAGAGAGTACAAGTGTGTTCTGAGTGCGGAACAGAAATATTGTCTCAATGCATCAGTCTAGATAAAGAAGGACATAATCGAATCAATGATAAGTCCTTAATATTTTAACGCATCGACTCTTTCAACTTGAAAATATTTATCACAACAGTCAATGAATCGGCAGAATGTTTGGATGGGATATCGTAAAGAACAAGAAAAACGACAAGGAAAGTCAAGGTAAATCTGAGGCTTGAAACATGTGAACAGCCAACACATGTGAACAAGCCAATCATCTGAAAAAGATTACCTTCGAACCTTAGATCAAAAATGTAATTCACGTATATTAAAAAGAATATGGGACCTAGAAGGGAGCCGTGTTGTACTCCAAGGTTTACTAATATTCTGGTACTCTTAATCTCGTCAAATTTTACTCCCTGCGATCTGTTACTTCGATATGATCTGAACCAGCTATGTGCAAAACCTCGAAAGCCATCATTTTTAAATTGTCTTAGCAAAATTTCGTGAATAACCATATCAAAGGCTTGCAGTTTTTATTATCAAGGCCTCTTGAACCGCATCTTCCGTAGATTTTGCTTTACGAAAATTAACTTGAGAAGGACTAAAAACATGTCTACTGTTTGAAAAACCTACGACTCTATTTTTGAATGTTTTTTGAAAATTTGTGCTGAATGAAGAAAAAAGCGAAATTAGACAATAGTTAGTTGTATTCTAAGTTAGTCCATTTCTTGATTATGGGGACATTCGTGCCAAGTACCAAACCTTCCTCCCTTGGCGAAGTCCAACGCCCACGGTGAAAGGAGTTGATTTAGCACCGATAACCCGAACACAGCTAATACACTTTGTGTAGATATGTTTCTCAGAAGGTGACCTTCAATCCCATACTCCTGCAGAATAGTCCAGAGTTTACCTCTAGGTTCTCGGTCGTATGCCTTTTCCAAGTCCACAAAACAACTGTAAGACTTGGCATACTCCCAAGCCTTCTCAAGTGCCATTCTTAGAGTGGAAAGCTGGTCGGTTGTACTTCTCTCGGGACGAAAGCCGCACTGTTCATCCCCCATCCTTTGCTAGAACATAACTCTTGAACGCGCTTCCATCACCTTAGCGGGGGCAATTAAAAGAGATTTGCCCCTGCAGTTGAAGCGATCTCTCTTGTCCCCCTTCTTGGAAAGTAGGACAATCACCCCAGTTCGCCAATCGCCAGGTGACTCATCACCATTCCAGGTCACTGCAATAACACGGCAGAGCCAAAAAACTCCCTCTTTACCCATTGCCCTAAGCATTACTGTCCGGATTTCATCCACACTGACGGATTTGCCAACTTTTAGCGATTCCTCAACCCTCGGACTATTCTCCGCCCCACTCAAGACTACCGGTCTGCCATCTTCAGTGCTCTGTTCAGGATAGAGCAGCTCTGAAAAATGCTTGCTCCCTCTGTGTAAGATATCCACCTCATTAGAAACCAACACACCGTCTTTGGATTTGACTTCTTCAAAGATGATGAGTATTCTTCGACGAATGGTTTGCCAGAACACCATTTTCGCAGATCTATGGTCGCTTTCTAACTTCTCGCCGAACTCTTCAGTCTCAGAAAGACTGCCCCTTAGCTGGTCGCACAGTCAATTTACAAGTTGTTCTCGACTCAGTGTACCGCTCATGACAAGCAGAGTCTTCCAAGAAAATCCGGTCTCTGCAGGTCTTCTTCTGCTCTCTATTGGCTCCATGAACTACGGGCGTTTTAAGACACGCAGTTCTTTTATCACCAGGCGCCTCTCCAAGCCGCATCACTCCACAAATATCCCGTGCAGAGGCAATGACAGCTGCTGAAATCTGTCGCCAGCCATTCTTCCTCTTGTTTCGTATTTTTCATGAGTGAAATGAGGAATAAAGCGGTTCAATATTGAAATTGTTATTAAGTGTTACTGCGCCCTAGCCTCATAAATTGGGAAACGTCAAATACAATTGATTGAAAATTGAATTATTCAGCCGCTGCTGGCAGCTATGACCTTTGCCACAGGTCATATCTGTTTGAAACCCAAATACATGCGGACCACGGTACAGCAAATATTCACATACATATACCTTACCAACTGACAGTGTATTATCCTTCGCAATGAAATTGCTGTCTCATTCCAAAGAGTCCAAAGATTCGTCGTCTCTTCTACAAATATCCGATTTAATGTATTAAGAAAATGTAGTGTCATATGGGTGTTAGAAAGGACCTCCATTGAAATAAATAATGTACAGAGATTTCCTGTAGTTATAAGCAATATTTCCAAGGAAAAACTTGCAGAAACTACATAAAAATACATACTAAGTCGTACACGTAATATATTGGATATATCTATTGAGAATGACAAGGATTTAATATTTATAACATGTCTTCAAAACATTTATTTTCATCCATATATATATATTCGCAGAAGAACACTAGAACTAATCAAAATTTGGTGGACGACTGATGTACAGTGCTCACTGTTTTACTTAAATCTTTACCAAACAACCAAACCATCAAGCCATCAAATATAAAGCAGTTGTTACTATTACGGAGGGATCGCGGTACGTAAGTATATTTTATTCTTATCCGTAGTATGTCCGCAACAAGGATTACTTCATACTACGAAGTTCGTAGTTACACATTCATTACAAAATGAAGGGAGACACAACTTTCTCTGATTAAAACTGCGAAAATGTTTCGAAAAGTTCTCTGATTGACACGACAACTTTCTCCTTGATTGAAATTGTGAGAAAGTTTTAAAATCCCCCTACTTTGATGAGAGGAAAACAGATCCCATTCGGCGAGTTATTGAAACTTCAACAAAGGCGGATAAAGCTGATGTATAAGGTGTTATATTATAGTTGTGTCTCCTTTTCAATACAATACTATTATAATACTATCTACAAAAGTATGTAACTTTTGTGAATAACTAAAGAACAGATGGCGTCCACACTTGCAACGACTAAAATCTATTCAGTGTGATTTATTGCCGGTAGTGTTTTCATCTATTTCAATTACGAATCACATTTGAAAACAAATCCTACGTATTTAATATCTAACACAATTACTTACTTATTATAGAGATTTTTTTAATCTAGATAACTAATAAATTGTTAGCATGCATTTGTAAATAACTAGCGTTACCACGTGCGCTTAGTTGGACGGTTCCTGATTTTTTTGCTAAATAGAAAAACATTTCTGTTTTTTCACTCAAAAAAAAAAATATTGTAAGACTGTGATAAACAATATTTCTGGTTTTTCATTCATATGCGAACACAAAAAAATCAGCAGGTTTAACTACAAGTGAACAGTCTACATACAAGTTACTTACATGGAGGGTCCTGAGGAACTCTTTCCTTCCATCACTGACGGTTCTGGGAACGCTGTTTCCACACATCAAGACCAAGCTGTCTTGCATGCGCTATTACATTGTCTCTATACCGGGGATTCGGTCTTCCTGCCCTTCTCAAACCAGGAGGCTCGGAATCGAAGAACCTCTTAGCTGGAGCGTTGGTTTCCATTAGTCAGTCGATGGATCTTTCCCTTTCGGACTACATCCAAATCCTGGTACACCTCATAGAGTTCCAGGATGGAGTTCTCATCCATCAGATTTTTGTAGAGTATGAACTTGGTCCGTCGAGTCAGGAGTTTTGAGCCCAAGGACCAAGGTGTAATACCGCCCGTGACGAGGATCAACCTTGTGAAACAAAATGAATTTTTATTATGCTGCGGTAACACTTACACTTTTACTTATACTATGCCAACAACACTCTACTTTATTATGTAATATTGTAACTCAATTTTTACTACTCTTTTCCTAAGTATCTCACATATATTCGACTTTTTCATTTCTGACACTTCAATAAATTACTTAATTACTTACTTGTGGATAGTCATCGTGTTTTTTTCTAAATCTCCGATTCTGCTGCATAAAATAATTTGTACAGGCCTATTGCCCAGCTGGTGTCCATCTATATTTTGGTTTTAATAGAAGTCACATTTTTGTCGTATTCGCTTTCGAATACAGTCGTATTGCAAATGGTCCAACTTGGAGGGGGCAAATTGACTGATCAATGATAAGACGGGAGTGGAAAATTGGGATGGCAAGGATTTGGATGTGAACTTTTACTGGTCATGGAACCACACGTGGTAACTTTTTTCCAAAAACTTTAGAACATCCAAAGAGATCTGGGATCTTTTGGCTTCCATCTATGACAGAAAAAGTGTACGACAAAAAAATACTAAATATTCATATGTGCAGTACTCAAACTATGGATTATTTGCGAAAACTCTGTGATATAATCAGTCGTTTGACGGAGCTAGAAGCAAGTAATTTCCGATCAAACAGAGAAATGACGCATACTAACAAACGTGTTTTATGATGCAAGAGACTTTGGAGATCTTTCCTACTCGAGATATCAAATAATTTAAAAACAACCGAAGATTGGGGGACGTATGAAGGAGCAACATCTCATACGTGCCATAGTGAAACATGGTTTTCTTCTCTATTTAAACGTCATATTTGATATGTCAAACTTGCAAATGATAACCAAATAAAGATCGTGGAACTGTTCAAATTGTCAGCGAAGTAAATAAAAAACCTGTATTTTGTTTTAAGAGTGATACACTCTTTGTTCCAAATCTTAAAGAAAATTTAATTTCAATTAACAAAGCCACTATGAATGATGTGAAGGTGTATTTTGAGGCTGACAACGCAAACATTGTCCAACATCATCCAGATTGGAATTTTTACATTCTTGCATTTGTGGACCCATGAAGCCAGAATTTCTGATTAAGTCTTTATATTTCGTAACATTCATAGATAATTGCTCCAGAAAAATATTCGTTTATATATTACGAAAGAAGTCTGAAAATCTCTTTTATTTAAGAATTTTGTAGAAAATCAATTAAATAAAAAATAAAGATAATAAGATATCGGCAATATCTTGGATCAGAATTTACCAGTCGCTATTTTAATAGTTCTTGGCAATAAACAAGAATTTTATTCACCTTACACAACACAGCAAAATGTGGAGTGTGCGATTGGCACACTCGTCGAGATCCCCAGGTGTTTGAAAGTTAAAGCTGTTCTTCCTGAATTCTTGTGGGCCGAACTAGTCCTCGGCAACATCAGCAAATAACAACAGAACTCCGGAATAGTTTTGGTCATCAGAGATTCCTGTTAATTCGTTCACTTTAAAGAAATCCGGAACCCAGACAAGTTCAAAACAAAAACCAATTAGAAACTGTTGAGTTTGAACTAAATGTGAAGTGATTTTTTTAGCTATTATCTTATTGGCAACACTTGTTTACACAGCTGACGCACTTTCGTGTTTTGTTTCACTGTCGAACATCTTCAGTTTGGTCTATAATTTAACCATGAATCGCCTTAAAAACGAACAACGCTTGTAAATTATTGAATTTTATTATCAAAATGCGTGCTCTGTTAAGAAAGTTCATCGCGCGCTTCTTTCATTTTATGGTCAGTTTAATCGAAGCTCATTTTTGGCTCAATGGGTACGTAAATAAGCAGAATTGTCGATTTTGGAGTGAATATCAGCCAGAAGCATTGCAAGAGCTACCAATGCATCCAGAAAAAGTCACAGTTTGGTGCGGTTTATGGGCTGGTGGCATTTGGTCATTGGACCGTACTTCTTCAAAGATGATGCGAATCGTAACGTAACTGTGAATGGTGAGCGCTACCGTGAGATGATATCCAACTTTTTTTTTGCCCAAAATGCAAGAGCTTGACTTGCATGACATGTGGTCGGTGCCACATGCCACACAGCACGCGCAACAGTGGACTTATTGAGAGGCGAGTTCGGTGAACATTTTATTTCACATTCGGGACCGGTCAATTGGCCGCCTAGATCGTGCGATTTAACGCTTAAGCCTTTAGACTATTTTTTGTGTGGCTATGTTAAAGCTCATGTCTATACAGACAAGCCCGCTTCAATTGACGCATTGGAAGACAACATTGAAGCATTTTTTCATGAGATACCGGCCGAAATGTTGGTATGCCAAAATTGGACTAAGCGGATGGACCATTTGAGGCGCAGTCAAGGTCAACATTTGCATGAAGTAATCTTTAAACATTAAATTATATGGACCGTACTATCGATTCAAATAAAGATTTCATGCATTTTTCTGAATTTTATTTGGTTTTTTTTAAAAAACTTTCCTATAGCTTTTAAAAAATCACCCTTTACATGCTAACGGAAACGTTTAAGCGGGCCAAATGCTATTTTTAAAGCCCTAGCCTGTATGCCGTCTGGGCATGGAGCTTTTCGCAGGTTGGCACCGGTCTCTGAGACGTTTTGAGCTTCGCGGTTATAATTATTCCCAGATCCTTAAAACACTGTCCTTTGCTAGACTTAATGGCGAATATTTTTCGCTGTTTTCCCTTCAACTACAGCTTCAGCGATTACGTGCTCTAAGAGCTCCTTATCTAATGTTTTAACGTTCCATTTCGTCTTGCTAATTTGAAACCAAGTGTCTCGAGTATGACTATGGGGATCGATTTTAATTGCGTTATGGTCACTGTGTGTGTAGTGATTGCTGACGCATCAGGTCGTTAGATAAGCTACTGCTGAGGAACGTAACATCAACAATCAAACCTGCACCGGCTCTACTAAATGTGTTCGCATTCCGACATTAGCTACGACGACGTCCGAACTAGAGAGGGCTTCGAGGAGCAGATATTACCATATGTTCGGACATTCAGGACGCAATATGCCTTGAAGCAAACTATCGCTCAATATGCTTAGGCTTAGCAGATCCTCAATCAGGATGCTCATCGGCGTCATAACCTGACACTGCACAATTCATTCATGTCCGCAGGATGGGTACCTCTTAAAATGAAGAGCAGGTGGAAACAACAGATCACCTACTCTGAAAAGTCGTAGCTACTCACATCTAAGGGACTAATATTTTAATATTCTGAATGAGCTAAACAACGCCAGTATTAGCCAGCTAAACCGCTTCATCACAAGCACCAAATGCTTGGGAAATCAATCCGCGTGGTATCACAATGGGCCTACTCTGGCGTAAGTGTGACTGCCTTTCGCAGTCAGCCACTACAACCTAACCTACGTTTACCTAAGCGACTAACACTTTTCCACATTGTGAAGAACCGACGCGTTGTTTGTTATGAACTAACAGCAACAACATTACCGTCTCAGACAAAGAGAGAGAGAGTAATGGAGGTTGTGGCTATTTGATTGCTCTCCCTTCTACCCCAAATTAAGTCGTCAAAGTCACCTGCAGAGGAAGCGATTTCCGTTCGCTTAAATTTGTATAGATCGGATAGAGGGAAAATGTTTACTTACAGTTCAGAATTATACCATAGTAATGTGTGCCACTAACATTTGCTCCATCCCTCCATATACTTTCGACGCTACATGCGCCCCATTTACCCAATCTATTGCTTTATTTAAATGAGGACTGCGTAAAAGACGTTTGGTGTCGCCCGCTAGATCGTTACACTGAAAAACTATGAGCATTTTTTCCACTCGAATGAATTTCACTAGGCTGCCACTATCGAATAACATATACGCAATAACACATTTCTCCAGGATAGTGGTGCTTTCTTGCCACTACAATTATTGCCCATTTGCATTTAACTACTCTCAATGGACGACAGATAAAAGGACGTGGATAAGTTTTTCGTGAAGAACCATTGCTGACAGCAGATCAGATATATGGGATGGTATACATTGTACACCCATGAAAACTTGCTGACATGATGGGGACAGGGACAAAGTATATCTTATAAACAAATGCAAAAGAGTCACTCTTGTAAAATTTGTACCCATAAATGAAATCACACAGATAAGGTTTACGACTAACTCATATATTGTTCTTGTATGTTCTTATAAATCTGTATGCGTCATCTGAATTATGTTTGTTCTCTTTCTCCATGCTTGATTTGATACATGATTCCTCTCCAAAATGGTATATACCATATTCGCATATTTACCATTTTCGAGAAATGTTTGCCTGGGAGGGACCCTGGCACTTAAAATGTCCTGCTAAATCAAAGACAGGAGGAGTGATGTAACTTTCAACCAGGTCTATGTATAGAATTTGAAATTTCAAATCAATGTAAAATAATACTATGGTCAGTTGTTCTTGAGATGCAGACACTGGACCGGTTATTTCTAATGACACTCTTAGTAGGGTTTGGTTAACTTTAGCCTGGGTTAATTTAATTTCTACGTTAAGTGCTCCTTCAATACCACAGAATACGGACTAGGGCATTTTAATCGGGCTCACTCCAGGACTGTGTCCACCAGGGCTGCCGGAATTACTCCTAAGGGAGTATTTGTTCTACTCCGGGTTCAGGGTACTCCCGTACTCCCCTCTGCTTGAAAATACTTCCCTCGAAAATATTTCAAATTAAACAATATAAAAAGCTCTGAGTTGAAGATGATTATGTTTCTCTTTGAACATAACCTCCCATTTATATAACTCCGCTTGTATTTTTAATTCAATCGTTCTTTTGACGATCAATTTCGCAAATTTTAAAGAAACGAAAGTTTTCGTTAATAATTGATAAAACTAGGTACAATAAATGTCTAGTTCTCGTAGCAAGGTATTTCCATGACGTCGCCTATCGATTTTTCGGATTAATGCAACTCCAAAGATCAATGGCTGAAGTGATCTTTGATACCAATGTCAACTATTGTAATTCGATGGACATCCCGAAAGGCAACATAATTGGACTCGCAGCTGATTTTAGGTGATTTCTTTTGTATCAGTGATTATTTGGAATAGAAGTGGGGTGAAAACTTTTTTTCCAACGGATCATCCCAAAAATGTACGTCGTCGAATGTACCTACTTGTCATTTGCTAAATTTGTGCTCTAGTCACTGGGGCAGCTGTAAAGAAAAACACTCTGAACAAGTTGAGGTGCATGCTTAAAATATGTATTACTATTCTTAACAAACGACATTTAAACGACAAAATGAGTTTTGATATTGGGTCTATAATTTATATTCGTGAGGTTTGCTTAGAGACGGCGTAACTTGTATTATTCCATTGGAACATGCATAGGAAAGCTACTGTCATTGCACGTCATCAACAATAACTTTTTTCACTCAAATATGTCGAACTTTGTGCCTGAAAAAGTGTTTTTGCGAGGAATTCTTCTTCATTACTTTAGTATAAAGAAAACTGCTGCCGGAAGTCATCGTATGTTGGTCGAAGTTCAACATGTTTGAGTGAAAAAAAAATTATTGCTGTTAACGCTTCAAATGAATCACATATACTGACATGATGGTACAATGCCAGGTACAATGCCAGGAGCTTTTCAACGCATGTTCCAATGGAATAATACAAGTTACGCCATCTCTTAGCAAATCGAACGAATTAAGTTATATACCCAATATGAGCAGACGATGTTTGCGATGTTTGTTGATAATTATTCTAAGCGACTAGCTAGCAATAATCAGTAAATATTCATCTGAAAATAAACTAAGCCTTAACCCAACGAAGACTAAAGCAATGATCATTAATGCTAGCCGAGCTAAAGTAAACGTTCCTCCTCTTTACTTAACTCCAATTGAATAAGTTGACACATTCAAAAATCTTGCGGCTTACATGAGCAAACAATTTATATCACAAGAACTGCGTCGAAAATATATGGAGCCCTTAGAGGAGTTAGTCCTAACTCAAACTATATTCCCACCCAAGTTAAGTTAAAGCTTGCAAAATCATATATTCTGCCTATTCTATTTTATGGGTGTGAAATATACTCCGAGATGGATTAAATAGCTGTGCGAGGTATAGGAAGATATGAACATATCTCTTTCTACTCAAATCAGATTACGACTTGATGAAATATCGAACTGTATTATCACTACATAATCTTAACAATAAAAAATAAACTGTCCGCTTAATGTAAGAATGCTGCAATTGATCTTTCCAAGATGCAAATATTTTAATACCTCAAGACAATTTTTTGGTAACTCAATTCGTCTTTGGAATAGTCTAAACGTAAAACGACGAACACAGCCGACTTTAAGAAAAAATTGCTCCCGATAATAACCCGGATAATCTTTCACTCAAAGCTGTCAAGAACAACTTCGTCCTCTTTTGACAAAGTCCATGCATTTGCTGCATATAGCAGGACTGGGAGGATCAATACCTTATAGAAGGGTACTTTCGTTGTTCGAAAAGGGGCTTTGTTTAAAAATTGCTTCTTTGGGCTAAAAACCAAAGAAGCAGCGATTGACAAGAGTTATTCTTCGTTTGAATTCAACGCTGGTGTCGCTGTCTGAGTTTATAGAGGTTCCTAGGTAGACAAAGTCCTTGACTACCTCAAAACAATTACTATCTATGGTGACGTTTTATCCGAGACGTTGTTGTTGGGTGTCTTTTCTCGTTGATAGCATGTATATACTTGGTCTTGCCGGTCATTCCCCGTTAGACCCATCTTCGCGGCCAGCGTTGCAATATGTACTCACAAAAGTGCCATTGACATCACGGTGCTTTCTTCTGATGATGTCAATATCGAGTAGATGGGCAGACTTCTGAAGGATAGCTCCTCTGGTGTTGGCGTGCGAGTTTTGAACAGTTCTTTCAAGAATCAAGTTGAAGAACTCGCATGACAGCGCGTCGACTTGTCGTAATCATTTTTTGACATCATATGTCTCGGTGAGGGCTTTAGCGACCTTGATGCAGTGTGCATTCTCCATCGTCACCCTACACAAATGGACGATTGGTAGGGATGCCAAAACTAAAGATGCTCTGTATAGCTCGTCTATAAACATTCTGCCATACGCGGCCTAAAAATCGATGAAAAGTTGGTGGGTATTTTGCCGAAGTGTGAAAAATTTTCCGAAGTGTGAATATTTGATCTATGGTGGCCTAAAACCACATTGGTTTGGACTGACCATGACGAACGGCTTTAAGCGTTCACACAACACGGCAGATAATATCTTGAAGGCGACGCTCAGGGGACTGATGCCTGTACAGTTGGCGCATTTCGCCGGTCTCCTTTTTTGTCGATCGGGCAAACAATGCTGAAGATTCATTCATCCGACATGCTTTGCTTTGATCATAGTTTACGGCCGCCAGGCAGTCGGCTCAAGCAGCCTAGCAGCTTAGATATGGTTATCTTCATTTCATCGCGGTGAGCAGGATGGGATTGTTGATCTACAACGTCTCTTTCATTCGAGTTGAATGGTTCATTCTGTCAGACAGTGTAGGAATTCCGCTAATTGTTCGGCTGCACTGACTCATAAATGGATCTTACATTCCACTTACACATTCGAAGATCGTTGACCTTATTTCATTTACAGGTTTCGTCTTCAGTTATTCCGCCCGTTTCTGCGGCTTCTTGGTACTTCGTAAATATGTGGATTTTGTGTCTCCGGGTAGTTACCCAACAAGTCAGTTAATTTTTGTAACCCCTAGGACAAGCTGCCCTACTTATAAGTTAAGCAATTTGAGTTCTGTTGAACTACAACCGGTATCCGATGGCTACCACTTGGAGGTAAATTAATCACAATTGATGTGTTTGAAAAGTTACAGGTTGACGCCATCATTGTCTATACGATTCCAATAGCACCCAAAAACAGTCCGCTTGTAAATAAATTTGATGTGAAGAATTATAAAAGAGTCAGTTTTCTGTTGTGGATTTTATTCGACATGCCATTGTCATCGACATTATAAGCACTCATTTTATGACAATGATTGAACTGTGAAAATCTCCCTGGAAGTGTAAAAATATCACAAGGCCACAAGGATGCCAGTGCTTTCAATTAATATGTTTGTGTTGTAATCGCACTTTGCAATTACATATGTATGTAGGTACTTGCCGTAATTGCATAAAAGAAATTTATAATAACACGATGAGATTGAGAACGTATATAAATGCAGGCTCATTAACATATTTTTTTTAAATACATATATAGTATGTATAATTATTCACACAGGCCTATTTACAGCCCCAACAAGTGCGATGTGAAGATTCAATAAAATCATCAATATACATATACGGTGTATGTGCACATTTTGATCCCTGTTCCATTAATGGAACATTCCATTATGGATCTGTCGCCCATAAAGAATTTGACCACAATCAAATTGACGGTTTTACATGGATGCAATTAGCAGATTATTCACAAGCCAATTTTCGAAAACGTATCACAACAGAATTTAAAATAAACGTACAGTAGGCCCTCGATAACGTGAAGAATTGATATTCAAGCCAGTTTACCTTTACAAGTGAGTTAAATTGTTCGAATGTTGATAGAACAACCTCGTGTTTTGACATTCATTTAAAATGCTTGCATACAACGAATTAAAAGAAAACATGATATTATTATTCCAGTAGAACCTCGATAATGTGAACTTATTAAAAAAATGCATTCACATTTTAGACAGATTCACATCGATTAGAATCGAATAGAAGACAAAACAGTTTGTTGAACCTTCTCCTTGAAAGATACTTAAAACAAAATTAAAACTAGGTTAGCATAAGTCCTTATCAAATTATTAAGAAACCAGTCTAGGAAAATGTCTGTTTTCGTCTATTTCTTCAATTGTACAACGCAGTATTTAATGTGACCCCTGAAATCGTCCTAAGCTAGCCTGAACTAATCCTAAGCTAACCTGAGTCTTCCTAAACTTACAGCTATAAATAATCTACACCTAATGTAATTTAAAACCACCTAGCTCAGCTGAAAATCGATCAATCAACGCTCTGAAAGCGACGCTATGCATTCGCAAAGAAGCTGGGTGTGCCTAATGCTCTTGGCATACTCTTGACACAAGTCCACCAGCTCACCCCTCATGTCCATCAACATGGCCTATGGTATCTCCCTTGTGTCAGATACCACCTTCATTTTGCCGGTTTTGGCATACATACTATTTACTCTTAGACTGAATCGGACCAGTCCTCATCCCCAGCATCCATCTTACCTCTTTTCCATTATTGCCCTTGGGCACGATTTCTTGGCCTAAGAGCTCCAAGAAAAAGCCGTTAGTAAAGCCACTGCGAATTCCAAACCATTTAACTATAAGAAAGAAATCGAAAGGTACTCAGTAGCATAACTCACAACCTGTGGAATTTGGCAGTGTCTCTGTAAAGATTTCTAAGGTCGTGCTGAAAGTAAGTCTTAGGAGAGTCAGCTAAACAGGCAGTCAGATATCTCTTCATAGACGCAGTGATACCCAGGGCAAGACGCAAGAACTTCCATTCATTACGACGCGTTCTTCACTCGCTACGCTTCTCTCACTTGTTCTCAGCCCTCTCATTCTGAGAGGCCACTCGTATAGTAGTTCTTTCCAAGAGTAAATGATGAAAAAACATCAGTCTCGACTTCCGACGTGCCGGATGCGGAACTTGCTGTCATATGCCTTGACAGAGAATATGGCTTTTCCAATACAGTGGATTCGGCTTGGATTCAAGAGACAGGATGGAACCTTTGCTCAAAACGGCATCAGCCTATTGTTTTTGTTTAGGTCCAGGACCCAATAGAGTAGAGAACACGTTGGTACACCCGAAAAGTTGACGGCAAATGGGCTTTCGATTACCAATGCCGAGGAACTGTCTTGTCGACACTTAGCGAGGTTAAGTTGGATTAGATTAGAGTGGCTGACTACCTTACACTTAGGCCAAAAATACCACAGGATCTAAATAATAACTGGCATCCAAGCGACTAAATCTGCATTGCAATTGCAAAGGAGATGTGAAATAGTTTCTTCTTCCTCTTCATCTTCTGCAATTGGTTATAGAGGATACCCAGTTGTCCGCTTCGCAATTCTCTGGTATATCACTGTGTCCCGGCACACACATAAGTTGGATGCAGAAATACTTTGTCATCTCATTAAGAGAGAGGCGGCAATTAAGGGCCGCCTCAGAGATTTGATCGCTACCTGGCTGCCTGAACAGATGACAATACCTGTACCTAATATTTTTTAGCTATGATAGAGCGGAATGAGTTCAAAGTTCAGATTAGAGCAGACTCCCACACACACTCATTTGCCCATCTTCGATGGATGTTGCGTTTCCAGGCAGATTGCTTTATTATTAAGAAGTTGGTGAATAAAAGTCATTATGGACTTTTCGATCCCGAGCCGGTTAATGGCTGAGGTAATTGCATGGGGTTCGGCATTTTTTAAGGCTCCCTCAATGTCAACAAAGCGAGTTAAGGGTTGTTTCTAATTTTTACCTTTGTTGTATTCACGCTGAGAAACCGACATTTTGTTCACTAAGACTGTGCATCTGATGTAAAAATCGATACATTTTCTAGAGTTTTAAGCAGGAAGGATGACAGACTGATTAGTCTCAGATCCTTCGCATTAACGTAAGAGCTTTTCTCTGCCTTTGATATAAAGATAAGAAGGCCCGGACTTTCCGAGCTGGAGGTAATCCATTCGGCAACCCTTACGAAGTTGATCTAAGTCTGATCGCCACTAGGGGGTCTTGGGTTTCCTCCTTACCTTACTGATTGGACAGGAATTGGATAGAGCTTGATTCAAGACCTCGGTGAGTTTTTTCACAGAGGAATCAAATTCTGAAGAGGTCCGAGACCGCGGTTTAGTGGTTCAGGTTAATTTGGATCACCCGAAGCATGGCCATCGTTGTCTCCGTCCGTTACTTCCATAGTGGAAATCTTATTCACCGCAGTAGTGTTCTCCTCGGGACAGGGGCCGACCACTATTTTTCATCATAACCTCCAGATATTTGCGATTGATTCCAATGTCAATCTTCTTCCAGTGGGTGGAAGAGATGACACAGTCATCACCACCCTATAAGGTGGTCAACCTCAGTGGCCCAGGCCAAGGATCGCTTTTTATTTTCGGAGAGATTCTCCAGAGGGGTGTTCTTCATTTTCCTCGGATCCCACTAGTTACGGAGAAAGGAAGGTGAGGCTGCGCAAAGATCCGCAGTGCCAGGTGGCTTCGGCACACCGTTCGCGACTGAGCTATTTTGTTCAAGTGTGCCCCAGCCAAGCTGATCATCGGCACGGTATGACACCGTGATACATCCCACCGGATGGGGAGAGGAGAGAAAAGAGAGGGGACAAAAAAAGAGTCGTTGACCTTTACTAAGGCTTCGCACCGCGACAAGGTGTACAGCCTTGCGAAGGAGGGCTAACTTCGCGAGGTTGGTTGCCATAAAATTGCACTCTGGGAGAATTACTTATTAGGTTGTAGACTTTGGAGGGTAGGCCCATCGGGAGTTAACCTCAAGGATGAAGTAGTCCCCGGGGTAAGGCAAGAATGTGTTTGTGTTCATGTGCGACCTCATGATGACCTTCTCCTGAGGCTATCGGGAACCCTACACAATTACTCCACATGATGAGGCATTATTTTAATCATCAAGAGGCCTGCCTTAGAGTCTTTCTCTGATATTAGATACTTCACTGGGATGACCATCAGATTTTTGAATGGGATTTACAATGTCGTCATACTCAGTATACTTACGTAGGAAATGTCCACTAGGCATGAACACAATGGTTGTAGAACAGAGGAGGCTATATTCTGTATATTCATGTACTGCGGAAGGTCAGTGTCCCCAGAAACTCACTTTTTGCAGAGTAGGAACATAGTGGTGCCTGCAGCTTGGACCGAAATCACTGGAACAGACTACATCACTGGTAGGGAATAAATACCATCGAATCCTAGAGTCGATCGCTCCTGATGGTTATATAGGCTTTACCCTTTCCAAAAAAGGTTTATTTTTTTGTATTGTAAGGTACTTTAATATTTCGCTCAAAAAATCAAAACAAAATTTGTAAATACATGCGAACATGTAAGCATGGCTGAGCCGTCTGAAAGGCCATCGACAAAGGTTCATCCCAGAATTTTAATTTTTGTAGCCACATTGCTATTAACCAGTTTTGCATTGGGCTCTACAGCCCTTGAGTTGTTAACTACCTGTTGCATAGTATATTCTGAACAATGATCGCACTTCACCAACGAAAAACCCTAACCATAACAGGACAAATTCTGTACTTTGTACACTCCTTTGATACTCATGATTTGTGGTAACCAAACATTTGAACACATATGATCGCCTAACTCCAGCAGCATCTCACACAGATCGCTAACTCATTGGCGCATCACCCTCTTCGGACATAACACTGGAACTTTCCTTGTCGATCGGTTGTTTTTCAAGTGTTCAACTCCGTTGTTAATTATTTTACGGCTATCTTCCTGTCGCGATCATTTCTAAACTCGTTTCGAGCCCTCGCTCTCCCTCCTCCATCGTCGTATTGGATGAGGCACTTGCTGTCATGCTCTTTTCGAAAACTCGATCTCTCGTTTGTACAAATGGAGTTTATTTCCTGCCATTTTCTCATGTCTTTATCGTTGAAGTACTTGGCGCCCACTTCGCTTTTCCGTTGGTTGTAGCGGTTGTGACAACAATTATTTTACGTCCTCTGGTGGACCATCGCCATTGCTACATAATGCGTAGCCGTGGAAAACCGCAACCGTATCAGCCGCCTTCTATGCGGACATTTTTAAGACTTCCTTTTGTTGCCTCTATGTACACGCCCTTCTTTGTTTGGTATTCTTGTTTTAATTATAACACACTCGTTAGTTCGTATTAGCGTGCACTATCGTTTGCTATAGTTGTGCCCTTATCAGATGTTTTTATCATCTCTTCATTACATGTTTCTACTATTACTATAAATCCGTCCTTTGGATTTATGCAAACACTCACATAATTGCTCAGCTTGACTTACATAAAATTGGACCACTCGTGATGGAGCAATAGTACGGACAGCAGGAGTAGCTGCTGTAGAAGCTATAATTTACAGAACATTCACTAAATTGTGACGCGGATGACACTGTTCTTATTACATAGCCTAAATTTTAATTTTAAAAATTGATTTGCAAAGATACATCTGGAAAATGTGCTTGCATTTAGTTACTCTGCAAAAAAAAGCGAAACATAAATTAATCAACAAATAAATAACTATACAAATTTGCAAATTTTTTATTTAATTCTATTTATAAAAGATGAATGCGTTGGGTTGAGGAGGATAAATTAATGTTTTGCTATATTTTCTGAACACAATGGTATGGATTTGAATAACAATCGGTCAAGTGGTCTTCTAGTTAAAAACATTTGAATACATATTGTTTATGGAGAATGGATAGCCCAAGCCATCTATTCTCCACAAACCGCATGGATACGCCCTCTATCCGTGACCACATATGGCTATAGGTTTTAAAATTTTTATAGAATTACTTCCATTCTGTCACCGCATAGATCCATAGTTTTGTTTTATCAAGCGCATCAGGAATAAAATACAGGCAACGATGTATCGAACTACGAGAGCTACTCGTAAGCTCTATGAACAGAAAAGAATGTGAACAGGCTTCACAGCAGGAAAAAGAAAGACTACGATCGAGGAGATGGAGAGTTGCTACGGCAGGAATGACGTCCGAAAGTTTTACCAAGTGGATATAAGGTTCGAGCAGAAGCCTGCATTGATGGTTAGAGATAAGAACCTGCATTGTAGCCAGTAGGGAAGATCTCAACCTTTTTCTTCTACCTTCTTTCAGTGACGAAGACCAATCCACGGTCAGATATGAGCGCAGAAACGGTAGCCCTCTGATTTTGGTATCGACGCGGAGAACAGCCCCCCAGACCGAAATGAAATTGTGGCAGAAGCCAAAAAAGGAAAGTGGAACCTAATCATGTGATAGCAACTCACAATCTCTTACGGGCCACAACTAACAAACAATCTCCTCCACGATAAAGTAAATACCTCCTTGTCCTGAGGAAAAGGACCCGATTCTGCTTCGGCGCAGCCAAGGCATCCAGACT
Source organism: Eristalis tenax (assembly GCA_905231855.2). Taxonomy (NCBI): domain Eukaryota; kingdom Metazoa; phylum Arthropoda; class Insecta; order Diptera; family Syrphidae; genus Eristalis; species Eristalis tenax. Next base: position 32,844,852 of record HG993125.1, on the reverse strand, counting down.
AGTAGAGGACCACGCTCCCTAAAAAGACAGGCTCAGGATTTAAAAAAAAAAACACTAAACGTTTTGCGAAATTACAAAAACATCTGAAACTGCTAGATTAAGGAACTACTTTTTAAAAGTCCTACTCTTCCAGGCCTCATTAAGGACATGGAAACTGGGCACAGTCATCGACCGAGACACTACGTCTTCTCATGGATACCCACTTACAGGGTGTACCTAGGACTATTCCTTGACGACTGAGACGATACCAGATCCTATATCATGTTAGAGAAAACCAAACAATCGCTCCTATTTTAGAAGATTTCTTTACATGCAGCCTAGTCTACGGACATATACCGTACACCTGGAGGGAAGTCAAAGCTGTTTTCCCCCCTAAAGCAGAAAAGTCTAGCCACTGCACAGCAAAGGACTATAGACCAATAAGCCGCACCTCTTTCGTTCTAAAAACCTTCGAAAAGCTAGTCAACGCATATGTACGAGGCAACTTCAACCACAGCACGATCTCTCGTGCACAGCATGCGTACATGAAAGGTAAAGGCCTAGAAACTGCGCTACGTGAAGTAGATAGTGACATTGAAAGGTCTCTGAATGGCGAAGTAATCTTTAACAATGAAGAAACCGATGGAAGTCCGAGCATTCGCTTACCTCAGTAATTGTAAGCCTGCTTAGCAAAGGAATGATTAATGCAACCCTAGGCGATTCGGCTATCAAAGGCATAGCCTCAAGGGGAACCGCACAAGGCGGGGTCATATCTCCCCTTCTATGGGTATATCACCAAGGTATGCTGCAGCAGGATATTCGACAATTGCCCATAACAATCCTGTTGATGTACATTCCCATTCCCAAGCCTCTTTGCGGGAGCGTAGTTTGGTAGAGACTCGCCTCAACGCCACCAAATTGAAACTGTTAACGCGTATACAATGACGCGCAAGTCCCAACGGCGGACTTAGAGGTCCACTGGATCTTCTTCCACTCGACCTCTATATGCAAAATATAGCTGCAAAGTATTCCACAAGGATTACCCAATCCAAATGCTGGCGCTTCAGCCCCGAGGTTCATGCATGTACACTCCCCAGACCACAAATTGAACAAATCGAAAGTGACTACTGCCTTCCCTCCCTCAAATTTGAAAGACCGATCAAGTGTCATTTCCTACAAGGGAGGAATGAAACTCTAAGGAACCCGTCAACAACTCGACATCCATCCATATTTAGACGGATGGATCGTAGATGGAAAAAGCCACAGGAGCGGGCATTTTCTCCCAAGCGTTAAATATGCACTGCTCTATTAGATTACCTGCCCATGGCAGTGTTTTTCAAGCGGAGGTCCAGGCGGCCAATGAGACGCCGAGAATGATATCATTGTTGGAAAGTACAACCGGCTGGTATTACCATCCTCATTGACAGCCAGGCGGCCATTAAAGCTGTCAAAATCAAGTCCAAGCTGGTCGCATGCTGCCGCGAAGAACATAAGATCCTAAGTACGCAACACTCGTACTGGTTTCAATGCTGGTTTCGCAAGTCACAGAGACATAACCGGTAATGAGGTAGCAGATGAACTTGTCAGGATCGCAGCCGAAATCAACCCTTCCCAGGTAATCCCATCCATTGATCCACCTCTGGTAGACGAAAAAATCATGAGACTAGCTAATGAAAGACCCAACTCTCTAACCCCTTGTGAGACCCTGTGAGTGCTATGGTCAAAGCTTAAAAACGCCGAGCTCAAAAAGACCAAGAAACACCTTCAATGCAGTAAAAGGCTGCTGCGAATGGTAGACGGAGCGCTAACCTGTCATAATCATTTGAGATGTCACCAAAACAAAATGGGACATAATTGACGGGAGTAAAAATTGACGAGATCAGGAGTAGCAAAATATTTCTTAAACTTTGATTACCACAGGGATCTCTACTAGGTCCCATACTGTTTTTAATATATATAAACTCACTTTTTGAGCTTTTGCAGATGATGTTGGCTTCAAGCAGTATGTTAATTTAATCTGTGATATGAATTTTGACTTGTTCAGGAAATGGTTTTCAGAGCATAGTCTTTAAATAAGTTCTTAAACTAAATCTATGCTCTTCAATATCTCTAAGCTGTGACTCTAACTTAGTCTTCCATGTACCTGAATAAAGGCTTCTGATCACTACCTTTGTCAATGCCCCAGTCTCTGGCTACTGAGACATAAAACGCTTGGCTAATTCGTCTTTCAAGATCACCAGAAACTTGTAGAAATTTCATTAATGTCTATTTGCAGGTTCGTCAGGATTTCCGGATGGCTGGACTAAATCAGCTCATCAACACCTAAAAGAGAACACGATTAGGAAATAGGAGGTCAAAATGTGTTCCCCCGCGGGTATCACAATGGGTCCAGTCGGACCTAAGTGAGACACGGTCCACCATTTAACGGGTCACCTTAGCATACTCAACTTAATACCAGGCATGTTTTGTACAATACCGGTCAGGCAGCACTGTTTCGGTATGTTTTTCGAAGTTTAAATATTGCATCGGGAAAGCTGGTCCAATGGTGTCCCAACTCTAGACCCTTAAAGTCTGGTATGGTACACAAACGGATCAAGGATTAATTTCGGCGTAGGTCCGGAAGTCTTTAGACTTAACACAAGGATTTCCGTACATTGTTCCAAGCCGAAATACACGCCATCGAGATCTTTCCGAGACAAAACCTACACAAAGGTAACAAGCGCGCTATAATCAGGATATTCTCTAAGAGTCAAGCATCACTAAAGGCACTTTCGTTCAACCCAGTGGACTCCAAAACAGCAAATGTTGCTATGACGCTCTATAATCCCCTTGCAGGAAAAACAAAGTGAAGCTTGGCTGGGTACCAGGACACAGGGAGATTGCAGACAACAGAGCTTAAGATGAGCTTGCGACGGCTGGCTCGGAATCTGTGTTCTGCACTACAAAGAGTATATTAAATTTTGCACAATCGCTGCCTTTCAGTATTTTTAAATTGAAATAATTCCCTCCTCTTATCTAACTATTACTTCTACAGTTCATCCCAAACGGCGAAATCCAAATGGATTGTTTTACACAATTTCTACAACAGAAAGGTCTGTTGTTGACGGCATACAAATTGCTTACTCCACACTCTCCGGAAGAGGCTGCAAAATCGTGGAATAATCAAAAAAGCACCATTCGTTTGCCCATAGCAATGCCTTGCTTGACTTGATCAGCACCAATAAGACGCATCTTCCGTCACCCCAACCCGATACTTACTTCGTTGACTGTACCTACACTTGTTGCTGGTTTCTTGCCAATCTAATAAAGCCAACAAAATCCAAGCGCTTGCCTTTTCCTCAGTTCAGTTTAGATAAAGACGTTCGGCGGTACAGATCATTCATTTTCAAGCAGACGGTGAAAACACACAATTTTCCATTAGTTTACACTCCTCTTGCCTTCCCGCAAAGAAAACTCTGCATGAAGGCATCATTAACCAGTGCCATAATAGTACCACAGGACTGTTTCACCCAGCCGACGAAGAGGAGAAAAAATTCGCATTCGTCCGCCCAGCTCACCTGTGAACAGCTTCAAGGTGAAGGTGAAGATCGTCCGGTGTATACGTATGTGCATAGTGGCAGTGAACTCTTGTCTGCAGATCTGTGTGGCAATAGCCTCCTAGTGGAGAGCATTAAATCATTTCCCGTTTCGGTGTTGCAACAACCGTACTGCAGAGCAAGTTTTGAGAAAGTTTACCAAAGTATAAAAACGAGTTATACTTGTAAGTAGTGAACGTGTGTTTTCACCAGCCATTCCCACAGCAGGACAGACGTACCCATCATGAAGCATTGCAGACCAAAGATTGTGATCAGTTTTGTAAGTAATTTGCATTGTTTACACTCATGTGTAGGTGCGTACAATGTGCATATTTATGATCATATACATATTTACTAGGGATTTCTTTAAACGACAGCCTAGTGTGTTTGAAAATGTTTCCCAAGTACTTGTTTTAATATTCATTTTCTCTGGATACCATCGTTTAGGGTCGTGTGAGATCTGAAAGACGGCAAACAATAGAGTATTGTTGACAATGAATGATAGAAGTAAAGATGACATATGAACAGTGCTACATTAGAGTAGGATTTTATTTTACATAATTCTACTTCATGTAGGAAGATACTAGTTAAGCTAACAATAATATTAACATATTCATTCATTTAACATAGTTCGCATATCTCTCACTTGCAAGTATGCTATTACTTTGTATTTTACGATATTTACGATTATTACGATATGTACATCCGGGATACAGTGGTGTATAAATGTGTACATTGTTATTGGCAATATCGGTTTTAATTGTTTTGAATTCGCATCCTTCGGCGCGCAATATTTGGCGTGTTGGCCAAAACAACAGTAACTTACACTGAAAAAAACCTACGGAACATTGATAAAACATGATTTTAAGATTTTATGTTTTCCAATTCACAACATATATAGGCTTTAATTCACGATTGATAATGTTGCAATAAATAATTGAATTGAATTTAAAAATTAGATAACAAAACAAAAGTTTCCATTAATACCCAAAGGTATTAAAAATAATTTTTTATTTGTTTTTTTTTTTTTTTTATCAAAATTAAGACATAAGCAAGAGAAACATATTGTTTTTAAATTTTAGTTTAGGAGAAAGGATGTACACTCTTTTAAGTACAATGGGGTTACATTTTTAAAATCTGTCTGTATTGTACATAAGCCCACATTACGCATATTTTCGCAGCTCCATTTCGACCTTAAACGACATCTACGAGTATTATTTGAAATTGATGCCTGAGGCTGTTCACAATGCTTCGTTGGACAGTAAGTTTTGGAAGTCATTGTTTCAAAGTCCCTGTGAAGTGCCTAAGGTAACGAAGTGTTACTGCTCCTTTATATATAATTATATATTATAATATTATATATTTATATATAATTTTAGTGATAGCCCTTGTAAGTGTTCGGTAGGTTATGGAGTTATCATGTATTGGACGTTGTAGATGAAGTCATGGCTGTGAATATGTTCCACCACCACTTTTTGAATGGAGTAAGTGTTGTTAAACTGATCATGTAGATCAATGCCAATGGGGCTGAGGAACGTTTATTTTCTACTTTTTCTCTTTACTCCACCCCTTGAGGGTTGCACCTAGTCATGATTCGTAGCCATTGTTACGCTTCTGGTGTTCTTTCGTTTGACAAAAAGGACTAAATTTGTGATCATTCTTATCAAATTGGACAATCAATATTCTGCAGTAGGTCAGGAACCACTTTTGATCCTAACGGTAGGACTTTCAAGGAAGGCTTTACATTTCCGGATCCACAGTACACACATTTATAGATGTTTACTAGAAAGCATTCAATTTTTGAATCGGAGACTTGCCGGCGTTCCTCTAATAAATTGTTTAAGTGAGGGTCGTCCAAAATAATTCAACATTGATTTATCAATTCAGACACTCCCCAGGTGGGGCTATGATGACCATAGATACGAGCGTTTCCTATCTCTCCATTGGTATAATATATTCTTCAATGGCGGAATTCATATTGTGGAAATATGAATAGGCTTGAAAATAAAAACAAAAACATTTGGAGTACTACAAAAAACAAAAGCATAAATCCACTGTACTATTCAAAATACATCTAACTGTAGCATTGCTTACCACCGTCTGAATTTTGTGTCTGTATCCGATGAATATATACAATTTCTGGTGGAATATTTTTTTTTTTAAATAACAAACTTTCTTGGTTGTTGCGGAACACAAAAGACGCAATAGTCCTATTGCAATTGAAATAAAAGCAAATGCTTATAAGACTTCTAAAATACTCAAGTTTATTGAAGGAAACAACTTTTTTTTTTCTTAAACTGTAAAGTATACCATTTTGCGAGAGTTAGCTTATATTCATAACTTATTAGCATAAAAAGTTCCATCTATTGCTACAGCTCTTCGACGATTCATAGAGTCAAAGAGATTTCAATTATTTGCATCTAGCCACTTCCTAAGAGTTATTTCACCGTCGTTAAGTCAATCTATTCAATCATATTTACGCTTTTATTTTTTTTGGTACACACCGATTGCAATTGACTATGATAACATTCAACGATATCACGTATTAAATACAGGCACCAAAAAATAAAATGTTATACATACGTCGTCAAAAATCTTGGGCAATCAGTTGAGTGAATACCTTAAATAGGAAAACATTAATATTTCAAAGAGCACTAGGAATTAAATAGGAAAACATTAATACTTCAAAGAGCACTAGTGTAATGTTTAGTTTATATCATAAGCAATTTACATCGCAATTCTTTTTAAAAAAATTCCATATTGTGGACTGAATACACTCATATGTGATATAGACACAAACTACGCTATCAGTACGGAATGCTGTATATATCGAGTTGCACACATCTAATATCTGTTACCTCCTATTCTGAACAAATATTGCTACGCTGAAAGACTGTTTTTCGTTTATGTAATGCCAGTGACCAACAATATTAGCATAGCCAAGCGCTTGTCGAAAATTTTTAGTGAACCTGAAACCTTACTACTAGAATTTAATTGCTTAAGTTGATAATTAGCATCTTTTGGTACTCTATAGAAACAAATTGGATGAATATTTGTGATATACGGGCATTTGCAATTGTGAGAATACAGCATAAATGCGTCTGTGCTCTCAACAGTAATCAAATTCAAACGACTCTTAGAAAACAAAAAACTCCAACGTAGTTTTTATAGTAATTTGTAATGTACTTACAACAGAAAAATATGAACAACGGAAGGCACAGCCACTATAGCTACAACGAGTCATCCTAAAAATTAAGTAATATTAGCATACCACATGGGAAAAATTTTAAAAATCTCAAAAACAACCTGAGTCAAAGGCTTTGAAATTTGGTTTATGACCCGCTGTGCTTAATATTTTCATATACTTGCGATTATATTTTGTTTTTGTTTTAAATGCATTCCATACAATTCATTCCATTGGATACTCGTCTGAATTTAATTTTTGTTGAGAACTCAGACATCTTTATGCTTTATGCTGACTTTTGCGATAATTAAAACATGGCGTGTTCACATGGGAGAATCATGTTAACGAATAGAAAAAAAATTGTTGTTAAAAAATACAACAAAATTAAAACACAATTTTAGATCAGCATACACATTTGCATGACTTTTACAGAATTTCCGGACTTTCCGATTACGGGAGCTTTTAAGCTATGTGTCCCAGTCGCATTTGTTGATTCCAAAAGCTAGTGTTTCTGCCTGGTGCCGTTGCCTTGTGGTGGGCAGCATAATAGTTTTCTCTGGAAGAATTTTCTAATATCTGTCACGGAGAAAGAGAATTTTCTCTGACATAGGCATGAAATTCTTTAACAAAGGCTATTTTCGCTGCACATTTCTATTATTCGCACTCCATGACGTTTTTATCATTAAAATCAAGAGATTACTTGAATTGGTTGTTAAAATGATTTGTTTGATTTCTTGCTAAGTTTGTTTAGTTTACACATTTTTACCCGATGTTTATTAACCCTCAAATGGACGGCAGTTTCCATTTGAGGCATCTCCGAAGTTCTTAAACTTTGCGCTTTCCCCTCACGACTCCGTTTTTTTTTTTTTTTTGGTGAATTCATACATGTTTTTTGTTTTGATTTTCATGTATGTTACTGTGTATTTCGTAACCCCATACTCTTGGGAAAAACCCAATTTTGAGAAGCCAGTTTCCAAGTATCCTCAAAATCACAGCTTTTTCCTTGATTTTTGCTTTTGCTTCCAAGTGGGAGAAATAAATACGTGCTCGAATAACGTACTCTACTTTTCAAGCAAACATAAGATAATAGAATCAAAGATCAGATATACAAAATTCATTTCTGAATAGCAAATAGTATTTCGATGTTCACATGTTGGAGTAGGAAATGCAAAAATTTGTCCACTTCACATTATTGGATAGTTCACATTCTCGAAGATTATGGAGTAGAATCTCGCTCTTTTGAAGTACATATTTCTCCAATTATTTCATTTCTTATTAAATACAGAACTCTTTGCATTCATATTTTATTAAGTAAATAATATAACATTTCCGACTCAAGGTAGAAAGATAGCTAAACACTGCTGAAGGTAAACACAAGGAGGTTTTCAAAATAAGATACAAGAATAAAATAACACAAGATAAATAAATCGATATAGCAATTTTTGCTATTTCCAAACTTTTGATTTATTTTGGGCAATACTACTTTTTTAGACAACATGAAAAATAGTCATGAAATAGGGTAAAAACCCCAGTAGTGAGCCCACTCAAGGAAATTTTGTTTGAGTTAGTTGCTCTCTTGAAATTAATTACTTAGATATATGAATAAAAAATTGTATCATTTAAAGAAAGCTTGATCTATATAAATATAAAAGACACTGATGAATTTAAATAAAGTATAAAATAAGACATTTACCAGTACCGAGTCCCCTCTGTTCCTAAATCAAGCCCCTATATAAACTATGGTATAAAAACAAAGTTATTGTTATTTTACTCTCCATTTATTTAAAAGTTAAGAAAAGAAAATTTATTATTACATAAATTTATCGCGAAAATTAACAAAAGCAGAAAAACCATAAACGAACCGAGAAACATTAATTACATCATAATTCATAACAAAAAAGTACGAAAAAATAGATAATAATAGACAGGAACAAATTCATTACATAAAATTAAAGAAACAAATTAAAACATAAAAAGAGAATATATTTGTTATGCATATATGAATGAACATATATCTAAACTAGACTAGATAGTTCGTGGAGCGTAATGTCTATAAAGAATACATTTTATGGCAAGGCTTGGGATTAATATGTTAAAAGAAATGCGCTTTAATACTCATCAAATATTGCATAAAAAATAATAAGCAATGCAGTTAATAAAATGTTACCAAAATGTTTTTGATTGAAAATTCGCTGGGCTCGTTACAGGAACTTGATTATTTTTTGTTAACCCAATACCGAGCCCCCATGATTCCCTGATGAGGATTTCCTTATTTTGTCGTCCCAGTAAAGGGCCCCAAAAACAGTTTTTAATAAATAACCATTTCCTCTTACTTTTGCTTTTGAAATAAATAATACATATATTATATATTATTGTTATATTAAACATTAATTAGCCTATTAAAATGAAAGAGAAACACTAATCATCTTGGTCAAGGTTTCCAGTTTCGTAAGAAATTTCTCAAACTACACTCTTTTTTTTTAACTTGCGAAACACTACTAAGCACTTTGCATTTGTCTTACCGAATCAAAATGAATTATACGTCGCAAAGAAGAGATATTATTGATTTCCTCGTTTAAAAACAGTAATTATCGGAAAAGCTTGGCCTTAGCTTTCGAACCAGCTTCATCCAGACGACTCGCTATTGAGATTGGGTTCGAATTAGGGTACCCTCATATGAAGCAATGTCTCATAACCCAGCTTCAACCACTTATTAACTAGAATACACATGCACTCACATAAACATCAACTTTTTTTCATTGCCTTTAGTTAAAGAAAATAAGGAAATACAAGAATGTTTTATTAATTACAACGAAACAAGTCAAAACCAATTATAATGAACTTCAAATTAATGTAAATACGTTTCCTTTGCCGTAAATGAGCTTTCTAAATGCGATGCTGAAATATCTGAGGAGGACATTCAGTTGAGTCTTTCAGAAGAAAGTGAAATTGATGATATAAAGGATACACATGTATTATTCCGTTATATAACACGCAAAACTGGTTTTTCTCTCGTCTCCCTCATTATCGAAAAACAAGTTGCCAATTCGGAATGGATTCACCCGTTCATTGATCGCATTCATGCAACATCAACTGTCTGCACTTCATCCGGTGTACTACCCGTAGCAGTAAAAGTGAAAGTTCTTACAGAAATGAGATGCGGAAGTTTTATGAACAGGTGTCTCCAATCGAGTGGACCGTCCGGTTGGATAATTATGTAATTTACTTATTTTCTTTCATTTTTTCAGACGATTGTAGTTTGGTCAATTTTCCTACTTCAAAATTCACAAACTATTGAAAATGAAGATGCAACAGGGAAGTGGTTGGGGCCACCTTCTATGGACGCCTTTGAAAATTATGAGGTGAATCATATGTTCTATTTGTTACAGATTTCTAATTACCAATTTCATTTCAGTATTTGCATACAATTACCGACACGAATGCCAAAACCAAAAATGAGAATCAAAATCTTCTAGTTGACAGTTTTATAGATGGTTTGAATTATCAGGACAAGAGTTCCGCAAGAGTTTTGGTGAAGAGGGAGACAACTGCGGAGTTGAGACCAAAAGTGTTTAAATTTGGTCTTGAAGATGCAAAAGAACCTGATGAAGCCACCAAGGAACTGATTCGTAAACATCGTGCACGCGAGTTTCAAGAAATGGATAAGAAATCTAAAAGAATAAAGCGCCGAGCTCCCAAGACGGAACCAAGGTTAATTAAATTTGACGTTTCGGATGCTAGGGAACCAGATGATATTACAAAAGAGCTAATTCGACAAAGCAGAGCTAGAGAGTTAAGACTGGCTCCTGATCGTGCACCTGTTACAACAACACGTGCTCCACAATCACCGAATAAAAAAGTAATTCATAAACGAAAGCGGACAAGAAGATCTGCTGAAATGACTCCACCTCAGTTCATTAGATTCGAGTTAGCCGATGCCAAAGAACCAAATGAAAACATGCGTGATATGATTCAAAAAATACGACCGTACGAATCAAAGCATAGGTCAATGAACCATGTTTCACGCCACGACTCAAATGACACCGAAAATACTGAGGATTCTGTACTAGGCGAGAGTAAAAAAATATTCTTTTATCAAGCAGTGCCTTCGAAGCCAAAACGAATTGCCAATTCATTGCCAATTGAAGTTAAAAAAATCATCGAGCTTATGATAAGAGATAGTAAAGCTCAAGCTTTCTATAAATATGTGAATGCCAACCAAGAAGCAAAACTGAAAACTTTAGACAAGGCTAGACCAGTGTATACCAATGGAGTATCCCCACATCATCCTGCTGCTAATAATTTAGTAAATATTTATCCGGACCAAGCTTATGTTCAAAAATTGGTTCCAATTCCTATTCCAGTTAAAACAATATCAGTAAATGCTCTGCCACTACCATCTCAACAACATCCTTCAGGTCCAGCCCCGCATCCAGCAACAGTCTCTGCCCCAGCAGACAGTCAAGAGTTCTATCACTCGGTTGCACCAATCCAATCACAAACACAACCCGCAACACCAATATACCAGCAACCAGCAACATATCTTAAAGTCATTCCAGCAATGACGCAAGTTTTTAAGGAACTACCAACTGCACCAGCTCTTCACCATCAACAAATACAACCACAGTATTCAACAAATTCAGTTGTTGGCAATGAGATATCACAACCATATCCATATGGAAAATTGCTTCCGGTAGATACGTCGTATCGTTACGGAAAAAAGTTAAATTTCTACCCGACAGTTGAAATCCAGCAAGCAATCCTGACGAACGAACAAGGTACTAGTAGTGGTTTTGAAGGGGATATAACCCATCAATCCCAACAAAAATTACTCAGCCAAAATGACATTAGCAATGAACAACAGCAAATCGCATTGAAGGACAATCAAGAGTTTCAGGATTTGTCTTCATTAATTGGAAAGTCACCCACCGATCAAATTCACGGTCTCGCGTACTTGTTAGCAAAGGAGATGCAACGAAATAAGCGTCTAAAGGAGCAACGGCCTCAGGATAATACGTCTCCAATTCTCTTTCATCCAGAAAAAAATGTTGGTGTTAACAATGCAGTCAGCCAAGAATCGGGAGAATTACCCACCCAACCGGAATTGACTCCACATCCCGTTCCTGAAGCATTACCACAGACTTATCCTCCGGCAACACAGCATGACTTGCCCGCGAATCATGTTGCCCAAGACAATCTGCGAGCAATTGTGGCTCCTCCTCCACCACCACCAGCTCCGCCAACGTCATATAACGTCGTGAACAACTTAGGACTTTCACCAAACTACGAGGGAATCGATCAATTCGACGAGGCACCTAAGGTACAGCCTGATGTCGAAGATGGGCTTGGGGTAGGTACATTATGTTTTAAACTTGAATACATCAAGTGCTCTATAGACGACAAAAAAAATACGTTTCGCAACTCCCAAAAGTACACTGGCGTGCTTTTGACACTCAATACAAATTCGCACATTATTGTTGACGAAGTTTCGCAACGAACATTTAATCAAATTAACAGTGAAAATAGACAACTTCCTGAAAAGTTGAATATCTGCAGGGTAAACTTTATTATATCTGATAATAGATGTGTTTTAAAGCTAAACTGATCCGCTATGGAATCTATGTTAAGTGAATTTCAATTATTTCGTTTCATTATGTGTACACACATGCATGTGTGTTTGTAGGTATGGTCGCTTTACTTCTAACCAATGTACGGTGGTACAGCTTTGCGAACTGAAATCCTGCTCAGACGACGTTAAAGGGACTTCATTTATTTTTGAGTTTATGTTGAATTTTTAAATTCTAAATTTTAATCGATAGTCGTCTGGTGAAATGTGAGTGTTTTTTTGTGGTGGAATCCATGGACATTCAGCGTAGGAGTCGATGCAATTTTATACAGCATTTTTTCTCAATTTTATCATGATTCTAGTTGATTGACCCTGTGTGGGTGCCGTAAGCTAATGGATTATATTCGATTAGTTGGTGCACTTACCCACAACTCCATGGCATGGGACAACAACATAACTACTCCTCCACAAGGCGGCAGTTACAAATTTAATGATGGCGTATTCTCTCAACACCTTAAGAACTGAAGCTTGTCATTTTCTGCGTTGGTTGAGGAAATGTGGTGTCAGGCACCTATTTCTGCATAACGATAGAGACTTGCAAGGGTAGGGAAGGTTGGCCTGGCAAACAGATTCAATTTCTTAGCCGTTATTGCTATTATCATTCTGATCAGTGTTCCGGTAGGTATACTTAGCAGCTATCATGTAGGCAAAATGGTCAGTTGGAAGACAAAAGAAAAGGCTCCCCTCCAGGAATCGCTTCTTTCGACGACCGAAATCACTGCAACTGCAAGCATTTACTCTTTCAACCAATCTCTAACAACAAATGGACGTAAGCTATTCGAATAAATATTTAGGAAGCAAAACGTTTTCGTTATTAAATCAAGACTTGTAGCTTTACATCAATCCCCTTTGTTCTGTGAAATCACATATTGCACAGGCTGCTTTTAAGGGATGTCTGCAACAACTATGAGTCTAAGAGATAAAAAAAAATGCAATCATTTATCCTTCAAGAAATATGAAACGCTACACATCACAACACTCAAATGGCTTGAGCATATTTTTTGATTGATTGCTTTTCGTTCGTTCAATATGAATTTACTTTTTTTTTAAATTGTTTTTATTGTTTCGTTCATCATTTCAGCTGCAGTACGCCTCCAAGTATGCATTTGGCTATAGAGTACGTGACTTTTACAGCGGAAATGATTTCGGCCACAAACAAAACCGAGATCTCGATGGAGTGACCCGTGGCCAATATCATATTTTATTGCCAGACGGTCGTGTGCAAAACGTCATTTATCATGCAGATGATACAGGATTTCATGCGGATGTCAGTTTTGAGACAGGACATCACTGATTGTGAGGTGAATCAGTTACAACAAAACGATGAGGCACACAATTGTTTTCCTTTTTTTTCTCTTGTAATTGTGTTTATTTTGCAATATTATATAACAATTTCTTTTTTGAAACATTTAACAATACCGCTCCACTGTTAAAAATTATTTTTACATATATCGCTGACCGGACAAGTGTTACGAATTTTTTTATAAATTATCGATTTGCGGAAGTTCGTACATTAAGGATTAAGGGAATTTTAATGATTTAACCTTAATTTCACCCTAGGAAGCAAATGTAACCTACAATTACTTGAAAGCAGTTGTATTTATGTATTTCATTATGCTATTAGTCATGTATGTAAATTTGAAACAGCTGTATTGTGCAATATAAGATAATAAATTATTGAACGTGTAAGAAGATTTTTGGAGATCTTCTTCTTCTTATAATGGTGCTACAGTCCAGGATGGACTTGGGCCTCAACCAACAAGCCACGATCTTTAGTAACTGCCTCCAATTGCGCACACCAAGTTGGTTGAGGTCCTGCTCCACCTGTGTGCGCCATCAATTCCGTGGGCGTCCTCTATTGCGTTGTCCCATTGGTTCAGAGTGGATCTTCGTGATTCGGTTTCCATTCTTCGTCGATTGTTTCGCCTGGCAGGGTTGAACTCTCTGAGAACTTCAGAGTGACTCGATGTGTAAAGCTCCTTGCGGTCGATTCCGATTGTAACTTTCCGAAGTCAAACTGTTGTGTTTTTGCACTACTCCGATGTCCTATCGATATCCGTGTTCTTACCTTGGCTACAACAATTAAATGAACGGAGTCGATGTTGACTCCTCGGAATGTTCGGATCTCGAGAACACTGGGGGAGTGTCAAACGTCAATCGCAATGTGTTAAATCTGGCTGACGGTTGACAGATCAGGGGAACTTCGGATACTGAGTTGAGGGAACCGCATACAGGCTACAAAGAGATTTCGCCCCGCCAATAGCCCGAGTCCGTTCTCGAACGTGTTGTGATGAAGTCTGTGTTTTCCGATGAATCTAGCAAGATGTCTTCCATGTTCCATCCTTGCTATCGCCATCTTTATCCTCTGTTGGGGGTGGGAGCAGATAAGTTGCTGAATATAGCCTTGAGGTGTTAGCTTATGTATTTAAATTTTAAACTTTCTTGCACAGAACCGAAAATCATTCTCCTTATTCCGTTTCCCATGGTAGTCAGCAGGAGGCTCGTCCGTATCCGAGACTTGTGTTTGTTTCGGAACTATTCCAAATTTCCACGGTGAGGATCTTACCCCCACGGGGTTCTGGTTCAAACCCCTGGACAAAGAACCGCTGCATACATTGTTTCACCTCCAAGTGTTTGTTGTAAAGGTTATTCAGATGGCGCAACGAGGAGGATGTATGCCAATTTGACCTGTGCATTCACAGGGATCGTTGCTGGCTGACACCTCGTGAAGTTGAGAGTAGTCAACAATATTGCCCTGGATGCATAGGCCCATGCCCTCTAGATGGTAGGTGTTCATATAAAAAATATGATATTTTATTAATAAAAAGACTTTATGTGTAATTTTAAGCCGTGTCTGTATGAGTGTTTTTTTCTGGTACTTTATTTCAGAAATCGTCTATTGTTGATGATTTCTTTCTGCTTTTTCTTTTTCTGCCAACAAGCCTCTCCTGCTAGCACGATCTTTAACCAGGATGAGGTCCTTCTCCACACCTTTTATGTGCGCCATAGGTTTCGTGGCCATCCTCCATTGCATTGTCCGACTGGTGTGTAGGCGAAGACTCTTCGGGCAGTTCAGAGCAGTTTTAACGCTAGGCGAATGTCTCTGTTGGTGGATTTCGCCTCGGGGCGTAACCTCTCTGTAATGAGCACACGGTTCCAACACCTCAACATCCATAAAGGGACCTGCCGGTCACCTGATCAATCAACCATCAACCAGATTGATCACATTGCGATCGACGTCAGACGACCTCCAATATTCTCGATGTCCGAACTTTCCGAGGAGCCAATATTGACTCGGATCATTTCCTTGTTGTAACCAAGGTAAGAATGAGGATATCGAGAGAAATACGGAGTCGAGACAGGACACCTCGTTTTGGCGTTGGAAAGCTACAATCGCAATCGATCGTTAGGAACTTTGCCGACCGAGTCTCCCTGAAACTCTCCGAAAGTTCGACCCTGCCTACAACCACAATAGACCAGGAATGGAAACGTTGTCAAGAAGCCATCAAAGAAGCTGCCACTGATGTGCTGGGTTTTACGACACCACCAAAGAAGAACCCATGGTTTGACGACGAGTGCAGGCAGGCACATGCAGCCAAACAGGAGGCCTACAAGGCAACTCTGCATCGAACAACGAGAGCTGTTCGTGAGCTCTACGAGCAGAAGAGAAGGGAAGAGAACCAGCATCTCAGAAGGAAAAAGAAAGAGCACGAGAAGCGCGCGGTCGAAGAGATGGAGAGATGTCACGGCAGGAAGGAGGCCCGAAAGTTTTACCAAAAGGTAAAACAGTTATCCGGAGGGTATAGACCTCGGACAGAAGCCTGCAGGTATGAAAATGGACAACTAGTAGTCGAGTCGCAGTCGATGCTGAGAATTTGGAAAAATCACTTCTGCAGACTGTTAAACGGCGATGACGACACAAATTCCGCTGCCAGGCAGAATGTTCCACTTAATTTGGACGAGGATGACCAAGAATTCCGTCCCCCCGACTTAGGCGAGGTCAAGATAGCGATATCTAGACTAAAGTCGAACAAAGCTGCTGGAGCGGACGGACTGTCCGCGGAACTGTTTAAAGCAGCTGGAGATGATCTGGTTGGGCGCATACACCAGCTCATCTGTAAGATATGGTCGGAGGAAAGCATGCCCGATGAGTGGAATCTCAGCGTCGTTTGTCCGGTCCACAAGAAAGGAGACCCTTTTGACTGCGCCAACTATCGAGGGATCAGTCTCCTTAACATAGCGTACAAGATCCTCTCTGCCGTCTTGTGTGAACGCCTGAAACCATTCGTCAATAACCTGATAGGTCCTTATCAGTGCGGTTTCAGGCCGGGAAAGTCCACCATCGACCAAATTTTCACACTGCGGCAGATCCTGGAAAAAACCCACGAGGTGCAGATCGATACCCACCACCTATTCGTCGATTTCAAGGCCGCATATGACAGCGTGCATAGAGACGAGCTATACAATGTCATGTCTAGTTTTGACATTCCAGCCAAACTCGTCAGATTGTGCAGGATGACGATGGAGGAACGCCTGAAACCATTCGTCAATAACCTGATAGGTCCTTATCAGTGCGGTTTCAGGCCGGGAAAGTCCACCATCGACCAAATTTTCACACTGCGGCAGATCCTGGAAAAACCCACGAGGTGCAGATCGATACCCACCACCTATTCGTCGATTTCAAGGCCGCATATGACAGCGTGCATAGAGACGAGCTATACAATGTCATGTCTAGTTTTGACATTCCAGCCAAACTCGTCAGATTGTGCAGGATGACGATGGAGAACTCTCGCTGCTCCATCAAGGTCGGTAACGAACTCACCGAGACCTTCAATGTCAAAAAAGGTTTTAGACAAGGCGACACGCTGTCATGTGATTTCTTCAACATCATACTTGAGAAGATCGTGCGAAACTCAAATGTCAACACCAGAGGCACGATCTTCCAAAAGTCCGATCAACTGCTTGCCTACGCGGACGACATTGACATGATTGGACGAACACAGCGAGCTGTGTATTGATGGCATCTGGAGAAGGAGATTCAACCACGAACTGTACGGGCTGTACAGCGGCATGCACCTAGTTAAGCGTCTTCGGATCCAACGCTTAAGATGGCTAGGTCACGTAGAGCGGATTGACACCTCAGCTCCGGCCCGAAGAGTCTTCGATTCCGAGCCTTTGGGACAAGCATAAGAGGGCGTCCTAGAACGAGATGGCGCACACAAGTGGAGAAGGACCTCAACCAACTTGGTGTGCACAACTGTAGGCAGCTGGCGAAAGATCGTGCTGGCTGGAGAGGCTTGTTGGTTGAGGCCCAGGTCCACCCCGGACTGTAGCGCCAAACAAAGAAGAAGAAGAAGAATGTCTCTGTTGAATCTTTTTCTCCAAAGACCAATAACGCAAACATGACCACAGATTGAACGCAGAACTTTTCTCTCGAAAAGATTAGGATTTTCTATATATCCTCCTTGAAGACAGCATATGTATCTTTGTAATCTCAGACTTTACAACTTGTATACCTTGCATTCGTTTAAATGTTTTCGATAACTATAAGTTAGGTAAGGGTAAGTAACCCTTTGCACTTCATATCGAAATAAAACATGCTTTACGGAATTCGTCGAGAAACAAATATTTGACGTTTGCCGCTAATATGAACTTTTTTTTTTTTTCTAAGCATACCAATAGTCAGATTCCCAAGATTCTTAAGCCAAAATGCTCGATTCTGAAATATGCGTCCTTCAGGGCCTCCTCCTGGTTTGGATACTCTTGGAAATAAGGAGACATATCGATACAGTTTCCGTGCACTCTGCTTATTTATCATATTTCTGAAATAATAACGTCATGTGCCCTTTGTGGTGATAGGTAGGTGAGTAAGAAGGGTGCCCTTACAGCCTTGCGGTTGTGACTCACTTAGGCTAACATGTGCCCTTAAATTGCTGTTGCAATTACTACCATGAGAGCTTTTGATTTTACCAAAACCACCGAATTCCTTTAGGAACTTCAAGACGTTCTTCAGATTTACATCACACAAGTCCTCCAGCTCTGCAAGCTGGTAATTTCCCAGAAATTTTTTACTTAAACTTGTTAGGGCTGGGCACTCGCAAGGCACATGTTGGATAGATTCAGTTTCTTCTCATCTCTGTAGCTTCTGAAAAAGTCGTTGCGTGGTATGTTCAGTCGGTGATGCATGAGTGCCTATGGCTCAGTCTCCTGCAAGGGCTCCCGCTTACGTTCTCACGTCCGTGTGACTAAAGCTGATCAGTGATGTCGATCTCTTTTTGCTTAGCGTCGCCCTTGCTGTATCTCCAATTTCAATGAGTTAGCACGTTCTGGCTGTATCCAAGGCATAGTCTGCCAGTTTTCTTCTTAGTGAGCTAAGCAGTATGGGTGCGGATTAGATTGCATAAGATTCACCCAACTCAGATGAATTTTCCACAAGGCTGTCCGCGTTAAGCTTCCTCGAATGCCGGTGTGCCCATATATATTTGCTGGCAAAGGGTCACCGTGTTAGTCAAGGATATTTCGCTGACCCTCTGCATAGCCTGACTAGCTTCGACGTTAAGCTATGTCTTTTATTGCTTGGCTATCGGAAAAGATGGAAACCGATCTGTTGGTTACGTTGAGTTCCTTCAGTCCGAGTGCTGCTTCGTATGTCGTAGCCACTTCAGCTTGGAAGACATACTATTGTCATAGAGTTGCATTTCCGTTCTTTCCGGTTCTCTCTACTGGTTCAGCAAACAGTCGCTCCTGCTGTTCCATAGAGATCTCCTCCTCTGTGGTTAGACCCGTCAACTCTAGCGCCAAGCTCGTCCACTAGCATTGTGTCGGACGTTGGTTGTGGTGTTTATGATTGTCACCTTGTCAATTTGTGGTTGTTTTCCTTTGTGTGTGTTACTGATTTCTGTTACTGAATTATTTTCGTTCATTGTTTAATTGCTTGTAATTTAGGTACCATGAGTAAGGCCGGAATAGGTAGTCAGCCCATGCAGAATGGCCATGCTCGGGTAAGGCTCTGTTACAACAGACCCTCGCCAAGGTGTCTGAGGGAGCTCGTTAGTTGCCGGTTATACCCCAACCTTCCATACCTGGTCACGGTATGGTGGCACCACCCCTGATATTTGGTTTGACTATATCTTAGTTTCGATTGCGACTCCACTATCACTAGGCCTACTTAAGCCCTGGCACCGTGGCAAGGTTTACCCCCGCTCAGTTGACAGTGAAGGATTGCTGCTATAAATTCAGCTCATCTCTTCAATCACGATATTGTCAATGAGAATTATTATTATTGTTCCTTGCGAGCATAGCCGGTGTACCGTTTCCGTATCTGTCCAGATTGGTGCTGCAGCAGGAGATGTTTTCACGCATGTGTGACTTAAATCTTGGCCTTTTTTTGGTATCTTACATCTTTCTGGAAATTTGTGGATCCCATCTTAAAAGAACTGCGCCGGCTTGGCAGCCTGCTCTGGTGTGAACCGTATTTCAGTGATGACGTTCTGCATGGACCGGAACAGATGGTAGTCAGAAAGGGCAAGGTCTGGGCTATAAGGCCGGTTGGGTAAAACGTCCCATCCACTGTTTTCCAAATAGTTCTTAACCGGAATAGCAACTTGGGGCCGACCGTTGTCAAGACGGAAAATTATTGCATCGTGTCTGGTCGCACATTCCGGGCGTTTTTCGGCTACTGCTCTCTTCAAACGGATTAACTGTGTTCGGTAGCGTCCATTGATGGTTTCATCTGGTTTTAGCAGCTCATACTACAACACACCCTTCTGATCCCACCAAATACAGAGCATTGCCTTCATGCCTTGGATATTCGGCTTTGCCGTTGATTTTGCCCCTTTTAAGAGATCTGTCGGCAGTCTTTGAAACGTTTCTAAAGTTCTTCTTTACCCCACCTCAAAAAATGCCCTTCAATGGTATGCAGATGTAATGTCGATCACTGTTTGACATCAGTGACCGTGGAGCGTGTTGAAAAAAATTGGTGATTACTGATTAGTGACCAGTTTCACAGTGCAAGTTTAAACTCCACTTTTGGCTTAAACTTCAGTTCAAGGAGTTCAATTTGTAGTTTAAGTTAAACGAGCTTGTACCTACCTCCCGTGCTTGAAATATATATATCATATCCAAACCGGCAAAACTTTCAAGAGATTCTTGTCTTTGCTACACCTCAAACTAAGCTTTATACCGGTTCGTATGAAGTTGATAATGGAATTAAAGCTTTGTGAGCTTTTTAAAAATAAACGATCAACTTACAGTCAGTTGAACGATTTCCCCCATGAACGCATTTCTAACCACATTTTGTGGTATGTTATTACTGTTTGTGTAGCTGATGCTATGTTGTTAAAATATAATTACAGTTTATCGGTAGTATAGGTTGTGCAAAGATCCGGAAACCTTGCCTTTAAATTCCTCAAGTGTGTGAAATTTCGATTTGAAGTCATTAGCTTCTAATTTTCAGTCCAATAAGTTAGCGGAGCCTTAAAATATCATATGGTTAACACTCAAGTTACAGTAGCGCGTTCGGACTTTGTCAACTTCAGAATAGAACTTGTACGGATTGTTTATTTCGATGTGAACCGAAATAGCATCACGCACGAAATGCGTTAGCTTATGCACAGATGGTGATATCGTAGGCACAAGGTAGCAGTAGGTCGTACATTTTCTCTCTACTATCGGGGTGGTTTGACAGTTGGTTACATATTTGATTTATTATAATGTATTTCATTAATCACAAGAAAACAGGTTTAATTATATTAATTATGTTGGTGTTAATAAAAGAGATCATTTACCAACCAAACCATCTTGTCGACCCGAAGTTTAAAGTATTCGACGAGAGAGTTCTCTCTTTCCCTAACCACCAGAAGTTTCGATGATGCATCCTGAAGGTCCCGACTCGATACTACCGTCCTGAACCGGAGAAGACTCTCATCAGCTCTTTGTGCGAGGGTGCTTTCGTGGTTGAGTCGCCCATGCACTATTGATAGAAAAATGTGAAAGAGAAGCGGTACTGCATTTTGGTCTTGTATCAATCCATTGTAAGCAAAATGAAGGAATACTTCCAGTGGGACAAAGCTGTTGTGAGCCGTTGAGTTGCCTTTCCTTGCATCAGGTTATTGAACTAGTCTCTGCAGGAAATTATCTACTCTTAGCAAGTTTGCCTCCAGAGCGATTATCCAGCTTGACACGGTTCTGGGATTGAGTAGGTAGCCTTTTGGGAAATGGTGATGCATCTGCACTGGTCATTCTCCTGAAACACACCGGAAACTAAGTAAGGTTACCAACCCGCTAACCCACTCTCCTTATCCCTCAATAGATCTCTCTAACACCCACCGTCCTACAGGCTGGAGGTCCAGTCCAAAAAATTGTCCAGGCGATAACCTGAGTATCCGGATACCTATCACCCTCTGGATTAGACTGCCTTTCCTGTGCACTACGGAATTCTGAACAAAAACCGCCCAAGCCCCAGTAGGTTGGATAAGGTCCCCAAGCCTTCCACCAACAAACCGGAATCTTGCACTGAGAAATCAGCTTCCAGTTTAGACGCTATCAAGCCTCTACTGACCACCTCCACTAGCGTATCGATACACCCTGCAGCAATTCAGCCCGAAACAAACCCGCAAAAACCTAGCATTGGTGCGGCAAAGTCCCGAACGGACCAACGTCGTAAAGGTCCCGCTGAAATTGCGTCGACTAGCACAGGTGCGGATTCTGTCCAAGAAACTGTGTCAGTCGACCGTGCAACAGTAAAACCTACCCAACTATCCCGCACAGATAATCCCACCTTTCTGCATAAAGACCCACGTGCAGCTCAGAAGGTCTCAGCACACACATCCCGGAGAAATTGTCCCAAAAACAAAAATCTTCCTTTGAGTGGGCCACTAAGGTCATCACTCAAGGTTCAGATCTTTAGAAGAAGCGTTTACCCCTGTTGAAAAAAAACGATGGACTATGTGGACGATGCTTCCATAGCCCTCTCAGGAAAATATCCCCAAGTCTTGAGTGATCTAATGCAACGTGGTCTGAATCTACTCAACAACTGGGCGAATGATAATAGTATGGGTCTTATTGCTTAGAAAAGCGATCTCGAATATAAAACCACTCTTAAAGGCTCAGTTTTCAGTTCTCGAATAAGACGAAATAAACTTAATTTAAGCCCAACGCAGAACAAAGAGCAAGGAAGGGCATTACGGCGCAAGCCGTTGAACGCATTTGGGGTCCTCAGCCTTATATGTAACATATAATATATGTGGGTGGCGTCGTATAGGGCCAGAGCCTCGCTTCTCAGCAACCACTCGTGTTGTACGTGATATTGTTCTCTCACGAGTGGAAGGTACCTGCAGTATTATACCGACTCCGAACGGCCAAGTTTGAGAAACTTTTTTATAGACAGTTATTACTCTTTGAGCATCAGTCCGTGGCAAGAGGTGGAGACGTGAACATTATTTTCGGTCGTTCCCGCCGAGAATCGACGTACAAACCCACAACGCCATGGCCGCTACAGCTGCCAACTTATATGTCACACTAACTTTATATAGCTGTCATCAGATCAGACTCATCCTCTTATATCCGTGCGTAGAGAAAAAACTATTTTCCAAAATGTAGACTGGAGAAGTTATATTTTTCATAGCTGTAGTTAAATACCCATGCACTACTGCACTGTATTGGACTGTTCGGCACAGCACCAGTTAAATGTCAACGATCAAAATTTAATTAATAGATATTTGATTTGTGCAATATGTGTAGCAATGAGACTTTTTTCTTAATTAGTTTTTCTAATTTTGGATTAGTATAATATATATAAAAATACTGATTTGTTATAATAATCGGTTTTGTTCGGTAACTTTTTGAATGCCAGTTTTTAGAGAAAGATGTCAAAAATCAGACACAAAAATCCTGACCATATCTGTCACTCTAGATTCTATCGTCTCTGATGTCGCTCTAGTTAGAGGGTTAGTAATAGCTACCTATGGGCTATGTTTGCAAGTGTTAAGAGGAAACGGTTATTTTGCTCTGCGACTCACACTAGTTTAAACTTAGCACTTTCCGTTGCAATTTATTTCATGGCTGTAGTGCGTTGTTTCCAAGCTAAGTTCGTTTAAAGTCGAGGATACCACCTATTTGCACCAAAAAGGGCCTTGCACGAAAGAAAGAAGATTTTTAATTTGAAATTTGCTTATCCCTAAATTCGATTGCCGCGAACATCTCAACATTCGCTTGTGCTGGGTGCCAGGCCACAGGGACATCCGGGGAAACTGCAAAGCTAATAAACTCAGTAAACGCGCCACTAGACTGACAGTTGATGAATTCTCTTTTAACATATGTAGGTACCCCTATAACTGCCTTCAAGTCATAGTTCAATAATCTCTACTCTACGCGTAAACCAATGACAAATGCTTGACAGGCATCACTTGTCGAATCTCAAAATAAATCTGACCTCTTCTCGATCCAAAAAAATCAAGAGATTAAGCCTCACCAATGACTTCTGGAGAAACAGCTTGGACGAAGATGAGGAATGCACTAGTAAAATTTGCTGAGAAAATTGGCCGACTATCATAAATTATTGCAACCATCTTTAATTTGAAACATCAGCGTGGCGGTATAATGTGCCTACTTTGGCCAACCGACTTCTTAGGAGTACAATTTTCTATACTCTGGTGTTCTCCAAACTGAAGGCAAGCCATGAGAAAAGGATTCTCAAACACTTTGAACCACACGAGGCTACCATATGTGAGCATTTGCCGTATGAAGAGCATGGACCAGATTCCCTTCACCCTGGCATAAGAAGGTAAGAATGAAACCGAACATAGATTTCGATCTAGCCAGATCACTAGTGAATGGGACCTACATTTTTATGACGAATCTGAACGGCGAAGTTTGGGAACCTTATTCAAAAAAATGTAGGGACACCTAACATGAAGTAATACTAAAAACCTATTGCTATGCTCTGCTACCCCAACAACTCGGTTGACATCCTGGGCCTTACTATGATGAATGCGTAGGTAAAGAGGATGTTAATAATTTCAAAGTAAGAATTAACCTTCCAGCTCAAGAAAGATTGGCTTTGTGATTACATTTGTTTTTCACCAGTGACCCTAACCCCAAGTCTTTTATCGCCAAAGAAATATTACTGATAAATGTTTTTTTTTTTTTTAAACACAACAGCATTCGTGAGACCAGACGAGAGATTATCTGCAGCACATTAGAAAATGGACTGTTCTTGGCATACATACAAATAATTCGCACAATTGTTACAGAAATCTTAATTACAATAATGCCAGATACTTAATAAAGTACAGCACAGCCTCGCTATTACGGACACACACAAGCCCGGAAAATTCAGTAGTCAGGGGACCTCTATAATTCGGACACTTTAAAAATGTTATCGCTACCGTCCGGACGGAAACTTAAAATGCGTACATATTTGGACTCTGTTCTATGTCTATATGGGATATATTCTACTAGTGTGTGTCGCAAGTTGATTGAATTTCTGTCGGACACCACTAAATCATTATGTGCCCGGACTAGCGAGGCTTTACTGAATTATACAATATATGTATATAATATTTATACTCAGTTTTGATATTGTACAGATTTTACATTTACATCTGAAGCTATGACTTTTTCCCATCTTTCTGGCAATTTGTGGATCCCATCCCAAAAGAACTGAGCTGGCTTGGCAGCCAAGAATGATATTCTGCTCTGATGTGAACCGTATTTCAGCGAGGGCGTTCTGCATCGACCGGAACAAATGGTAGTCAGAAGGGGCAAGGTCTGGGCTATAAGGCGGGTGGGGTAAAACTTCCCATCCACTGTTTTCCAAATAGTTCTTAACCGGAATAGCAACGTGGGGCCGAGCGTTGTCATGATGGAAAATGATTGCCCCGTGTCTGGTCGCATATTCCGGGCGTTTTTCGGCTACTGCTCTCTTCAAACGGATTAATTGTGTTCGTTAGCGTTGTCCATTGATGGTTTCCCCCGGTTTTAGCAGCTCATAATACAACACACCCTTCTAGACCCACCAAGTACAGAGCATTACCTTCGCGGCATGGATATTCGGCTTTGCCGTTTACTTGGCTTACTTTGGCACGTTCGCTCAGCTAGAGCATGTTCACCATAAACTTCCACCAAAATACGATGACTTTCGGCAGCAGTTTTCTTCATATTAAAGTAATGAAGAAGAACTCCCCGCAAAAAACTTTTCAGGCACAAAATTCGACATATTTGAGTGAAACATATACTGCAATGACGTACAATGACAGTAGCTTTCCAACGCATGTTCCAATGGAATAATACAAGTTACGCCATCTCTTAGCAAACCGCACGAATTAAGTATAATATACAATGCAAATTGCAGTGTTTTCAAAAAACGCTATTAGCCTTTGAACGCAATCATTTTCTTGCAATTTACTTTTATAATTTTGTGATTAGAAGAATTCAAAGAAATCTTAAAAAAAGTTATTGCGTTTGAGTTTCCCTGAATTAATATGTTTACATTGGACAAGTGCAACAGTAAAAGATTAGGGTGGAGTGAGATTAATTGAGCCACCTAATAGAACACTCTGAAAACTTTTCAGTTGCATTCTATCAGCAAATGCCCAACCACACATGTTGAGTATTATTTTTTTTTAATTTATGATGCAGTGTGTTCATAAAACAAGATGTAAGTTGCTAGACATGAAATTGAATAAGTCTTAGTTAGTATTCAATGATACATCGTCCAGGATTATTATTTGTTTAGTTGTTTCTTCTATAAAAGCAAACTTTTTGCTGTGTGGTCAACATTCCTCGAATGGTTTTTAAATTTATGACTTTGAATTACAGTTTTATTAAAAAGGAAAAAAAGGCATCCATGATTAACCATGCAATATTTCTTAATTTGAATTCCTAATTTAATTGTTTGCTTTCTGGGGCACATACACTTTTCAGACATTGGATCAACTTACCTCACACGCTGACCCAGCTTTCCCCCTGCTAGTGAGACAGCATGAACCACTTGTTATTTTTCACAAATTCCACATTTTTTGTATGTTCAATTCAATCGAAGCAATAGAAATAAAATAACAATTTAACAAGCTTTCACGATGGTGCACCAATGGTGGGCCTGGGTCTCAACCACCAAGCCTATCTGGCATGATCTTTACCCAGCTGCCTCCAATTACGCAGTCAATGTTGGTTGAGGTCCTTCTACACTTGTGTATGTAATCGGTTTCGTGGACGATCTCTATGGCATTGTCCCACTGGTTCGGAGTCAAAACCATTTGCCGTCTACGACTGTTATTAAGGAGTAGTGTTATAGCAATGTGTACCTGAAAAGAAATGCAACTGCAGACGTCAAGTTTACTACTCTTGCCAATCCCAATTCCGCAGTACCCTATTATAGGGTACTGTGGAATTGTACCAAACGACATTATGCGAAATTGACACAATGACGCCTTTGAAAGTGTCATTAGGCGAGTATTAATATTTGACACAATATCGTTTTCAAAAGTGTCATAGCGCCAAACTGGTTTGCGACATTGTGCCAAATTTGATGCAGAGTCATAAGTCCATAGGCCATCAGTCCACAATCGCTACAATCGGTTAAAAAGTTTTAAGGTTATAACTAACTTAGCTCCAGACGCATGCACGATAGCAACTCTCGTAAACTCTTAGCGGTGCAACAAAGTCACGTGAGCGGTTAATTTTGGAAATAAGGCCGAATTCAAAATTCAGCCTGTAAGAAAGTCTAGTGTCCTTAAATTAATAATTCTAATAACCAAAGTGACATAGTGTCAATTTGGCCCTATGACGCTTTACCTAAGCGATGATGTTAATATTTGGCCAAATCACACTAAAAAATAAGACTTTCAACCTCCAAAAATGTTTGGTTAAAACAACACATCTCACTGTACTAGATGTCAACGGTATACTTATACAAGATCATAGCAGCTCTAGAGTTTTACTGTGACTTAAACTACTAAACCACGAGAAGACGGGTTCAACAGCTCTAGAAACATACGGTAATTTATAACGATTATGGATGAGGGGAACTGAATTATACAATGAAAACTTTTATTGCTGCACTCAAATCGCGACAATTCATAGACCAATTCCAAGAAGTGTCTAGACCAGTTTTGTTTCTATAAGGTGCCTTCAAATCAGCTCGTTTATTTCAACCCCTTCACAACGGACCCTCTTTATTACGTCATGTCGTACATGCATTTTTTTAGTAATAGTATCGTTTTATTTAACAACAATGTTCAAGTCCAAAAATACAATTGAAAACTTACGTAGATATGGTCGATTAGATGGGAAAAAGGCGAAATTCGAAGGAAAAGCCAAAGAAAAACTTTCGATCGTATGCATTACAGTTTGTATGTTTGAGCTTCATATGTATGAAGTATTATAATACAGCAGAGACTCGAAAAAGTTCAGTAGTTCGATTTTGAGATGGGGGACACTAATGAATTGCTTTGAGGGGTGAACTCCAATGGTTAGTGATGACGCCGATGAGAGTTCTTAGATTCGTCATACTCATTCTGATCAGGTCGAGTGAGCATTTTAGATTGATGCGGCTTTGTGATGTGGCACCCAGTGTCAGAAGACCATCTACGTTTCGTGTGAGTAAGTGTTTCAAGCTTTAGTAGTTGTTTTGTAGTGGCGATAGGCATGGACGACAGTTCCCCGTCTGGAAGGACTGTTGAGGTGGTGCCCTTTCCAGCGAGTTCGTCCGCCTCTCAATTCTCACTCTTCACTTTGTCCTGACACCCAAAATTCGAGTCTGGTGTTCAGACGTTCAGTAAGATCTAGGGGGCATGCTGATTGAGAAAATGTTCTCGAAGTTGAGCTTAGGTATCGTGAGGACGGTGTCTCCTGGTAGAAATTTTATAGGGGGTGCTAGTGTCCGGGGCTAAGCTCCTTCCACATACGCTGCGATTTCAACCTAAAGTGCTGGCATCGACCTGCCTCTATTAGCGAAAGGTTGAGGAGTATTTAAAGCTAGAGAGCGGGTAGTTCGCATTGTTCCGCTGCTGAGTTTGTAGTGGGTGTCCTTGTCTAACACAGTCCACCAAATCGCAGAGCCGCGTAGAAATATGGGTCTGACTACTAATACCACTCGAGGTTGTAGACCCCATTTACAACCTACGCTTTTTTACAGCAATTTTGAGCCATACATGCTTTTTTCGAGTCCAAAATGAGGCCCAAGAATTTACAACTGTTGATTAATTCTAAAGGGATTCCCCTGGTATTGAGGGGATCGAAGGGAGTTAGTTTGTATTTCCTAGTAAAGAGAACTGGATCCATTTTATACAGATTAACTCTTAGGCCAACACAAACACCAACAATTGAAGGTACTGTACTCTTCAGATTGTCCATTCTGCAGTGCCATGATCAAGGTGTTATATAGTGTTAGCTTGGGCCTTCGAGAGAAGGCTCTACGTGTCTACTACCCCTTCTTTGAAAAATGTTGACAAATAAGATCAAGGGCAAAGAACATATAAGCTATGAATCACAATAGGATTGAACTCTGATTATGGTTATTTATTGTATCAACAGAAGACATGCAAGGTTGCAAGAACCTTAAAATGCCTCATCGGTCATTGTTCGGGTGTGTCCTTTTTGCTTATTCGTATTTATGATAGGTTTAAGTTACACCGTATTAATTAGGTTATCACTTTTTCTATATTTTTGTATTTCGTTGTAGTCAGCACTTTTCTGTTATTTTTGTAAATTGTACGTGTTATTTTTGTAAGTACGACTAGTGTAGTGTTGAAGAGTATAATTAAGTATTAGTGAAAAAAATTAAAAAATAGTTCAGTGAAATATCGCTAGAACAAACGCGGTTAACAGATGAAGTCCACAAACTCTGCACAAATTTTAAGAAGGATGGAGAGTCTAGATATTCAGCAGAATATTTCAAAAAGAGACGCGAGTAGCTAGAGGAACTGTGGACTGATTTCCAAATCAATAACGGGTACCTCGAAGTTCTGAGGGCAGCCAATCCGTACTCTTAACGATTATTTTAGACAATTGGAATCAAGGTACGAGGACATAAAGCACACGTTGAAGGAGAAGTCAAAGCAAGGTTCGTCCACCAACACCAATGGTCAAACGGACTGCTCTCTGGTTAAATAAGAACTAGATATTGAATATTTTAGAATGGTGAAGTAACAATTATAATGGGATAACAGAGACTTTAAGAAGACTGAATAATGTAAATCGAATAAGTTGTTGAATATATAACCTCGAAGCTTGCTAACCTTGCATTGTTATTTCTATAGTATTGTTTGTTTCCTATACACTAAATAAAGTACATTTAAATTTGTATACATTTTCGAGTAAAACAGAAATTCTTTCAAGGACCAACGGTGTTTATCAACAGCGAGACCATAATGATCGCGCTAAATGACGAACTTTTCTTAGACGGTTGTCATTTTATAATCAGTTCATCTGCCATTTAAAGGTTACCGTTACGCTGTGACAGACACACAGAGCATCGAAACCATCTCAAGAGCCTACAACAGCTCGCCCTTTAGCACTCCATTTACGAATATGATAAATTGGTTCTTTCTTCCCTTTAGCTTACTCGATTTCCATCATGGGATCAGACCCATATTTACGTTCTCCTTTTGCCGTACAGCTGCACGTTGGCATTCAAACCTACTGCCCCACAATGCAGTTGCACAGGTATTTTTTCTATACGGGCCAAACCCAAAGCTAAGTCAAAGATTTTTCATGATTGACTCGCCCGCATCGATTTAAATGCACATGGGTATTCCAGTTGATACTTACGTTCGTGTGTAGATATGCTTGTCAATGAATGCATGTGTGTAACGTATAACACCGATTTGGCCCCAGATTTATGGCCAATGCCGTAAAATTGATAAGGAATGCTGCGTGCCATTGGTAAAGGCCGCCCAAAGCCATCTCGTGCAATAGTGAAAGATTTAGAAGTTCATCGTCGTCATCATCATGAACGATGATGTCGTCGTTATGGTGTTCAGTCGTCGTCACAGCATGAAATGTCAAATAGCGAATTAGTTGCATGCGAAAGGGGAACCCGAGCGCATTGTTGCAATAAATGAAACGTGATCGCATACACCTGCAATTTGCTGCAGCTATGCAGCTATGCTTGCGTCCATACCTAGAGTTATCTTTTGTTTTGGCTAAAAATGCTCATCTAGATTAGATTGAGAATAGATTATTTTCAGGCTATATAATATGATGAAGGCCCAAACATGAAATATCTCTCCTAAAAAAAGAAATTCGCTTTTGTGTTCACTCGTTTATCAGAGAAGAACATGGCCAACTGTCGTGCAGTAGATGAGCATTTATCAAGGGGTACATAAGTAGGTGCGTGTAATTCTGAGCGCGTAGTGTCAGGATAATACCCATCCGATCGACATTTTAAGACACACGTAAATTATTTAATTAAGTCGGCTTGGTGAGGTCGCGCTTTGAATTTTCAAAGACTGTAATGTCGTAAGTTGAAAATTCAGTCGTGAGTTGAAATTCTTTTCAAAGGACAAGATATTGTATGTACAGAGGGTTTTGATTGAAAAGAGAGAAGAAATGACTGTATCGGCTGTTTTGGCGTGAACTTAATTGTGAATACAGCGATAGTTCATATCTCGCGGTAAGTCGTATCAAAACCCGGTCCCTTGAACAATCGCGGCAACTCGTAAAATTCGTATAAAACCCTCTCTGCAATTCGAATGTCCTGTGTCACTCATATCTATAATTCGTATTTCTTCCTTCGCGTCCTTTTGTTATAGTCGATCAATGGATTTGTGCGATTGTCTGTTGTATTTGTTCATTGTCGGCTGTCACTTAAGTCATCGCTCTCAGTTTGCAAGATAAGTGCAAAAATATGCAAGTGCCTCTCTGTCGTCTAGAAGTAAGAGATCATTGAAGCCGTAGCCAATGGAGAAAGGTAGAAAACTGTGACTGGTCGTTTCTTCGTCTTCCTCCATCCACGCTTACATTCATTTTAAAAGGCTGTATGAATATGTAAAATTTGCTTAATTTCTTAATTTTGTATATGTTTTTCGATTATTCGTTTTCTTTTACTGTCGACTGGTCATTGGTATATGAATTATCGAGATTCGACAGTATGATAGTTTCGGTCCCTATTTCGGGGATAATATTGTTTTAGAGTTCAATGGTGTTCAACCTCATCCCAGATTCGTGACGATCAATTTGAGAAACCTTTTCTAGACAGTTTTACTCTTTGAGCATTGTCAGTGACTCTAAAGACGTGATACTGTGAGCAGTGTTTTGCTCGTATCGGGAATCGAACCTGGGTAAAATACACGCACCAACCTATAAACCATACTATAATTTTCCTATTCAGTATTAATTTTTTATTCACAAATATCTCCACGATATTATGTCACTGTCAGTTTCATACTGACAACTTTAAGTCTTATGATCCACTATGGGTTCTACTTAGTTTAAGTTATACTTGTCTGAACTTAACCGAAGTTAGCACTCAGCCTCATGCCTAGCTTCTACAAAACCGGGCTAATGTTCTATCACTAGACGGGACCGTCAGTTGAATGCCGACTTCGAGCGTCGAAGTTTGAGAAGCTTTTTATTAGACGGGAACCGAGTTAGGATTGTCGGTGACTCGAAAAATGTGCAGCCGTGAATTATGAGAGTTGGTAAGTTCGGTGATTGAGCCTGGCCCTCCAGGGGTAGAAGTACGCCACGTGCGTCGACAAATATTCAAGTTGATACTCAAAGGAAATTTTTAAGAGCACTTTAAGCAATTTCAAATGTGTTTTTAAGTTCGCCATTATAGATTTTTTTCTATTACACCAATAGCATAATTAATTGTTACAACATTGTCATCAGCTTAAAATAAATTAAATTATCATGATACATAAAGACTTATACTCATAGACAAGTTACACTTAAACCTGATATGTATGCATTCAACTTTAACTTTTTTTTTTGTTTTCGCTTAACTATTTACCTATTTTTGCTTAATTCAACTAAGTTGACTTCGATTTCAAAAGTAGTCCTTATATTTATCGGTAAATGTGATTTTTCTGCCAATTTCCACAAATTACGACAGATGGTTATTTTATATGCAAATATGTTCATATGTATGTGTTGTTTTAAAAGGACGCTTTCGACAATTTCGCTTTAGAAACTTTGAAAACAATCCTGGATACACTCGAAACGTGCATTCTTCCGGAGTCAGCAATGCTCTGCGAAAGAGTTTCAGTCACGTAAAATCTTAATATGAGATAAGAGATTATTGATAAGCACAATCGAATTATTTCTTGGTAATTTACATTATGTGCATACATAAACATTTTCATTAAAAATGTGTGTAAGCAATTGAACAAAGAAAGTCGCAACTGCTGAGAAGACATTCTAAATTTGTTAAATTGTAAAACAATCATCGTTGTCTTTGGCTAGCCGAAAACTTTTATTTTAGTTTTTAAGTTCGTCACAGATTTAGAAATATTCATTTCTGTCTCAGACATGACGAGGAACTACAACTTCTAAGATTTCTAGTTTGTTTGCTGTGGATTTGCGCAGTTGCATTTATTTATACAGCCCTCACAGATATGTCTTTCGATTTTCTCATTGAAAGTGAAACAAAGTGTAGCAAGTGAAGCCACAGCAACAAGGTGAAAGCACACTTGAACAAGTCAATATCTTCAACATGAATGTGTTATAAAATTAACGTTTTAGTGATGAATAGGCATCAAAGTGATTCAAGAAGACGGTTTCTAGGTACATATTAATATTTATATTGTTTTGTGTTATCTTGTTGAAATATAACGATAATTCTTCAGGATGTCGGAAGAAATCAAACCGTCAGGGATCCTTTATCGACAATGCTGTCTTATTATTTTGTAATATTACGAAATAAGTCGGAGAGACATTATATAGTGTAGTTATATAGAGTTATCCACCTTCTACTTCTCTTGCCCCTTGATTTCATCTGACAGCGCTTTTTGTCCCGTGTCTGTGAATACGTGTGAGCTCTTGAGATCAGCTGGCGAACAGCTGATACCCTTCCCCAACATAGAAGCACCCCTCTACTTAGACTTCTTATATGAAAATTCGCTCGTTAGTTGGACGTTATTTCAAATGTTGGTGTTAAATTTCAATACAGTATGGAGGGGTAAACGAATGAAATGAGACCATCCGTTCCAGATATTACTCCCGTCCTTATTTACATCCTGGAAGGATTAATTTTCGCTTCATTTCCAACCAGTTTTTTGTCAATTATTCTAGTACACTAATAATGGTGTTGTCGATCTTGTGCGACACACTATTGTTTAAGAAAACAGATCACATAAATCGAGCATATTGATCATTATCTACATCTACATTTGTCCCATATTATGCTTTCAGCACATAAGCTCTTTAGCTTATAAGAAACGTCGTGTTTCATTTTTTTTCCCGACCAACGCCCGAACTCCAGCAGAACTCCAACAAGTTCGAATAATGGACGATACCCACGGTAAATCTTCCTGATAGTCTTTACCCAGATCAACCTTCATCATTCTAAGGATGCTACCGCTACGTATCAGACTTTCCATGGTGAAGATAAAGTTTCACATAACATGCATTCAAGAACCATGAGTGCGGAATAAGAGCATCTCTGGCCTTGATGGTGTTTTGCGAGACCTCTCACCACGAGAACCTGCCTTATTGTGCCGAAAATTCTCTCAGCAACCAAACTTCTACAGTTCTGTGGCCAAGATTTGGTTGCTACTGTTATAAGCTACAAAGCAAACGGAAGGTGGCATAACTTCGTTGTTGCTTTCAGCTTACTTCCCCTACGACTCCGTTCTGCCGCCACAACCAAAAGCGGTAGCGGTACTCGTACAGTACTGCGATACCAGAAAGCTGGGCCTAATCATTTGTTGCGATGCTAATGCTTAGAACTTCTTTTGTTCCTCCTCTTATAGCAAATGCACGGTGACAACTACATCCTCTCTTTCACATCTCGTTGGCAGAATTGAGTGTTCCCTCGACAGGAAAGAATACGCGTTGGGCATTTTCATCTGCGCTTTTGACAATAGAGAACACGGTGTTGTGGATCAAAACAATGCCAATGAATATAACTATAATTGTGGATAAATAGGGCCTGTCCGAACGGCGGCGGTGTCCTGTCTCCTCTGCTATGGTGCATGCTGGTTGGCTATCTGCTTGATGCCATCAATGGCTGTAACATCTATGCCCAGGCGTATGCGGATCTGTCTGTCGTCTGTCGATGTGTGCTCAAAAGGGCAGGCAGATCTAGACGTGATCGACGACTGGTATTTCAGGAATTAACGCTCTTAAAACAGTAGTTGTTCCCTTGACGAGGAGTAGGAAATTGACTGGTCTGACTCAACTGAAACTAAAAGGCGTCATCATCCGTATTCTCGGTAAGTCTTGGGGCCTATCCCCAAAAAGATACACCTGGATTTAACCGGCTATGATAAGACCCCTTCTCTTCTACGCATCGGTCGTTTCGCTGCTTCCACTAAGCTTCAGAGAACGGTCTGTATCGGCTGCATAGGGGCCTTCCCTAGTGCGTTAGAGTACATTAGACTGCACATCTCATTTGGTAAATTTGCGTCGGTTTTCCAAGCGGAAACTTATGCTATCCTGAAGAGCAGGTGGAAGGGGAAAAGTATCAGTGTCTGTGGAGACAGCCAAACTGTACTTAAGGCCTTGCTCAATCCTTTAACCACTTCCAGGATAGTTCAGGAATACAAGTCCTCTTTGAATTTGATCGGCAGTCATAATTCACTAAGAGTTGTGAAATAGAATTGAGATCGCCGATGAACTTGCTGGACAAGGATCAGAGGAAACATTCTCAGTACCTGAGCCTGTGTTGGGTCTACCTGCGTCCTTGGTTAGAGCTTCCATCGATGGTTGGGCTCTTCGAGAACACAATAGGGGGTAGTATGACTCTCCAGCAAGCAGGCAGACCAAGCGTATGCTCCCAAATATCTGCAATTAATCCGCGGAATTCTTGTTATTCCTTGGCAGAAAAGACTGCAGGCGACTTACAGATGTACAAACGGAAGACTACACCTTCGCCAAACATCTAAGTGTGCTTGTCCTAAGCGAAGAAACCCTTTGCGACGCCTTTGAAGACAACGACACTGCAGAGCACTTCCTCTGTCACCGTCCCGCCTTTACTCGGATCAGGTGGCAGGTCTTTGATGTTGAAGTTGTGAGGACTGATGATGTAGGCTCTTCATCACAAAAGAGCCTGCTGAAACTACATCAAAACAATGGACCAGTTCTTGAGTCTGAGTGCTCCAGTATAGTGTTAAAAACCTTTGACAAAAAAAAAGATATCTCAAAATCAACAAAGGACTTAACGCTTGCGGTACACCTATCTTCATTTCCAACGTAACAATTAAAACATCACTTTATTTAACTCGTTGAGTTTTATTGGATAAATATGAAGATAAGCATTTAAGATCTCTTAAGACTGACCCCTATAATTTATCGAGCAACACTCCATGATTGCCTATATCAAATGCTTTCAATATGTACATATGAAGGGTACTAGATTCGAGTCATTGTAACTATGGGCCGTTTGCTGAACTACGTCGGAAAAAGAGTGAATAATAAGCCCTTCAGTTGTACTTTAACACTGACAATGACAGAAATTCGTGGAGAAAATGTGTCTGACTCCATGAAATTTTCAGATTACTTAATGTTTCCAGGTGACATAAAATTATTTAGTGTAATATCTTGTATTCAGGACTGCCTGAATTTCCAAAAAGATGTTACCTCATCTTGTGGTAAATATATTAAAATGTAGAATGTTCCGTGAGCGGGTTACGTGCCGCAACAGACAACAATGTATATATACATACATAATCCTTGTCAATTTGTTGCACCTTCCCTTTGTTTACGTCTTTTTCCTATTCCTTCATTCTTCCATTTGTTTACGTGTTGAGATCAGTAGCGTCCTTTTCACATTTTGTCTCCTCGGGTTTGTTTTCGTGTAAGTAAGAGATGAACGGGACGCAGTCTACGAGAGACCTCCGACTATGTCGGAACTACTTAGTTGTTCTTTATTTACCTAATAAATATAATTTCCGTACAAAAGTTTTAATTTGTTTTATTTGTGATCGTCCTGGAGCATTACATAACTCGAGCAGAACATTGTTACCCATTAATTTCATGTACAAGCTCCGAGATGATAAACTCCCAATAGTTAGTCAAGAAGATCTTGGCGTTATGTTTGTTTTGAAATTGACTTTTTCGGCCCATATCGATTTTATTATATCGAAAGCGAATTCACTTTTAGGTTTTCTCAGACGAACTTCTGGCGATTTTAAAGACGTGTACACATTAAATGAAATTGTGTATGTCATTGGTGCTGCCAGCATTAGAATATTGCTGTGTTGCCTGGTCCCCATTATGTGCAAACGCAAAAGAATTGAAAGGATACAAAAGAAATTTACATGGTTTGTCTTAAGAAATAGAGGATGGTTAAATGAAATGCCTGGCTAGTCTTCAAGAAGCGTGGTAATCAATTTAAAAACCTTAGAATGCCGCAGACAAGCCCAACGCATACTTTTTTTTCAAAGACATTGTTTGAAATCTGAAGAGCTACTCGCACTTGTCTATAAGTATGTCCCAGAAAGATGCCTTAGAAATAGAGATGAGCTTTCCATTCCCAGTCATAGAACATACATTACAACTCTATTTGGTATGAAGTCGGTCTAAAATTGAGCAGGGGTAGTCTTAAGAATACAATTACGAATTTATTAAACTCTAAAACTTCTAAATTATTGCCATCATTGTGATCAAAAGATGTAAATATAAATTGATTGAAATAAATAAATAGGTCTGTTTGAAAATAGAAAATAGGAATTGTAAATGCCAAGACACATTTCTTTCAAATTCCTTCGTACTTGCGCCATCTATGGAATCTAGATTAAACTTCACATTCGCGCATTAAAGGCAAAGAAAATGCCATTTTAAATCGAAGTAAACTTGGTTGCATTACAAAAAACCCTATCATAGTTAAGCCCGACTTTAGGACATTTAGGAGCAACGAAAGATAGTTAACGTGGAACACAAGGTTTAATTTCCTAGATTGAAGAGCAGCATCATCAAACGACCCTAAGATTCAATGCAGAGCTTAAGAATTCGCAGTGATTCTCCTTAATGAAACCCACATTGCTTGATTCTTAAAAACTAGTAATTGTTTAAATTTCATGTATTTTCCCATTTTATGAGTCTTGAAATTTCATTGAATGACGGTAGTACACAATGACAACGTATACACAAATAACATATGGTTCCGACCTTTCCACATTTGAAAATTATCAAATATACCATGACATAAAAGTATTCTCGTCCGCTGCTCGCGCATTAAACTGTTTCAATTAAGAACTCCGTATTTAGCTTCCGTTTAATTTCCTCAATGCACATACATATTCCACTAGTTTCCATTAGTATCCTTGAAGTGAAACAACACGAACGAGAAGATGAATGATTAACAAATGAAACGAGCACATCTAATGATCGTCCCTACTGGTGCGAGGCAAATAATTAGAACAGAATCATATTAAATGAGAAACTGGCCAAAGAAAATGCTGCGAACAAACTGAAATTAGAAAGATATCACCATCAAATTGCATCCGCAAGGCTGGGAACGGATTTTCAATTTATTCCTAAAAGATGAAATGGTAAAATCTCCATTTTAAGGTCGTTCGTTGTATTGCTGTCTCTTGCTCGTTATTGCATTTGGTATCTCATCTTAATAATTAAATTTTCCTTGGAAGAATAGAATGAAACATTGTGTACAGAAAAATGCATATCGCCTCTGGTTGGTTATCCTAATTTAGAATCGTATATCCAAAGAAATATGCACGTTATTAGAAGACAAAGCTTAGGATTGTCATTCAGCGTCCTTGGACCAGAGACGCAAAAGGACACAATCTCTTTTTCATTGCTTAGCTACACTGCACAAGCACAATACATGTTTCATTATCAATGGAGTGCTGACACAGATGAAAAGAACAACTAAAAGGATATTAAAATTGATGCATTTCTCAAAAATATTTAATTAGTTGCATCCAATTTTCGTTTGTGTAATTATTTCACAGACTTCGCATTACAGTGAGATGGATGGTTGATGGAGGCTTCAAGAACATTTGCGCGCTACACTAATTTCAATTCATCATGATGAAGCTGAGCAGTATTCTGTGTTGGTTACTGTTTTCCTTTGTCCACTAGCTTTTGCAAATGTACATGATATAGCGGAGATTGAGTTTTTCTTTGTTTTTTGAGAGTCTTGGTCGCTTTTCCCCGAATTCGTATCCTTTTATTTGCTGCACGAGATTTTATTTATTTATTTTTGCTACAAAGAATACACAACTCATAAAACAATATTTCAGCCTAGAGGCAACCATGTTAGTTTCCATAATTTGTTTGAAAAGCGGCAATTTAAGCCTGCATGAAATCACAAACATTTTTATGATAGTAGGACTTTCCTTAGACATGAAAGTGGTTGAATGTACCTTCAGGAAGCAGGCGTTGGGTACACGTAGTGCAGATGTCCTGTAGTTTCCGGTACTGAACTGATACGTACTGTTGGAGAGAATAGATCTGATACTATACCGCAGAAGTTTATTATCCCATTGCTTGTAGTCAAAGCATCTTTACGGGATGTCATTCAAATTTAATTTTTGTTGTTCTAATTCATGTAATTCTTCTTCTTCTACCGAAACGTGTTTTTTTAGACGAATGAATTATAATCATTTGCTATCGTTTTATTAATCTCCGCAAATATACATGTCTTTGCGATTGTTGAGTTTTTGGCCCTCTTCGGCATTGTTGTTGTATGTCGGGAGTACCGGTGTTGATTGGCGCCTTAAGTGAATAAAGACAGGCTCAAAAATGTACATAGTAAATTAATCGATTTAATTACCTGCTTGCCTACTCGGAAAGCTGCATATTCTAACTTCTTACTACTGGTCAAAAGGACAGTCTCCAATTTGCTATCATTTAACTCCAAACCAGTAGTTTCTAGCCAATCTTATATATGTGCTACCGGCGTTTTTGTTGTATTCTCGACTTCGGTTACGTGTTTGGCCCCTGTGAGGGCAGCAATATCGTGAGTAAAGCCAATCACATGCACTCCTTAGGATTGGTTTAGGCGTAGAACTACGTTGTAAAGTAGTCCAAGGATAGATCCCTGTTGAACTCCTGACGTGACGTTATAGTGTTTCCTTTCATGCCATCGTCGGTCTAGTAGCTGAGCTTCATATTGTTGAAATAGTCCATTCCTATCGTCAAAAGATAGGAAGGCATACCCATGTTGATGCATCTTTGTATATGCGACCATCTCGCGGAACTAAAAGCATCCTTGACGTCCAGCGTAATGTAGCTCCTTATGTAGCTCCTCGAACGTGGGGCTATCTTTCCCACATTATTGTCCCGCATAGACACAACAGAGAGACTTTATCGACGTAGGGAGAGGAGCTCCACTGCAATAGTAAGCATTTGAGGACAGGTTAGCTGCGGGCATGAATTACCTTTTAAGCTTTTTGAAGCACTTCGCTTTGCTCTCATTGATCGCTTACTTCAGTGACCGGGTGACCGGTTGCCTGTAAGGGATGGGTTCCACTGTAACAAATTTGCAGCTGTTGTTCTGTTGCCGTTTACCCAGTTTACCCAATTTTTTAGCCAGCGCTTTTCGGATGCTGGTTCTTTAATTTGCTTTCTGAGTATGGCCGTACAATACATCCTCTTTCGTCGATACACTTGCTAAGGTGCCTTATTTTGTTTTCTAAAAACGTTTGACCAGTAATTTTTCTCGTTGTACTTGTTGAGTCGCCTTTTTTCATCTCCAAGCATTTCGACCAGTGACTTAATATGTTTCTCAGCTAATGAAAGATTGACTGCAGAGTATTGGTATTGGCACAAATGGACAAATGGTTTCCATTCCTATCACCGGTTTCATC
Source organism: Eristalis tenax (assembly GCA_905231855.2). Lineage (NCBI taxonomy): Eukaryota > Metazoa > Arthropoda > Insecta > Diptera > Syrphidae > Eristalis > Eristalis tenax. The sequence continues at coordinate 32,804,553 of HG993125.1, read as the reverse complement.
GACGAACACATCATTGCTAGAATTATCGAAAAGCACAGTCTGCACCACAACATGTTCGAGAACGCACTCAGCCTACCAGCATCTCTATAGCCAGTACGTGGTTCCCTCACCTCAACATTCATCAAGGGACCTGGTTCAACCTGGGACTTGGTCAACCAAATTGATCACATTGTGATCGACATAAGACAATCCTCCAGTATTCTCAATATTCAAACATTCCGAGGAGCCAACATTGACTCGGATCAGTTAATTGTTGTAGCCAAGGTAGCACACATACGAGTATATCAATAGGCGAACGGAGTAGAGCAACACCACAGTAGCTTGACATCGGAAAGATACTTTGCCGATTGAGTCTCCCTGAAGCTCTCAGAGAGTCCAACCCTGCCAGTTGAAACAATCAAGAAAATATGGAACCCTTGTCAAAACGCCATCATAGAAGCTGCCTCTGATGTGTTGGATTTTAAATCACCACCCAGAAAAAAACCATTGTTTTGACAAGGAGTGCTGGCAGGCGCATTCTACAAAGCAAGCAGCACTTAAGGTGGCGCAGTGCAGAAGGATGAGAGCAGTTCGTGAGCTCTACGAACTTCAAAAGAAAGGAAGAGCACCGGCTTCTCAGAAGGAAAAACAAGAACATGAGAAGCTCGTGATCGAGGAAATGGAGAGGTGTTACGGTTAAAGTGACGTCCAAAAGTTCTAACAACGGGTAAAACAACTATCCATTGGGTATAAGCATCAGGCAGAAGACTGTCCGATGCTTATGGACAACTCGTAGTAGAGTCGCAGTCGATACTGAAAATCTGGAAAAATTATTTCTAGGAGTATTGGTATTGGCACACAATGGACGATGATAGAAGAGAAGTCCGTCCACCCGACCTATACGAAGTCAAGATGGCGATATCGAGACTGAAGTTGGACTGTCTGTGGAACTCTTTAAGGCAGATGGAAATGAGCTGGTAGGTTACATGCACCAATCTGTAAGACATGGTGACGAGTCTGTCATGCCTGACGAGTGAAACCTCAGTATTGTTTGCCCAATCCACAAGAAAGGAGATCCATCCAACTGCTCCAACTATTCGTCGATTCTAAGGCCGCATATGACAGCGTGCTCAGAGACGAGCTATACAACAGCAATTCTAGTTTAGATATTCCTGCCAAACTCGTTATGCAAGATGACGAGTAAATGTAAAAAAAGGTTTTAGACAAGGCGACGCGCTGTCATGTGACTTTTTTAACATCATTCTTGAAAAGGTCGTGCAAAACTCACTCGCCCACACAAGAGGCACAATCTTAAAAAAGTCCGGCATTGAATCGGAGACGGCCAAAATGGGTTGAACAGTGAACGAGGGCAAAACTAAGTATAGGCTGTCATCGAGAAAGAACGCACAACATTGACAACTCGAAGCCCTTCTTCATCCTCGGCTCTCAAGTGAACAGTTCGAACAAGATCAGTACCGAGATTAAACACAGAATAACTCTTGCCAATCGCGGTTTTTTGGAGCTTTAAAGGCAATTGAAGGACCAAGCTAGCTTTATATAAGACCTAGATCATCTGTCTTGCTCTGTTTGCGTTGAAAGTTTTTGTAGAAGAAGATTCAACCATGAATAGGCGTCTACGGATTCATCGCCTAATATGGCTAGGCCATGTAGAGCGCATGAACAACACCACTCCAGCCCGTAGAGTCTTCGATTCCGAATCAATGGCACAACGCATTAGAGGACGCCCACGGAGCCGATGCTTGTAACTGAAAAATGCCAATAAAGCCAATACCCTATGAAATTACCCTCTTGATTACAACTTTGCCCATTCTTTTCGGGATAGTGCTTATCAAGGCTTTACATGTCCCTGCTGTTACTTCATAATTCACACACAAATTTTTTGAACAAATTGCCAAAACTGGCCGTTCGTTGTCGGCATTAAACTGTCGGTCCCTCAAACTTGTGGTAGAACTACATATACTACAACTACATATAGCACGCACAACTCGAGTTGTTGCTGAGAAGCTATGCCCAGGCCCTAAAGGAGCTGTAAACCCACCCATATAATTATAAAAAAAAATTTAAGGGCCGATGTTGAATGTGAACCACACCTAAACGTCAAGTCTTTTTCTGCATTTCATTTGACATTTCTCAATTTCAGAATAACTCAATTTGAGCCATGGAAAGATACGCAATCGAGCAACGCGTTAAAGTTATTCAGGCTTATTATGAAAATGGGCGTTCAAATCAAAATGCACAAACAATGGCTCTTTTGCGCGACAAATTCAATGGCCGTGTTATCTCACGTGGTGGCGATGTCCATTGGCCGCCAATCTCATGTGATTTGACACCGTTGGATTTTTTTCTTTGGGGTTATTTGAAAGAAAAGGTGTACGTCGATAAGCCAGCAACAATTCAATAGCTAAAGGATGAGATGATTCGGCACATTAACGGCATAGAACCTCAATTATGCTTCAGCGTCATCGAAAATTTGGACCATCGGATGGAAGTGTTCCATACATAATTGAACCATACCAATATTATCATCATAAAAATAAATGACAATAATTTCCTAAATAATTTGTGCTTCCGATTTCCGATTTGGGCGGGAAATAATGGACAAATATTTTGTGCTTAGGAAATGCTTTGGTTTGGAGACACCTCACTGTTATTTTCAAAAAAATTAATCCTTGTTTCGCGGCTCCACAAGATGTACCATGGCAGGTTTACATGTACCATGGTAAACAGTTACCTCATACAGACATTTATTTTCCGACGTTAGCACTTCATTCAAACCCCACCAGTGTATTTTTATACATATATGTACATACATTGGCATTGCACTACCCTCTATATTACTTGATCCCACATCTGTTATAAGCACGTATTCCATTTACTGCGAAAGAAGACAATATAATCAACACTCTATATTCGCTATAAAATGATTAAAGGTAAAATATGCACGTCTCCGAAATCTTTCGAACATTTCATACATGTGGTTGCCAATCGAATACATTCCAATGCCACAGTACCATATTCGAAGTTCAAAATGTGTATGTACAAGCTTACATATGTATGTACATAATTGATAGGTACCGATGCATGTATATATTCCGTAACAACCTGGCTGTCATTTGGAACAGCTTGTTCTATTGGTTTCATCTTTTTTCAAAGAACATGTCCGCCATATTTCGCATCCTTGGTCTTTCCTCGGCAGAACGTGGTTAAATTCATAAACCTCCTTCAGCATTTGGGGGTGGCGAAAAACTCTCACAATCATATTACATTTGAATTCGGAGTTCCAAAGTTGGCGCCAGAATAACACGGGAAGGGGACTAAGAATTGCGATTCCCCGATGCACACAAACAAAAATGGCAAAGGAAAAGCTAACAAGAAATGACGTCTTCAAATAGAAGCTTCCCCATCGTGTATGACATCAACACGTACCACATCATCATTATCAACAGCACTGCCTTCACTACATTCAGCTGTCCTGACAGCAAAGAAAAAACAAACTCTGGATGAAGATCACGTCAAATATTGAATTTGTTTGCTTGTTGAAAATTTCGTCCGACGACACGATGATGGCACTGAAGGTGAAAACCATTCAATACACACTTCTTTTAAGGGAGTTTCGATGAAAGTAGTATGATTCTACGCATCTGTTTCGGAAGCCCAAAGAGACCAAGTTTTGATTAGAAATATAAACATACATATGTACGTATTAACATGCATTTGTATTTATATGTTTATCGTGAGTGTGTACGTATTTTGTATACACAAGTTTCAGAACCATCCAACCCTTAGTATTTTAGGTATTAAAACATGGTGTGTGAAGAAACTTGAACTTGAATCGACTGTTGTTGGATGAGGAACCATGTAAAACGCCATGTATGGTGTTTTAATTTTTTGTATAATTTCCGCGCGCAAAATGTGTTACTATATCCTCAAGTGTCCGAGGTCAAGACAAAGCTGTCGAAGGTATAAACGGAGAGAGGGAGTGGCGGTATCTGTTCACATTGGTATTAAATATCTGCGGTTTGTAGTCTGTGGAAAATATTAGGTTGGGAAGAGTATTCCATTTCGTGTGATGCGGCTGAAGAACGAGTCTCTAAATTTGACTGTGCGTCGGCAAGTAGGCCCAAAGGTAAACTGATGAGCATTCCTGGTGAGGCGGGTATTGCTGGTGAAGGTAAACTGATGAGCATTCCTGGTGAGGCGGGTAATGCTGGTGAATTCATGGAGAGGAGGAATGCAGTTGGATAACTCACTTGAGCATCGTTTGTTAAAATAGCGATAAAATGCGGCAGAAGAAGAGACGGTACGTCGCTGTTCGAGCGAGTCTAATGACTCAGCGATATTGTTAATTCCTCTAGTTTTATCGCTCTCTTTTGTATTCTATCTAGTAGGTACAGGATGGTCTTTAGGGCACCAGACCAGATATGAGCATTGTACTCAAGCTTGGGGCGGATACACGCCTTATAAAATACAGCCAAATCAGAAGGGGTGGAGTACTTCTTGCATCGATTGAGGAAACATAAACATTTCGCAGCATTTTTGGCGACCTCAAATATGTGATCGTTCCAACTAAGTGATGTGTTGATACACAAACACAAAAAAGGATGGATATTCCAGTTTCATCGAAACAGGGGCCAATCATGGATAATGGCTGACTATCAAGGGTTCTTGGGCTTGGGTGATAGCAGACAGCATTGAGTACATGAAAAGCTGAGGGTGCTATCATCAACGCAGAAATGGATTGGGTTAGAAGTAGCAGACCAGAGATCATGAGAAAGAGTGTCGGAGACAGAACAAAGCCTTAAGGAACGCCAGTGGATTTCAGGCTTGAACTCATCCAAAAAAACTTGAATAGATCGGTTTGAAAGATAATTTCTAATCCATAAATAAAGAGATTTATCGATACCATAAGCACGCATTTCGACAAGAGAGTTTGATGCCAAACTCTGACAAATGCCGCAGAAATATCAAGCGCAAGAATCTTGCTTTCGCCTCCATTGTGCATAGATTGAAGAAGCTTCCGCGATTCAAGATATTTCATAAGCTGGCTATTAATCAGTTTTCATGACCTTAGAAAGAAATGATAAGAGTACTCCTGTAATAGATCCCTGTAATGTGACAAGAACTATTAAGTATGAGTGCGCCCTCTTTTTTTGTATTTGTATTTTGTGCGAATTTTGGGTTGGATGCATCATTAGACATTAGACGATATTGATGTGGCCAATATGTGGTTTCAATGAGACGGTGCCACATGCCATACACCGCGTGAATCAATTCAGTTGCTGTGCATGAGACATTTCCTGTTGTAATCTGTCCTTTCGGAGATTAGAATTATCCCCCTTGATGTTGTGATTTAACATAATTCGATTCGTTTCCATGTCGTTCTTTTAAGTCAAAGGTCTAAGCCAACAAGCGCATAGCCACCCGACCCGTGCATAACAGGGAGGAAATTAAACGACGCTTTTTCGATTGACGCATCAATAAAAATTCAGTCACGTGTATGCAGCATGCTAAATTTCGACAACAGAGTGCGGATGTGTCTTGAAAAGCCTAAAAACGATGTCTTGTGTTAATTTTGGGACACACATATAAGGTGACTTTTTTGAGTTTCGGCGGCTTCACTTTTTGAATGGAATTTTTCCAAACTTATTGGGTCTATAACCTAATAACTCATTCGTGCGGTTTTTTCAAAATTTCAACGTTTATTTATTTAAGAAAAATGTGTACAATATTATTATTCAAAGTATTGCCCATCTAAAGCTTTGACTTTTCCCATCTTTCTGGCAATTTGTGGATCCCATCTTAAAAGAACTGAGCCGGCTTGGCAGCCAAGAACGATATTCTGCTCTGATGTGAACCGTATTTCAGTGAGGGAGTTCCGCTTCGACCGGAACAAATGGTAGTCAGAAGGGGCAAGGTCTGGGCTATAACGCGGGAGGGATAAAACTTCCCATCCACTGTTTTCCAAATGGTTCTTAACCGGAATAGCAATGTGGGGCAGAGCGTTGTCATGATGGCAAATTATTGCCTCGTGTCTGGCCGCATATTCCGGGCGTTTTTCGGCTACTGCTCTTTTCAAACGGATTAATTGTGTTCGGTAGCGTTGTCGATTGATGGTTTCTCCCGGTTTAAGCAGCTCATAATACAGCACACCCTTCTGATCTCACCAAATACCTTCGCGCCATGCATACTCTGTTAGCGTTCGCTCTGTTAGCGCATGTTCATCATAAACTTCCACCAAAATACGATGACTTTCGGCAGCAGTTTTCTTCATATTAAAGTAATGAAGAAGAACTAACCGCAAAAACACTTTTTCAAGCACAAAGTTCGACATATTTGAGTGAAAAGAACTATAGTAGTTTACGCTTCAAATGAATAACATGTACTGAAGTGACGTACAATGACAATAGCTTTCCAACGCATGTTCCAATGGAATAATTACAATAGAATAATACAAGTTACGCCATCTCTTAGCAAGTATTAGGGTAGTTAGTACATCGTAGTCGTGAAGTGTTCAGTTAAGTGCGTATCTTATAAGAAAAAAAAAATAGAGGCGCTATTTTTAAAATTTAAAAAAAAAATTTAACACTGATTATTGCATTTGCACATCAAAGTAGGTTTAATTTTAATAAATTATAAATCATTTCTGTTTTCAATAAAAACAGAAAGAATATTAATGCTTACGCAAATTATTTGGTGTTCGGGTACTGGAGAGCACATTTTATGCTGCTTTTAGTTTCCGGACAGGTTGTCCGGTTACTGTTGTTTTAATGCGAATGTTATATTCACGTTTTACAATTTTTTACTAGATAGGTAGATAGATAGAGAGATTTATTGTACATATTCATCAATACAAGTTGTGGTTTTGTTTTTCTTACATAAATCGTACGAGCATGGCTTTTGCCCTCTGCCTGCTATTTGCTATTTTTTACAATACCTATGTTTATTTAGCTCAAATTAAATAAGGCATATTGTATGGTTCTTCAATGACTTCAGTATGCGGACAGTATTTTTTAACCAAGAAACCGGTTTTTCAGTCCGATTCGAATCGATCAACTCTTCATGACCAACTAAAAGGTAAAAAGCTCTATAGAAAACTCTGTGATCCTATGGTAGTGTTCCCATAAGCATGTCCTCGAAAGCACATCAATATTGGATTCTAGGAAAAAATGATGCCCCAGATTGAGGCCCCTATTCCTATATTTATATTAAATATCATTCACGAAGAGTGTTTTGTTGAAGAGTATATAAATACATATACAAATATATGTATGGTAGTCGTGCTATTTGCTTACTGTATGAATGATTAGTTAATGTGAATAGATTTTATTTTTTCGTGTAAAATTAAATGAAATGTTTCATTAATCCAAAAGTTCTGGTGTCCGGCTTCTGAAACTAAAACGTCCGGAATAATAAAAACGTTTGAGCAGTTTTACTATCTTTTCAAAAATTAATTACCTTATGTTTATATCAAAGCCTTTTCTCTGAAACTTTAATAGTTGAATAATATAAAATAATAATTCAAAAGTTAACTCGTAACTGGTACTGAAATTGGTTTGCGATGGAACTGCATAAAAAATAATTTCAGAAAAATATCCACTGTCTCTTCCTTACTATCTAAGTACATTGAAGCTCCCGGCTTTAAGGAGGGAAAACTCCCGGAGCGAGGAGAAAGACCTGCACCTAATTGGGAAGTACAGTGACGAATCATCCGAATCGGATGGTAACGTCACTATAAAGGAGCCTGATCTGACAGGTGCATATAAATCTACATCTGCCAATCATACCATCATGAAAAGCGGAGCAAGTAAACCAAGAGAACCTGCCTTCTTGCCAAAAACTCACAAACGCACCTAAAACCCATACCACCTATTCTCTTGACATCGCAAAATCTGAAGCGGACAGTAAACAGTTTTGATCCCTTCGAGTGCACAGGACCTGGTGGTATAAGACCAGGGGAACATGGTTTTAAAGCAATGAAATCAGGGCTGACTGCTATATTCAGAAGCTGCCTGAGACACAGCTATGCGAAGAGGCTCTGGAGAAGAGTAAAAGTGGTATTCATACCGAAATATGAGAAAGCGAATTGCAGCAGTCCCAAAGACTTCAGACCCATCACACACTCGTAGTTTGCATTTAAAACTATGGAGAGACTGATGGACCTGCTGACAGTAATACCCCGACTTAGTAAGTCCGGGGTATTGCAAATGTTACTCAACGGAAACAGCACTCCATTCCCTGGTTGGCCCTATTGAAGAGTCTCTAAAGAGCAAAGAGTACACAGCGGTAGCCTTCCTAGATGTAGAAGGAACAATCAACAACATTAAGCTCAAGACGATAGACATCGCCATAAGTAAACTTGACGTTGAAGTCTGTATCAGATTATGAATAAACAACGTTCTGAATTACAGATTGAATCCGAATTAGAAAACTACTGTGCGAAAAGAGGAGGCTTTAGAGGCACACCAGAAGGGCTGTCGTATATCTTCTTCTCCACGTCATAGTAGTCTAATCAAAAGACTAATTTCGATCGGGTGTAAACCCATGGATATGTGGGTGCACTACCCGTCACAGGAAATTCCGCATTACTATCAGGGACATGATGGAACCATCTCTCAAAGTCATGGCGAAATTGTCGGACTACATATGTAACCATCCAAAACGGAACTCGCATAGTTCACGAGAAGATTTAAAATCCATAGCAGAACCCCACAGAAGCTAAAAGGGAAAGAACTGACTTTCACTGATCATGCCAAATACCTAGGTGTTATAGTTGACAACAAATTGAGTTGTAAAGGCAACATACAGGAAAGCATCGATTGCACTCCACACGTGCAAGAAAATCGCCGGTCCCAAGTGAGGAACTAGGCCAAAGATAACACATTGGTTATACACTGCAAAAGTACGGTCAATATTGTTGTAGGGCGTCCTAGTCTGGTGGATGGCACTAAACAAACAAAATCTTATAACGGGGGCACTAAGAACTATGCCCACAGCCACCCTCGGCTTGATACTACATCTCCTTCCATGGGCACCTATGGCAAACGTGTGACCAAGTACGCAGCCATAAGACTAAGGGAAGGTAACCGATGGGACAGAACCTTAGGAGAATGGCACAAGATAATGTTAAAAAAACTCGAATATTCCGAATTAGACAGATTATCTGAGGCCTTTCATGGACTTCGAAATAAAGCACAATACCTTACTCCCACGAGAGACGAATGGGACGAAGATAAAGTCTGTAGCCCATTTGCATTGGAAATTTACACTGACGGGTCCAAATGGGAAGTATACACGACATCAGGCATTTATGCCCGTTTCCTGGCTACCGAACCACTGCAAGCCGAAGTAACAGCTATTCAGCCATCCAACTATCAGTGAGCCCAATAGACGAACGATCTATTGTCTTATACAAAGACAGTCAGGTGGCCATACACAGCTCTGTATGGATACCATCGACCAACTCCAAGATGGTAAAACTCTGCCGTGTGTCTCTAAGGGAGATAGCAGCCATGTGCAATCCTACATATGCTGGGTCCCCGGGCTCAAGGGTATTCCCGGCAACCAAAGAGCTGATGAACCAGGAAGAAAGGAGGATGCCAATGGCACTAGATAAAGGAAAGAATGATTCCCTCCTAAAGTTAGACAAGACGGTTATCAGAAATATAGGTGTGCTAAGTGGCCAGTGTCTCATAGGCAACCAGGTCAGAAGACTTGGGGCACCATACAATGGTGCTTGGATGAAGCAGCAAAGGAGCTAAGCGAATGATATTCAACCACCTTGAGGATCTGAGTAAGATAGTAAGATAGACTTGGGGCACCATACAATGGTGCTTGGATGAAGCAGAAAAGGAGCTAAGCGAATGATATTCATCCACCTTGAGGATCTGAGTAAGATAGATTCAAAGGATATCCTACAATTTTTCAAAACCACTTAATGGCTATAAAAGTTGGCAGAAGAAACCATAATTGACCAACAAATCCCAAGAGGGAATTACAACAAGGTCAAAGGGTTAATGGGTTTTGAATATAAAGCCGAACATGACAGCACAGTGGATCGGATGGTCTAAGTCAGCATGATTTCCTTCTAATCATGCAGTCACCCTACCTACCTACCTACCTACTTAATATCTTGTATGAATTTTATGGTTTGTAGCTAATGGTGTTGTGAATGGTGCAAAAATACCGGTGATGACCGAAACAATTTACTGCAACAATGAAGTTTTTACCGTAAAAACATTAAATTTAAATTGCCTTTAAATTGTTGCGTAACGTTATTTATTGTTTTTTTTAACACCATGGTGCATTTAACTCCATGTCTCAATAGAATAACAATGAAAATTCATACACGGATATGCTCTACAACAAATATTATAAGTCCCCTTCAGATTTTTTCCCTGACGGATATAGACTTGACAAGAAGATACGAGTAGCTTCAATGCTTACTCACTGGCTTGTTTCTTTGAAATCATACACGTTCCGCAAGCTGATTTCCTTCCTTCACATATTGTGTGTATTCCCACGAGGTCATGTTCAAAATAGTAAATCAGAACTTATGCAAACCTTCAAAACCAATATCCAATTAAATCGGCACTGCGAAGCTCCCATTTAAAGTACTTCACATTGTTAGTGGCAAGCATTTACATATGCTTATGTACATTTTTCCGCATGGCTGTGTGTACTTGATGTGCCTACCGATTCTCAAGAGCCATCAATACAGGTTTCGGAGATACAAATTAAGAAAATGAATAAAAACCGCACTTAACAATGAAAAACAATGCTTAAACTTGATCGCCTTATGAACCGATTGGGCATTGAGTTTTTTTTTTTTCGGTAATAGAAGGGAAACTATATGTCATGCTATATTCTACAATATATGGCAGTCGAAGTTCATGTGCCACCTGAAGTGATGATTTGATGAAAATAATGGCGACTATCTACCACTCGAGAATACAATGCACATGCGGGTAGGCACACAAGTATCATACATGTGGCATAAGAATCTTATTAAATCACGGAAGTTAGTTCAGTGGGAAGATAGCTTGTAAGAATAATATTTCAAGTTAATACTTTGCATCTTGTATTCACCCTAACGGAATGAAAGGGAATAAAAATATGTGTTTCAATACCTGAACATACATAAAATATCCAAGCAAAACAAGTTTTGCTTCCAACTGCCATATCTGGCATCTGGTAGTCCATAGGAATGAGAAGTGCGTTCCAGTGGCGGTCTTACATTCATGCAACACGTTGGCAATTACCACACCGCAATGGACTCAACAATGAAACACTGTATAAATTCATGTATGAAATTGAAAATCAATTTTCAATCTGACAATTATATCGGATTCGATGACCTTCTGTGTAAATTAATAAAATTTCTGCCAATCTTCATCCGAAATGTTTACAGAAGAGTAGCGAGTTGAATGGCATTTGACGGTAATTGGTAATTAGAGTCATAGAGAGATTTAATTTCGCGGATAATTAAGATGAAGTTCGTTTCGAGCACACTGGCGAAATTGGCACTGCTGAAGGTAAAGTGGAGCGGTGAAGCAATGAATCGTTTGTCAAGGTGACGAAGGTGTTTATGATATATTTATGTATGTATAGCACTTGTCCGGCGCTTGCTAAGTGGCTGTTCGGTAACAGGAAGTCCAGAGTTATTGTGTGCCTCAGGATTATTTGGTTTTACTATAAATTTTATTCTCGGATTCACTGAGCTTAAAGAGGCAGAAATTTGCTTAAGAGTCAACACAACAGTTTATTTTTCGTTTTTGAAGCTTCTATTGTTGCTGGCTATTTATACCAAGTACCTCACAAGACCACTGAGGTCATAATGTTTAAAATAAGTGCACAGTACTACCGTGTTTGATAAGTATACACTCGCCAAGTTCAGCTTTTTGGTTTGCTATTTAAGTGTAATTAAAATATATCCTGAAACGGTGTCGCTTATGGGGCCCATACACGACACAGACACGTCGTACGTTGTTGTTGTGCACATGTCTGCACAGGCCGTATGTGTAGTGTATATAAATGTCGCACGTTTGCAACGACCGCCTGCGTGAATTCAAAATTGTTTTAACTTTGCATAGTCTGCAGCGACGTGTCTGTATCGTGTATAAGGAATTTTGCAAAGACCATATCGTAAACATGAATTAAAACACGGATAGACAAATTTTTATCGAGTTTTTGGAAATTTATAAAAGTTGCAACGCTCCTTGGTCCAAATTCTTTAATTTTTTACCTTTATCTCTCTTCTCTCTTTTTCATGAAATAAGACGATGCAAACTAATATCTGTGCAGATTGTCTGCACTATGTGTGGCGCAGGGGCCCTATTATGTACAGACCTACAATTTACATGGATTAATGATAAGATTTCTTTTTCATTGATTGCTCTTAATGTTCAGTGGAATTACAATGTTGCTCAGTAAAGAAGGATTCATAAATCTATTTAATGCCATGTTTTCACCGAACCGAAATGGCTAGGCTCGAATGAAGTTTTACTGAAACCTCAAAAGGCTGTGTTTGAAATGTTTTCAAATGACATTAGCTGCCAATTTTCTAGTGGATTGTAAAAGAACAGTTTATTGCCAACAAATAATATTTTCTGAAAAATTCCTGAAGTCCTGAAGAAGTGGCGGTTATAAATGACATTGCGGCACAAAGACACTATTTTCAATTTATTTCACACGCAGTCACGTTCAAAGAATATCTATGGCGTGGCTGTTCCCATTGTTCTGATTGGGAATTCCGTAAACGATTATAGCTACTTTATCAAAATGCCGAAAGGCTGTTGAAAACGCGTTCGGGCATTTGGAAGCACGATTAAGAAGAATTGGTAGAGGATTGGACAATCGCATAGGCCACACTACACTGATAGAGAAGTCCTCCTCCATTTTACATAACTTTTCAAATGCACAACGATCAAACAAATAATCATTGGCAACCGGAAGAAGAGGAAGCTTTAATTCATGAGCAACCGGAGCATGGTTGCCGACCGCTGAAAATGTTAGAAATGCTATCAACAAATACGGATCAGGTACATACACAACACATTATTTTTTATTTATATTATATATACAATATTACATATTATTTCTTTCATGCGTTTATTATTTCATTCAAGTGTTGATTCCTTTCTGTCTCCATTTTAACATATTTTTTTTTTAAACACTTGACTTTTGCATAATCGTCATTGTTTTTTGTATCTCTTCTTCGAAATCATCATTATTCACTCCCTTTCTTGCAGTTTGCGGTGTGGATGTGATTGGAGTCGAAGAGCTGGATCGGGAGCTGCTTGCCGCTGAAAGTTGACGGTCCTGTGCCAGAGGTGCTCGCCACCGAATCACAAGGGCCTATTATCCGTGTGGAGAAACATTTTCATCAACTTTAGATGACTGAATGAAGAAAATGTTATAATTACTTACTCTCGATGATACTGTCTTGGACAAGTTGTTGCACGTTAAATAATATGAGACTTTTTTTCAATTTTCTGAACCTTGTGATGAATATGTCATTGAGATGGGGAACAGATCCTGATGGACCGACAGATTTCTTGAAAATTGAATGAATGTAAAGGTGAGCTTGTGTATTTTGCCTTTCACTTCCTCTGACGTAAAAGTAATGTCCATCGTTCGCAGTCTATTGGCCTCTATTGGCCCTTTCGCGTAAATGTGACTTGCTACGGAGCTCGCCAAGTTTTTCTTCCCACAACTCGGCTAGAGTCATCTCTTCCCTGAGCGTCCACACACTTTTTTATATTTTTTAGTGTTGTTGTCACTTGCCAATGTCGACAAAAATAAGAAATTGTGTAAATACTAATCTATTGGAATTCTTTCTATTGAAAAGATTACCTCTTTGTTCGATTGCCAGAATTTGTGTGGCCTACATTTTGGTATCTATTGTTATTATCTATTTGTTGATTACATATTTTGACATCTAGAAATGCAGAAAAGTGAGCTGAAATTCACGCTATATGCTTTTTTGGTTTGATTACATCTTATGGACGTATAAATTCAAGGGGGCTGCAACGAAGTTTATCAGAAACTGTGAAGTTTCCAGACCACGAAAATGTATGGCGGAACCTGGTAGAGAAAATTGATCAGAGAAAATTGATGAAACATTTCGTTCTTTGGAAACGTAGCATAAAGTAAGATTCCTTCTCAGTTGAAAGCTATTAAGATAGATACGGACATAATGACAGATTTCTTCGTAAGGTGAGAATCACGGCAGTGCGGGAGGAACTCAACATTGAGCAGCTGCTTCTTCGAACGGAAAGGGCTATGGTTCGGTGGTTTGGTCACGTGGCATGAATATCCCCTTCATCACGACGTTCGAGGCGGGCGTTGAATGCGATTCCATCAGGTAGGCGACAGCTTGGCAGACCCACGACGAGGATGCTGGACTACATCCAACAACTCGCCTGGTTACGCTTGGGCATAACTCCTGATGAGTTAGAGTCGATGGCGGACGATCGAGGTGTCTGGAGATCCGTCGTGAGTGGTGTACCCATGAGACCCCTTTAGTGGAGCATGCGGTCAGAAGGTGGTTATGATGACGGGCATATATCGTCAGGATACCCGTCCCTAACTGACTCAGCTCTAGCGAGATAACCGTTCGGAACGAAAACTTTTCCGATTTCGTAATACAATATGAATTGTAAATTATCTTGTTTACACTCCTTTGTCATTCCTTGAACCTAGTTTTGTTATTTTCATTTAAGCATACTTTACCTTGTTAGTGGTTACAATTTTTCCCTTAACATCAGAAAATGTACTCTTCAGGAAACCGATGTCCTTCGTTAATACTCACTCCCCAGATAATTGATAAGTAAGAACATCTCACCAGGAAGTGTCTTTTTTACATTCGGCATGCAGTTCTGTTACTTACACACTCTACTGACATGTTGCCATTCAAGAGCTTTCAAATCTCAAGAACGCTGACATCTGAAAAATTAGTAACACTTAAGAATGAAATGTACGGAAGCTCGAAGACTGGTGAAGAAGTGGATACTGGTGGCTCCTGCAAAAATCTAAACACATTTCTTAATAAGTCTAATTACGTCCGTGGACAATATCACTTTCCATTCAAAGACTTTCCTTTACTACACTGTCTCTTATTGAACTTACAGAACAAAAGGCACATCGGGTAGGTGGACAATAATAATGGAATTGATGAACTCGGTAGGTGGTACCTCTGTCACCCAGACGAAACCCAACATACAAGCCTTTTGCTACATCTTCTTAGGATACATAAACTATGTACCATCAATCGCTAATGGATGGAATGCAATACGCGTGTATTTAAGAAAGCAATTTGGCCAACACTAAATCATAAATGTTCACTTTGTTTAAGGCCGAGGACGATATGTGATTTCCGAACTCACTTAGAATAAATTCTTTAGATGCTGATTGTGGAGTTCTCTTGCTAAGTGTAATATCATTCACAGAATGTTCTTTTCAGGGGAGGGAGCTATGAAATTTACGTCATTATATTAATTGGCCTTCATTGCACTAACTCAAACATCAGCCAGACTAATGCAACTAACAATCTATATGCTTCAGCAGTTATATGGCACTTTAAGTAGATCTATATTCTAGATTATGTCAAGCTTATTTTATGAGACTGCAGAAGTCATACCGGATGTAACCAACGCTCGTGTAAACCAAAGCTAACAAGTGTCAGCGTTTATAGCTTATAGCCGCTTTGACATATTAAGAAAAAAAGCAATATGCTGAAAATGCACTCACATATGGAGAGCACAAAACACGCCTGGTGGCGCAACATTTGTTGCTGACTGCTTTCAAATTTAGGTTCCAGAAAGAAAAATCCTTTTACCCAGACTCCCACTCGATGAAACTTCAAAGGGAGATGTTGTATATGCACATACGCTGAATATTATTAATTGGTCCAAGCTATGTATTGTGGATGTAATGCATTAATGTCCGTTGTCCAAAATAATAATCCAACTATCATGTTATTGTCTGATATCATGTAAGCCTCTTTTATATGAGATATATACTAAGGTGGATTAATAAGTACTCGTGTTTGAAAAATGGTGTGGTTTCGGAAGGAAGTTGGCATTGCGACGATACCACATAATGACAGTTGACACACAGAATACGAACAAATTCAGAAAACAAAACCGCCTTAAAAAATCGTTTCTATATCAGCACACGATTTGTGTGCAATTCATGTACTGTAAGTCATGTCTGTATTTGGCGAGGACCCCGATCCTGGTAGGCAAGTCTTTTGAAACATAGGTCAGAGCGGACCAAGCGATGAAGAGCCGAACGTTGTAATAATGTAGAATATAGTGAAGATATTGGTTAGGAAAGGTGTAGTTCAATAAAGACATTCAGGTGAACGTTGAGCACATGGTCGTGTTTTATTCGTACATTTAACATAAGTAAAAGGCGTGATGGTCGGTCTTGTATTTCGATGCATTCGCATTCTTCAACTGGCGCTACATTCCGAGGTGTACTTGAGCCTATCATCTATCAAACAGGCCTCTCCAGATCGCACGATCTTTAGTCAGCTGGGTCCAATTTCGCATGCCTTATTCGGCTTCCTCCAGCGAAGGCTTCTTTGACGGTTCGCTGTGCGTTCAATGTCGTCAGCCTATGCTAGCAATTGCACGGACCTTTTTAAGAGTGTGCCCCTTGTTTTAGCAAGTGATTTCTACACAATGCTGCCTCTGTATAGATCGCCTCTATGCATGCTGTCATATACGGCCTTGAAATCGACAAATAGGTGGTGGTTCTCGATCTGCATTTCCTGGGTATATTCCTGAATATTTAGTCGGTGGTGGACTTCCCGGCCTGAAACCACACTGATAACGACATATCAGAAATGGCAGAGCAGATCTTATAGGCAACGTTTAGGAGACTTATCTCTCCTGTTGAAAACACAAATGTTCGAAGGTTTGACACATATTTTCGGACCAACCGATATACTCAATAAATACGCGTACGTACCAAGTGCACTCAACTGAAAAAAAATCATCAAAATGACAATGTTAAAATTGGCATTTCTACAGGCGAAAAATTACACGAACGTAAATTAACAATGTTTCATTTGAACAAAAGCATAGAATATCGAACTCATTTTGTTTTTTATTTGTTTATTCACTTCTTTCCTAATTAACATCATTCTTTGCGCGTGGCATTTTTAGAGTATTCCTTAATAGATAGGAAATCAGTGATAAATTTTTGTCTACCTGAGCGGGTGTTCTAAAACTTCATCCCTAGTATTTCTGAGAGCATCTACGTTCATCCGCATTCAAACATGAACTAATTAAGGCTGCAAGAAAGCATTGACTTCATAAAAGAATGTCGAAAAGTTTTATTCTAAGTCCAATCCTAAACTTTGAAGGATGCTATACAAACTAAGATATTAATATCATTGATTAAGTTTCTTAGCACAAATTCCACACAGATTTTATGTCTTCTTAAATGTACATGAGTAGAGTACGTAACTGAGTGTTGCTATATATCCACTATCCATAGAAATCGGAGTTTTTCTTTCGTTTTCTTTTAAAAACTTATCGCCAAACTTAAATTGGATTTGGTTCTTTTTGTCAACAGCAGAATAAGAAGGAGGAAGTGTGAAAGAAAAGCAAGTAAGCACCAAAGCGAGCGAGATACATAAACAGCCAACGGGTACCGTAAATCCTATTTTTTCCATTTCTTCTGTTTTTCAGATAAAAATTTAATTGGATCTATCTTCCTAATAAAATAGGCAAAATATGTGTCTGTAAGAATTAAGTTTTCAGTAATGTGCAACTGCTCTTAGACTAGGTCAACCTCTTCAACCGTAAATGTTTTTGAATATTTCATATACACTAATTTTATTCTTCGTCGAATCGACGAAGTCCATCCTTGAAGTAATTTTCCTTTGCACTATCTTAGCCTTGAACATTAGATATTTAATCCAATGTCTAAGACCGAAAAGAATACACTAAATTTATAACCAGTAGTACTAATGCTGCACAGTGGAGCGCTTGTATGGGGGGCCGGAAAAATTTAAACCAGTGTTCCGATTTTAACATTATATAGCACTTGTCCAGCGGCGCTGTAGTCTGGATAATCTCCAGAGCAGATGAAGATGTCTTCTTTCTTCTCCCGAGAAGAGTTCTGCATTCAATCTTTGGTCCTTTTTGGCATCCACGACCCACGAACTCTATAGGCTGTACAGCGATATGAGCCTAGCCAGGCATGTACGGATTCAACGTGACTAGATCATGTAAAGCGCATGGACAACACTGCTACAGACCGAAGTGTCTTCTACTTCGCACCAGTGAGACAACGCAATAGAGGACGCCTACTAAACCGATGGCACATGTAAGTGGAGAAGAACCTCAATCAACTTAGAGGCAGCTGCCCACAGATCAAGTAATCTTTTAAGGCTTGTTGGACAAGGCCAGGTCCATCCGGATTGTAGTTGTTCAAGATGAGGAAGATGAAGAGCAGTTTTGGTTAAACGGCTTCCTCAACAAACAGCAGACAAACAGTCTGCTGAAACCCTCCTGTGCATCAAGAAGCACCACTTCTTCCATGGAGTCGTTTGCATGCCGGTGTTGTCACTGTTTTTAAAACGTCGCGTCGCAGTTATTGGAGATCGCTTCGGAGACATGTTTCCAAGCTATTTCTTTGGTAAAGAGCATGGAAAACTTAGCAATAATATATGCGGTTTCCACGAGGCTGTGTCTCAGATCACAAATGTAGATAGTGTACAAATCGACGATATTATACCGATAAATGGTCCTTCTGATTGGCCGCCCGAATCGTGTAATTTTACATCTATGAACATGCCGACAAGTCGTGGTCTTTAGAAAAATTCAGAACCAATATTGAACGATAGAGGGTGGCCGTTTTCATCGAGATGTGTGCACGGCTTCGAAATTTTTCATTTTCGAGATATCTCAAATGCTCAAAGTCGATACATACGGGGGGCGTTCAATATATTCTCGGTATCGATATGAAGAAAAGTGCCAATTCAATTTAAATTGTTTTTATTTTTCAATATAATCTCCCCTCACATCAATCCACTTGTTACATCTTGAGATAAGCTTTTTTAAGCCATCAAAAAAATAAATTTCCTCTTTCTCTGCAAAACATGAGTTCTTCATCATCCGAAAATCTTTTTACACGAAGACATTTTTTTCAAATCCGAAAACAGGAAATAATCAGTAGGGACAAGGTCTGGACTATAGGGTGGGTGTTCGATTTCTTCGAAACCACAATCTCGGGCAGCAGCCTTCGAAACTCCCGCTGCGAGTTTACCCCGTCTTTTCTTTTTAATTTCCTCCAGCAAATTATGCAAAGTGGAAGCGTAGGATGTGGCGTTGATGGTTTCAGGTTTTTTTTTTTTTTTGTAATCAATGAGCAAGATTTCCTTTGAGTCCCAAAAAACTGCGGCCATGAGCTTCCCGGCAGACGGAGTGACTTTGAACTTCTTCGGGGGATCTGTTCCTTTTTTATGCCACTGCATGGACTCTTGTTTGCTTTCAGGGTGATAGTGGTGGACCCATGTTTCGTCACCAGTAACAATTCGATCCATAACACCGTCGGCGTTCTCACTACACATCTCCAAAAGCTCTCTACAGCATGCGATTCTCACTTTTTTCTGAGGCGCTGTGAGCATTCGTGGCACCCACCTTGCACTGACCTTTGAAAGGTTAAGATGGTCATGAAGAATGGTGTGAATGATACTAATTGAAAGCCTGGTGATCTCTGCCATCATTTTCACCTTTATTCGGGCATCTTCAAGAACAATTTTTTCGACTTCTTTGATGCTTTCTCCAGTACAAGCAGTAGCCGGGGCGCCGGAGCGGAGGTCGTCTTCAATGCTCTCTCTGCCTCTCTTGAACTCACTTGACCACTTTTGCACAGTGGATAATGAAGGTGCGGAACCCTAGTAAACAGCCACCATCTCTTCATGAATAGTTTTTTTTTTTACTTTTTCCTTGCTTAGTGAGAAATTAAATTACAGCGCGATGCTCAATTTTCACCATCATCGTCTCAGTTGCCATTATGATTCTGTTTAACTAGAGATAAAACGCGAATTAATAATCACATTTATATGAAATTTTACATGAATGCACTAAAATAATAGTATTACTTGATAAATAAGTCAATTTATATATACAACCACAGCTTCACCCTGATACCGAGAATATATTGAACGCCCCTCGTACACACTTGAATGAACTGACTTTCCGTTCGGGATGAACATCAATGTTACTGATGAACATCACAACTGTCAAACATCAGCATTGTTTATTCATTCCGTTGAATATTGCTAAGATCTGTCTAATATAAAATATGCTTGGATTTGTGTGTATCTTTATACGCAGAGATAAGAAAGGATAGAGATATGGAACTTCTACCTCCCTCGTCCCGGGATTGAAATTGACAGCTTTTTTATATTTTTATATTATTTCTCGATGTTTCGCAAGCCTTTGACAAGGTTTGGCACGAAGGTTTGAAACATGAGCTTCGACAGTTCCTCCCGAGGAGATTTTACACAATTTTATCGAATTATCCAGAATTTTCCGTGTGAAATATGGGAAAAAATACTCCCTATTTAAAATATGTTCAAATACCCTTCGGTAATGAAGCGAAATACCTCGGAATGACTCTCGATGTAAAGCTTAAGTGGAAGGAGCATGTCAAAAAGAAACGTGAAGAGCTCCAATTAAGATACAAAGACATGTACTGGCTTATTGGAAAATATTCCAAGCTAAGTATTGACAACAAATTGCTTATATACAAGCAAGTGCTAAAACCAGTCTGGACGTATGGTATACAACTATGGGGTTGTACCAAAGAAAGTAATAGAAACATACTACAAACATTTCAAAATAAAGTGCTAAGGGCCATCGTCAACGCACCCTGGTATATACGAAACAGCGACATCCACAGAGACATTGGAATTCCATCAGTCCATGATGAAATTACGAATTTTGCTCGTAAGCATAAGCGTCGTCTGGAAGAGCACATAAACTCTGCTGTCCTTCCAATTCTCGACGAAACCAACGCTTTCCGCCGTCTTCAAAGGACTAAACTCCTTGACCTAGCATGGTGAATTCAACCCGCGCTTAGCTGCGGTGATAGCAAGAACTCTCAATGGAGAATTTCTTGCCAAATTATATATAATTTATATATAATTGGCGTTGCCATGACTGTTCCAAGCTATCGTTTGTCCTAGGAGGCTGGGGCAACCATCACTCTGGACAGGAATAAACTTCTCACGACTAGATTATCCAAGCTTCATTTCCTCAACTCCATTTCGCAGATGTTACATTCGAACTAAATGCTTGTTCGAAACTCAATGTTTTGTTCATTTCAGTATTATGTTAAAATAAATAAATAAAAAATATATTCTATTTCGCAGATGAATTTTATTGTTTTCCGGTCTAGTGGACTGGAAATTAGTTATGGTTCTTGGGTTGAAACTGGTTAGCATGAGGCTAGTATAGTTTTTTCGTTTAGGTAAAGTACGTCGCTAATATAGTCAACCATTGAAGAAATCGAAGGTAAATAAAGGAAGCGGAGAAACATCGTTGTTTTGTTGCAAATACCGACGTTTTCCGTTGAAATATCTTCAAGCATCGATTATTTTAAGAACGATGTTGCATCTCCACTTACCGCAGGTCATGTACCAATTACACAATATTTATAATAACTTTTATATGTAGCCATACAAAAAGCTCTTTCATATAGGATTATCGACATCATTTTAAAAGAGCTGTAATTGCTATTAATTATTGATTAATTTATTTTATTTGCCAATACATCAGCTTATACATAGACTCATAAGTGAGTACATGAAATAGTTACATTTTTGAAAACAAAAAGATATAAAATAACTACCTTGCCATGTGTGCGCAAAATATTTACGTTTATCTTAACTCTACCAATTAATCTTGTATAAACGCTCACCAAATTTTAATGATCGCTCTTGATCATCAACACAAAGAAATGGCCTTTATAAGTTGAGTAAAATTCCGGTAACAAATGAAATAATAATGGCTCATATGCGCAGATTTCCACATTTTGTCATAAATCATGTCAATACATGCCATAACTGACCTTTTACTTTACTTCGACATATGCTCAAATGATCTCTCTTCAAACCAAGATATTGCAATTCATTAGTCTCACATCGGCATCATTCACATTTGAATCTTAGGCCCCCATATATGATATGAATTAATCTTCAAATGGTCCAAATGTCAAGTCAAGTACATACACCTGCCGCTAGGAATGTAACCAACACACACCGCATTCATGCTTCATAGGCTATTTCGATCCTGTGTTATCCAATAGAAGAACTTTTCAAAACTGTTAAAATTAAAAGGCAATCTCTTTGCAGCTGGTCAGCTAATGGAAACGTACACAATAGAAAAGGCCAAGAGGCCACTTCGAATAAAAAACACTTTTTTTTGCAAATATTCCATTGCCATTCACAAATAGAAATACAATATAATACGTCCACCTGAGATTCATCCATTCATCTGTCACTAACATATATCAGCAGATTGGGAGATCTCCTAGCCATAATTGAAATCAGGGAATAACGCATTCGGTCATATGAGAATCGAAAATCTGCCGAGATGACTTATGTCACATCTTCGACGGCATTAGGCAATTAAAATTGTGCTTAAGTACGGTTTTTGGTCGTAATTTGCTTCGCCTTCAAGTTTGTACCTGACTATTAATTATGACCGACTTAATTGGATTGCGGTCGATTGCTCCAATAGTCTGATGGATGAATATGTTGACACACATATGTGTGTACTGTATGTATGCGCACATTGTTTATTGCACTTCAATGGATGAACTTTTCCACTCACTTATCGACATTTATTGAGAGCAAGAGTCTGAGATTTGAGAGGGGCTTACCATGCATCAACAGCGTCTATTGGCTGCGATTGCGCTGTGATATGTTAACAAACGAATCTTACTTTGGAAAAAGTTATACTTTCGTTACTGGGCCAAGGGTTAAGGCCTTAATAGGATTGAACGACATTACATCAATGCGTCAAACACTTAAGCGTGGTAGTATTCATCTGAGATGCGATTTTATTTTTCCTTTTCATTCGTAATACCGCGACAGTATGGGCTGTTAAACAAATAAAATGTGAAACCAAGTTCACTCAACTTACAATGGACTAAGGCGGCGTACTTGAAAGTGGATTCTGCGCAAACTTTGATGACATGCGAATAATAAATTGGCTTGATAAGCTTTCACCGACTTTGAGTTTTGAGATTTGCACTACTTTTCCTCCATCTTAGAAACTTAATAATTAATTAGAACATAGTTTTAAAAGGAGTTTTCCAGAAGTAAGATATGTGTTACATAAAATCTCTGTTAAAGATACTGTTCTGTAGCTAAAATCAATGTAAGCATTTTATTACAAAATATATATCTTTATATCTAAAAAAACTTAATCATTGATTAATTAATTCATTTCTTACGCAAAGGCTAAAATAGTCCATCCGCTTCGGCTGTACATTTTCCATTATAATTCCGCCAAGAGAACTCTGGTCAGAACCCTCAATCGAGTCGGAAAACGTCAATAATGTGTACACAGACGGCTCAAAGCAGAATAAAGTTGTCGGGGCTGGTGTATACAATGCATCGCAAGCCATCAAAGTCTGCTACAAACTGGACGAAAGAAGCAGTATTTTTCAGGCGGAGCTGGTTACCATCCAGAAGGCAGCGGAGAACCTGAAATGCAGTGCAAACTCTACTTACATTAATATATACGTATCAGCGTTCAAACCACTAAAAAGTAATCTAACAAAGTCAAGCACGGTACTCAACAGCTCTGATGTCGATAGTAACAACACAGTCTCCCTCCTATGGGTTCCTGGACACAGGAATCCTGGGAAACGAAACAGCAAAGTGTGGCGTTACCATGCCCTCTGATAAATTAACCATCGCAGCTCCCATAAAATTCTTTTATGTACTCCATAATGAACTCCTAATAACAGCAAATAATGCGTGGTCTCAAAACCAAAATCCTCTGGCCCGAATACAACATCTCCAAGACAAAACTTATAATCTCGTTACCAAGAGTTAACTGCAGTGTAGGGATCATTACACTGCCTGACGGGTCACCATGCTCGTAGACAAGGCCTGATTCCCACTGATAGATGCAGGAATTGTGAAGAAACGGCGGCGGTCGAAACTCTTTTTTGTTTCTGCTCGGCCTTAGAACTCGTAACAAAACTCAAGGACAGCCATTCCTTAAATAACTAAATTATATGGCCGTCGTGAAACCACAGCATCTCATACATTTCGCAAAAGCCTCTAGAACTTCTGCTTAAATAAAGCTACAGCGGGCGACAACTAGGTTTGCTTTGTTTAGTGGTAGCACTATTGACCAACAGGGCTATGTGAAGCTGAGCCCCCACTCCCTGACCTAACCTAACCTTCCTCGTTAATGTGTTTAATTAATCATGTCGAATGAAACGTGCAGGATATTTATTGGAAATGAAAACTGTCATTTTAATGTTCGCAACGAAATTTTTGAATTAAATAGTAAACACAGCCATTATTATTTAGTATGTCAGTGTTATTTTTCTTATTGGATCATAAAGTGCATATGATGAGGTATTTATGGAATAACACATCGGAAAAATGACCTGCATGAAATTTGGCTCGACCATTCTGCATAAATGTGGCAGAATTTCGTTGATGCAGCGTTTATTTTCGTCCTATAATGCACTGACAGTTGTAGGCCTGTTGACACATGTTAGGTCTAGGAAGAGGAGTGTGATGGTTGGTCATCACTTTCACTCGGATGCCTTAGGGCCCATTGTGATTCCCTTCATTTGTGTAGAGTACACATTCACCTATCCTGTGTCACGTGATGGCTCTAACCACCCCGTGCTCTTTACGAATCTTATTAGAGCCGGTATATCTACATTCGCTAAGTATCTTTCTGTGAAGAATCTTTGGCCCAGCGAAGTTAGGCGCCTATTCTGGAGAGCTGGGCAGTGGCAGAGCAGATGTTAGATCGTCTCGGTTTCTTCCTAGTTGCCGCAGGCCCAGCAAAGATCACGGGATTCAGCATTCCATTTCCAGAGCATTGTTCCGATGGGACAGTATCCTGTGATGACTCCTACGTGCACACGGATCGAGTTATGTTCAAACGCCAGAAACGTCTTTGTTTTGTCATTATTAATTTCTGCCCAGGCTTCGACATCAAATAACCCCATAAGAAAACATCTAATGACGTTAAATCACACGATCTCGAGTCCAATACTGACCAACAAAACGAGAGAATATACCACCAGAAGATGTCACATATAGTAATTTGATTGTTTCACGAGTTGTATGGTATGTGGCACCGTTTTGGCATTTGAACGGTTTGTTTTTGGACAGAATTCTTCAATTAAGCTCTTCACTGTTTCTCAGCTGTAGGTAGGTGTGTGTTGTTTTTCAGTGTTACCTATTCAAATCTTGCGTTAATTTTAAAACACCCTTTTGTTTTAGTTTGGAAGAGTCTAAATAAAATATTGAACTAGAAATACCTAGATCTAATTTGTACGCTGGGCTTGATTCTTCGATCTTGATATTTTTACACCAATCCCTCACTCTCATCGGCGTCATAAGGGTCACTGTAGCATGAGAAGAAATTCATGTACCACCTTTTTGTCGCAGGATAACTCACTGAGAGGCATTCTTCTACTAATACTTAAATGAAGTGGAACACATCAGCGTGCGCCATTTAGATCGGTCTAGATATAGGTCTAAATATAATGCGAATGAAGAAACATTAACTGGTGCAAAATATTAAAGAAATACTTCCTCGTGTCTGCACAAAACACCTGAGTACTGTAATGAACACATCCGCGCATATCCATCTGTCAGAAATTTTTTCTTCCCCCTTTTTCTCAGGTTTCCAGTTCGTTTAAATGTGTATGTATACACGAATTAATTATCAGCTGATTTGCAGATTTTTCATATTTTCCCTTTCATCTATCAAATTCGCATGTGCAAAATGCACCCACCCAATGCAACATTGGGTTTGGGTGTATTCTATCCATATTGGGAGCCAGAAAAGAGAGGACAGTATTTGCTAACCCCCAATCTGGTGAAAAATCGTCTAACTGAATCGTCTAACTTAACTCCTTTTGAAGCTAGACCGTTTTTTCAACACCAGACCAAATTGGAACCTCGTTTAAATTCATCCAATCAAATGCATTGAACTCTTCAAATTGGGCTGTCCATTTATCTAAATAGTCATAGCACATTCTATAACAATTGAAGCAGGCATGTCTAAAAGACTCCACTTCGTATGGAAAGCCACGCCGACGTGCACCCGACAGAATGGATTTTGTGCTAAAGGGTAAAAACTGTTGGACCAATATTGGATTGCAATGTAGCTGATACTTCCAAAAGTGAGTTTTTCCATTTTTCAATTTCTTTCGTTTTTCCAAAAAAAAAAAAAATGTTAAAGAATGCGCAAAAAACAAGAAAGTTTCTGACAAATTTGAATCAAAAAAAGTTCTCAAAAGAACCGGACAGTTTTTTTTTGACAACAAAAAATTTTTAAGTGCCGGAAATACTTGCAACTCTCTGTTATTAGCAGGGTATAATGAAACCAACAAAGTACATACTTCTTTTGTAAATTATGAAAAAATTAAAGAGAACAAAAAAGACCCAGATGAAAAAAGAGAGTACATATAAGATCAACGACAAAAAGAGGACTCGTTCTCTTTAAAAGAGATGCTCTGGAAACGCTATTCTTAGGTTGCCATGACTGTCTGAGCCAGCCTAGGACAAACAATTTTAAAACCCCGGACATTGGAGGACATCATCTACCTTAAAAAAAGATGATCAAAAGAAAACAAGAACTACATCCATGAACAAAAACAAAACATCAGTTTGACAATTAGAGAGAAAACCTCTACCTCTCTTGCCCCTAAAAATGTTTGCAACCGTTTTCTTAAGTCAAGTTGATCGATCAGAAGATGTCATTCACATTCCTCAAATAGCCTCTCAAATTCGATGGGCTAGGGGGCAATCAGCTGCCAACTTGGCCATCTCCTCCGAAAAGAGACCGCATGGCTACCCTAGTGGGCGAATACACCCACTCACCCATGCGATTTATATTTTTTTATGTTTTTGTCTTTGACTAACTTAAATTTGCTTCGAGAGACGTGTATTTCTTTAAACTATTTTTTTTGCTTGTACAAAAAAAAAAATAAATCTCCGACGGGTGCGGCCTTAACCCAACAAATGCAGAAATTATGAACCCATTTGGATGATATGCCCTTGCTGCTCTACTCGCCTGTTTTACTCATATATGCGCCTTGTCCATCCGTCCAGATGCTTTGATTAATACGCGTACGTAATAGGGAGACATTTGCTATTTCGTAAAGGCAACTATCGAAGTTTTTCAGTAGACCCGCAGTCTGTGAAATAAAACCACCATAAGTTTGATTAACTAAGTAAATCATGTACTTAAATTATGTACTTAATAACACGCCCTACCGATACTTCTTTTTTTTTATTTCCATGTTTGACAATTGTACTTTCATAAAAAAAATCGTTTATTTTATTACCTTCATAGTAAAAGTTCGATTCCCGGTACGAGCAAAGTCATTTACACTACCCCACGTCTGACCACTGTCAAAGAGCTTAAATGTTTAGAAAAGGCTTCTCAAATTTGACGTTCGGAGTCGGCATAAACCTGTAGGTCCCGTCCACTAGTGAAAGAACAATAGTACGCACAATACGAGTGGTTGCTGAGAAGCTAGGCCCTGGCAGTCTACTTGCTGTAGTGCCACCCATTCGATTATATTATTCAATAATCGTTTGTTTGATTAAGTAAAACAATTTGCTATTATTTAAAGGAAATTATAAAAAAAATGATTGGCTCATACAAATTAAAACATAATTCTAAATAAATCATTGCAAAAGTTTTCTGACTGAGCAAATCTTGTATTTGTTCATCATGATTCATACATTCAACAATTCTAGCAGCTAACAGTTATCACTATCTACTATGGAAAGACATCGTTAAGGAATCTTTCACTTCAGATCTACGTTAACAGTGTGTAAAAAATTATAATTTACCAAATATTCAACTTAAATCGAATAAACATAATCAACCAGCCGAAAATTGAATGTAAAAATATTCTT
This sequence comes from Eristalis tenax, assembly GCA_905231855.2. NCBI lineage: Eukaryota > Metazoa > Arthropoda > Insecta > Diptera > Syrphidae > Eristalis > Eristalis tenax. Next base: position 32,776,391 of record HG993125.1, on the reverse strand, counting down.
TGCCAAAGAGAAACATGGTTGGGTATTTCTTTCGTTCGAACTGAGCTTGAATTTCACGTTGGGTGACGAAGAGGAAAATACAACACTCACTCACACTAAAATAAATCATCTTTACTCGAAAAGCTAACAGGAGACATCTTCAACGAAAATAAATCTGTGGTTGAATTATTCATTTATTACCTGATTTACCGGCTGAGGTCATTATGGACATTTTCGCCAGGGGAAAACCACTGAGCTCGTTCTACATTTCTGTTCTACAAGTGCATACCTTTCCCTTGTCACGTTAAAAAAGAACAACACAAATCGTTCACCAATCCCCTTCATTTATAATGCTAAAGATCACATCCTTCTCTTATGTTCCACCTTATTTCTGTCCTCATCTGTACTTGATGTGACACGTAAAACTACTAATGACTGCCTTACAATTTCATAACCTGAACTCGTTATAAGAATACTTGTAATTAATTCTACGACAGAACTGCAGCAAGAAAACAATAAAAAAAATAAACCTGTTCAATCTAAATACCAAGCAATCACATCCACGATTTTCTTCAATATAGCTCTCGGCATGGAGGAAAAGGTTGAAGATGCCCCCTTTCGCACCTCTTCTTTCAATAAAAACAATCTCTATACAATTAATTATTATATAAGTATAATAGAGCAAGGCACAATACACACCGATAATCGACATTAAAATGCTGACTCGGCAAGTTGCGGAGCAAATTCCACACCACAGTTGAGATCTGCCTTCGAGAGATTTAGACGTCTTACACATAGTTCCGATTATACGAAAAAAAAAACATCAGACCGAAGAAAGAACCGCAAATACAAACTTTTGCACATTACAGCGCAATGCAAAATCATGAGATCGAGTACGGGGAAAAATTGGAACGACTACGACGAAGCGCGAATAATAGACGCGCAGGCAAACTACCGGCGCAATGCGGGCGCAGCATAATCGATTGCGATTTCTGTTCAAATTCAAATGCAAACGAAATAAATTCCTGTGTTATAGACATTTCAATACGAACTGAAGCCTATTGCATTCTCAGCGGACTAGGTGGTGATTATCTCTTGAAAGTGTTAAAATTCTTATAGAGAAAATACATTTTATATTAAGATCGTGCAGTATCTTAAAAAGTATAGACATGTTTAAATTCCGACTTCAGAATTTATATGTAGGTGATTGCAGTTCCATATCAGTATACTCTTGCAGTATTCATAAACCTCCACCTGTTTTCCAACATAAGCATTACTTTTCCATCCTACATTCCGAAATTTATCACATTTTCCCTCTAAGTTATAAATCGTTGCGATTGGTCTTCTCCGAGATTAGCTTTAGCCAAATTGACAATGACAGCGGACCTGAAACGCCAGCTAGTGTACAGCATTTGCTCCAAAAGACATTTATTTGAATTTACGTGTAAGAGCAACACCAACAGTTGTATACGCCGTAATTGTTAGCAGTCAAATGCAATTCAATTCGATTCGACATGCCGTGCGGCGTGCGACTGTCATCAGAGCCGTGCCGGCTTGAAAAAATCTAATTAAGTTTATATGTATATATATGTTTGTTTATGTATGGTTGTATGTATATGTATGGTTTTCGACAATGCGGATTGTTTCAACCACGGAATCAGATATGTCTTCCTTAGTTAATGGTCTACTAAAATACATATATTAAATGTGTAAAAAACAGATAACATCAGAAACCAAACTACAATGTCTTTTCATTTAAATACAGAAGCTCGAAAAGATTTTTAACAATACTCTTTCCTTCATATTTTTTCAAATAAAGCAAAAGTATACTCGTTTCATGAAATTGAGTGAGTGTCTAGGTCAAAAATCAAAACGGAACTGTTTTATGACCTTGTATATCGCGAAATATTGTAAGCGATCATTCATATTAACATTCTATTCTTTTTTATTGTTTGAGTATGATTATTGGATATGCATTTATGCACCTGTCGAACACAAACCATTCGATTTTACCGTGAGTATAGTGAGAGTACTTCATTTAATTTTAGTGCTTTTAACAGCGGTTCAACAAGATGTGTATTTGATCAGGAAATAAATGGTGATTGTACTGAATTTGTTCTGAACGTAACTCTTTTATAACATAATCCATACAGGTATATTGCAAGGCATAAAACTTCACCAAATTTTAAAAGAAATACACAAAGATTTGCATTTGGTTAGCTATATACTTAACTGAAGAGTTATGGGTTCACTAAGTGTACATATCTAATCAGATTTCGATGAAATAAGCTGCGTACTTGTTCTCAACAATTTAGTATTTCTTTATTATCGTGGTAGTATACAAAAAGTTCACATCAATCATACTCAATCATCCCATTGAATTGAACTTGGTTACGAACGCTATGTCTATGAATCCCACTGACGCCCACACGAGAATAATATGCACATTTAATCTTGCATAACAATGTGTTGAAGTCAAGTCCAATTCGTGGGACAACTGAGATATTTTACTTACACTCCCAGTAAGTTTATTTTGTTAATCTGTGCGATTGGTAATTAGTGTTTCTGGAGACGTTAACAAAGGTGTGTTCGATATATGCTGACTATCGATTATAACTGTTTTGTCTGTAAAACACAAATTTAAATACAGTGATGGTCTAGTATAAAGAAGGTGTGTTCGTTAAATCGAAAAATTCGTAATATCGAGTTCAGAAATGAAGTATGATAGAGATATCAGTGGGATAGACATTCGTTCTTACGGTGAAACTTAAAGAACTACTGGCACAACTCAGAACGCGACCGAAAACTTCCAGAACGCGAACTTTCACCAGTGCCTTCAGAGGCTTCATAAGGTGGCGCTTCAATATAATAATTTAAAATTCAAAGAATGAAAGGAGCTCGCATCTTCACATTACATTGAACTGGGCCTCATAGAGGCTAATTCCAATGAATGGGAAGATAGTATATACGAATGCATAAAGAAACGTGATGATTATGTCTAAAATGTATAATTCAATAACTCAATAACTACTTTAGAAGAGAATATGAGAAACTGAACTTCTGAGACTTAATTACTTGCCACATCGACATGACGTCAATGCTATCTGGACAATTTGCAATCGCAGCGAGGTCGATTTGCAGCCGTGGCGTTGTGGATTCGTGCGTCGACCATTATGCACTTGAGCCTACGTTACCCACGTTCGATTCCCGATACGAGCAAAATAATTTTCACGGCCCCACCTCTTTCGAGTCACTGGCAATGCTGTGCTAAGTTGCCAATCTCCAAAATAATTTATTTCGGGCTGAGAAGGACCTGGCCAAGTACGGGCTGTAGTGCCACCTATATTATTATTATAACGAGCTCGAGAACCAGTTAATCATGAACTGCCCAATACTATTAGAGTTGCGCTTACCTTAACTTTCTAAAGGGCCTCTCAGACTTGAATAAATAAGGAATGTTCTAAATGGAACAGAGTGATTGGAGCTGCTTCTTCGCGCTTCTAACCGCTGTCTTGGTATCATTATCGAAATTGACTTCTATATTGATATTGCCTGAAACACCTTGTCACTTTTTTTCTGTATTGTATATTTATAAAAGCAATGTAAACTCTCAGAAGGTAGTCTGTCTCTAATATTATAATTATATATACTATATATATATAATTTACTACTATGTATTAAAAAGTGGACCACGAATATGGCAAGTAAAAAATGTCAAAAGTCAAAACTTCGTCAAACACTAAAACGGAGCATTGTTTCGGAGAAGAGTGGAATACTCACTAGTATATATCTAAAAAACACATTTTTATTACAAATGGTAGATACAATTGCTGTCAATTAGATTCTGTTGCTGTTTTCTTTTAATTTTAAAGGACAAGTTTAATTTATGTGTTTTATTGTAACCATTGTGAAAACAAAATTTAAGCTTTTACTCTATCTGGTATTAAATGTGTTAACGCAAAAGTGGAAAAAGATCTCAACCAACTTGGCGTGTGAAATTGAGGGCAGCTGGCTAAATATCGTGCTAGCTGGAGAGGTTTTCTGGTTGAGGCCCAAGTCAGCCCTGGACTGTAGCGCCACTAAGATGAAGGAGATATTTATAAAGTTAATATACCTCTCTTTACTAACAATTCGTCATCGTCTCGGCATATTCGTGTAATTCAGAACAGACACTCCTACATAACGGGTAATCGTAATGGCCCCGGTGTTGTCCGCTATAGAGAAGCTTTACAGTAATTCTAGTAATACTAAATTCTATATATATATAAATATAATGAAATGAATCTTTTAAAATTAAGATATACAAATTCAGTACAAAGTGTTGAGTATGGCGAGACTAGTGGAAAACAAATCAACCACCTAACTTTAACCAAAATTGCTGCCATTTTTTGAAAAGAAATTCAGATATCTGTAATTTTAAAAGTTTAATGGTGTATTTTCCTAGTTGTATTTATATTCTATACGTATTATATTGGGTCTATAACTATTCGTGCGACTTGCTAAGAGATGGCGTAACTTGTATTATTCCATTAGAACATGCGAACTGTCATTGTACATGATTTCAGTACATGTTATGCATTTGGAGCGTAAACAACAATAATTTGTTTCACCCAAATGTGTCGAACTTTGTGTCTGAAAAGGTATTTTTGCGGGGACAAGACGCCACAAAAGGAAAATTTGTGCATTGTTACTGGTGATGAAAAATGGATCTATTACTACAACCCTAAGCGCAAAAAATCGTATGTGAAACCCGGCCGACAAACAAATCAACGGCAAAGCCGAATATCGATGGCTCGAAGGTAATGCTCTGTATTTGTTGTGAGCAGAAGGGTATGCTATATTATGAGCTGCTTAAACCGGATGAAACCATCAATGGACAACGCTACCGAACACAATTAATCCGTTTAAAGAGAGCAGTAGCCAAAAATCGCCTGGAATATGCGACCAGACACGAGTCAATAATTTTCCATCCAGACAACGCTCGGCCCCACGTTGCTATTCCGGTTAAGAACTATTTGGAAAACATTGGAGGGGAAGTTTTACCCCATCCGCCTTATCGCCCAGACCTTGCCCCTTCTGACTACCATTTGTTTCGGTCGATATAAAACGCCCTCACTGAAATACGGTTCACATCAGAGCCGAATATCAAAAATTAGCTTGATTCATTCTTGGCTGCCAAGCCGGCTCAGTACTTTTGGGATGGGATCCACCAATTGCCAAAATGATGGGAAAAAGTCATAGCTTCAGATGGGCAATACTTTGAATAATACTATTGACCATGTTTTTCGTACAAACACACAAATTTTCGCTTATTGTATATATTAAAATCCTTTAATATTTCCATTTATAAATATATATTCCAAAACATTTTCCCCCACATCATTTCAATTTCATTCGCATGAGATAAATGTATGAATCTAATCGTTTTTATAACTATCAATATACGGAAGTTGAACTAATGATGGCAAGCTAGACATCATCCGCCTCTTCATTTTTAAGTATTACTTATTTTCAAGTGCAAGAAAAACGAACAAATATTTTCACAACAAGTTGCCAACTACTTTGGTAATACAATGTCAAATAGGGCTCTATCTAAAAACAACAACACGTTATTGGCCATTATGAAGAAGTGCAAGAAACCACCCACGTTGAACGGTTATCTAAAGGCCAACGTGTCCGGAATTGCTTGCAGATCGTGAACAATCATGGCTAAAAGTTCTCTCCAATCATCGGCATATGTATCTACATACACGATTATATTTAAAGCTAACTGAAGCGTATGTTTGAAATTCACAAAAAACCAAAACCATCCATGAAGTCTGACTTCCGATCTCTTTTTCACTCTTTAAGTTAAGGGAGGACAAATTCTTCAAATCGGAGAATGTTTAAGTGACATAGCTAACAAATCTTCAGGTTATGATACAATTCAAAAATTACTTTCAGTTGCTACGTTATGGGAAACATTCCTAGTTGAGGATAGCATCACAAATATTAATTTCAGGTTGATGTCAATTACCATAGTAATCCTACAAACACAATACCATCTCCATACTTGACCAAATTTCAAGTTTAATACCCTCCTTTGTCGTGTAACGACATTTTACCACCTGCCGTACACAAATCTAATCAATTCACCACAAGCATGTGGTGGTGAGAAAGTTTGTACCTTCAGCAACATTTTTACAACAATTTTCTCGTGCTCAGTGTGAATCTTTAAGAGCATTTTTGTATTAGTTAATTATGTATAACTATGTACTTGTTCTCTTTCTCTCTGAAATTGCTCATTTCAGTGTTACCGCCTGTCCTCCCACTATGGAACATCACAGATCTGACTTTATAGGTGCAATATTCATGCTTACAATTAGCGCACCTATACAATACAAAAAAAGAATCTTGATGATGATCGGTATTCTCATCGTTACTAACAAGATGCCTATGAAGCTTCGATAAGTATGTACACCTACTGCTAAGATGATTATGAAGACGATGATGAGCGAGATCATCATTATATCTATCATCATGACGAGATGGGTACCTTGTCCCGAAACAATCGCATTGCAATTGTGTGATCTCTTGTGATCATTCGAGTATTGTTTGCGGCTTCATATAGATACTCTTATTTCTCTCAATTTCATACACCAGTGTGCGCTCATCTCAATCGTTGCTGTAGAGATCAATATAAAAAGACTTGCACGGCGTTATTGAACCCTAATTCAAATCGTGATTCGGAATAAATCGTTCTACCTACTATTTTTGTGGAAACGGTTTGGTTAACCAAACGAAAAAATACACAATATAAATTAATTTTTTGCAAAGGAACTCCCACCCAGTGTGTGTAAAGTGATCTCAAAGGATACCATACATCACAAGTGAATTAAAAATATAAATATAAAGCAGGACCTGTGATTTACAGTTTTATAAATTAAAAACCGCATTTCAAAATGATGTCTTTTAAATTGATTGCATCTGTCGTGAGTACATTCATATTTGTTTATATTATTAAGTAGAAGTGCTTTAAAAAATAATGTTTTCGTAATTTCGTCGAAAAATTTAAGAAAATCGTTTTTGGATGAGTATTGAATTTGTACAACTTATAACAATATAACGTCACGTAAGATTTCAGTCATCCTAGAGGATACAAAAAGACGAACGCAAAATACGCAAATCCTATTGCACTTGATGTAGACTAAGAACAATCATAGAACAAAAAATCACACTCAAGGAGGGACACATTCAAAAGAGACAACGTCCTCCTTCTAAGTCGTATTTTGTGTGCATATCGCTATTGTTGTCGCAATATCCGTTCCTGTGTACTTCACTCACAATATTAAAGTGGATTTGATCAAGAAATGTGAATGCATGACTTTTCCTCTTATAAATGTTGGCAGCAGATTTATTTGTTTATTATGTAGCCTAAATTCTCTAAATCCATCAAGCTGTCACGTGAATCTTCCTTTTGTTTGATTTTTAGACTGAATCAAATACTTATTCTTTTATAGCCGTTGCTTAAATATTTAGTTGTATACATTTCGTAAGAGTACAAGTATATCTGTAACTATTTATTAAAGTCATCAAGATGTGAGTGGAAATGACACAATGGCTTGCAGAATGGTGCGGGTGTAAGTCTTACAATGAAAATATTGCTGAAAAACAAAAAGGACAATTTTATGTGTATGTACATTTGTGGATACTGTAACATAAAATCGACTGCTAAAAGTTCTAACATATTTTTGTTGATATGTATGTAGATACACAAAACTTTATATGTACCGGAGTTATTTTTGAGAACAAAGACTTGTTTGTTTTCGTATCTTTTTGCTGGACATTCTTGGAACGACATCAGCAGAACCACTTGATTCAAAATCTATTATATTAAAGAGGTTATTTTTGACAGGATAACAATCTTCTGTTTGTCTTATATAAATGTGTGCGACTAAGTATATTTTCATAGATCTTCGGTGAAACAAATAATTTGACTGTAAACACCCCATGCCATGTCTAATTTTCTTCCCAGCTCTCAAGATGTCCACGGTATTTGAAGTAATTTAACATCAATTTAGTCCTATAAGAGAAATCTCGTAATGTTGCAAGGAATATAGTTTGATATGTTGCTTTAATTTTTCTTTGAACAAATATGCGACGAATGATGACATTTGAGCACATAAATATCTGCTTATACTGGACAGAAATGAAGTATGATAGAGATACCCAACTTCACAGCTGATTGACCCCTAGTCCATCGACGAATTTGTCGGATAATCAAGAAAATGTTGACGGTTATTCATGAATTTTTCACAGTTATACAAGAAATAACGTAAAGGCCGTTCTCTTATTGGTCAATTGGGCTTTAGAAAACAATATAAAAAATGGTTGTCAAAAATGTTAAGGGGCAAGAGAGGTAGGAGTTGGGCATCTCTATCATACTTCATTTCTGATACTGGACATACAAATCTCATTTGTCAAATCAGATATCATTTTAAGTGCTTCGACTATTGTATAGATTATTGCTGAGTTAAGTGTCCAATATTAAAATTATTCTGACCTCGCTTATTTCGAAATTTCGACAAGTTTACTCATGCTGTAAGTTGCACATATGCCATTGCATGCTAAACTTTTGCACTGAATAACCCCGATGGTAATTAGACAATTTTGCAATCCTGGTCATGGATGACATGGAATACGGTGCACAATTTTATAAGCAGCAAAAGCAATTGAATCAAACACATTTGAGCTTAGTGCATCCACCCAACAGACTTGAACTCAAACTGACGTTTGATTATAAGTATTTCCTAATTTCATCCAAATAACAATTTGGATAGTATTGGAACACACAGGCAACTAACGCATCCGCATTCACAACCATCATTTGCAATGAATCGACTAGATTATAAACTCCTACAAGAAGTATGTTTATCCGTTGTATACAAACACCGTGAGCTCTGAATGTAGAATTTTCTTGTAGTTATGATTATTATACTTGTATCGAACAATCATAACAAGTGAGTATTCAATCGTAACTTCAACTTCAAAGATTAAAATGCAATAACAATTATTTCTTATGGAATATGGGTTTCATGCTATTTTATACAAGCCACTTGATACTAAAAAACAAAATATTTGCACAATGCACAGTGTGAGATTTTCGCATTAAACCGGAACGCAATTCCATATATTACTATTTGCACATCTGATTTAAAACGAGGGCCGATTTGTGACAAGTTTAAGGAAATCATAACAAAATAAATAAATAAACTAAAAATAAAAAGCTTCGATCCATTCATTTTAGAGTTTTTCGAGTTTTATTCTCTGTTGTCCTCTTTCCATCTAATCTTAATTAAAAACAAAATCACATGACGGAGGAAAAAGAAACAAAAGATTACCACTAAATCGGAGATTCAGAAATTCTATAATTTGGCTTGTGTCCCCAAATTTAAAACTGTACCCTATGTTTAAGCTTTCTAATTTTTTTTTTATTAGACTGTGAAATCGACAAAAACCACAAAGATTTTAAGACTTTATTGTTCAGAAAAATGCTTCAAATTCTATATATAATATTTGACAACTGTTCCACAAAAATAGGCTTAAGCATGCTATATTAGGTGCATGAAAGAATCCTCAACTTAATTTTTTTTTAATACTGGATTTTGATTATATCGCATTGTGCAGCGAACTATTACTATGAGTGTGTACATTGCAGATTAATATATCATGAAGACATATAAATTATAACCGGAGTAATGTCGCTGTTTTTAGGCGACGCTGTGGAATTTTATATAACCTTTTTAAAAATAATTACTATAGTAATGCATCTAAAAATATACAACCGTTATATGAAAAATTGTAATATAATTCTTGAGCAAAATTGTGTGGTTTTCTATAAAATAACTGATTTTTTATTTTTTTTTTTTTAGAATTGATCTGAAATATTTAATATCTTGTCTATCTTAACATAAAATAATATAGAAGTCCCTTACTAAAACCTCCAGCACATAGAGTTTTATTGAATACTTCATAATTCAAGAAGAACATAATTCCCAGTGAATTCTCAATCACAGTACTAAAATCTGAAGTTCAAAAACGTATAGCAACATAGCAAAATACAAACTTATATGAATTCGAGATTCTAGAGCAGTAACCTCTCATCTACCAATGATATTTTACAAGTGCGTACATTAATAGTCGACTTCATACTCTTTGGCACAATCACTATTACGATCTTCAAAGTTTGATCATATAATGAATCATTAAGCCCTCAATATGTCGTCAGAAAGAATTTATAAACACCTACATGCGTTCATGTTGTGTTACCAAAGAATGGTTTCCATTATACAGTATTGCAAAGAGTACCAAGATTAAATCTTTTGTTATGAGTGTAGGTGGAGGAGAATACATCAAATTCGTTGCATCAAATCTACTTTAAAGATCATGCGAATATACAGCAACATAATAAAGGTAATATGATAGCGGGTACTAGTCAGAAGCTGGAGAATAAACCACCGACGTCAAAATGTATAATTTCAATTCTGCTATGTGCAACTGATTTAAGTATGCAAGTGAAATACGATTACGTGCTGAGTATTTGTTAACATTGTTACTTAGCACATGTAATGGTGAATTTCAAAGTTGGGTTATTAATTATTGCGTTAATAGTGATTTCATTATTGGCGAATATTTGTAAGAAGTGACAGTAAAGAACACTACTGTTTCATGGAAAATAAAAGAATATCTTTCAAACACGATTTCGCAAACGTGGATACGCTGATGTATGGGAATGTTATTAAGCACCCAAAAAATTCTTTTACTAAAGTAAATTACTTCTGGTGCATGTGCCATTTCTTTTATTTATTCTTCAAAATGTGGCTTCGCATTACTTTTGAATGAACTACGCCCCATGAGGAATAATTTATACACAAATATGATGTCGATGAATTATAATTTGTATGCAAAATTTTAACGCAGCATGTACTTGATATACGTTTGTATGCAAATACGTATACGGGGTTCCGAAACAAAATAATGTGTTTACTATTAATGCTAATTACTATTGTGATACCAATCGTCATGAACGATAGTTATTAATGCTTCTCATTGAAGAAAATACAGATGCAGATACGGGTTTTGAAGAATTCTTAAGGATTTCCGTGCAGTAGTGCCTTTGACCTCAAACTGAGATCGTTTGTAAGTTAAGTTCTAGGTAAACTATTAGAAATTATGTGATGATGTGCTGGTATTAATTGATATGAGCAAAAGATTAATGTTTGCACTGACAGCACTTCAAAAATTCCATTACAGTCCAATTCAATTAACACAAGCGAGCAACATTGCAATTGGGCTTTAGATTTCTTCTTGAAATTTTCTGAAATTCAATTAAATTCTATTTAATACACGAGATACATTTGAATTACATGGAATCTATCGATATTTACATATTTTGATTGTTGGCCTATGTCAGATTCAGTACGAAAAGGTGAGTTTTTCTGCGGAACAATGTCACGAATTTCATTCGTATTTTTGATCAGAAGAGCGCAGTTAAGACAATGCTTTCCATTTGAACATGATTTTCTTAAAAACTAGTGGTTATCAAGTTGTGCCGGTTCTCATCCTAAGTATAGACATGCATGGATTATTGCAAGCAACAACATCCACATTTGGTTAAAGGTTAAGAATTTTATATGAAAAACCAGTTTTGTTGTACATTAATTATCCTTTCGAATTCATGGTAAGCAGTTGACATCACTAGCTCACCGTTAGTCCGTACTAAATTACTCACTACAGATCAATATCTATGCAATTCTAGTTGAGTTGAATATTCATCTTGGTTGGAATGCTTAAGCTTAGGAAAGCACTAATTTAAATGCAAGTTAAGTTACGGAAACATGTGTAAAGATCTCAGGATTTGTACTTGGTCAAGATGTGGATTGCGTCAGATGTGGCGTCAGCTGATATAAGTTAATGCCACCTGATCGCATCACTTTACATGATCACTAAATTACTTACTCGCAAACAGACATACCTGTCGATTCTCTATCGACCCCTTGCTGCGTCGATAGAGTGTGAAACTATTATGCTTTGGTATACGATATTACCCATTCTGTGAAAGATACTGCTATGCCTATCTATTTCAATGATATCCTCTTCCCCAAACGAGTCGTGTTCTTTTGATATAACAGAGCTCTACCACATGTGAATGATCGTGCGCCATTATTAGTACATCACACATTAAACTGTAGTATGCTCAGCAGGTGAGCGCGCCCCTGTAATGTATCTTATAGGTTGTATTCACCGTTGATTATTGCATAAATAACCGAATAGATTTCATCGAGTATGAAATGAATTGTCAACAATGGCATATGAATGAGAAATATGTGGGTTATGCGTATACATTGGTTATATGTGAGCGACTTATTCTCCTATAATTGTTGCAAGGGACAACAACATATTTAAAAAAAAAAACATGACATATTTAAAAAATTCATGTGTGATAATAAGTTATAACAGATATGAACATAATAAAAACAAGTTCTTTAGGAGCGCCAGTTTTAAAGCGGATCAAGAAAATAAATAATAAAAACAGAAATATGTATATACTTGACAAACAATTAAAATATTCAGGCCAGCATCTTAAAGAAAACTAGAGATATAAGGCCAAATGTTAATAACAGCCAAAATATAAAGAAGATTAATTTTTAAGTCACATATTAATGCATAAAATAATTAAATTAAATTTCAATAAAAAACATTTCCTCAAATTTAAAAAAAGTCCAAATTCACATTTTTTTTAACATTGATTCTTATTTCTTTTGCACAACAATCCAAACATAGCTAGGCACGGCTTGATTGGATATTCATAGATGTACAAGAAGAAAAAGAAAATATCCACCACCCATAAAATATATTTTTCCTATTTTACTAACTTAAACATGTGCACAAATTATCATAAACCTGATCTTCTAATCAGCTTAGATTCTACAATTCGCTCTGACTCATTTTAGACCCGATTTAACATTTACCAATAACCCATTTAAGTGCCCCAGATTGTTCGCGTGCATGTCACGTTAACATTTTCTAACAGAAACATAAGCTCATATTCTTACCATCGAAATGCCAAGAGATACTCGGTCGCGGAGCAAAAACATAATACTTCCTTCTAAAAGCCAACAGCATCGAATTATAGCAATCGGCGCACTTGCAGTATATTCAAATTGCCAAATGCACATTCTGCTACAATACCGAGTTGTTTGCAAATATTTCATTGCATCGATAGAGTATGAGATGAATTGAAACACTATCGAACCATAAAAAGGCACGTTAATGCGAGATCACAATCACTTCTACCTCTCAATAGGGGATGCAAAAAGGTCATTCGATTATACCGTCGTGTAGTGCATTGAAATATTATTCAAGCATATAGAAATGCAAAACTATTTGCTTAGCGGCAAATCAAGTGATTCTTGCTGAGTTATAATCGTCTTTTTAAAGCCTTTCAGCCAAATAATTAGGGAATCGATAAACTGATTTACATAAAATTTGGAATCACAGCATCAACTGAAATCAATGCTAAATGTGAACAACAGACCTCTAACGAAGCGCGTAATTTGCAAGTCCACAAATTCCACCAACTGTCTCTCAAATAACTATTGCTTGTAGAAGAGGAGTTGCCAATTTTGAGTGGCATCGAAGCCTATAGACAACTGGCTTCAGGGGCTACCGCTGTGACATTTCCCATGATCATTGTTAATGTTTTCCGTCACTCCGGTTCAATCTCTCGGCTTGATATCGATAAATTCATTTGGCCATTAGTGGATATCTGTTGGTGCACTTTTTCAGTGGAAGCTTGCTGAGATATGCCTCTGGTATCGAATTTAGATGAATCTCTTACGATTGGATTGCATTCGCCATCGCTCTTCAGAACTTTTTTTTCACTGCACACTCCCTCACCATTGAATAGTTTGTGACTTGCGGGACGTTTTGGGAAATGCAATTAAGTCGATGGATAGACACGGTCGATTTGCATCGCATTTTCATACAATTGTTTCGACAGGTGAATCCGAGTTTGATATACCTAATGATGGAATGTAATTAGCATAATCTGAAATATTTGCGTATCATTTATAGCCCCTAGATTCCAGTGTGAAATACTGCCTCTTTCCATTCATAGAACAAACATAGAATTACTATTGATAGCGCTACTTGCGGATACCAAAATATTGTTGGTTTTGTTTCATACCTTCATAACATTTTTATTTTATTGAATTCTTTTAGACCATAACACTGAGCCTGTTTTCACACATCTACGCACAACTTGCGCCTGGATCAAATACATACCTGCCACCAACGACCAATGGATACTCGTACCCAGAACCAAACAAACCATTTACTGTGAGTATTTTATTGAACTGTACGTATGCATGTTGCACAATATACGTTCCAAATTATGAAGTCAAGCATTGAATTGAGGACCTCTTATATCGTTCAAATTACCGAAAATACTTGACCCTAAAATCGAAATTATTTTATGGTAGGTAGCTATTGTTCAACTTCCTCATTAATGTTACTTCATACAAGACGAACCATTGCGACGGATTCTGCTTTAAAAGTACAATCGTTCACACTGCACACAGCGAGCAGTTAAGACTTCACACGCGAATGTACCTACACACACATAGGCATACATTTATGCTAATATTCATATAAAACTTTGCCGTCATGTGCAAAGAGCTATTTGAGTTAACAAAGAGAGCGGTGAGCCAGTGCCCTATTCAGTTGATCACGTGTACGAGAGGTTCATTCACTGTTTCTTCTCCTTATGTCTTCTCCTTATGTGTGGTAGCTCTAGTTTAACCCAAAAAGTATCTTTTGCATGTACGATAAATAGGTAACAGAAGTTGTTAGTAACAACTTGTGGGACTGGATTTACCACGCTGAACTCAGCGCCACTCTCTCGGTTCGCTCTCCAAGCACACCGATAACTTGGTTTCACTTTACTTCTAACTTAGCATTGTATAGAGCAACACGACACAACACTTGAACTTTAAATCGAAGCAATGGGTCTAACGTAAGAAGGAATGACACTTAAGATGGACAAAACTGCACCTTTCTTTCAGTGCATTATACTGTCTCGCCATACTGCATTTTTAAGAGAGCAACAGCACATTCTTTTTCTTATCAATTCCATAATCATTTCTTTCCCTTTTTGCAGCAAAAGCCAAGGCCACCTGGACCAGGCCCAAAGCCAGGTCCACGCCCCGGCCCAGGTCCTCAGCAACCTGGTGATGTAAGTATCGATATGATTTACGAAAAAGGTTAACTGTATATTCTGACGTCATATATACTCATTCTATAGGATCACGTTCACGTACCTGGTATGCCATACGACTTTGAATATGCTGTCAATGATGTAGAGACTGCCAATGATTACTCACATAAGGCGAGTAGCGATGGTGATGTTGTGAATGGTGAATACCGCGTTGCCTTGCCAGATGGCCGCACACAAATTGTACGGTATACCGCTGACTGGAAGACTGGATTCCATGCGGATGTCAGCTATGAAGGCGAACCATCATATCCACAAGGACCAAGTGGTAAAACTCAGGGTGGATACAAGTACTAAGCCCTTCGAAACAACAACTAATTTTTGGTCTATTAATAATTTAAAAAAAAAAAAAAAACTGCCAAAAAGCAGAAGATCCTAGAGACATTTTTGAAAACAGCCTAATGTAAACCAAATTCGTTGTAATTTAAAAGAAAAATGATATATTACCCTGCTATGTTCTTCTATTTTCACATCATAAATTCTATAACTGACAAAATAGCTACTTGCCTTCAAAACGAGTTATTTATATGCTGTCAGCAACAAATCAAAGAAGACGTTGAATTGTAATTAAATTTAATGACTTTTTTCACACAATCACTGCCCTATTGTATGTACATAAGTATCTCTTCACTCTTTTGAATGTGTTTTCATATATATATATATATATTTTTTTTTTTTAATTTTGTACTCAGAATCATGATTCTCTTTCTTGTAAATAAAAATAAATTTAATAAACGAGTCTTTATGTATCCAGTATTTACAAAACAAAAATTCGACTATTGGTACTCATCCATATTCCGCTTGTCAATTATCAATTACATTGCTCAGTGTTTTTACTCATGAGTATTTTTGGTGTAGCCAACATCCTTGTGGTTTTTCCTCAAGAGGCAATTAACACAACTACCCCAGTTCATTAAAATTCGAGGGAAATACGAGTATTCATTGCAAGTGAAATCCATGTCTACAACTTAACCAACCCTGAATGATATGATAATGAATAATTATCACACGAACGTCGATCACTCGATAAATGTATATGCAATAATCTTACACTTCAAGCAGATGCATACGAATAGTGTTTCTCAAAAGAATAATGTTTACTTAATTATAAGGCCAGCGACCTATGGATGGTCGAAGACTGAGTTATACGAGGGGCGTTCAATATATTCTCGGTATCGATATGAAGGAATTTAAATTTCATTATTTTCAATATAATCTCCCCTAACATCAATGCATTTGTTGCATTTTGAGATAAGCTTTTTTAAACCCTCAAAAAAAATAAATTTCCTCTTTCTCTGCAAAATACCCATTTATTGCCACTTGAGTTCTTCATCATCCGAACATCTTTTTCCACGAAGACATTTTTTCAAATCCGGAAACAGGAAATAATCACTAGGGCCAAGGTCTGGACTATAGGGTGGGTGTTGGATTTCTTCGAAACCACAATCTCGCGCAGCAGCCTTGGAAACTCGCGCCGTGTGAACAGGAGCGTTGTCATGAAGAAGCAACACACACGCTGCGAGTTTACCCCGTCTTTTCTTTTAAATTTGCTCCCGCAAATTATGTAAAGTGTAAGCGTAGGATGTGGCGTTGATGGTTTCACCTTTTTTTTTGTACTCAATGAGCAAGATTCCCTTTGAGTCCCAAAAAACTGCGGCCATGAGCTTCCCGGCAGACGGAGTGACTTTGAACTTCTTCGGGGGGTCTGTTCCTTTTTTATGCCACTGCATGGACTCTTGTTTGCTTTCAGGGTGATAGTGGTGGACCCATGTTTCGTCACCAGTAACAATTCGATCCATAACACCGTCCGCGTTCTCACTACACATCTCCAAAAGCTCTCTACAGCATGCGATTCTCACTTTTTTCTGAGGCGCTGTGAGCATTCGTGGCACCCACCTTGCACTGACCTTTGAAAGGTTAAGATGGTCAAGAAGAATGGTGTGAAACCTTGGTGATCTCTGCCATCATTTTCACCTTTATTAGGGCATCCTCAAGAACAAGTTTTTCGACTTCTTTGATGCTTTCTCCAGTACAAGCAGTAGCCGGGGCGCCGGAGCGGAGGTCGTCTTCAATGCTCTCTCTGCCTCTCCTGAACTCACTTGACCACTTTTGCACAGTGGATAATGAAGGTGCGGAACCCTGGTAAACAGCCACCATCTCTTCATGAATAGTTTTTTGACTTTTTCCTTGCTTAGTGAGAAATTTAATTACAGCGCGGTGCTCAATTTTCACCATCATCGTCTCAGTTGCCATTATGATTCTGTTTAACTAGAGATAAAACGCGAATTAATAATCACATTTATATGATACCGAGAAAATATTGAACGCCCCTCGTAGCTTCCTTTCCAATCATCAAGATCAAGCTGTTAACTGCATTGGCTTAGTTACATCGAGCGTATGCTCCAGTGGAGATGATCTTTGGGTCTGAGCCCACTGGTTTGTGAAAGTTTTGTTTAACCCACCCCCCATATAAACAACAATTTATCTTATGGACGCATTCTGCAGCGGAGGGGGTCATTAAATTTGAGCCTACTGCTTCGAGAAGGAGCGAAAACTATTTTTACTATAAATGTACATACATATACATGATCTATATATTCTCATATTCAAAGACCGTTTTCACTGAAGCATTTGTGGCCAAGCCAATGCAGTTGACGGATTCTTGCCTTCCGGACGGATTGTTAGCCGCACCGTGAAAAATTCCACTACGGCACGTTGGGAACTACTATTCCCTCTACTTTAAAACACTGTCTTCTTTTAATTTGGCAGTCCGGGTTGCACCTGGGACTCAACCAACAAACCTTTCAACTGGCGCAATCTATGGCTAGTTGTGTTCAAGATGTCCTTCTCCAGGCTGGGCTCTTGTCGCTGTACATCCAATTCAGTTCGTGGTTGTATCTTCTCTTCCAGATCCCATAATTGATAGCACCACCGAACATTGCACACAGAACTTTCCTCAGGACTTATTCATCGGCTTTTGGCTCAGCGCCGCGGCCGTCGTACGACAGGACTGGGATGACCTATTGCTCACATAATGTGATTGACTTCGATACTGATGTTGTTTGTACTGTTAACTGCGGAGTCAAAGTAAACGAAGTTATAGCAACATAGATGCCCATTGTGACGCTTTGTCCAAGATGAAGTTATATTACCTTTCTTAAGGACCGCAAGTACTTCGTTTTTCTATCATTTACCGCCAGACTAATTTTGGATGCAGAAAATGTCTTGTACGCGACCTCGGTAGATAGCCCAGTCAAAGGGGGCTGAGATTCCACTCTTCAGATATGCCTTCCTCATCTCCAACCACCTTAAAGACTTCAGCACCGCAAGCCACTAAGTAGAGCGGGAGGAGCGCATTCTAGTCTATCATCGTGCAGATTGAGTGGAACTTCCTGCCTGACAGGGGTATTTGATTCGTCATAGCCGTTTAACTGTCTACAAAAGTGATCTTTCCAACAAGAGATCAACTGCGACTCTTCTACAAGTTCTCCATTTTCGACCCGGCAGTCTTTTGTCCGCAACTTATATACATTGTACAGCTGTTTCTACCTTTGCTAAAACTTTCGGAAATCATTCCTACCCTAGAAATAAACAAAAGAAGATTGTGTTGCATTTTTTCACAAACATAATATTTATACACCACCAAGACGATTGGATCAATTCTGACTCACAAAAGTATTCTGAGTACTTTTGCTCCGAGCACTGGTTTCAGGATAGCTTTCAATTCCAGGAGCTGTCTCTGATTCATTGGATGGTTAGATCTGCATGTGCACAGGAGGAGGATTGAGAATTCTGGCAGCAAAGGGCGACAAGATATAAAATGAACCCGCTGGTGGCCATAAAGGAGGATCAAACTAATTTACACCAGAGTATGGCAGCCAGTGCTAATCTAGTCTTTCTAATTTCAACCTGGAAGATGGACATAGCCCTTGTACAAGAACCATGGCCTCGGGGATGTCGCGTACTGAGGCTGAAGACGGAGGAATGGAGGAATGGTCATACTGCAACGTAAGTAGAATAAGAACGTGTATTTGTAAATAGAAACGAATTTAACTTTTTTCTTCATTATACTTTTAGTGATGACAATCAAACCGGTCAAATAAAAGCTCTAGAACAGCAACCTGCTGACAATGACATCCAATAACATGCCCTACGATGTGAAGCATGGCTCCCCAGAGGAACACAATAGATCTAAATCCCGCGGTGCAATATACCCTCCAAAATAATAGAGACACAACCAAGGCAACTCGTGGTTGAAGCTACTTCGGATCAGCTGTGGTCACAAGTAGTAGGAAAAACAAGTTAAAAATGAGTGAAGAAAATTTGTGTCTTTATTAAAATGAACCATTTTTATTATGGTCGATACAGCATTAAATTTTTGTAAAAAATGTAAGATAGCTAATTTCCTTTTACTAAACCTAATATTCGTCGCACTTCAGCCAAAAAGACTTTCTTCATTATCTGCTCTACATTTACAAACCTACTCCGTCTTTTTGAGGGAATTTGCTTCACTTCTGAGTTGATGCGAATGCTGATCCACGATTTGTGTGCCTTCTGTTCTCTTCACCAGAATTGTCAGACAAAAGATTTGGTTGCTTATGTGGGTTTATTTTGAGGTTAATATTACTTTAATATGGGAATGTCAATTATGTACTCTCTGGATTGACACTTAAGCCATCCCAATTGGTGGTTTAATTAAACCACTTTTTAAGTGGAATTTATCGTTAAACGTCTACGGTGAAAACGAAATTTGTATTGATTGTAAATTAATCTATAGGTCGACACTTACGCTCGCACTGTCAAAAACCGGGCATGAGGGCTAGTTGAGTGCGGTATTGGGATTTAGCCTCGCAAAAAACTTAGTTGGTCCTATTCACCAACAAAGGTGTTATTCCCCTTCAATTGATTCCCCCAACCCTAACAGACAGGAAACTTAATTGGAAAATCAATGTAAATAAAAGACTCAAGAAAGCGGCCTACACCGTTTACCTGAGCAAGAGGATATTCGGTGCAAAATGGGGACTAAACTCCAAAACAATCCTGTGGATGAACACAGCAATTGTCAGGCCAATATTGATGGGTTGCCTAAAATCCACCAACCTAAGGCTGTTTACAAGTATATTGAGACGTGCATTCCTGCGTCTCATCCACTACTCCAACCGCGGGCTTAGAGGTTCTACTGAATGCATAGGACTGCTGCAATGGAACCACCGATTGATATTTCCATTCTAATTCACAGTCAAGCGGTCATTAATCCATCCCGGCCAATCCTTTGCATTATCCTCTGCAGATGTCAAGAAAAAAGTGGATGATCAAATCATGGAGCTAGCAAACGAAATGTGAAACTCTCTAACCTCCTCTAACAATTGCAACAAAAAGTAGTAGCTGGTAAAAAAAATTTCTTCCAGAACCTCCAGGGACTAACGCGAATCACACTGACCACTACATGCGGGTTCATTAGGGTTTCAAGATGGATGCACAACACAGGAGCAACAACATGAAAGGCATGAGGAAGACGAGTACGAAGTAGGAGATAGAGGTAGAGATCTTTCCCCTATGGGCATCACAATGGGTCCAAAAGATCCTAGGTGAGACGTCGCCTGCCTACGTCTACCCACGTACCTAACGTTACCGAAGCACTTCTATACTTATGCCAATATAATCGACACTCTGATAGCTGGCAAGAGAAAAATCACAAATATTAGATCAGTCCACTTGTATATCGATATTCTCAACAACTGTGCAGAAGGTTAAGATTGGAAAACAGCTATAACTCTTGCTCCACATTTTGATTGATGTAAGATTGTTGGCCGTTGCACAGAGATGTATTGTATGCACGGGTACATAAGCTTCCTTGGTCGTCTTTTGCTTTTCTGATGAGTTCGAGTTACATTTAATACAACAATTGTACAGTGTTCAACACGTTCGGGACAATCTTATAACAGTATTATTAAAGTTTGAATTAATGCATTAGGCGGCCGTGGCATTGTGGATTGGTGTGTCAAAAGTACGTTGGGGCGGCCCTATATTGCTTAGCTTCGATTCCGTATACGAGCAAAATCATTTTCGAGTGACTGACAATGCTCAAAAAATATAACTGTCTAAAACAAAGCTTTTCAAATTGGTCTTTCCGGGTCGGCATAAAAATGTAGGTCTCTTCGAGTGGTTGCTGAGAAACGAGGCCCTGGCCTTATACAGGATATAGTGAAACCCATATTATTATTAATTCATGCATTAATGTAAATGAAAATTTAAGTTTTATTCTTAACTGGTGGTTGAACTAAAAAAAAACCCTGTTTAGCCCTGTTTTAAATCATTCTTCCCGTACGCACTGGTTTGTGCACGGTGTGACTTTCCCCAACCCTCATATCGGCTCACGAGGCCACTGCTGGGCTAAGCCCGAACGGCTGCCGACAGAGCGGCCACCGGACGCTCGCCTACTGCCACTATTCATGCCTGGCTCCAAATAGAGACCTGGCACACCAGGGTAGGCAATATCAAAGACCAATCGCCTTCTTCTTTTAATTTGGGGGGAAGGGGGTTGCGCTTCGTTAACCAGGCTTGGGATGTATGAAAATAAACTCCTACACCCCAAACCTGTTGCCAGCCCCCACCAATAGACAGCTGACCTGCCGGGGGTCTCATTTCTTACATTCCAATATTTTTTTTTTTTGTTCCAGACAACATCGGATCAGTTTGTGAGGGACACAGATTTCATCAAGGAATTGCAAGTCGTGAAAAGCCTTATATGGGAAGGTGGAAGCCAGACATGCTTGATTAGACATACTGTTGGAGCCTCCAGAGGGACCTGATACAATACATTTTGTTTTCGTATTTTAAATAGGTTTAAGGATGGATGTGTGGACTATGTGTCTATGTGGACAACAACAATATCATATAAAAAGAAAGCAGATGTAGCAGTATGTGGCAAATTATTCGAGTACAACTGATTGAACTGGAATTTCAATGAGAAAATGTAGTTTGTTTTGCGCTAATACAAATTCACTTCTCGACATTAAAAATTGTATTACATACTAATTAGCATTTTCTAATCAAAATATAATATGAATCCAAATGACATCCCTGATCCTCCGTATCGTCGGTCGTGTGCTGTTTTTTTTTTTTTTTGTCGTTTCGTTTGTTCATCGGCATTCCGTAACTTACAGTTGTTAGTGGACTTAGTGGTTACTAGTAGATATCCACACGACATTTTCACGATTTTTTCATGAAAAAAGTGGCAGCCCTGGAGATTTTACTGTCAAAAGTTGAAAAACAAAATTTCAAAACAGAGGCGAAATGTAAGTGCCTGAAACACAATAGTGCGTTGCTGGGTTCGACTTCAATGTTACGGAGGGGTGCGATAATCAGCTGTTCACTCTCTCTCTCTCTCAAATACCAGATGAAAAATATTGTGTCAGCTGTTTTCGTTTGTGATATGTCAAATCAAACAATATTCTGCTCAAACAATTGTAATTTTTTTCTTCCTTGGTCCGAATTCAAATCGATTTTGTCGTTAAAATGTAGTCAGCTGTTTCTCATCGCACCAATCTGTCAAAAAATGTCCAACCAGTTCGATAATGACATGCGATTGTCTTACGTTTTACTATCCTCTCATCTCTCATTTTGTACTTACGGCGGCGACCTACCGCAGTATTCTGTGCATAGCCATTGAATTGTGTGCGTTGAAAGACGACGCAACGCACTATTGTGTTTCAGGCATAAGTAGGTCTTTAAGGAAGATTTAATTGATTAAATAATTTAAATCAAATTGAGGGTGGACGGCAACTGCATTGCGACCCAGTTAAAGCTGCGAAAATTGTGAATGCATGTTCTGCCTTGCACAAAAATTGTATTTTTAATGATCTATGTAATAAAACATGTTCGATCAACATATGTACATATTTGAATATGAATAGTGAATATTTCCTGTTGACATAAGCATGTTGAGTTTCTGATTCCTTTGTTAAAGCCTCGGGCTGGATGAAGGTGGTTTTCATAAATGTAACCAACAGCCCAAAATAACTTTGATACGTTATTTTCATATCACTTTTTTCAAACTAACTGTTATGAATATTGTTATTCATTTATTTCGCACTAAAATTGTTTACTTTTTGCAATTTACTTCCAAGTCCAGATTGTTGTCTCTTTGCTGTCGTCCACTCAAATCCCAACGAAAGGAATTGTCGTTTCTAAGAAAGAGTGTGTTTCGAAACGACTTAAGGAAACAGCATAGATCAACTACTGAAAATGACAGCTGACGTTTGTGCACTATAAAAAGCGACATACAGAATACTGATTACGGCCTGTCGTCGGGGCGATTTAAACGAAAGCTTCGAAAAAGCAGAAAGCGATGTCGATAATCTAGTGCTTCGGTGGATTCAAGAAAAACCTAAACCATTGAATTGTGTGCGTTGAAAGACGACGGGAAAACCGGGAAACTGGATTCTCTGTACCGCCGAGTATATCTAGGGGCGAATAGTCTTTTTTTTAATTCTACAACCAAATATTTCAAGACTTCTAGAATGTTCCCACTCGACGGAATTGAGCAATTTCGACAGAATTTTTCGAAATTACGATCGAAATTGCCGAATTTCCCATACGACATTTTCAAAAAATTGAATGAATTTGCGTAAGAAATTGTGCATATCGTGTAGTCATATCTACCGACAAGGAAAGGGAATTTAATAAGCCATTATTAGTTATAAGCCATACAAGTTACCTAGAAGATTTCTCACCAATACGTCAGTTTTGTTTGTGAAAAAGTAGAGTGAACACCTTGGGCAATTTTCAAAATTGAAATGCCGACATTGAGCAATTCTTGTAATGGGAACATACTATTAGACATGTAACTTGTCATCAATTTGCCTCGACTACTATACCAAATGGGGTATTAGTATCAATGCTGGGAAATCGGTACTTATGTGCTTAAGGAGACCATCCAGAGGTGGATGCAGATCAGCAGCCAAATGTTGAAGCATAAAGGTAGTGCTCCCTAACGGTACAGAAATATCAACACACAAGGTTAACTTCACGGAAAGGTTGAAGTTCAACAGTCATTCGAAACTGACCTTAATAACCAACCAAGCCAACCTAGGCTTCCATCGCATCTATCCCTTGACGCGCAAGCAAA
Source organism: Eristalis tenax (assembly GCA_905231855.2). Classification (NCBI taxonomy): domain Eukaryota; kingdom Metazoa; phylum Arthropoda; class Insecta; order Diptera; family Syrphidae; genus Eristalis; species Eristalis tenax. The sequence continues at coordinate 32,751,969 of HG993125.1, read as the reverse complement.
ATGGATTAAGCCAAAGGACAAAACTGCTGTTATACAAGCGGCTTATACGGCCGATCTCAACGTACGGCTTCATATATAGCCCACAATCTCTAAGAACAGCATGACGAAGCTCGCAATTTTCGAATGAAAAATACTGCGAATATGTACCGGACTCACCTTCGACAGGGACCGTCAAAGGTACCACAGCAACAATAGGCTTTACGACCAAGCACGCATCACCGCCCTGCAACAGTACATGATGACACTGTTCAGAAAGCAGCTACCGAACATCTGCAACCATCCTAACGAGGAAATCAGGAACTTGAGAAACACAATCCCCGGACAACGCTACCCCAACACGTTAAATCTGCTGAATGAGCAGAACCTTCCGACGACGTCGAACCACGAGCTGCATGGATTCTACCAGAGCAGCGATGGCAATCACTATCGAGGCTAAGTCGGCAAAACGACCACCATGGACACACTGACTTGAACAACCCGATGTAATCACCAGCCATTGTAGGACATTAAAAAAAAATAAAAAAAAACAATTCACCGATAATAATAATAAATATTAAATTAAACAAAGTACATCAGTTGGGCCCGTATTGTTGAGACAACACCCTAACCCTTAGTTTGCAAGTCTAGTTGTAAACTCAATTGTAAAAAATAATTCTGTTCAATAAATTTTTAAATCGCTTAAATTTGCCGAGAGTTCCGTAAAAGCTTTCGGAAAGTCATTTGCCCGTGAAGAAACTTGACTATTCTATAGCTAGCGAACTTTCGGAGCTTAAAATCGCATTTGAGTTCCGAACCCAATGATAACACCTCGCATGGTATTGCATGAACTTAGGATTACATTTTGTGAATTGAATGGTATGGTAAGTTCCCATCAATGAGAAACCTCCACCTCCGGATGAACTTTTACTGAAATCTGACTAGGCCATTCCCACCGAGTTGGAAGTGGTTTCGCTCTTAATTTTCAACTCACTTTCTCTCAATTTATAAGTGCCTCACAAAGGAAATGTCAATCGCTCTCAATTTTTAAATGGCCACCAGAACAGCTGCCTGTTGAAATGAAATAATAGTGTGAGAACACCAGAAAATAGAAAGAGGTAAAATGAGAAAATTAACACCGTGAGGCTGAATGCTTGTTCGGTTTGACAACCACTCATAGATGGATGAATTCAAGGAGGCTGCAAATAGGTTTATCCGAAAATGTATGGCGGAACCTGGTTGGTTCGGAGAAAATTAGTTTGAAGTAAATTCAAGTTGTTGGCACATAATTGTACATGATCTAATATAATTCAAACCACACTTACTGCGCCTAAACTGCTGCAAACATGCATTATACTCTTAGATGTCATTCAAGCGCTTATTGTGAATATGTCAAATGTGCTTCATTAGTATCGGAAATTAATCTATCTCTCCACAGGTGGCGCTGTAAGACGTATCTAAAAAACTTCGGGTAGAGGGCGCACAACATTTTTAAACAATTTTTGTTCGAAGTAAACATAACTTTTAGAATAATACAAATTGATATTCCTTTGCTTTAGATATTGTTGAATGCATTGAAAACAATTGACCGATTTTTAATAATTTTCTTATAAATTGTTTTATCTATAAGAACTTAAATCTTACATTAGACAGAAACAAGGGACCAGATAAGAACGAAGGACAAAGAAAAGTAGTGAATTAACAGCTTCCTTTGGATTTTCTAATTCCTAAGAGAATTGTTAGAGCTAATTTTCCAAACTCACTCTCACGGCATCTACCATGAGCCGTTTAGACTTGCTTTAGTAAAAGTGAAGTATTTTCCGAAAAAAATGGAAGATTTTTGCTGAAAACTGAAGTTGAGATTTTTAAGGTAAATGGCTAGTTTGCGACAAATTTAGTACAGTCAAACTTCCCTCCAGTGAACTTCTATATCATCATCATCATCTTCTGACCCGCATGATGCACTAAAGAGGTCGCGGGGGTAAATCACGCAAGAGAGATCTCCAGGCAACTCGATCGTCCGCCATCGGCTCTAACTCATCAGGAGTTATGCCCAAGCGTAGCCAGGCGAGTTTTTGGTCTTTGTCCAACCATCTCTTCCTGGGTCTGTCAAACGGTCGCCTACCTGATGGAATCGTATTCAACGCCCGCCTCGGAGGTCGTGATGAAAGGGATATTCGTGCCACGTGACCAAACCAACGAAGCGTAGCCCTCTTTGTTCGAAGAAGCACTCTCAATGTTGAGTTCCTCGGGCAGTGACGTGTTTCTCACCCTATCCCACAATAGCATAAAGAAATCTCATCTCAGCAGCTTGTATTCGCGATCTTATTCCTTCGGTCATTAGCCAAATTTCATGACCACTGAGATGAAAACCGCTTACTTGACTTTGACACCAAGCTCGGCCTTCCTGATTACAGTTCTACCAAGCGGTTTCAAAATTGACCCAGCTTGACCAATCCTACAGGAAAGCTCAGCATTACTCCTTCCATCACTCGTGAAAAAGAAGCCGAGGTACTTAAACTTCTCAAGGGGACTCCACTAGCCTGTAGAGTGCATTGAACAGGCGATCTAGAGATGACCACTTCCTCCGATTTGTCCACGTTGACTTTCATTCCAGCATCAGCACATACGGCCACAAGCCTATCAAGTGCGCGCTGGAGTTCCTTCTGGGAAGATGTGAGGATCACTAAGTCATCTGCAAAGAGAAGATGGCTCACCCTCAACGCTCACAATGTGAAACATTCTTCGCCTCAGTTGCCCTGCGACATCCAGTCCGTGTACATCAAAAAGGAGAGGTGACAAGACGCACCCTTGGCGAAGTCCAACGCCCAAGGTGAATGGTGTTGATTTAACACCGTTAACCCAAACAACAGCTGCTACAGTTTGTGTATAGAGACTGAATGGCCCTCAGAAGAGGATCTTCAATCCCATACTCCTGCAGAAACTTCTATTTAATAAAGTTCTCCGTAAAACGAACAAATTTCAAAGACAGCTTTATGCTTCTATAATAAGTGTTTTTCTATATAAAGAAGTGTTTTTTTCTGGTCGACTGTATGAGGTACATTTCATTGCGTTTTTAAAATAACTTAAATTCTGAATTGCGAATTATCAAATAAAAAATAAATAATTGGGAGTTTTAGTCGAAGTTTTGTGGTATCTTAATACAAAATCTTTTCCAGTTCTTGAAACCGTTTTCATTTTGCAAGCATCATTGAATTCACAGTATTAACTTTCAATGTGTTTCGGCCTCCACTGATAATCAGCAAATCTCATAATCAAAGAAAAGCTCTTATAAAGTCACAAAAGAACGAGAAAGCGTGAGGATTCGGACTACATTAGTAATTGTAAGTAATAATTTAATCAAATGTTGTAATTAATTTATAAACACATTTAAAAGCAAGTGAAGTGGCATAAGTGAAACCCATTTGTATGTCATTTGTAGACTTGTAGTTATCCAATGGATGTGCAGTGTACCTATACGATTTTTGGCATTTGATGACTAAATGAAAAAAAAGAAAAAACTTCTCTCAGTGACGTGCTGTGGTGCTTCCAGTTGTGTCAATGTCAAAACAACAAAGTGGTCTCCTCAAGGAGGAGTTTTATCTCCATTAATACGGAGTCTAGTTGTAGAGGAACTTCTGGAGATACTAAAAAACAACGGCATCAAATGTCAGGCATATGTTGATGCTGTTTATCATTATAGCCCGAAGCAGGGTGGAGGAGAACCTGTGCGACCCCGTGCGATCATCGAATAGGAACTAATAATGACTTAAAAGTGGTGCCTGTCGACTGGGCTAAATATAAATCCAGCAAAAAAACCACCATAATCCCTTTCACAAGAAAACGCTAACTGGAACAACTAAGACAAATGAGTCAGTCAGGCACAATACTGGCTCCATTAAAAGAGCTAAAATATCGAGGAGTCACCTTAGATAGCAAACTTATCTGGAAAACACAGTGCTTTAATGATTTGTAGAAGCCTAGCGGACAAAAGAAGGGATAGGAAAAAAATGGTACAGTTACGAATTCAATACACTGGTCGAAAGCTACTGCTCCTGGCCATTTCGAAGGATGACGCAACTAGGAAATTCAATTATTCCATCAAGCTCATCACCCCAAAAGACTATAGCAATAAATTCATAGTCCACAGACTAAGCACCAATAAGGTAGAATTGTATGTAGATGGATCAAGAACTGATGGAGGAACAGGGGCAGGGGTATTTGTACGACGGACAAAGTACTTCGAACCCATGGGCAAACGCACCAGCATCTTCCAGACGGAAATTTATGCCATTTAAAGGCGAAGATGGGTAAGAACTAGAGACATCACATTTATGAATTTAGTCAAAGCGTTATCTAGACGCATTAAAGAACACATTCTGGTTATTAGGAGCCGAAGATGGTACAGGAAACTTTAAGAAATAGATAATCGTAGCTTTTGGGACTTAGTTAAGATTATAAAACGTAGAAACCATATCACCCCAGCACTGTGAGGGGAAAATTCGATACTAGTCTCCAGCCATGAAAAATCAAATGCTCTGGCTAAGGTTCTCCATTCTGACATTTCATAGCCACTACGGAATTATAGATCTGCCCTCGTAAGCAGCGAGTTATGGTACACATGAAAGTTGCTTTATTTGCAGCAAAGAGAGTAATACTGAGCGTAGGCATATCCTCCAGCCACTAAACGCACATTCGTTTTTTACTTCCATTCGTAGTTACCTCAAATAGAGTCCACACTTCAATTGTGGAATATGTATTTGCATGTTCATATATACTTCCTTTGCAGAAAAAACATTAATTTCCGAATTACCTTTGCGTCATGAATTGCTTTCGTGCTGAAAGTTCATAATCCCATTACTCTAGGGGCTTCATGGTATGTATGTATCAACATTCATTGTCTAATGCAGTCGAATTCGTTCACTGGTGCATTAATAATGTATGCATGTACATATATATGTATGCAGGTACTGATGCGACAGATAAACTTTTCGAGCGTGCGCCCTTAGTATTTAATCAGTCAGTGAGACTAATGCAAATTTCTATGTATGTATCTGCGCATGAGTTAATAAATTTGAACAATTAAATCACAAATCATTTTGCTGGTGCTGCAGTATAGCATCAGCAGTCTCAAGAGGCTTCGCAAGCCTTACGCAATCCAAACATCACAGCGTGCAACATGATGCACAGACGTGAGACGTGAGACTACGTTGTGCGACGGACCCTCAGTACGGCGGTAATTGGTTCGAATATGCGCCTCTGTAAGATTTTAACAATCATTGTGCAATATGATGCTGCCACCATGTCGTGCGCAGTACCGGCTCATAGCGTACGAACTTAAATACAATATGTAGGTGAGAGAAGAATCTTCAAATTGGATTGTTCCCAACTGTAAGTAAACACAGTATGGTAGGGCATTGTCAAATCTATTTCTGTCATTTTTTATGTTTCTTATAAGAGTCGTGATTGGTGAGGGCGGGATTCCATTTGATTGACGGATGACTCTTTATTCGAAAAGATCATTGAAATTACTCGCTGATTTATCAGGTTAAAGTGTGGCAATACATACGAGTAAGTAGACCTTGAATGAGCTCACAATTTAAATCGGATTTTCTTTGCGTTCTTATTAAAAGAGTACTCGAGTAGAAGGGAATAATGTGAAAATTAATATACTTCACTATTGAAAACGAATATTCGGTTTCATATTAAAATCATACTTAAATCGTGTGAAACTATAATGAACTCTGAGATCCGTGTGGCCCAGCTAAATAAGAGTGATATCATTTATATGATAGTAATAACGTATGTTGCAACTCGTAGTGGAAAGAAGTTTCTCAACAAATTAGCGAAAATAAAAGTTCACATTTTATAACTAATTTAGTGGGCGTGTATTGGCATCTGTTGTTGCTATAAATTCCTTCATTCGCACGACAATTATGGCTCGTGCAGCTTGCATTTTAATATGAAGAAAATAAGAAGAGATTTGTAGGTACATGCATAAATATGTATGTATGTATTTAAAAATGTACGTAAATATGTATGAATTTTTTGGGCATTCAAGATCATGAGTGCGTGTCTCTAATACACAGCCTCTAAACAATTCAATACATAAATGTTGCTTGTTGCTCTATTTATGCCCTGGTTATTGCATTGGCGACGAGCTACAAAAAGTAGTAACAGACAAATGGAGGTGAATATTAGATAAGGATGGCGGCGGTGGCGTCGACCCTACGCACCTGAGACTACAATACCTAGGTTCGATTGCCGGTACGAGCAAAATAATTTTCACGGCCTTTCGAGTCACTGACAATGCTCAAAGAGCATATAACTGTCTGGAACAAGCTTCTCCAGTTGGCCGTTTGTAGGTATCAACATAAAACTGAAGGTCCCCTCCACTCGTGAAAGGGCAGTAGCACGCACAACACGAGTGGTTGTTGAGAGGGTAGGCCCTGACCCTTTACGGGCTAGCGTCACCCATATTGTTATTATTATTACTATAATAGGAAAGGATAAATAACCGCTTATTGATGTGTCAATGGTTCGATCGCAATTCGACTTTTCCTTTCAAGGTATTGTTTATTCTCGTTTTATTTGGATACCAAAGAAATTATTAATGCTATTATGAAAAAACACTGTGTACTTTTCAGGCCGTCGTTTATTATGTACAAGTCTCTATGAGCACTTTTTACCTTCGAGGTATTCGATATTTGGGAGATAATAATTCGATTAATTTGTAAATAAACAGAAAATTATGAATTTAAATAATCCAACGGCGAAACTCGAAGTACACCAGACGGAGAAGACTGAACGTCTGACGCAATCAGAAACCAGAGATGATGGAGGGATAGAGATATCCATCTTCTACTTCTCTTGCCCCTTGATTTCATCTGGCAACGTCTTTTATACGCTTTTTGTCCCGTGTCTGTGAATACGTGTGAGCTCTTGAGATCAACTGGCGCACAGCTGATACCCTTCCCCAACCTAGTAGAGGGGTGAATTAGAGTTCTTATTTGAAAATTCGCTAGTTAGTTGGACGTTATTTCAAATGTTGGTGTTAGATTTCAACACAGTATGGAGGGGTAAACCAACGAACGAAGCTTATGTTCATGAAGTCGATTCCTTAAGCTCCCATTTGAGCAAGTTATAGTCTGAGATACTAGGACAAAATTTTGACAACCTTTTTTATGCATTGCTCATAATTCCAATATCTTGTCATTGTTGTTATCAAAATGTAACTTGAATGTATGAGTTTTCAGAATTCATTAATTAAGGGTATAGAGTGGAACTAACTTTTGGGACAGATTGTCAGATTTGAGGCTGTAGGTGTTTAATCTAAGAATTGAATTGAGGTGAACTAGTCCCAGTTCAGCGGGCATTACATTTTCATTCACGAAATTCCATATAACAATACATATATGCATATGCTCTTAAAAATACTAGTTAACTTTTGAACACCCTCGTCACAACAATATATGGATCGTGGGCAGGTTAAGCAATCTGTCGCAATTTTTTCCCACTAAAATCTACGAATCGGCCGCCATTGCGTGGTGGATCCATGGTTTGTGTAAAAGTATGTGTGAAATACAAGAGAACACCACACATCTCCTGTGTGGACTAGGGGAAAAAATGGCCGTAGATGGATATCTCTATCCCTCCATTATCTCTGTCAGAAACAATGCTGCTCTGGAAGTCTACACAAATAAGTCCGAAACAAATGTAGTGACAGGCATTTCAGTACTGGGGAATTCACCCAGCATCTCTCTGTCCCTTCGTTTTACACAGACTGCGACACCACCAACTTCAAGCAATTACAAACATATTACAGGCGCCATTATAAATGCTATTCGTAGACAGAACGATTTGCAGAGTTTCAAACCGAAAGGAACCAAAGTTGTCTTATTGATCAATAAGAAAATACTAGCAAAAGTGCTGGTATTATTATCCAGCAGTGAATTCCATACAGCAACTTGTGCGGATAATGTAAATTATATAATACCTCGAAGCCTATTCATTCCTTTCTGTAGACATACGAATTGCAGAACTTGCTGTTTTATTAATCATAAACAATAATTTCATATCATCAAGTTTCACTGAAGCGTTTACTGCATTGCTATTATTTGTTACCATTCCTGTGTCCACAGCAATTGCCATAGAGATTTATTGCCAAGGATGGTTATGCAACATAGCTAGTTCATCCACCGAACATTTTTCGCTTACCATTCAATAACTTTACCATCCGAATTTCAAAAAGTTGCTTTACTCTAAATGTAGTTACTTATTAAAAAACAGTTGGGTAAGTCACTGGTTGAGCCCTTTTACATTGATGGACATCCCCATCGAATGAATTTGGTCCGACTTAAACGATGCGCCACTGCGTTACAGTCGCTAATACCTACTTATGCAAAGTGGACGCATTTTATGTATGGTTCATATTATGTGATTTTAGGCAACAGATTGGGTGGTAGGTTCCTTTCGTTCCTTTCGAGAAGAAGTTTGCGCATACTGTGGGACGAAAGCTAAAAATAAACCCGAAAATATTGCAAATTGCAATACGTTGCGTTGAAGATGAAGTTGTCAGTGAGTCAATGCGTAAGTGTAATGAGTTGGAAAGTAAGTGAGCTGTGACCACAATAGAAAATGAAACTGCCATCGCGTGCATTTGATAGTCATCAGGACTATGTCGGAAATGACTTGAATTCTCTTATTTTTCTACCAATCCATCACGTCGCATGAATTCTTTGAACATGAATTTAACATGAAGAGATTAGCCTGATCCTCGAACAGCGTTGGTCAAGACACTTTGCGGTTATAAAAGTTGTAAATGATAATTACTCTTCGGTGTCAACGACTTAAGGTTAGGTTAGGGGGTGGCGGCTCAGCCTCACATAGACCGAGATTATAAGTTTTCTTTTGGAGATGTTGTATGGCCCGGAATATGTTGGTTTTGAGACTTGAATTACGAGTAGTACTCCTCCACGTAGTAGTTCATTCGGAGCTGCGATGTTTTATTTATCAGAGGGCATTGTAACGCCACACTTTGCTAGTTCGTCAGCTGTTTCTTCTTCTTCTTTGTTTGGCGCTACAGTCCGGGGTGGACCTGGGCCTCAACCAACAAGCCTCTCCAGCCAGCACGATCTTTCGCCAGCTGCCTCCAGTTGTGCACACCAAGTTGGTTGAGGTCCTTCTCCACTTGTGTGCGCCATCTTGTTCTAGGACGACCTCTTATGCGTTGTCCCAAAGGCTCGGAATCGAAGACTCTTCGGGCCGGAGCTGTGGTGTCAGTCCGCTCTACGTGACCTAGCCATCTTAAGCGTTGGATCCGAAGACGCTTAACTAGGTGCATGCCGCTGTACAGCCCGTACAGTTCGTGGTTGAATCTCCTTCTCCAGACGCCATCAATACAAACAGGACCAAAGATCGCACGCAGAACTTTTCTCTCAAAACAACCAAGAGCTTCTTCATCCGCTTTCAATAGCGTCCATGTCTCTGCGCCATAGAGCAGGACGGGGATGATTAGGGTGTTATATAATGTCAACTTGGTGTTTCGAGAGATGGCTCTGTTACTCAATTGCCTCTTGAGCCCAAAGAAACAGCGATTGGCAAGAGTAATTCTGCGCTTGATCTCGGTACTGGTGTTATTGTCCCTGTTTACTGCAGAGCCAAGGTAGACGAAGTCCTTGACTACCTCAAAGTTTCTGCTGCCCATTATGACGCTCTGTCCGAGGCGTCGATGTTGTGCGTCCTTTCGTGATGACAGCATGTACTTTGTTTTGCCCTGATTAACTGCCAAATCCATTTTAGCCGCTTCCGCTTCAATGCTAGCAAAAGCCTCATTGACAGCTCGCTGTGTTCGTCCAATCACGTCAATGTCGTCCGCGTATGCAAGCAGTTGAACGGACTTTTGGAAGATCGTGCCTCTGGTGTTGACATTTGAGTTTCGCACGATCTTCTCAAGTATGATGTTGAAGAAATCACATGACAGCGTGTCGCCTTGTCTAAAACCTTTTTTGACATTGAAGGTCTCGGTGAGTTCGTTACCGACCTTGATGGAGCAGCGAGAGTTCTCCATCGTCATCCTGCACAATCTGACGAGTTTGGCTGGAATGTCAAAACTAGACATGGCATTGTATAGCTCGTCTCTATGTACGCTGTCATATGCGGCCTTAAAATCGACGAATAGGTGGTGGGTGTCGATCTGCATCTCGTGGGTTTTTTCCAGGATCTGCCGCAGTGTGAAAATTTGGTCTATGGTGGACTTTCCCGGCCTGAAACCGCACTGATAAGGACCTATCAGATTATTGACGAATGGTTTCAGGCGTTCACACAAGACGGCAGAGAGGATCTTGTACGATATGTTAAGGAGACTGATCCCTCGATAGTTGGCGCAGTCAAAAGGGTCTCCTTTCTTGTGGATCGGACAAACGACGCTGAGATTCCACTCATCGGGCATGCTTTCCTCCGACCATATCTTACAGATGAGCTGGTACATGCGCCCAACCAGATCATCTCCAGCTGCTTTAAACAGTTCCGCGGACAGTCCGTCCGCTCCAGCAGCTTTGTTCGACTTTAGCCTAGATATCGCTATCTTGACCTCGCCTAAGTCGGGGGGACGGAATTCTTGGTCATCCTCGTCCAAATTAAGTGGAATATTCTGCCTGACAGCGGAATTTGTGTCGTCATCGCCGTTTAACAGTCTGCAGAAGTGATTTTTCCAAATTCTCAGCATCGACTGCGATTCTACTACTAGTTGTCCATTTTCATCCCTGCAGGCTTCTGTCCGAGGTCTATACCCTCCGGATAACTGTTTTACCTTTTGGTAAAACTTTCGGACCTCCTTCCTGCCGTAACATCTCTCCATCTCTTCGACCGCGCGCTTCTCGTGCTCTTTCTTTTTCCTTCTGAGAAGCCGGTTCTCTTCCCTTCTCTTCTGCTCGTAGAGCTCACGAACAGCTCTCGTTGTTCGATGCAGAGTTGCCTTGTAGGCCTCCTGTTTGGCTGCATGTGCCTGCCTGCACTCGTCGTCAAACCATGAGTTCTTCTTTGGTGGTGTCGTAAAACCCAGCACATCAGTGGCAGCTTCTTTGATGGCTTCTTGACAACGTTTCCATTCCTGGTCTATTGTGGTTGTAGGCAGGGTCGAACTTTCGGAGAGTTTCAGGGAGACTCGGTCGTTTCAGCTGTTTCGTTTCCCTTAATTCCCATGTGTCCAGGAACCCATAGGAGGAAGACTGCGTTGTTACTACAAAGGTCCTGCAACGCAGTGGCAGGTGCTTTGAGCACTGCCTACCTAGATATATTAATGGCGTTTTCCGACTCAACTGAGGGTTCCGTCCTGTGTTCTCTTGTCGAAATTTTTATGGAAAATTTACATTCGAAGCGAGTGATACGCTGTTGGTAATTTGTATAAATATTGACAATATTTATAAAATTGCAGTTCCCAAAAGTTTTAAATTTATTTCATTGTTGGGCTTTTTTAGTCTTAGTGCCGATTTAGCCTCAATGCCTTTGGCAAATAGGCGAATGGGATGTAGAGGTAAAATCGTCTTTAGTGACTCTGCAGATTTTGTTTTTAGAGCTCTCGTTATTTCAATACCTTGAGTTGCAGCCTTTCGAGGTTTGTCTCAGTGGATCAATTTTTCAGGGCTTTCCACCATACTACAACCCCGTACAATAAGATTGGTCTATGGAGGTTTAGAGCCAGTGGGTCACTTTCGGCTGTAGTCTCCAGTTTCATCCGAACATGCGTTTGCAAGCGTAGTAAGCATTTTGTCCCTTGACGCTTGATTTCCAACTAAGTTTTTTGTCGAAGATAATACCCAGAAACTTAGCTTGATAAGATCGGCAGAGCAGTGCTTTTGATATTTCCGAAAATAGGGACTTTGTCTCCTAGTAAAAACCACAGCTTCTGTTTTGTTGAGGCCATTAAGTGTCGCACAATTGCCAATTGACGATATACCTATATCCATTAATTCACTCGTGATGTTTAAGTATTTACCCGATCTAAGTAGTACAACATCATCAGCATATGCTACTACTTTGATAGCTACCTTATTTCAAGTGTGTAGTGCTTGATTCAGGGTTAGAACCCGTAGAAGGGTAAAAAAAGTCCTAGTAAATTTGGTTAGTGTGGTGCTACCTATGAGATGGAGATGGTACGATTACTCAGTAGACTTACAACCCATCTAAGATGTTGATTTACCCCTGTTCTCAGGGTTAGTGCGCTGGATTTCTATGTTAGTTATATTGTTAAAAGCTCCTTCAATGTCCGGGAAAGTGCCTATTATGAACTATATACTTCGATAGTGCGAGTTAACTCGTGCAGAGCAGCCTCAGAGGACCTACCTTTTTGGTACGCGTATTTAGAGTCGGAGGGGAAATCGCTAGGAGTTGAACATCTGATGTAGGAGTCAACAATTCTCTCTAGTGTTTTGAGAATAACAGAGGTTAGATAAAGCGGTCTATAGTCGTTGGCCTCCACATGACTGGATTTGCCCCCTTTTGGAATGAGCAGCCCTTGAGATACGCCAAGTTTAAGTCGTAGTGCGGATAGGATCGATCCGCGTGCTTTTTGTAGCATTGCAGGGGTAATACCATCTGGACCAGGTGATTTGTATGGACTGAAATTATTTGCCGCTTTGATTCTGTTGTTTAAATTAATGATTCTTTTGTTTAAATTTTCTGGAAACTCATCTTGTGCAACCTGTTGATGTTGACGACTTTAGAACGACTACAATAAAAAAAAAGTGTTTCCCAAATGAAATCACTAAACTGAGATCAGATAAAATGTTTCATAGAATTTTATAAGAAACGCAAAACAGAGTCAAAATATCGAATCGGTTGGATGATTAGATGTTGTACGGCCCTTCATGCTAGAAATCTAGAGAACCAGAATGCTCAGCCCTTTTAATTTGAGTACAGCCCTTCGAAACGTTGGACATACTAATTACTAGGATTTGCAGAGAAGGTTTTCGGACGACGACGATCTTCTGTAAATTTAAAAAATAAACAAAAGTCCTGCCCCTTATAATTTATTTATCCCTCATTCCTAATTCCAACAATTTTGTTGGGTCTAATAATTCCATCAAGAGAAAATGCAGCTGTAGTCAAAGCTTATTTGAGGCGTCGCTTGGAGAAAACGGAAAGCACAATGCAAGTTTTGCAAAATCAGGTACAGGCGTTTAGGGATACGTATGAACTGTTTGTATCTGAGGCGCTTCTGTATACGAAATTGACTGCCAATGACAATCAATAGGCCTCAGGCGTTGTCAATGGGACACGAAAGTATGGGAGGCATGGCGTTTTCGACGAAGCCAGTTGATCTTAATGAAGTACTTCGCATTTTTAAGGTTATGAGTAATCGAAGGATTCGGTTGATTTAAGGGGGTAATCCCAGTTGATAAAGTTCAATTCTTATGGGACCATTATTTATGGAGGCATTCTAATGGTACTCAAACCTTCAAACACAAGTCGATGATCACTATAACTTGAGAACGACTTTACTGATCAGTTTGAAACTTTGATCGCTTATTCTATGTTGATTTGATTTGTATTACGATGGGTAAACAAAGAAATTTCTTTTAAAACAATTAGTTTTTTTTTTACCGAAAATGTGAGAGAAATTCAGATCCAGACGAACAAAGAAATGACAGCCAATTTTTAAAAAATCAATATTTTTAATTTACTATTTTTTTGATTCGTTCTTTCATTCGGAGCATCATATCAGTATCATATCAACTAAAGATTATTGATTTTTCTTTTATTTCAATTAATCCAGCGATGAGGTGCAGTGATCACTGCAAACCCCTTTTTTGGACTCCGCGCAAATCTGTTCTGTTCCACGTATTTTTTTATATTTAAAAATATGTATTATTTTGACGCTCTCAACTTTTTGACTTCTCAACGCAATATGTCAGCCGTTACAAAGCAAAAACCTTTATATTAAAATTCATGTAAACTAAAAAGAAATATAATATTTAATATTAAAATATTTTAATACATTCCCATCACCTTTCAAAAATGTTCATGTTTTCTCTTTTCTAATTTTTAAATATCATATCATCTGTAGATACATATTCAATATCAACAACTTTTGAAACATCTCTCATAATAACTCTGAAACATCTCTCTAACATGATAGTACTTAATATCAAATGCTTACCTTAGCATGGATCGCTGCGTTCTTCACAAGATACTGGGCGCTTTGGTTATCGCTGAAGTTTTGAATGAGCTGCAAGTCGCCAATGCCCATCTCGTCTTCGTCACCCACCTCGTACCGACCCATAGCACTTACGTCCCTTCTTTCTAAGGTCATGGAAACGCTGATAAATCGTCAGCTTATCAAATATCTCGAATCGCGGAAGCTTCTTAATGACCGGCAATATGCTTTACTGATGATCTGATAGCTTATCTCACCGAAAAGTGCAACCAATCTTTGCACAATGCAGGCAAGATCGTCGTGCTTGATATTTCCAAGGCATTTGACAGAGTTTGGCACCAAGCTCTCTTGTCGAAAATACGTGCCTATGGTGTCGATGAATCTCTTCTTCAATGGATTAGAAATTACCTTTCGAACCGTTCAATTGAAGTTGTTTTGGATGGGTTCAAGTCTGATATCCAGCAAATAAATGCTGGTGTTCCACAAGGCTCTGTTCTGTCTCCGACACTCTTTCTCATTTTTATAAATGATCTCTTGTCTGCTAATTCTAATCCAGTCCATTCCTTCACTGATGACAGCACCCTCAGCTTTTCATATTCGTTCCAAGACTCGCGACCACGCCCTTCGGTCGTAGAATTGGAACAGCAGCGTATGATAAGCACATTGAATTCCGATCTTGACAGCATAATCAATTGGGGAAAGAACAACCGTGTGGAGTTCAATGCTTCAAAAACTCAATGCTGCCTGCTGTCACTCAAGCGAACCCTTTTTAATCAGCCATTATCCATGAATGGCACCTGTGTCGATGAAACCGGAACGCTTTCCATCCTTGGTATGTGTATCAACGCAACACTTAGTTGGAACGATCACATACTTGAGATCGCCAAAAATGCTGCGAAATGTTTAGGTTTCCTCAATCGATGCCAGAAATACTTCACCTCTTCTGATTTGGCTTTTATTTATAAGGCATATATACGACCCAAACTTGAGTACAACGCTCATGTCTGGTGCCCCCAAAACCACCCTGCACCTATTAGATAGAATCCAAAAGCGAGCGATAAAACTTATAGGAGACAACAATATTGCAGAGTCACTTGACTCGCTCGAACATCGACGTACCGTCTCGTCTCTATCCGTATTTTATCGCTATTTTAACAAACGATGTTCAAGTGAGCTTGCCAACTGCATTCCTCCTCTACATGAATTCACCAGCAATACCCGTCTCGCCAGGAATGCTCATCACTTTACCCTTAAGCCTACTTTCGGACGCACAGTTAAATTTAGAGACTCGTTCATTAGCCGCACGACACGAATATGGGATGCTCTTCCCAGCCTAATATTTCCAACAGAATACAATCCGCAGATATTTAAAGCCAATGTGCACAGGTACGTCCTCTCCCTTTCTCCCTCTACACCTTCGCCCGTGCTGTGTCTTGAACCCGGACACTTAAGGGTACTAACAATTCCTTGTGCGTGCGCAAATTATAAAAAAAAGAGATCTCGTCAATTACCTTCTTGATGTAAGCTGCTTCTTTTGCTGCCGATGAGATTGCAATATTTTCAGCCTGCGTAATATTTCAGATGCTAAGGTCCACGACACTGCAAAGAACATACTTCCGGAAAAAGACTTCCTATCAGTAGCATCACCAGCCCAATCTGCATCAACGTAACAGTAAATAGGTTGACCAGTGCGCTCATAGTTTCTATGTAAATCTGCGGTGCCTCGTAGATAACGCAAGATTCGCTTAGCTCATGTTCCGTATGGGGGTCTACATTCTGCTGTGCCAATTTAATTACTGAATCTAGAACGTCCGGGCGCGTCATCGTAGCTTAGTGATCCAATCAGCGACTGGTAGGTAACCAGGTTTGCATCAGTATTATCACACTTTACTTCAAGCCCAGCATCTAAGGGTACAACGTTCGACTTACACTGGTGTACTGAATATCCGTCAGAAGAATTTCAATGTACTGTTTGTGGCGAAACTTGACGCTTCCAGTATCCCCGTCTAGTTCGATTTCCATCCCCAGAAAGTGTCACGTCAAATTCTTCAGCTATACGGGACTTGACTGCATTCAGCTCGATTTTATTGGAGCTATCAATGATCAGGTCAACTACGTAAACAACAAAAATGCTTATGCTGCCCTCATTTCTTCGGGCTCACTTGGACATAGAACAAACCCCATCTGAATCAGAGCTGCATTCAGTTTTTTGTTCATTCCCGGACGTTTTGTTTAAGACCATACAAAGCGTTGCGAAGCTTAAGTACGTTGTGGATGCTGTTCGTTTACAAAACCTTCTGGCTGGTGCATGAAAATTACATCATGGAAGTCGTTATTTAAGTACGCCGACGTTACATCCAGTTATTGCATGTACAAACCATGTTCCACTGCCAGTGTTATTACCAATCTGATTGTGGAGTATCTAGCTACTTGGGAAAATGTGTCTGCGTAATTTATACCACACTTTTTTGTGAACGGCCCTTTGCCACAAGACGAGATTTCAGACGATCAAATTGTCAAAGCTTCAATTTGCATCCAATAGCTTTTGCACCCTTTGGTAAATCCACCCATGACCACGTTTCACTTTCAAGCAGTCCTTTTATCCCCTTCTGCATGGATGCCTGCCATTCGGCAGCAAGATCAGTACATAGTACCTCCTTGACACGGTTGGAGATGAGAACATCATCTGCAGTTATGCTATGCAGAGCATGATACTGTTTACGTGGACGTCCAGGTTGACCAGTGTTTATTTTCTTTGGCCGCCCACAACCATGGCGTTCTCCTTCTATTCGTGGATTCTCCTGTTATTAGACCTCTACTGGTTCCACTGCCTGCGTTACGGAAACTTCTTCATAGTCGGACGCTTCCATGACTGCCTCAGCAACAACATAAGCTTGCTTGTTTTGTAAGTTAACAGCGAGATCAATGAGTTGTACATCTACAGTTTCAGCCATCTCGTTCTCACTGTATTTATGATTCATTTTCAATAAAAATACATACATGTCGTGCCTCGATCACTTTGTAACTACGAGGATTGAACAATCGCTATGCTTGCTGTTTCAGAGTACCCAACCGTGAAATGTTTTTCACCCTTCGGAGCAAACTTTTAGCAGTGCGATTTATTCAAAACGACTTTAGATCCAAAAACTCTTAGGTGGGATATATTTGGTTTTCTTTCCGCCCCATTTCAAATGAAGTCCGTCTAGTTAATGATGATGATTCTGTACGATTTCGAAAATATGCAGCAGCTTTGATAGCTTCAGCCCAAAAACGTTCATGCAGTAGCATGCTGGGTGCCATCTCAACAAGTGGCTCTTTCCTGCCACACCGTTCTGTTGCAGGGTACCGAAAATTGCCTTTTAAGTCCATTGCTGGCCAGAAAATTCTCAAAAACACCACTTAAATACTCACGGCCGCTGTCGCTTCTTATGATTTTTAGTTTTTTACTGCTGTGGTTATCAGCAAATGATTTAAATTCTTTAAATGTGTCAATATTTCATCTCTAGTTCTTAAGAAATACTCAAACACATACCGTGATTTATCGTCAATAAAAGTGCAAAAATAACGTCCCCACCAAATGAATCTTTATTCATTGGAAAACAAATGTCGGTGGGTACCAGTTCAAGCACTTCTTTCGCACGATTTTCACTCGCCTTTTGAATCGACTTTACGCAAATCTTACTTGTTGCTAAATTGTTTGAGTTTTATCCCGTGAATAATTTGTTCTTTAACCATTTTATTTAAACTACCGTACTGGTTATGCCATAATTGCGAATTATTTTGTGTTACAAACATGTTTTCTGAGAGCTTTCAAACAGGAATAAATTACGGTGTTTTTCTACAGCCAAAATTACCGAACCTCTTCTATCCTTGATTAGAACACTCTTGTTTGAAAAATGTACCATACAGCCGTTATCGGTTGCTTTTGTTACCGACATAAAGTTACATTGCAAGTCTTTTACATAAATCGCATTAATGCGTTTCACTGTACTCTGACGCCACACAATCTTTATTATCCCACGCCCCTCTGCTTCAACGAATGCGCTCTCTATGCTCTTGAAATTCCGAGAAACATGCCCGATCATAACGCAAATGAGCCGTAGCCGTAGACAGTGGTCTAATCACCATACACTTTAAGCTAATCCGTTGCTACTTGCTCTAGAACAAAACACAGAATATTTTAGTTTACCATTCGCTGATTTGTGGCCACGACATCTGCGCATGACCAGCTGATAATGGATTTTGTTCTGCATCCTTTATGTTGATCTCCGAAAACATTTTTCTTTACACGCGACACGAATACCTTTTGTTCAATTTCCTTTTGCTTTCCGTCTGTCACCTTATTCTTGCAATTTTATTCTAAGCATTCGTCTCTCGCTTCCATAGCAACCTCGAAATGTTCATACACTTCTGGTAGGCTCCATAGCAAATTATGTTTAAAATTTCGTCAGGGACTTTTACACCGATTTCATCTAATTTCTTTCAACTTCACAAAAATTGTTCACTTGCAACGAGATGTTGCCACAATCACTCATTTTCATATGAAGTAATTGATTTAATAAACTTATACGTCGTGCAGGCCCTGACGGAGTGTGAATTTTCTGTAAACGCTCCCATGCTTCCATTGCTGTTTTACAAAATTTCACATTATTGATTTGAGAGGCTTTAATGCAAGGCATGATAGTGGCAAATGCCTTTTCTTCCTTAGAATCAAATTGAACACTGTTTGGCAGTGTCATGTTCCCTTTTCGCGACAGATCCTCGTGGATCAACGCGCTCAAAATGGCAACGCTCTGGGCCCATAACCTATTGGACTGATCTCCTCATAGTTTCTTTTTTTACTTACTTAAATGAAAATAAGGTTGCGCACAGGCAGGAACAATTCGTATGAAAGATACATCGAATGCGTTAACAAGAACTGCACGCAGGCAGTGACAATTCTTATGAATAGCATATACTAGGGTGTCCGTATTGCGAGCCAGAAAAAAGAGGACAGTTTTTGCTTAAACTTAAACTTACTGTTCCTATTTTTAACCGATTTCTTTCTTTGTCCAATGTGAACCAACGAGTGAAAAAACGCGCTCGACATTGGCATTTTTGCCCGGAATGCAAAAGAAAAATTGACACAATCGAAGAAGCTCTGAAAAGTACTCACCATTTTTTGAAGCTCCAAAATAATTGACCCACAGAAATACTATCTTTAAATAAGTCATCATTTAATTTGTTCGTTAGAAAATTTTGCAAATTACAAATCTAGTCAAAAAGTTTTGAGTCGTCTAACTTAACTCCTTTTGAAGTTAGGTAGTTGACCGTTTTTTCAACATCACACCAAATTGGAACCTCTTTGAAATCCATCCAAATACATTGAACTCTTCAAATTGGACTGTCCATTTATCTAAATATTCATAGCACTTTCTAAAACAATTGAAGCAGGCGTGTCTAAAAGACTCCACTTTGCTAAAGCCACGCCGACGTGCATCCGACAGAATGGACTTTGTGGTGAGGGGTAAAACCTGGTGGTCCAGTCTACATTTTATTAAAGTTTTAAGGGATTGCAATGTAGCTGATATTTCCAAAAGTAAGTTTTTCTCCTCCTCCCTTTCTTTCGTTTTTTTTTTTCAAAAAAAAAAACAATAAATGTTAAAGAATGCGCTTTTTGCGCACAAAAGAAAGCTTCTGACAAATTTGAATAAAAAAAAGCTCTCAAAAGAACTGGACAGTTTTCGTTGGACAAAAAAAAACTTTAAGTGCCGGAAATACTTGCTACACTCTGTTAATAGCAGGATATAATGACAACCAACGAGTCGTGCAGTGCCGAAGCAAATCCTCTTAAACTCCAAATCCAATGTTATGCAAAAATCGTTCAACTTCTCAGTTCTCTCAGTATATATAGAAAAGTTGTATATTTTTATGATAATGATTTCGATATCTGTTGGAAAAGAATGTATGAACTGGACAACTAATTCCTATCAGTTCTCTACCGATACTCGATTTGAGTCTGAGATTTAAGGAAAACGTTATTAAGCCCTGTCCTATTCACTCCTCCGAAGTTCGTGTTACAATTGTAATTTAGTACTAAATTCTGAAAATGTAAACGAGGACTAATGTAAACGAGGACTAATGTAAACGCAGCAAATTAAAAAGAACAAAAAAGATCAAGATGAAAAATGAGAGTACATATAAGATCAAAGGCAAAAAGAGGACATGTCCTCTTTAAAAGACATGCTCTGGAAACGCTAGCATATACTAACAACAGGAGGGATTCTGAGAAGGCACCGTGCATTGCTATAAGCCATAAGCATTTATATTTCTGACAATCTTGATGTTAGTAGTCTTTTTTGTACAATATGTACTGGCGCAAAACCTTTTAATAGCACATCGCTTAATGGCACAGCCCGCTTAATATCACATAAAAAATGTGACAAAACAAATAGTTCACGTACAATCTTGCCCGCTTATTGTTTTATTGACACAAATCCCTACCATGTGACTTCCAAGGGAAAATTTTTTTTCTCAAATTAACTTATTCTGCATGCGTTGACACTTTACAACAGCCAACTCTACACGAGAGTGAAGGTTATCTGCTACATGGCCCTCATCCATAGGCCATCCGACCTATGGCTGTCCCGTGTGGTTCAACGTGAGTGCAAGCTTGATGGAAAAGATTCGGTTGTTTGAGAAGGCTTGTCTTAGGACTTGTTTCGCCCTTATTGAACTCCAGAGTCCCAGTACAAAAAATTCTATTCCAATGAGGTCTTATACAACAGGGCGAACCTGATAAGAGAAGACAATTTCCTAGTGAAGTTGATTCGAGGTCATATTTCCAGAGCGATGAACTCGGTCAATAACCTGATCTCGGGGGCTTACTAATCCAATACACAATACCACGAAAGGGTACGCCACAACGGCTTCGTCCCCCCAGAAGCCTTTCTCCATTTAGACAAGAACGGACTGTTACAAGACATAAATGCGGTACCGCTCATCTACCACATCGCCAGATCAACTGTGAATGGACGACTCAACTACGACCGTTCCGTCGCAGTAACCGACTGCTCCCTCCGTCAGGGATACTGAGGAGGGTCTCCTCCGGTTCAGTACGGCGGTATCAAGAAGAGATGTTCGTGATGTTGCAATGCAACACCGAAAATTCTGGTGGCTGGGGAGAAGGGGAACTCTCTCGTCGAACCCTTAAGACCCGGGATAGAAAGGGTAGTACGTATCCCTGAAGGAGGGAGCAGTCGGTTACTGTCTTGCCGCAATTGAGATGTAAATCTATGAGCGGTAAGCCATGGGCGACCTACATAGTCTAGGGTAGTTTTAAGGTAGTTTGTAAGTTGTAAATAAATAATAATATAAAAACAAAAAAAAATTAAAAAATAAAAAAAAATTACGAGTATTCCCATGCGTACACCTGCGTGTACCTTTGTGTATACACTGTATAGATTAAGTACATATATATATACATGTGTATATGTATGTAGTTTAGCTTAAGTTATTAGTAAGTTAGTATATACGTTTTACATTAAAAAGTTCAGTTATTTAGTTTTTTGTAAAAATTTGTCGAATGACATAGGATAAGATTAAGTTTAGCTTAGAGTGCCCGCGGAGGGCCAGTAAGTTAGAAATAGTAAAAATGTTCGTCCAACTAGTTTTAAGCATTTTTGTCTAGTATTTATGCGTGTTATGAATTTTTGGAAATAAAAATTAAATAAAAAAAAACACTGTATTTGGTTTGCCTGATTGACTTGGAGAAAGCGTTCGACACCGTTTAGTTTCGAAGGGCCTCTTACTCAAGCTTGTCAGGCTAGGTATAAGTAAACCATTGCTATACATGATCTATGACATGATAACAGGTAGAAAGTTCGTCGTGAAAAGTGGCGATGTAACTTCTTTCACGGTCTTTGACATCAAAAACGGACTGCAACAGGGGCGGTTTGTTCGCCGATCTTGTTTTCAATATTCACTGCAGATATTATAGGTTCAATGCCGTACTTAACTGCGTACGCCGACGATTTAGTGACGTACAGATCAGGTCCGAAGGTCGAAGTAATAAATATCTTGTTGCAACGTGACTTCGAAAAAATTCAGCTATTTTGCAACTAATGGAAGTTGATTATCAACTTCCTGAAGTGTAAAACTATTCTTTTCAGGACCACGTCTTACATGGTATCATGGGATTCGCGCACAAACTAGCGTAAGTTCGGCATTTTAGACCCACAAGAACGGCTGCTAGATGTGAAAAGTGTAGTCAGATATCTTGGCATTTGGTTAGATCAATATCTGTATTTTGACAAACATATAGATGTCGCTCTGACGAAAGCTAGAAAGGCCTTTGATGTGGCAAGGGGGTTGTTTTACAGCAGCCAACTTGATTCCTGGGTGAAGGTAATCTGCTACATGGCCCTCATCCGGCCAAATATAGCATACGGTTGTCCATTGTGGTTCAACGTGAGTCCTTCCCAGATGGAAAAGATAAGGTTGTTCGAGAGAAAGTGTCTTCGGACATGTCTCCGGTTGTATCGTACACCCGAGTCTGAGTACAAGAAGTACTATCCCAACGAGGTCCTGTACAACGAGGCAAACTTGAACAGGATTGATAATTTCATTATTAAGCTGAATAGAAGGCATATTGCACGAGCCATGACTTCTGATTCTGACAGTCTGATCTTTGGGGCTTACTACCCCAACGTAGTGTATCATGAGAGAGTGCGCCTTACCAGCTTTATTCCTCCCGAGCCGTTCCTCTACCTCGGCACAATTGGCCTAATACAGAATCCACACGGATGTCCTGTAATCTTCCATGTCGTACGCCGAACAGTGGATAGGCGACTTCAATATGAACGGGATGTCGCTCGCAGTCACGAGGATCTCCTCCGGTTCAGTGATCTCTGCTCGAGAAAGGAGAGAGTCGGCCAAGGAACGGCAATTTTACTGGTGGTTGCACCACAACCAGTTTCCGCCGCCGCTGGCTTTTCTAAATGACGCGGTAGTTGACCATCGTGGCCAGCTTACATAGATTTAAGGTAGTCGTAAGGAGAAAAAGGTGCACCGCGGCGTATAAATTGTTTAAATGTTAGGTTAAGTTAGTGTAAGTTAGGTTTAAATTAGATATCCATAATATAAATATAAATTTTATATATTTCAATTTTAACCGCTCTGAATTGCCGCCCCTTGCAATAAGCCGGCCAGGGCCTGAGCCTCTGATCAGCTGATTTGTCCATTTTCAGTTCATTTTTATATGTGAATTATCAGCTGATTTGTCCATTTTTTATATTTTCCCTTTCAATCGTCAAATTCGCGTATTCGAGGTTCGATTCGGAGCGCGCTAACTCATGCTTAAAGAATGCGTGTGGTTTGTGCACACAATATGCCAGCTGCCAAATTCAGATATGTTCAACAAAATCGTTCATCGACGTCATTATAGGTTGTCTGTTACGGGTGGGTACATTCTCTCACTCATCCATGAGAGTTTCACACTAGCCCATGCTCCCTCATGCGGATTATAGTTTAGCCTTAATTCCTTTTGCCTCAACGGCCGTTGTACAAAAAGAGCCGCTTTTAGGGCGTTTAGGGAGTCCGAAAATCAGTTGATCCTAGGCAGTTCAACAGAGCTGATGCAGTTTTTCCGTGCAAGTTTGTAGTAAGATCAATTAAAAGAATTGTAGGTTACATGTTACGAATTGCAAAATAAAACGAAGAAAAATTGTTCCTCTCTCTAACTCGAATTTTTCTAAAATACCCTCTCACACGAATCGTTGTGACCTTTGAAATTTCGACATAGCCAAAATCCACTGTATATCGAACTGGAAATTTAAGGACAGCCCAGTTTATAGACGAATTAAAGCTGCACTCCTCAATGTCACAATTGTCAGTACAATCCATTGTTATGGTGCACATCCGCTAATGACACGTGTGTGCTAAGATTGAAGAAATTTCCACTTCTGAAATTACCATTTCACCTTCTAATACAATTTTTTGTGAGTTTTGAACTACGTTTCATAACAAAAGTTGTTGTGAATTAACAAACACAAAAAAAATTAACAAAACCATCGACGTGGCGAGGCACAGGATTCTTTAAGTGAAATCAAACAAATGCACATATGCACACGATGCATACTCCTACAATATTCTATTTTATATTCGCCTATCCACAGACTCAATTCCGTCTCCATTACCTCGGAGACCATTCCAAAAGGTTGATAATGTATGAACGATACGTTTCACTTAATCCACGACACACTCTTATCCCGTAGTGATACTTTCTAATTAAATTATTTTATCCGTTGTTAGCCTAACAAATTTTTTACATTGTGCAATGTGAATTGAATACTGCACTCCATTCAGTTAGTTTTATTTTTTTTTTTCATTACATCACGAGCACATAAACTTCCAAAGCAAGAGTATGCATCACCTTCGCATAATGACTTTCTTGTAACACGCCTTTTGCTATCACCCAGGCACTAGGTGATGCATCAGCTCGAAGATGTGCACGCTGAAATGTTAATTTGTGGAAACAGACGACACTAAAGTTCGACTGCTGATGACAAGACATTCACAATACGCCTGACTGCACGCGCGGGAGCTTGTCACATTTTGAAATATGTATATTGTTAAGTAACGAAAAAACACTTGTATTTGTAGATACATATACATGTAAGGGTACATGATCAGGCATGACGACTTTCAAAATATCCCCCATAGATCATGGATTGTGATGTCTAACCAAATGTTTCATTCTACCTTTGTGAAAAAGATTTTACCAAATCAAGATATTAAATAATTTTCCTTAGACTTTAATGAGCATAAGTATATGCACTCATGTACTCTGTACTATGCAAGTCACAGCGCACAACTCGAAATGGTCGAGTATTGTGTTGTACCTGTGTTGTACGTTTCCCCATTTTCAATGGGGTATTATATTTCCCAGCGCCCTGAAAGCATTGAAAGAGGTGGAACCGTGAATTATTAAACTTCCTAAGTGTGGGAATTGAACTTAGAACTCCCATCGTAGGAGTCGACGCAATACAACAATACGTATCAAAAACTGGAAACAATTCAAAAAAATTAACTGAGAGAAATGATAATGTTTCCGTTAGATAGAATATGAGTGCATCGAATTACCACTCATTTAAGTCATTTGCATGCTCTTCACTCTTTGTAAGCATTTGAAGACACAGTATTACGATTGCTAAAGTGAAAAAAAGTGTTGGTTTCAAAAAACTGTAGTTTTGTGCATGCCTTTAGTTAATTCAAATAAAAAGAAGTGTGTGTTCAGAAAATAACGTTTTTATGTTTTTTCTAAGAACGTATGCTTAAAATAAGTTTCCACATGGAGTTTTTTCCATTTCCGTCCAAGTCCAACTATGTAGTTGTGTAATAGATGCAAAAAAGATAGTCAACAAGTACTGGCGCCTTTATTTAATTAATTAAAAATAAAACATTTTTTGTTTAATTTTCTTGGTTTCATATGCCTCACCTGTGCTACTGTAGCCAAGTTCTTAATCCACGCTTCGAATGTAATTTCAGCTGCTCTTGATACTGGACAAAAATCTGACCAGAAATAAATATTTTGGCAATTAAGATGATATTTCATCAGATGAATCAATTTATTAATTTTCGCCATAAAAATATTATTATACAAGTTCGAAAACAAATGTAAAATAATTGTAAATAAAATCTTTCGATGTACACATGTATTATTTGTTCTTAAATAGATTGTTTAATTCTTAATTATTAAAAATTCTTAATGAAGTAAAAAAATAATGAAATATGAAAATGCGATTATATATTTATCACTAATAGCTGATATATAATGATTTTAAAAATGTTTACTTGTATAAGTCTAGCGCATAAATTGATTCCAGTTTTGTGGACCTTAAATGTGGCGAAATAAAGCAGACATAGCCGCCACTGTAGCCAGTCTCGAGGAAAGTCTAGAATTGTCTAGACTAGGAAATGCCAGCATTCGAGACGCCGGACATTTTGTGAAGTGAAACTTTTTGCATTGTTTCAAAATAAGGCCTCACAAAGTATTAATACTGTATGAAGTCTTGAAGTAAGTTAAACTCCCAAAATTGGTCGAATGATTTATTTCATTTTACCATCATTCGAACCAAAACCTGATTTCGGCTGATCAGCAATATCTAATTATCATTCGATTTTTAATATCTTTTATGAATTCAAGATTTGATTACAGCCAATATGTTTATATCATCGTTTCTGCATTGTCATTTTTTAAATGAAAGCAAAAATGCATAAATCATTAGATTACTCTAATCCAGGAATACAGTTTTCGTTAAACACCTTAGAACTTACACTAGAGATAATACTGCGTTGAGAAGAAATATCATTAGCTTCCAGTACACACTTTGGTATCGACCAATTTGAAACAGAGTTTCACAAAACTAAAAAGGCTTCATCGCTCTGGCTTAACAGCTAATTTCTAATTTTAATAATTATATGTTAGCTTTGTAAATAAATAAATAAATAAATAAATAAATTAGTTCACGATGACATATTTTTGGGATTTTACGTTACTTCAAAAAATTACGTTATTCCTCCAAGGTTTTAATTTTTTGATTTTGATTTTTGTTTTTTATTTCACTCTAGTGAAGGCAAAAATATTCTTGTCTTTGGCGCAATTGAATTAGCGTAGCGCAAAAACTATAAACCATGCCCATCTCTTTAGTCATCTCTAAAATTTAAAATTAAATAGCGGTCCCTGTGCCGTGCCCTTCGCTAGGCAGATCGTGTTACGGTCGGTTTTTCCTATATCTATTTTATATCTTCTTGTATCTTTATATCTTCTTTGTTTTAACTTTAATTATCTCGGAGCCCTTTCGTAAGCTACATTTTTGTTATGCCCGGGGTTGTGGTATAAATAAACAGAACTAATAGCTTAACTACACGTACACATGATACAGGGAATTGGAAATTATATATTTTGAAGTCAAACACCCATACCCGCTTCGCTGAGCAAATTTCCAAGGGGCTGTTCATTCTCAGAAAAAATTCAGTTTAAGAAGCCTACAATTCTTTCAATTCGTCAGGCTTGAGAAATGCTGAGACTTAAGATATCAGAGTAAAATTCGTTTTCAAAATATTTTACATCGAAGATGGGCGAAGGAGTGGGTGTGGGAGTCTACTCTATGAATCTGAATTTTTGACTGCCATTCCGACAACCCGCTCACCGTAGCGTCTTTCAGGCACAGACTATAGCGATCAAGGAAGCTCTAAGAAATAATGTTATATTAGGTTCAGACAGCCAGGAAGCGATCAAATCTCTGAGTGCAGTCACATTTAACACCAAAACGTCCCTCAAAAACGTCCCACCTCAACACTCTTTCCGAGCGAGGAACGGACGTCCATACCTATCGCTAATACAAAATATCTGCTAAAGCTTGAAACGCTTACTCACACCAAACGTAGATGGTCTTCTGGCGCTTGATGCCTCATCTCCAAACAACTATGACCTACCATCGATCCCAAACGCTGACGCGACCTGATCAAAATGGGTAGACCGAATCTAGAACTCTCATTGGCGTTATAACCGGGCATTGTACCATTGGAATCCTCAGGACTATCCCCTATAACGACTTCGCTAGAAGTTGTAGGTATTAAGAGGAAGAAGAAACCATTCCACACCTTCTTTGCAATTGCAATGCCCTCTCATCCCGTCAGTCACCTGGACGTCCCGTATTTCTATGACTTGACAAAACTAAGTAGTATTAGCATCAGACAGCTCCATCGCTTTATTAAGAGCTCTTTAATAACTTTTGGCCTAAGTGTGGCTACCCTAAAGGTAGTCAGCCAACCCAACCTATGTTTATCATAGTTACCATGTCTATTTCAAGGATTATTTTTCTTTCGGAGTAAAGTAGACTTCATCAAAAACAGTCATTAACATTAATTCATGTGACATCTTGTTGTAAAGTACGTAGTAGCCCGTAACATCATAGGACCCCACGATATGAGAAAAACGACCCATTTGTCAATGGGAACTACAGAAAGTTCAGCCACATCAATTCGATGGCTAAGAATAACTTTAACCAATTACACAAATTTCTATGTCATGCGAAAAGAGTTTTTTATTTCAAATACTACATTATATTCTTTTTAATTCTTACTTACTAATTGCCTCCAAATACCAAAAACAAAAAAACAAAAACCATGATAGAAAGGCTCATTACAACAAATACGCACCTTGTATGTGACATGTATGAGCACTGTTGCATTCGCAGTCAAGTCGTGTTGAAGATTCCCCATCGCCTTGCCGATCATGATCATCATTGTTTGATAGAGAGGATAAGATCTTCGATTTTGTCCAAAAATAGTTATGCGGCATCGTTACCAAGTAACACAAATCATTTGACGAGACTGCAGACGGCAGAGCGATAATCCAGTTGATGGAGCATAGTACAGAGCCACTAAAAACAGCTGCACAGATCATTTCCTAAGACCCAGCAGGCAATATAAAATATGTATGTGCTGTGTGCTTGCAAGTGTGGAAATCAAAGAATGGAGAATATCTGTGCAAAAGAGTGAAAGTGATTCATGTGCTTCCATGTGTTCATATTAAACAATCGTTGTTGTAATCGAATTGCAGTGTCACTTCATTTTGACTGCACTCTACCGCTGCCTTCTTAGTGTAGGACAGCTACCTTCACGAAGTCATTATTAAGACTCTGAGCAATAAATCGATGAATTACTTTCAAGGTCGAATGGTACATCATGTTTAGCTCAAGATATGTCTGAAATCTTCATTGCTGTGTTCTCTTCAAATGCATCATCTTTATCCATCATCGGCATTGCACTCATCGGCAACAGATGAAATATCACTTACCGTCGCACCAAACGTGATATTATTTTAGAATAGATGTGTGCACATAAGAGTGTGTATGCATAGCTGAATGCATGCTTTGCGTTGTACTTATATATTATAAGATACATATGCAATGTGCGATTATTTCTTCTTCGGTCTTTCATTTATTTCTTCTGAGTTTTAGGAATGTTAGTATAATTGGAAATCTAGTTTCCAATGATTTGAATCCCACAGATTTGAAATATGTATGTGCAATTTAATGTGGCCTTGCAGTTAGTTAGATAAAAGTTAAAATGGAACTACACGGCTCTAAAATTATTTTGCACATGATGTGATGCTAAGATCTGTTAAAGTTGAAAGCAAAAATAGAAAAATTTCAATTCAGACAGTATAATCCATCAAGTGCATCCCAGGGTGATCTTCGATCAGAGTTTTTTGTTTTCATTTGATTTTCATGCTAGATAAAAGTATCTACAACTTAGATTAGCTTAACAAACGTTTTTACCGCTAGCCTTCTATATCCACGCGAGTACTCTAAGCTATTCTTATATTTTACCTATACTATATTGAAACTCATGGTTATGTCTTTAACGTTTAATTATAAAACTAAATCTTGAGTGATAAGAGTTGCTATCACAATGATAGGAAAATAATGTATTTTGGATAGTTTTTCCATTGTGCCATTTTATGCCATAATACAGTTAATAAATGCAGGACATCAAAACTTAACGATGACAACAAACTAATAATTTTTAAATCAGTTTTTCAATCCATATTGTTTTATGGTTCCCCCATTTGGATCAAATGCGCGAACTGTCACCTACGCAAACAACAAGTTGCTCAAAATAAATTGCTAAAAATTATCCTAAATCTTCAATGGTATTTCTCTACAAAGGAACATCATGAAATGGCTAATATTGCAATGGTTACTACAAGGTCTGAACGAATTTATCAACTTTATATAGACTCTTGTTCGTCATCAGATAATGAATTGATTTCAAACTTAGCTAACATAGCTTAGTGCAATAATTTCATCATCGTATAACTTTGACTAGTTCATTAATTTCACAGTTATACAGATATATCCCTTACTTATTTATTTATTTATTTACTTATTTATTTATTTATTTATTTATTTATTTATTTACTTATTTATTTATTTACTTATTTATTTATTTATTTATTTATTTACTTATTTATTAATTTTATCATTTAAGTATTAATTATTTATTTATTTATTTATTTATATATTTATGTATTTATTTATTTATTTATTTGTTTATTTGTTTATTTGTTTATTTATTTATTTATTTATTATTTATTTATTTACTTAATTACTCGTTTTATTCTATTTATTCCTTTGTCCACTTTGTTCAGTTACATATTATCTTTTATTAAATTGCTTGTCATTTCGTAACAGCCCTTGTCTCTTCCCCTAGCGAAATATAGTTTTTGCATTATTGCTACCGCATTTTGTATATTTTATCTTTTTATTTTTTGTTTAATGAAAGTTTAACTTTTCCTTCAAATCATCATAAAACAATTAAATACATAAGTACTTGATAAATTGTATTATTTTCTAGAAGTAAGATTAAAATAAAAATCAAACCTCTGTCTTAAAATATTGTAAATAACTAATTGCAAAGTTGATGCCACAATAAACAAAACGTTGAACCGTTACTAAATTAATTAAATACGTTTGTCTTACATTAATCTGCAATTCAATTCATGTCCATAGTGTTTGACTTTTATAATATAAGAAATTGAATTGTGACGTATGCTTAAGACACACATGGCGGTCTTGACAAGCTGTTTATATGGGTGGGTGGCACTACAGCCCATCGTCTTTTTGGGGGATTATTACGTAAAGCCCATAACTTCTACAACAGCCACTCGTATCGTGCGTGCTATAGTTCTCTCACGAGTGGAAGGGGGCGTAGGAGGCGTAGGAGTCGACGCACTGACTAGCTACTACACTAGCTCAGCTGTGTACATATGTGTCGGTAATACTGATCCAAATTTTTACTTATGTTCGTATGTACCGACTTATTGTTAAAGTGACAAATATGTTTTTATTTTAAATTAAAATGACCGTGGTACTGGCATATCCTTTTATTAAAACTTGATCTTCGTGCACGGGAATTGTGTCGCAAACGTGAACGAAAAATATATATTCGATCCATTCATCATACATCAGTCCGCAATCGTATCCTTTTATATAAGAAATTGAACTGTAATATCAGCTAAAGAAACACATCTATCCACTGCCAAAAACGGACCCTGCATGAGGTCATCAAATATGTTCGGCGGTTTTGGCAAATTGTTCAGCAGACGTTGTTTTTTCTAACCTCTTATAATTGAAGCTATTTAAAACAAATTATTGAAAGTGAAATATAACTCTTCCCGGGTCCCTCAAAACGCATGCTGTCTATGAGTATCCGTTATGACACTGAGACAGTGTCTAACAACCATAACATGCATCTTGGTAGCAAGGTGAAAATTGTGTACACATCAAAAGTAGGTATATTGTTATCTTCCAATCTAAGCCATTATAGACATACATAGATGCATATGTATATTTACCTCATTTTTAAAGTTAGACTCAGGTTAGAAAAACCTAGCTCGAAGTAAGAGGATCAAAACACAAACAAGTCAGATAGTAACACATATTTATAAAAATCATATCTTATGTACAAATGTTGGAAAAATTTATTAATTTCCTAACATTGCTAAACTTCTTCAGCAGTGACATGTCAGTAATATACATGTGCATGCAAGTAGATATAAATGCCTCGTAAAGAAGTAAAAACGAATACACTTTCAGATTGTGTTGCTTTCGTTGTGAAATCAACGAAGGTATTAAGTTCCTTATTTATTTGGAAAACCTCCTCCACACAAAACTATAATTAGCTCACACACAAATTAAAGTGTAATCTGAAATTCAAATGAATCGGTGGTGCCGTAGAAAAACAGAAGCATTCCACCTCGTAGCTGACCTCCATGCACCAAGAGGTCGGACTGCACAAATTAACCTCGAGCAAGACGCGTATTTCTTAGCGAAACAACACACGCGTATGTAAAAATCCTTCGGCTTACATAATATAACATGCATAACTGTATCCTTTACGTCTGTCGCTAAGCAGACAGACCGTCACTTGAATTTGGAGTAATGGGCCAACTTCCAGTGAAGAGCAACGAATATATTTGGCGAATGGGTTGTGAAGGTGAGAAAATGATGACGCTTACGATGATGATAATAATGGTACGATAGGTAATGATTGCAGATGCACCGCAGTAGTATGTTTACCCATGGATCTCTATTGCGAAGCAACAGGCAACATCCCAGCTGTGCACGATTTTTCTCAGATTCTCTTTCTCCTCAAACATACGTCGCGGCGTTCATTTGTTTCGTTCATCTCGTCATGAAGCTGAAACTGAAGCTCAAGTTAGGTTGACTCCAAAGCATCGCGTTGTTTTTCCTCTCTCTTACGAACATATGCGCTAACATCTTCACAAGAAGAGAATCGTGAAAAGTGGATAAGATGAAAAGTAAAAAAAAAAAAAAGTAAAAAGAAACAGAAACAGCAACGGTGCAATGCACCAAATGCAGCCGAAAAAATACAACTAGGTCTCATATAAATAGCTGTAGGTTTGAATCTGGAAATCAGTCAGAATTTGGATCTCGATCTTGCTCATTCAATTAAAAAATCCTGGTCCTAAAGAGCAGCGAATCCTGAAGAAAAAGGAATACACTCAGAACAATCCAAACAAATTTAAAGGACACCAGTTTAGTTCTCCATCGTAGTTCGCATTCTGGTTTAAAATGCTAAAGGTTTGTGTACCTAGGAATTGCTATAGAAGTTTTTTGTATTGATAATATACTTGCCTTTCTTTTAAGATTGTGTGTCTTATGCTGATAGCGTCAACGGTTTTAGCCCGCCCTGAACCGCCCGTAAACTCATATCTCCCACCTTCGGATTCCTATGGACCGCCTGGAAGGGGTGATGGAGGAAACGGTAATGGAAATGGTCAACGGCCTTCATCTAATTATGGAGCTCCAGGACTTGGGAGAAACGGTGGCAGTTCGAATGGTGCTGGAGTACCATCTGATACATACGGAGCTCCAGGACAAAATGGAAATGGAGGACGACCATCATCAACTTATGGAGTACCTGGTCAAAATGGCAATGGCGCAAATGGAAATGGTGGAAGCCGACCATCATCTACCTATGGAGCTCCTTCTCAAAATGGCAATGGAGGCTCCCGTCCATCATCGACATATGGAACACCAAGTCAAAATGGTAAAAATGGAAACGGCGGCAAACCTTCATCCACATACGGTGCTCCAGGTCAAAACGGAAATGGTGGCTCGGGATCAGCTGCTGGCAGACCATCTAGCACATATGGAGCCCCCGGTAATGGAAACGGTGGTGCACAACAGCCATCTGGTAGCTATGGACCTCCCTCCGACAGTTATGGACCACCTGCATCTGGAAACGGCCGTGGACCTAGCTCAGAATACTTGCCACCCAACCAGGGTCGTAACGGAGGTGCTAATGGGCGTCGGAATGGAGGAAATGGCAATGGAAGTAATGGTAATGGCGGACGAGGCGGAGATGATGGATACGATTACTCACAAGGAGGCAGTAACGGTGGCGGATCTGGGTACGATGATGGCAACAATGTAAGTCTTGGAACTTTTCCTTTAACTTAACCTTCTACGCCTAACTCTCTTTTAGGGTAGTTAATTTAGTCAGAACGATTTAATATTGCCGTAGTGTGTAAAACATAAACAAACATTGAAACCAAAGCTATATACTTACATCTCTATCTTACTTGGCTCCTTCCACTCTCATGCTTCAGAAACAGAACAGTACATCCAAGATACACTTTTATTTACCTAAATCAAAATAATTTATATGTATTTTGTGCGAAACTATAAACAACAAAAATCAAACGTCATACCGTTTTCTACATATAGGAACCGGCTAAATATGAATTTAGCTATGAGGTTGAGGATGCTCCAAGTGGTTTATCGTTTGGCCATTCGGAGATGCGTGATGGTGATTTTACCACTGGCCAATACAATGTTTTATTGCCAGATGGAAGGAAGCAAGTAAGAAAAGATGGTGTAACCCCTTTAAGCGTAAATGGTAACATGTTATGCATTGCTCCAATTTGTGTTTTCTTTTCTTTTAAATTTCTATAGATTGTTGAATACGAAGCCGATCAAGGTGGTTACCGGCCACAAGTCCGATATGAGGGTGATGCCATTGAAGGCGGAGCATCGGGTGGTGCTAATGGACGTGGTGGTGCAGGAGGTGCTGATGGCTATGATTATAATCAATCTGGTGGTGGTAATGGCAATGGATATTCATCATCTGGACAAACATTAGGCGCTGACGGATACTCAAATGGAAGACCAAATGGCAACAATGGCGGTGGTCGCAACGGTGGTGGCTCTAATGGACAGTCTTTGGGAACTAATGGCTATTCAAATGGACGACCAAGTGGACAAGACCTTGGTACAAATGGGTACTCAAGTGGACAGCCAGGAGGTGGTCAAAATGGCAATGGACAAGGATATCCTAGCGGACAAGACAATAATGGCAATGGATATTCCAGTGGCCGCCCCAATGGTAATGGAAATGGTTATTCCAATGGTAATGGACGCAATGGCAATGGCAACGGTAATGGAAATGGTAAACGCAACGGAAACGGTGGAGGTCGTAACGGCAACGGTAATGGAAATGGAAACGGAAACGGATATTCATACGAACAGGGTTCAGGGAATGGCTTCGGTGCTGGTGGACAGAATGGTGAAAATGATGGAAGTGGTTATCAATACTGAAGACTTGGAAGCCTGATATAATCTAGTTTGACATTTCAATCGCATTCGCCCTGCATACATTTATTATTTCTTTTTATTCTAGTTTCTTTACTTTTTCTTTTAATTTCATATAAGTTTCATTTTTACATACATATACATTTATTTTAATTTTAAAGTACATACAAGCTCTCTCCTATTATAAATGAACAAGAAAATGATAAAAAAAGAATTTAAGAAAATGCCATGAAATAAAGTTAACATTTTAAAAAGATATTTACGTTTTACTATATCGATCCCCCAACTCCGAAATCACCAAAATTTGTCCACGTATTATCCCAAAAACGAGGATCTGCGCGATGATCTCTCGGCTTATTACTTGGAGGTACAGCTGTGGCATTGTATGCATCCAATTCAACAAGTAAGGCCTTCAAGATATTTGGATATCTGTAAAAAAAAAAAAACGTTTTCCATGAGTAATAACCTAATTTGAAACAAACTAAATATTAAGCTGCGTCTTTCATTTCAACTTTTGTTTTTTTTTTTTTTACTATACACAACCATCGTTTCGATGTCTGGACTATCTTATCTAACTAATAAAGGGTGATTTTTTAGCTATTATCTTTTTGACAACACTGGTTTAAACAGCTGACGCACGTTTCGTGTTTTGTTTCACTGTCAAACATCTTCAGTTTGGTCTATAATTTAACCATGAGTCGTCTTACAAACGAACAAAGCTTGCAAATTATTGAATTTTATTATTAAAATGCGTGCTCTGTTAAGAAAGTTCATCGCTCGCTTCTTGTGTTCAGCGACGAAGCTCATTTTTGGCTCAATGGGTACGTAAATAAGCAGAATTGTCGATTCTGGAGTGAATATCAGCCAGAAGCATTGCAAGAGCTACCAATGCATCCAGAAAAAATCACTGTTTGGTGCGGTTTATGGGCTGGTGGCATCATTGGACCGTACTTCTTCAAAGATGATGCGAATCGTAACGTAACTGTGAATGGTAAGCGCTACCGTGAGATGATATCCAACTTTTTTTTGCCCAAAATGCAAGAGCTTGGCTTGCATGACATGTGGTTTCAACAAGACGGTGCCACTTGCTACACAGCACGCGCAACAATGGACTTATTGAGAGGCGAGTTCGGTGAACATTTTATTTCACGTTCGGGGCCGGTCAATTGGCCGCCTAGATCGTGCAATTTGGGGCTATGTTAAAGCTCATGTCTATACAATTGCTCATCTCTTCAATTGACGCATTGAAGCATGACAACATTGAAGCATTTATTCGTGAGATACCGGCCGAAATGTTGGGAAAAGTATGCCAAAATTGGATTAAGCGGGTGAACCATTTGAGGCGCAGTTAAGGTCAACATTTGCATGAAATAATCTTCAAACATTAAATTATATGGACCGTACTATCTATGTTGTGTTTGAATGTTTCATCTAAGATCACGGCTAAATGGCTGGAGGAATTTAGATGAATTTTGATATGAAATTAGCGTATGATCTGCTTGACCTATAGGCTCTATCGCAACTATTTCATAATTTTCAAATTCATGTGAAAATAAATTTGGCAAACCGATGTGATTTCAAAAGGATTCAATTCAAATTAGGCCGGGACTAAATTCGTACTTTTCCAAAGCTGCGCCGTTATCATACACATGAAACATATGTTATCATCGCTCCATGATCGGAAATTTGATATTAACACCAAGCTAAACATGTCACAGATTTATTGATGTTAGCACATTTCGCGACACTTCTCATGGGTATGTATCGCAAAACAGAACAATATACATACTTGTAGGTTCAACTTACCTCTGAGCCACATTAAATTCCTCGCACTGATCTTCGGCAATGTTAAACAAGCAAGGTGCCACCAATGGCTTACAAGATTTTCCATTCCTCGAGTATGACTTGGCTACTGTACAGTTAATCGATGCGGATTGTCGCAAGTCAAAGATTTTGTCTTGTGTTGGCATCATTTTAATAGCTGTCAGAGCTTTTCCCGCTAGGCTGTTGTACACTGCACTATAATTGTAAGCACTCTCATCTCTGGAGCCTGCCGGACCGTACCATCCATCCCAAGCCCCGTTATAATTTGTTCCTTTGTGCAGTTTCCAATCTCCAACCGTAATTGATGCACTACCCCAAATATCATCAATATTATGTAAAATAGTTTTTCGTTTGGATAACTCGTCGTTGGATAATTCATTCCAAATGCTAATACCGTCGAGTTTGCTAGTACTGTTCCTGAAATTGGTACACAAAATGGCATTACTTGTTAATGAATGAGACTTGGAATATTTTCGAGTATTAATAATTTGACAATGACATTGAAATGCAGATTGAATTCAGGTTTATTTATTTATACATATGTTAAGTCCCAACATTAGCGAAGAACAATTCAATCTAACGAATCTAAAGACCTTTGAATACTTTGATAATTATTAGAAATTTCTTTCTTACAACCGCAAGAGTAAACTAAATCTTTAAAATCTTGTAAAAACAAACTGTTGGTTGACTTCTACACTCAGGGGATGCCAGGTTAAATGCTGAATTTACTAACATTAATATATCCGCCACTGCTCCTCAAATTTCGTCGTTCCGAGTCGCCCATAAAGAGGTCCGATCCACTCGTGATGGAACAATAGCATGCAAAAAACGAATGGTTGCTGTAGAAGCTGGTCTACATACCTCGGACTGTCGCGGGACCCATATAATTATTATTACTATAAAATAAAATATTAAAGAGTGCGGTTCTAAAAAAAACACTTGACCCATGATTTCTATGAGAGTTTTTTAAGAACCGCAAAAATATGAATCAAATGAAAGAAATCAATAGAATGTCTGAGCGCTCTTATATTTTGTTAGGTGTGGAATTTTATCGAAAGAAGCCAAATCTTCTGCCCTTGTAGGCAATATTCTGTTATGAGTCCTGTATTGATCCGAGATCTATTTTAATCTGATTTTTGGACCGCTGGGGATCTAGTCTGTGCTCGAACATTTTCCAAGGTTGGAGACATGCATACATGTACTTAATATTGCTTAATTTGTTTTTGTTGTTGTGAAATCTTGGTCCAATTTAAATGTAGCAAGATGCACATTGTCTTGGCTCTGCAGTAAACAGGGACAATAACACCAGTACCGAGATCAAGCGCAGAATTACTCTTGCCAATCGCTGTTTCTTTGGGCTCAAGAGGCAATTGAGTAACAGAGCCATCTCTCGAAACACCAAGTTGACATTATATAACACCCTAATCATCCCCGTCCTGCTCTATGGCGCAGAGACATGGACGCTATTGAAAGCGGATGAAGAAGCTCTTGGTTGTTTTGAGAGAAAAGTTCTGCGTGCGATCTTTGGTCCTGTTTGTATTGATGGCGTCTGGAGAAGGAGATTCAACCACGAACTGTACGGGCTGTACAGCGGCATGCACCTAGTTAAGCGTCTTCGGATCCAACGCTTAAGATGGCTAGGTCACGTAGAGCGGACTGACACCACAGCTCTGGCCCGAAGAGTCTTCGATTCCGAGCCTTTGGGACAACGCATAAGAGGTCGTCCTAGAACAAGATGGCGCACACAAGTGGAGAAGGACCTCAACCAACTTGGTGTGCACAACTGGAGGCAGCTGGCGAAAGATCGTGCTGGCTGGAGAGGCTTGTTGGTTGAGGCCCAGGTCCACCCCGGACTGTAGCGCCAAACAAAGAAGAAGAAGAAGAAGATGCACATTGTAATGTTCACTTCATAGTGGGAATGTTGTTGCATGTCCGGCGTGTACGTCTCAATATCGTGGAGTAAAGTCGGTAAGTCGAACTAATAGAACCGTACCCTAGTCTAGTTCGAACCACGGAGATTTTCGGATTACCGGACACCCTTTTCGTGGACAATATTTTGCATCATTCCATTCAATAGTTTATTCAAAGAAACTTTTCGGACTAAGAAACCAACGATAATTATGTAATTAAAATGAAAATAAGTTAGATACAGTTGCGTAAAAAAAAAAGCATTTTGGAATTATAAAATACGTAACGGACAAAATTTGGTGTTCGAATTAGTGGAGCGTTCAAATTATCGAGTGTTCGAATTAAGGAAGTTGTACTGTATGAAGCTATTTCATAGAGAGAAGTGCAACGCCTTGCATTAACTGGTGTGGGCGAGTGGGCAGAACAATCCGTCTACCCTATGACATAGCATCGAGAATTGTCATAAAACCAGCTTACTTCATTGCTGAGGAAGGCCTAAAATGAGACACATATGTTAACAATAATTGACTAAGAGTAATTGTATTCAGTTAAAGTTAAATACAACTTGGTCTTTATCAATTCCTGATTTTATCAGCTTGTGGAAATAGCAGAAGTTAAGGAAGAACATCTCTTTTCATTATATTATTGTAGTTGCCGGTTCGTTCTGTTCAAAATAGATTTCATATTAAAATAAGAATATCAGATTCTGTGCCGTGCAACGAGAGAAGGTACTGGTCCCTTCGATTTGATATGAATTAGTGAAAGTATTTGATAATTTAATTTTCATTTGTTGGGATCGCATGTATTATTTCGCAATTATTAGCAATTATACAATTACTAATTGGCTCGGATCAATTCAGTTGGAGGTTACAGGCTTTATATATACACATATGTGTTAAAACGTAATTCAAGACTTCTTGCCAATCTGGTCTCTCGATCCGAAATCATATATGTACAGCTATATCTTTGCCCCTTGCCCCTCGACGATACTACTTTATTTTTAAGCACCCTTCTTAAGGCTTTAGAAAAGCTCATTGGGGTTAGATGGGAGTAATCAGCTGTTCACTTAGCTCAAACGTCTGAAAATTCCATAAAAACACTGTCAAATGCACTCAGCACATATCTCTTCAGTACATTATTTCAGGCTTCGATTCATGCGAATTCTCCATCCCCACTAACACCACAAATTAAAATTGTAACATAATATTATATGCACATACATAACATAAATAATGCATAAACATACAATAAATAAACATAAATTATTTGTTAATAAGAGATCTATGAACAGCAGGTGGCTCTTACCCAATAGGAGCTCCAATGGCTGTCATCAAGGTTGGTAACCAGTCAACAATATGCATTCTTTGTTCAGCTACACGATTTAGCTTTTCCAGCCTCGGTGACCAAATTAATCCAGCACCACGAACGCCTCCCTCCCAGAGAGTATTCTTTACACCACGTAGAGGCCAATTCGACGCATGATTAAGGTTGAAACCTTCTGCTGGGCCGCCGTTATCTGTGCTAAAGATTATTATCGAATTTTTTAGCATGTCACGCTTGTATAGTGCGTTTACTACAGCGCCCACTGAGTCATCTAGTTTGGATGTCATTGCTAAATAAATATAAAATACAAAAACATTTATATTTTTTTTTTTTACAACGTTTACAACAAATTTGTAACATTTTATTTCTTCTTAAAAATGTCTGAAATTGAATATTAAGTTCATTTAACAGGCACACAGATATAACGGTATATTGAAAAAGGGACAGCCTCATCGGCTGTATTCCATTTGGAATATTGTGATAACTGGAGATGTATCAAATGAAGAACAATTGTATCCTGACACTGTAACCAAAACAGAAAAGACATTGTTTAAAGAGTACGAAGGGCGTTCAATATATTCTCGGTATCGATATGAAGGAAAATGCGAATTCATATTAAATTGTTTTTATTTTTCAATATAATCTCCCCTAACATAAATACATTTGTTACATCTTGAGATAAGCTTTTTTAAACCCTCAAAAAACTAAATTTCCTCTTTCTCTGCAAAATACCCATTTATTGCCGACTTGAGTTCTTCATCATCCGAAAATCTTTTTCCACGAAGACATTTTATCAAATTCAGAAACAGGAAATAATCTCTAGGGCCAAGGTCTGGACTTTAGGGTGGGTGTTGGATTTCTTCGAAACCACAATCTCGCGCAGCAGCCTTGGAAACTCGCGCCGTATGAACAGGAGCGTTGTCGTGAAGAAGCAACACACCCGCTGCGAGTTTACCACGTCTTTTCTTTTAAATTTGCTCCCGCAAATTTTGCAAAGTGGAAGCGTAGGATGTGGCGTTGATGGTTTCACCTTTTTTCTTGTACTCAATGAGCAAGATTGTGGCCATGAGCTTCCCGGCAGACGGGGTGACTTTGAACTTCTTCGGGGGGTCTGTTCCTTTTTTATGCCACTGCATGGACTCTTGTTTGCTTTCAGGGTGATAGTGGTGGACCCATGTTTCGTCACCAGTAACAATTCGATCCATAACACCTTCCGCGTTCTCACTACACATCTCCAAAAGCTCTCTACAGCATGCGATTCTCACTTTTTTCTGAGGCGCTGTGAGCATTCGTGGCACCCACCTTGCACTGACCTTTGAAAGGCAAAGATGGTCATGAAGAGTGGTGTGAAACCTTGGTGATCTCTGCCATCATTTTCACCTTTATTCGGGCATCCTCAAGAACAAGTTTTTCGACTACTTTGATGCTTTTTCCAGTACAAGCAGTAGCCGGGGCGTCGGAGCGGGGTCGTCTTCAATGCTCACTCTGCCTCTCTTGAACTCACTTGACCATTTTGCACAGTTGATAATGAAGGTGCGGAACCCTGGTAAACAGCCACCATCTCTTCATGAATCTTTTTCCTTGCTTAGTGAGAAATTTAATTACAGCGCAATGCTCAATTTTCACCATCATCGTCTCAGTTGCCATTATGATTCTGTTTAACTAGAGATAGAACGCGAAATTTTACATGAATGCATTACTTGATAAATAAGTTTATATATACAACCTCAGCTTCACCCCGATACCGAGAATATATTGAACGCCCCTCGTAACTTACTTAATAATAATATGGGTGGAGGTAAAGTCCGTAGAGGGTCAGGGCCTAGAGAAACTAACTAAGTATACTTCCAAATCGTTCACTAATATCTACCCAAATACAGGAAGTTTTATTCACTAATTTTGTGCCAACTCTAATTGACTTAATTAAATTTGAGCTTAAATTACATAGTGCCCCTGGAAGGGTTTACAATTACAACAAAAACCGTATTGGATATTACCAGGGTGCGGATTGCGTGGGCCTAAAAATAAAAAAAAAGGCAAACCAAAAAAAGCACTTAAAAAGGCAAACGAAGGCATTTATTAAAAAAATGCGAAAAAAACGTTGTAGGATGGAAATACCAAGAGTTTGCTTTCGACATTATTAATATCTCGTCATATTCATTGGAGAATTTATCTTTTATCTACTGTAATCTATCTAGAGGGCTGGTGCCAGAGGTGGAGAACTTCTGATTATTATCGACAGTTTTCACTTGTGATATATAAAATTAATTAATTGTCCACAAACTGGACTATTTAATTTAAATACTTATGATGAGTCTCAATTTTCAAAATTAAACAGTTCTCATCTCAAAATGACAATAATTTGAATTTCAATACGGGAATACCCGTTTTCATATGCTTTCTTTATGATTTATAGTACGTTTACTCAGCACCTATATCCAACGTTTCGTCACGTTTCAACATTTCAGCCAAAATTTTCAGCATTTCACCATACGTTTTCTAGCATTTCTAAATGTTGGATTTCAGCGAAAAGTTGAATCTCGTCGCTGCTTTTGTAAGCTCGCTGACATAAACAAAAATCAGCTGTCAACAAAACAGTCAATCATTTCAAGTGATAATTACAATATATTGAGTCAGCAATATATTTAATGTCTGAATTAGTACTTTTTGGGTGGGCAGGGTCTGTGCACAAATGAGTTGCTCCCAACCCGGCGGGATGCCAGCAACGATTCTTATCGATGCACAGATCAAGTTGACATACAGCCTCCAAGCGGCGCCCACTGGGTAGCCTTCACAACATCCGTTGTATATTACAGCTGTATATTACAGATTTGGGTGCAGATTCGTTGTGGGAAAACGCTTAAGGTCGAAAGTCTTCGACTATAAACCAATAAGTGACCGCCTGGCTATGATCCGCATCCAAGGCAGATTCTACAACATCCGCCTTATATGCACACGAACCTACCTAGAAGGCTAAAGATTATGTCAAAGTGGACTATTACCACCTCTTGGACTGTGCCTACGAATACTGTCTGGAGTACGATGTCAAAATCATACTGCAGACTTCATTGCCCAAAGCGGTATGGAAGACATGTTTGGCGGAAACAGGCGGTATTATGGCGAGTGTGACCAGTAGAAACGCGCAACAAACGAAACAAACCAAAAGGCGCTGCAACGGAAAACAAGAACAGCGCAAGAGGAGTACTGAACTAGAAGATGGGAGGAGAAGAAACTTCTACGCCTAGAGAACAAATACCTCTCAACCTCCCAGCTCAAGAATATCAAAGAGTGTAGAAATAAGCAGAAAATACGGGCATTTTAAAAAAGGCCAAAGGCCTGGGCTCAGTCTTTAAGAGAGGCACCCAGGCTCTTCGAAATTTTGAGGGTAACCTAGTTACAGACCCGCAAGGAATAGTGGCGAAATATTTAAGCAGCTACTTAGCGGAACTGACCAGGAGAGCTTCATAGGGAATCAAGGAATCCCAACTGCAGTCAAGGAAGTAGTCCTCCCACCTAGCTTTGAAAAAATCGGCACAGTCATTATAAGAAGAACAACAAATCCGCAGGCTCAGATGGCTTACCATCAGAGCTCTTCAACGCCGGTGGCGATGTTCCGGCAACGTGCATGCACTAGATCAACTGCAGATGGGAAGACGAAAGCATGCCCGATGACTGAAATATCAGCTCCATATGCCTCATCCACAAAAAAGGCGATCCTACCTCTTGCAACAACTATAGAGTTATATCCCTGCTCAACGTCGCCCACAAGATCCTGCCCAGCGAACTGTGTGAAAGTCTAAAGCCGTTTTGCACAGCACTAATTGGTAGGTACCAATGCGTCCTTTAATCAAATTTTAACACTTAGGAGAAGCCCAGCGAGTTTAAAATCCATACGCACCATCTTTTCATGTCATATCGCTTTAAAGCCGCATACGACAGCATTCATCGGAAGGGCTAATCGATGCTATGGCCGAATTATTGATCCCGGGAAAACTGATCCGTGTCACAAGCTGATTGTGACACACCACACAGGAATTCCTAGCCGTTTGAAGCCTCTTAAATTTGGCACTGAAGAAAATAGTTCGGCGGGCAGCTGTAAACACGGAAGGCACTATCATCTACAAGTCAGTCCAACTGTTGGGATACGTGAGACATCGACATCATCGCGTAGAGGCTTTCACGCTGATTGGAGAATGAAGTAGAAGACACAACAGCGAGATCTACGAGTTGTACCGTTATGTAGATGAAGTCCGAAA
This sequence comes from Eristalis tenax, assembly GCA_905231855.2. Classification (NCBI taxonomy): domain Eukaryota; kingdom Metazoa; phylum Arthropoda; class Insecta; order Diptera; family Syrphidae; genus Eristalis; species Eristalis tenax. Next base: position 32,707,861 of record HG993125.1, on the reverse strand, counting down.
GGCAAAAATCCGTTGACTGCACTAGTTCGGCCACATCGAGCGAATGAACATCAAAGCTCGTCTTCGAATCCGAGCCTCCTGGTTCGAAAAGAAGAGGAAGACAATCGCCGGTATAAAGACCAAGCAATCGCGGGTGCGAGACACTTTGGATTGGTCTTGATGACCGTCAGCTATGAAAGGCAGCAATTGCTCAGGCTCGGACGATCCATGGGCCACCGGCCTGATAAGTAAATCAGAATTAGTATTTAAATCCATCTTTAAATTAATTAGCTGGCTAAAATCATTCAACCACTTCTGGTTTCCAAACAGAAAAACAATATCAGTAACCGATTCTGACAATAGTTGTCATTTGAAATGTTAATATCTTAGTGGGAACGCAAAACCGGATTTCGAAATGTTGGATTTAGGTGCGGTGTAAACGTAGTAACAGTTACAAATGCGTTGAGTATTCTTCTGTACCGATATTAATAGAGGAAATGACAGTTCTAAAGGAACTGAACAAATCTTGACGTACTACTTTAATGAGGCTACGGACACCATTTCTAAATCAAAGCGTGTGACAATTCGATGGTTCAATTATCATTGAATATAAAACCATCGTGATGATTATGGCACTTAATCGAAGTTAATTATGCACGAACTTAATGGAATCGGTGAAATCAAGTGAAAATAAGGACATTACGTACAATACTGAACGCAAGATTGGAAAATGCAAAAAACTGCTGAATATACCTTAGAGAGTGAAATGTAATCTGTATTTAAAATGATTTGGAAACGTGTACTATTAATGAATTTCAATAACTGGAGTTTTGTCAAAGGCATATCTCCCCAAATTTGCTTAGAAGAAATTATGGAAAGGAAGTTTAAGTCTACATCCAACATCTAATATCCAATATTTAGAGCAACAAAAATCTTCTGACATAGTGGGCCCTCAGAATAGTTGAGTGTTGTTCAATTCAAGCCGATGTTATGCGTTTCTAGGTCAATAAGAGCCAATTGAGCCCTTTACACAAATGCTCTATAAAGTTTTTAATTCTCTCAGCATCTTCGGTAGAGTCTGGGAGGAATTTCAGTGTAAATGGTCAAATAGGAACCGAAATTCGCTCAAATCAAACCAAAAAAATGTGGATATTCTTACATTCCTAAAATAACAAGCGGCTAAAAAGTTTAAAATATATTTTTTCTACATTATTTTAAAGAAAATTGTATTAGTAATCAGGAGGAAAACCGGCACAGTAAGACCATCTTGGACCATTGTGATACCCATAGTCAGACATCTATTACGGTCGGCCACTCGTTTATTTGAAAATCAGATAAAACGTATTAACTTTGTTTTCACTGGGATTCAAACTGCGGACCCCACTAACCAAGGGGCCATTACGGCATGATACGTATTTATGTTAAGTCGATGTTATCTTCCGATTAGCAAAAAAAGGTAAAATCAGCAAAATCCTATCACTGGGTATTATTTATTATGATCAATATAAAAGACGAAGCGTCATCAGGAATTGTAAATGACGTACAAAGTCGTTATTTTAATCTAATTTTTCGACAAATATTTCTGTCTTGATAATGTGCTTACTCGTAAGTAAAGTCTTACCTGCAAACTTTCGACGATTAAAGTCGGAAATATTTTGTATGTTTGCAACTGTGTCATCAGGTGCTGGTAACGGATTATATGGATTGCCCGAGTGGACTGCCACATGCGCGACATACAAAAATAGTGGTGTTGTGGTATTGTGATTTTTAATTACCCTCAATGCCTCCTCTGTAATTACATCAGTGCTGTATTTCCCATGTAAATCGTATGCAACATCTAAACCTGTGCCCGGAAGAAAAATAGGAAATGATAAAACAATGAGTATTGTTGCAATGTTGCGATGTAAACATACAACGTGTACACCAACAAATTTACTCGCCAAATATAATTCAAAATCATGAAACATATAGGTAGGCATAAGCCGCACAAAGTGATTAACTAAAGTCTTTAAAAATTCTTAAATTATGTGTTAAAGCACTAAGATCAGTAATGGATTTTTATATTGGGTCTATAACTTAACTATTCGTGCGGTTTGCTAAGAGATGGCGTAACTTGTATTATTCCATTGGAACATGCGTTGGAAAGCTACTGTCATTGAAAGTCATTTATTCTTTTGAAGCGTAAACAACAATCATTATTTTTCACTCAAATATGCCGAACTTTGGGCCTGCGGGGAATTTTTCTTCATTAGTTTAATATGAAGAAACCTGCTGCCGAAAGTCATAGTATTTGGTGGAAGTTTCTGGTGGACATGCGCTAGCTGAGCGAACGTGCCAAAATTGGTTTTGAAACCCGGCCAACCAGCCAAATCAACGACAAAGCCGAATATCCATGGCGCGAAGGTAATGCTCTCTATTTAGTGGGATCAGAACGGTGTGCTGTATTATGAGCTGTAAAAAACGGGAGAAACCATCAATGGACAACGCTACCGAACACAATTAATCCATTGGAAGAGACATTCACATTCATGGTATTTTGGAGTTAATCGATTTTTCCTCAATTGTTTTGTGTCAATTGTGTTATGTGTAGTAAAAAGAAATCCATTATTTTTGCACGAAATTGGCTGTAATTGTCCGATTTATGTCTAATATTCCCCGTTTTGTTGTCTCACTCTTGAGGAAACCTTTTCAGCAGCAAAATTGTTTTGCATAGAGAAGAACTGGTGGTTAACACTTCGGACTACATAATAAGTGGATGCATAAGGGCCTCTCAACCAAGCTCTCAGAGCCTCTGGAGAGCCGCTAACAATGTGTGTGGTCTGGCATTTTCCTGATGGAACACAATTCCTCTCGTATAGGCCAAAGAAGGGCGCTCCTGAGCGATTGCTTGCTTCAGACGTCCAGTTGTTGCCAATACAGGAGATAAGCGCAGGAGATATTTCTCACAGTAGATTTTGCCCTGTCAATCCCACCAATCACTCAGTAGTTCGCCCCGCCTCACTGCAATTCGTGAAAAACCTTTTATCGTCAGCAGTCTCCATTCGTTTCAAAAATAGAGATTCGGTCCATGAGGTTCTTTGGCTTTGAATCGTGTGATAGCCATTCATCGGGTTTCTTTTTGTATCTAGCCTTGCTCAAACGGTTACAAACAGCTCCTGGACAATCAAAACAGTGCGGTTGTTTCCATGATTTTATCGACATTTACTGACACAGTATATTTGGCCATAAACATTATTCACATTTTTAACCGCCAGGCTTGATTTTTCGCTCTTATCGTAGAAAAACTGTAAAATATGGCTTTGCTAGTGTCGGTCTTTGACACGCTTTCAAATAAAAATGAGCCAATCAATCGTAAAACTAGACTTTGAGTTTTTTTAGTACGAAATCTTATTTTCCTAACGGCATTTTGTATGGTTTAATGGGACAATGGGACTTCAATAACGAGTGAAATAGATTACTAAAAGGATTTATTGGGAAAATAATGGATTTCTTTATACTACACCTAATATATCAACTTAAAAAGACTTATTTCAAGACAATTATTTTCAAGTGTACTTACATACATTTTTCTTTATTTATTGTACGTACCTCTCCGCATATCTAGCCCCCACGAAGGGTTTTCTACTGCTGTGTGATCGAAATAGTCATGGTGCCCAGTCAAACATCCTACATGACTCTTAAAACCTCTATAAAGTGGAGTATACACTCGCTTGTAATGACCCAAGTGCCATTTTCCTGCAATATGTGACGAATATCTTAAGAAAACTTTATGCAATCTGTGCTTGCCAATCAATGCATCTGCAGTTGAGGCTGTTAATTTTACCCGTGTTCATTAAAGTACTCTGGCATTAGTTTCTCGGTGAGCGGAAGTCCCCGCGGTTCGGCACCATAGAGCACGGTATGTTGCATTCCTTTTTATTACAAAACACTTTTTAATAATTCAGAAACAATTTGAATGATAATAATTTACCGGTGTGAATGGGATATTTTCCAGTCATTAGGGCAGATCTCGACGGTGTACAAATTGGATTTACATAGTAACGGTTCAAGATGAGCCCGGAATATGCCAATGCATCAATATTCGGTGTAGGTATTTGAGAAGATCCATGGAACCCTACATCATTAAAACCCTGCGTGGAAAAAAATTAATTTGTTATGAAGAGGATGATGTTGCCTAAAAAACACACCTAACAAACAATCTCATACGATTTTTGTCACTTTAACAATTTATGAATAGTTTGGACATGGATAAATATTTTCTATATCTATCTTAGGTAAAGCATTAAGATAAATCATTGTAAGCAAAACACTAAAATAAACTAATAATAAATAAACTACATATATGATTTATATTGTATTATGTTCATTAAATTTACCAAATCGTCAGCCAAGATGAAGATAATATTTGGCTTGACCCCATCTCCACATGTAAGACGTATTCGAAAAAGCAATACAGCACCAATTAAAAGAAGAAGCGAATGTTTCCAATAGTTCATCATAAGGGCAAAAAGATCCTAAAAAGAAATCTGTAATGTATAACATAATCCATTTTCTGAGGATTTTATCATCTCCGGAAAAATATTTTTGACCGCAAGCCTATTTACAACTCTCTACGATTAGCCAACTATCATTCAATCCAATTTTTGTATGTGATCGATTAATCGCTGAAGTCAATTCCAAATAACAAAAATTATTCTTTGAAATTCTGCAAACATTCAACTTTGGGAGATATCAAACTTCACTATTTTACGGATACTGCCTTAGTGTGTTGATGTACAATATCAAAAGATTAAAAGCTTTAAGATCTTATTTTCGGTGAAATTATCCAGCCAAAGTTCCGTTTTATATTATTTGTATTTAAAAATCCAATAGTCTACTTTTTAACCCAACAGATATGAAGTGCATTTTTAACAAAGCTGTGTACCTACATAAGCATAATAATAAAAGCTATAGTCAACATACAACACGGGGAAATATTTTGCATAAGTGTATGTACTGAACCAATTTACACTTCTTCCTCAAATCATTTGATTGTCAATGTCATGCCAATGATGTTATCAATTTTCAGTAATTAAATTATGTTGTAATTAACGAATGACGTTCGTACCTAAATTGAATTATGAAGGATGCAGAAAGAAAACAAAGAGCTATGAATGAGACATTCAATACTTGTACATTTTTGAGAGCATCAAATCGTGTTGTTTATTTACGTACATTGGTTTTCACTTTTTTTTTTTTAAATAGAAACTCAATAAAAGTGAAATGAAGAACGTACATACGTACATAGGTGATAATTTTATTTGCATGTCACATGAGTTCACACACCTACGCCCTATATATACAACCGAAGATAAAAGAAGCGAAAAAGAAAGTAAATGATCGGCTTTTGGAGAGCGTATGAGCTTGCAGTATGTTTCATGTTGTCGCATAAACATTGCTTCCAAGCAGGGAGTGTATTGTGCATAAGAATTCAAAAAAGCGAGCTTGAATGCTTTACATATATATATATGCAAGATTGTGGACTTACTTATTTAGGTGTTTATCAAAATGTTTAGCAAACACATTGTAAATGAACTCATATTTGAAATACATAATTGTTTACTGTTGGATCATTAACCTTCACGTTAGGTTAGTGCACAGACGATCCCATAAATGATTTAAATAAAGGGCTATAAGTGTTCATTGATGAAATGCATAAATGATCGAAAATTGTATTATAAATTGCACTTGTACTGGCGTCGATGTTGCGATATTTGTTAAACTATCAGACGTTCTACAACGTCGGCGGCTTGAAACAGCATTCATTCATCACCACTCACAGTTAACTAAAAATTCTTAACGCTTTTCGGAATAGGACAAACTTTTTAAATGGACATTTAACTTGCCACCACATATGTGCGATCTGTTTTGTATTTCCATTAACGACCAATTATTTTTCATGCACTGTGTTTTTTATTTGTTTTGTTTTCATTCAAATTCACACAGGGTCTGAGTCTAAAAATAGTCCAATCTGTCCAAGCATACATATGAATGTAGATAAACATTTGCGAGTGATTTATTAAAACCACAATTTTACCATATAATAACAAGTAAACAAGAGTTTTTGAATATCTGGAATAAAAACCAATAATTCAATTTCCGTGATGTTGTTTTGTTTAAAACAGAATACAAATCAGTTTGGACAATTTATATGGAATTTACAACAAGTAACACCGATTCAAAAATTTAGAAATATGATTCACAAATATTGGAATAGCACTGCGACCTTCAAAGGGAATTCATTACCAGTGATAAAACGAAATAACAGTCGCAATCATACACAAAAATCAACAACGAAAGTCCCCGATGAGCACCGATCACGACAATGTCAAACCAACAACTGTGGCCTGACCACAGCCAGTGGCGCACCCATAAAATACTACATACTACACAAATAATGAAGTCTATATGCATTTGTATCTAGAATACATGTTATTTAAAAAAAGAATATATGCATATGCATATTGAACATGAAACTGGCGCAAAAGAAAGCCTGACCCTATTATCGTTTTCTGTACGTACAAACAAAAAACAGAAGAGCCCTACGGCAACACTTTACATGGTCAAATGTAGCTTAATTTTACAGATAAAGTTTTGCTATCTTCATAATAACGGTTTTGGTTCATGTAAATTATATGAAGGGACAATATTGTTAGTTGTTACCGTTGATACTCTCATTTCTGTGAATTTAATTAAGCTCTCGTTTATATAGTCACATGTATAGATATAGTCTCAGCGAAATATGTACATATCAAAGTATGCATTTATAATTAATTAATTCAATTTCATTTGTCTTAATTTGCATTTGCAAATTCACGAACTAGAGCTTGTAATGTTCTGGATGTTATGTATATATGTACATATGATCGAACCGTGATTTGTACATACAAGCATCGAATAGGACAATAATCATTGAAAGTAATTGGAAGCGAAAATATGCGTTTACTACACACTAGATGGTCATGTAATTAGCGGTGGCTGAGCAAATGCACTAAAACCTGGCATGGTTCATTGTGCCAACATGTTGAATTGATCTAGAGTTTATATGGTATCCACGGTTGAGGAATCTATTAAAGCTTTTGGCTTTTGAAGAAGATTTTCCTGAGGTAGCTGGGATCATTTAAGAAGTAGGGTGCTAAAATTTGATCCGTGCACAAGGAGTCTGATGACAGACCCAGGTAGGTACATAAAAGATGTGGAACTTTTTTTTATATCCACTCTGTTCATGTAATAATAAAAAATACACTTCTGGAAGCGTTCGTGGTCGAGTTCAGGTTATATAATCGAAACACCACCAAACTTGCAGATGTATCTCTATAGCTTCCAGCTGGGGTGTGATCTCCGGCACAAACACGCTGCAACAGCCGGGATCTCCTTTTGAAAGTCGAAATATTATATTCTTATTAAAGCCATGACTTGGTTTTGAATCATCAGTAAAGATATGTAAAGAGTTAACGAATAACTTGTTCAGGGCACTCAGTCAGAGATCAGGATATCAACGCCTTTAGATGGGAATTATCTCGATACCATGTGATCGGTATAGAAACGGCACTCGTGCTCTACGAAATGATGAGGGTCATCACAGGGGATACTGCATGTATTTAAGCAGAATGACCAACAGTTGCTTAACTAGCATGACCAGGAGGGAGTGATCAAGAGGATCAATAAACCCACCAGCCCTGAAGAAGTCGGCGCAGCCGTGAAACAGCTGAAGAACAACAAGATCCCGTCGCCTACAAGATCCGTATTGTGTAATCGTTAGTTTTGCACAAAACTAATCGGCACATACTAGTGCAGTTTCCTGCACTAGAAGACGACTAAATAGTTTTATGCAAAGACAAATCCTGGAGAACTGATCCGGGAAAACTGATGTGGTTGTGAAGCGCCATGCTAACACATACGTCTTGCAACGCGCAGTTCGGCTCAAGGACTTCCGAGCCGTTTGGAACCTGTGCCGGATTTCGGCAAGGAGATGTGCTGTAATATGATTGCTTCGAATATGTATAGCGGGCAGCGATAATCGCGGAAGACACTATATTCTAGAAGTTAGTCCAACTGTTGGGTTACGCAGATGACATTGACATCGTCGCGCGTTCCCAACTTGCAGTAAGGGAAGCTCTCACTGAGGAACTGGCAAAACAAATAATATGCTGTCGACAAAAATCGTTCTAGCAGAGATGTAAAAGCATTCAGGCTTTTGATTTAAGAAATCAATTGACTTCATGCTTTTGTTTTTTGAATTCTTGATATAGCTTTGGGCTTTAGAATTCAGCATTGAAATCCCACTTTTGTAGTCTTGGCTGGATCAGGCGTTACGATTAATCTTTTAAATTACTCTCCATTCACATTGTTACATTAAGACAATATATTGCATAAACCAGGAACAGATGCAGTGCTCATATTAGTCGCCTCGTTACTAAAAAAACACATAAAATAAAAAATCTTTATTTGAATCGAAAGTACGGTCCATATAATTTAATGTTTGAAAATTATTTCATGCAAATGTGACTGACTGCGCCACAAATGGTCCATCCGCTTAGTCCAATTTTGGCATACTCTTTCCAACATTTCCGGCGGTATCTCACGAATAAATGCTTCAATGTTGTCTTCCAATGCGTCAATTGAAGCGGGCTGTATAGACATGAGCTTTAACATAGCCACACAAAAAATAGTCTAAAGGCGTTAAATCGCACGATCTAGGCGGCCAATTGACCGGTCCCGAACGTGATATAAAATGTTCACCGAACTCGCCTCTCAAGAAGTCCATTGTTGCGCGTGCTGTGTGGCTTGTGGCAACGTCTTGTTGAAACCACATGTCATGCAAGTCAAGCTCTTGCATTTTGGGCAACAAAAAGTTGGATATCATCTCACGGTAAGGCTCACCATTCACAGTTACGTTACGATTCGCATCATCTCTGAAGAAGTACGGCCCAATGATGCCACCAGCCCATAAACCGCACCAAACTGTGACTGTGACTTCTGGGTGCATTGGTAGCTCTTGCAATGCTTCTGATATTCACTGATATTCACTCCAAAATCGACAATTCTGCTTATTTACGGACCCATTGAGCCAAAAATGAGCTTCGTCGCTGAACACAATTTTTCGGTAAAAAAGTGGATCTTCGGCCATGACGAACTTTCTTATTTTGATAATAAAATTCAATAATTTGCAAGCGTTGTTCGTTTGTAAGACGATTCATGGTTAAATTATAGACCAAACTGAAGATGTTTGACAGTGAAACAAAACACGAAACGTGCGTCAGCTGTTTAAACCGGTGTTGCCAAAAAGATAATAGCTAAAAAATCACACTTTGTCTGTGTTGAGCATCCACTATTGACAAGCCCAAGTACATCTGCGGTTTGCACACTACTAGGTCCGTAGTGAGCCAATAGATCAGCTCCGATATTTACTATTTTAAATGTGTATACGTTTACGTTTTGCAATCGCCAGATTCCTTCACGAACGTTGGACTAAATTTTGGGAGAGAGTTGTGTGTTTGTCGTCTTGTTGGACATTGAAGGAGCATTTGACATCACATCGCATGATGCAATTATTAAAGCTCTGGACAAGAAGAGAGTAAATCGAACTGTATCGAAGTGGATGTATGAACTTCTGAGCATGAGAGCAGCTGAGATACTCATACATCAGAAGGTAACCACACCTAAACGTCAAGTTGTTTTCTGCATTTCATTTGACATTCCTCAATTTCAGACTAACTCAATTTGAACCATGGAAAGATACACAATCGAGCAACGCGTTAGTTTTTCAAGCTTATTATGAAAAGGGACGTTCAAATCAAAATGCATATTGTGCACTTCGTGATTTTTTCGGTCAATTTAATCGTCCAAATGTGCGTACAATCGGAAAAATCGTGCAAAATTTGAGCAAACCGGGTCTGTAGAAGATGTGAAAACACCAGTGCATGATCGTACAGCTCGTACTGCAGAAAATATTGCTGCTGTTCGCGATAGTGTGGCTGAAGAGCCGTCCACCTCAACTCGTCGTCGTGCCCAGCAATTGCACCTCTCACGCTCGTCGTTGATGAACGGTATGCATAAAGACTTGCATTTACACGCTTACAAGGTGCAATAGACTCAAGAACTAAAGCCTGTTGACCATTTCAAGCGTCGTCAGTGGTCAGAATGGTGGCAAGAAATGGCAACAGTGGATGATCAATTTTCGAAGAAAATCATCTTCCGTGATGAGGCACATTTTCACCTCAGTGGATTCGTCAATAAGCAGAATTGCCGCATTTGGGCGAATGATAATCCAAGAGTGATTGTCGAAAAACCAATGCACCCACAAAGAGTGACTGTTTTGGTGCGGTTTATGGGCTGGCGGCATCATCGGGCTGTATTTTGTCTAAAATGAGGTCGGTCGGGCAGTTACTGTGAATGGTGTTCGCTATCGTGAAATGATAACGAACTTTTTATGGCCCTAATTGGAAGATATGAGTTTGGGCGATATATGGTTTCAACAGGACGGTGCCACTTGCCACGCAGCTAACGGCAATGGCTCTTTCAATGACAGTGTTATCTCACGTGGTGGCGATGTCAATTGGCCGCCAAGATCATGTGATTTGACACCGTTGGATTTTTTTCTTTGGGGTTATTTGAAAGAAAAGGTGTACGTCTATAAGCCAGCAACAATTCAAGGGCTAGAGGATGAGATAATTCGGCACATTAACGGCATAGAACCTCAATTATGCTTCAGCGTCATCGAAAATTTCGACCATCGGATAGAGGTGTGCCGCCGAGGTCACGGCTGCCATTTGGCCGATATTTTGTTCCATACATAATTGAACCATACCAATATTATCATAATAAAAATAAATGACAGCAATTTCCTAAATAATTTGTGTTTTATTCAAAATCAACATCGGCCCTTAACCACCCTTTATTTATATAAACATGTTAATAATTACTGAAATATTTTATTTGTGCATTCCTAATAGTTATTATATTACATGACTTTTTTGAACTCAGACTAATGTTTCGCTTCGCAAAAAGTGGCCGTTTTAGTAGACGTGTCCTTACGTAAAGAAGATTTGGATTATATTATGGTGTAAGGCGTAACCATGTCAAATTCCAATGACCAGTTTCTAGCTTCTATGGTTGATGTTTTAGGTCATTCTGCCCCACTGTGCGACGTATTCTACGATAGGGTGATTACGATTATTAATTGCTTTCACTTATCACAACACAGTTGCTTTGCTAATTCGACATAGTCATCGGTAAGGTAGTCCGTATTCTACGATCTATATGGCAAGCAGATCATCTCTGCTATCTACGCATTACAGTTAACTTATACGTGATGCAAATATGTGGTTGAATTGAGGTGAATCAAATCCTTATATGCATCCATCCTGTTCTGCTATTGTTACCCAATCAGGCTTATTATAGAACCCGTCGGAGTTTCTTGTCTTCTATCGCCCTACCACCCTATCGCCCTAAGTCCCTCCTGATATCCAACTTCTACCTCCCTTGCTCCTTGATTTCATCTGACAGCGTTTTTTATACCCTTCTTGCTCTTGAGATCAGCTGGCGAACAGCTGATACCCTTCCCCACCCCAGTAGAGGGGTGAATTAGAGTTCTTATTTGAAAATTCGCTCGTTAGTTGGACGTTATTTCAAATTTGATGTTAAATTTGAACGAACAAAGCTGATGTTCATGAAGTCAATTCCTTAAGTTCCCATTTGAGCAAGTTATAGTTCGAGATACTAGGACATTCATACGAATCATGCGTACAGATAACTAATAACAATATTACTGAAAAGTTTCGCTTTTTGCAAAAATATCAATAGGTCGATAGAAATTCACTTTTTTGACAACCTTTTTTATGTATTGGCTATAATTTCAATATCTTGTTTCAAAATGTTGTTGTTATCAAAATGGAATTTGAATATATGAGATTTCAGAATTCATTAATGAAGGGTATAGAGTGGAACTAACTTTTGCGACAGTTTATGAGATAGGCTGTAGCTATATAATCTAAGAATTAAATTGAGGTCAAATAGTTCCAGTTCAGTGGGCATTGCATTACATTTTTATTCACGAAATTCCATATAACAATACATGTATGTATATGCTCTTAAGAATACGAGTCAACTTTTGAACACCCTCCGCACAACAAAGCATGGATCGTGGGCAAATATGGCAATCTGTCGCCAAATCCACGAATCTGCGACATTCCCACTAAAATCCACGAATCGGCCGCCATGTGTATGGTTTGTGTAAAAGCATGTGTGAAATACAAGGGACACCAACTAGATCCACGGTGTGGACAAGGGGCAAAATTGGCCGAAGATGGATATCTCTCTCCGTCTCTATCTGTGTTGCAAGCAGAGATAATAGAGAAATATATACCTCTATTATCTCTGGTTGCAAGGAGTACAAACCAAACAGTCACTTCATCGCTAATTTTTTGGTCATGAATTTGTGGATTGCGTTTACTTGTGTATTGCAAACTCAGCTAACAGTTTGCAAAAGAGAGAAAATATTTACTTATACTTAAACAATTATTGTTGTTAAAAAAAATCTATTATTCAAATCCCCATATTTTTGCGAGAAGTATAACTTTCTTTTTTATATTTGCTGAAAGTTGGCGCTCGCAGTCCGTGGCGCATATAAATGGAACTTAAATGAATGGCGAAATGCTGAACATTTAGCCTAAAATGTTGAAACCTTAATCAACTTTATTTAGGTACGGTATTAACATGCTATAAGGGTTTTTGATGTATACGCTTATGCAATTTTGATTGTAATGTTAGCATGCCTTGGCTATAATTCCTTTTTTGTTGTTGGTATTCGATTTTTTTAATCGTTTGGTAGCCAATGAAAAATGAGCATAGATTGGTCATAATTAAGAAGTTTGCATACCTCATACTACTTCATATTAAGGCAAATGCAAGTTCGGTTTAGTATTGCGCTTAACAGAATGTTTGCACCGCCCTTTACTGAGCGATGTCTATTTGTAAATAAAATCAAATTATGTAAAATACGAAACGAACAAAACTTTATTCAAAATACGTTTTTGTAATACCCATGAATGTTAAAGAAAAGAATTATTCATCTGTCTGCTTGCACTTTTTCTTTGGTGGTATATATGACTTCTCTGTTAAAACTTTACACTTCTTTGGTGCTGTATTCGTTGTCTCTTTTTTCTCTTTCTCCTCGAGTTCAAGATTTTCAAGCTCAATCAGTGTAATCAATGTAAAACAACGACGTTTGACATCCAAAGCAGTTTTATACTTCATGCTCCAACTCGGAGCAAAATATCTGGACTTTGATTTAGACCTGGAAAAAGAAAAAAATGTCTGTTATGTGATTATGTGAAAACAAAAATCATTTTGTGAAGACATTGCAGGAAAGATTAAGCTTTATAGTCATTCTAGGTACCAAATAGTGGTGGGCACAATCGATCACTCGAGATGGACGCATTGGAATGAATATACGAGTGATAACTTATTAGAAAAGTCGATCCTCCAAATCATTCGAATGACTACTAACTAATTACTTAACTACAAACACACGATAACTCGATAAATGCCCCCACTTTAGTATAACAACATAACCACAATAAATGAAAAACGCGAAAATAACTAAAAATGTAAAAAACTCGAATGATTTTGATGAGATAAATTGAGCGAATTCTCTGGTGTTAGTAGCCATCGAATGATTGATTGAAAATCGAGATGGTGCATTATCCTTCGAATGCGCGCATCACTAGTAGCGAGTTTACATTCATCCATACTTACTTTATCTTACTCATCAAATTTATTTAAATCTAGAATAGTTATGGTTGCTGGTTATGTTATTTAATGGCCATAAAAATTACCTATGCTAAACATCTACAGATTGTAACTGCCGATATTGTAAATGAATTATTATAATTATTAGAATGCAAAGATATCGACGCCGGAGTTCTTCGAGTTCGTGTCCATGGCCTCACATTATTCCATATATGTCGCACAAAACTGATAAACTGAAAGCACACTAGTGGCGATCGTCGCCGAAAATATGGCTATTTCGGCAGCGGAAAATTTAACCGTGTTCGCGAGTGGAAATCTACCAAAAGCTTTGAACAAGTTTGTTTAAACTAATTAATAAACTAAGCAATATAATATTAACTTATTTTGAATGAGGAACCATATGCGCTTTGTTCCCCGGCTTTACCAGAGACAACCTGGCCGTCTTACATACTTATCTCGGTATAACTACTTTGCGAAAATGATGCCAGATCTTTTAGGATTATTATAGGCATTAAACTATTTATGGTAAGAATTCTTACATTATTAATTTCAAGAGCTAACATTTGGATGTCACATACACCTTTTCCGATACTTGTCGGATTATTTTCGTTTTCGAACGTTTCCCCTATAACTTAGCACGAGTATACCAAAACGAAGAAAAATAATAATTCATTACAAAGAACCAACCCAATCAAAAAATACAGAACTTACAAACTCTTACAGACTAGAATACATGTTTAAACTGGATAACAATTTGTTATATAACCGTTCAATATTTACCGAATCGCTGCAAGAATTTCTTCGTAAACATTATCTTTGCCATACCCAAGCTTATGTAACATACAAATCAAAAAACGATCTTCGCTTTCAGTATTCTCGTTCTCCTTATTACTAATGTACTGTAAACGCAACTGTGTGAAAGGTACGCGATAGCGGGCCATCTTTAAAAAGAAGTACCAATAAATACATTTTTTAATATAATCATAATTAAACAAGTATTACCTTCTGATCCAATGTTTTCTTGACTTCTGATATTCTTTGTAAATTAGCTTCTCCGCGTTCAATTTTCCCAATAAATAGTTCGGCGCCTTGAAGTTCATGGTATCGTCTCCAAAAGACCTCACTGTATTCAATGACTTCTTTCACAGTTTTGGTTACTACACATCCTGCGATACTTTCAATATCTCCCCTACCATACTTTTTATTTGCTTTGATAAATTGATTGAAATCGCTTTTAGTCCATTTAGGAAAACCTTGTGTCGACAAAATGTCCTTTTCAACTACCTCTTCTTGTGTTAATGGCACAGCGTGATCGATCTTTGTTTGTTCTTCATATTGATCATTTGGAACTTTGTAGTGTATTGTTTTACGGTAGTAACACATTTCACGATCCCACAGTTCAAAAAGCCTTGGTGGCATGAATTGAAAATCATGAATAATAGGTTGCTTGGGAGACCGAGGGGTCTTAGTCTTAGCTACTATTGGCTCAGTCGATAGGAGCTCTAAGCACTTTTCATAATAGTTAACCTTCCGTTCACGTTTTGGAAGCTCAATCCACGGGGCAGATTCACTTGGTCTTTGCCTTTCTCGATAATCTTCACCTTCGAATTGATAGAGAGAAGTGGGAGCACTTTCACCGTAATTACTTACAGTAAAATTGCGTAGAGAACATTCTCCCATTTGATCGTACTGTGCATTTTGTTGTAATGTTTTAGCTTCGCCGCGCTCAAGAATTGTATCAATATCCTCGTCTGTGAGATCAGAGTCTTTCGAAGCAAATACATGATTTGCACCAAAACGAATAATGTCCAACATTTCGTCATTATTAAGTTGCGTGGTGCGATTATCTAACAAGCGACCTTGTTGAATAATCAGTTGATCCAACCGGAACTTTATTTCTGCTCGTTCAACAATTTTTTCATCAACAGTATTTTCTGTGATTAAGCGAAAAACACGTACTTGCTTCTTTTGCCCAATACGATGTGCACGATCTATGGCTTGCAAGTCCATTTGTGGATTCCAATCCGAATCGTATATTATTACAGCATCCGCAGTAGCCAAATTTATACCCAGACCGCCGGCACGGGTGGATAACATAAAAATAAATTTTGAACTGTTATCAGCATTGAATTCTTCCATTTGCCTATTTCGATCCTCATGGGATGTTTTACCATCTAAACGACAGTATTCATATCCTCGCCACAAACAGTAGTCTTCCAATATATCTAACATACGCGTCATTTGACTAAAAATTAGAACTCTGGAACCTTCTTTTTGTAATTTCTGTAATAGTTTATCCAAAATAGTCATTTTTCCAGAGTTCAAAACTAAATGCTCATCGGTTGTGTATGGTGGTCCAGGTTCGGCGCCATCGAACAAATATGGGTGGTTGGTGCACTTGCGCAGTTGCATTAATATGTTTAGCAAACGCATTTTATCAACATTACCTGTACTACTTACAATGTCAATATCTCTCATTAAAAGTTTTGTATACCATTCACGTTGCAACTTCGAAAGGCCTACAACGATTTTGGTATTCTTCTTTGGCTTTAGACTCGTCTCTACTTCGGTCTTGATACGACGAAGCAAAAAAGGTTTGAGTACAGCACGAAGTCGCTCAGTCAATGTAGTATTTCCGAGGCAGGAACTTGTATTAAACCATGCATCGAAATCATTCGAACTGTTAAAAACATCGGGCAGCAAGAAATTCAACAAAGCCCACAACTCGTGAAGATTGTTCTGAAGTGGAGTACCAGTAATCAGTAATCGGTTGCGCGATTTTATTTCGCGTACAATTTGAGAAAGTTTTGATTTTTCGTTTTTGATACGATGTGCTTCGTCAATTACCATATATAACCAGTTGAATTTCTTAAGTGCAGCCTTCTCACGAATGCATATTTCATAAGAAGTCACACAAACATTCCATATTTCAGGCTTGAGAACATCGCGAATGAATGTCCTTCGAGTTGCTTTATCCCCCATTAAGCAGTGAACACGAAGTGATGGGCACCACTTAGCAAACTCATTTACCCAGTTTTGTAAAGTTGTCTTCGGTACAACAACAACATGGGGTCCAGGTTGATTTCTGAAATAAATTATACAATTTGTATTGCTATACTATAATTTCAAACCCCGTCCCTATCCCCGATCCTACTCTCTTTTCTCTATGACAAGATTACGATTTCGCAATTTCTGTTATCGCAAAAATGTTCATACCCATAACTACGCAAACTAAATTCTGTCCCATTTTCTGTGATTCTGTGAGAAATCCCATAGGAAAAAAACATTGTTAAACCTTCATATCTCCTAAAAACGATAATTTTGGTTTATATCTTGTTATTTCGGAATCGTTTTCCTCTATTATTTACTGAATGATAAATTTATAATAACATATGTATATTTGAAATATTGATTTTCCCGAACTTCAAACCTTTCTCGAAGTTCGACACAAGGACACAAGGAAATACAAACTATTCCAGCCAATTCCTCCCGGTACAGCTTTATTGCTGCCTAGTCTTGCGATATACAGCAAGACAAACTAACCATTCTTAAACGGAGGCAACATGAGATAATTTGTCACAACGAATGACAGTCTTATCTAGAACTACCTCCAATCAATAGTTATTGATATATTTTGTTATTTTTATATAACAATTTTATAATATATATTTTGTTTTTTATTTTGTTATTTTTAGTTATTTTTATATTTTGTGCCCCAGAAGTACTGCCTAGTGCAGAATCGTCTTTGTTGAACGAGAAGTTTACAGTTAAGTTGTTTGATATTTTTTTAACTAATAATTTGATATATAGGGGTTTTTTATCGTTCCATTTGAACAATTGATAATCATTTTTGTCAAAGTAAGCGATAAACACACTTATAAACGATATTGTAATTGTCCTTTGTTAAAAGGTGATTCAAAATATTCGAATAGGGATCAATGGCTGTTGTAATATACCGCTCTTCTTTACCAACCTCACCAACATTTAAAAATAATAATATGAATGCATTTTGTTAAATTATCTCAAGTTTTAAAAACTGTGCCGTACTCACTTGTAATGTTTTAAATAACCTAAGAAAGAAATTGTTTGCAAGGTTTTTCCTAGACCCATTTCGTCAGCCAATATTCCGTTGATACCATTTTCATACAACGATATCATCCAGTTTAGACCACACACTTGGTAATCGCGCATGTTACCGTTTTTAATATAAGACGGTGATGAGTCAAAGCAGAACACATCCTTGCATTGTGGATCTTCTTTAAGCAATTCTTTATCTTCGCTTTTTTTTGTTTTTCGATAGTGCTGACTAAAAGAAAATAAGTGTGTGTAAAAATCAAAAACCAATTTCGCCAACTTTAATTATCGTATTACCCTGCTTCTTCATTAGTGTCTTTACTAACATTGTTCCCGATATTATTTGCGTTTTTACCAAACTTTAGAAGATTCTTCTTGGATTTTTCTTCAGTTTCTGTAACACTGTTTGCGATGAAGTGCGTAAATATCTCCGTTTGCCTGAGTAAATAATCAAATCTCTTCGAACGGTCAGCGTCTAGTATATTGTCACATTCACTGTTTTTCACCGGACCTTGCGTATCCTCGAAGGTATTATTCTGTGAAGAGAAGATAATGTCAAAAGCATATGTACAATAGGTACTACGTACTTCATAAGGGCGAAAATGTTAATTTATTACCGATTCTTGACTTAATTCGAACACTTCTTCATTATTCTTATTATTCGACATTTTAAAAACAATCTACGACATGTAAAATTTAGAAAATTATATCGCCTGCAATATTAAGCTGCAAAATGGTCCAACAGTTGTTGTCAGAAACGCAATCGAATTGAGCAAGCATAAAATAGCAGAGAATAGAGAAACGCAACAGAGGACACCCCTTTGTCAATAGACGAAATTATAACTGTACAGTGACGGCCAATGAGAGAAGAGAAGATGGGTTTACGGGTTTTCCCCTGTTTTTCTCACACACATTCTCAAAGTTCGTTAATTCACCGCGAAAATGTCAGAAAGTTCGTGGATTTTGCAATGGTGAGGTCAAAAGTTCGCGAATTTGCCCACGATTTCGCATTGTTGCAGAGTGGTGTTCACGAAATAGACTCACATTTTTAAAACAACATGTGCGTGATATAATTTGTAATGATACTAGTGATGGAGTAGATAGTCTCAACCAGAAATGAAGTATGATAGAGATACCCAACTTCGCATCTGATTGACCCCTAGTCCATCGACGAATTTGACGGTTATTCATGAATTTTTGACAGTTATTCACGAAATAAAGTAAACGCCGTTCACTCATTGGTCAATTTGACTTAAGAAAACAATATAAAAAATAGTTGTCAAGAATTTTAAGGGGCAAGAGAGGTAGAAGTTGGGCATCTCTACCATACTTCATTTCTGGTCTCAGCGCATTGTACAACATAATCGCTAATATGTTTAACAATTGGCAAATGTAATATGACCCAAATGATCATATTTATTTAACGAGCATAATTTATAAATTTAAATTAAAAATTAGCTAATGAAAGCCAGAGCGAATCAGCCTTAGGGTTTATGGTTTGTACAATAATTTATTATATGGCACTATATAAATTGGAACATTTTAGGAATTCTATAATGGTTTTAATATTATCTATTAGATTATCTATAAGGGTTAGATAAGAGGTCTGTAGGATTATTTTGGGAGAAGATTATGTGTCTAGCTGGAAGGAAAGTAGGAGAATCGGATTGAATATGGAATAATATTAATTTGACTCTGGTTGCAGAATGTGCAAAAAGAGAAAATGTTTCTGGTCAAGTAATGCTCATGTGTAAGCCTGCAGTGACCAAGTCTTAGTCTTGTTATTTTTGAGATATCAAGCCAAGTAACTTTATAAGTATCTAGTTTACTAATGTAGTCCTCGATCAATAATTTGTTTTTGTTGATGCTTTTGTACCAGATGGATGTTTTTTTTTTTTCGAAAATAAGGTAACGTTTATCGAGAGTAAGTTTTTTTTATATGGATAATAAGGGTAGAAGAAGGATGGGGTTTCGAAAGTGTCTTTGGCAGTTTTATCTGCGAGCTCGTTGCCTTTCATTTTGGAGTGGCCTGGGACCCATATAATTTTGATACTCGGAGATTGGATGCACATATAGGAAAACTTCAAATCTTACATCCAACTTTTGAACAGAACTCATGACATGTCAAAATATCAAGATTCTAGGACACGATGTAGGTTTGGACATAGATTTTTGTGCCTCCACAACATGGGCATGGTTCATGTCCAGTGGAGACAACGTGTCATAGACATTTGTGCGCTGCGACCACATCGCAACCAGAATAGCGACGATTTTAATAGCATGATTGCTTAAGTTTTGTATTACGACATTAGCATCTGTCTGCGAAGTTTGACTCCAACTCTGAAGAAACAGTAACAAGCGGGTGAACGACAACTTTGAAATACCTCTTCCCGGGTTTAGTCACTCACCACCGCCAACCGGTCCGTGTAAGTTGTAATGGAGCAAAAACACAACAAGTTGGAAACGAAAAAATAAGGCACTGTAAAAACGAGTATTTCAGATGGGTATCAATGAACTTATATTAATTATCGTTTCTGTTAAGTAGTCGAGAAATAAAATAACCCCAATTATGGGGTAAACTGGGAGTCGTACTTATTTTATTTCATGCTTATTTTAAAACTTCTATGCGACGTTCCCCGTTCACCATTAAATGCATTGCATGGCTGCCGTTCTTATCTATTTCAATAATATTCTTTCAGAATACGCTTCCGAACACGAAATTAATGCTCTTTCGTAAAACATTACCATTATGTTTGGGCAGAATCAGTATCGAAAGCTACAACTTTGAGGTACATAGTAAAGGAATTTGTCTACATACATCGCGGCAAAGCTCCACAAACAACATCATAGTTGCGATACGAGGTAGAATCGGCATTGAAAACCGCTGCTACTTCTGTTTGTCGAAGAAACTGAACCGACCCCAGAACTCTAACCCAAAGTACATGCTCTTAATTTGGACGAAAGGCAAAATAACGCAGCCGATTCCTGATGCCTTCGAAAGAAAAATAAGACGGCGGACATATGGTCTCGTTCGCGAGAAAAGTGAATGGAGGCTTTCAATGGTGGAAGATGGAGGAGTATATTTAGTGCATTCGCCGAAGTGCTCTTCAGTGGTACAGTAACTAGAATATAAATAAAACATAAAAATGTGTGAGGATAGCCCAACAACCACATCTATAAACTGCACAAATGGACGCGTTCAAGTTTTTCTAGTGATTTCTGTTGCCGGTGCAACAGTGAATGTTGGAATATATTACGGGTATTAAAGTCAATTTGTCTTTTTGGTTTTTTTTTATTGACTGAAAATATTATACTGCTAAAAAACCCCAATATAGTTAAACTTTAGCTCCAGGCGCCTGCCAGTTGTTGACATACCCTTAGCGGAGCCACGAATTCGTGGCAACGGGTTTCATCCTGCGGAAAAAAGGGTTAAAATCCTGTTAGCGAACGAAGTGAACCACGCACCTCATACTTTAAATACACCAGGCTTTCTTTTTGGATTTATTTCCTTATTTCAATTTGTAAATTGAAACGAAACCAATGCCAAACTCAATTTCTTTGATAGACTCGAACAATAGAGGGTTTTGTGTTTGAGGATTTTAATTGCCGACTCTCATTCGAAAACTATTTTGTTCTCGGATTGTGTGTGCTAATAATATTTTAATTGATTATTTTCACCTAAAAGAGAAAAGAAACTGAAACATTAACAATAAATGTGTGCAGTTGAGAGTTAGAGAAACATGTGAACATTTTTGCATTACAATGACAAGCAACACAGACGACATGACCATGTCGTGGGTGGATTTATGTGCAAGCATGAAAGTCTTTCGAATTCCAACCAGCTTTGGACTAAGCTGATAAAGGATTAAATTCCAAAGCCCACCGATGCGGGATATAAACGGCTGGAAAATGTATGATTGAAAATATTTTCAGTTATTTAGTTTCAAAATGTGTATTGTTTTTCAAGGTATATTTTCGATGCACGCATAGATATTTTTATTTTTTACGTAACATAATTTATTATGGAATTTTCCATTCTAAGCTGCCGTACGGAATTACTTGGTGGGGACGTATCTACCTGAACAATACAACCGCTGCTGATTTTGCAGGAATATATTTTAAGGCAAATTTGTCATAAACCTGGTCGATATCCAAGCTTTACTCTATTCTGCAACCAGAAAAAATCCTTCCAGTTCGACACTTGTATTGTTTTAAAGTATTGAAAGCATCTTTCATGAAGTTTTTCGTCTTATTCCAAATTATAATTTACGGGGAAACTTCTCTAACATTGTATCTGTACCCTTGTCTTGTCTTTTCCATTTTATCGTATCGGCTATTTCATAAACTCCCACAGTCGATCAGCGTAATATGAAAACCTGGAACGTTTATAAAACAAGCAAATATACAGTTTAACGAGCCTAGCTGCGAACACTATTGGCTCTATTATGTTCATACAAAATAAAATTGGCTTCAGAATCTAAAATGTCTGATATTGTGGTGTAAATTTTGGTGTAAATATTTATTACATTTTCTATGAACTAACCAGGTACTCAATTTTGTATGAAGTTTTTTTTAGGATCACCCCACCACCCATATTTTATTGTATATG
The DNA here is from genome assembly GCA_905231855.2 of Eristalis tenax. Lineage (NCBI taxonomy): Eukaryota > Metazoa > Arthropoda > Insecta > Diptera > Syrphidae > Eristalis > Eristalis tenax. The sequence goes on along the minus strand of HG993125.1, from coordinate 32,685,408 downwards.
TCCATTGAAGTGGCATTCGACACTATTTTCTTTTTAAATATACAATGTCACCAACTTTCTTATTTTTCTTCTTTTTTCATGTTACATGAATTATTGCATGTTTTATAATTCTTTTTCCATCACAGAGCTTTTGTGTGCTCTACGTTCTCTAAGTGTTAACTCTCAGTATCGCTTTTTGCTGCGCGACTAAGGATTATCTACCGATTTTGCATCTCGTAGATTACATCAAACAAACAATATTAATTAAAGAATAGTGCATGGATACATTTTTTAAACCCCTCGAGACAAGCTAAAATCAATTTCGTTGCAAAAGTGTTTATACACCTTGTAATAGGTTCATTCCAACCATAGTTGGTTCTATGCCTCTTATCGAGTAAATTTCTCACCCGAAGAGATCTTTGGGGAGCATATATATTCATGAGAAAAAGTAAATCTGGTGAATTTATACGGCAATTTATAATGTCGCGGATGAACATGGCTGACGCTGCCTTACGCCTGAAACTTAAGGTTTGCAAGCCAATTATTTTACATCTATCATCTATTACGGACAGCATATCTCGTGAAACTTTTTTGTACTCTTTCGAATCTGAGTTCCTCTGTATCATACGGGGAAACCCAAATGATGGAAGAATATTCTAAATACGGCTGACTCACGAACAATAGATGGACTTAAGACTAGTTATATCCCGAAAATCTTTACTGTTTCTTTTCAGGAAACCTAACATAGCATTAGACTTCGCAATTGTATAATCATAATGTAATGCAAAATTTAATTTAGTATCAAAAATTACACCCAGATCTTTAACCTCTTCTAGGCGACTAAGTCTATGATCATTTATGAAATAATCATAGACAATCGGGGATGTAAGTCAATATGCCGTAAAGATACTACATTTTTGAATATTCAGTTCTAGTCCATTGTGCTTGCACCATTCCACTAGTGCATGGATATCCAATTGGATAATATTACAGTCAGTTAAAATATTTATAGATAAATACAATTTAAAGTAGCGAATGTTAAAATTTTACAATATTTGAAAATTTCGTGAACATCATTTATGAACAAAAGGAATAGTAATGGTAGGAATAGTAAATGGAGATGAGCTGAAAAAAACGTTGCTATTCCGGTTAAGAACTATTTGGAAAACAGTGGATGGGACGTTTTACCCAACCGGCCTTATAGCCCAGACCTTGCCCTTTCTGACTACCATCTGTTCCGGTCCATGAAATACGGTTCACACCAGAGCAGAATATCAAAAATTGACTTGATTCTTGGCTGCCAAGCCGGCGCAGTTCTTTTAAGATGGGATCCACAAATTTCCAGAAAAATGTAAGATACCAAAAAAAGGCCAAGATTTAAGTCACACATTCGTGAAAACATCTCCTGCTGCAGCACCAATCTGGACAGATACGGAAACAGTCAACGGTACACCGGCTATGCTCGCAAAGAACAATAATAATAATTCTCATTGACAATATCGTGATTGAAGAGATGAGCTGAACTTATAGCAGCAATCCTTCACTGTCAACTGAGCGGGGGTAAACCTTGCCCAATGCCAGGGCTTAAGTAGGCCTAGTGATAGTGGAGTCGCAACCGAAACTAAGATATAGTCAAACCAAATATCAGGGGTGGTGCCACCATCCTGTGACCAGGTATGAAAGGTTGGGGAATAACCGGCAACTAACGAGCTCCCTCAGACACCTTGGCGAGGGTCTGTTGTAACAGAGCCTTACCCGAGCATGCCCATCTTGCTGGGGCTGACTACCTATTCCGGACTTACTCATGGTACCTAAATTACAAGCAATTAAACAATGAACGAAAATAATTCAGTTCCAACCTTGTGGAACGCCCGAGATCTAAAATTATCGATCTTTACCAATTGCTTCCTGTCCTTTAAGTAATTGGAAAACCACTCTAACATTGACGAATGGAATCCCAAAGACTTTAGCTTTTTTAAAAGCAAAGTGTGATGTACTTTATCGAATGCTTTCGAGAAATCGGTGTAAAGTACATCAACTTGTAATTGATTTTCTAAATTTGTATAAATGTAATTTGAAAATAATGATACATTAGTTGTACATGACCTGCCCTGCATAAAGCCATGCTGGTTATTAGAAATAATTTCTTTTACCATGAAATATAATTTTTCTTTTACAATACTTTCTTTGATATTGGTCGATAGTTATCTACTTTTTGCCGTAAACCGCTTTTAAATATTTCCATTCATTTTCCATTCTTTTAAAAATTCACCCATTTTTAGGGACTGATTAAAGATAATTTTAAGTGGACGACAAAGCGAATTCCAACTTTTTCTTAAAATTCCAGCTGGAACCCCATCGGGGCCTGGGCAGTAATTTACTTTAAGATTTGTTAAGGCATTTACAACATCCTGATCCGTAAATTCCAATACGCCTATATCCAGAACTTCGGGTATATTAGAGTAATGGTTCATTGTTGCCTGGACCGGAGATCCATTATAGACCGACTCAGAAAAGTAAGCAAATAGGTCACAGGTTTCATCCAAGTTTGTTGAAGTTACGTTACCAAATTCCATTATCATGGGCAAGACCAAGGAATTTCGAAGGTTCTACAGACAAGACGTATTGTTTGTATAAAAATCTATTCAAGAACTCATATTCTTTCCTGAGTCTCAAAAAAATAATTGAATGTATCATAAAATCATAAGAATAAAAAAAAAACAAATAATAATAATAATTTATTGTTTGCATACTTTGTATCCAATTCCTTTTCAGATCAAATATAGGGAAGAAAGCAAATTATGAGCAGAAGTTTAGCGGGAATCCACTAGTTAGATCCTTTTAAATATTTTTGAATTGCTTGTTACGTGGATGTGTTTACCTGTATTAATAGGCAAATACATACCACTTAAAATATGTATTTTATTTTTTCGTTGTTTGTGCAATAAATATAAAATCTCCTGTAACTTTATTCAGTCCAGCAGGAGATCCTGTTTTTCATATTTTCCCAGCGGCAACACTGGAAGACTTCAATATAGCAATGTCGCTAGTTATAGGCAATAAACAACCACCCTGCTATGAACAATCTTGAAATATGTACCCGCAATCACCAAACAACACCAAAAAGATGCATTTTGAAAGACAACCAAATCCAATTTCAAAAGGAAGTCACAGCCTTCCTAAGAGACATGAATAAATCCTGAACGGATATTTCTCGGTATCAGAGGAAAAAACTGCCGTGTTAATTCGAATTATAATGGATTTGTAACAATGGATTAAAAATACAGTGAAGATTAACTTATATCTACTCTCAGTCTTATGAATTACTAGATTTCGTACCCGGCTTTGTTTCTTCAACCGGTACTTTATCTGTAGTGAAAATATTCTTTATAATAAATGTTTACTCCGCACTTTTTAATTTAAAACAATAATAAGACTGCTCGAACCAGAACTCAGAGAAGAATTTGGATTTTCTTTTGTCATTGATGCCTATCCCAATCTCTCATTCACATCCCTACTCATAATGAGTACAATTCGTTGACATGTTGAAGTTTGAATTATCAATGTGTGCTGCAGCAAAACGGACGGAAATTACGGTTTTTTCTCAACCATTACACACGTGGAGGGATATCAAGCGATTCATAAAAAAAAAGTTCTTGGGAATCTCTTCCATGTACCTGCGCTCGATGTTCACTTGTTGTGCAAATTGAAGTCAAAATTCATGAACCATGAAAAAATTAGCCTCTTGTAACATATTATGTAATTAGTCTAGCTCTGAAATTTTATCTAAATCGGCTAATCCGTTCAGAAGCTCAATATTCACAATTTCAGCAAAATTGAATGATTTGTGTATATATGTGTAAAGTGCGAAAATGTTTATTGTTTCCTTTTCGTGAATGGTTGCACCAAAGCAAAATATGAAAAAAGTGTGTGCATATATGGACTGGGGGATGGTTGATATCCACGCCTACGCAACTTGAAATGGTTTCATACCGGATTGATGCAACCACCCTTATTTTGAGAATTTTATTCCCGTTTAAAAAGTGCTCGTAACTTCCGAACCGTATGTCGCACCGACTTAAAAATCAATGTCACATTCAGCATCTAAATCTTAGAATGATTTTTGTTGAAAATTTCAGAGCTCTGCGACGTGTAGTTTCGGAGCCTTTGTCGGTCAGACACACAAGCTATCTGCTTTATAGTTAAGATACGAATATGTTTATGAACCGCAACATTCTTGTACTGGAATTTATATGAACTGATACTCTAATAAAAGTAGTGCACGGTCATAAAAGTGAATTGAAAGTCTACTCAGATTTTTTTACTTCAATTGTAATTATTGGTATTGTATTAATTGAAGTGAAGTGAGTTTGAAAAATGCGCGAAAGAACTATCGAACTTGGATTTCAAAAAAATGCTCAAACAAAAATATCCAACTTTTTCAAACGAGTTTAGATCAAAAACAATTTAAAGAACTTACTTTCTATTTTGTAATGTGCAATTCGATTTCATTACTTACCCGTTCCAATAAAATTTCTTTTATACTACATAGTTCCAATTTATGAAGTTTTTGGTTATATGAATTATTAGTTCAAATAATTGGAAAATAAATAAAAAAATAAATGAAATAAATAAATAGACGAGTTGAAATGTTAAAGAAATAAATTGAACTGAATCGATTTGCAACAGACTTATAATTTGAGTCTTTTTTTTCCGAAAGTTATACTAAATACAGCCCCAGCAAATGCTTCATTCACGGTTCGCTGATATCGGCTAATCACATCAATCACTGCAAAGATTAAACGTTCATTTAAGCATCAGACGCGCAAACATTTGAGCACCATTAAACTTCTGTTGCGTTGTTGATAGTGGTTGAGAGGAAATGCGATGATTTTACTAAATCTAAAATGATTTTACGTCATCTGCATATTTTTCAATTATAATTATTTAATCCATAATTTTTGGGACTTTTTCTTTCTTTCTTCTTTTTTGCAGCATTGTCTGATGTTTCTGAATTCAACCACCGATGTTGTGCCTCTTTTGTTGGCGAGTGAACTTCCAAAGAGTGCTGTTGAAGAAATCACATGACATCGAGTCGCCTTCTCTAAATCCTTTTTGACAATGAATGTTTCGGTGAGTGCAGGAATATCCAAACAAGAGATGGCGTTGTATAGCTCGTCTCTATGCACGCTGCCTTCAAAGCGGCGGATAGTTTGTGGGTGTTGATCTGCATACCTTGGATTTTATTTCAGGATCTGCCGTAGTGTGAAGTTTTGGTCGATAGTGGATTTCATCAGCCAGAAACCACACTGATAAAGACCTATCTGATTATTCACGAATAATTTAAATCCCTCACACACAACAAAGGTAAACAATGGTGTTTTAATCGGCCTTTAACAGTCACAGAAGTGATCTTTTCAAATTTTCAGTCCTGTGGTGTCGTAAAAACCAGCACATCTGTGATCAAAGATCGGTTTTGGTTTTTAATGCGGTTAAGGCGTGTGTATGCGTTAGGTTGACTCAAGATATCCTGAATCGACTTATGACTCCTTTTTGTGAACTGCAGCCATCTTATGTCCATTCTTGAAAGATGGTATCAAAGAGGAGAATGTTCAATGTTCCCTGGTAAGTTTAATTTTTTTTTTTAGTTTTATGAATTATTTAATAAATATTAAATAATTGATTGTATTTTAAAAACACAAATCTAAAGAATATATTTGATTACAAAAGTCTTCTTTTCCCACACAATCTTTGACGTTCGACAAACTATAACACAAATGAGGCTCAACTTGCCAGACTTCGCTTGGAGATCACGCTTCGAAATCTGTTCGACATTTAAGTCGAACCAAAAGTTGTCATTTCGCCAACCGCAATATGTACCAATTTTCGCACTCACACGTCCGACCCCGTGAAAACCCCATCAAAATAAGACAAAATGGACACCATAGTAAAATAAGAGAAATTTGCGTAATTTAAATTATTTATTATAATAATTATAATAAAACCTTTTAGCATCTATATGGAACAAAATTAGTATCGGAGGTAGAGTAGACAAATATTATAGAAAGTACTTAACCGAATAAATAATTTATAGTATCTCTAGATCACAATGGCGCAGCTCGGGAAACTTTTTCTAAATAAACAGAAGTGAATATTAATTTGATCGGCATCATACATTTAAACAAAATTACCCTGAGCTTCATTTCGATTCTATCTATCTCACCACCCATCAAATCAACGATGTTTTCTCCATGTGTTAATAAAAAGAGCTCCAATTCCTCCACAGTTTGGAATGACTTCACAGCCTGCAACAAAAAAGTAAAAATGATTCAATAATAAATATAATAAAGAAAATCGTAGTAGTTTATCCCTATTTAATATTGCATGAAAAAAACGTGGTTCTCGATAGATAGATAAGATACCATCCATAGCATAAACAAGTAAAACTAAATCAGACTTGACCAAAAGCACCTATCAAACAAGCAAAACCACTTCCTTTCAAACAGCTTGTGTCTTATGTCAATCGAAACGCGCCTTTTCTTTCTCAACTATTGTGGTACCCCCTTGTGTCGAGTATATCCATTTTGCAGTTTTCCATCTTCGTATTTGGAAAGTTCACGATTTTATTGACCATTACTTAAGCTGTATCAAGGAAGTCATTATAACCTATTTATTGTGACTTACTTAAATATTATACAATCACTAATAATATAATACTTTGTAAAGTAACCAAATTATTACCTTCAAAAGATCATTTAATTCTTGTTTATCTAGGTAAGACCTAGTCAGTTCACGTCCATCAAAATCAATTTCGGCCTGGATTAAAATGTCATATATGTTGGTTAATTGTAACATAGAAAATTAGTTCATTGTCTTACCTTATATCTAACAAGCGAATTTCCCATATCAATACCTTTAACATCATGTATAGCTCTTATCATTACGTCAGCCTCAAGTTCCGAATTCATCTTGTTTAGTTGATCTTGTGAAATGGATCTAACAAAGAACAAGAAATACATAGCATTACAAAAGTATTGTAGATATTCACTTCAAGCTCGGAGATATTTTTCTTCCATTACAATAGGTGAACGTTTTACTATACTTCAAGCTATTATGTTAAAATCACTAATTTTATAGACTGCGTGCGAAAAAGGTATTACTAATATTCTTAGGTATCCAGAGTCAAGACACAGCACCGGCCGAAGGTGTAGAGGAGGCATACACTGATGAGCATTCCTTGCGAGACGGGTATTCCGGATGAGTTCATCAAGAGGAGGAATCCACATGGCTAGCCCACATGAGCCTCCTTTGTAAAAATGGTCATAAAATAGAGACAAGGAAGTGCAAACATATATTTATTTAAACAAATTATTTATGATTAATAAGTCTGATTATGCTGCAGACTTAATTAAACATTTCAAAGTGTTTTGCAGTTTATTTTTTATAGAATTTAGCACTCAACTGGATCACAGTGCTTAAGAGATAAATCACAAATTATAACCTGAAGCGCTAACAAATTCGTCACTTTTCCTGTCACGGCTAAAATAAAATCAGAATTGTACAACTGACGCTTAAGATTTTATGGTCATAATGAATTGGCGAATTAAAAATGAAAGAAAAATGCTTTGAGCTCTCGTCAGCCCACTGCCATTTCAATATACATAATTATTTGTATTAAACTACTCAAGAAACAATGCAAGACTTAGGAAACCCCTTTTGATGGCCAATCTTTGATATAGGATTGTGGAGATAAGACTACGACACTTGACAACTAGCGAAAAAACGATTGGCTCCAACTGAACCCTGCCAAGCAACTAAGAATTATAAAAATAACAAAGATCCGGGATATTAATTAACAAATTCTAAACAATTTTTTTTTAGCTAGTTGGTGTAACCTAGAAATTGAGAAAGGTGTGACACTACTACGACCACACAGTCTCTTATATTATCTTCTTAAAGATTTTCACTGACAAACGAAAAAGAGATCACCTGGAGTAGTACGCATTCGAAATTAGCCACCGTCAATAGCGATGTAAATCGTTTGGTATGTTTTCATACTCACTTTCCTACTAGTGCTGCAACATTGGTATATATTATAAAGGACGCAACTCCACCTAAAATTCCACCAATAAGAAGAGATCCGACAGCATCAGGCACATGTGAACCGGTTACTAAAGACCAACTCATGCAAACACCAGCAACGCCAATACTAGCCACTGCAGCTGCATCCTCTGTTAAAACAACGTTCACACACGGGTCTTTCCCCCGCAAAACTAAAAAAAAAAGTATACAAACATAGATATGTATATTAAGACCATGCATTTTTCAAGATTTTCACTGATCACCATAATCCTTAAACGTCATCCCGCAGTTCATAGCTGCTTGCCTTGTTTGGTTTACAGCTACAAAGAAAGTCAAACCCTCAGAGGCTAATGATCCGCCCAAAGTACAAAGTGGCCAAAAATAGTCCAGAACCGGCTCAGGATGCATGAGTCCCGTAAACCCATGGTACAATGACAATCCTGTTCCAACACAGAAAATTCCAACGCCTGATATCAAAGAAGATACATATTTCATGTTCGTATACCCATACGGATGATCTGTATCAGCCATCTTCATTTTAAAAAGAACCAAATTTTAAATATGTTGGGAAGTATGCCATTAATGTGACCTTTACTTTACCTGAGTAGATTTGTGAATACCATATGCCAAAATTAACTGGTTGATGGTGTCAGCAAGTGAATGGACAGCTTCAGCAAACATACTATGTGATCCACTATAAAGCCAAGCTATTGTCTTCGCAACAAAATTTGCAGCATTACTGTATGAAAAAAATATAGTTTTGTACAAAAAAAAAACTTTAGTAGTCATACATTGCAATAGCCATCAGCACCACACGTGCGGATTTCCCTCGTAAACCTGGTTCATCCTCCATAACCACAGTTCTACTGCCGATTTCTCTTCGATAGTCTCTTAAACGTCTTTTCACCGTAAATATGTCTGAAATAAATGTTATCAGCGACTTTCTTCAGAATAAAAAAAAAAAACGAACACTTACTTTGCTGGTGTTTTTTTCGTTCGATTTCTCGTTTAAGACATTCTCGCAATAAATTTTCTTTTGAACCCCAAACATCTATCGCCTTTGCCTCGACATCTTTCCTCCAAAAAACGGTAATTGGTGGCTCTTGCTCGTACGGAGATCGACGTTTTATCTTTGGCAGAGTTTCCAAGTCGTCTGGTTTAAGCAAGAAGTCCGTCATAGCTCGAGCTGGTGTAATAAAATTTCTCTCCAGAGAAGAACGATTGCTGTCAAATCGGATTCGCTTTGGAAAGTTAAAAAAAATATAAACACATATATATATATATATCCGTATAATTGTTATATCCTCTATTTGTTCCAGTTTTTGGATTTGATGATAGCGCAGTGATAAAAATCTTACTGATTGAAAGATGAACTTGTGAGTTACAAAATTCATAACGACATAAACATTCATATTATGCATATTTCTGGTTCAGGCATTAAGGTCTCAATTGACTGCCAAAACCGGTAACTTACTTTTTTAGCTAATTCATCAGGTACTACTTTAGAAACTACATTGGACACTGCTTCCGCAACAATATTCACTGTATTTTTGGATGGTTCTATTGATTTTTTTATTTCTTTTTCAAAAACGACGTCATTCAACTTGGAGTCCTCGATTGTAGTGGTGACAGACAATATTCCTTTTTTCGTCTTTATTTCTAGTTTTGCTGTTTGTACGTTGGGATCGTTAAGTCCATGATTAGATTCTTGTTTTTTCTTAACTACAGCAGCTAATGCGCCTTCAATTCCATTTGGGGAAGAAATTGGAGAATTCTTTAAGATATAAAATTAAAAACAAATTTGTTTTGTATCTAAAACTAAGCGGCATCAGTTTACCTCAGATTCACCAGTTCCAATTGAATTTGACTTTAGAAGCGATGTCGTTTTAACGTGTGTGTTCTTAAATCGGTATTCCGAGAGGAGAGTAGATGAATGACGTTTAACCTGTAAATAATTATCCGACGAACATCCATATGAACACGTAAATAGATGCAATAATAAATCATATTACATTTCCATTTCTTCTTCCGCAGTACAATAGTGGATGGAACCTTAAAACCCGTACAACATCCAGACTCCTATGTAGCATCTTATCAACGTAAAATATGAAACAGAATACTATTACTTATATGTACTATAGCTGAAAGCGGAGCACCTTCACTATAAACCTGACTGAACTTTTTGACGTATTTTCTAATTTCAGAACATTAGAAAGTATTCAATTGTTATTCTTTCAAAATTAGTGTAGTATTTGGTTTTTTTCTATTCTAATTGATCCTGCATTTTATTGTCTTTGATTATTGAAAATTTGTTGAAAGGCTATACGCTTACGAAAGAATTTACTAAAAATCGCTCAATGTTTTTATTCTTAAAAAACAATTGGAACAAATTCAATGCTAAAGTACCGTCTTGGAAAATGACACAATTGACATATGACACAACATAAACACAAAGTTCAAGGTATGCCAACTTAAAACTGACAACTCCCCTGACGTCATAGAATGTCTAACTGCTGTTAGACTACACGAAATAGGGTGAACGCACTTTCCGATTATAATTTATTGCATGATTTGGCACGATTACGATTTCCGTGGTTTTATGTTCTGAAAACACAGTTTTGTAGATCTTGGTAAAATAAGAACAAAATATGATGTTACAAAATGCTCGTTTTTGCCTAATTTAGGAGATATCGATGTTCCAAAATACATTTTTTCCTATGGGATTTTTCATACAAAATTATTTTTTAGCACGAACCTAAAACCACGGAAATCGTAATATCCCCCATGATTTGTAAATAAATTCTATTATAGCTCAAACCTATATGTGGTTTTATTTTTGTTATTTTCTAAAAATTCTCAAGTTTCCCTATACAGAAAAATTAATATGAAAACGTATTATACAAAATGTATTATGTAGCATAGTCTTAGGCGTGTTTTTAAATAATTTTGGAATCTATGCAGGCAGAAGAGTGTTGGCTAGTGATGGGCGCAGTCGAATCATAATTCGAGTTATAATCGATTATTCGAAAGTGACTGCTAGCTCATTCGAATGACTACTAACCAGAGATAATGTAGGACAGATATATCCAACTTCTGTAAAGAATAAGAGTGTTTATTATTATCTCTGCTACTAACTCATTCGAATGATAACTAACACAAAAGAATTCGATAAATGTATCTCATCAAAATCATTCGTATGAATTCGAATATTTTATGTTTTTATTAAGGAACCGAGAAGTGGATGGTATTACATTGTATATGAAACAAATAGTACTATCGCTTGAGGAAAATGATAGTGCGCCATCTGTGATCGTGGGAATAACTGCCGGAGTATGGACAAAATTTAACAAAATTTAAGATTATTAAAATATTACAGATTTCAGTGGAGTATTTTGACAAATGAGACCTTCGCACATTTTATTTTATTCAAGAATTCAATGATTATTTATTCATGAATTTTTATTATATTTATTTATTTTGTTTACGTTTTTTGTTTCTTAAAATGTACTTATTAAGCAGCGAGGACTAGGCCTACGGGGGAAACCTCACAAAACAAAAAACGCGTTTAATATTATCCTTCTCTAGGTGACGCGGAAAAGAATATCTCAAAGTCTCAACCAAGTGTCCTTCATGTCGTACTTCTGTAAGTTGACTTTCAAAAAGCTTGCACATTTTTTAAATAAGCTTCGAATTGCACCGAACGGATAGCTAACATTCCAAATTCAAAAAATGTCTTGATTGTTTTAAATGCTTGTAATTTTATTAGGAGAGCTTTTTCTCTAAATTTGTTAATTTGTCGTGCCACGTGACCAAACCATGTGGCACGAATGTCCCCTATATTACGACTTCCGCGGCGGGTGTTGAATGCAATTCCGTCAGGTAGGCTATCGCTTGGTAGACCCAACGGACAGGACCCAATCTCGCCTGGTCACGCTTGGGCATAACTCCTGATGAGTTAGAGTCGATGGCGGAGGATCGGGTTTGCCTGGAGATGTCTCGTGCGTGGTTTACCCCCACGACCCCTTACGTGGAGCATGCGGGTCAGAAGATGGTGATGATGATGATGAAGTTTCTTATGTTCTCTGAACAACTTTTCGATAGATCTATTTCTGACCCATTGGCTTCGCCATAAAAATCTTCATCGCAATTTACAGGGTATTCGATACTGTTCGAAATATCTATTCCCATAATATGATCTTCTTCCGTGCTTCAATGTGGAATTCTTCGCTATCGTCACATTACAATCTGCATCTTGTAAAAAAGATTCAGCCCCAGAATCTTCATAACCCGCATTATGAAAATGTTTTGCTCGAAAGTTCTCATAAATTTTTAAGTTGAAGGATTACACTCGTACGAACCTCTATTCGATAGAGCCATTGAAAATAAAGACTCCCACAATGATATCCACTCCCTAGCAGTATTAACGGACTGCAAAGTTTCACAATGTGACGAGATAGCCTGACGATTTGGGTTATTTGTGTTCAAACTGTACCTACAAAAATTGCGGTGTCACAACAGTTTACAGCAACATTGGCACTGAAAACTTATGTAGCTAGTTTAACTGATCATTTCTTAAAATTATTGAGGTTGATGAGGGTAGTCATCGAGAAGAAAGATTCTCTAGTTACAAAGCCTTTCAGCATGTGCACTAGTCCTTAAGTGAACACTTGCACCGTATCTGATAGCACTTTATCAACACAACAAGGAGGTGCAGATAATATTTTTAAGAGTGTGCTCAAGCCCAAGATATGTGATTAAGAGATTGCGTTGCGTTCTGAAAAATTGTTTTCGCTGTCTTTTGGGTGCATGGCAACTGCATTACGATCTACGTAAAGCTACGAACATTTTGAATGTATGTTCTGCATTGCACAAGAATTGCTTTTATTTTTGCCGTAGTAAATAATGCTTGAGTAATAAAACGCTAATAATAAATCACTGCTGACATAAGAATGTTGAGCCTATTATTCTTTTGTTGAAGCCTGGGGCTGGGTGAAGGTGGTTTTCATAAATGTAACCAAAAGCCCAAAATAACTTTAATTCGTTATTTCAACTAAATATTATGCGTATTGTTATTCATTTTATTTCACACTAAATTTTTTCACTCAAATCCCAGCGAAGGAAATTGTCGTTTTTACGACAGGATATCGTTTCGAAATGACTTACGTAGGTAATTAGAAAATAGCAAGTTCAATGACTGAAAACGACAGCTGACGTTTGTATGCGATATGTCGTGTTGTTTCTTGTCGTATACGACATAGGGAATCAGGCTGGCTAAGCTCCGTCGCGCGGCGCCAGCGGGTTACCAGCCAGGGACCACGTGCGGATCGAAAACAATCCACCGGCCACAGGCGAGTCGCAGAAGCAGGAACCAAAAGACAGCACTGAACACAATGAAGCCGTGGTACGAGCTGCCGGACGGAGGTCTCAAGGAGAGCGGTGACGGAAAACGTTCCGACCTCGAGGGCGAGTACAAGTACAACTGACCATCCAACTTTGTCTTTCAGACTGACCATTGTTAATGAACCAAATTTTTGTAAGTTATTGTAGTGCAAAATCTGTATCAAATGTGAGTGACAGTTTACTTTATTTCTCGAGTTCTGTTATGTATTTATTGACGGGGCAGATACATTATCTTAATTTAATAATTGAAGAGTTACTGTATGACAATGACAACGAAATGTTACAAGCTAGACTTACTGTCTGGTAATAACAAAATAAAAATAAGACGCTATGGACTAAAATGCTGTCTTAATCTAAATATAATTACTTCCGACGGCTTATGTGTGAACGGTGTTTGATAAAAAAAAAGATCAATCTATTGGTAAACGTTTAGAAGGTCCACGGCCTATTTCTTCTTTTTCTTTGATGCTTTCTCTGTGGACATAACTTCAGCCTTGCGTTTTTGACTTGATTTCGATGCACTTGGAGCTTGTTGAGGAGTACCCTGACCTTTGCCTGCTTTTTTCTTCTTCTCTTGCCTCTCTTTCTCCTCCAATTCCAGATTCTCACGTTCAATAAGCGTGATTAATGTATTACAGCGTCGTTGAAGTTCTAATGCTGTCCTCGATTTTATGAACCAATCAAATCGAAATTGAGGCGATGATCTAGAAAAATAATATCGAAAAATGTTCACAATTCCCAAATGTCAATAATTATAGATTATATAATTATATATGTATAAAAAATACAGATATTTAATGTTTTATTATTTACTATATATTTATTCTAACAGGGGGTTTCGTTAATTAAGAAGTAAACCATTCATGCCCATGTGCCGTAGCCAAATGTAAAATAAAAAGAGTTGCTCATCGATCTCATATCATCAAGAGCCTACCTTGCTGTCTACCGCCGTCTTTATTAGATTACATTCCAGACCCCAAACTAGGTAGCAAATCCATTTTTAATAAAAACTCAGCCTATGACATAAAGCATTCCGGAAAACTCGTATAGATCTGCAGAGTTCCTTCATCAAAACAGGTATTTGATTCTGTACCATAGAATTTGGGTTGATATTAGGAGCGAATATCCTGAAGTTGCCAAACAGGCTATATTAAAATTGCGCCCTTTTGTCACGACGTATCGCTGTGAAGCAGACTTTACATCGTATACTTATGCAAAAACTGAATACAGATAGAGAAAAGAAGTCAGTTTTTAAAAAAATATAAGTGAAACAATAAAACAGTTTCATTCTTTAAACTAAATTTAAAAAAAAAATGTGTTGGGTGGGTGTGGAGGTTCCGAAATATATTTGGGCCTTGTTTATGCTTCCACCCCTTAATAAATTTGAGAATTGCTGGTGAATTGCAGTATTTGTTTCTGGAATTTGTTTTGTGTGTACTCATTTTAATATTTTAAATAAATATAGTATATACACTGAAGTGCTGCACAGCACTATATGAAAAGGTAAACGAATGCAATCATGCAGACCTCTGTTACCAACGATGGAAACAACCACATAATTCTTCTTCACTGCCCAGCGGACTACATATTACAGGTTGTCAGGAATGTGTGAAATTCATCACCTCGCATTTGATACGTAGACAGATCACGTGTGTTTGAAGATCAAAAGCTTCGACAATGTAAGACCCAAGCCCATAGAATTCGTTGCGTGTACAACCCACAAAAATCGTAATTGCCGGATTGACAAGAGGCGCCCAATGAAATACGTACGTTGCGTCCAAGGAATTATGTCCTCTGTCGGAAACATTTCATATCGTTGCGTAAAATCCTAAACATGTCCATGTACGCACTCTATATAGTTCCGAATTCACAGAGGTATGAAGAAACGAAGAAAAAGGCAGATGTGGCAATTTGTATACACAAATTCTACAAATATACTACACAAGTCACACACAGCAAGCACACGCATGGAAACACACATGAACTTGAGTAGGAACAATGTGTGGACATATAGATGTATCATACGGCAAAATTCTATGCACTCCACGCAACACACAAATCAAACTAAAATACATGTTTTGAACATGTCAATCGAACTCAACCTCGAACAAATAGTTGCGCAGGCATGTCCATGGAATTACGCAGTTCGCAGACGTCTCCGGGAACAAGTTCCGACTGCGAAAAGAATCGTTCCATGCCCGTTTCGTAGTCGGAACTGTTTAGCTCAACTCTAATTTAAAGCAATGGACGTAGGGGAAAAGCATTTGTAAAGTTATTTTCGTTACCATGGGTCACGGAATAGAGTTTTGTGTTAAATCAAAATAATTTACCGTATTGCCGCTCGAAGTTCTTCATAGACATTCTCCTTATCAAAACCTAGTTTATGAAGCATGCAAACCAAAAAACGATCCTCGTTTTCAGAGTAATTCTTCCCTTTGTTATTGCCGTATTGCAAACGCAATTGGTGGAATGGTGCTCGATAACGGGCCATCTAGGTAAATAAAATATAATCCTTATTGATGATCCTTATTGATATGATTTACAAATTACCTTTTGATCCAATGCTTTCTTTATTGATAATCTCCTTTGAATTTTTGCTTCACCTCTTTCGATTTGTCCCATAATTCGCTCGATGTCCTGAAGTTCATGACATCTTTCCCAAAATACAGCATTGTATTCAATGACTTCTTCTGGTGTTTTGCCTTCTACATCCTTTGCTATATTTTCAATATCATCCCTACCGTACTTTTCATTTGCTTTTATGAACTGATTAAAATCACGTTTAGTCCACGTAGTAAAACCTTGTGTCAAAAGAGCTTCTTTTTCAGCTACCTCTTCTTCAGATAGCTGCTCAGCTTCGTCAATTTTTCTCTGTTCCTCTCGTTGAGCTTTCGCAGCTTCGGAACCTAGTTCTGGATTCTTTGGAACTTTATAGTTCAATGTCTTACGGTAGAAATAAATTTCTTGATCGAGTAGTTCGAAAAGCCTTGGTGGAAAGAATTGAAAATCTTGCACAATAGGTTGTTTTGGTGGGCGTGGTGCTTTGGGAGCCTTGGGCTCCGAAACCCTAAGAGCCTCACGAAAATAAGCATCAACGGCGTAATTAGCCTTTCTTTCACGTTTTGGCGGTTCAATCCAAGCACCTAGTGCATTTAACTTTTGCTTCTCTCGGTAATCTTCGCCTTCAAATTGATAAACGGAACTGGAAGCACCCTCACCATTATTATCCACAGTAAAATTGCGTAGTGAGCTTTCTCCCATTTCATCATAATGAGCCTTCTGTTGCATTGTCTTAGCTTCGCCGCGTTCAAGAATTGTGTCAATGTCCTCATCTGTGAGTTCAGAATCTTTAGAAGCGAATACATGATTGGCACCAAAACGAATAATGTTCAACATTTCGTCCTTATTAAGTTGCGTGGTGCGATTATCGACTAAACGACCTTGCTGAATAACCAGTTTGTCTAATCGGAGCTTTACTTCTGCTCTTTCAACAATTTTTTCTTCGACAGTATTTTCTGTGATGAAGCGAAACACACGCACTTGTTTCTTTTGTCCAATACGATGTGCACGATCCATAGCTTGCAAGTCCATTTGTGGATTCCAATCCGAATCATAGATTATTACTACATCCGCGGTTGCCAAATTTATACCAAGACCTCCAGCACGGGTGGATAACATGAACACGAACTTCGAGCTGTTGTCAGCATTAAATTCTTGAATTTGTCTATTTCGATCCTCATGAGGTGTTTGACCATCTAAACGACAGTATTGATATGCTCGCCACAAACAGTAGTCTTCCAAAATGTCCAACATACGCGTCATTTGACTAAAAATTAGAACTCTGGATCCTTGTTCCTGCAATTTTGGCAACAACTTATCCAAAATAACCATTTTCCCTGAGTTAAATACTAAATGCTCATCCGTTGTGTACGGTGGTCCTGGTTCGGCGCCATCGAATAAGTAAGGGTGATTAGTGCATTTGCGTAGTTGCATCAAAATGTTTTGCAAACGCATTTTTTCCACTTTACCTGCACCATTTACTACATCGATATCTTTCATCAACACTTTTGTATACCATTCACGCTGCATTTTTGAAAGGCCAACAAAGATTTTAATCTCCTTCTTCGGCTTGAGTCGTTTCTCTACCTCAGATTTCAGACGTCGAAGCAAAAATGGTTTTAATACAGCATGAAGTCGCTCAATCAAAGCATTGTCACCGAAGAATGTATTGGTATTGAACCACGCATCAAAATCTTCTGAACTATTGAAGACATCGGGCAGCAAGAAATTCAACAATGCCCATAACTCGTGAAGATTGTTCTGAAGTGGGGTACCGGTAATAAGCAGTCGATTCGCTGTTTTAAATTCACGTAAAATTTCAGAAAGTTTGGATTTTTCATTTTTTATACGATGGGCTTCATCAATAACCATATACCGCCAGTTGAACTTTTTAAATACCGACTTCTCGCGAATACACATTTCATAAGAAGTCACACAAACGTCCCATTCACCAGGCATGAGAATGTCACGAATGAAAATATTTCGAGCTTCCTGGTCACCAATTAAGCAAACAGCGTGCAGTGACGGGCACCACTTTTTAAATTCGTTTACCCAATTTTGTAAAGTAGATTTCGGTACGACGACAATATGGGGTCCGGCTTGATTTCTGAAATTCAGTTGTCGAGATGAGTATTTTTAATAATTAAGTAAATTGTACAAGTAAAAATTGTGTTTGAGTTGACAATAATTATTTTTGAATGACAATACAATAAAATTGCATACTTATTTGCAGATATTAAACTCAATTTCAAAGCAGAAACAGATTAGTCTACAGTACTACCATTGTGTATGAAACTAAGCTTTCTAGAAACTAGGTTCATATACTATGGTAGTATATGCCCGCAAGCGAAAGAGGACTTTTATGGCTAATGTTTCGCAAATTATTTTCCTTGGATTAATATGGATAGCGCTACAGTCCGAGTAGGACATGGGTCTAGACAGTTTTGGACGAAGTGTCTAGGTAGGTACTCAACACTATACTCACTTGAAATGCTTCAGATAACCCAATAAAGAGATTGTTTGCAATGTTTTTCCAAGACCCATTTCGTCAGCTAATATCCCATTGATGCCATTTTCGTATAAAGATATCATCCAGTTGAGACCTCTTACTTGATAATCGCGCAATTCTCCATTTTTTATGTACGTCGGCGAAGACTCAAAACGAAACACATCTTTGGAGTGTGAATCCTCCGCAAGTAACTCCTCATCTTCCTCCTGTTCTGTTTTTCTATGTCGGTGACTAAAACAAAACAATTATTACAGACACGTTCATCAAATCTATTGTTATTGTATTACTCTGCCCCTTCCTTGTCTTTCCCAGAACTCTCACTCGGTTCCTTTGGCTTAACATTTGGGTCTTTGACTTTTTTTGGACGACCGGCTTTTGATTTTTGTGGGCTTTTTGTAGCACTGTTAGTCATGAAATGTGTAAATATCTCCGTTTGTTTAAGTAAAAAGTCAAATCTTTTGCTGCGGTCGGTCTCTATTTTATTATCGAACTCAACTTCCTTCTCGGCAGATGAATTTGTTTCTTCAGAGGTAGTTTCATTCTGTTAAAACAAAATAATAAGAAACACCATGAATTTGATATGACGCCAATCCAACAAAAATGTTTGTATAACAATTAAATAACTAATTACCGAATTTTCATTAGCTTCAACCACATCGGCGGCATCATCTTCGTTAGACATTGTCAAAGGTTTATAGAATATACGATTCTTACAAATAACAATTCACAAAATTTACTACCAAATGTCTAACGATACTATAAGTAACGCAATTTCACATTCCCCGAAGCGGTAAACTTATCTGCATTAAATAAAATATAACTGGTGAAGTTATCGTCGGTTCGCAAATGGTAATGTTCAATGAAATTTTGAAATTATGTTCGTCTCGTTTCACACGTTTCAATTAATTGATGATATTTAAGAGTTTTGTTGGACCGATTTTCTTTGACTAAATAC
This sequence comes from Eristalis tenax, assembly GCA_905231855.2. Taxonomy (NCBI): domain Eukaryota; kingdom Metazoa; phylum Arthropoda; class Insecta; order Diptera; family Syrphidae; genus Eristalis; species Eristalis tenax. The sequence goes on along the minus strand of HG993125.1, from coordinate 32,665,924 downwards.
GCTGTATTACAAAATCCTCTAAATTCATTTATTTAACACTTTAGTCACTATTTTTCCGATACTTCTGAAAATTTTCTATATAATTAAAAATATCCAGACAACATTATTATTCCACATTTTGTTATCTTTCGTTCCGCCGATGCGCAGTCACTAAAGTCTTAATCAGAAATGCAAATTGTACGCGTGAAATGTCAAAATGTTTTGTCTCCCGCACTACAAGTCTGCGGTTTGATTGTAACGACAACATTGACAATTTTGCCCATCAACCACTATTGTCAAGCAAATCGTCACGACATATTGTTGAGTGTGATCGCCGCCTTAAAAATGGACAAAAATGAAGTGTTGTAGAGATATCCAAATCCTCCCTTGCAGCTTGCCAAATTGAAGAGAATGACATTCACACTCAAAAACCGTCAAAAATGCAAGAATAACTGTCAAAAAGCGTCTCAAATTCGTCGTTTAACGAAATGTTTCGTCATGTTTGCAGAAAAAAAAACCACATAACGACCACCTGAACGAGTGATGTTAGCGCTAAGAAACACTAAAAAATAAAAATACCCTTGACGCCCATAAGCAATGCAACAAACATCCCGAGTGTATTTGTAGAGACGTGAAGACAGAGATAATGGAGGAGAGAGATATCCAACTTCAATCATTTTTACCCCTTGTCAATGTCGGCATTGAGCCGTAAACAATAAGGGTGTAGTGGAATTCCTTTTGCATTTGACACATACTCTTCCCGGCTCCAACATGCATCGCAACACCGTATAGAAAACGCTGTCAGATGAAATCAAGAGGAAATGGAAGTAGAAGTTGGATATCTCTATCACCCATTATCTCTGCGTGAAGATTGAGAAATGCACGCCAAATATTTTAAGAATCAATAACCCAAGAAATTTGAGAATTTTGCTTATCAACTGCAAGGGGTATAAAAATATTTATTATGAGTAAAACAAGAAAAGGGATCGACACTTCATATTGATCATCAATACATATTCATTTCTCCTTTTTCTAGTTAATTATATTTCTCCTCAAGATTTTAAATAAAATATTGTGACGTGAATTGTATAACGAGTATAAGATGAGATAATTAGGACACTAACCACCAGAAAAACGCCGTCTATACGCTAGGGGAAGAACGATCAACTCCGAAGAGTATTCCCGAAATTGTTATACTTACTGCAAGAACCAGATGTGGCAACCATGTGTGCAATACATAAGCGTCAGTGGGGAAATTCAATAGACTCGTGGCAGCAGTAGGATCTAGAACCAATACTGGGAGCATAAATATCGGCAGTGTTCGATGCGAGTCACTTCAGTTGGAGAAATATTACAGTGAGCTCAGTTGACGAAGTAGTAAAGTTCAGTTTGGGATTTTATAGTATTCAAAGTGTTTATCAGTTCAGCCTGAAGCAAAGAGATGTGTAGTAAAGTAATAGTGACTCTTAAACTGTAATAAAGTATAAGAAGTAAATCAGTGTTTGCAAAATAAATTCGTTTATATCGTGGATAGTGAACTTTTGTATTTCATTAGTCACAACCCAGTGATCGAATTTGGCAGGATTACAATTTCCGTTTCCGTGGTTTTATGTTCTGAAAACGCAGTTTTGTAGATCTTGATGAAATAAGAACAAAATATAGAATGTTGGCTTTTGCCTAGCTTAGGAGATATCGATGTTTCAAAATACATTCTTTCGTATGGGATTTCTCACACAAAATTATTTTTTTAGCACGTGGAACAGAATTTTGTTTGCATAGCTATGGGTATGGACACCTTTGCTATAATACAATGTTGCATACTTTAAACGACCACGATTATTTTACTACAAATCTCTTTGCTGCGTCTCAGGCTGAACTGATTACCACTTTGGACACAATAAAATCCCAAACTGAACTTTACTAATTCTCCAACTGAACTGACTGAACTCAATCGCATCAACCAACGTGTATTTATACTCAGATATTTATATTCCCAGTATTGGTTCTAGACCCTACTGCTGCCACGAGTCTATTGAATTTCCTCACTGACGCTTGTGTATTGGGTCTATAACTTAATTCGTGCAGTTTTTTTTTGTCTGGTCGCATACTCTGAGCGTTTTTCGGCTACTGCTCTCTTCAAACGGATTTATTGTGTTCGGTAGCGTTGTCCATTGACGGTTTCACCCAGTTTTAGCAGCTCATAAAACAGCACACCCTTCTGATCCCAACAAATACAGATCATTACCTTCGCGCCATGGATATTCAGCTTTGCCCTTAATTTGGCTTGTCGTAATGGATGCATTTTTCATCACCAGTAACAATCCGATGCAAAAATGACTTCCTTTTGCGGCGTCGTGTGTGTCGTGTCCCCGCAAAAACACAACACACTAACTTGAATAATACAATATACGCCATCTCTTAGCTAACCGCACGAATTAAGCTATATACACAATACATTGAGAGGACAATGTGGAAAGAGAGTTTTTTGACATGAAAATAAATTCACCATGCAATATTGTGTTTTCTTGTGAGCTTTTCGACGAAGCTCGGCCTTCCTGATCACAGATCTACCAAGCTGCTTCAAAATTGACACAGTTTGACCAATCCCACAGGAAAGTTCAGCATTACTCTTTCCATTACTTGTGAGAAAGACCCCGACAGGAGGGTCATCTGGAGATGAACATAACCTCAGATTTGTTCACGCTGACCTATCGAGTGCGTGCTGTAGTTCCGTCTGGGAAGATGTGAGGATCACTAAGTCATGTGCAAAAAGAAGCTGCAACATCCAGTGCATATATACAAAGAAAAGGTAGGTGACAAGACGCACCCTTGGCGAAGTCCAACGCCCACTGTGGAATGTGTTGATTAAGCACCGTTAACCCGAACACAGCTGCTGTAGTTTGTGTATAGAGACTGAATAGCCCTCAGAAGAGGACCTTCAATCCCATACTCCTGCAGAACACTCCACTGTTTACCTCGAGGAACTCGATGGTCTTAGCATACTCCCAAGCCATTTCAAGTACCATTTTTAGACTGGAAAACTGGTCGGTTGTACTTCTACCCGAACAAATGCCGCACTGTTCACGTAATACCGTTAATTTCAAAGTCACAAGTATCATTTTTGTTGGAAATTTGTCGTTTTAAAGTGTTTCATATGCCTTTGTGGTCACCGGCCTTTTCATCAATATTCTTTTGAATATAGTCACTTTTTGTCTTTATACACAGGTATGGTGTGTGAGTTTCTATGCCTTTTTAACTTTTCCAATTTACTTTTCCCAGTTCGCCAAATCTGTGTTAAGTTACTCCGAACACTTTTTACTTATTGTTATAGGTAGTACTTGCCAGTGACAGTAAAATACATAACTGCGTCATATAATAAATAATAATAAAAAAAGTTATAATATTTAAGTACACTAAATGATTAGGTGTATGATCTTATATTTCAAATGCTCTTGTTACTTGAACATCCATTCACTGCATAATCACTTAGAATGTAAAAATCAATCATAATGATGTATGGTACTTCACCATACTTCATTTCTGATATCAATGTTGGCACTCGAAGCAGTTTATATCCTTGTTGGTTCAGTAGCAAGTTGTATCAGTCCAATATTAAGTAACAACTGACTGATGTAGTTCACCAGATAATTACTTGTATCACTAAAACCTAAATTCAAATCACCTCTTATTAGCAACTAATTTATAAGACATTTATGTAAACGTTTGTAGCTATAAGTCATTGCACTTCCTAAACCCAATCCCATTCCAATTATTTTCTCGCACCACTAGCATTTCCTGTACATTTACAACACACACAGTCAATACCACACAACCAGCACTCTCCCAGTACCTCAGTACAGCACATTCACCTCGCACAACGCACTCATATTTCACGTATCCCACTATCACCACTTCCTCCTCCATGTACTTAAATCCATCCTTCAATTAATATAGCTATCAGCAAGTTCTAATTTCCAATCAGAAGAAAATATCTGTAATCAATTCTGACGCTAGCTGTTATTTGATGCTGAAGTGGGGACTCAAAATTGGATTTCGAAGGCACGACGAAATGAAACAATCTCGCTCATTTCAATCGGAACTATATGAATCATTTTTAAAGTAAGTAAGAACTCTCGAAGCAAATGATCGACCGAAACGAATAGAATGAATGGATGAAAAATATTGAATGGTTTCGTTTGTTCATATCGTTTCGTTGCGAACGAATCTTCAAAGTATTGACTATATGTTTCTTTGGTGTTTAGTTGTGTGAACGGGTCAAAACGAACGAATCAATCACAATTGACACAGCTCTAGTAGCCAGACCGTCTATATAGAGGTAGACTGGCTTAAGCTTGTTGGCTAATGTTTAGGACTACAGACTGTAATCCTCAGTTTTGAGTTCCATCTGATTGGATAGCGCATAATAATTAGATCAAGACAAATTACAAACATATATGAAATCGCATGTTTCTAGTGTAAACTGAATGCACTCATCCCGCAGGACAGCCCGAACACACCCCAAAGAGCGCTGTCAAAACTAATTAAAACGACGCCTAAAAAAAAACGGCTAACGGAAGGAACGAACGGTCGACAACGCTTCGCTGTATTTGGTAGAAATACTTAATTTTCCTTGTTTTCTTTTCAAATAAATTAATTAGCTTCAAAAAAATCCTGGCAACGAGATCGTTTATCACACTAGTTTTGTGTCAAATTGTTCGAACTTTGTTGCATCAACTTGTCTGAAAACTGTGTCATTATTAATTCCATACATTTCTACAAAACCTTAGGCTTTTCACACAGTACGCATTAACCATGTGGCACTACCTCCGTCTATTAATTTCAAAGAATATCTGCTTGCGGTCATAGATCTATTTACTTGATTTGTTAAACTATATTCGAAGAAATCTACAAATCTGTATGGTTTTTGTCGGTCCCATTGTTGATGAACTTATGGAGTAGCAAATATGGCCAGCTCATTTCGCCTGTTGTCAATTCGTGTTATCAAATGACAATGGCTGTCAATTTTGAAGAGTCTGGCAAAACAGCTCTTTGTTGAGATGAAATAATAGTATTGAGAGCACCAAAAAATGAAAAAAAAATGGGAGAAAGAACACCAAAATGACGAAAATAAACTGAAGTTCATGCGGTAGGCTTTTTCGGTTTGACAACCGCTCACGGACGGATAATCTTCACGGGTTTCAATTACCTTTATCGAAAGCTCGAGGTTTCAAAACCCTAAAAATGTTTGGCGAAACTTCGAAGGCTGGAAGAGATTTGATGAAAATCTCTCCCTTTCGTTTGGTGGGGCCATAGCTCTCAAGTTTTCTCAGAAACAGACGTGGCCCTTGGTAACCAAACATTTTTCTTTCACGAGTGGAAGGGCCCTACAGTTTTATGCCGACTCCGAACCGCCAATTTGTTTTACTCTTTGAGCATTGTCAGTGACTCGAAACAGATGGAGCAGTAAAAATTATTCTAGTTACACCGCGCATCGAACCCGAGCAGCGAGATTCAATTGCGCACCAATCCACAATCCACTACGCATCAGCTGCCATGAACTCTATGAACTGTACTAAATGTGGGTATAGTCCGCAAGACATTTCTTCTAATTATTTTTTTGCTATCTTTTACTGCACAATGTCCAATTAAGAGAAACTATCATTGATTATGAATCACATACCCTTGCAAATCAAAAATCAGATAACGACGATGAATCAACTAACTTTGTATGGTATATTAAATTTTGACAGAAGAAAACACTTGCAGTATTACCGTAACCGTAGCCATGTCTGGACGTTTATATATTGTTAAAGATATAGAAGTTCGGGAGTTGCTTGAAAATGATGTAATCGATTTGAGAGATACGTTCGAAACGTTTGGAACAGTTGTCGAGGAAATTGATGTATCCGAAATACATAGACAAAATTTCTACAAAAAATGTAAGAATACACAAAATATGTGTATTATTGAGTTTGAGTGTGTGTGAGTGTGTGTATAGTGTGTTTTATGTATACACAGTAGATTCGCTCCACTCCGTCACTTTAGAGCCGTATTATAAGTAAAAAGTAAAATTTTAAAGACTTTTAGTCGAAAATGAATACATTGTTCTCTACAGTAAAAAAGAAAGTATTGCTTAGAAAATGAAATTCTATTCTTTGCTGCAGTGTTCATCCATTTGATGATCTGCAAAATGTCTGTGGTTGTTGACGGGCTTTTCACGGCTACATTTACAACGCAGTAATTTTTTCAAAACAAAATGTGTAAGTTTGCGAATGTGAATTGTAATGTATGTTCCATAGATGGCACGGGTGGATACGATGCTATTCGAAAGAAATGATTCTTGGCAAATGCAATTTGGAAAGTATTTCTTTGGTATTTTATACCGTGCTGCAAAAGGGATTCTTTGGCTTTCGATATTCACAAAACAATCCGGAATACACTCGAAACTTGCATTTCAGTCACGTAAAATCTTTATGTGTTGTTTTATTATTTCTTGTAAAATTGATGTTCATTAAAAATTTGCATTAGCAAAGGAATAAGGAAAACTTGAAAATCTACTGTGAAGCAATCATGGTTACGTCCTTGATTAGCCGAAAACGTCAAAACGAAGGTTCGTCTAAGCTATACAAGTATTCATATCTGTTTTGATATCTATTACTTCCACATCATCTTCAAACAATTCGAACTGCATTCGTGCAAACGTGTATTTCATTACTAGTTAAGTGAAACTTAAATTGCTATGTTGAGTATCAGCAAACGGACCTTAGACCATCTGGTTCATTGTGTTGTCACTTTCCGTCTTATCGTACCGGTTTCTCACTTACGTCAAGGCCATTTATAGGCAAAAAAAGATTAGGATAATATGATTCAGTTGCTTAGGTGTCGTAACGCTAAGCTAATAGCATGTTTATTTGTTTAATCATATCAAACTATGATCAAACTGTATGTACTAGTATGTCGATATAATATCGATATATCTTCTTAAGGTAGGGCAATGTTATTTTAAGGTAGGTCATTGCTCCAGAATGCCACACCTGGTTACGGCCCTGAGCAGAAATCAAGAGTGATTACACGCATACAGTGGGAGAAACTGCAGTAAGTAGCAGCAAAATTTTGCACGGCACATATCTGAAAATCGCATATACATATCTGTCCTATCGCATATACAGAAAGAATGCTGATGGTTTACTGTTTCTGTTTCTGTTCCATCTGCTTCGAAATCAAACACTGGACTTTGCCTATTACTATTATGAAAGTCTATATTTAAATTTTATTATTAAAATAATTTGGCCATTTTGTTTTTCTTTAATATCCCAAGTGGGATTTAAATCCAAACCCTCAGATTTTAAGACAAACAAGTCAATAGATAATTGAACAAATATCAATGATAAACGTTGTAACAGAGTAACTTTGTAGTCTCACGTTTTGTTTCTGTGAATTAAATACAATAAAATACATAAAAAGCTCTCTAACTTAAGCTGCGATGCAATGACTTCAGGAATTACTACTCCAGTCATAATTAACCATCATCTATATCGCAGTCTGCTTGATTCAGGCTCTGACTTCTCTTTAATCAGATCTGATATCGCTAGAAAAACATTTACAAAGAAAACATCAAAACAACCAAAAACAGAATACCTATTCTCTGTACAAGGAATAGGAACAAATGGATCTGTTGGCCGAATGTGAGGAAGTAAATGTTGAAGTTTCTTTTCATGCCATTGACAGAGAATATTTGAATGATGAATTGATTATTGGTGGGATGTATTAAAAGATCCATCCCAGATCCTAGTTGTTAGCAGCCAATCAACTGCTTGTATGAACACACAAATAACTGGGCTTCCACTAGCAAAAGTTAAGACTGCATCGCTCTCCATTCTGAGATAAAATAATCTATTATCAAACATACAAAATGTCTTACTGCGAACGTGAGATAGCTTCTAAAATAATTAAGGATCTTAAGTCAGTCAACATGAATCACCTTTCGCAAGTTGTGTTAGTAAAGAAGAAAAATGGGTGGCTTTGCATTGATTTTGGAAAACGAAATAAGCAAAACCGCCACAGATCGGTATCGGTATCGGTTGGAAAATAAATTAAAATATTTTGGCTATTTTGTTTTTTATTTAAATATTTAAATATATATATATAGCACTATAGAGATAGCCAACTTCACAGCTGATTGCCCCCTACCCCATCGATGAATTTGAGAGGTTATTCATGAATTTTTGATGGTTCAAATCAGAAATGAAGTATGATAGAGACGCCCAACTTCTGCCTCTCTTGCCCCATAACATTTTTGACAACCGTTTTTTATATTGTTTTTTAAAGCCAAACTGACCAAACAGAGAACAGCATTTACGTTATTTCGTGAATAACTGTCAAAAATTCAAATTTCACTGTCAAAAAGCCTCTGAAATTCGTCGATGGACTAGGGGTCAAGTTGTAGGGGTCAAGGGGTCAAGCTGTGAAGTTGGGCATCTCTATCATGTTCAAATCATGTGAATGCCGTTCTCCCATTGGTCAATTTTCGTTTTTTTATTTTATATAATACAATATAAATAATGGTTGTCAACAATGGTAAGGGACGAGAGAGGAAGAAACTATGGAGTACATTGAACGTTTTGATTATACATAATATAAATTACTTTGTTTGTTGTTTTGTTTTAATTTTAGTGGCGACGTCCGATTTCTCCGATCATTCTTTTGTGGCAGTTGCAGTTTTAGCCCATGGAAATAATAACGATCGCGCTAAAATTATGGGGAAAACCGTTGAAATTCAAAAATCGTTTCTAATCCCAATGTGTTCAAATAAAACATTAAATGAAAAGTTAAAATTATTAATACTGCAGACCTGCAGAGGACCATTTGACTTTTTGAAAGAGACTCCCGAAGGTCCTCCAAAGTCCATGTACCCAAAGTATTATGCAAAACTCTTTGCTACGTCTGAGGGTAAGGGTGATGATATTGTGTTCGTGTTTTTAATGATTATAATAATAGTATGTTTTATTTTTAGGGTGTAAGAGTTACCCATCGTCCAATCGCAGGTCTATTTTTATTGAACGCCTCTGTAATCAAATTCGGTCTTCGTATAAAGACACTGACTTGATGTCAATCATGGAGAAGACAAGTAATGAAGTGAAGGAAATTACACAAGCAAATAGTGACATTGTGCTAATTCCATGCTGTGAAAGCAACTTAGGGGACATGAAGTTCTGCTTCCCCAAATAACTTAACTTTGTAAAAATAAAAACAAATTAAGAAATAAATAATAATAAATGTATTTTTAAAGACAATGTAGAAATAATTTAGACGCGTATTTTCTTTTTTACTCTCACGGGTGAACGTCTTATGAGATCTTATTAGTGTTATGAGTTTACATTTATTTCGCAATAAAATGCCAGACATAACAGATTTCAGTGGCTGAACAAATAAAAATACCAAAAAAGCGATAATAAAACGATTCCATTTAATAATCGCTTGGGCTAATATACGTTTCAATCTCAAGGAAAATGTGGGAAGTGATTACAGTTTCGAAGCTGGAAAACCCCCGCCTGCACTAATATGATGTATGAAAACTGAAAATTATTCAAATTTACTGCTGCGTTACTTTGACACATTGTACAACCAAATCATTAATATATATCACATCAGACATTTGTCTTTACTGATTCGGTACAAGTACAGTAAGAAAATGAAGCAAAATACATATCTTAGGTATGGAAACTAGTCTTGTTTCAAATAAGAATAAACAGTTACCAGATGTGAAAATAGAACCGGCTTGCGGAGAAATTACATTTAGCACTAGATTTAGACCAGTCACTGCAGTCGTTAAAGGACAAATTTAAAAAAAAGCATCAAGTAATTTGATAAGCATGTGAACACATAAATGAATAAATGAATATCAAATATTGTGGCAATGTATAAATTAACACACTAAAACTGTATTTTTGAATGTACGTATATATCAATTTTGATGTGATATTTTCAGATTGCGGTAATTTGAGGACGTAAAGTTGAGGCGTAATGTTTTTTTTGAAAGTAAATTATTTGACCGTCAAATTGCATGTTGGTTGATTGTTTTTTTTTCTTTTTGGTTACCAATCTGTAATCAAATTGGTAACCAAATTGGTTACTTTAGCTTATAGCGTGTGTTTTAATGTTTGTTTGACTGTAGGAATAGCCTCAAGAGACTTCAGAGGAAGGCCTAGTTTTTCTGAAAGCTGAAGAAGATGGCTGACTATTTTCTATTCATGGCGTATTATCATTGACCACTTTTCCCGCAGGAGCCTTTTCAATGTAGCAATATGTTGTACCCAGCTGAACTTTAATTAAAATATTTATGATTATGAATGCGGATGTTATTATCTGTTGTTTGTTCTGACTTCATTAAAGTTCTTACCGGTCTACAATGGACAAAATGCCAAATTGGGTTGAAATTACCAAGTTACTGGGCTTATCACTTCCGAGTTCGGATGTTAGTTTCTAATAAGCACGGTTTTAGGATTCTGAATTGCAGTGTTATATATTTTTTGCATGTAACTATTAGAAGAAGCCTAAAAAAGTAGAAACAAAAACAGGAAGAAAACAAAGGAACAGGAAGTTAGGGTAATGTGGTATGCCCAGTTTTTTCAAAAACAAAACTAGCTATTAAACTTATTTTGAATCAGCAGGCGAAGCGAAGAATCAAGGAGAAGTATGCGTGCTTAAACTGTTACTGGCTGTTACTCTTAAGTTCGCCTCAGCACCGGCTATAAATTTTGAATCAGTGTGTAATTTTGTTGTCTGTTGGCGACAGTGGGCGTGATTCCCAGCCGGTACGGAAAGAAAAATAATGTTCACGGCTGTATCTTCTGGGACAACCCATTCAATAAAGCTCATGTACATTGCTGTAAGATTGTGTCTATCTGTTTTCGTTTAATTCTATTTGCTTTGTTCATTCACTTAAAACCGTAATTTTCTCCAAAATAATTCCTTGGTAGTTTATGATGAATTTCTGTTGCTAGCTTTACAGTGAAATCAATACATGGGGTTTTTATAGAATTTATTAGCTCTAGAGTTTGTTCAACTTGAGATTGGAAAAGTTGTCCTAAATTAGGTGATCTTCAATTTTCGCAATTTAGTAGTCTTTTATGGAATTTACAGCAGATGGTAGCAATATTCTGTTATTCTGTAGCTTAACAACTCTGCAGGATTAGAATTATAGCCATCAGAAATGTTTAGCTCAATTCTCTCGTCCCTTAAAATACTTTTTTTAATGATGTGATGTTTTTTTAATGTGATGTATTTAATTTTGTTTGTTTAGTTTTATATAAATAATAATAAATAATAAATAATTAACTAAATAAATCTGTGGCAACAAGCAATAACCGCTAAAGTCGTTTCTTGCTTTTCAGAGGGCGTGTTTAAAGTTTCCAATCGGTCTGAAAGTTTGGACTTTTAGTTAAGTTTTAAGTGCATGATTAATTTTTAATTTTAAGTGTTTATAACTTCTAGAATTTTAATATATTTTAAAATTGGGTACATAAATTCCCCCTTGTTCTCTTAGTCTTGTCAAATGTCACTTTGACAAATTTACATTGTCTTATTCACTAATGTGACATTTATGTGACTAGTTGAAAACAAAAAAACATGACTACTAAGCGTATAATCGGGTTGTTGACGTATAATCATCGACGTATTATACACACTTTTTTACTTTTTATTACACACTTTTATGTGGTAAATGTATAAATGTCTAAAAATGTGACATTACGCAACCCTAACTAAGAGAATATGGGGGAATAACTCAATTTTGTCTAAATTCGAGGTATTGATGAGCTGTTGTTTACTTATCGTATGAAATGTACATATCGTACTGTGGGCCTTTCTTATCTTTTCTGCATTCTGAGAACATTATCAAAAGTAACGTCAACCACTTCTATACATTGTATGTTATGTTATGAGTCAGAAGAGACGTCGTTCGAGTTTTGCTATTTATTTGTAATTGAAAGTGGTCTTTGAAAGTTGCGGTGGGATATCAAGAGATATTAATTTGCATTTGTAAAGAAATATATATACATATCTTCATATTTTAATACAGAACAATGTTATCAGGTGAGTAGTGTTGCGAAGATTATACTTACGTTAGGGAAATACTTTTGGTATAAATTAGTTCAAATTGTTAAAGCGAAAAGTTAATAAATCCTTTTCGTATACAAAAGCGGCATTGTTTATCCACAGAATGATAAGCAAGTTTTGTTTGTGAGAATTTTTTTATAAATGATAATATACGGGTATAAACTATCCAGATGTCACATCCATGGGAAGAAGTCATACATGAAAAGGAAATTCAGTTAGAAAAAGCTTCAAATTCATATCACCCTTCACCAAACGAAAAGAAGACAATAAACTATTTTGCCCCCTTTTTATCTTCTCATAGTTAATAAATCCTTTTCGTATACAAAAGCGGCATTGTTTATCCACAGAATGTTAAGCAAGTTTTGTTTGTGAGAATTTTTTTATAAATGATAATATACGGGTATAAACTATCCAGATGTCACATCCATGGGAAGAAGTCATACATGAAAAGGAAATTCAGTTAGAAAAAGCTTCAAATTCATATCACCCTTCACCAAACGAAAAGAAGACAATAAACTATTTTGCCCCCTTTTTATCTTCTCATACCCAATATATCTGTGGCACCATTGCGGGGAGAAAATTCTATAGGGTGAAAATAATAGTAGTGCAGATAATTTAAGCCTCCAAAATTTTGAGTTAATTTTTTTTAAATAATATAGCAAAAATAAGCAAAAATTCAAAAAACAAAAAAGTAAATTCTTCAAGCTTAAACATTTTTGTCTATAGACATATATTTTAATAAGAAAAAGTGGAACATTTTTTTCGTATTGTACAACCCGCCGTGAAGGGAACTTTTTTTAATCGTCTTTGGCAAGACCATGACCATATGTCCACTGGTATCGATCAGAGTCCAATTGACATTACAGTACGGTTCACGACCGATGACCATGCAATCCCCCTGTGGCCAGGGACCCAGCTAAACTCCAAGTTATTGTGCCTGGCAAGAGAAAGCAGTACCTTTAGTGCTGCTAGACTGTCAGAAAATATCTGGATTATAGCTCAATTGATATCTTTGTTGAGGGGTTTTATCTGCGGCAGATCTCGGTGGCGTGGATTCCGGCTCGAAACACTGGTACGGAAATGTTTGTGTTGGGTTCAAAAACTCCTGTCCCTACTCCAGAAGCCCGACTATAGCTTCAAGAGAGACAGGCAATTCGTTGCACCTTCTGCAACCTATTAGCCGTTGACTTTTGGAGTATTTCTAGGCCACCAGACGATGGTCGCGTATGTGATGGTGGGTCTTCCCAAGATTATACAAAAATAGGAACATAGGTGAAGAAACTGTTTTTATTTCAAATAATTACCGTTGGCTTTCTGTGAACACATTATAATGCGTATTCATTTCAGCTTCAAATATGAGTCCCAATATAAACTGAGTAAATATTTTTGAAATAATAATATAACAAAATAAAGAGTACAAAACAACGAAAATCTACCAAAGTGTGTTCCCGTATGCCAAAAATATGGGTTTTATGTTAAACGAGCGATCTCTCGAGAGAATAAAAAATGTCTCCATCCTGTTTCTGTGGTTAGTTTGTTATTCTTCTGCCAAATCAATTTATGTATTTCAATACACTCACACGTGTAATTTAATACAAACAAATGTATGTGAGATTTCAGATTTGACAACGTTTCTCTCTCTCTCACAGCTTTTTAACCCCACTACTTAAGAAGGACAGACTTCCCAATTTGGTGCAGAAAGTAGTGGAACAGCTTCACGACAACCACTCGTGTTGAGCTTGCTATTGTTCAAGTAGATGGGACCAACAGTCGACATAAAGACTCTGAACGGCCAATTTGAGAAGCTTTTTCTAGACAGTTATACTTTTTGTGCATTGCCAGTGACTCGAAAGAGGTGAGCTACATCTGTGCTGCGTAGGCTCAACTGCATAGGGGTCGTCGACGCACTAACCCACAAAAAAATGAATTCGTTCAAAATTTGTATGTGGCTGGTGAAAACCGGTTTAATAAAATGTTGTAAAATGTTTTACAGAATATATGACATAATGAACATATTCGTATGGTCTGGGATCGAAACTCTAATCCAAGTTGTTTTGTTAACTGAAGAGCATAGGCGAGAAATAATAAATACAATTTTGTGGAGTCATTTAACACTCCTTTTGATTTGCTGCGCGATCATCTGCGAGAATGCTCAAACTAATTTCCTAAAGAGTAATGTATTAATGCAGACCACTGACCACTACTGATCTTGCCACAACCTGTTCAAGAGCTAGCCACCGAGTAAAAAACGATTTGGAAGTATTTTTAACGCTTTTGGACTGCAAAGTACACATACAAGTTTCTTACACAAATTTATGTGGCTTTTTTTTTACCTGCAGCTGAGAAACGAAGATATAATCGGCCAGTGTCCTGTACAGACCGCCACTAGTCTAGAAATATATTAACGAGTTCGTCGAAGTAGATTTTTTATTTTGGATTGTCTATATTCAGGCCATATTTTCCTGAATATTGCACAGTTGCACAGACTGGTCCATCTAATTGTTGTTATTATATATCACAAGGAAGTGTGATGAATTATTATCCGTGACTACTTTCAGTCAGATGAACACCTCCTCTGCCCTTTAATTTTTTTTTCCTGGGATGTCACTGTGATGTAGAACCTAAAACGACTGGTTGACGCAGTTGGGTAAATGCCTGCCCTCGGTAAGTGTGGTCCCCGGTTCGAATCCCAGTGGAAACAAATTTAATAGGCTTTTATAAACATACACAGCCAGATTGTGGTTTCCAATTCTGGTCCAATCAACATTTGCTGTTGGGATCAAATTAACGACACTATCACAGCATGGGTCGGCAATCGGTGGTAGTGATCTGACTGTGTTCTGGTGAATTCACTAGTAGCCCTACCCTACCCTACCTGGAATGAGCATGCCATCTAACGACGCTATCTCAGCACGGCATTCTTGAACTATGGCAACCTAGGTATTTGTGTATATTTTGATTTGACGATATGTAATTGGAAGCATTGTTTTTATCGGCGCTTTCACAAGCAAATGGCAATTTTGTATGGCGTCCACTATCTCAGTACAATATGGTCCTTAATTGTACTTATTCTGAAAGGTCTTTTTCCGCCTAGACAGAAATATGTTTAATTTTTTATATGGGTGTGCGACATTTGGGTAGTTTATTATCTGTGCTCAACATTGTTATTCCATTTATTTATGATAAAGAAGAGATTCCTATTGTACAGAACGAATGGATCTAATTACTTCTATTAGTTTTAATTTTTTTCTGCTTACCTTTGGAACATAGACATAGAACAGATCACACAATTTAAACGAGGAAAAGTAATAATGTTTAACATGGAAATCGAAAGGGATGGTTCCCAGATAGATGCTGAAATGGTATCAACTACTTTTCAAGGTATGAATGCTGAAGTGGAAAACTGCAAAAACTACAGTAAATCCGAAATTAAGAAAAAAATGGATAAAGGTAATTATACAAACCCTTCTTTTGTTTGATTTGTGTAAAACAATGATTCTACTTACGGTAAGGCTTGGTGATAAAATTAATCGTTTTCCCATCATTTGTTTTCACAAATACTTCTTTTCTACAAATTCCATCTACGCCAGGGGTACCCATGGAGACTGAGAATGATCAAACTTTTTTTTGGCTTACCTTTATTGATATTGACAGAAGACATCGTTCCTTGAAGTGCGGTTTTTATGTTTTTTTCAGTTAGTTGAAATGTTCAATTTGAATGATTTTTATTTGAATGCAATCAAAATTAGTTGTGGTGGCCCTACGTAACTAAAACTCGCTGCCTGTTGTTCCCGACCGGTACGACCAAAAATAATTTTCATGGCTCCACCTCATTCGAGTCACTGAAAATGTTCAAATAGTAAGAACTGTCTAGAAAATTTGTTCTCAAAGTTGGTCGCTCGGAGTCGGCTTAAAACTGTAGGTATCTTCCATTGTGAGAGAACAATAGCACGCACAACATGAGTGGCTGCTGAGAAGCCAGGCCCTGGCCCTCTTCTACGGGATGTAGCGCCACCCCCATTATATTACATATTATATAATGGAAATAAAAACTAAGCAGATATATTGTTGTGTGCCGAAGCGACGTGCCCTGCATATATTAAAAACCCGGAGCGTGCCTTTGAACAAATATTTTGCGTTTCCTGTTTTTCTAAAAAAGCATAGGACAGCAAACAGAAAGTTATCTGCCTCTAAAAATTAAAATTATCATTATTGTTTTCTTTATACCAACCTATCTTTATAATATTGTCAACGTTTTAGTCGCTCAGGAAGGTGCCTGCAATTTTCATTTCACCATTTTTTATTTAAAGCTCTATACGATATCCCATGGCAATGAGTTAGGATGACATGGTTTGAGTAAGAAGCCCAGTTTTAAATAATTGTTTTCTTTTTCTGAATAAAAAAATCAAAAGAATAAAAAAGTGGGGCTTTGTGTCGAAGTGGCACAGGATGACACCTCTGGCCTACCGTTTAGTCTGATTAAATTGAGCAGACCTTAGAACTCTCATTGACGTTATAACAAGGCATTGCGCCTTAGGAATTCACGCCTCCCTTACAACGAAACAAAGCGGTTTATTCAAGACCTAACGGGTTTGTGGAATAGGTATTTCTAAATCCGTGCATTAACACTGTCTTTTCGAACAGCAGTCAACCACTTAGGTATAACTCTTTGAAACCGTAGACAAAGGCTGTAGATAAATTACTAGGGCGGCATGAATTGGGTTTGTCCCGGGCGACCTCAACCCACGCTACGCCACTGGCTGAACTACTGCATTTGATACTCGAATATCCTGGATTCCCTTAACCGGAATTTTTTTTTCAGAGAAATTATAAATAGAATAGTTTTTAACTGTATTAAAAGGGATTCACTATAATTTTACTATTATAAACAAAATTAACCATCGCTGCTGCTATTTTAATGTTCTTTTTTAATATATATTAGCTAACAATGCTCATCCATAGGCGCACGCATGTATACCCATGGCTTTGAGATCCCACAAATATTTTGTATTAATTTTTTACTACAGCGGAATTTAAAAAAATACATATATTCTGTCATACTAGGCATACAAAAAATAAAAAAATCTTGACAGTCAAATTACCTTTTTCATAAATAACTACGGGAGAGTACGATAACTTTGGCACCGAGAAATGGTAACGCTATTTTGTAGAGCCGTTCAAAGCTAGCATAGTTTACTATGGGAGGGGTCCGTTTAGTTACGGGAAATTTTAGGTAGAAAATGACATGGGAAAAAAATATTTAAAAAAAATTGCTAGTTTTTAATACCGTAGTAAAAAATGCCGTTATTATATCTTGTCTCCAAAGTTATCATACTCGTGCCAAAAACTATATCCACCGGGATTTTCGATTTCTTTTAATGAGGTTAAGACCGACACCGGATAATCGAGTTTCGCTATGTTTGTATCTTCCATTTCACTTAGACTGCAAAATGCAACTAATAAATATTCCCATATTTTATCGATAATGCGCACTGTATTTAAATGTGTTCTTGCAGTCAAAATTACCGATTTTAGCAATTATGATTACTTGGTCATAATATTAGGAGCTCACGGTTCTGAAGATGCCATAGTACAAACAGCAAATCAAGAATATATATATTTGCATAGAGCATTGTTGGTGCCAATGTGTAGAAACAAGACGCTCTCAGACAAATTAAAATGGATCATCACACAAACATGCCGGGGTAGCCTAGAACTGGAAGGTGTTTTCAGCTTCCTAGGCGATGAATTTTACGATCCAAAATATTACTTAATATCATATAGTACAACAGAAGGTAATTCTTAGTACATACTTATTTTGTTTTTAATTTTTTATGAAATAAATGTATACCATACCTATCTTTTCTATACGCAGGATTCGTTTCAAGGCGTTCTCCCAAATATGGATCAATATTCATTAGAAGTTTATGCGAAGAAATTGAGGCGCATTGTAAATATTCCGATATTCTAACCATAATGAAAAGAGTTAGTGATATGGTCGAACTTAGAGTAAATTCAATTGCAGATGTGAAGTATGCACTTACATATTACTATGATTTATCATTTCTAATCTATTTATTTATATGTCTGATAGCCAAAAACCGAGTAACGAAGACAATTTCGGCGATACATTCTCATTTTCTTTTTGTAGTTAAATGCGGCGGTTTTCATTTATTTTATATTATATGCTTTATAAGCCACGGCAGTTGGGTTAACTAAATAAGCCGATTCTTGTACTGTTTTTTGGTAAATTTTAAAATAATACATATAAAATGTTTCTGGAATAAAATAAAATAAAATAAGGTTTCAAAGAAATAATTCTTAATTTTAAACAGCGCCTTCATACAATTTCACTTCAATTGACTGCATTTGCTTACTTACCTATCAAGCCAGCGACCCATAGAGGGTCAGAGCAAGCGCTGTCTTCCATCGTTGACAGTCCTGGACTTGCGTCCATGACGACTTGGTTTCTACACCGGTCTTCCTCTCCTTCTCGTGACCAAGAAAGTGAAGTCGATGGATTACGGAGTTTCGAACTAGGTCCACATCATGGTACAGCTCGTAGAGTTCGCGTGGCTTCTCGTCCATTTACCTTTTTCGCAGACGGGACGGGACACGTAGAACTTTTCTTTCGAAGGCACCACTAACCGCTTTCGTCTCCATATAGCAGGAGTGGCACTATAAGTGTCTATTAGAGCAGAACTATGTTCCTTCGAGTCAGGAGTTTTGATTTCAGTTGCCTAGGGCAATCCTACGTCGGATCTCTATTTTGATTGCGTTTGTGGAGTTCATGTTTGCCCCGAAGTAATGTTTTGTCCTCATCAGTATCCGTGAAAGCTACGACTACGGCACGTAGTCACGACAGTTGGACTGACTTGTAGATAGTGCTTTCCATGTATACCGCTGTCCGTCGGACAGCAGGTGTCAAACGGCGTGTGTAATCGGCGACAAAACCGGATCAATTTTGTCGGGATCCCGATTTTAAATAGTTCCTTGCGATGAATGCTGTCGTATACGAAAATATGATCTGGAAGCCGCGCTGGTACGGATCAATTTGTATCAGTCAGTCAGGACAGGATCTTATAGGCGAGGTTGAACAGGGATGTGCCTCTACAGTTGAAAGAGGTAGAATAGTGTTATATTTTAGTGTTATAGTATACTAAAGCTATAAGATTGTTTGTAGACACATACACCAAAAATGTCATCGGGCATTGATCGACTTGTATAGGCGGGAACTCAGAAAAATGGCAGATGTGCTGGCGCGTTTACATATCCTCAACTCTGGGCTCGAGACAAGGAAGTGTAAAATCTACTCCCCCAGGTAGAGTAAGAATCGGGGAAACGAGGAAGGTTCTTCTCTCGTTACGTGTCTGGAAAAAGCTTAGGCTGAGACCATACGTTCCAGATATGACTCACTTATTTGCATCTTGGAATGATTCGGTCCCACGGTAAAACTTCATTATAGTCTTTATCCAGAGTAACCTTCATCATTCCATGGATTCTACTGCACTCTTATGTAGCAGACTTTCCATGATGAAGACAAAATTTCACATAACATCCTTTCAAGAACCATGGGTGCGGAAAAAGCGCGACTGTGTGACGACGGTGTGAAAGACCGAGAACCTTAGAAGTCTTATTGTGCAGAAAATTCTCTCAGAAACCACGCTTGGACAGTTCTGTGGACAAGATTTGGTTCCTGCCGTTATTACCTAGAAAGTAAACGGAGGGTGACATAAATTCGTTGTTGCTTCAACTTACTTCGCCTACAACTCAGTTCCGCCACCAAAAACGGTAGCGGCGCTATTACAGTACTGCAATACGAGAAAGCTGGGCCTAAATTTGTTGCGATGATAATGCTCAGAACTTCTTTTGAAGCAGCAGCAAATGCAGTAAGAGAGGGAACAGTCTTCTCGATTCCATACTATAGTCGGATTTGGACATTAACAATGTTGGTTCCCCACCAAAGTTTTTTATGACAAAGAGGCAATCAGTAATCGACTTAACGCTGTGAAACAGATACCTTAAGAAGAGGGTTCTGTCGGAAGTGTTCATGTCAGACCTATATAAAATCCCGAATTGAACGCAAGGACATAATCTTGCTGAAGAGGAGGAATCTCAGAAAAACCAACTGGATACGGTTTAGGAAAAGCCAGATAATCGTATCGAACCTCTCCCTAGGCTCAGAAAGAGGCGGAATGTTGAGAAAGTAGTTCAATATCCGAACCATGTTCTCAACTAATGTTTCGATCTCACCTGTCCAGCCAGAAATGCTCCCTGTAGATCACCGGTTACATGGTGGGACACAGGACTGGAGAGAATTTGCAAGAAAGTTTCTAAATAGGAACTTCAAGGCCAATTTGGAGTAGGTATGGGACCTGTACCGATCGAAACAAAAATAATTTAAGAAGTTAAATCGAAAGATCGAAACGCTCAGTGAAAGCAGCAAACTGATTAACGTCCCTGCCAGGCTAGAAACATTCAGAAAACCCGATGATACCTACAAGCATGAGGTCCTTAATCTGAGTGAGACACATTTTCCAGAAAATCAAATCACCCCCAGCTCCCATCCCATCCCTGGAACTGGAGATGCGGTTAAATATCACGCGCCAAGCTGGTATCTTTTATCGCTGGTAGTACGGATGTGGCTATCAAGTACGCAGTTGCGTCTTTTGATAGTTTCAGGTTTCCAGCTGCCAATGGCATATATCCAGCATTGACTAGTTACTGCTGGTTTTGAAAATAATTTTCACCGCCAGTCTGGCTCTGGCCTATATGCCAACACCCTTCCGCACAGGTACGGTAGCCTTCATACTAAAAGTGGGTAAGGGGTCTACTCACTCGCCAAGAGCTTCAGACTAATCAGTCTATCTTCCTTTCTGCTGACACGCATGGGAAGCTGGTTGAGCTTCGCTTTAAAAGATCCTAATTAACTAACGCATTGCGGACCTTGGCGATTCTCTCTTATTAGCAGTTTCTGCTAACGGTGCAACATTACTCAAGGCGAACGTCCGACCTGCCTTGAACTCTGGTGTTGACGATGTTATTGCTGACGGTGCAACATCGGTCGATGCAAACATTCGACCTGCTGACGATGTTGGTTCTGCAGATTTCGACATCATTTTACTGCGTCTAACTCGAGCTTTGCAACTACATCATCTGTCTCAGATGAAACATGCTTTTCAGCGCGAAAAATCCTCTGAATGTTCACTCGACAGAAAAGAATATTTCCGAGCTTTACTTGAAGCAATATCGAGTGAATATGAAATTTGATGAAATTAAGAAATAAATGAAATAAAATACAGTATAAACTCGGTTTACGCAACTAATAGAAATTACTGCGGTTGCAATATCCGTGGTTGTTGCACTTTCTGGGTCACACTTTTTTGTATAAGAAATGGTAGTCAAATGTCTATATTTCAATATAGAAAATGACAATGAAATACAAGACACATTTTTGAAACCAAAGGAAATCGTTATTGCTGGACACCTTGTTGCAGTTCATTTTCTTTAGGATAACACGGGGCATTGTCCAAAAGCAGCAGTGACTTCTTCTCTAGTCCCTTTGATTCGAGAAAATTTCTTACCTTTAAAGAAAAACTCATTAACGCAAACACTACAATTTGTATTATTTTTCGTACATCGGGAACAAACACGTTGTAGAACCATTGTTCGAATAAAAGGAATGTCATCCATGCATTTTTATTTGCTTTATGAGTAACAGGCTTGTTCATCCTTGCGATGAATGCTGTCGTATACGAAAATATGATCTGGAAGCCGCGCTGGTACGGATCAATTTGTATCAGTCAGTCAGGACAGGATCTTATAGGCGAGGTTGAACAGGGATGTGCCTCTACAGTTGAAAGAGGTAGAATAGTGTTATATTTTAGTGTTATAGTATACTAAAGCTATAAGATTGTTTGTAGACACATACACCAAAAATGTCATCGGGCATTGATCGACTTGTATAGGCGGGAACTCAGAAAAATGGCAGATGTGCTGGCGCGTTTACATATCCTCAACTCTGGGCTCGAGACAAGGAAGTGTAAAATCTACTCCCCCAGGTAGAGTAAGAATCGGGGAAACGAGGAAGGTTCTTCTCTCGTTACGTGTCTGGAAAAAGCTTAGGCTGAGACCATACGTTCCAGATATGACTCACTTATTTGCATCTTGGAATGATTCGGTCCCACGGTAAAACTTCATTATAGTCTTTATCCAGAGTAACCTTCATCATTCCATGGATTCTACTGCACTCTTATGTAGCAGACTTTCCATGATGAAGACAAAATTTCACATAACATCCTTTCAAGAACCATGGGTGCGGAAAAAGCGCGACTGTGTGACGACGGTGTGAAAGACCGAGAACCTTAGAAGTCTTATTGTGCAGAAAATTCTCTCAGAAACCACGCTTGGACAGTTCTGTGGACAAGATTTGGTTCCTGCCGTTATTACCTAGAAAGTAAACGGAGGGTGACATAAATTCGTTGTTGCTTCAACTTACTTCGCCTACAACTCAGTTCCGCCACCAAAAACGGTAGCGGCGCTATTACAGTACTGCAATACGAGAAAGCTGGGCCTAAATTTGTTGCGATGATAATGCTCAGAACTTCTTTTGAAGCAGCAGCAAATGCAGTAAGAGAGGGAACAGTCTTCTCGATTCCATACTATAGTCGGATTTGGACATTAACAATGTTGGTTCCCCACCAAAGTTTTTTATGACAAAGAGGCAATCAGTAATCGACTTAACGCTGTGAAACAGATACCTTAAGAAGAGGGTTCTGTCGGAAGTGTTCATGTCAGACCTATATAAAATCCCGAATTGAACGCAAGGACATAATCTTGCTGAAGAGGAGGAATCTCAGAAAAACCAACTGGATACGGTTTAGGAAAAGCCAGATAATCGTATCGAACCTCTCCCTAGGCTCAGAAAGAGGCGGAATGTTGAGAAAGTAGTTCAATATCCGAACCATGTTCTCAACTAATGTTTCGATCTCACCTGTCCAGCCAGAAATGCTCCCTGTAGATCACCGGTTACATGGTGGGACACAGGACTGGAGAGAATTTGAAAGAAAGTTTCTAAATAGGAACTTCAAGGCCAATTTGGAGTAGGTATGGGACCTGTACCGATCGAAACAAAAATAATTTAAGAAGTTAAATCGAAAGATCGAAACGCTCAGTGAAAGCAGCAAACTGATTAAAGTCCCTGCCAGGCTAGAAACATTCAGAAAACCCGATGATACCTACAAGCATGAGGTCCTTAATCTGAGTGAGACACATTTTCCAGAAAATCAAATCACCCCCAGCTCCCATCCCATCCCTGGAACTGGAGATGCGGTTAAATATCACGCGCCAAGCTGGTATCTTTTATCGCTGGTAGTACGGATGTGGCTATCAAGTACGCAGTTGCGTCTTTTGATAGTTTCAGGTTTCCAGCTGCCAATGGCATATATCCAGCATTGACTAGTTACTGCTGGTTTTGAAAATAATTTTCACCGCCAGTCTGGCTCTGGCCTATATGCCAACACCCTTCCGCACAGGTACGGTAGCCTTCATACTAAAAGTGGGTAAGGGGTCTACTCACTCGCCAAGAGCTTCAGACTAATCAGTCTATCTTCCTTTCTGCTGACACGCATGGGAAGCTGGTTGAGCTTCGCTTTAAAAGATCCTAATTAACTAACGCATTGCGGACCTTGGCGATTCTCTCTTATTAGCAGTTTCTGCTAACGGTGCAACATTACTCAAGGCGAACGTCCGACCTGCCTTGAACTCTGGTGTTGACGATGTTATTGCTGACGGTGCAACATCGGTCGATGCAAACATTCGACCTGCTGACGATGTTGGTTCTGCAGATTTCGACATCATTTTACTGCGTCTAACTCGAGCTTTGCAACTACATCATCTGTCTCAGATGAAACATGCTTTTCAGCGCGAAAAATCCTCTGAATGTTCACTCGACAGAAAAGAATATTTCCGAGCTTTACTTGAAGCAATATCGAGTGAATATGAAATTTGATGAAATTAAGAAATAAATGAAATAAAATACAGTATAAACTCGGTTTACGCAACTAATAGAAATTACTGCGGTTGCAATATCCGTGGTTGTTGCACTTTCTGGGTCACACTTTTTTGTATAAGAAATGGTAGTCAAATGTCTATATTTCAATATAGAAAATGACAATGAAATACAAGACACATTTTTGAAACCAAAGGAAATCGTTATTGCTGGACACCTTGTTGCAGTTCATTTTCTTTAGGATAACACGGGGCATTGTCCAAAAGCAGCAGTGACTTCTTCTCTAGTCCCTTTGATTCGAGAAAATTTCTTACCTTTAAAGAAAAACTCATTAACGCAAACACTACAATTTGTATTATTTTTCGTACATCGGGAACAAACACGTTGTAGAACCATTGTTCGAATAAAAGGAATGTCATCCATGCATTTTTATTTGCTTTATGAGTAACAGGCTTGTTCTCAAAATGTTTACATGCTCTTGGATTGGCTGCTTTACCAATGACAAACAGGTTTACCTTGTACATCCCTGATGCATTTGTGCACGCAAATGGATTGCTTACTTTTCGACCTGGCGCTGACGTTTCATTAAAAGCAACAAGTATTTTGTTTGGCAACATCCTGTAGAACAATTCAGATTCGTCCGCATTGTAGATCTTATCAGCGGTTAATGTAAGTTCCTTTAATTTTTGTTGAAATTGCATTGCGAACTTTTCAACAAGTCCACATTTATTGGACAACTTTGACTGCAATTGAATTGCCTTTGATTTTATAATTTCATCAGAAAGAGGAATATGTTTAGCTCTTTGCTTTTGTAAGGCGTTTTCCTGTTCCAGATTCAGCGGTTTATTGTTGACTTGTGCACATTATATTTTTCACAAAGTAGCTTTACTGAAACACCCTTATCAACTTCGGGTAAAGTTTCACTTCTTTTTTTTTTAGATAATTTAGTAATATTTCTTGTAACACCCATCCTTAACGAATTTCGCGTAGGTACTAATGAAAGTGGAACCCATCTAAGGAATCACACTTGGATGTGTAAATATATTTACAAAGAATTCTGTCTAGACCCACACGAAACTAAATTACTGTAAAATAATGATAGACATAACCAACCAAAAGGAGAACATGCAAATAAAAAACAGATGAATAAGTTGCATTGATCGAAGTAACCTTTTTGAAAAGTTGCACTTATAGAGTTAATACGTGCTACGACTTTAGTGTTGCGAAAATCGAGGAGTTGCGCGAATCGAGGGTTGCGTTAACCGAGTTCGTATTGTAATTAAATTTCCTAATCATTTATTTGGCTTTTACTCATAAATGATGATGGACGTAAAATGTGTTAGTTTTATCAAAATATCTGGAAGGTATTTCCGTTAATCGTGTGGGGACACGAATTTTTTCAAAATCGGTTCAGTGGTCTCTTGGTTAGAGACGAATGGATCATAGAATCAAATTTATACTATTTCTGAACAAACGAAAACCATAGTATTTCGATAGTAGATCGAAATAATGTTCCGCTATGTTCGTAAAATAACACAATGTCGATGGGAGGTTTAAACTTTAAACGTCTTGAAAATAATCTCGAATCTAGTGGTAGGACAGAATGTGCCAGCCCTCCTTGGGTAATAGGAATCTGCTCAGAATGGGAATCTGACAAAAAACAAGACAAGATTTCATATAACATGCATTCAAGAACCATGGGTGCGGAATAAGCGCGACTTCTCACCATTCTACGACGAACGGTGTGAAAGACCGAGAACCTTAGAAGTCTTATTGTGCAGAAACTACGTTTGGACAGTTCTGTGGACAAGATTTGGTTCCTGCCTGTATTACCTAGGAAGTAAACGGACACTAACAGCAAAAAAGATGAGATTGGTGAATCTCTAAAAAAAAAATCACTGAATTCTGTTCCTACTTGACGGACGTCCAAGGACTTATTTTCTACTGCCGTAGAAGCAGATTAATGTAGTATCATCGGTTGGAATGCGAAAACGCATTATGAGGTAAAGGTAAAGAAGAGGTGAAAGTCTTTTATAATTTCTTACCAGTAATAAAGTAGATACACTTAATAAAGGGGTGCCTTATTCAAGGGTTGTCGATTTTGCATCGAGAAGATTTTGATTTAACTATAAACCTTCGACACAATAGATCTATCTTGGTCGATATGTAGGCATCCCCACGGCATGATTTGTACAAAAAAAAAAGTCAAGGGGCGCACAGTGGTTACGTTGTATGCGAGAGTTGGAAATAAATCTGTAACTTTTGAACCCGTGGACAGATTTTAATGAAATTTGATTTTGTTGTTGCAAGCTGTGGCTAAGAGAACCACAAAAACATCAATATGCGAACGGAATGTCAAAGGAACGTACTTACACTTTCCTTAAATTTTAATAACGTATTAATAATGGAATGAAGAATCCATCATTAACATCTTTCATTAAATTTAAAAAAAAAATTAGCTGTTTTGAAACGTTTTAGGAAAATCATGGCCCATTTTAGGAAGACAAAATAAAGTAAAAATTCTGCACATAAAAAATATAATACTAAAACATATAAAAACATCAGAATTCGGTTTAATATGAAATGAAACTAATGGAGACTTCCTTTTTATTGGGCATGCTTGAAAGCAGTTTCTTAAAAATGCCGTTTGATGATTTCTCCCATTTATGTTTTAAGCTTTCCCAAAAAACGGTAGCCTGTTGCACTCCTCCATTGCAATCGTTCACCCAAGATCGTCCAAAGGTTCGGAGACTGAGACTGACTTCAGAAATATAGTCCTTAGCTTCTGCTGCTGCTTGTGCGACTTCGATAGAAAATTTCATGCGAAGGCTATGGGCTTTTTGAAATTTCTAGGACGAAGCATAGGCTTCTTTTCCAATTTTCTAAGACGCTTTTCCGGAGCCTTCGTTTCACTGTTCTCCTTGTTATATTCGATTGCAGTTTTTCTTTCAATATTCGATATGCAACAACCGCCGATAAGGGATTTTTCCACGCCTAGATTTTCATTTCATTTTGTCATCGGTGGCTGTTTTCTGCTTCCTTCCGCAATTGTTTTTAAAGCTGGCAACTGATCTTCGTTAAATGAAGTCTAAGCAGTTTTTTCTTTCTCCAAGGATTGACGGACCACAATTTTCAGCAAGTTCTTGAAATATCAACCCACTTTGACCGTCGTTAACCAGCAGTTGCCTCACTTATAGTGTTAAGCGTTTTAAAATAAATCTAAGCAAAATAAAATAAGTGTTAGCACCAAATTGGAGTTCTATAAAAGTCAATTTCATTCTTCTACCTCTTAATTTAATACAACAGTAAAGAAGGAAAAATAGTATGTTCTCATTCTGGCAATGTGTAGCACAAGAAAATTTAAAATGCACTTTATTTATAGGCTTTGAAAGAGAACTGACGCAAACTGAAGGGAGCTAGCATTCGATGCCTTTGTCCGCTACCTTTTGCTAACCGCACGCACTGGTTTGTGCGTGGATTCACTTCCCGTAGCATTGCTCGTAGTTCCTTCGGGCTAAGCCTTCAGGCAGCCGATCTGCCTACCAGACTCTCTCATTCTGCCACCATTCAGGCCTGACTCCAAATGGGGCCCTAGTACACCGGGGTAGGCAATATACGAGGACAATCGTCTTCTTCTCGTCGTTTGAGGGGGTTGCGCTTCGTTAGCCAGGCTTGGCCTGTATGGAAATAAACTCCTACACCCCATACCTGTTGCCCGCTTGAACGACTTTCAACTGTTCCATCGCGTGTAGAGGAAGAATGGCGACTGTTTTCAATAGCTGTCATTGCCTCTGCAGGATGTTTGTGGAGTGAAGCGGATTGAAGTGGCGGTTGGTGGTGAGTAGCTGAACAAGAAGCCATCGGAGAAAAAAAGAAGACCCACAGAGCGACCATAGATCTGCGAAAAAGGTGTTCTGGCAAACCATTCGCCGACTCAGAGGAAGGAAATTCAACATAATCGGAGGAGTCAAATCCATAGATGGTGTGTTGCTTTCCAATGTGGTGAACATTCTACGCACATGGAGCGAGCACTTTTCGCACTTTCCCGAACAGGGCACTGAGAATGGCAGACCCGTAGTCTTGACTGGGCGGAGCATAGTCTAACGGCGCCAGTGTGGATAAAATCCGGCCAGAAATGCTTAAAGCAATGGGTAAAGAAGGAATTTTATGGCAGTCTCGTGTCATTAAAGTGGCCTGGGTACGTGGCGAGATACCTGGCGATTAGCAAACTGGGGTGATTGTCCCGCTTTTCAAGAAGGGGGATACCTTTTTTAAGTCTCTTAGGGAAAGTGTACGCTATGGTGTTTGAGGCACACTCTAGGGCTATGCTCGAGCCCAGGATCGGGGATGAACAGTGCGGCTCTCATCCCGATAAAAGTACAACCGACCAGCTTTTCACTCTAAGAATGGAACTTGAGAAGGTTTAACTCCTGATGAGTTAGAGTCGATGGCGGAGGAACGAGTTGCCTGGAGATATCTCGTGCGTGGTTTACCCCGCGACCCCTTTAGTGGAGCATGCGGGTCAGATGATTACACCATTTCTCATGATATTAAATATTTGAATTGTATACTCTATAGTATACATTTATATACTAAACCGACAGTCTCTGAAAAAAGGAATGTAAAAAACCAAATCATTACTATATACAGATAATTATTGTACGGTTTTATTTGCTTTTAAATATTTCACATATGATACAACGACAGCAATTATGATGAGGGTGATCTACTTCTTGGAATCGAAGTCGTTGTGGTTGGTGTTACAATTGTGCCGCTAGTCATTGCTGTCGCCACCGAGGTACCAGCTATACCAGATTGCAATTGGGAAACAGTGGTTGTTATTACTCCAGAAGTTTTCGCAGTTGGAACAAGATTCACCACTTTGCGTACAGTTAAATTTCGATGAAGTATCTGGGGTTTAAGAAGGCCTGGTAACTGCTTTATACTCCCGGGTTTAATAACTATTGTATTCTTGGGGGATTGCGATGAATCAGCGGATACTGTATTTGCCGCTATCGCTGTACTTGGCTTCATTAACTTGTGCTTCTCAGGGTCCATATTAACAATATGAAATTGTTTAACATTCAGGAGAGTTGGTGCCGCGTTGGTCGTAGGGCTACCGGATGGTGTCGATGTCTTTAGTGCATGCAAATTTAATTGCTTGATAACCTTCTCCGATGGTTTAAAGATTTGTTGCTGCGTTGGTCTAGTTACAAGAGTTGTACCCGCTGTTTTCGGATTAACTACTACCTTGGTATATTTCTGCAGTTGCGGCACATTAGTGGAGCGGGAGATTATATTGGGGCATGGTTTCATCGTGTTCCGATTTATGAACACAACTTTGTTCGGTTTAGGTTTTTGCTGTTGCTGCTGCTGTAGAGTAGATGTGTTGATGACATATGTCCCCCCCTTGGTAGATGTAGCTGAATTAGACGTCAGAATAACTGAGGAGGATGTTGTCGGTGCTTTAGCAATTGATACTGTTTCAGTGAGATTTCCATCATTGTCCGCGAAAATAATTGGCATATCGAATATATTCGATAAATCATCTGTTCCGCTGACGTTGCCTGTCACGGGTGAAGCCGCGGCTGAAGTTTTAA
This sequence comes from Eristalis tenax, assembly GCA_905231855.2. Lineage (NCBI taxonomy): Eukaryota > Metazoa > Arthropoda > Insecta > Diptera > Syrphidae > Eristalis > Eristalis tenax. The sequence goes on along the minus strand of HG993125.1, from coordinate 32,636,218 downwards.
TGGGAGAAGTTTTAAGAATAGTGAACTTCTGCTGTTTGCCTACAGTCACTATTTGTGGTTGATTATTTGTCAAATTAGGTTTAATCGTAAAAATTTGACTTCCGGGAACTGTGGGTGATGTTGTATTGGATGATGATGCTATTGATGTTGGTTTTATTGTGTAAATCTTTGTTTGGCTTTGCATTGGTGGCTTTAGGTGTACAAATTGATTCGAAGGAATCATTTTTATCTTAGTACCTGTTCCGGTTCCGAGTGATAATGCTTGACCACTTGTTCGTACACCAGAACTGATAATCGTTTTAATATTTCCTTTCGGTTGCGTAATAATTTCATAATTGGTAACATCTGTGCGAGTATCCTCGTTTTTGGTTGGAGTGTCTCCGTCGCCCAAAATAGATTGTATCGCTAGATTAAGATCATCATTCGATGGTTGTGGTATAACTTGCTGTTTCATCTGTGACTTTATTGGTGTAGACTGTGGTACAGAAGCTACTTCTGGAAGAGGTCTGGTGCGAGGTCTTCCAACTAAAATTAAAATAAAAATGATACAGAACATATTTTTAACTAAAGGTTTACCTTTTCGTTTTATTTCAATGGAATCGTTATGACGCTTGTTTTGTCTTTCGTATTCTTTTGAGACGATCGCAAGCACACACGCACGCACACACAACAAAATAGATCATTCAAATCGGTAAACGTAAACTATACAAATATACTTACTTTGAAGTGCGTTCCCACTATTACCCAAAATTGAACCCCTAACTCCTGACTTGAGCTTAGGTGCGGTTGGACCATTATCACCTGACAACTGCTTTCTCTTCCGTTGCGGAATTTGTATATCTACGGGGGTTTTCTTCGCGTTAGTTGAGAGGGCATTGTTTATAGTTGGCGTTCGAGGCCCAGGTGGATTTAATATTATTTTTTTAATAAATTCATAAATCTCATCCTTATAGTTGAAAGAAAGGAGTAAGGAAAATTCAATTAGATAAAATATCTGATGTGCTTTTGCTTAAAGCAAATACTTACGATAACCATTGTGTCAATCATGCTTTGAGTTACATTTTCAATCTTGCGTTTACTCTTCGGAACACGAAGAGCATCGTCAGCGCAGCCAACAATAACTAAAGCTGAATCGGACTGCATTTTTTCTCGAAGTGATTCGATTTCTTCCTGACTGAAAATGAAACAATTATAGTTTAACATTAATTTATAAGTAGTTTTGAAGGATTTAAAATTATAAAAGCTTTTCTAGTGTTAATTATTGAAAAACTATTAAAATGCGAGTGCGATGCAGTACATTCACGATTTGACAAATCGCATATACCGGCAGGTACGATACAGACAAAGAGAAAACGTGGGCGAGTTGCAAAATAGGACATGTAGACAACACCGCTCTAGCCCGAAGTTTTCGATTACGAACCACTGGTGCAACGCAATAGAAGACTCCAACGGAATCGATGGCACATACGGTGGAGAAGAGCCTCAACCAACTTGGTGTGAAATTGGAAACAGCTGGCTAAAGGTCGTGCCAGTTGAAGAGGTTTGTTGGTTGAGGCCCAGGTCCACCCGGACTGTAGCGCCACTAGAAAATGAAGTTAAAAAATAAGGCTGATTGGTATTCTTGAATTAATAAAAACGTGTTCTATTCAGCATTGATTAAAATTGCCACATGGTTAAAATGGTGCTGAATTGTGTGAAAAATGCAATTGAATTGTGTTCTTACAACCCACTTAGGTGAGTCATACGTCCTTAATCTGTGGAAAATTTTCAATATATACCTTGATCTGGCTGAATTTTGTCCAACGACAAACAGTATAGGCGCTTTGATGTCCAATATCCGATCGTCAGGTGTGCCACGTACTCCTCCCAAAGTATTAAAAGCAAACCCCATGCAGACTACACTACTTATGGACTCAACCATTGCAACTTGGAGTGCTAAAGAAGCTCCTGCATTGAAACCAACTAATATGATATTCCTATTTGGCTGTTCATTGCGTAATTCCTGTATTTTAAGCCTCGTCAACGAGACGATTTGCTCGGCTATGTTTTCTAATGGTTGCTTAGCCATAGAACTTCCTAAAATTTAATATGTTAATACAATAGTGATATAATAAAAAGATATTTTTTTAACATAGTCTTACCCGATGGTAATGTCACTTGAACTATTTGAGTAATGGTAGCCAAATGTTGATACCACTTTTGTATGCGATTCGGCACAGATCCACTTACTGGCATTGAAGGGAGTGCAATAATTACTGCCGCTTGAGGTAGTTTACGTGTTTTTTGCTGAGCCATAATTACGGGCTCCCATTGTTTTTTCAAGACGGGCGCAAGAAGATCCTGACTGATATTCATTGGTCGTCCAAATAGCATTTTGTCGATCAAGCTTGGAAGTTTCGTTTTAAGCGTTTGAAGAATGTCCAAATATGACGCCATGTACGACGGTGGGAGAGATTCCATCAACAAACCATGGAGCCATTGTGTTAGCCGTGGTTCCCATGATACTGATGCAATGGCTTTCCTGAACCTCTGTGCGGACTTATCAATTACCACACGGCGTTGAATTGGTTCATGCTGTCGCCCAGAATTCGCTAAACGTCCCAATTGGTCCATATCAAGAACTCTCACGACTTTGGAGAAGAGTTTTTCTTGCACTGGTGTCCAACCCTTTCTGCAGATAAGATGTGTATTAAATCACATTAATTCATTTTTACATCGAATGTACTTACTGAGTTACACGATCTTCCCAATTCTGGTCTTCAAGATTTATATTTTTTACATTTTTTGCTATCCGAGAACACTCGTTCATTAAATCCTTTGCAACAGTTTCATTGTATGTTGGAATAATTGGTTGATTGGCATCGTCCATATCACTGTTTTCATCCGTAGGATGAGCATGGCAAGAGGGACATTGAGGCGGTCGACGAACTAAAAGCGTACGAGCAGGTGTCAGGCCAGTAAGCGCTGCTACGGGCCGTACATCACGTGTATAACTATGTTCCATGTTTGATGTGTGATGTTCCAATGGTTTCTGTTTCAAAGAAAAATTATTGCGAACTTCCAGTGACACTTATGTTATGCAGTGCTTATTGATTTTTAAGTCGTTTTATATGAGAGATAAATTATTTTAAGCAATATATTGTTTAATTTATCAACGTTCTGATTTTTCATTTAATGATATCTAATTTTCATTTATGAAAACACAATCCACTCAATGTCATAATTTCAAATCAAAGTATACGTGTCTAATATATTTAAGTTCAATAAATTTATAAATTATTAATAAAGTATTCGGTTCAATTAAAATTATGTATGTACAATCAGCGAATAAACAAAAAAGTTGTAATTTTTTCTCGTTTTGTTCACATTTCGTTCTTTATTGGACATGAATGAAACATGGCGTCGATCAATCAAAGTGGTGAAAATCCACTATGGTGAAATGACTACAATGAACAGGGTTGTTATTTTCCCACTGTGAAAATTTGAATTTTAAATTACATATCAAAACTTATTTATGGTCAAATTATATATTTACTTTGACAATTACACATCTTCATGGAAAATTGTTGAATATTCTCAAGAAATGTACATACAAGTCGTAATGGACGTACTACATAACCTCTAAAAACCAGGTATTTTAACGATATAAAAAATGGTTGTCAAACATTTTAAGGTCTGATTAGCATTTCACATACCAAGATAATCGCTGACATATCAGCGGCGAATGCAGATACAATTTAACCTATACTAGAGCTGCATAACATTTTTACCATGGCTAATTTTTGACGAAATTATAGTACATCGCTGTCATCGATATCAAGAATTTCATTTTCCTATTATTATTATACATTTAAATAATCAACTTAGTGGAAACGTTAACAATTTCCATATGGGCTATGGATACATTTTTAACGCAATTGACAAAAAAATTTAAAATTTAACGCAAAATTGACAAAATATGGTATAAGTCAAACAATCCCGTTTAGTACTTTGATAAAATGTAATAGATAGGAAAATGTAATAGATTGATTGAATCAAGTGACATACATATTTATAAACAAGTACGAAATGAAATGAAGTACAACATAAAATAGCGCGGTACTGCAGAGAAATAACTAGTAGATAACATGCAGAAATACTTAAATTCTTTTTCTTAAACAATAATTGTAATAGGTTTACTTCATATGAACTTACGTCTTCTGAAGGAATAGTCATTTCCTTTGACCTGTCAGCTGCTTCGCTGTTTGTTGGGTACTCCGACGACAGCGCCTCATCTGTCTTCTCACATTCGGAGGCTACAATTTTCTTTTGAAGGAATTCCTGATACAATTTCATGTAGGAAGACGAAGACATGGTCATTGTTGAAGAATTGTTTTGCTTTACATAGAATATGACGATATGTATGTATTTTACACAATTGCCTGTGCGTAGATTATTTAGGATTGTATATATAGCTGATGCCCTATTTGTAAGACAATATTAGGTCCGAATAATGTATTCATTCTTCTCGCAAGGGCTCTCAAATGCCTGCACTTTTTGACACAAGACAATGCGATATAAAACAGAATAAACACTCGTAAATTAACTGTTGCACAAAACTATTTAAGAATGTTTTAGGTATAAAATAGTTAATGTTGATAACAAATGATACAGCGGCAGTTGAATGTTGTCCATGAGAGTTTTAGAATGACATGTTGAAACGTCAAGAAAATCTGTCAAAAATAAACAAATACAAAATTATGTCCATGGGAACAAGTCTTGGGACATTTTCTGCAGGGTGTACAAAAGAAGATTAAGATGAAAATGATAAAATTGTTTCAGGTAGGTTATGTACCTCATCAGTCAAAAGTTAAACTTCCGAAATTGGTCTTATTCCACGGCGATGTTTTAAACTAATCAGCAATTTAGGTCTATCAGATAGCTGCTTGTCCGAACGGGAAGGGCTATACTATGCTCTTCGGTTTGGTCACGTGGCGGCTTTGAATGCGATTCCATTAGGTAGGCGACCACTTTTCAGACCCAGGACGAGGGGAGGTGGTTGGAACAAGCCCAAGAATTCGTCTGGTTACTCTTAGGCATAACTAATGACGAGTTAGAGTCGATGGCGGAGGATCTAGTTACCCCCGCGACCCATTAAATTAAGAATGATTTTAATTTCTTTTTGTGCGTTGACCATTACGCAACTGAAACTCACTGACTGGGTTTGATTCCAGGCCGGTGCGACCAAATTTTCAAGGCTCCACCTTTTTCGAATCACTGACAATGCTCTGAGAGTAATAACTGTCTAGTATACAAAGCTAGTATACATACTTTCTCTATATATATTTATATATGTATATGTATACTCTTTGAGAGTGCTGGCTTACCCCCGTGATATGTGAACAGTTGCTAGTCGTGTGAGATCTGGCAATCCATATGTCATCAATGGCCGCAGATATATCGCAACAAAACGTTGAAGTGAATTATTGGCATTGTTGCCGTATCGTGTTGATAGGGCTGCCAGTTCGTCTGTCAGTGTCCAAACTTTCGGTACTGAATTGGGATGGGTTTTATTCCAATGGCGAAGCATGTCCTTGGGCTTTCGATTTGTTTCCGGACTAATTATATATACCAACGGAGGCGTAATATAAGCATTGTAAATCGAGGTGGTACTATTTACTTAAAAAAGAATTAGATGACCCGTGTCTGGACCCAATGGGAACATTATGAGCTTTTGGCCCACCTGTAATTGGTTCATATTTTATCCATTACATCCTTCCCGGAAAAACCCGCCACAAACCACCTCATCTTTATCATAATCACCATGCTCTTAGATAGGCAGGACCTCCGCATCTACGTCGTTATTTCTCGACATTTTTCTACAAAATACACCACTTCGTTGAAGATTGCAGCGAGAAACAGTCAAAACATTTGTGAAACTCATAAAATATATGTTCTTCACAAAACAGTGAAGAAATGCTTATGCAATGTCAACTTACCAAATTATTATCCAATTGAAATAGAAAATTGGAGATAATAGAGGATAGAGATATCCAACTTCTACCTCCCTTGACACATGATTTCATCTGACAACGTTTTTTTATACGGTTTTAAAAAACCGTATGCAAAGGGCATTCCATCTCTATCCCTCCATTATCTCTGTTGACAACTTAAAATTAGGCTAACATACTCACAGACGATATGCAATGCAACTGAGACGAAAAATTCGTGGGCTTTTTGAAACCCAGTGACCTACGAGTAGTTTAGCGCTTCGGGAACTGATATAAACTTATACTTCAATTTACTGGTTACGAGTTGCATAGGGAAGTCTTTATTCGACTGAGAATAGTTAAGGAGAGGAAGTCATGAAATCTTACGTCGAAATTTCACATAGTTTTCTTTTTATCCAAAAATAAACACAAAATGGGCCTCAAAAAGCCCAGTCATCCGTCGTAGGTTTAAAGTGCCCGTAACATTAACTTCTTTGAACGTTCGAAAGACAAGTACGCTCAATTTATGCAGATGAAGCGGCAATTTTAAGCAATTAAAGTGCAACCGTTGGAAAACTGTGCGCATAGAAATCAGCTATCACAAACAAAATTGGATTCATATTTTTTTCATACACAGTTAACAAAAAAAGGGTTGTTAATCTGAAAAATATGATTGTTATCTAATTTGTCACTAGTATAGAAAGAATGCAAATTGTAAGGCACTAGTGCATAAAATTGTTGCTTCCAATTATGTTCTGATTCTTGGAAAGAACATTACATTCGTTACCTTAGTTACACGCGGCAAATTAAAATACATGCTAACACTGCTAACACTGCTAGGTATATGCCGCGGCGATATACCTATTATATGAATATAAACGACGTATACGACCTGGTGCACGTGCCGTATTATTATATGCTACACAGGGTATTAACTTAAAATTACATGCCAAGGTAGGCAAGGGCTTAAAATATAAAAATAATTAAGATTTTAAAAAAACAAATTCCAAATAAGCATAAAACAAAAAAAAAAAAATGTTAAAAACCTAAATTTCAACGATCACTTGATGACATATCATAATGACTAAGTGACCAATTTGAAATGAAGAAAAATATAACTTAGATTAACACTAGTGTTTCAATATACATCTCCTGCGTGAAACCCAGATTTGGACATTGGTTTGTTTGTTTAACTCGGTGTAATATATCATATAGTTTTTATATTTTTCCCACATGTTGATTGTTCAATGATTGTGTTGGATAACATGTTGTCAAGCTAATTGCAACTATTCGGCGTGGTTGTCATCGCTGCGTTGACAAGAATCGCGCCCAAATGGTTGTCGTCTTCCAGCAATTGCAACTCGCTACATGGATCGACCATTAACTCTACGTAAAAATTCGAAAGAAGTTGAGAACATTCACCAACAACAAACGCAAACAAAAACATTCACGATGTTTCGGATGTTTACGTTCCATTTTACCTAATTTATTTCATGTAAAATAGTGTGGAACATCGATATAGAATCATTTCGAATTGACACATCATATTTTTCACTCAATGTTAAAAGTTCAAATTTGTGATAGCTCAAGTGCTGTTTAGACACATTTTTGGTGAATGTATGATGTAAGATGCTGGATAGAAGGGTGTCTTTTGTGCATGGAAAACAAAATGCCGGATAGCTCCGTTACTGCTGCCCCATCTGGTACAGTTTTATTCCCGTCCTTTTTCATATTTTACACTTATATATACCGCTAAATAACTGCCTTTATTATGACAGACAGATTTATAGCTAAAACAGAATAATTTTTAACTATAAATATTTAATTCGAACTGGAATAAATAATAAAAAAAAAAGTATTTTAAAAGTATATTATTTTTTGTAATGCTTTTTGATACACAACATTGTTAGTTTTCCTTTCTGGCGCGTAAATTAATAATGTATAAGCTCTAGAAGCTCGTCTAATACTAGGCTCCATCAGAGGGGGGGCCACGCAGAAATAAGACTCCTCCTTGTGGGCATCCTCTAGTTGTGTCGCCTTTTATTATGCATCCTGATGTGAGAGTCTTAGCTGACCTCGTGCTTAGGAGTTCGTGCATCCATTTCGATACTGTAGATGTTACTTCTTTCTTGTTCTTTCTTGCTCCTTCAACATACAAGAAAGCAAATAAAACTATAACTTTCTGTTCTAGGGCGCTTTCGATAGTTTCCGTCAGTTGATAGAGTGCAGTTTCTGCCTACCCTATATGCATGCTAACAGTAGTGAAGGGGATGTTTGTAGCACTCTCTCTTATGTAGTTATTCATAGCCTTTTTCTTTCTTTTTAGGTACTTGAGTCTTTCTTCCCCATCTTCGGAATAAACACTACCTTTGCCCGTCTCCACTGGTTTGGTATTTGGCCCTGTGCTAGACTCAGTTCATCATTAATAGTGGAAGTTGTTATTTGCTATTTTGCAGGTAATGTTACATAGAAAAATTGAAGATAAGTAAGTAAGGTTCGGAAATTTACGCTAGTTTTAGATATGTGTGTTTGTTTTTGGTGCTCGCGCTTACGATATGACGGTCAGTGAAATATCAAAGCGTGATCGCTGCATTGTGACTTATGTAATAGATTTACGTGTATCCTACTTACAGTGTCAAAGTCCGACTGCGACATTGTGATGCGGGTATCATATTTTCCATCTGTTTACACATCAAAATCAGTATAGAGAAAAAGTATACTAGAAGAGAATAGCATGGAACGCGTACAATGGACATAACGCATGAGTTTCGTTTTATGGCATACCTACACTTTCCGTGTTGTGTATGTATGATATGTATCTCTCGTATGTCCATGCGAGCATACCAAACCACGCGAGAGTGAACGTATCGATTCCGGTTGACTATAGTACATGTAGTAACGATACGATACAGATAGGAAAAGCTTCCTTTGCACCTAGTATGTTCTTAATATGGCCCGCTTTGGGGAATTAACGTTTCCGGATCTTTTCCCCCGTTTGGACTTACTTGGAGTGCTATCAACTGGTTCAGCCAACAGTTGCTCCTCCAGTTCCATAGAGATCTCCTCATCTGTGTTATATTCCATCGCGCCAAAGTCATCCACTAGAATTGTGTCGGACGTTGCCTTTGTGTTGCTTAATTTGTGGTTGTGTGTGACAGATTTCCAGTAATTCTGTTTTATCTGTTTTGTCTTTTGTTATTGATTTCTTTCTGTTCATTGTTTATTTATTTATTTATGATTTTGGTCCCACCGGAAATGATCGTCGGCCCGTGCAGAGCCGCCATGCATGAGTAAGGCTGTATTATAACAAACTCTCGCCAAGGTGTCTGAGGGAGCTCGTTATTCGCTAGTTATATATTTGGTGGAAAATTGGTGTTTCTGAAAGAAAGAGTTTAGTTCGTGTCTGATAAAACTTGCACTCTGTCTGCGGTTGCACCATTACCACACAAAAAATTCTATAACATGAGCATTTTGGTCCTGCTCGTCCACGCAAACGTGGCATATAAAGTCTCTCTATATGCAGCCGAACCATAGCCCTAGACTGCTACGAAGCAGATATAACCGCCATCCAATAAATGAAATGGGATGGACCGAGGAAAAAGAGGATGGTAAACTGTGATATATACGATATATACGGTGATTCCTACCGGCAACCGCTCTATGAGCAGAAGAGGAGAGACGATCACCGGCTCCTCAGGAAGAAAATGAAGGATCATGAGTAGGGGCAATGGATAGAATAGAGAGATACTACCGCAGGAATGAGGTACAAAAGTTTCACCGAAGGATAAAGTTAACCAGTCAGGTTTATAATGCCCGCCTGTGATGATGATCAAGGAAACAACGTACTAGAATCGCAGGCGATGCTGAGGAAGAACCCCCTCTGTCGAACAACCAAAGTAAACCTCTATAAGACCTTAAACTTCCCAGTCCTGATATATGACGCAGATGCATGGACTTTGTCTAAAGAGGACAAAGGTGCCCTTGGCCGCTTTGTGAGAATATTCTTCTGGTGATTTTCTGTCCCATCTGTGTAGATGGTGATTGGAACTGTACGAGTTGTTTTAAATTAAACAAATTAAAAAATATTCAACGAAAATATATATATTAAATAAAACAAAACTAAATAGTTCCGACATAGTCCGTTTCGGCACTTAACAATAAAACAAAAACTTCAACCTCAACAGTTAGTGAATTACTTAGACGAAAACAAATAGAATGAGGCAAATATGATCTCTACTGATCTCAACTCGAAAACAAATTTGAGAAAGAACGACGTGAACAAGGGGAGGTGTAATAAAATTGACAAAATACGTGCATTGTCGCAATGTTGTTTCGGTGGAAGGTGTAGAGACTTGTTGAGACGTCATTTGGAACGGAATTTTGTTTAATTGGGCAATGTGAATATTAGAATAGAAAAATACATGTACAAATACATAAATCAATATGAACGACTGAAGAACCAAAATATGTATGTCTGCATATGTCATTGAAAATAATTCAATACCAAAGTAGTATACAGATATTTCATTTGCTGCACTTCTCAATAATGAAATACATGTGTGTCATGCGTAATGTTCCCACTTTGTAATTTGTATAACAGATATTGCAGGACGGAATTATATTTGATAATAATAGATATATTCCCTTACCTGTTGTAAATTGTACAAAATAACGAAGATTTTATAAAAACATTGGATAAAAACAACATAACGGCCAATCATTGAGCATTGAGTTTTCATTCCATAACCAAATCTTTAAGTGGAAACCCGGCTATAGAATTCATCAGCATTTGTGTTTGAATTGGGGAAACGAAGTGGAGTGGAGACTATGCCAGCGAAAATGTCGTGCAAGAAGAATATTATACTTGAAAGATAGATCTTTAGAATATTATGCTTTAACCGCGAAACTTGTATACTAAATTTCTATGGATACACGTATGTGTCGCATCTTATCTTATTCAGTTTTATTTTACTCATCAGCATGTATAACATATATGTAATGCAGCATGTTTTTCTTTTCAATATCTCACCCCTAAAAAAGTAACAGATTATAAGAGTATACCATTTTAAATTGGCTGTCTCTTATTACTTAAAAAGATATTTTCAGAAAAAATTCGTTTATGTATTAGCAACAAAAAATGCCATTTATATGTGTGACAAGGGAACGTAGACCTTTATATATTTCTAAATTTTCATCCAAATATACTTCCTAGAATCAGGCTATAGTCGATATGACCCAAATCGTTGTTGCTTCGACCTTACGTGCGCTCATACGGAAGGTCAAGATCCTCTTATCTGCAAGTAACTGAAAATTCCATATGCGTATGTATATATAACACACACAAAAATCCATGTCCTAGCAAACTAAACCTACCCCAAATTCGCATAAAGCCTTTCATATTTTGCGGCACGCATCCGCATTTTTACGGAAACAAGGATATACAATGAAGTGTATGACAATTACACTGCGCTCAGCTGACCCGCAATATTGATTTGTAGGTTGTGTATTTTGTTCTGATGAGAGAACTGGTTGATTTTCCCAAGTTTCACATACACACACATAAAGGGAAGAGAGAAAGAAAGCTCACAGTATTACTTTCTTCAGTTGAGTCCGAATTTTTGCATAAGGCACACGTTTTGCAAAAGGACATCTTAAAATTAATTTTTTACCATTCTATAAAGTACACAAGAAAATCGAAACAATACTTGATACTCTGTTTACCACCTCATCCAGTTCAATTATTTTAAGTAATCCAAATATATAAAGTGCGAAAAATATTAAAAAGGAATAAGCGAAAATATCCGCACTGAGTTTTCTCGTGTTGGAACCTATACCCATCCTCGACGAGTGTCGAGGTCCGTTCTTTATATAACGTGTGCCAATAAAGGCTTTTAAATATAAAAGGTTTTTTGAACATTAGTTTTTCAATCCAAGTTGTTTTTTTTTTAATCACGACGAATTTGTTAAGCGATTAATTTTCAATTGATTTTATACTTGGAGACATTGCGCAAATTCGTACCACATACACATAATAAATCTGTGGAAAATTTACACCCCAACTAGCTTTGTGGTGTGGCTGTGGTACTCACCACACAATAATAACTAACACACAAACGCGCATGCAATATACGGAAACGGAACCGATTCTCTTTTTCTCTCTCAAATATCTAACCCGTGTTCCGGTTTCAATTTTTTTTTAAATATATAATACGTGTTATAACTTGGTTGAACCTCATTTAGGTTTTATTTCCATTTAAGATTATAGTGGTTATAGTTTGAAAGTACCAACAAATATAATTTGTTGGCTTCTTGTGAAGGCATTTTTGTTGTTGTTGTACAAAAGGAGTGTGGCAATAGTAGGGTTCAGAAATTACGAAGTGTCACTATTTAAGTCAAAACCTACAAGAAGAGATAAACCAATGCATTTAGGTTTTAAACGACAAAAAATACGAAAATTCTCGAACAGTAAAAAATGTCTTTACCCCGAGAATGGAACTTACAGGTAAGTTTGAATTATGTGAAGAATAAAGATTTAAACAGAGATATTAAATATAGTTCGAATCTAGAGAGTATTTCTCCATTATTTCAAGCCAATGACGTCGCAACTAATTACTTTTATTAAGTGAAATATGTTTTCCTGTGTTTCGATGAAACTCTAATTTTATATGTTCCATCCTCTATGCATAAACAATCTAAAACAATAATGATTTGTTATTTTGTTATATGTTGTATATTTGTTTTTAATTTTTAGTTTCTTTAAATAACTCAGACATTTTTTCTCTTCTCAAATACACTTACTCATGCATTCGCATTCTTTTCTGCTATTGGCTTTAATAGTTGGGTTGGCTATTATAATTAATCTCCCTTGAAAGACCCGCACAGTTTTATAGAACAATATGGACAAAAGAGTATAACAGGGAATTACAATTTTGTTCAACTTACTTTTTTCCCACATTTCTTTCTGACAGTACAAGGTAGGAGGTACGTAGTATGATGGTTTCATTCAAGTTTTTGCGTTTGAGTTGAAATAAACAGTCGATTTTTAGATTCGAAATGCAATTTGTTGGATCGATTAAAAAAAAAAACAAGGTCATTACTTGAAATTATTTTGCATGCATTACACAATAAATAAGAGCTGTTTATTTTTACTGCTAAATTATATTTGTGACAAATGTTAAGGGAATATGATTATTGATTTATACATGATTTAATTTGACAAGCAACCATTTATGATTAACTTTAATATTTAATTTTTAAGCAACACAATCCAAGTTTTAATTGTCAAAAGACAAAGACGAAGTACTTTTCTATTCGGCTCCATCTGTTTTTGACATGAGCTTTGAGCATTGTTCATAAAACTTGCGGTAATACTTTTTGGTCACATGAAAGATTTTATAATTTGCGAAAAATTACCGCTTTACTTTTTGATTGATGAAGTAAAAAATTGTCCTAAAAGAATGGATGGTGGGATTTCCTGTAACTGTATCCATCATATTCTCCATTCAGAACTCACTTCTCAACCAAAAAGCAGTTTCCAAGCATTCGCTCGCGATTGCGTTTCAATATTATCCAGCACTGCAGTCACCGTGGGCGTCGGGTATACCAAACCATTGTAGCTCGTTGAGTGGACATTTTATAAAGTGATTACTCTTGTTGGCAGAATAATTGAGAATAATTGATTGATAGAATAATGATTGAGTTAGCGTTAACCGCAAAGAACACCTCAACTCTGTCTCCATACCAAACAAGAATTACTTCGTTGCACACGTAGATACATCAAATTATCGGGTCTATTTTAATTTTGTTTGTCACCCCAATTGTGCATTGCATTCCGGGCAGTATCTATTTCTACATTTTTGCTTACTTAAACTAACAAAATCATCCAAGAAATTATACTTTTTCTTTCATTCTAGGATTCACGGGGATCACTATACTGCCCGAGTGAACCGGACCCAACTAGTAGAGTCCAGTACCAGCCGGGAGGGTTCATTCGCACACCCATTTCAATACCGGAAGCGGCCAGCTCCCAACCTGCAGCACCATCTCTTCTTACTGAATGCCAACAGTCTGGGTCGCTTTTCTCCATTCACTCAGCGCCACCAGTTCCCAACACAGAATTCACCACTCAACCAGAAAACAGTTTCCAAGCATTCGCTTGCGATGGCGTTTCAACATTATCCAGCATTGCAGTCACCGGAGGCGTCGGATGTGAAAGTAACGCAAACATTCAGGGTTTCCACGAATCACAAAAAGTTCTTGCCTCGGCAGCAATTGAATCAACCCCTCGACGACCTGCATCATTGGCTATTGAGACGACTTGTTATCCTGCGCGAACACTACACGCCAGCTTATTGGAACACCAGATATCCGAAATCGAGGAAGACGACAATGAAAACTTGTTGACTGTATCGAGTATTACGGCCAGGCCATTGATAGCAAAATCTCATGAGTTGAGAACTAATCGACAAGCCGATAAAAGGCACAAGAAAAGTTGCAGCAGAATACGGAGTGGCGGGAGTAACAATAAGGCTGTCCGAGTTGGTACGACCCACAAGGACTTAAATGAAGCTGCATCGTCTCGGTCATCATTATCCGCCGATCCACCAGATGGTGGTTATGGATGGTTTATTGTGTTTGGGGCATTTTCAGTTCAATTTTGGGTTGCCGGTCTTGTTAAATCATATGGAGTACTTTACGTGGAAATTATGGAAACGTTTCCAAGTACCACGGCTACTGTGGCCTCCTGGATACCAGCAATTTTGTCAGCATTATGTTTGGCTTTAGCCCCCCTTTCCAGTGCTCTCTGCCAGAAATTCTCTTGCAGATCGGTTGTATTTACTGGCGGTGTTTTTTGTGCTCTGGGCATGACATTGAGTTATTTTGCTACGAGTCTCTTGCACCTGCTTTTTACATTCGGCATTTTGACTGGTACGTGAATTTTATGATATTTAAATAAATATGTATATATCTATATATAATTGTTTGCAGGTATTGGAGGAGGTCTTTCTACCACCCCAGGTATAGTTATTGTGTCGCAGTACTTCGACAAGCATCGAGCTTTGGCGAATGGAATATGCGTATCCGGAACAGCAGCAGGAAGTTTCATTTTGCCTGTGCTTATTAAACACTTAGCGGACAAATTCGGTTTTCATGGTACAATACTAATTTTAGGCGGTTGCATGCTTCATGTCTGTGTATCCGCTACTCTCTACAGACCATTAGAAGATAACATTAACATAGATCCCAAAAATATCGAGAGTTCACAACCGTTGACTGATATAAATCCTAGCAATGCCGGTTTGTTGACCAACTCAACATATTTAGACTCCTGTGATGAGTCGGCAGCTTCAAATAAAAAGTTTATCGAACATCTGTTTCTAGAAGAGTCAAAGAACCGAAGAAATGATTTCTATAATACAAACAAACTGGGTAAGTTTTTTCAGCAATAGTCAATTTAGAAACAAAATGAAACCACACCATATACCTGCCTGAATATGGTAGAACGTGAGTTCTTAATTACTTGTCAAGCACGCGACCCACGATGACTTGGTCTTTCAACTAAACCCCCAGTTGGTCTTCCTCTTTTTGTCGAACCAAGAATTTCAGATGCGAAGACTCTCTGAGATGGGACATTGGTTCCCACGCGTGCGTTTTGTCCAAGCCAGTGCACTCGACGGATGTTTGTCTGTATGTCTCTGCTCCATTCACCTTCCTTGCAGACTGTATCATATATCCGACGTAGAATTTTTCTTTCGAAAGCACAATTATCATCTCTGTTTACTTGTTATCCAGCTTTAGGTGTTATATAGCTGGACTAACAAAATAAGTGATTTATAGAGCATGATTTTGGTTTTTCGAGTCAGGAATGCTGGGCTCTACGTTGGATCTCTTTAGTGGATAGCACGTTTACCCCGACATAGACAACCTTCTTTCTTGCCTCAAAATAGAACATGAGTAAGGCAACCGAAATAAAATATAAATATGGGAAAATATGAGCAGGACATTTATTAACATGTATTTTAGTTGCTTATGCGTTTAGCAGCTAACTAAAGACTAAAGTACTAAGGACATAACGTTACCTCTCTTTATGGCTGAAACACAGTCTTTTTGGAACCACAGCTCGGATATATCGGCGTTGTCAACCTCTGGCCACAGAAAGTCGCCTATACCTGAGATCCTTCCTCATTTCCAAAGAAAATCCGCAACTCTCACCAAGCATTCAATCTTTATCAATGCATTGATGCTTGGTCGAAAAAAAAAGAAAATCCGCAACTCTCACCAAGCATTCAATCTTCATCGATGCATTGATGCTTGGTCGAATACTTGCGCACATAAATCCAACCACAGAATGGGTTATCTTGCGTTGCCCAATTGAGCTTAGTTAATTGGCACCGAATCGACATTTCTCGGTCTTCTTCGTTACTGGCTACTACAGCGGCTATGCTTTCTACATATTGCACCAATATGAAGGCTAAAAATACTGATTGCTATCCCTCAGTTCAAATTAGAATAATCACTTGAATAATTATGTTATAAATGAATACAATGTTTAGTTTCCTCAGCCTTGTCTAACTAGGAACCTAGATTTTTTAGCGGGAACACTGATTTTCATTGTTTAGGTTTAGTTTCCGAGGGTATGGCCTATGGAGTTCGCGGTTTTGCATTTTCCCCGTATCCCGCTGATTTTTGGGGTGATTAATACAAGCTTATGTTTACAATAAAATTTTGAGACAGTAAGCCTCAGCCCTCTCTCTTTCATCCGAGATTTTTCATCCCCGATCAGTGCCTTAAATAATGTCAGCTGGGTCCTTCAAGAGACAGCATTTCATTTGCTAAGTATTTAAAAAAGACAAAGAGCACTTTCACGAATTCTGATTATACGAATTCTACATACGGTGACCACCTTTCACAAAGTCGATTTCGATAAGCAAAAAATAAATTTGTTTTAGATCTTTAGTTTAGTTTAATTCGTTTAACACATAAGGTGCAGGTCAGGAGTATAACTGATACGCATGCTCCACTAAAGGGGCCGCGGGAGTAAACCACTCGAGATCAGGAGACCAGGTAACTCGAGCCTCCGCCATCGACTCTAACTCATCTGGAGTTATGCCAAAGCGTAACCAGTCGAGTTTTTGGACTTGGTCCAGCCACCTCGTCCTGGGTCTACCAAGCGATCGCCTACCTGATGGAATCGCATTCAACGCCCGCCTCGGAAGTCGTGATGAAGGGCACATTCGTGCCACGTGACCAAACCACTGCAGTATAGCCCTTTCCGTTCGAAGAAGCAGCTGCTCAATGCTGAGTTCCTCACGTACTGCCGTGTATCCCACCCTATCCGCAGCAGCTTGTATTCGCGATCTTATTATTTCGGGCATTACACAAATTTCATGAGCATAGCTAAGAGTTGGAATAAATATTGGGTTGAAAACCGCTAACTTGGCTTTGATACCAAGCTCGGCCTTCCTGATTACAGATCTAACAACCTGTGTCAAAATTGACCTAGTTTGACCAATCCTACAGGAAAGCTCAGCATTACTCCTTCCATCACTGGTGAAAAGGACACCGAGATACTTAAACTTCTCCACCTGATTCAATGGGACTCCACTAACATGTAGAGTCCATTGACCAGGCGTTCTGGAGAGGACTATAACTTCCGATTCATCCACGTTAGGTTTCATTCCAGCCTATCGAGTGCGCGCTGGAGTTCCGTCTGGGAAGATGTGAGGATAACTAAGTCCTCTGCAAAAAGAAGATGATTTACCCACAACTCTCCCAATGTGAAAAATTCCTCGCCTCGGCTGCGCTGCAACATCCAGTCTTATATACAATGAAAAGGAGCGGTGACAAGACGCACCCTTGCCGAAGTCCAATGCCCACTGTGAAAGGTGTTGATTTAGCACCGTTAACACGAACACAGCTGCTACAGTTTGTGTATAGAGACTGAATGGCCCTCAGAAGAGGACCTTCAATCCCATATTCCTGCAGAACACTCCAGAGTTTACCTCAAAGAACTCGTTCGTATGCCTTTTCCAAATCCACAAAACAAATGTAGATGGGTTTGGCACACTCCCAAGCCTTCTCAAGTACCATTCTTAGAGATAAAAACTCATCGGTTGTACTTCTACCGGGACGAATGCCGCCCTGTTCATCCCCCATCCTGGGCTCGACCCTAGAATGCGATTCCAACACCTTAGCGTAGACTTTCCCGGGAGACTTAAAAGTGGTAGTTGGAGCAATCTCTTTTGTCCCCCTTGATAGTGGGACAATCACCCCAGTTTGCCAATCGCCAGGTGTCTCACCACGTTCCCAAGCCACTAGCCATAAAGCTCCCTCTTTGCCCTTTGCCTTAAGGATTTATGGCCGGATTTCATCCACACCGGTGAAACTTTTAGCGGTTCAATCGCCAGAGTCCCCCAAGAGAATCTAGTCCCTGAAGGTCTTCTTCTTCTATCTGATGGCTTCTTGAACTCTGGGCGTTTTAAACCACCCAGTTCCTTTCTCACCACCAGCCGCCACTACAAGACGCTTCACTCCACAAACATCCTGTGCGGAGGCAATGACAGCTGTTGCAAACAGTCGCCATTCTTCCTCTACACGCGATGGAACAGTTGGACGTCGCTCCAACCTTCTAGATATGTACCGTGCAAAATTTAGCCGCAAATCACTGTTCCGTAGTCACCGTTTAACCACTCTTGGTTTCCGCTTTGACAGGCGAGGTTCTTTATCAGTGAGGTACAGTTCAGCCCCTCTCATCACACGAACGTCACAAACCACCCGTTTCACATAAGATGGAACCATAAAGAGATCTATCAACGACTTCTGGTAAAGGCTTATTATGGCCATGCCATTTGCACAGCAAAAGTTCTGCAAACTTCTCTCTGTTCACGGTCTGGTGAGGATCACCGATCCTCTCAATCACACACCCATATGTCGTTAGATCCACACCCACGTGAGCGTTGAAATCAACCTATCAAGGGCAGCATCAACTTCATCAAGGAAAGCCGCGTACTCTGACTCTAGATTTGTTGCATACACATGCACTAGAACCAAAGTTGACCTTAGAGCCAAGCTTGATCTTTAAGATCCCGACTCGTCATCCTAATGATATCCAGGATCGGAAGGTATTGGACCTGGAGGTATTGGTATTGGAGTTTCCTCCCGTCCCAAAGGTACACAGTACCAGATCCCCTTTGCTTCGTCGAAGAGATACCCACGATATCCAAACGATACCTGGCAGCTTCCTCAACTAGCTCGAGATCCCTACCTGTGATGTGGTATGTCATCACGCCCTCACAATCCAATATTCAAATTGGCTTTGTCAACTCAGCTCAGGTTTGTTAACGTTTATTTGTATACGTATATTTGTGTGTACTGAGTTGAGGTCCGCAATGAATGTCTTGAAACTAGTTTTAACTCGTACTCGTTTCTAGAAATGTGAAATAAATCACCCGATATTTGAGAACTGAGAGAGTACTTCACTCATTGATAGCCAAACATTCAGTTCAGTGTACTCAAATAGAATGGGTACACTACACTGAGTACGCTATAGTATACGGTGTACTCAGTGTGTGGATGTTAAATTGAAATTGAATATTTACTGAATAAATCGAGAATGGTGTTTATGAAGATTTTTGTTTATACATTATAATACATTATCATTGTATTGTATATACCCAATTCTGGTTTTACAAGGTTTTGAAATGACACGGTCTAGAAAACCAACAAATTATTCAGTTTTTACACGATTCCAACACAATTGGCACAATTAAAAAAAGTTATTTGACAGAAATTTAAACAAATATAAACTTAGTCAGGGAATTTCTTTTCCTAACTTTTTTTCATCTTATTTATGCTTGTATGGATCATTTATTTCATGCTTTTTACTGTGCTAAAGGGTATGGAACCAATTCCACTTTTCCTACGCACTTCATGTCTTTTTTTACCCGCTTTTTCTGGAACGTATCAACCGTGTAATCAGATCAACAGAATTAGGTGTATTATATTTCCATACAAAATATTTCAAAAACATTATTTGGCTCACCAAAACAGGTTCGGACAGGTTAGTAAGAAATATACTAAGCCAGAGTAAATTCATTTTGCATTCGGTGTACTCGGTATGTATCTTTCAGTCTAATTAGAGAGAAATCAAACACTGTTTTTAATTCGTTATCAAGTGATCGAATGTTGTTCAGCACAATATTTTTAATGAACGAAATTAATAGAGTGCACTTAAGAACTGTACAATATATGGCAAGGCTATTTGCCTAGCATTCTTGCAGACTTGTACTTCTTCTTCTAATGGCGCTCGGACTTGGGCCTCAATCAACAAGCCTCTCCAGCTGGCACGGTCCTTAGCCAGCCGCCTCCAGTTTCGCACTCCAAGTTGGTTGAGGTCCTTCTACACTTGTGTGCGCATCGGTTCCATGGACGTCCTCTATTGCGTTGTGCCACTGGTTCGGAGTCGAAGACTCTACGGGCTGACTATCTGAGGCGTTGAATCCCCCCCTAGGCTCATGTCGTTGTACAGTCCGTACAGTTCATGGTTGAATCTTCTTCTCCAAAAATAACTTTTCTCTCGCAAAAAACACTTTCTTCATCTGCTTTTGAGATTGTCAAGGCTTCGCCGCCATAGAGCATGACAAAGATGAACAAGGTGTTGTATAACACAGGTATAGAGTACACAATTCAAATCTGTAAATCACAACTCATTACGTGTAGACTGCACATACATAAATACATGCAATTAATATTTGGCTTTTTGTTTTAATCTTACTTTCTCAGTTAGTAACAATGATAAATATCAACACGACAGTGATGATGAGTATAAGGACACCATTGGTGAAACGACTTTTATGAAGCCTATGAAAAGTGTACGAAGCTCAGGAATACTGCATTCAGTTGAAGATCTTAGTACAGACTCTACATGGGTTTATAGAAAGCATTCTGGAAGTGATTCGAATCGAGGCAGTAGACGGCGACGCAATGTGTTTGCAAACGATGAACTCATATCAAAGATTCAGGCGCATTTGGATAAACCAATTCCAACACCAACTTCTACAAAACGCGGTCTCAGTAAAAGTATGGAGATTCCAACTCCAGTTAGTAAATTGGCGGAACTTAAGAATCAGAAAAATGAAGAAGATGAGGACTACGATGAAGAGCCAGCCCGAACCTGTTGCGATCGCATTCAGACATATTTAGATATAAGTTTACTTAAGGATCCAACTTTCATTTTAATGTGTTTATCTGTGACTTTGATGTCAGTGGGTTGTCCTTATATGCTATACTATTTGCCAGCTCATGTCATTTCAATTGGTATGTTGTAACTATTACTTTTATTTCGTACTTACATTAAGTTTGTTACTCCCTTAAACAGGTTATAGTAAAAGTGAAGCCGGTTATTTAGTCGCTGTGAGTGCCGCATTGGATCTTATTGGTCGCCTGGGCCTTGGCTGGCTATCAGATTTGCAACTCTTTGATCGAAAAAAGACTTACATTATTTGGTAAATAAAAAAAGTTTTCTAAATAATATAACTACTAATTAAATCGGTTTTTTTTTAGCATTTTGGGTGCAGGAATTGCAGTTCTTACCATACCGTCTGTGCAGTCGTTTTATCTCATTGGGTCGTCTGCTGCCATATATGGATTTTGTCTTGGGTGTTGGTATCTATTAATGCCAGTTCTCCTGGCAGATATATTTGGTACTGACCGTATAAGCTCTAGTTACGGACTAGTAAGAATGTTTCAAAGTATCGGTGCAATTTCTGTGCCGCCTTTAGCTGGATTTTTGCGTGATCTCTCGGGAAGTTATAATATATGTTTCTATTGTATGGGTTCCTGCATGATAATGGGTTGTATTCCACTGCTAGTATGGGCTGTGCTTGATTGCCAAAGTAAACGTTTATTTTCGATTAAAAATGACGACAGTGAAGATAACTCCACTGTATCTTAATATTAGATTCTGTTATAAGAAAAAGTATTAGGGAGCGTAATTTGTTAAATGTTGTTTATTACCAAACGGTCAGATACGTTTCTTTCAAATATTGTTTTATGCACGTTACATCGCTTTGTCAGTATTAAATATGCTCGTGGTTTATTCAATCAGGAACATACATATGTATACATTTTAAGTCGCTGCTTTGTCACATATTTGGGACTGTAATACGAGGAATTTCAACGACGTTTTTCTCTTAAGACCTGACATGAACCAAATGGAATTATATGGTTAAATAGAGTTGTTCTTACAGTTATTGGATATAAATTAAGCACACAATTTTGATCATATTATTAATTTTTAGAATTAATTGAAGTTATTAATTATTAAAATTTAAAATTGTTTAATATGCATATCGAAACACATCGAATCCCATGGCAAATCATGGTAGATGACCCACTTTGTCAAGCTTCATTTTTGGGTTATCTCATCACTAGACGGTGTTATTATTCGCCGTCTCCAGGATTCAAGTTGGATCTTCCATAGGGGTGGCTAGAAATTATACCCATAAAACTTCAGCATTGCTTTGGATGTGGCGGGCGTGACGTTGTGGGATGTCACCGCCTTTGTATACACATCCACTTTACAAGGCATTCATTTTCATCGCTTCCTACTTTTTCAAGACCAGATTTAATAACTCGGGAATCCCGATTCCTAAGAACGGAGTTTTGCATGGTGAAGTGACAGATATCTTTAACTTCAGGTTCAATTCCCACCATAACTTTCATAGCTAATGACTCAACTGTTCTCGAGTCACGGACAATGCAATGAATGTATAATTGTCTAAAAGTTGATTATACCAAATAGAGCGATGCTCGGATCATATTGGACAGTTTGATGTTCACTTGATCCGCGACCTGTATATGAGAGAAACAGTTATTTTACATGAATCGCAGATCGCGGCTGATGTCCAAGCATTAAACCGATGTCTAGATTTAAAGTATGAGGGCCGGCACATTTGATGATAGCTGCCTGGATGTGGTTATTGGTTGAAGCCCACGGGCAAAATTAACTATTCGGCTTTACAGGCAAGAAAATATATCTAAAACAGTAATTTTCCTATTGAAATATACAATATAATGTTTTTTTATGTTATTTTATTTAATATACAAAAAACCTTTTTTATTTTATCAATGCAAAATAATATGTTAAGTTATATATAATGCACATATTTGAAAATTTGAACGTGGCTTTAAATATAAGACTTTAAGATATGATTAAACTTGATGTGAATTAATGCTAAATGCAAGACCATAATACATTTAATTGAAGATATTGTGCAGCATATAAATGTTCAAGCGCACAAGTTATTATTGGCATTGAGATGTTTAAGCTTAATACCACACATTATTAAATGCACACATGTCAGTATTAATTTTTGTATATTTATAATTTTTTGTAACGATTATGGCCGAATTTGGTAATTCAAATAACATATGCATGAAGATAATTTCATTATCTGTAAATCGGTAATAGCAACCACCGATAAGAACATTATTATTAGTTTTAACAAAATTAACTATTCCACCATATCTAAAAAAGTGTTTGAATAATTAATTTCCCATGTGACTGATGTAAACGATAAAAAGAAATAAACAATAAAAAACATTATCTATAATTTAAATGTAGAACAAATCCAGTGAAGTTATTTGTATAGTCGTAGAACCTAAAAAAAAATACACCCAGCAACTGTTTGTGTTCTTAATGAATTTATTTTTGAAAAATTAAAAAAAAAAATATATAAAAATCCAATGTTATGCCTTCGCTGATAGTGTCAAGGTGCTTATAAATAACGAATATAACAAACATAATTATTTTCAAAATAATAAATATTTGGCTTATTGTGTAATGAATGATAATTCAGTAACAAAACTAATAATAAATAATTATAAATATAAACCAGCGTATAAAATGCCGTTCAATAAACGTTGCAGAAAGAACTGAGTCAAAATGAATAAAACCTTAAGGTATATACTATTTAAACTATGTAACTGTAAGAACCCTACCGGATAGTCATACATACATACATGTTGATATTAAATATTCAGCTAATAAAGCATAAGATTATGAAAATTTTAAATCAAAAGCGAAAAAAAAACAAGAATAAAAATAAAAAAAAGTCTCTCAAATCTTTATAAGTCTCAAAATCTTAGCTTAGTTTTTTGTATACATAGTAAAGTTATTGAACCGATCCTTATGAAAACCTGACACATACCCCGTTGATGCCATTCATACTTTCCTGCGCTTGCTTAGCTGTGTCGCAGATTTTTTTTCAGTTTCTTTCGATTGAAAGTGGTTTATCGTTGTTTATCTTGAAACATGACATAGTAGGAATATTTTTTGCATAGAAAGGAGATGTTTATTTCTAGTAGTTCTATGTTTGCAACTTCACCTCTTACTATTTGTAAACCTTCTCTAATAACTTTCATTGGTTCGTAATAGGCTGCGTCATTATTGTGTTAAACAGCTATGTTTGTTTTAAATTTAAATGCAATACTTATCAGATAAAGAATTAATATATTTACCGAAAGTGAGAGCTTCGGAACATTCATCAGCATACATTCGACGAGTTCGTAAATTACTAGAAAAACTTATTTATATAAACAATTCCAACCAACGAATGTTTAGTCAACACAATTATCCTACATGTTCACGAATTTATTTCCAAACACTGGTTTACTTCCTGTGATGGCCTGGAGTTCATGATCACTTCATAATATAAACTGGCTATGCTCATTTTGTGTAGTATATTGGTGAATATCAAAGCAAATCAACATATAAATGTAAAATCAAGCATATTAGGTATCAGCAATATTTTTTGGATTTCCTCTAAGGCCGCTTTTATACACACTAAATTCGATACAAGTAATAATAAATATCGGAACGGTGGTCGATGCAGTTGAGTTGAGTTTGCAGTTGCAGTTGTGGCAGTTGTAGAGTTTGCAGTTGAGAAGTATTTCATTCCAGTTGGAGAATTATGAGAGTTCAGTTTGGGGTTTTATACAGTATTCAAAGTGTTGATCGGTTCAGGCAGAAAAGAGTTTTGTGGCATTTAAGGAATAATAAAGTTTATAAAGTAAGCCAGTGCTTGTAAATAAATTCGTGTATTGTATTAGTGAACTTTTGTAGTGCTTTCGTCACAATCCAATGATCGAACCCTTTTTGTAGACAATTTGATTAATCTTAAGCGGTGACAGTATGTTCTCAAAAAGAGATGACGCATTTGTGAGAAATATTGGGAAACAGATAAAATTAAGAATTAAAGTCTCAATCGGTGACAGCACAGAATACAAATTGAAAAAAAAATCATTCATAAAAAGGTCACCTGTGTGAAAGCAGCCATATATATTTCACTTCTTGCTTGTTTGTGTGTGGAATTCCAGTGCCGACTTCACTGGATAGCCGACTTCACAGCCGACAGATTCTGAAATTCATAAAAAAACTGTTTTGTAGTTTCTTATGTTGGGTTTTCACACGCCGATGACCGAAATTCCTACCAACGGATAAAACAATTTAAAATTATCTAATGGGTATAAACATCGCTTGTCGGGACGAAGAGGAACCCCTCGTAGTAGAGCCGCATTCGATACTGAGAATCCGGAAAGATCTGTTAAATGACGAGGAAGACCTCAATACCGCTAACAGGCTGAATGTTTCACTTCACAAGGGACGATGATAGGAAAGAATTTCGTACCCACGGCCAAGATAGCGATATCGAGACTAAAGTTGAATAAATCTGCTGATGCAGTCTTTAGAAATGTGTAAGGCAGCTGGAGATGAATTGGTCATAGCCCTTCTCTGCCGTTTTGTATGAGGGCGTGAAACTATTCACGAATTAAAAAGTCCACCATCGACCAAATCCAAGATAAAAACCAAGAAATGCTGATCGACACCCACCAACTACAACTACTCTTCGATTTCAAGGCCGCATATGACAGCGTGCCTAGAGACGAGCTAAAGCTGTGCAGAATTCACTCACCAAAACAAGAGGCTCGACCTGCCATAAACCCGTACAATTGGTAATGTGCGCTTATAACACTGACGTTATTGGACCGCCAATGAGGCGTCTGCTGGCCTTGAGACGGATGCGGCTAAAATGGGTATAGCAGTGAATGAGAAACGAAATGTGTATATGCTGTCGCCAAGAAAGGACATACAACATCGACCGCTCCTAAGCAGTAAATACTACGAACAAAATAACTACCGAGATCAAACGCAAAATAACAATTCAATAGCTGTTTATTTTATGCTTAAGAGCCAATTGAGTAGATGAGCAATCTTACCAAGCTAACAAATCTATAACACCTTGATTATACCTGTAGTGCTCTATAGGCGGAAGAGTATACAATCTCAGCATAAGAAGAAGTCCTTGGTTTTTTTTTCGAGAGAAAAGTTCTGGGTTCAA
Organism: Eristalis tenax; assembly: GCA_905231855.2. Lineage (NCBI taxonomy): Eukaryota > Metazoa > Arthropoda > Insecta > Diptera > Syrphidae > Eristalis > Eristalis tenax. Next base: position 32,609,850 of record HG993125.1, on the reverse strand, counting down.
TCTTTGGTCAGTGGCACAACGAAATAGATGCCACCCCCAAAACTGATACTGCACACAATTGGGCAAGGACCTCAATCAAATTAGACATCGAAATTGGGGGCAGCAGTCTAAAGATCGTGACAGCTCGAGAGGCTTTTTGGCTGAGGCCCAGTTCCACCACGGACCATAGAATAAAAATTAATCAATGAATCCTAAGCAGAAATTAGATATAGTTTTTTTCTGTAAGGTTAAGTGCCTGGGTTGACGTGAGCGGCCACGTCTCACTTAGGCCCTGTTGGGCCCATTGTGATGGCCATGGGGGATATATAACCTATTAGTTTCTATTCATACTCGTAGTCCTCGTGATTATCATGTTGTCGTCCTTGTATTGTCCAGTCACCCCGAAATTCTAATGCAACTGAGAATAGAGGTCAGTGGGATCTCTGATAATTCTTGGAGATTCTGAAAGAAGTGTTCGCCCACCGTTCTGTGTCTCAATAGGCTTCTCTTCATCGTCGCCAAAGTCTCTGCTTATTGTTTCACGGACAGTGAATGGGAGAGAGTGACTGACTTGCTCAACTTGCAACCTATCCCGTATGCATGCATTACCAGTGGGGCTTGGGAGCAAGCCTTTGAATTCAATGATTCCAATGGCGCTCTTTGCAGCAGTGCAGCAGAAGATTCAGTAAAACCTCTAAGCCCGCCATTGGAGTAGTGGAAATTGCTCCTGTAACACCCTATGCATGTACGTCTCTGTGTTCTTGTTAACAAATTCCAGTTGGCGGATTTTAGGCCTGACAATCGCTGTGGATAGTCTAGGGGTTCGATCCTCAGGTCTTTCACTAACAAAAAGCAAAGTTAATAGGCTCTTATTTGGTTTTGAAATCTGGTCCAGTCACTGAAGAACTGTGACTTGGATTCCAATCTTCCAGAAAATATTGATGGTAATAATGTTGAAACCAATGGGCTCCACACGGTTCAGATGATGTGGCAAGGCGCTTCTAAGTGATAACTGGAGAAGATTATTACTATTAATTATATAATAAATGTTAAGTTTTATTGCTTATATATTGCTTATTGTTATATGACATGTATTGTTATTCTAGTAAAACGCTACGACGCAGTCAGATGATATGATCGGCAAGAGAGGTAGAAGTCGAATTACTATTTTCTCATTTATTTCCAGTCAAAAGCGGCAACTGGCTTGCTGAGTAGATCCGTGTGGCATCCGACAAGCCTACGTTGGCCTATGTTAATACTGCATGGCGACAGCCAGCTTTTTACAAATTGTATTATCAAGAATATATATATACTTAAAATACTTAAAGATTAATAAATTAATTTTTTTCTTAATTTTATTGTCGTATACATTCGTTAAATTTCTAATTTTAACTTATAGGATTTACTGGACACGCATCTATTTTTGGACTTAGCTAAAATCACAGTAATTTAAAATTACTAGCAAATACTATTTAAATGTAATCTCCAAAGATGTACGGCTCCGTTAAGGTAGTTTCGTATGAAGGGATTTGTTTGTTTCTGCAATTGTAAAATTAAGTTTAAAAATTTATCAAGAAAAATGAATCTATTGCAAATTTGGCTTCGAACCTACCCTGAAGTTTCTTTCACACGTTTTATAACGAGATCCATAATATCCTTGATGTTTTTCGTCTTGCCATGTTCCTGTAAAAGTTCACACAAAGACTTGATGAAAAATGTTCCCTTTTCTGTTCGATAAGCAACGTATCCTATGAAAAATTTAAATATGTAGTTAAAAAATGAGTATAGTAAATGAAGTTACAAGTTACATACCCTCAAAAGTGCTGTAACACTTTAAAATTTCTTCAGGGACCCCGCTCGCTTGCATGGCGTCTTTGTGTAGGTGCCCAGGTTCCATACTTCCTTTGCAAGCTTGAATAAAAAATAGTTTCGGCTTCGATCTTAATGTACTGTTCCTCAAAATTGGGAACAGAACATTGTCGTCTATAAAATAGCTACCATCTCTGGCAGCAACAGTTCCATATCGGGTTCCGTGAGTGAGAATAACAATGACTATGCAAGAATAACTTCCAAAGTCCTTTCTCTCAACTAAGTAGAAAATAATTGAATAAATAAATTTAGTTTTCATTATTAATAAGAAGGTTAAGACCATTATGAATTCCAATATTTTTTAAAATTTTTAATTGCTCTTACTAATCTAAACACAAAGTGCATTATTATGTAGACTGCATGTTTAATCAATATGACAGGAGAAATGAAACTATTCGAAAGATAAATAATAGGAAGGATACATAAATACAGCCCCAAGTGGACATGGGCCTATCTCCAACAACTGAAAGGAACCATGTCTTAAATGATTTTAGTGTAATTTCAAAAATACCGCTTTTATTGTTAACATAACTTGTCATGCGTAAAAACCCAACACCATTTCTCGGGTAAATGACCAGAAAGGATTAAATATTTTCAAAATCATAGCAAGATAAACATAGATGTGACGCGACACCTCAAATTTGAGCTCATACTGGGAGGAAAACATGATGTGTTTGTTAACAGCTTTTCATTGTCCGTTTGAGACAGATGTGTTGCATAGCCTCACAGTTAGAAGTACGAATTGAATGCAGGTTCCAGTGCAAGCGAGTTTACTCATCGCGATCAAGCGAAATAAGTCAATTTATTTATTTACGTAGTAGTATGTCAATGAGGCAGTGATAGTAGCCGTGAATGAGAGCGAAACAAAGTAGATACAAGCTGTCCTAAAAGGCGTACAATGGGCAGCCATTACTTCGAGGTACTTACGGACTTCGTCTACCTCGGCCCCCAAGTAACCACCATTTTTGACTCTGAACCAGTGGGCACCGATGGTGCACCCAACTGAATCTAAATTTAAAGAAAACTTTCTACCAGGAAAAACGTTCTAGGAAAAAATATTTCCTAATCTATGTGAAGTTGCTCGTGTTTGTTGTTTGTCATATTTCAACGCAGAAGCGGAGCGCATATTTCCAATTGTAGCTGATGTTAAAAATAGTGAACGTAACAGTTTGAGTGATTATCTAGTTGGCAGTATTTGTAAAATAGGATGATATTTTTAAACCCATTTGTAAATAATACCCGATTGTAACTTACTAGCCCATGACAGTTCCTATGCTAATTTTCAGCAATATGGTATTTTTTCTTCTGCGTTTCAATATAATGGCAGCACTGAATTGGAGACAGCTGGCTAAATGTCGTAACAGCTGGAGAGGCTTGTTGGCTGAGGCACAGGTAAACTACGGACTGTAGCGCCCGAAGAATAAGAACGAGAAGAATATAGTGGAATGTAATAGAGAACTAAACATTTATCTGCACGAAGTATTACTAAGTATTCTTGTTATGAAGTGTTGTGTTTTGGAAAAGTTATATGATGTCATTGTCGTTTCTTGAAAAACGATTTATGTTAGAAAATAAAGAAAATTTCACATGTACATAATTCGTTTATCAAAGGCAACAGAAAATATATCAACTGTTTCATCCCTGTTTCTTCTCAAGTCACATAAAAGTGCTCTTTTCTTAAATTCATTAATTAATTTTACTGAATCCATTTTACACTAAATTCAGTGCGCAACTTAGCAGTAGGCACAAATCCACCAAAAAATATCTTGAACTCGCCTACTCGTGCCAACAAAATAGAAATAAAGTCAGCGAACATTTTACTCTATTACATTTGAGGTTTCGTGCATCGATGCCACAACATAGAAAATTCGTTGACACCGGATGCGCAGCTTAAGTAAACAACTAAAATGTTTCCGCCTTTACATATCTTTTGATTTAATCCCACTATGACATGGATATTGGACGTTTTGCCTTACAGTTACATCATAATTAGAGCAGTTCTTTGAATTGATATGACACATTACTGGGCCGGAGAAAATCAATTGATTTTTTTTTTGTGAGATATATAATTGAAACTGCATTTCAACACCGTTTTTCACTTCACTTTCTTTGGCAAACATGTGATACTTGCAGATGACATGAACAAACGACATGCATTTATTCACACATACAAAGTAAAAGCTCGTTAATTCGGAATGGTTGGAGGAAAGTCAGTCCGAATAAACGGATTTTCCGAATTAATGAGAAATTGAACTTGCAAGACCTTAATTTGCCGGGATTCTCTCAATAAATTCAATTTTTCTTTGTTTTTTTTTTCATTTAGACATTGTTCCGACTTCTACATATGTCTACATGTGTGTTTTAGGTCTATGTGCTATCTATACGAATAAACGATTTTTCCGAAGTAAAGAATTCCAAAATAAAGGTCTTCTACTGTAATTTTGAATTTTGGATATCTTGGAAACTTTTTGGAAATCTATATTTTTATATTTTGTATTTTGGCTGATTCCATCAAGATCTAAAGCACTGAATATTCAAATTGTCAAAATCAGCATATTAATTTTATCAAATTTGCGCTCTCATACTCTTGTATGGAATTTTTTTTATGGTATCTCGAAAACTGTTGACTGATTTCGATGCAATATTTTGTTCGTCTCAGTCTGAATGTCAGAAATAACATGAGAACGAACATGTAGAGCCAACAGAAAGAAATGTACGATACGTTAATACAGGCAATTGATACTGGAAATGGTGGCTTAATTTTGATCGATGAGCGCGGTGGCATTGGAAGACTTTTTTCAAGTCATTGATTTTTGCCACTGTTCCGGTAAAATCCCAAATTGTTGTAGCAGTTGTTTTTTGTAAAGCGGTCGCGTTCTTAGGAGTATGCCAAGTCCCAAATATATAAACATACACCCAACCCCAAATTACATTTTTGTAAAGGAGTTGATTTGGTGGGTATGTGACGCTGTTACCTCATATTCAGTCAAAGCTCAAATCTATACCTTCTGGAGAAAGAGAAAAAATCAAGGTCAATGTGTGGTCGAAGATTTGTGTTGCAATCTGTTCCGTGGAAGTTTCTGCTGACTTCTGCTTTCATTTGTAGATCTGCTTGTACCATCCGAATTTTCTAATGCAAACGGAAAAGCAGTATAATCAATCTTTGCGGCTGTATCAGCAACATAAGTGTGTGTTCATAAATTCCAAAAAATAATAAATCCGCTGGGTTTCTTTCCACTTCCCATTATAGTATCGAAATTGGTCATAAACGAATGCCAAAAATTATACTCAATTACCACAGAAGATGAAGACAGGAGATGTTGACAATGCGCCTTGGTAAATTTACAACGAAATAGACAGATAATGTTCAAATCCACCAAAGTTTTCCTCTTGGTATAGTTGAAGATTCTGTTGCAAAATTAAACGAGGATTTGAGCTCAATTACTAAATGGGCTAAGGAAAATGCTCTCATGCTCAATCCTAACAAAACCAAATTCATTCCATTTTCAAAACACCATCCCTTCCTTTCAAACTTTCCCTCCATAGAACTAAACTTTGTTGCAATCGGATGCGTAAACAGGGTTAAAAACCTCGGTATAATGTGCAACAGTGAACTAACATGTCGAAGGTATATGCATCTCTTAGAGGTATGTCAATTAGCAAAATATATACTCCCAATTGAAGTAAAATTAAAACTTGCCAAGGCATTCATAGTCCCATCTTAACGTGCGGCTGTGAGTTGTTTTCTGTCTGTGAAAACTGCTCTAAATTTGTAAGGTACATGTCAGAATTTAATCTTTTTAATGCAGGCGAACATCAAGTTGTTGCGAACACACATTCACCTGTGGACACCACACACACACGATCTTTGATCAGCGGTAGGTTAACAATAGATAGAAGGGGTAAGTCGCAAAAACTACGTGCAAATTTTGTCCCGTTTCACAATGAAATCTGAATTTCGATTGTGTTTGTCTGGGCCAAAATTATTGGTTTGCTGATGGATTTGCTGTGCTTTCTAATTATTAAATTCCTTTGGAACTTCTGTAGTGCGTCCTGTTATCGAAAAAGGAGGATTGGCCCGAATCTGCCAGTGGAAGATAAATAATAATAAAAAAATATTAAATAATCAACAGCTACCTAGACGCTGTGTAAAAAAGGAAAGAAATAATTATTCCTCAAATGTCGAAATGAAAAAGGCGGTATGAATGGATTTCATTATCGAATGTGCGTTGCCAGTTGTCTTGAGAGCAAAATGCAAAAGAAAATGGAGGTTTCAACACAGGAAGGAGGCGTAAACGAACAAAGCTTATGTTCATGAAGTCGATTCCTTAAGCTCCCAATTGGGCAAGTTATAGTCTGAGATACTAGCACAACATGAATGCACTACTTGAGTATGTATTTTTGTACATGAATTGGGTATATAAAATACATTCACAGTGTCGTGCGTACAGATAACTAATAATAACAATATAATTGAAACGTTTGCATGAATCAATAAAAAACAAGTTCTCTTTGTTTCGCTTTTTGCAAAAATATTGGTAGATTGATAGAAATTAACTTTTTTGACAACCTGTTTTATGCATTGGTTATAATTGCTATGTTTTGTCATTGTTCTTATCAAAATGTAATTTGAATGTATGAGTTTTCAGAATTCATTAATGAAGGGTATAGGGTGGAACTAACTTTTGGGACAGTTTGTAAGATAGGCTGTAGGTATATAATCTAAGAAATAAATTGAGGTCAAATAGCTCCAGTTCAGTGGGCATTGCATTACATTTTTACTCACGACATGCCATATAATAATACATATAAGTATATGCTCTTAAGAATACGAGTCAATTTTTGAACACTCTCCGCACAAAAATACATGGATCATGGGCAAATTCGGCAATCTGTCGCCATTTTTTCCCACTAAAATCCATGAATCGTCCGCCAATGCGTGCTGGATCCATGGTTTGTGTAAAAGCATGTGTGAAATACAACGGAACACTACCACATCTCCGGTGTGGTGGATATCTCCATCCCTCCATTATATCTGCAAAATGCTATCGCTATCAAAAGAGAGGGCAAAACATAATGTAGATGTGTTACAGAACTGAGGTTTGAACGGGAGTATAAGTTAATGCACACCATATCTCGTGGTGAAATCAGAAACCATTCGCGGGGAACACAACGTCTTCATGCTGTCTGCATGATCACTCGAGCTATTTTGCACACGTCATCAGCATGACACTTATTGCATCGTGTCTGTCCACCGGTGCATAGATTAAGATGACACCGCCAACCAACACTGCACCTGAGAACCCGCATTCCTGCACGTTCCCATCACATCATGCCATAGCCGCATTAGTCGATATTATACTTTGTTAGTTTTAAGTCATTCAGTTCTAATTTTGATTCGTAATAAAGAGGTTCGCCTCCAAAAAATATTACTTAAACTACAGACTAAACTCAGTTCACGGTTTAAACGAAACTGTGAACCCGAATTAATCGTTGTATTGGAGAGGAGTTTAAACTTGCACTGTGAAACTTGACATTGATGGGCCTATAAAGGATCTGACTCAGGATGTTTTGAAAGCGCAATGTATTTACAGTCCTTCGATTTCCGACAAACACTGAAGACGGCTGTCGATGAATAATAAGGTTGGATCAAATCGTGGACTCTGTGATGGTACACGGAGAAACTTTAGCTTACGAAAAACTTGCGAGTTACATTGCAAACCGATCAGTCTGCCGAAGATTTCTCCAAGCGAGTTTCTATCACCAAATTGAACGGATTGGTTGTACAAAGGACGAACTTATCAACAATGTGTCCCTGAACATTACTGTCAACCACAAGGTTGACTGAACGAGCAATGTTTGTGGCAAAGAACAAAGATATGGATTTGAATTTCACAATCATTCTTCCATTGCATTCCTTCAAATCTATCAAATATGTAACAAAGAGAGAAGAGGCAACCAGCTATTCAAATGAATTTTCAAGCTCATTACGCACACAGCCCAATTTACGACTGAAGATTGGCTCAGTAATCATCTTGCTTCGAAATCTGTACTAACCAAGACTCTCCGCATGTAACGGAACACGTTTGGCGGTGAAAACCCCATGTGCAATATGATTCACGCAACGAAATTCAAATGAAAGTTAATATGTGAGGAAGTGCTCATTCCGAGAATTTTGATCTGATCCCTACCCATATGCAACTCGAGCTTAAACGGATTCTATTTCCGATTTGACTTAGTACTAGAGTATTCTTGAATTTTTCTTTCCGGTCAATTGCACGTGGCCTATTGACACCTGACAAGAAACCACCCGCTTTATTTGTTCTCACAGCTGACAACAAAACAAGAAATCTCGTACATCCCAAGGTGTTGAATTTCAGCTAAGTTAAGACAACATTCTCTGATTCTGAGGCGGTATGTAGTTCGCCGGCTCAACTAGTTATACACTTACACCGGACTTCGAATCAAAACTTTGGAGATGAGCATTAGGTCGGTGCCATTAGAAATATATCTTGTAGCGTTTCAAATTATTTCGTAAACAAAGTCCAACAAGAATGAATAACGTCGTCTATATGATTGGAATATACGTGATACAATTTTTTTTTTCAATAACAATTGTATGCAACCACTACAACATAGAAATTACGGACCAATGAAAAACTAGAGTGAGATAACATAATAAAACCAAAACTGATAACAAATACATCGAAATACAAATGGTAACAAACACTCGCACTAAATTGAATGCTTGCATGATGCGTTTTTTCGGTCACATTACTCTCAACGGTATATAATTGACATCAAAAGAGCTGTCAATTATCGCCGTCGCCGATTCCTCGAATATTATGAGTTGCTATATTGAACCAAAAAAGAAGGCCTAGGGGATAGTGAGAAATTCTGAAATCTTTGTTCAGATTTTTTGCATGTGGCATACTACCAATTACAGTGTTTTTTTACTGTATTATTCACAAGAAAGGAACAATGCACGTGTATCACACTGATTAGTCACCTCTTTGTTGATATACTTTCACGAAATTATTCATTTTGTCCTAAATACAGAGATCAGTAAGAGTAACATGCCACCGCATATATGCATGAGCATATTGTAAGATTAACATGAAATTACTAATTGAATGAATCCCAAGCCACACAAGGAGATGCAATAAAGGAATTCGCAAAAAAAAAATTTATTACTTTTCATTAAAAGAAAGTATGTGTATCTACATGCTAAAACAAAACAAACGCAACTTACTCTTTTGCACGGCATTATTCACTTCTTTGACGGTTAAGTTTTCATACGTATTTATTGACATTTTGAAGTTTTGAAAAGTTTTCTTCAGCAAATGGACATCTACAGCACTGCCCTCACGAAATTCCTTATCAGGGCTATCAAATTTGTCATTATGAAATATGTAAACAATGCCCGGAGATAGCTTGCGCTTAGGTTTAATCACCAAAGCCTCGGGTGGTTTTTGGTTCACAGCAAAACTTGATGTCTTCGGGGTTATGGAACTATTATTATTCCAACTACTAGTAACTGGTTTTGAACTTATAACTGACGTCATTGGATTCCATATTTTTGTAGTGGTTGGATTTAGTGTGGTTCTCAAATTCGTTGATGCTGGCGTTCGATTAACAGATACAATTGGAGTCTTTTTATTCTCAACAGAAGATATTTGACTTGAATTACGGTAAGGTGATTGATAAGTACTTGTATATGTTTTGCTTCCAGATGAAAGTAAAGCAGGAGTATTAATTGTGTGAATGTTAGAATTTTTATAAGGTGACACATAGGGTGCATTGAATGGGACAGCGTCTCTTGACGCTGAATTTACAGTTGTTGCCCGCGTGGAAATAGTTTTCTGTATTTCTGTGGACTTATATGAAGACGTTGTGGATTTGGAGGAGCCCATAACAGGCAGTATTGGAGCCTGATCAAGTTGCCTTAGTATAGCTAAGCCTTGTTGTTGCGATATAGAATTATTAGTTGTAACTGTGATTGTAGTTTTGCTCGATGAACCTTTTGAGTTCGATTTGTATTTCGTTTTGTATGAAGCAATTCCGCTTCCGGTCGATTTCGTAGCCCCATCAGTTGAAAAAAATAATGTTGACGTTTTTGTATCACTTTTTGACTCAGGGGGCTTTTTGTCTTTCGATTTTTTCGAAAACATATTCCAAAATGCACTCATTCACTGCACACTTCTTTCGCGAAAGGAATCACACTAAGTAAAATATCACGATATGCGATAAGATAAAATTAAATAATAGATAGGGTTGTTATCTCCAATATGAAACACTCTTTTAAAATGACCACCAATAGCTTGTATTCGCTTCGTGAGCGCCCCGATTAAACTGTTTGAACAAAACCGAAAATAACAACAGAACTGTGGAAAGGCCATTCACAAAAGGTGTGAATCACTTGAGAGAAAGAGATAAAATCGAATACAAAAGCAAAATGATTATGATGCGTTGAACTGATGAAATTCGAAGAAGTTAATAACAATAACAAATTGTACAAGTATTATATGTGGCTGGATTCTGGATACCTATACATATACTACTTTCTTTCTGTACCTTATCTTCTACGCCAAGCTTTTTATTTACTATGCGATAAGTGCTAATATATGTACATATGTATGCCATCCAAGAATACATGACTTAAACCATTTACGCACATCTCCGCACATTGCCCCTACATTGCATTTATATTACGCGGCATTAAGACTACTTGTTCGTTTTTTCGACATTTATTTTTAGGTAGTACTTTAAAACTACATATTGATACACATGAATGTGATATGCATAGGTTTGGTTAAGTTGTATGCACGTACATACATAACAAAATAGCCGGAATCGAGTCTCAATTCAAAATAAATTGCTTTCTTATTATATACAATATATACACAAGTAGATACGATCAGGTACGATATCAGGAAAAATGATAAATGAATGATAAAGATAATTGCCTATGCTAATGTGAAGTTATTTACCATAAAAACTCGTATCTAAATGTGAATACAACAAATGAAATAAGACTGTTATCTCTTTTCCACAAAAGTCTGATTTGTCAGAGATGCCAGGCAGACAGAAATACAATTTATGAATTTAAAAATGAGTTAATAATATTGAAACAGGTTGGAAAAGAATGTGTATTTATCCATGTATCAATAAAGTAGAAGAGTGATTTACTAATCTAACATACAGTTTGTCGCTGATGATTCATATCCCAAAATATACATTTTAGGAAGAGTTTATTGAAAAAGTCTTATGCGACGTCTGTAAATCAGTTTTAAATAAAATGCGAATTATTCTTACTATGTATTATAATGAAAATTCTCCGAAGTGGAAAATTGACAAACATATATTTATTATATTATATTTTAAACGTTACAATTGGGTCGGCCTTAACTCATTAATTCTCTTTTGTAGTCTTACCTTTTAAGCCATAATATTATAAAATTTACATAAGTATAGTAGACAATTTGTTATATTCTCCCGTGTATCCCGATTCGAACTAGAGAATTTCGGTATGTAAATAATTGAAAGGCAAACATTTTTTGAAGAAATTTCATTAATAGTTTGTAATAATCATTTGATTACAACCCGTTTGCATTTCTAAGATCATTTCTAATAAAAGCGAATGTGTTTAAGATTTTATGAAGATACTGCAATTCTGAGAGGTGAAAATAAATTTTATTAGGGAAATGAGAATGTAATAATTTTTTAATTACGTGCTCTGTACTGATATACTAGCGCATATCATATCCATTTAATGCAAGAGGAGTAAGAGTCCCACTGGATACTTTAAGCTTGATATAGAAAGATGCAAATTGATTTCAATTCACTTCAACTTACATGATTGTTTCAAATATTAATTACCTTTTAAATTCTTTAATTGAATTAATGTTTTGTCTCACACAACCACATACTACTTAATAAATTTTTACAATATACAGATTAATACCCAACTTTATTTAAAAAATACCCTTTTTCCTGTTAGACTTGCTATATTAGCACTTTTACTGAATTGTGTAAAATACGATATTTATTCTCCTCCAAATGGATACCAGGACAAATCGCCACTATTTTCGTTTATAATTCCATATTCTGATAGATGACGACAAGCATTAAGCAGTGATTGTTGTATGGTGTGGGTTGGTGTTCTTGATAGCTGGTGTGACTAACTGCACTTTCTTAGTTCAAACTGTTGTATACTGTCTCTGAATAGATACACTGCTGTAGCAAAGAAAGAAGTCAGTGTTTCAGGACAATTCACTTTCAGTTTTTTCTCACCTATTCTTGATTTCATATGTCTTTGAGTTCATACGTGATTTTTGTGCACCATTCCCTTATAGTACCAATGGTCGCAATTTGGCTACATACAATAAAACATTATTCAAATTCAAAAGTTTCCGGAATTATGATATTTGTTTGTGCTCTCTTTTCGACTGTCAGTGCTACAAGTGCTTACTTGAAATATAAACAACAAAAACTAAGTCACTGAAGTAATTTTTAACAAATATCGACATTGAATTTGTACTATATACACAAATAATTTTGCCAATAAACCCAGACTCTAGTATTGACAAACTGTATTCGGAGTGTATTCGGAGTTAACAAACCGAATACGTTCGGCAATAAAACAGAATAAAACAGAACATCATTTTTGTCGAAAGTGTCCATATTTCTTATCACTGATAAAGTCAATATATATCATCGCGCCGATGATATCAGCTGTGGTGGTAAGTAAGTCGAATTTATTACAAAGTGTCATTTAATTTGTAACATTTGTTCTATACTTAAGGTTGAGTAACGGCATTTCTTAATAAATACCTAAATACATATTTGCTGTGTGTGAGAATTGTAATATAATTGCTGCCATGGTATTATATGTTTTCTAAGAACTAAAAGCTAGTGTAGCATAATGCAAATAAAATGTGTTCATTTCTCTCGACTATCATACACTTGTTCAGAGCTGAAACTGACAATATAGCTTACTAGGGCAATACTATTTTACGACATGTATGAAAACTTCCTTAAATTTCAGTTACAGGGAGGTGTGAAATAAATTTTAAAAATTCTTTAAATTTCAGTTACAGGGAGGTGTGAAATAAAGGAGGCGGTATATTTCTATAAATAAAGTTCTTATTGAGTGCTATGGCAGGTAAGTATCCAAAACTGAAACCCAAGTAATTTCATTAAAATTTCAATTAAATTGTAGTAAATTAGTGGACCCGGCGATCTTCGTCTCGTCCCAATTTATCACCTTCAGATAAACTCCAGAGTAATAATAAAACACAGAGTCCAAATTTCAATGAAATCTATGTGAATGGAATTAAAATCAGTTGAGAGCGATATGATGAACAATATTTTTCGATTTATTTTCCAGCGCGGACGGTTTGCCAACACGCGAACAAGCAGATTGGATAATCTCACTTTTTACACGTAAACGGAGGGTTTGCCCAAAATGTTCTTCGTAAAAACCTTCTCCATGCAATTACGAACAAATGAAAAAAATTCAGCTTAATCGGCCCAGACGTTCTCAATAACTGGATCATATGGACATTCAGAAGGAAATTATCTTAAACAAATCTTAATATTGAATTGGTGAAAGCCGCATTGAATTTTAATTCTACGTAGTGTTCTACGATTTTTGTAATTTTCCGACTTTTCGGGATGGTTTCCCCAAAAATTAGCTTCCGTAAAAACCTTCTTCTAACAATTACGAACAACTGAAAAAAGAAATTTGAACCAAATCGGCCCAGCCGTTCTCAACTGATGAATGACTATGCATTGGAAGGGTTATGCAAAGAGAATTTTATTTAGAAATTCTTCCTTACTTAGAATAAGAATGTCCGAGTACGACTTTCGGCACTTAGAAAGAGGTAGACAATTGGCATTTTCCAATGTGTTATACGCACGAAAAAAATAATGTCTGGCTAGGATCACAAATAATTTACATCCTTCCCACCATAAAAACAATTAGCTATTTTAGCCAGCAATAATATTGGATATACTGCATGAGAGAGAGTTCGAAAAATATATTGACATCCCTCAGGGTTTAGTTTGGGTTCAGACATTGTTTCCAATAGGCCATCCAAAATGTTAAGGATAGTGCAATTTTAAGGGGGTGCAGTTTCGTATTCAACCAAGTTATTCAAATTTATAAATAGTTGAACATTATATAGACATTTAACGACGAAAAACTTGTAATCAATAATATAAATAATTTCAAAAAATAAAATTGAATATCAAGGGTCTGCCTTTATATCTCTCTAGTATCGCTCTCCGAATTGTCACGTTATCGTTCAGCTGACTCAAATACTCATGATGTTATAATGTTTAATGAACATGTTGACTTTAAGAATTATTGTTTTTGAATTAAATTACAATATTTACACCACATATTGGATATGGAATATCATACTCTGTATTTAAAGGAATAAAAATATGCTTTCAAAACTTGGGTGATATAATGTTAGATTTCATGAATATTTTAATTCACAAATTAACAAAACATCCAACTACTTTAGCACTTATTATACCAGTAAACCTTAGATGTAAATGATAGAAGATATATTCTTAGTTCCCTTTCTACAATTATGTTTTTACTAGCGACCTGCCTTCGCGATTTGTAATATTACATTTACCATTATGATAAGACTACAGCAAGGTCAACAGGATGGGTTTATATACAATGTTTACAGGTGTTATTCCATGAAACCACACAAATATGTTTTTCTTTAGATGTTACTCACGAAAGTGGGACATATGAACCATTTAGTTTTATTGCGCGATAATTTTAATTTTAACATATTTCAAAGGCAATTATTATGTCGTCATAATTCATATCCAATTTTCCAAATATTATTGTGGTTACATAAACTTGTCCGTATAATATAGGCATATGCCAGAGCAGAGTCCTTATAATCAGGAACAATACTATCCAACTTCATTTTGTTATATTTTAAAAGAATAAGCCGCCTTCACTAACGGTCCGTATAAAAATAGGTAGTTTTTATTATGCCCATTGCAGATTATATTATAAATAGTTGCAGATCTAATTCTATCAAAACGCAAACAACTGCTGTTGAAATTTACATGTGAAGTTCCCACGCGTTCGAAAGTATTACTTCATATAAACATTTTAAACGTCCACTTTTTATGCTCTTGTTATATTTGTATAATTGTATCGGTATAATATGTACAAATGAATGTAATGTATCCAAAATTCCTTGAAGAGTATTACAAAGCTAAGTTAGTTCACAAATATGAGTGAAATATTACTTTCTACAAACACTGAAATTATTTAACCGAATTTACCAACCAAAACTATATTTCATATACTTATGGGAATGATATAGGGTAGTTAGCAATCGGGATCTTGAAATGTAGATTGTTTTATGTGAATTTTCATACACATCAGGGTAACAAATGCTTGCGTTTGACTGCTCAGAAACGTCGATACGTCATCGATGTTGGGCAGATTGTGCAGTCATTATTTTTTGACTGCAAGTAGTATGCGATTGGAAAAAACATTTTTACTTGAAAAAAACGCTTGGTACTTTTTTTGTAATGTTTTTTTCGAATTATGGCGATTTTTTAAGGTTGTTAGTAGCTTAAAAATCAAGTTCTACAGCGTGTGTGTGTTTAAAAATCCATGAGAAAAGAAGTGCGATTGTACTAACGCACATTTCCGACGTTTATGAAAACAACCGCAATCCTAATCGAGTGCAGCATGCAATTGTTGTTGTTGTAATATATGTAACGAAAGACCCAATTCGGGTTGGCATATGAAAAACGGCAAAAAAAAAACGTCTAATACAAACAGAAGAGACAGAATGCGAATGCTAACACGATTTTGCCACCCTTTCTATACACCAGACCCACTAACTTTCCCAAGAAGGTAAGGGGTGATTTTTTAAAAGCTATAGGAAAGTTTTTCAAAAAGAGCACATACAATTCAGAAAAATGCATAAAATCTTTATTTGAATCGATAGCACGGTCCATATAATTTAATGTTTGAAGATTATTTCATGCAAATGTTGACCTTGACTGCGCCTCAAATGGTCTAATTTTGGCATACTCTTTCCAACATTTCGGCTGGTATCTCACGAATACATGCTTCAATGTTGTCTTCAATTGAAGCGGGCTTGTCTGTATAGACATGAGCTTTAAAATAGCCCCAAAATAGTCTAAAGGCGTTAAATCGCACGATCTAGGCGGCCAAATAACCGGTCCCGAACGTGAAATAAAATGTTCACCGAACTCGCCTCTCAATAAGTCCATTGTTGCGCGTGCTGTGTGGCATGTGGCACCGTCAAGCTCTTGCATTTTGGGCAAAAAAAAGTTGGATATCATCTCACTGTAGCGCTCACCATTCGCAGTTACGTTACGATTGGATCATCTTTGAAGAAGGTCCAATGATGCCACCAGCCCACAAACCGCACCAAACTGTGATTTTTCTGGATGCATTGGTAGCTCTTGCAATGCTTCTGGCTGATATTCACTCCAAAATCGACAATTCTGCTTATTTACGTACCCATTGAGCCAAAAAAGAGCTTCGTCGCTTTTCGATTAAAGTTATCCACATTTTTGATTTCTTTGGAGATGCTGAACGATTAAAGTCATATTTCAACAATATATCGCAACAATAATCAACATATGAACCTTCTTCTTTAATCACTGCTTTTGATTTATAATATATAGAGTCTTGCTAGAATTTTTGTCCTAAAGTTTTTTTAGAATAATGCCAATTTTTCAACGAATATCCCCATCAAGCGATTTTTTCCATTTGAAATAACTTTTTATTTTGGGAGTAGTACATCGAAACCTACTTCCAAATTAATGATTTTCGACTAGTGTTGGGTTTCTTTCTTCTCAGTAGCAATATGTAAATAACATTAATTGTAATTTTTTTTCATTTAAGACAAAAAATCAGTAGGCATTATTGTATTCAATAATGACACATTGGATACAAAAGTTATTCAGACCACAAAAATGAGTTTTTATAAAGCGGGCATGAGAGTGTGCGTCCTTTGGAACAAACCATCTGAATACCTGAAGAGGACTGTGAACAGGAGTTAAGTAATAATTGAATATACACTTGAATGTGTCCTAATAAATATATTAATATTTTTCAGTAAGTTCTGAAGGAACGAACGTAAAGGATATTGTGATCGTCATAGTTTCCACAAAAGTATCAGCTAACAGATTATTCCAAACTTCAGACGGAAAATTGGACCTGTATGCTGACTTTCTTCATCCCCTAATGGATGTTGAAGATTTCGGAAATAATAAATTGTGTATCATGAACGGCTCGGTTGGTGAAATTATAACTAATAATGCTAACGAGGCAGAAGAAAACTTAAAGCTACACAACAATAAGAAGCAAACTGGCAGAAATACTAGTATTGTGATATCACATGAAATTAATTTCGTAAAGGATTTTATTCCGATTATATTTGAGTGCGATGGAGCCATTAGCAAGTCTGTAGCACAATATGAGTATAAAATACGCCAATATAATGTGGTACAGAATAGTAAATTAAAATTATGCTACATTTTATAGGGAGACGTTTTCAAATCACATCACTTATATTAATACCGACCCAGAAATGCAGCTTAGTCTGGCCTGAGCAGAAAATTCACGCGATAATGGAAGAATGAAGCTCAAAGATGAAATGCAAAAAGTTCTGTTCTGTTCAAAAGTCTGTAATGTTCAACAACTTTTCACCGATTTGGTAAATATGATTGCAATTTATCGTAAATTAACTTAAGCTAAACAATGTTATTCCATGAATATCAAATCTAGGCAATGCTTTCTCGAGAATGTTCCTGCTTAGTATTCATCCAAAACTACTATTCGAAACCAAAAATTTAAAAGCCATTATCATCATCATACGTATAAACCCCTGCGAGTGCGTTCAGGAACTCGGGGTCACTTAATGACGCATCGGTTACATTTGATTACAATTTTACATAATCCAGATCACTGTCCACATTGGTTATTTAACTGTGAACTTCTATGGCCTAACTATGGGACGAAATCTCAGTAACCGAAATATCAGAAACAGCAAACATTATTATATATACGTATTTAAGCCCGAAAATTGTGCATTGTAAGAGTAATAGGTTAAAATTAAGAACCATTGTTAGATCACTATTGCTAATTATAAATAAAATAAAAATGTATAATTGTGGAAGGTTTGAGACCAATAATATCTACAATAAGGCGCCATGTATGTACGTATGTTACACCTATACCGAATGTTAACAGAATCAAAGTCAGAAATGGAGTACAATGGATATGGCCAACTTTACAGCTCATTGTCCCCTTGCTCTTGCCCGAACTTGAGTGCCTTTTTGACAGTTATTCATGAATTGTTGACGGTTATTCAAGAAGTAATGTGAATGCAGGTCTCTGATTGGTCAATTAGGTTTGAGAAATCGAGATAAAAACAGTTGTCAAGAAGTTGACTGGTTCTATAACACTTCATTTCTGATCAAAACCTTGAGAGCTATTGGCTACTTCGGCGGAATGGGTTGGTGTGTTCAAATCTGGCTAGTGTTTTTTTTTTTTTTTTTTTAAAGACAATACCACTTTGTTTTTGTACTGTTTTGTATGAATAAACATTTCATATTCTACTTCCGAATTTCGAACGAATTATAAAATAAATATTATTTAATAATATTGTTTACATAAATGCATCTTCGGTTGTACGACATTTTTTTCTACTATTTTAGTTATGAAGAAGATTTCGATCCGTAACTTAAAGTAATTTCGAGTGTAATTATTGTTGTGGTTTAGGTTCATTGTAAATTTTAACTTTAATGACCTGTATACAAAATTGGATAATCACCCGTACCCTCTGAGCCGTGTAATTGTGACAAATTTTTACCGTCTTAGTCACCTTATGTGACGTTTAATTGACTATCTAAATACAAATTTGTCACAACAGCATATAAAGCTTGCTTTGAACCTTACAAGAACTGGACTTAAAAAAAACTGTATTCCAGTGTCAAGGCTTTATACAACAGGACTAAACTCATAATGGTGGACAATTTCCTGCTGAAGATGATTCAAGGTGATACTGCCACAGCTATGCACACGGGCAATAATCTGATGTCTGTGGCATACTTTGTGAAGTCATTAAAGTAACATATTCCCATGGCATCAATTTTAAAAGAACTACATCTGAAATAACAAAACCCATAAACCACTTGCGGAGTGTTGATTATAATTGTTAACAGTTACCAAGCAAAGACTACATACATCTATAATATAATAATATAAGTGGCACGACAGTCCCAAGCGGGCCCCAGCGTCAACAGCATCCTTATTTCACGAGTGCACGGGACATACAGTTTTATGCCGACTGCAAAAGCCGGTTTTGTGAAACTTTCTAGAGAGGTGTACTGTTTAAGCATTGTCAGTGACTTGAAAGAGGTGAAGCTGTGAATTATGATAGTTGGCAGATTTGGAAGTCTAACCCTTTTCGTTGCAGTGAACGCACCAACCCACTACGAGACGGGCGGAGCACTCCTTGTGACCGGAAAAAATTCTGTAAGACCAAAACCAGGGTACCGATTTTAATATACCGTACCGAAACAGTACCGAACCATGGTGGTTACAAATGGGATGAGCTTAATTCATGACCCAGCAGTCTTTAAATCAAGATATAAAATCCAAACATTAAATTCCAAATCAAAAAAAAATTGTTTTAATGCGTAAAATCTCTTTTTAATCTTACCTTTGTTGTCGAAATAATTCTTGCAATTGCAGAAAAGCAAAGCGAACTTTTTTTAAGGAAAGTTTATTTACAGAGGCCGCAGGGGTAATTTCACCCAAACAATACATTTCTGATTTTGATCTAGTAAATCATTTAAAAGTGCTAATCCATCATTGAATACATATTTAAACTAATATGTAATCATATTAACAACCACTGGTCAACTCATTCACAAACATATCGAATATACTGGTCAACTCATTCACAAACATATCGAATATAAGTTATAGATTTATTTAAACAAAGAACATAATTGACTAAAACAATTAAATATATTTCAACTTAGTTTAACAAAAAAATAAACACAATTTGGACTGTTAAATTCAATTAAAGGCAGTCAGGTAATGTTGAAAAAGGAATTTCTGTACAACAATTAACTTAATTTATTATAATAATTAAATATATATAATTAAATTATAATTAATTGATAAATAGAATGAGCCCCC
This sequence comes from Eristalis tenax, assembly GCA_905231855.2. NCBI lineage: Eukaryota > Metazoa > Arthropoda > Insecta > Diptera > Syrphidae > Eristalis > Eristalis tenax. The sequence continues at coordinate 32,589,764 of HG993125.1, read as the reverse complement.
TTAGACATAGGATCAATAGAAGTAGACGAACTGTCTAGGCTCATGTCGCCGGTATAGTTCGGGGTTGAATCTTATCCTCCAAAGACCGTCAATGAAAACAGGAGCAAAGATCGCACGCAGAACTTTTCTGTCGAAGGACTTCCTCATCCACTTTTGAGATTGTCCTTGCCTCCGCGCCGTACCACCAGGATGGTCAAGGTCTCATATTAAGTCAGCTTAGTCCTTCGATAGATGGATCTATTAATCAATGGCAAGACTACTGATGTTGTTCGTACAGCGAAGACGAGGTAGACGAAATCCTTGACTACCTCGAAGTTATAGCTGGAAATGTCCATGACGTCGATGATGTGTGTCCTTTCTTGGTGACACCGTATATTTCGTTTTGCCCTCATTCGCCGCGAGACCCATTTTTGCGGATTCCGTTTCAATGCCAGCAAACGCTTCATTGACGACTCGCTGTGAATCATGTCAATATCGTCCGCGTATGATACCAATTGTATGGAGTTCTGAAAGATCGTGCATCTAGTGTTGGCGTGTGAGTCCTGCAAGATTTTCTCCAGGATGATGTTATAAGCAGCCTTTCGTAAGTCCTCCACCGAAGCAAATTTGCGCCCGCCAGCATAAACACGACGATAAAGATTTCCTCACATGTTTTCAATCGGGTTTAAGTCAGGTGAACGTGTCAGCCACTCTAAAAGCTGACTTTCTCTATCTGAGATCTATGTCACGTACAAACATTCAGTATAATTGCATATCATGTCACTTACAAATAAAGTCAGTCAATTGTTCTCCACTGCACCAACCGATCGTGTTTAATAGGTGGACATTATGGAATGTCACATTATTTTTCCAAACTAGTCGATTACTCCCATCTACAGTCTGTTGGACACGTTTAGATATGGGAACTTTAAATCCGAGATAATTTTGGAAGCAGTTGTGCTCTTTTGCAACTCAGCTCGGATAGTTGCCTATAACTGCCTTCATGAAATTTGTTGGTTGTTTTTATTTTCCTCGGTTCGCTTTATAATGTGTTCCCAATTTAACAACACTATCATTTGCGGAAACCAATCGATAAAATTTGGGACATACCAGTAGCCTTATAGCATGATTTTCGCGTTTTTCGCATCCCAGAGCGTTTTGTCCTTTTCCATTACGACTGTCAGCTTATAAGCCCCGAAATCCAAGAGTTATAAATTTAAAAACAATTAATTTTAGTTATTATCGCCAAAAAACTCAGATTTCGCCAAACCCACTGCTTATCAGCTAAACACGACTGCTTTTAATTGAATTTCCCACGGTCATTAATAATAAATATAAAAATAAAATATAACGTGAATGTTCATTGACTCTATCAACATATTCTCAACAAAAGTGCATATGAATTTAATTGAATTTCACAGAGTGTATTGTTTCAGTGGAATAAGGCCTGCGCTTCATTGGCTAATGGAAGTGAATCTTTACTTTCTGGCACAGGCCTTCAATTTTTATCTTTAATCCGGGGAACAGATTATATCAGCATTTGACGAATAACGCCTTTATTAGATCAATTTATAGTAAAGCTGAGTTCAACATACTATTTTACTTAAAAGTGTCTTGCGTTCATAGTAGTCTCGATTCTAGCATTAAGAAGAACTACATCCCCCGTTGGAGCCTCTTGGAGCTTTTTGTCTATAGTCTAACAAACATTTAATTAAGAGCATTGTAAGAAATTGAATATCACAGAACTCCGTCAAAGGATACATTTCAGTTAATGTTTAAAAGAGTATATTTATATTTCTTCTAAAAATAAAGACCTAGTAGCATTGTTTGCAAAGTCCAAGCCTTTTTTTTTCATTCCGATTCGAATAGGATTTTTTCAGAATAGTTATCTGAATAATGTAGCTTTCTGGAGCTAGAACTGTAGTTCCAGTTAAGGAATATTAAAATATTAATTCTAGTACTGTCCGTCTAACTCAGCTCAAACACGGATTTTTTTTACTATTTTGGAAACTTAATTTACATAATATTTATTAAAGAAATATTGTAAACACAAACAGTCATAAAAAGAGTTATTGCAAGGAAATACAAGAATTTCAAATCTAACAAATCTAAATTTAGGGATCTTTATCTCGCTTATGCCTTTTCCCATATTGGGATATATTTCTATAAAAATATAAATGCAACAGCTCCATATTAGAAATTTTTATTTATTTATTTTTTTCGGCAGTTTCGATTTCCTCATATATTTTTATATTGATTAATTGGACATATTTTGTTTTAATAACATCGATAAATGATGATTCATAAATGGAATGGAGACAACATAATCGAACAATTCAAAACTTGAATTTCCTTCATAGAATGTATTCTACACCTAAGTTAAGGGGAAGTCTAGCCATTTAGTTTTCGGAACACTGTCTTTCTCAAAATTTATACGGAAGCCGATGCTTAAGCGATGCAATATCAATAAATATACAGCTGAGCAGTATATGCCAAAAATATTGCACAAATTACCACCTATTGCTGTTTCAATCGATACTTCATCTGATAGTCTGGTATTACATATTTCCAGTTTTTATGTGCTTGCGGCTAATGGATGCTGAGGTATTGGTATCGGAATCCACTAATGTCGAAAATATTATAAGTATGCTGCCTAGCAGGTACAACTACTGTCTTAGTACATGGAAGTCGACAAACGATTATGGTTTGGAAGCCTAGCAACATAATAAGGAGTTGATTGCTTTTGTTGCAAGTAAAAAACAACAGAAAGCCACAAAACCGACCTTTTTGAAAAAAAAATGTCTTTCGAGAAAGAACAATTTGATTGTGGAGATAACGTAGAGCTACAGTGATCTCCGCAATCAAATCATATGAATGACGTGTACGTGATGACACTGTGCAAACTGCTGCTTGTGACCATATGTCTTAAAAACGAGAATATATCACTATGGGCATTATGACCTGTTTAAACCTCGCAGTCCTGTTAAGATTGGAATAATCATATACTAAAGCTTATGGAAAAGGAAAGGTCCTTGGTCCATTTGTGAATATTTGGATAGAGAGAATACTATCGTTGCGGTGGGTGTAAGGCACAGAAAGATGAACTTAATGTTGAGGGTTGTTTATTGTTCGTCTAGACTCTAAACTGTGGTATGAACGAACGAGCCACTAGAACATTCTTCAGGTATTATAAAATTTACAGGAAATTTCTTCCTGTCCTATCGGCAAACAATGGATTGCTTTTTAGAAAATTGAAACAAGAATGAAACATTAAAAACTTATCAGAGATACAACTCTTTTAGAGTTATGGAAAGAGATTTAGATAAAATTATGGTTCAAATTATCATGAGCACCTTTCAAACAAAAGAGATGATTCTAGTTTGGAATCGTACATACTCCTTAGTTGCTCTTTTTTACAACCCCATTCGGATTTTAATTCTCACAATCGATTTCAGGCTTAGTCGCAAATTAGCCCAGACCTAGTTGTGACATCTAATTTTCTAATACTAGAGGTAGGAAAGATTCCACATGGTTTATTGGGCAGCAAATAGTGTCAACGCCATAATGACAGAGAGAGGGGCAGTCGATGTCGAGCAGTCATCAGAGATGGACGGGTAGTCAGTTCGCTCCTCATAATCTCCATCGCATATCTTTTAAACTCCTATTTTGTGTTACTTTATAATGAATGTTCCCGCTTTGTGAATTAACTTGTGTTTTAATAAAATGACAACTTTTTCGATACTGTGACTATTGAACATGTGAACAAACTAAAATTAGTTGATAATGAACTAGTCGTTGAGGGCTATATTCTTCAAAATAAAAATTTAATTCACCCACAACAGAGGCTGGGCGATTATGAATGAGGAAAACATCTGCTGTGGCGTTGTGGGTTGGTTTGTCAACGCACTTTTGAGCCTACCTTGACTAGGTTCGATTGACGATACGAACAAAATAATTTTCACGGCCACTAACAATGCCCAAAGAGTATAACTGTCTAGAAAAAGCTTGTCAAATTTTTGTTCGGAGTCGTCATAAAACTGTAGGTGCCTTCCACGCCATGCAATTATTATAACCCTACCGTAGAATACGCCCGGGAGAACGTTTCATTCAAATTCACAACCAACTCTTGATCGTTGAATTCGTTCGAAGCGAATGTTTCACTTGTCGGCAAAGCGAATACGTTTTGAGGACATCGTAGAAAATAATCGAATTAAAACACACCACAAAACGAATCCCCAGCAAGAAGAAGACCAACCGGGATCAGTTCAGGGAGCTGATTAATTCCATGAAGCTGAATCCAGGTATTGCAAAAAATGATTCCAAACGAGCACCAGAGCAAGAAAAACGCATAAAATGTAGGGAAGATGCCTCGGAAGGGGCAGTCGTTTTTCTTGAGGGACCTTAATGCTGCCTTATTCAACCGAAAGGCTTTAACAAATCTGATCTGAATAAATAGATCGAATAAAATTGTGTTCCATATTATGTACATATCTTTTGCAATGCCTCTTAAAGATTCACGCATTTTTCTGACTGAAGCTTATTCGTTATCTTATAAGTATAAACTATCCATTTTTTCTTATTTGTTGTATTTCTCTTTCTTAGTTTGAATTTGAAAATTTGTACCAACATTAATTGCAGAACATATTTAATTGTATCGTTACCTAATTAAGTAAGTTTTCCCACCATCTTTAACACGAAACTCTGGTAACCTCTTCTTAATGTAAAAATACATATTATTTGACATAGCAATCTATGATGTTCGGTAGCATTTGAAAATTCTAACCAAATTTAACAACAACTTGACCCTCAAAAAGACCCCAATGTTCATCCAGATAGAATTTTGATAACATATAGTCATCATCATCTTCTGACTCGCATGATCTACTTAAGGGGTCGCGACCAACCACCTATTGAATCCGAATCTATAATAGTCTCGCGTCTACTTTAAATTGACACCACATGCTAGCAGCATAAAATCCATAAAATTTACATACATTTAATATGAAAATTATTCCATCACGAATCAAAGAAATTGAGTATCGAATTACCTTCTTCCATCCATAACATAAAATCTTGAAATCATTAGTATATGCGAAACAAAATTTGCGCTCATGAGACAAACGAAGCGGAGAGACTCATACAAATTAGGTTCGAGAAGCTCTTATCGATACAAGTAACTTTCTCTGAGAACTAGCACGTTTATACACATATAAGAAAAAAAAATCGAATAAAAGTGATATATCCAGAGCAGAAAACAAGTGTCTGATTTCAGTTTTGACTCAAATTGCATTGGCTTCAGTCGGATAGTAGAACGCTTAAAGATACTTTCGTCTGTACAAACAATAGCGGCCAAAAACTAATAACCACAATGCAAGCAAAAGTAAATATGCACAATATAAATATAAATACCTGAAATTGAATAATTATTTCCACTTAAAAAAATTAATTGTCTCAAATGTGACTTGAGTGTTGAAATAAATTTTGTGTTTTATTTACTGACAACACAACACAATGAAAGTACAAATGATAACAAGCGATAATCTGAGACATGTGGATTAATCTGGGTACACGATTTTATTTCTATTTGCCGACCATACACACATTGATTTGAAACAATTAAGTCAGTGCTCTGACAAATTGAATTTATTGATTGCAACGTGCTTGGGTTTCCAGGTATTTATTATTAAGGATCCAAGTTGCAGTGGAAAATCGCGAAGAGGGAGGGTTGGAAGTGTACATAATACATTCGTATTTAATATAATCCCTAACACATAATATGATTTTTAAGTACAAAGAGAAATTGTTGGAAATTTGATTAACAATTGTTTTGGTGTAAGATTTGCGTCCTGATATTAGTGCGCGTAGAATGAAATACTATGTCTATTGTGCGTGTCGAAATAATTCTGCAAAAGAAGCTTGTCCTGTTACAGTTCAATGATCAATTCATAAAATGACAGCTAATATGAAAATAATAAAAATATAATGCATTTAACTCAATGTCTTCACGGCACACATTCCCCAAAAAGCCTAAAATAAGAATGAGCTTAAAGTTTGAAATACGAATTGAAATAGTGATTTTATTAACATCACTAAACCATTTGTCGCCAATTAGGCATATAAACTAGTTATTTTTCTATTCTGTGTAATAAAATGTGTGCTCATGTTGAGTTGATACCGAAAAAGAGCAAATGGCTTTAACGCGTCCTAAAGTGTGTTTGATTTCATAAAGGTTATGACTTAACAACCGATTAACTGACGAATAAACTACAGGTTACTTCTTCACATGGACAGGATCTAAATATTTTCAATTATTCATTGATTCAATTGAAATATGCAAAATCCTATAATTCATATTTTCACATTAAAACAAATCTGAACTGATTTCGGTTTATATACTTCAGCATAGGCATGTATTTGTGGTATTTAATAGCATACATAAAACTTTTTGTATTAGAAAATGCATGAAAACTCATTCCAACAAGATTCATTAGTAGTTTATTCGTTCATTTTACACCCAACTTGACAATTACTTAGCTGACGTCAGTTACTAGTTTCGTGCTGCAAAACATTTGTGTTCTTCCCCAAAGCAGCTGCTGCAACCATAACAAATGGATATGAATGCCATTTGAAATAGTTCTTAGCAATAATATACATTGTTCTATTGTTACTCTAATACTCTCAAATAAAAGTCATGCTTGAATACAAAACGAGATTAAGATTTATCATATGTACACGTGTAAATATTAGAGACGTTGTTTTATTGTTCTCTATTTCTATACAATAATATACCTTGAGATGTTTACGATGGGAATTCATCAATAATATAAGGGCCCACTTGGCCTTATACGGGACAACACCCATGTGTGTTGTCCCGTTCAAACCACTGCTGTTGTGCGTATATTGTTCTTTCCCGAGTGGATGGAACCTACAATTTTATGGCGACTCCGAACGCCGGAGAAACTTTTTCTAGACTGGAGAACTTTTTGAACATTGTCAGTGAACCGAAAGAGATGGAGTCGTGAGTTAGTAAATTCGTGGCAGAAGCCTGTCACCGATGCCGTGAAATAACACCGAATTTTGGAATTCGGCGTTATTCACTTTATGGAAGCGAAATAACGCCGACCATTGCTTGTGAAATAAAGCCGATTTCAGAGAGAAGACAATATAATTTGCAAAACCATGTGTAATTGCTCGACAAACTGTTGATATAGGCGCCATCCAGACGAATGCAGCAAGCGGAAAGGGACCCGGGTACTGTTATTTTAATTCTCTTCATATGAATGTCTTTATGAATTAAAAGTAAAATAAAGCGGGCTATTATTTTCGGCGTTATTTCACGACACCGGTGGCACCAACCTACTACGCCTCTGCGCACCATGTATATATATATATATATATGTGAATATTTTTCAATTTTTCACTTGGATTGCATGGGAAAAATGTTTACACTTGCCGACGAACATCAAACTCAATTAAAATGCAATTGAATTCAACAGGAAAATTTATTTCCATTTATCATCAACTGTTATTAAGACTGACAACAGTTTAGCTGCACGCTTTGCACTTCATGTCGGCAAATAAAAATAAACAATAATTAACGTGACACCTTGAGAACTGTTTTAACAAAAGTCAAAGGAAGTTAAAAGTGAAGGAAAAGTACCTAATTTAATGTAGTTAATGAAATCAGCATACGATCAGACACGTACCACTGTATAATTAAGATTTCTAACAAATTGTGTATAATTGTTGTGCGTGCTATTTTTCATTCATTAGTGGAAGGCACCTACGCTTCTAAGTCGGACAATTTGCTAAGCTTTTTCTAGATAGTAATACTTTCTATGAGAATTGTCAGTGACTCGAAAGAGGTTGGGCCGTAAAAGTATCTTGCTCGTACTGGGAAGCGAACCTAGGTAACTTGGGCTCAAGTGCGGAAGGACCGACACACCAAACCATAACACCACGGCCGCTACTAACAAATTATATACTTTATATGTATATTAATGTATGAAATGTATTCAGTTTAAAACCAATAGAATCACTTGCTCAAACACGCGCTACGTCCCATAAACGGCCAGGGCCTAGCTTCTCAGCAATAGACAAGAGACAATAACACATGCAAATGAGAACTTCAATATCCCGATCTAAGATCAAATATCTAAACTACCCAGATGGTTTCGGATATTCGAATCGAAATTTTGTACTCAAAAGTATAAGTTCTTTTGTGATGCTGCAAGCAAACGAGGTTTTGGCATATTTATTGTTGCAGAGGTTTGATTATCCCTTCACTTCTGGTGTCAATCAAGCGTTCGCTTGAATGATGATCCCGCCTATAGAATCCGTTTCCAGCCTTAGCCAACACGACGCCCTTCTTGGCTATACTTTCTTCATTCCCAAATAGTAATTTTGACGAGAACCGAGGATTCCCAGCTTTTAATCCCAGTGAAAGCAAAGTCAAAATGCTTTTATCTGGTTCTTAAATCTGGTCCAGTCACCATTAGCAGTTGGGATCAGGTAACACTGGAGTGGTCAATCATTGATAGCAGTCTGACGAGTATAGTGTTTATGAACCCCGGCAAAAACAAAAAAAAAATTTAAGATTCGAGTGGTGGTGTCATATGAAATTGATATAATCTTAGCCATCTCACGAACCTTGACCCCACTATATCTTCCTACATAATGGAGGGAAGCTCTGGTGTGCATCCCTTGTGATAGTATTTAATAAGTCTATCTTCTCTTAATGGTTTCATACAGCAAGAAGTAGTACTTTTTTCATTTTTAAAAATCTCACAAAGCAGGAGCTCAAAATCTCCTTTTCAACTCTTTAAGCTTCTGTATGGCATTCACATACAAGCTTGGATTTGATGATGTAGGAGTCCAGTGCCAAGATAGCCGCACGACTGTCCGACATAAGCTTTGTGGTATATTTCCTGTCCAGATTGATTTGGCATAGATTTCAGCTGGTGCGTTTGCCCATGGATCCCAAGTACTCTGTTCGCCGTCCAAATACCACTCACCTGTTCCTTCACCTTCACCTGCACCAAAAGTACCTCCTTCGTGGCCCCTGAGGCATGCCAACCTTTGAACTTTATTAAATGCCTCTCTTGAGCTATCAACGTCATTTTGCATTAAGGTAACTTGGCTAGTATTATTGGGTCTATAATTTACTTCGTGTGGTTTCCTAGGAGATGGCGTAACTTGTATTATTCAATTGGAACATGTGTTGGAAAGCTACTGTCATTGTACGTCATTTCAGTATATGTCATTCATTTGAAGCGTAAACAACAATAAGTTTTTTCCACTCAAATATGTCGAACATTGTGCATGAAAAAGTTTGTTTGCGGGGACACGACACACACAATTTTTGCATCGGATTGTTACCGGTGATGAAAAATGGATCCATTACGATAACCGCAAGCGCAAAAAATCATATGTGAAATCCGGACAACCAGCCAATTAACGGCAAAGCCGAATATCCATGGCGCGAAGGTAATGCTCTGTATTTGTTGGGATCAGAAGGGTGTGCTGTATTATGAGCCGCTAAAACCACACACAACGCTACCGAACACAATTAATCCGTTTGAAGAGAGCAGTAGCCGAAAAACTCTCAGAATATGCGACCAGACAAAAAAAAAACCGCTCCTAGAACATTGAATTCAGAACCCTGTGTGAGTAGCGCCCGTGTTGATGTTAATTGTCTGATATTGCACATTTTAGTTACCATTTAAGTTAAGACATTATAAAGAAGTATGATGTTATTTATGTCTTAACTAAACCAAATGGAATAGAGCGCGTCTTCTTCTTTGACCAGTTCATCATCTTCCTTATTACCGAAAACGTTTTTATATCCTAGAACTAAGATTAGGGTTACTTTGACGTTACCGCTACTGTAGCAAAACCCACCACGGCATTTCTGGACTAATGTTAATGTTATGGTGGAAGATGCAACAGCCTTGATGGCATATCAACGAAAGTCGCTTTACTTCATTCATTGCTATATACATAGAGCGTCTGTAGGTGTCCTATGCATACCGTTCTGTTCAGTGTATTTCGTCTTTAGGCATGTATTGTATTTCTTGGCAGGCCCACCTCACATAGGCGTATTTAACACGAAAACTTGGCCAAAATTATTATTTGCTTCTTAATGGTTCTAAATACGATTATAAAAATATCTGCGTTCTGCAATTTGAGCAAATGAGGCTTGTATTTTAATTACATACGTATGTTCTTTCCATATTTTTCCTACAATAGTGATTTTATTATTGTACTACATATCCTTACCTATAAAACTATTACATTTTCAGCAGTTTGCCGTGTTTCTTTAACGAAATTCAAAAACAAACTTGTTCATAAGATTAGCCAGTAGAAGCCAATTCTATCTGATTTGGCTTGAAAAACATTTAAACTAACTTATGAAGTTGGAATTGTTTACTATACAAAAATAAAACGAAATAACATTTCCGAACATCTATTTAAAATGACAACACATACCTTCAAGTGAAGTAATTAAAGGAATACCAATAACAACAATTAGAAATCGCTTACTGAAGAATACTGACAAAATCGCATCTATTCAAAGAAAAAATCCAAAAATGAAAACTGTTGAATTTTAACTCAGATCATTGCACCACATAATGAGCAAAAGAAAAAAAAAACTGCAGCACCTTGACCGATGTATATTTAAGATCCGCTATACCAAGTTTCAATTCTTGATTTCACTTTTTGGAAAATCAAATCTTGCCCAGGCTTTACAGGCTGATTCGACTGATATGGATGACTGCCCACCATGTGAACCCTGAGATTGAAAAAAGGTTATTTTCTATAAATGTGGATACAAACATGAAGTCCAAAATAGACATCCTGACGAAATAAAGCTGATGGTTGGTCTGGTATTTTGTACTAAGCACCCTGGAAAATTATTGAAATGTGAATGGAGGACAAGCCAAACTGAAATAAATCGGTCGGTAGGCAGTTCTATTAATCTTAGCCAATTTGTTAGAGTATTATTCCAAGATACCTACTCACTCTGACAACCTCTAAGCTCACTCAATCTCTTAACCAACACTTAATAAAAGCTTAAGTGTATGTTCATGCATAAGTTATTAAGAGATGCAGAAGTCAACTGTCATATGGACGTATAAACGGAGACAGTATGTATATAATGTACATTTATTTCGTTTGAACACGTATGTATGGACAGTATCTAAAAAAGAGAAGAGCTTTAAAATAGAACTCGAAGAGAGAGATCACCAACCGAAATATGTTCCCGAAATACTATTGCTACTATACCAATACATCAATCGAATATTGTCATATTAGTGAAGTGCATTTAAAGAGAGCCACTCTTCAGGCTGTTCTCATTTTCCAGTGTGTGCAATGCAATGTGTTTCCAAGAAATTAATTTCAGATATTCCATAATATCGCAATCTACTAAACAGTCAGTGCTATCTTTCTATTGTCACTAAATTGTGAGCATCTCTTTTAGAAATTAATACTTAATCTTTTCTCTTAATTAATTTTTCTCTTATGTACATTATTTATACAGAAAATGGACTTCGACCAAATTCTTACAGAAATTGGTGAATTTGGGCGATATCAAAAAATAATTTATTTGTTGCTATGTTTACCGGTAATGTTTGGCGCAGCTAATAGTCTGTCATATGTGTTCACTGCAGGTACACCGAACTATAGGTAAGAAATGTCTGAACATATTCATCAACTAAACAACTGAGAACGAATGACATATTTAGGTGCTTAGTACCAGAATGTGAGAGTCCATTAACCTCCGAATTATACCCAACTTGGATTGAGAACGCTACACCAGGTGCAGTTAAGAATGGAAAGTTTATACCAGAAAAGTGTTATCGATATAAAGCCAATGAGTCAGTTGTGCTGACGGAAACTTGTTTGGCTGAACATTTTCATCGGGATCAAAAACTGCGCTGCAGTGAATGGGTATTTGATTCTGAGGATTTCACTATAGTTCAAGAGGTAAATGGCTTTAAACCGTATGAAAATATTGCAGGTTCGGTATTGATTCGGTATTAGATGTATTATTGGGTTAGTTGTATTTGGATATTTGTTTTTTTTTTTAATGGTTACAGTGCATGGATTTTTGCCCTTAAAACTACTTCCCGTTTTTGTAGTTACATTTCAAAAATCTCACACGAAAGAGCACGTTACGCAGGTGTAAGAAATACTGTATTGAATCAGAGCGCTAACTTTTATGATACGATAGCTTTTTTTTACAATATTTTTAGAATTTTTTTAATTTTCAGTGGACATTAACATGCTCTGAAAATGCTTGGAAATTAGCCTTTGTCGGAACGTTACACTTTGCCGGGTTGGTTGTGGGAACATTTCTCTCGGGGTTTTTTGCTGATAGGTAAGATTTGTTCATTTTGCACTTACTTAATAACTTAAATACATATTTTGATTTTTAATTAGATATGGGAGAAAATTAATTTTCATAATCTGCATAATTTTCATGGCTCTCACAGGCATTCTTCAAGGTTTAGCATGGGACTACACTAGTTTTCTGGTATTCGCGTTTTTTAATGCTGTCGGCACATCCGGTGTTTATCCCTTAGCGTTTATTATAAGTGTCGAAATGGTTGGCCCAAAGCATAGGGAAATGTCATCAATTGTGTTGAACTACTTTTACGCTATTGGGGAAGCTTCCGTCGGATTAGCTGCGTGGCTTCTTCATGATTGGCAGCTATTACAATTCGGATTATCAGCACCCCCACTCTTTTTCATAATTTACTATTGGCTCGTTCCGGAATCTGTTCGTTGGTTATTAGCTCGAAATGAACACGAACGGGCCGAAAAGATCATCAAGAAAGCAGCAAAAGTAAATAAAAGAGTACTGTCTGTTGGCTTGACTTCCACTTTTCAAAAGAACGTTGAGACAAATCTAAATTCAAATATAAACACAGGACAGGTTACGAAAGGTAAAAGCGAAATTATAACTGCTATGAAAGACGTTTTCAAATCTAAAACGCTTTGCGTTCGATACTTGATGTTGCTGTATATATGGTAAGAATAATTTCGAATCAATTCTACGCAATGTGATAATTATAACTTCAATTTTAGGGCAGTGAATGCGACTGTTTATTATGGCCTCTCACTTAGCTCCACGAACTTAAGTGGCAACAAATACATTAATTTCGCATTAGTATGCCTTGTTGAAATTCCTGGATATACATTAGCCTGGGTAAATCCGATTTTTTAAATGGCATATCTGATTTTCTTTTATTCTGTTTCAAATAATCGTTGCCTTGAAATATATTGCATCTTATCGCGGCTGTTACTTCTCATACATACACATACTTATTTTGTAGGTGGCTTTAAACAAGTTCGGAAGAAGATGGTCTCTCTCTGGATCAATGATTCTTTGCTCAGTGACACTGGCGTTTGGCGGATTTGTGGCTAGGAGTAAGTACACTCTTTATATTATTATTTAGCGACTAATGTAAATAAGAATTTATATTATTGAAATACGTATATGTATAGTATGGGTTTCACGACACTCCAAGGTGGACATGGGGCTTAGCTATTAGGGCCATTTGCTGATTCTCTACTTAGCGATTTAAGTTTCACTTCACATATACAACTTAAACTAAGAGGAAGAAATAGTGGATCATAACACTTTAAGTTGTACTTTAATACTGACATTTATACAATCGTTTAGACATTTGTTAATAAGAAAGGAACACTAAATTTGAACATTTTGTATGGGGTACTCGAGCCTTTTTCGAATGTGCTTTTCCTCTTCAACCTTTCGATATTCCTTCGGTGAGTGGTTGCGAGAGGCTTTTCCTATGCTTCTTCCTCTGCACGTGCTTCGCGCTTCAGTGCCTTCGGTAGACCTAGACGTTTGCATATTTTACATTTTCGTATACCCGCATATCTCCCACTTAAATGGTCTTCGTGGACCATCTCCAGAGTACTCAGGTGTACAATGTCAAAACACCCCTTTGTTTGCAGAACTTTCTGGCATTGAACAGTTCAGCTCTTTATCGTGCTGAATAACCTCATACATATAAACATATTACTTGATGTATCAAATTCCCTGAGTCGGAAGTCCTTATCTTTCAGTCAGCTGTAATATATACAAATGTATTTCTTTTTATCGGTGTGCCGTGGCTCGCTCTTGCGATGTGGATTGGTGCATAGACCCCTACGCACTTCAGCCTACATTACCTAGGTTTGATTCCCGGTACGAGCAGAATCATTTTCAAGGCCCACCTCTAACTGTGTAGAAAAACCTTCTCAGATGGGCCGTTAGGAGTCGACATAAAACTGTAGGGGCCAGAGTTGTTGCTGAAAAGATAAGCCCAGGTCATCTACGGGCTGTAGCGCCATTCATCTTACCATTATTACATGCAATTCTAGAAAGTTTAAGTTTGAATTTCCAATCAACCCTGTATCTGACTAATATTGGTAGCCAGTCTTATCTATACGCCATCTCTTATCAAACCGCACGAATTAAGTTATAGACCAATAGTTAAATTACCATTATTTATTTACTATTATAGACATTCAATGGGCAGTTATTACACTATTTCTTGTTGGAAAACTTGGAATAACATCTTCATTTGCTGTAATATACACATATACCGCCGAAATGATGCCTACTGTAAGTTTTCTATTCTCATAAAATTCTTTTCAATCAATCATGGTTTTGTTATATTTTAGGTGATAAGAAGCGGCGGAGTTGGTTGCATGTCCACCTTCGCCCGATTTGGAGCCATGATAGCACCATTCGTTCCACTTTTGGTAATAAATAAAGTATATTTATTTTAACATTATTCATTTAACATTATAAATTTTTTAAGGGAATTTATTTTGAAACGTTACCCTTGCTAGTATTTGCAACAATATCTTTGTCAGCAGGGCTACTGGGATTGTTGTTACCAGAAACGTTCGGAAAGAAATTACCTGACACGGTAATCGCCTTCATTATCGAAAATTGCATTTACATATAACACTAATACCCAAACCATTCTTATCCGTAGATAAAGGAAGCGAAAGCAATTGGGAGTACGAAATAAAATTAAGAAAATAACTGTCATATGTATATATTGTATATTAGTAGTAGGTTGTTTTCAAATACATCTCATTCTTTTGAAAACTGGAACTAAATTTCAATCATTCAGTTTTTTCGATTTATGTTTAAGATCGAAAGGAAATAAAGGGTTGACAGATGGCAATGGTAGCTTTTCCAGTTGTAATGCTTCAGCAGCTGTCAAGGTTGCTGATTACATCCGGCTGCCAAAATACTCAGTAAAGTTTGCCCTTTTTTGAGCGTTTAGTATACTTTGTCGATTCGACGCCGACCAGCAGAATTGGACGGAAAGAAAACCCGATTTATTTTGCGGTTGGATGTGGGCTTTCTACCGCATGACACATGAATTTAAACTGGACGATCATAGGAATGTCGTGAGTTCGTTTGATATTGTCCGGGGATCCGGAATTTGGGCAGAAAACCATCTTCTTCGAAGATTTCTATTTTGGCTCAGCGGTTATATCGACAAGAAAACTGAGAAAACAGCAAGACTACGCTTCAGCCATACAAGCGACGCAACGCTGATTCATCTGACCGAGAGCGTTCATCAATAGGCGACCGTAATTAGCAGTCCTTAGCTAGCAAACCTACCAACCTACCTAAACCCAAGATCATATTATAAACCACGCAGCAGTTCCGTTTGAGTGCGCTAATTTTGATGCATGATTGGAACGTAACCTTCCGCTTAGCAATCAGTAATTGCAACATCATGATCTACATTATCTTCACTTAGTATCGTCTGCAAGATTATCCAACATAACGGTATGCATTCAGCAGTAATAATGTGTAGCAAGCCACAAACCGTTTGACCTTACAAGGTCTATTTATGTAGCTATCCACTCAAACATGAACGTACAAAGTCGTTTCTCTCCAAGATGCACAGAGTCAAATTAATCACACAACAAAATATGTATAATCTCACGATGGTTGCACACAACGAAAACTTAATGTTGATGAGTGTACATAATTCCAGTCTAGAAAGGATCTTCTAAATTAATGTTCCTACATAAAATGCATAGCAAGATATGGACGGAGGCTGCGTAGATGAAGGTATGAAATGTTTTGTTTTTCAAAATGTTGAAAGCATTCCAACCATCAATGGCCAGAAGCAACGTGTAGTTTTCTTCCCATGATTGAATCTTTGCAACAATAACATATTTTCTCAAAAAGGTAATTTAGAGACTCATTACACATTACGGTAAGGCAAAACAATAATTTTGGAGGTACAGTCGAAAACTTTGATCAATCGAACTACGTGGTATGCCCACATAAACTCGCAAGCCCCTATATTCAAATCGAGTTTGTTAATTGTTGCACTTTGAAAAGAAGTTGCCTTCAGTTGACTTGGCGACGCGTCCATCCAAAGCTTTTATTTATTCATTTAATTATTTATTTCATTTCAATCAATGGATGTTTACATCTTTTGATCACAATGATGCGAATGTATAAGTATACATTACAAGAGTTTAATAAATTCATAATTGTATTCTTAAAGCTATCCCTGCTCAATTGTAGATCGACTTCATAACAAATAGAGTTGTATAGCATTAAAGCGCGAGTTATTGGATTTTTACACCAATAATTCGTGCTATGACTGGGAATGGAAAGCTCATTTCTATTTCTGAGGCATCTTTCTGGGACATACCAATAGACAAGTGCGAGCAGCTCTTCAGATTTAATACTGCCACAAACAATGTCTGAGAAAAATAACGCTATCGGTATGCTGCGGCATTCTAAAGTTTTTAAATTAATTAGCATTTTATCGGATCATCTTATATTTCTTAAGGCAAACCGTGTCAATTATTTTGCTAGCGTTTTCATATAATGGGGACACAGCAATATTCTAATGTTGGCAGTACCAATGATATGGAAATTACCTTTAATGTGTACACGTCTTTAAAATCCCCAGAAGTTCGTCTGAGAAAACCTAAAAGTGAATTCGCTTTCGGTATAATAAAATCGATATGGGCTGAAAACGCCAAATTCAAAACAAAGATAACGCCAAGATCTTTCACTAGACTTACTATTGGGAGATTATTATCTCCGAGCTTCTACATGAAATTAACGGATAACAATATTCTGTGATCACGGAACATTTTACATTTTAATATATTTAGCATAAGACGATCATGTACTCACACCAGTTTAAAAATGAGTTAAATCTTTTTGGAAATTCAGGCAATCTTGAATAGAAGATATTACATTAAATAATTTTATGTCATCTGCAAACATTAAATACATTTTATGGCGTAAGGCACATCATTCACGAATAAAATGAACAAAAGTGGTGCCAAATGACTACCTTGGGGAAGACCGAACTCTACATTAATGAATGATGAATGAAATCCACAAATTTGTACAACTTGCTTCCTGTTGGACAAATAACACTTTAGCCATTTCAAGAAGCTTTCATTAAGTCCCAGCTTTTGAAGTTTTTGAATTAACAATCCATGACGAACTCTATCAAATGCCTTTACAAAATCTGTATACAACACATCAACTTGTTTTCAATTTTCTATAGAATTTAAGCAGTGATTTACAAAATCATGTTGCTTTGATGAAATTGACTCTTTCACTTTTAATTCGATGTAACAAACATTGCACCAAACATTCGATTTCACCCCTTTTTTGTCAGTTTACCTTTTATACTTCAGTATATGGATTTTCTTCGGGGCGGTGCACGTACCGCACAGCATAAAATTTCGACACCGTACTAGTCACTTCGGTACAAGTGGTCACCTTACATGTGATGGTCTGACAAAGTGATTAGAGAATAGTATGCTAGTTGCCTCCTGGGGTCGCGGTCTTGTTTCTCCCATCCGTATTCTTTGGCGTATATATGGCCATTCTTAGTAGACTCGACATGTCTTCTGCTCACCTAGACACATCTAAGGTGTAAGCACCTGCTTCTGACACCTCCATTGAACCGATTTCTCTTGATTCTTGAGAATTTCAATGATTTTAACACAAACTTACTCCTTAAAAATATTTTAGGGAAGATCAAATAAACATGATTAAAATAATGAATAAAATTCGTTCCGAACATAGTACACAACCAAACTAAGTATATAAGTATTTTTGTGTGTTTAATCAAGTGTATGCAAAAACACCTAATTATTATCAAAATGAAAAAATAGAACAAAAAACGAAATTCTAGCAAGGACACGCTCCGATATATAAAAAGTATTAAAACTAGCAAATACACCAACAAAAAACTTTTAAAATCTTAGAAATTTTAGAAAGATTAGAAATCTTGCAATGTTAGCAAATAGACTCATTCAATTTTTCGAATCTACCCCGGGGAAAACATACCGAAGCAATTTTACAATAGCACGAACTTTTTCCCAAGAAGGAACAAGTTGGGGGAACAAGAAATTCCCCTGGAATTCGTAAAATGCATGATTGAAAAAATTGTTCAAATCATGTCCATAATCAATATTTTGTTTTCCGTTTGAGAACTTTTGGGAGGATTTTGTAAGATATTCATAATGTCGGGTTACATTGATTTGGTTCGTTTTGAGTAATTTGTATCTCATTTTGTTGGCAATATTTTTTTTTTATTCGAATTGTTCACATATGATGTACATGATAAATTTCCCTAGATATATAACGTTATGTACTTTAACAAGGAATCTTCACTCGACGATTCACTTCCATTTGGACTTTAGCAGTCGCATTCAACTGTACAACGCTCCAAGAGTCCTATGTCCGAACATAAGCTATCGCAGATTTTTGTTGGAAAAAGATCTGTGTTAGACTTAAACCTATTGCATTAGTAGATTTAATAACAAATAACTATTTCTACATGTGTAAAAACCTGGGAAAAACATTCACAATTCCAACTAGAGAACCATATTAGCATTTGAATAAGTCTCATTCATAAGCACAGTTCTGTTATATGCCCATGTATTTATATAATATGTATAGAGCGAAGATCGTGAAGCAATGAGAATAGGAAATACTATTGAATCTGTGGTCAGCAGACGAAAAATCGTCACCATAAATATCTGCCGTACGTCATACATCTTAGAAAAGCTTTTACGCATGAGTTTTCTACTAAAACTTCAATGATCAATCGCATGTGCCCGGGCCTCAGAGCTTTAATTTCAAGAAGAGCAACATTTGTACATCATGTTAGTATTATATTTTCAATCTAGAACTCTGTATCTTAGTAATTACATTCAATAACTATTTCCAAGTTAGTTCGCCAAAATACATTTTCCTTATTATTGTAAATTTATTACAGGCACTCTGTTTATTTATAGATCGAATTATTTTCCGAAAATACCGCATATTTACATACATGTACACATGTCGCATATTTTATTTTGTTGATTTCTTTCTACCCTTGTTCTCTCAGTCTCTCTTTAACGAATAGTTTAAATCAGCTTGTTCGCGTCTGTGTTGCAAATTAGTTTACAATGGGTGATCAGTAACTTTTTTTCCCGGATTAATGTAAAAAATAGGATTATATTGCGTAATTTACAATTACTAAAAGGTCACAGAAACTAAGTATTTAAATATCAAGATGTCAATGACAGATTTGGGGGTAAGCGTAGGCTTTATGATTGGTTGCTGCGCTGCTTCACACATAACTCGCAAATTAACATGCAACGTGTTTAATGATGGTATGATACCGATTCTAATAAAAGAAGCTATTGCTGCTGCAGAACTCTGTGCTTGTGGTTTTGAATTGGGCATAGGTACGTATCTAAACAGTACATATTTTTATATTTTTAATTTAATTTCATAACTCATATATATACATGTGTATTATTATTCTAGTTGCGGAACATTTTGGACTTGCAGCCTATGCAGTTTGCCTATTTGCACTATCCATATGGTGGAACCAAACCTGGACTGATGTGTCAGCTTGTCCATATACCCACATGGAGCAATGGGTCGATGGGTGTATGTCACTGCGAGAAGTCTTCTTAAGAACGTGGGCTGAGTTGATGGGTGGATGCTGTGTATATAGAATCGTCCAAGTTTTTTGGTATCTAGAGTTGGCGGACACGCATAAGGACAAAGCATTTGAGGAATGTTCAGCTGATCTTAAGGTAAACCTTTAAAATTAAAATCCATTGCAAATCCTATTAACGTCTAATTATATAACAGACAGTAGACAGACTTGCTTCTATAATTTAATATAAGAGAACGTTATTTGTGTAAGTGTGAGACCAAGATATAAGTATCAGAAGGAAAAGTCTGCATGGGAATCATATCTATCACTATATTTACCAAAATAAAAATGTTTGAAGCCCTCAGAGATCTCTTGTGACGATCGGCATAATTTGCAATGACCGTGGTTATTGCAATAAACGAGTAACAAATCTCAAAAAACCCAGATGTTCTCATGATACAAGATATTAAATTAATTCTATTACAATTATGAACCAAAAACAAAAACAAATCAGTATATTTCAGTATATTTGAATTTGAAATTGAAATTTTTGAATGAAAAATTCGAATATGTGCCGGTTTCCATTGTTTCTATATAGTAATTTTTCGATTTTTTGTTGATTCAAAATCTGGTTTATTAGGTCTGATATGGGCTGAAGATCATTGAAAGCATATGTTAAAAAAGTTTATTGCAATCTTGACATCTGCTTCAATTTCACCGGATATAAGAACCTCATTATTATGTATTGTTTCGTATACCCATCCATTTAAATCATCATTCGAACTCGATTCACTGCGATTCACCATCCTGGAATGGATTCTACCACCGTGCGTCCCCTGATAATTTGACTCATACACACATTCCCGAGTTTTTTACTTGATCCGGCTTGCTCCCATACTCCCACTCTCCCATACTTTAGATAGGAGGCAAACTGAATTTCAGAGATCAAATATTTTAATCGTAATTTCAAGGTCAGGTCATAAAAATAAATATTTATAACACTAACAACGAAATCACTTGTACGCAGTACACATATTCATACAATTCCATGGTATCATTAGTGAAATGGACTCTTCTCAAGTAGCGGTGAAATATCTGCCCAGACAATAGAGAACTTAAGTAAAAACATGAGCAAGAGAGGATGGAGGGGGGTTGCAGATTTGTGTCCTCAAGTGGGATCAATTTCAAGTCGGTGGTTGCATTTGATAATTTGTATAATTCTTGAAGGCATTTGGTTCAGATCTCGGATATATTGGTGCGCATATGCAATGGATTACATTTCAATAACAACCCAAGAAAAAGAACAACGCAAACATTTTTTTGGTATGATTGGAATTATTCTAAAAAAAAAAATGTTGATTTATTGATATTTTAACACTAAACGTGAATATATTAATCAACTTTTATTCCTATCAATACAAAACTTAGATATTTATCAAACGTCTTTTGGCGTCACCCACAAAAATGGGAGCGACAAAATGTCTCTCATTCTATCTCACTGTCTCATGAAATGTGACTAAGGGAATACACACGATCGTCCTGCTACGTTTATTTTCGGGTGACCCTACTAATAATATAGGTGGCGCTACAGGCCGTAGATGGCCAGAGCCTAGCTGTTGTTCTCTCACGAGGGATCTACAGTTTTATGCCGGCTCCGAACGGGCAATTTAAGAATCTTTTTTCTAAACAGTGATAATCTTTGAGCATTGTCAGTGACTCGAAAGAGATGGGGCCTTGAAAAGTAATTTGCTCGTACCGGGGATCGAATCTGAGCTGCTTAGTCCCAAGTGTGTATCGGTCGACGCACCAACCCTCAATGCAATGCCTGCTACAGATTAGATTACATGTAGACTAGTAATTCCTAGCAAAGTATTTATGAGGCCTGCGAAAGCAAAACAGTTTCAGATGGTGTCAAAGGACTGTTAAGTATTATTGACAATTTCTTCAGCAATGGATGCTGTCATTCCTATTCCTGAATTTGAATTATCGATGGGAGAATAATACTAAAATTATTTGAAGTATTTCAAGTATTCAGTGGTGAGCAAAACTGGTATGATCAATAGAATGGTTTCTTTACGCCAGATTTGATTGACATTTTCAGTTTCCGTCAGACTAGAAGATGTTAGTTTAGACTCGTTTATAGTCTTCGGCAGTCCAGTTTTCAGTGTCGGTCTTTGCAGAAATTCTGTCGGAGCTATGTTTATATATTTTTTGTACATCGCTGTATTTTTTTATTTTGTATAGCTGACAGCACCACAAATGTACCCAGTGTCTTTTAAATAACTTGCTGCGTTGCCACACCAATCTAAATAAGGTGTAGATTTTTCAAATACAATGACGCTGCTACCGCTCAATATTATGGAAAAACCAGACCGGCGATATATAACATACAAATTTGATACGTCGAGTTTAGAGCTGACGGTATATGAACAAAAACAAAAACGAAAAATTGTAATGTTCAAAACTGGATTCATGCGATCCGCATATGTGAAAATACTTGACAAGTGTTTGAATATGTAATGTACAAAGTAAATTAACTTAAAAGAAAGTACTTAAAAATAAGGACTTGCATTCGGTGAATTTCAATTACTAATTACACTTACACCTGTTCTTTATAATTCTGGTAGTAGCAAAATTTACAGGTCTGCATTTAATATGTCTAAATAAATGAATTATATTATGAACGGACGTGTATTGGACTAAATACGCTATTACTATCTACACTACATAGCTTAAATTGAATTTATAAAAACACATATTAAATAATAACTTATAACGTCGCGAATATTACAAAACATATAAGAGAAAATATCATTTTGATTTAAGGTGGATCCCTACATTGGAGCTGCCATTGAAGGAATCGCAACTCTCCTATGTCGAATAACGACAAAAACGCTTAGTGAAAAAAATGCGAGGCATGGCAATATTATAGACTGTTTTATTGCTACAGCCCTAGTCGTTGCCGGTATGTAATTGCATGAACGTTAAATTCAGTAGATTAGTATTTGCTGCCCTTTATAAAACCTTTATGAGACAATTCTCAAAATAGTTTACTCTTTAATTTATTTCCTGTTTTTAGCGGCCAGTCATTCGGGTGGTTACTTCAATCCAGTACTTGCGACCGCTCTCAAGTGGGGTTGCACTGGCCACACCAATATGGAACATATAATTGTTTACTGGATAGGAGCCTGCGCTGGAGCATTGCTCTCGGTTCCACTATACCGTACAAAATTCGTTCAGAATTACGTAGCTAAAATCAAAGTGGATTAAAGCAAAAAAACAAAAAAAATAAAATGACTACATATGTATATCTATAAAACCAAGACAAAAATTATATTAAATTTGTTGTTGAATTGAAATTTATTTATTTTCAGAGTTTACTTATTTATTTTCATGTATATATAGAAATTCCTATAATAAAAATTCGTAATATAATTTTTGATTGAGTTAGTTCTTAATTAGAAAGTTGTTTTATTTACGCATGAAGTACTTACACAGATTGGGGTTAAGTAAGCCCCGACTTTGCTGGAAAGTTCGAATAGTATTAATACACTTCCTAATTTCGTGGGCCTGTTTGCATAAATCTTTAAAGAAAATAGTCCAATCGCAAGATCTGGCCAATTCTGATAGCAAAAACGGTCGATTACATGATTAGAAAATGACTCATGTACTTATTGAACTGTTCTGTAACTGCTTGACACGTGGCGCCGCGTTGTTGAAACTACATGTTGGTCACATCCATGGCACTAAAATCTGTGATATCATGTCACGATAACGAATATTATTAATTGTTACTGCCTGTCGAATCTCATTTTCGAAGAAGAATGGTGGGATAATGTTTCTTGTTTATTCCAACAGATTTATAGGGTAGAGGGTTATCCTTCACTTTTGTAAGAAAATGTGTTGGGATCGGACACAGTGCACTATTTTGTTTTTAAAAATAAATATATTCAATGTTTGAAAAAATATCAAATAGTAATCCAAGATTTCACCGTTTATTTAAAAATAACGATATTGGCAAATCCGTCGGAATCATGGGTATCCTCGGAATATAAGCAAGTTGTACTACTGCTGGTCCCGTCAGGATGGTCGCTACGATTATATGGTCCCGCAACTCTTTTATCAGTAGCCTTGTACCATTTTTGGTAAATTTCCGTTGACAAAAGCTGACAACTCATTGTTGTCATACGAACGCGCCAGTATTACATCCGATGCATTTCTATGTGGTCGAATTGGAGAAGGTAAACCAAAATCACTTAAGCTTTTCTCATTTAGTTGTAAGAGTTTATTTTCTATTTGTAATACGCCTTCATTGTAGATGTCATCATTGAAGGGCAAAGTAGTTCAAAGAAGTCCTGATTTTGTTGTCGTATTGTGTGTCTAATGTCTTCACATAAATCATCATTGAAGTTTTCCCACAGTTTGGTTGGTTGAGATGGGTAACAAAGTAATAGTTGCACCACAAACAACTCCCCCAGCTTCAATGGACATTGAGAAATCGAGACTTCTCTCAAAGTGTTTTCCCATTGGTTGTCGTTTTTTAACAAACCTCTGTCAATTCCATTCACAGTTTTTAAGTCCTTGAATGAGGTGGGACCACGTACGTGGTGAAGCGAAATTCTGAAACAGAAACACTGCCTGAGAAGGATGGACACTATATACTCTTCCTAAAGCAGTATTTTTTTTTCCGGAATGTCCAGCGACAATTTCTCTACATTTTCTTCGTGAAAATGTGTATCACAAGTATAGTGTGTGTATATACAAGTATGATTTAGCAATATTTTAGCAAAATTGTCGGCGTTGCTCAGATCAAAAAATACTGTCAGAGTTGTTTTTGGTGGATTTTCCAGTATCCGTTGAACATGTGAAAAGTACACTCTTTGGCCATTTTCTAAATGTACGGCAAACTGCACAACGGTAGGATGTCTGTCATGTATCGGGAATTCCAACAATCTCCATTCCGCTTCCGATGTACTTATATACCGTCCGTTTAAATAATTTTCGATCTCATCATGAGTATTTCTGACAGCAATGGTTGCCTGATCGGACTCTTTGTTTATATATTAACAAATATATTTTATAGCTTGAACAGAATGGCAGCATTCCACGTTAATGTGGGCGTTAAAAGTTGTAAGTTCTATAGTAACTGTCCGTCCACGACCGCCATTTTCATTATCCCGATTTTTCTATTCGTTTAGGAGCTATGATTTTTGCAACCAAAAAAGTCAATTTGGTATCGTATGGAAAACTCATCTAAAAAATACATTTAAATACCACCACCTTTTTTTCCCCTAAATAGGTAAGATAGTTTTGTTTTTTTTTTTGCAGTTTTCTTCTAGTGGCGATCGTCGCTCACTCCAGTAAAAAAAAAAGGAAAATCATGTCAGAGGGCGTTCGTATGCACACGCACACTATTGCAACGCTCGCTGCTAAAACCACCCTGATCGCCACTGCTGCACGACTGCGGTCTCCGCTGAAAGGACATCGTGACGACGCATGCTTTGATTGATTGCTTTTAGTGCATTGATTGACAAATATTGTTATATTTCAGATATTAATCACAGTCAAATATAGCACATGACACGCAGAAATAATGTAGCGTTCTAGTCGTGGAGAGTTTTCAAAATTGGTTTAGTAGTTCCAGAGATTAATGCTCATAAACAAACAAACTCACAAAACTCTTTATATAATAATGTAGATGGAGTCCAGATAAGCTGTTTGCAGATGTGGGCTTTTCTTGAATTGCGTTACTTGCAATTGTAGAGTAGGTTGGTGAATTGGAATCATTTGGGTTTAGATCATTGTATATTTGTTTCGCTTCGTACATACTACATTTACGAGCTTAATTCTAAGGATCTCTATAGCTTGTTAATACCGTTGACATTTTTTCTATAAAGCAGGGTGTTCTTCATTGCAGTTAGCACAAGAAGTTCTGTTACTTTTTTCAGGGTCACGAGGTGGCAAATAGCAGTTAACACATGTGGGATTGCTTTTACAGTGCTTGTCCGTGTTAGGGTTAGGGAAGTACTCCTTGGACGTTGCACCATCCAATATTGACTGTCTTTGGAGGTTGATAGAGGTCAAAAGTAAAAAGAACCAGACCAATTGCACGTTGGCTCCCGTCAACCGTTTTCCTGAACTTGAGAACGTCCGTGACGCCTTGTGATCTCATTTCCTCAACGATCTCGTTTTTGAGGACATTAATAAGACTTCATGGTGTGTAAACTGTGCCTTTTGAGCCATTTAGTTGTTTATCTAGAAGACAGTTATGGGGCATAAATTGGACAAATGTTTCTGCTGCGCAACTTTATTGGATTTAACCAGTTCGTTCTGTTCGTACGCGTAATACCATAGATTACTTTTTTCAGCAAGAACACACTAAGGGAGGTGAGAG
This sequence comes from Eristalis tenax, assembly GCA_905231855.2. Lineage (NCBI taxonomy): Eukaryota > Metazoa > Arthropoda > Insecta > Diptera > Syrphidae > Eristalis > Eristalis tenax. Next base: position 32,563,421 of record HG993125.1, on the reverse strand, counting down.
GCTTATCTACACTGGTCGGAGAAATCACAATAAACTTCTGGCAGTCTGGAAGGGGTTGTACACTAGGAGGGGGTGATAATATTGTTTTATTGCTTTTTTTGTTTTTTTAAATAAATTAACTGTAAATTATTTTATTTTACACACGAAACGAAGATAATGAGCTGTCGATTGTAGTTCGAATAAATAAAAATTCTTCGCTTAAAATTCCTGGCCAAACAGAAGCGTTAATATATCGGTAATGATGATGCCTCCATTGTCTTCACGAGATCAAGATAGAAATATCGGTTATTAAAAGAAACACGTCTTAGGTGGGATTTAATGTAGTGCGTACGTTGTCTTAGGAATTTAAGACATCTGTTTGCCCGAGGTGACTGAAGAAAGAAAATCTCGAACGCCCCTTTTACAGTTGGCCAATCGGACTTCGATGTGAGTTGTTCTCATTGCCGAACTAACACTTTCGGCCTTCTACGGTTGGCGAAGTTCACAATGTGAGTCCGAAAATCATTGCTGCCATGAAAACTTTAATAAGGCGTTAATAAATCAACGCCAAATCATGAGCATTTGAATTGTGTTCATTGGTTTATAATTTGCATGGTCAATAAAATCATAAAATTTACAAAAATGAAAGAGATTTGCTTGGTGAAGAGAATGAAATCTACAGAAATAAAGTGAGAACTGCAAGAGTATTCGAGACAACTCCAATGTCTTGTAACAACCTGGTCATCCGTAAGTAGAAACAATTTGTTCTGAAAACTGTTGTTAAGACATCTTTCTACGTATCAAACTAATTGGAATGTCAATTTTAAAATTCAAGCACATCCTCCGAGTCATCAGAGCAGCGTAGGAAACGATCTTGACTTGGGCCTGTCTCAAAACTCGTTTTCCTTAGTACTAAAAGAAGTTATTTTGCAGCCGAAGACAAATTTTGTCCAACCCAGATTAATTGAGACATGTCTACGGATGAAAAACAAAACACCCGAAACTACTTGCTTTCAACGGATAGCTTACCAGGGATTATTGGATGTTTTTAATCAATATCTAAACAGAAAATGATACTACAGTTTAAACACTTTGCTAGTAAGTTTTTTCCTTGTTTGATATTTTTGGTTTTTCGTGCATAGTTTTCAGATACGACATGTTGACTCGAAATATCCTTGAACAACCTAAAATATCGGATTACAGATCCAAAATACAAACAAGTGAATATATTGGTTAATTTAATTCTTGACTCTTCATAACATCTAAAAATAAATAAGTAATATGTATAATTCATTCAGTTAAGAAATCCTGATCTAAGGATTAAGAAAAACGCGAATGGAGAGACAGAGCTTCTCCCCAACTGTTCGACTAATTACCGAAAATCCAGAAAAAAATAGTTCCGATATGTACAATTTTATTCTTCTACCTCGACAACAAGAATGCCTTTACTGCTAACTTAAATAATATTCAACACCTATGGCCACATGTACTGGGCAGCCTACGCGTGCAAGGACAGCTGCGTCAGCATTCACCGGCCTGGACGCGTTCTTATGGATCATGTTGACTCGCGCATGCAGGATGTCGTATTGCACACAAGAACAGTCGGGAAGTTCAAGGTGTTTCAAGGTGACAGGTATGCCGAATGCGTTAGGCAATGAGAACTCACACCGGCCTTCGATTCGCTAACTGTAATAGAGGGTAAATTCATTAAAGTAGATCTGGTTGGTCCGCTGAATTTCCAACAAACTTCTGACACTCATAATCATACAAATAAAAACACTGGAATCTTCTAAAATCAAATGTATTTACATAAATATTATATTGCTATTACAAACTTATACTTAGGGAACAAAAATAAGTCAAATTAATTAAATCTAACACAAACAGTGTTATGAATCAATACGTAGCAACTGAATTAACTTCATTTACCAGAATTGCTTGAATAAAAAGTTGGTAATCCAGTTTCACTTCGTCGAAACGTGAATCTCCCTTGTATTGTTCATGAAATGGGACTTGTAGCGAAAAGAAAAAATACATGAGAAAATATTTTAAATGGTAAATTCAAAGGTGAGAATATGCTGCTTCGGCGCTTGTCAATAATAACAAGATACAGACTCGGCAATGATAATCACATGTGCAGTTCACGCGTTAATTCAATACACATGTGTACTAACAGGTGTAAGAACTAAATTACATTACTGCATTGTATATCTGAACGCACTGCAATAGTTTCTATTCATTTTTATATTATATTTCCAAATCTTTCGTATTATAATTATTTCAAACATACAATTTCATTATTTACATTTGCCTTTGTTGATTTCCATAAAATCTACGGACATTGATTCAAAATTTAGTTCTCGAATTATGAAAAATTCCCATAGCGAGGCGTACGCTAGATATAAATTTATAGGGACATTGTGCAAATTTAATTAATTATATACAAGTTTGTATAAAAATGACAATTCTAAACCGTGGCTACTGCTATTTTAGCACGTTTCTTGCACTTCTTTCGTGTTACAAATACGTTTGCAACATGAGCACCAACAGTTTCAATAACATAGTCATTTGAACCAACAGATATCTTCCTGGACGAAGAAGACGTGTCGCACTGCGACTTTTCACTCTTATTCAATGTTTCATTTATAGTATGATCTAGGATTTTATCATTATCGTCCTGAGGGAAAGCATCACATTTGGGATCAATGACATTGTCCATTAACGGAGACATGTAAGTTGGAGATTGAAACATTGAACTTAATCGTTTTTCGATTTCTTGGTACTGAACATCATCTTTGTCATTGCATATTGCGGGTAAATTTCTGTCGTCTGGGCAGCCATCGTTAGAAAATATATTATGGTGTATGAGATTGGAATTCAATTCACATATTGTAGGCTCTTCTGCCGAAGTTGAAAGTTTTTTATTTTTGTTTCCCGTGGGTTTGATCTGCTTTTTACTACTAGAAGATAACAGTTTTGATTTATTCGGAGACTTTGCTATCATTTTCTTAGTTTTTTTACTTTTTGAAGTCTTCTCTTCTTCCGTTTCTTCAAGTGAATCTGAAGAAAGTTTTCGTTTCATTTTTTTCTGCTTCGATGTGTTAATTCCTTTTGTTCTTCGTTTTAAGTACAATACATTGTGGGCATCTTTTATCACAGGGCATTCATTTAAGCTACTCGGATTATCAGTGGTAAAGGACTTTACATTTTCCTTGCAATTATCAATTGACTTTTCTTTTTTTACCAAACTTCGGCTGGAAATTTCATTACTCTGGTCTTTATTTATATTCTGCGGAGGAACTCTTGAGGAAGATTCTGATGAATAACTTAATTGAGTGGCTTCTTTCCCTGTTTCAGGCACAATCAAATCACATGTATTTGGAACAAGAGACACGATTGAATCTTTCTGAATATTTGTTTTCAGATTAGCACCGACGTCTTCGTCTTGTTTGTGTTTTTGTTGATTTTTATGAGACTTTAAAACCTTTCTATACTTTGCAGTTTCTGGTTCAGTCGTTGGCGGTCGTTTTCGTTTTTCACACTGATCTGCATGTGTGGTACTTTCGTCTTTGAGTTTATCACATGTTTGTAATGAATTGTTCTTACACAATGTATTTGATTCGGTCACTTCAATGGGCTCTTTGCAGACTGAAACTTCCGAATCTGTTTTTTCCGAGGTCAGGTCATGATTAGGAGTTTCTGTAATATCCCTATTGCTACCCATTAATTTTTCCGAATCTGATGATGGGCCTGCGTTTGTGCCACATGACGTAATGGCAGAAGAATCACACTGTGTTTTTTCCATAATTTTATTAGAATTTTCGTACTTTTGTAAAATCTTTTTTTTATACCTTTCCTTAACATTGCATTTTTCAGTCGATTCTGTTGATACTTCTGAAACCGAAACACGATCGGAATTTGACGAATCTAAACCCACCTTATTGCTTTCGTATTTATCAACAGGTGTTCCATGCGATGGAATTGACTGTTGAGTAAATGAGTCATGATTAGAACTTAGTAAGGATACCTCACCAACTTGAGATTCAACATTTAAATTCTCCTTAACATGTTCCGCAGATCTTGAGTTTTGAAGCATCCTCTTTTTGTGATGAATCCTATTCTCTGTTGTAATATTTGGCAGCGATATATCTACAGCTTCAGAATTCGATTTCAAAACAGGGGGGTTTTCCCCCGTATTCACATCTTCAGGGTCTTCTTCGACCAATAGGGGAGGCATTTCAATGTGCTCATTTTCATCAATATCCCTTTCAGGAATTGGTACTTTGTACGGTGTATTTATATCGGTCTTATTTTCCATCTTATTATGAACATGATTTTCTGTGGTTGTTTCCAATTGTTGTTTAATCGAGGAATTTGATTTAGCTGATGAATTTGTTTCATTTGAAGCTGTTTCCTTATCGATAGTTGAATCAATGCTTCCTTCATTAGCTTTATTCAATCTCAAATCATTTTGTCTTAGATTGTCATCACTGTGTGTCTCAATTGCAATTTCGGACATTACCGATTTATTCGTTCCAAATTTATCCATTTTATCATTCCCAATACCGCGTGTTATTTGTGCGTTAGGTTCAGAAACGACTACACAATTCCTATCTGAACTGATCAAATTTTCCTTTGAGTTCACACCCTCTTTCTCGTCTTCTGTTTTTGTATTACTAAATGTAGTATTACTACCGATATTCTTAAGTAGATGTCCTTTTCTTGTTTGCTGTTTATCCTTAACAACGTTCTTAGACTTGTCTCGTGGGCTCGTGGAAATCACATGAAAATTACTTATCATATTCTGTGTTTGTAATTCTATAACATCACTTGGAAACTTAGTGGATACGACTGATTGTGCGCTGGATGCATTATCCTTCTTGTCCTCATGATGTTTATTCGTTGTTGCTGCAGCTTCAGTGGTATTATTTATTTCTATTTTTTTGGGAGCAGTATTCAATGGTTTTTGGACTTCTGTGATACAGTTATCCATTGTTTTATTCCTTGGGAATTTATCAGTCTTATTTGCTATAATATCGTCCTGTTTGATTACACTCTCTCGGTCAGCAGTCTCTGCTATTTTGTCGATGTTCAAAGAGGCCGATTGTTTGCAGTATATTTGTTTCTTACAAAATAGCGTTTTTTCCTTGCCGTCGACTGCCTTATTGCTGTTTGCTATATCCTCAAATGAAGGAGGTTTGATTTCTTTTAAAGCAACATTATTAACTTCTTGATTTTTCTCTGGGCTCACATAATCGTTCAATTTATTAAGCTGAAGATTGTGTTCATTTTTTAATGGGCTCATACGTTTACTCTCATTTTCCATGGTCCCACAACTTAAGTTTGAGGTTGATGCTCTTGACTTCAACTCGCGACCTTCGTTTTCGTGTTTATGCAATTTTGAATGTGAAAGGCTTTCATAATGCTTAGATCGGTTACTGTGTCTATGGGAATCCTTCTTTGCAGCTTTAATTTCCGTGTGCTCTGATTTATGCTTTCGCGACATTAATTTTGCCTCTTGTATATCTATAATGAAAAGAACCAAATTGTATTGCAGATACGAATATATAAATTATTATGGAATAAGCAACAAATGTGTCCACACGCCCAGATTGAATGAAAACTTACTTTTGTATTTAGATTCCTTGTCTGCGTGACCGACTGATGTACTTTCGTTTTTATTGAATCCTTGTGAATGGTTTTTATTACGTTTACTTCTATTCTGAATCTTATTTTCTGAATCACCTCCGACTGCATCTTCGTTTGATTCTTTTAAGTTTTTTTCGTTGTCCCTCTCTTCATCACTTGAATAAAAACTTGAGTCTAGTTCAGTAAATTTAAAAGGCGTTGATTCATTGCTTGCTTTAAATTCATTTTTTAACGCTGGTTTTGTAATACTGGTTTCTTCTACAACAGGATCAATGCAATCACTCACAATATTCAAAGTATCGACTGCTGGCATCTTCGTCGATGATTTGTGCATACCTATTTTGTCCATTTCATTTGAGTTCAATTGTTCAGGGCCTGATTTCTTTTGCTCATCAGGTTTTGTCTCAAATAAATCATTCAAATTCTTTTTTGTATCTAAAGTTGTTGCCGTATTTGCTTTCATTTCAGCAATTGAATGGTCTTCCTCTTGTTTTTTATGTTTATTCGTCTCCACATCAGAAATTATTTCATCTCGTTCACCTTCTAAATTTCTGTCCGTCTCTATGGAATTTTCATTGTTCATAGCCAAATCATCAAATAATGCATCAAATAACATATTCGATTTTTCATTTGAAGTTATAAGTGTTACTTCCTCAGACTCTGAATCCTTCTTTACATCACATTGTTTCCTTTTTTTATATTCCTTTAAATCCTTAAGTATATCTTCTTCCATTACTTTTTCGGCATTTTCACCTTCTGTAGTGCAAACATATGCTATTTTCCCTCGCACAGAAGCAATGTTTTCGCTGTTCAACTCTTTCGCGTTACATTTTAAGTCATCGGTGCGGTTGGTTTTTCGCTCCTTTGTATTTTCTTGTTTTAATGAACTACGTGTATTTAACAGAGCCACTGAATGTAGGTCCCCGTTATGAGACAAATTTTGATGCTTAGTACTATTTCTCTCTTTATAGCTTTTATCTCCAGAATTACCTAATCTGAAATTTTTAAAGAAGTTAATTTCAAACGAAGTAAAATAAGTAATTTTCTGTAGAAGACAATTTATTTTAAATGTTGGTTGACAGTGGTGACATTAAAATGCTACCAATTCTCAGTAAATTTTTTATCCTAATAAGACATATAGTCTTGCTACCAAACAAAAAATATCCATCACATCCGCTCTAATCACACACCTTACAACTCGAGATGACTAACTCGGTTTCAAACAAAATTATTTGATTAATTGATTGTATCGCTACAAACACAATTTACGCCTTTAGAAGTGCTTTCACTTGTCTCAATCTGCTTTTAAGTACAAATAAAGATGACAGGAGGAATCCCAAGCTTTTTCTAGATAGGAGTACTCTTTGAGCATTGTCAATGAATCGAAAGATTTGGAGCTGTCAATTATGAAAGTTGGTACATTTGCGGATCGAGCATGGCAGCCTCTGGGTAGAAGTCGACCACTACGCTACTGCGAGCCAGAAATTGAGACTTTTCACAAATTCAGCAATCAACGAATTTGGGAACCCGTGTGCGACGTTTCTAGCATGCTTTTCGGGTTTTGCCGCCATTTGATACATGTAACGGATTCTGCCTTCTCCTGGTTAGAGTCGCCTTTAGAAAGGGTAACGAGAAAGTACTGCCACAATAGTCAACTTAGGGCCTAATTTATCCGGAGACTTTTGACATGCAGGGGAGACTTTGGACAGGATGAGAAAAGGACGATATTGATATCTTTGTTAGGGTTCAGGTTTCTGTGTTTCTAGCAGCTACGACCAATTTTCTACATAAGATAAATAAGCAATTTTACCTACCTCCCGGAAGATTCACCTTGGAACGGATTGCGTCTTTGCCCACTGTGTTCAGACACATGTCCTTTATTCTGTTCTGCGTTTTTCAGACAGGATTTTGTGTAATCAGCACTTAGTCCTTGGTCAAGGTTGTCGTTTCTTGAGCTAGGCGGCACAGTATCTTGATGTGAATGCTTTCCTCCTGGACGTACACCACGGCGAAAGCATAGGTCATCCTTTCTACAACGATTAGTTAAATAATGCAAATGTGTACATACATGTTATTGATTTGCTTACTCTCTTCTCAATTCATTTATTTGATTATCTTTCCTTTTGATTTCCGTCCGAGCAGTATCTAAGAGACTTGAAAAATTTGTTTCCAGTAACTTGATTTTCTTGTTTAGCTCTTTTTTTTCTGTCTGTAGTTTTTCTATTGTACCCAGTGCAACATGGTATTTTTCTTTCCACTGAGAGTCTTCCTCTGCTTTCTGTCGACATCTTATTCAAAAGTTACATTCACAAGAATAAATGAACTAACTTACTTGTTTTCCTTGTTCTTGAAGTAACTGCAAGTCGTCATATATATCGAAGTCATCCATTTCATTAATTATATTTTCATTACCAAACAATATCTAAATGTTGTCTTTCGGTTTTCCTACATTCAAATCTATATTTCTCAGAGGAATACACTTGTCAACGAGCGCCAAAATTTGCTGTCAGACCACTGCAATTTTTGTAATTTCGCGTACAGTTTGAACGAAAACAACGTTAAGCTATTATATGATATTATTGCATCTCATAATTATACAAACGATACCAACAATTTTGAATACCCGTAATCTGGGAGCGGTCAGCTGTTCTGAATTATGGTGAAGAGCGCAAAAGAATTATTACCACGGTATGGTGCGAATCCACCTTGTAAGTGTTCTTGACAGTCTGTTGCCATTTAAATCTTTTTGGGTTCACTGTAATGAAATGCGTTACCAATGAGCAATGAAGATGTATACCTAAATGAAAATATTGGAATTCGAGTGTGGGCGATGTGACTATTCTGTCGTGAGTACAGAAATAGGATTCTGTTAGTGTACATACATTGATGTCCATACATTTATGAGTTAAAAAATGTACTATGCAAGTGATTTTAAATGAAAGGGGGGGGGGGGGGGGGGGGGGGGGGGGATCTATGAAACCCGGTAAACATCCGTAAGATTCGCCGTTCAAATAAATAACTTTCAATCGTTGTGTGCTTAATCGTAAACCAAATAGAGTACCAGTATTTTATGACTGGTCTGAATAGATGTATAGTAATGAGCAGTTTAGTCTTCCGACTAAGATCAGTTCTCCTTCTGCAGTTCTACTAAATGCATGGCAGATGCTGATAGGACCCACATGATCTTTCATTTCCTACATGGGCCGCGATATCCCTAAGATGATAACCGTAACGTCATACTTAGGTCAATTATAAAACTATCCTTATTTATTGTTTTCCCTAATTTTATTTATTCCTCACATCCTTGTATTCCTTAAGAAACATAACTGAAATGTCTTCATATCGGGACAGAGTAATGGAATACTGAGCATATGGCAACGCTTGTTCTTACCTGTGCTGTTTTTTACTTTGTTTATTGTTTCGGATGTACATAACCTATAAATTATTTCGTATCAAAGTGTACGTGAAGCTTGCTATAACTCAACATAATACAGTAAGGTCAAATTTTGATGTCAACAACCACTACGAGGCGCGAAATTATCAAACGATCTTAAAAGAATTGCGAATACAAACAAATATACACAAATCGTTTCCAGGATTTTACCAATGGATCCTACAATATCTGTTTCTAAAGTACGACACTCATTTACACAAAAAACAAATTAACAACTGCTTATTTAACAAATTTTTATTATTGAAAGGGTTGCTTTGTGTTCAAAAATGGTGCAACTCGTGCAGAAAGCAATAAGAAACGATCTAAAAAGGTAAATACTACGAGTGCCACGCTTTTGGGGAAGGATGTAACTGAGCAACCATTCTATAAAGCTTACACCCAAGCCTGGGAGCAATTTTCAAAAGATATTGAAGGCCTTCAACGAGAGTGCTATTCGAAAACTCTTAAAGAGTTAATAGATCACATCGAAAAAGCTTACGATAGTGAGGATTCGCCGGCAAATATATTACCAGCAGTGGCTTTGCTAACAGGTGTGTTTATAAAAAATCGCATCAGCATCAGCAAATCAATGAAAGAAAACAATTTTCAGGCATCAATCAACCGGATCATTATGAACAGTTTAACGCATTGTCCGAATGTATCACCGATAAACTATCATCTTGTGTCTGTGTAATACAATCTCGTGATTGTTCCAATGTAAAAACCGCAATTGAAACCTTGGTATATGGATTTGTTGAAGCACCTTTCGAGAATGAGGACAGAGAACATAAAAGGCTGCGCCGATCTCAATGCACAATGCAAGTGCTTAGCGCATGGTATAAAAGTTCCAACGTAAAGAACAATCTTGTGGTAATTCTTCCCGATTTTGAATGTTTTAATGGGGAAATACTTCAGAATTTAATATTAATTCTAAGTTCATATTGTGCGAAAATACCAATAGTTTTAGTTTTGGGCGTTGCTACATCAGAATCTGCATTACACAGTACACTGCCGTATCATGTAACGAGTAAAATAAGACTTAAAATTTTTCAAACACAGCCTGCACCCATTGGATTAAATGAAGTAAGCGCTTGCATAAAATCAGCATTTATTTTTGTAATAATGTTTTTCCTAGATATTGGAAAAAGTTATCCTCTCACCGAAACATTCGGTTCACTTGTCGGGCAAATCGTTTAAGTTTCTTACACACATCTTTCTCTTCTATGATTTTTCAATAAATGGATTTATTCAAGGCTTCAAGGTAAACCTTTATTTTACTGATATACAAATAGGTATTGACATTTTTTTTTTAGTATTGCTTGATGGAGCACTTTCTTCGGGGTAATGCGTATTCTCTTTGTACTGACTATGGATCATCTCTTAAGATGATAAAACAATTAACACATGAAGATATGGAATGTATTCGTCGTTTGTTATCTTTCCGTCCTTATGTAGAAAGCTTGAATGACTGCAAAAAAGTAATATCAATTTTAACAGATGATGGATATTTGAAGAAGAAACTACCTCAGCTTCTTCGAGACTGCCACTTACACTTCATATACTTTCGTATTTTCCTCGCATTTCTTACAAGCCTCGTACACGATTTACCTAAAGCGCCTTTGGGTAAATTTCAGAGAGAGGTTTATGCTAATTGCTTGACGAAAGATATAACAGAAACGAGCGAATTTAAAGAATCTTGGCAGATGCTTTCTTTTATGTCAAAGGATGAGTTCGTCGCAAAGATATCAAATGCTCTTACAGCTACAATTGATTTTATTAAGATTGAAGTTGATGCCCTAAGTCTCGCAGACGCTTGTAGGCCTACAATAGAGGAGGTGAGCAGGATTTTGTGCATTTTATTTATTTGAATGCATTTAATATTACTTATTTCCTTTAGAAAATAAATGCAATCAAAGAATTGCTTACAACAGTTGTGATGGCTGGTATGGAAGCGAAACAAACAAATACTTCAAACACGGATATGTCGCATACTCTGAAACAAGTTAGTAGGCACGATTTAAAGGAAAAACTTTTAGAAATGTCCAGAAAGGATACACCAGTCTCGGATTTTACGAAATCTGTGAATGCCACATTGGAATTCATAAAGAACAAAGTGGTAATAGAGTTTCTTAGACCAATAAGCAAAGCGCCGCCCTTGCATGAGCTGTTTGTTTTTTCTGACATTCAATCAGTTAAAAGAAATATTATTGGTGCACCACGTGCAGCATTGCATATGGCTTTAAATAATCCAAAATATTATTTACAATGCAAATGTTGTGAATTGGAGAACATATCCGACATAACAGTTACTCTTCCCGACCTTTCGGTTGCCTATAAATTACACCTCGAGTGTGGAAGGATGATCAATTTGTTTGATTGGTTACAAGCCTTTCGCTCGGTAGTTGCTTGTAACGAGGATGATCATGACCAAGTAGATCCAAAAATTCAGTGAGTAAATTAGAAACATTAACAATCTTATTTATATGAAGTCGGATCAATAAGTCGGTGACTTTTTGAGCTTCCCTCAAAGTTATTTAAATACTGTACATTTTTATACAAGCTCCTCATTGATCCGCCCTTGTATATACCTGTGTATACCTTCTTCAGAGTCAGATTGCATTGATAATATCCAAATCTTGCTTTTCAGAGCCCGATTTACACGTGCTGTTGCTGAATTGCAGTTTCTCGGGTACATAAAAACATCGAAAAGAAAAACTGATCACGTTACAAGATTAACGTGGTAAAATGAAAGTTCAAAAATGTCCTCAAATTAATTTATTTTTTCTCTTAATAAATGCACTTCTTTTTGTTTTGTCGTTAATAGCTTAAGTGCGAATATAGCGGTGAAATAAAAATAAATAAATTTTTCACATTGCTGTTGTATAATTTAGAGTTGTGTTTTACATAAGTTTTAAGGTCTGAATAGCTTCAGCAATTCTTTGAATTTCATTAGAAGACTCTTCCAGTTTCTCTGTGTTCGCCGTCTGCACATCTGCCGGAACTTTTGTCTGGTAGTCAGTAGCAGACATTGCTTGATTCAATTTTGTGACTGTCTGCTCAAGCTGTTTTTTCTTCTTCTCTAGTTTCATTATTTCCTTATCAGCTTCAATCAGACCCTTTAACAACAGGTGCACCTCGCATTGTCCTGATACTGTTAGAATGGCACACCCTTGAGGTGGCGTTGTATCAAACTCTACTTTCGAACAATACGCAATTGTAGCTAAGTCGCTAGCATATTTTTTTAGTATTTCATTTGGTTGAGGGTCGGTACAAACAATAAATGCTTCAGTTTTCGTTTTGTTGGGAAGATTGTAATCGCTACGGGCAGAACGTATAATACGAGCAGCTTTCTGCATGAATTCAACTTCGCGCTCCACCTCTTCACTTCTCCAAGTTGTATTCTCTATAAAACAAACAATAGAATCAGAAAGAAAACTTTTAGAAAAATCTTAAGGCATACCAGGATATGCAGCCACACAAATGCTCGGAGTCTTATCCAATCTCGGTAACCGTTGATATAATTCTTCCGAAATAAAAGGCATAAAAGGTGACAGTATTCTTAAGCCCATATCTAAACATGTGAAGAGCACTTTCCGAGAATTAGCCTTTTGAGTCTCGCTTCCATTTTGGAAGATGGGTTTCAAACATTCTAAGTAAACATCACAAAGATCATATAGCCAGAAACTGTAACAAGCACTTGTAGCAGCAGCAAAATCGTAGTTGTCAAATCCATTATTGCACGCATCAATAGCTGCAGCTAGACGAGACAAAATCCAATAATCCATATTATTTTCATTTCCACTTAGATTTATGTTCGATGAGTACTTTTCATCACCGCCAAAATACATCAAAGCGAATTTGGTTGCATTCCACAGTTTATTACAGAAAAACCGATAGCCTTGGACACGGTTGATGTCCAGGTTAATATCGCGAGCTTGAGTTATATAAGCACAAAGTGCAAAACGCAGAGCATCAGTTCCACATTCTGGAATACCATTGGGAAAATCTTGTTTCTGTCCCGCTTTAGCTTTCTCTATTTCTTTGGGATCTAAATTTGAGTCAAGTAGTTGGTTATGCAATTCCTCAAGACTTATTCCGCGGATCACGTCCACAGGATCTATAACGTTGCCCAAACTTTTAGACATTTTACGACCGTGAGCGTCACGTACCATAGGATGTAAGTAAATTTCTTTAAATGGTAATTTGCCAATTAGCTTTTGCCCGAAAAACACCATTCTTGCCACCCAGAAAAATAGAATATCGTGCCCTGTCTCAAGTAACGATGTCGGGTAGAATGTTTTCAAGTCCTGGGTGTTGTCTGGCCAACCAAATACAGAAAATGGGAATAAGCCTGAACTAAACCAAGTGTCCAGAACATCTTCGTCTTGTTTCAAAATGATATTGCTCGAATCAACGTTGAACTTTGATGTAGCTTTAGCCAATGCTTCTTCTTTACTACGCGCCACAATCCAATAGTCTTCATCGTCGCTCTGTAAGATATCGATAATACATTTTTTATTCAACAAATATGGTTTCAAGTGTTTTATAGGAACATTTATTAGTAGTAACTATAAGTATAAAAATCTTGACTCACCGATCCGCTTTTGATGGTTGCATCATTGAATGTTACAAAGTAAGCTGGGATACGATGACCCCACCAAAGTTGTCTAGAAACGCACCAATCTCGAATGCCGTCCATCCAGTGGTACCAAATTTTTGTATGGTTTTCTGGGGTGATTTTCAATTCTCCAGATTTAACAGATTCTGTTGCGGATGCTGCCATGTCAGCACATTTAACGTACCTGGGTAGATAGGACATGTGTTACAAGTTTGTGCCTCTAAAATATAAGCTATAAATTACCATTGTGGTTTAATCATAGGTTCTACAACATCCTTAGAACGGCTGCAAAAGGGCACTACCATAGGATTATTTACCGTTTCTTTATACAATCCTAGTTCTTTCAGTTTTTCGATAATCTTTTTACGGCAATCAAAACGTTTCATGCCAGTAAATTCTCCATAATCGCCAATTATGTAACCGTCATCATTAAAGATTGTAATAAATGGCAACTTCTTTCTCTTCCCAACCTCATAGTCATTAGGATCGTGAGCAGGTGTAATTTTAACGGCGCCCGTACCAAAGTGCATCTCCACAAAATCATCACACACTATTGGCAGTCTTCGGTCGCAGAAGGGATGCTTAACAAACTTGCCGTGTAAGTGTTTGTAACGATCATCGTCGGGGTGAACAGCAACTGCTGTATCCCCTAACATAGTTTCTATACGAGTTGTTGCTACAATTATTTCCTCATCACTGTCTTCAATTTGATAGGCAAACTTAATTAAAACACCGAACTCCACTTTTTCTTCATAACCGGGAATGTTAAACAATGTTCGTCCTGGTATATCGATTTTGTCAACTTCTATGTCTGAAATTGCAGAACGTAAGGCGCAAGACCAGTTAACCAATCTCGAACTCCTGTATATGCTTCCGTCTTCATGAAGGCGGACAAAAGCTTCAGTGACTGCACGACATAACTTATCATCCATCGTAAATGCTACCCGACTCCAATCATAAGATGAACCCAACAATTTCAATTGGTCGTATATCCTATCACCCTTTTCCCTTCGCCAGTCCCATATCTTTTCAATAAATTTCTCTCGGCCTAAGTCATGCCGGGTCAGCTGTTCTTCACGCCACAATTTTTTTTCAACCACAACTTGAGTGGCTATTCCAGCATGATCACATCCTGGAACCCAAAGCGTAGTAAATCCTTTCATTCTATGGTAACGTGTAATAGCATCTTCAATTGCATTAGTTAGAGCATGTCCTAAATGCAATGACCCAGTTACATTTGGTGGTGGAATTACCATGACGAACTTTCCTTTTGGATTTTCATCAGGCTGATTAATCTATTTGAAATTATGAATCATTCATTCATATTTAGCATGATGTAATATATGTATGAATTACCTTGTACTCGGGTTTGAAAAACCCTTCCTTCTCCCACCAGCTATACCAAGCAGCTTCAACATAACGTGGACTATATGCATCAGGTAAAGCATCTGAGACATTCTTCTTCTCACCAGGGACTGTACTGGCAGTGTACACAGCGGTCTCTTTCACTTCTTTTGTTTTTTTCTGTCAAGCGTTGCAACTATAAAAAAGACTTTCTCAAATGAGGGCCACTTACCTCGGGTTTTTCTTTTGTTGCAACTGGAGCAGTTGATTTCTTGTCCAATTTTTCCTGAAGTTTTGCCAACTTTGCAGCTTTTTTTGCTTCCTTTTCCAATTGCTTCGCAGTTTTGGGTGGTTCCTCACCATTGGCAAGAGGTATAGTTGGTTCTTCAGACATTTTTTCTATAGAAGTTATTAGTTAAGAATTTAAATTGCCACGACAACAAAAATAACAACAATAAATGAATGGCAACTTTACCAATCAAACAATTCCTTATGAAATGGATAAGACAGAAGTGAGAAATCGTAGGCAATCATACACAGATCAGCAACGTGCGAGACCAGCTGTCAACTTGCTGTCAACATTGACAAATCTAAGCGATGGTAATGCTATATTCTTCTTTCGAATTTGGGTGTTACCACAATAATCAAAGACACTCTACTTGCATTAAAAGTGTATAAACATAATCATTTTTTAAGCTTTTCGTTGTGTTAATTGCATTTATTTTTGAAAAATTGCATGCAACTACTATCAACAATCAGCCATAACATACACTTTACCCAGCTGCAGTGAATTTCATCCATTTTTTTCTACTTATGTCGAGCATGTGGTGTGATAGAGTCTCTTAAAAAAGTGTCTTTTTGTTTGATATGTGGTTGGGCTTATTTTCCTCAATACCACTTCGTGATTGAACGCAACTCGTTTCTGACAGCACTTAGTTGTCATTTCTTTGTATCCATTAAATATGTGCAAGTCGATTTTACCATAACAACAGGGTTGAAATTAATTTAAAAATTGTACTTCTTAGTCTATAGTTTTTCACAAAGTTATTTTCTCAAAAATGGATACAGATCTACCAAATACATTTGATTTAATAGTCGTGGGGACAGGTAAGAAATTACAAAAATGCATTGATTGAATTTGACATGTACTTCTTTATATGCAGGATTTGTTGAATCAGCCATCGCAGCCGCAGCTAGTCGCGTTGGGAAAAGTGTCCTCCACGTCGACCCGAATGATTTTTATGGAAGTTACTGGGCTTCGTTTAGTCTAGAGAACTTTCAAACATTTCTGTCGTCCTCTTCTGAGGATAATGATATATTGTTTGCCAAGCAGAAATGGAACGTTCCAATTGAAGCTGAGTCTGACTGTAATGAAACCGAATGGACGCAAGCGAGATTGTTGAAATGTTCAAGGAAATTTAACATCGACCTAGCACCAAAATTAATATTTTCAGCGGGAAAATTAGTAGATCTTTTAGTTTCCTCTAATATATGTCGCTATGCAGAGTTTCGCGCAGTTGATAAAATATTTACCTTATTTGAAGGAGATTTTCTTAATGTGCCTTGTTCCCGTACAGATATATTTAACACAAAGGACCTGTCGATTGTTGAGAAACGTCTTCTCATGAAACTTCTCACTAATTGCATTAGTTATGATATGAAGACAGAAAAATTAGCTAGTAACCAAGGTAAAACATTCCTAGAATATTTAGAGGAAAATAAGCTTTCGAAGAAAATTATACATTGTGTGATGAATTCAATTGCAATGTGCCATGGCAATACCCCCATGGACATAGGTATGGAAAGAATGAAAATGTATCTTCAAAGTTTAGGCAAATACGGTAATAGCCCGTTTTTGTATCCAATGTACGGTTGTGGAGAAATTCCACAATGTTTCTGTCGGTTGTGTGCTGTTTTCGGAGGCATTTATTGCCTAAAGAGAGAAATCAATCTAATAGGTAAAGAAGATGAGAATCTTACCCTAGAAATTGATGGACACGCAATTAACACGGGCTATTTGGTTGCATCCAATGCGTGGATTAATAAAAAAAAATTGCCTACAAACATGAATACGAGACAACATCGCTGCGGAAATTTAGCTAGAGGTGTGCTGATTGCATCTACTCCAATTGGAAATGAAGAACAAAATTCCGGCGGAGGAGGTGTAAATGTTATACGATTAACGGAGGGATCTGATCCTGGCAGAGCCGCTATATTACTTCAATTATCACATTACTCCGGAACATGCCCCAAAGGATTGTGTAAGTCTCTTAATAATATGCTGACAATACATTTAACAACAAGTGAATGTTAGGATGTTTAATTAAAGCAGTATGAATTTTAATATTAAAACTGTTTTAGCACGAGCACTGTTCGGAATTGTTGAAAAAATCCGTTTGAGTTTACATAGCTGCGTCATTAATCAGTCAGCTGTTAGATTAACTCTTTGATGGATCTCACAATTGTTTTTATTAAATTATTTTTTTTGTTTGCTTGTTTTTGTGGCGCAGTTGGTTAAGTGCCTGTCCTTGGTTACTGGGTTCCCCGGTTAGAATTCCAGTGAAAGCAAAGTCAAGTTGGTCTGGTTTTGAAAACTGGTCCTGTCACCATTTGCCGTTGGGATCAAATTGACGACACTGGCACAGTGTAGTAGTAGTAGTTTAGTCTGACTGCGGGCATCACAGTGGACCAACATGGTCTAAGTGCAATGGTGAATTCACTAGTAGCCCCCTTCTCTACCCTACCCTTGTTTGCTTGCTCTATGGAGACACGTGATAGTAGACACATTTTTATAAGTGTGGGCAGTATACGAAAAAGCTATAAAATATAATAAGATTTAAGTTTTTTTTTTAATTTTAAAATAAGTCGCATCCTAATGTTGTTGGTATATAGCACAAGTCATATACAAACAGTGCTTTAACATCCAATGAAATAAAATGACATTGCACCATACTTTACACCATATATTTGTATACTTAATTTATTACATGGTAATAAACTTGTACAGACGTACATTCATACAAAGTGATTTACTATAATTGTTTAGTAAAATTGATCCTTTCTTAAACATATTTTTTTAATACAAATATTTTACTTTTTTAGATCTCATTCATATCACGTCGGAATCAGTTACCAACGACCCGGAAAGTGATCTAGAACCTTTTATCAAACAAATATGTGATCAAAGCAAAAACGACGCACCAAAAATATTATATACGGCCTTCTTTTTAATAGCCCAATGCAAGCAATGTCAGGCAAACAATTTGTTATCTGAGTCCCATCCGCAAACAGAGAGAATATTTTCTACATGTGGACCTTTATTTGGAATTGATTACGACAATTCTATAGAAAATGCGCGGAACATATTCAATACCATCTATCCTGACGAGTTTTTTCTCCCAAGAGCACCGGATCCAGAAGAAATAATTATAGGCGATGAAGATCCTATAGCGTTGACTGAACATTCCTTGCCAGACGATCTTAAAGCGCAAATACCAAACATTGA
This sequence comes from Eristalis tenax, assembly GCA_905231855.2. NCBI lineage: Eukaryota > Metazoa > Arthropoda > Insecta > Diptera > Syrphidae > Eristalis > Eristalis tenax. The sequence goes on along the minus strand of HG993125.1, from coordinate 32,544,893 downwards.
ACAAGCCATGGAATCGATGGAGTTGACTGGAACAGACACACCTTGACTTTCATAGTTTCTCATTTTGACATCTTTACATATTCACTTTTAGTTTAAGAAACGCCTTTAATATTGTTCGAAATATATCTATATTTATTTTGATTTCTAAATAAAACCATTGCTGCACAAAATAATATACGTATAGTATGTATTTACGTATAAAAATAATATGCGAATAGTATGTATGTGTTTGACCAATCAGAGACCGGCATTTACGTTATTTCGTGAATATCCGTCAAAAATTCATGAAAAACAGGCAAAAGGTCAGCTGTGAAGTTGTGGCCATCTCTATCATACTAAACTTCTGGGTGGCGAGCGTCTGGTGAGCCGTCTGTCTCGTCCGCCAGTCGGTCGGGATTAGTCCGAAGGCTAATCCTAAATCCGTTGCAACGGACAACGGAATCAACTTAGAATAGGCACATGGAATGTCTCATCGCTCACAGGAAAGGATCTCGAGCTAGTTGAGGAATCTTCCAGGTGTCATTTGGATATCGTGAGTTTTTGATCTCTATTGGAACCGAAAAATAATCTAATCAAAAGTTCACACCTCAGGAGTGCAAATATGCTGGGTAACAATCACCACAGAAAAATTCTGCTTTACTGCACTATTCACTGCGAAGTTGAGGAAGGCAAAGTCCCTAACTACCTCCAGACGTATAGTGTATGCTATTTCATGAGCACATCATAAATTCCAGGTTCACCAGAAAATTCACTTGTACAGTTCTGTGGACGATCCTCAGAATTCTGCGGAAAGACAATTGTTGGGTGAATCACCCTGATTCCCTATTTTGTAAACGACATAACATAACGCAATCGGTTTTCTTTACAAACGTCAGTTGTCGTTTTCAGTCGTTTACCTATGCCATTTCCTAATTACGTATCGTGAACTAAAACCAGCGAAATCAATTTCTTGTTCTTTGGTGCTCCGTGTTGAAAATACTTTCTGGACTTCATTTTAGTATTGGTCTATAAGGGGTTATCAGATATGCTTCAAGTGTCCACATCTGAAATAAGGATCCTATTGTGTGTTGGTACCATCAAAATAGTTGGGACTGCTTTTTTTCGCATTGATTTCTCCAAATAAACATTCATCGACTTGAGCACATGTTAAATGGCTTCCTTTGATGAAATATAAGAAATTAAGATATGTGATAAACAAAATGTTCTGCATTTACTTTGAATTGGGAAATTCATTGATATATTTGCTGCATCATAACTTTTCTTTTAATAACCAACATAATTTTCCTTGTGCTTTCCATTTCTTTACCTTCAGATGAAGAACATGCACTAAAAGAAGTTAGGGAATGCCGATGAAAAAACGAAACGACAAACGACCCAGTGTCTGTCGCACGCAAGGAATGGCTTGGCTTCTGTAACCTTGGTCAAGGGGTGCCCACAATCTGTTAACCGATCTGGCTTTACTATCATAGATTCTGCTGATGATCTGCTGATGATCTGCCGATTATTATAAGTGGTAAACACTACGCGACAGAATCTGGTGTAATAAAGAGAAAACAGAAACACAGCGCACTACTATAAATCGTGGAGTTTATCCATTAATATTAATCCCTGGAAGACCGTTCTAGTACCCTTCTCAAAGAGGATATGTGTCAACCTTGAACCCATAATAATAAATAACACCAATCTCGTCTATTTCAGCGAGGTCTTAATCGAGTAATATTTGACAGACGACTTAACTTGAATTGACATATTAAGTCCGCCACAGAGCGTGCTACTAGAGCACCGTAAGCCAGTAGACGTCTATTCGGCAGGATTTGGGGTCTTTCTCCCAAAATTATGTATTGATTGTCACATACGCGGTCATTGTTTGGTGGCCTAAAACAATCCAACTGACATTGGCAAAAAGGTTGTAGAAATTACAACGAATTGCTTGTCTTGGAGCAACAGGGGCTATGTGCATCTGTCTCACAACAGCTCTAGAAGCTATAGTCGGGCTAAGTCCCTTACCAATCATCATTAAGAAGATAGCTGACAGATACGTCATCCAACTGCAGCTTGAGTATAATTAAAAACCAGGTGACTTATATGATAGAAATATCTTCACATAGGCAGGCATAGGCAGGCAGCACTTAAAGCACTATCGTCCAATAGTGTGGACTCCAAAACAGTCAAATGTTGCTGCGGCGCTCTACAATCCCTTGCTGGGCACAATAATGTGATGTTTAGAAGAGTCCCTGGACACAGGGGGCTTAGTCACAGGTTTAGGGCAATGAATCCGCAGACGGACTCGAGAAATCTGGCTCGGAATCTGAGTTCATAGATCCCGTGCCATACTGTAATATCAATGGACAGCAGATATAACGCTGAGTATATCTACGAAATAAATACGAATGAGAAAACAAACTTCGCCTAGAACAATGGACCAACATTGATGGTCTTAGACAATTCAAACGATTAATCAGGCCTTATTCTTATAAGGAAATGAGATACTCAATCTTGGTAAAGAAAACATAAGATCGCTAACGAGCTTTCTTACCGGCCACTGCAATCACAATTAACAGCATTAACATGTGTCAAAACAAGATTTGTCGCCTTTGCTTTGAAAGTAATAGGACTTCCGAGTACATCTTGCGTGAATGTCCAGCAGCACTAATCTGGTATTCTAAGGTGGATACTCACTTCAGTTCAATTAAAAAATTCCACTGCAAAGGATTTACTATCTTTCTTGAGGGAAGTAGTTCGTCTTTTTGTTTAACTCCACAATCCTGATTCTCATAATTCCTGATGATTCTGGGATCTGTGTCTAAATAGGCAGAGACTGGGGCAGATTATCTTCTAATTCTTCTTCGTGGCCGCAGCCTCTGCATATGGTGTCCTCAGATGATTATGGCTAGTTAGGGCACCGATTAACATTCACAGCAACTTTTAGTCGCATTATAGGAGTGCGTCGGTTTTTCCATGACTTTTTTTGCATAGGACTGCCTGAAATGGGACTAAATAAAGTAATCGAGTGTTGCACACTAAGAACCTTAAGCTCTTCGCACCAGCTGTTGTTGAAATCACCTTAATATCAGCCCGTGGATATCATATAGGCCGCTTCATTGACTGCAAGTACCTCCCCTTAAAGAGCACTGCCGTGGTCAGGAAGTCTGAAGGAGCAGTGCATGTTTAATAATTCGCAGGAAATGCCTGCGCCTGTGCCTTTTTCCATCTTTCATCCAACCGTATATACTTGGATGAATGTCGAGTTGTTTGTGGGCTTGTTTCCCACTCCTCCCTTGTTGCACTCGGAAGTGTATTTCTTGGCTTGTACCGTCACTATGACCAGTGAGGATTTAGACCCAGCCTTTAGATTGGATAATCCTAATGGCGCTCTTTATAGCAGTCACCTGCATGTAAATATCAAGTGGAAGAAGATCCAGTAGAACCTCTAAGCCCGCTGTTGGAGTGGTGGAAATTGCTCCTGCTACACCTAGGGAACCTGCCAACACCAAGGCTCTATGTTCTTGTTAATGACAAACACTGCCATATTGCATAGTTTGTGCTCACAGGTCCTACAAAAATGGCATGGCGCGAATGCAATGTTTGCAGGTGTGCTCCTTGAATGTAAGAAAACTCCTGGGACCACCCATATACTGCGATCCAGGAAATACAGTGGATAGGACAAGATCTATCACAAAACGTTGCTAATACTAGGATGCGGATTCGTTAAAGGAAAACGATTAAGGTCGAAGCTAATTGACTTTAAGCCGATAAGTGATCGCCTGGCTGGGATCCGCATCCAAGGCAGATTACAATATCAGCCTTATATGTGCACACGGATCTACCGAGAAGGCTGAAGGCTCTGTCGACGAGGACTTTTAAGAACTCTTGCACGGTTCCTACGGACTCCCGACAATCATACGATTTCAAAAGCGGTAAAGAAGACATCTTTGGCGGAGTGATGATAACAACTTCTGACTCCCAGACTTCGCTGCAGCACGTATATGGTCATAAGTAGCACGAAGTTCTCTCGCGAATGAATCCGCACAGCAAAATGGCGATCTTTGGACGGCCGAACCGCCAACCAAATTGACCAAGTGCTTTTTGACTCAAGGCACGTGTCAAAAATTCTGGATGTGCGAAAAATCAGGGCGCAAACGTCAAGTCTGACCATTTCATCGCAGCACGATTCAGAGCTCGACTATCCAATGTCAAAAAGCTGTACCAGCCAACAGCGAGGAGAACATTGGCACACCGGACATTGCCAGGGCCTACGAAGAGTAAATAAGAGAGCGACTCTCCGGTATGCCCACGTCGAATACAAACGTCAACGAGATGTGGTTACATTGCCGCTCGGCCATCAAAGAGGTAGCAGCCAGGACAAGAAACCCGTGGTATGATGGTGAGGCTGAAGAGGCTGAAGAACAACAAGTCCGCAGGCTCAGGTGACTTACCATCAGAGCTCATCAAGGCCGGAAGCGATGTTCTGGTAGGGAGCAGATTATCTGTAGAATTTGAGAAGACGAAAGCATTTCGGACGACTGGAAAATCAGCTCCATAAGCCCCACCCTCAAAAAAGGCAATCCTACATCTTGCAACAACTGAAGAGATATATGCCTGCTCAACGACGCCTACAAGATCCGTAGAGCGTACTGTGTAAAAGTCAAAAGCCGTTTCGCAGCGTATTGTCGCTGCAAAGATTCATTTACCGTGAGTGGATTTACTTCCCTAACATTCTGATAAGTCATGCAATTTGTAGGCGGAGAGTTTACTGGATTTCTTGGGCGGAGTTTCATATGATTTTCAGGTCAAATATAGGTTAGAAAGCAAAGTATGAGCAGAAGTGTAGGAAGGAAGGTCTAGATGATCCTCCTTTTTAAAAATCGTTTTAATATTGATTGTAATTTTGACGTGGATGTCTTTATCTACATTAATAAAGTTAAACAAACCACTTAACATATATATGTTAGTAGAAAAAACTTATTTATAGTTGCTTGAAAAAAAAAAGCCTGCTACTTTAGTAAATCCAGCAGATGATCTCTGTTTTTTCACATTTGTCCACCGGCGACACGGATGGATATAATAATAAATAGATTAAAACAAGAGACACAAATTAAACGAAGGAACAAAGGAATCGAATATCATGTAATAAAAAGGATTTATTTTTAACACATCTAGAGCCTACTGCTACTACTTCAATAATCTGGCTGAACTGGGCAGCATTAGTGTCAGCCATCTCCTTCGCTTTATTAAAAACACTAATTGGTTTGCGGAATAGGTATACACAGATATACCTATGGCCTAAGTGTGGCTTCTACCTTTTTCACGCAGCAGTCAGCCACCTCAACCTAACCTAACCTTAAACAGTTATTAAATAACGGTAAAGTTATTGAGATGCAGAGGCGCGACTGTCGCTACAGCAAGGTAGTGTTCTTGACACCAAATAAATTGTTCAAAAGCACAGCAAAGAAATTAAGCAGCTGATTTAGAGTGTGTGAAGGCGGCCAAACAGATGCACAGATGCACACAAAAAGATAAATAGAATAAAATAAGAGAAATGAATTAAAAAAAGAACAAAGGAAAGGAACTATCTAGAAGGGAAATTAGTCAAATTTCTATTTGAGCTTTCTTTTAGGATTCCTCAATCTGGGTCCATTTTGAAAGATCTCTAACCAGGAAGGCCGAGCTTGGCTGGTTTTCAACTCAGTGTTTATTTATTATTTGCACCTATGGTCATGAAATTTGGGTAATGACGGAAGGAATAAGATCGCGAAAGCAAGCTGCTGAGATGAGATTTCTTCGTGCTGTTGTGGGAAGTACTAGCCTGGATTGGGTGAGAAACACGGCAGTGCGCGAGGAACTCAACATTGGGCAGCTGCTTCTTCGAACGGAAAGGGCTATGCTTCGGTGGTTTTCTCACGTGACATGAATGTCCCCTTCATCACGACTTCCGAAGCGGGGGCTGAATGCGATTCCATCAGGTAGGCGATCGCTTGGCAGACCCACGACGAGGTGGTTGCAATAAGTTCAAAAACTCGCCTTGTTACACTTGGCCATAACTCTGGATGAGTTAGAGTCGATGGCGGAGGATCGAGTTGCCTGGATATCTTTCGTGCGAGGTCTACCCCCGCAACACCCTTAGTGGAGCATTCGGGTCAGAAGAAGATAATGATGATGACGATGTAATAGACTTACCTATTTTCGATTTTAACAAAAAGTTAAAAAAAAATATTCGACTTCGGCAACTTTCAAATTGTACGACTCAACATATATATCTACATTCATATACATATGTATACAAGCTTCAGTATGCAATGTTACAGCTAGAGAGAACTTCTAACGACATCATAAATCGTCTAGACACAGCGCTGAATGTACTGAATGTGAATATGTTCATTGCATTAGTCCATGTAAGGGAAGCAACTACACCTGGAAGGAAGACATCCAAGCAATGAATAACATTCATGGCATGTACAAACGCAACCGGCCAATATAAACTGAAGCCATATCCGAATGGAAAAGCAAAAAAGCCAAGTGCTTTAAAAAAAAAGAAATATGTCTGTAGTATACAACGCAAAAAAAAAAGACCCAGGCAGCGAGTTTCCATTATGTAGGGGTCGACGCACATACCCACAACGCCACGGTCGCCACGAGAAAACTTTATACAAGAAGAAAAAAAAACTTCTTATTGTTAATGCTCCTTGTCGTCCACAATACCAATGAATCAACATGTAACAAGGTTGACTGAACTCTTACAAATAAAGTTTGTTGCCACACCTTGTTTTTTCCCATAAGCCTGAATCGAGATTACACTGCATCTTTTAAACGGTTATTAAATAATGGTGTGGGATGTGTTTTGAAATAATAAATGTCTTATTGGTTTTTAAGTTTGTAATAGTGGCAGAGGCGCGACTGTCGATATACTGTCGTTACAGCTATGAGAATCCAATGATTTCTATTTCACGGTTGCAACATTTATTTCCATTCACCACTAGATGACGTTGCCCATACAAAATACGGGTGAATGAACCTGTTGTTATGGTTGCATGCGAAAACAACAAACCAAAACAAACTATAAACCGGAAAAAAATACACGAAACAAGTGCATCTTCAAACGACGTGCAGTATATGCAATTATATTGTTTCTGGATATGCCTTTCGATAAAGTTTTATATAAGCATGATGATCCGCACGGACAAGGTGATGTTTATTTTATGTGGCAAAAAGGTGCTTCGGGCTCACTCCTAGCATCCACTGGTTCGGATGGAACAGTTGCAATTTTTAACAGACAGGGCCAATTGATTGAACGCATTTTACTGCAGGGGTACATAATATATAAATATAATATATAAATAATATAATATACAATAACACTTGCTTGCAGTCTATGTTCGGGATTTTCATGGGACAGTTGCGGCGATTTACTAGGAATCATAACATCCAGTTCGTCGCAGATATTACTTTGGGATTCTAATTCACAACGGAAGCAGATAATTGACTCCGGTTTGCGTGACCCACTCAGTTGCATTGTGTGGTCAAGAGATCGACAAATACTTGCGGTTGGAACAACACGCGGTAATTTAGCTATCTACAATCATCACACATCGAAACGAATTCCGATTTTGGGTAAACATTCAAAGAGGATAACATGCGGAGCATGGTCAGAGCATAATATGCTGGCCCTTGGCAGTGACGATAAGAGTTTCACTTTATCTAATGAAGAAGGTGATTCATTGCGTGTTGTACAATTGCGGGATGTGCCCAGCGATATGTATTTCGCTGAGATGTCAAGTGACGATAAAGTTCCCGGAGAAAATGCCATCAGTATGATAATTGGAAAACGAACATTATTTTTATACTATCTTCCGGAACCCGATTCTCCTACTGAACTTGGGTTTCAGAGTCGGTATGGGTCCCTACTGCAGCACAAATGGTTTGGTGATGGATATATCTTATTGGGATTTTCAAACGGCCACGTTGTGGCCATATCAACACATCCGAAGGACGTTGGTCAGGAACTCTGGCAAGTAAAGAATCATAAGGAGATATTAACTGGATTAGCTCATTGTCCAGCTTTAGATATAGTTGCGTCGTGTGGAGATGATACGTAAGTGAAATTATTGGGAGTTTGTATGTATACAATATCTGATAATATATTCCAAAGGGTAAAAATACATTCTATATCAAATCTTCAAGAAACCGAAAAAATTATTACGCTACCTGATCACTCAAGCGTACAGATGATTGACTGGAGTAGTGATGGTCAGTTATTAGCAGTGACAACAAGCCATGGATCTATTTGCACCTTTGTCACTAAATTGCAGACAATGTTTGCTGTATCCCCTCCACGAATCGCAATGCTAAGTAGTCTGGCGGAGGTTTCAATATTTGTTTACACCCCAGATAAGGTAATTTTCTTACATTATATTTAACTGGTGTGTTGATTGCATTTAGCCTCATTAGTCAAAGCCAATACCAATTAAGTTGAATCTTGAAATCGAGCCTTCATTTCTTGGAATTGGGCCATATCACCTGGTTGCTGGAATGAACAATCATGCCTGGTTTTATGACCTTGGAAAAACACTGGGTGACATACCAATGCTTTTGGGAGATCGTGAATTCATATCAGAAATAAAGGACGTTAAAATGAATGCAGACTTCTGTTCCGTTTTATGCGGATCACATTTGGTCCTGCAATCAATTGAGTCTGAAAATCCCAATACAAAAGAGAAAACAACGCAAACCTTTCCTGCAGCTGTATCAGGTCTAAGCGATGTGGTGATCACATGTCATCTCTTAACAAATGAATTTCTTATATTTGCCACAGATGTAAGTTTATCACCCACACATATGACTCATGCTCAAAAAAAATCAGCGTGACATTTATTGACAATACTTATTGTATATTTATTATATTAACAGCTTGGTCATTTGATCTATTTTTCTTTGGAGAAGTGGACCGTGAGCACAAAGTATAGACATAATATGGGTATTAAAGATCTTTATTGTGATGCCGAAGGTACGAAACTGGCGTACTTCGATGAACATCAACAGGGTTTCATTTTCTTACCGGTTTGTGGCTGTGCTTCGAAGTCAATATAAATATATATCTTTTGATCTTTTTTTCAGACCTCCGAAGAAAGTTTGTTAATATCAGATTTGCCAAAGAAGTATAATGGAGTTTTATGGGACCTGTCCCAACCGAATGTATTCTCAGTATTCGACTCAAATGTATGTTCAACTCATGTATTTCAAAGATATTCAACAGAAGGTTAGTAATGAAATGTGTAAATTAATATCACTATTATCAGAATTAGGGTTATTGCGCATATGAACGTAGAAATCAGTCGATTTTGAGGTCATAGTATTATAACCAGACGAAGAACTTTCCACAATAACTTCCTTAAAAATGGTGATAGTCATCTTGCTCTTGATGTTTTGATTGATTAGACTGCTTGATCGGGTTCAAATTTGTACAGGGCATTAATTTATTCATATAGACCAGAATCCAAATGACCTAGAATTTGTTTGAAGTTCTCATGACGCAGTGGATTTAAGGTTGGAGAATATGATTATATACATATACGACTTAGGATAATCCGTTTAGAACTGATCTCTGAATATGACGGGATAGCTCTAAAGTGGGTGAGTCAAAAATAGTGCATAAATTGTGCGCTAATAACATATTCAAGTTGAAGTTAAAATAATTAAAATTTATTTATTTACTTAATTTACTTCACTCATTAACATTACTTAATCTTAAATAAACAAACATGGAATCAGCATGTTTTTTTTTAACCCTGTATGATTATCCCTTCGAATCGACAAACACCAGCTTTATTTTCTGTGGTTCTCGTAACTTATTCATCGCTTATGGCTGACTTTTTGTAAAACAATTTTAGCCGTACTGGGAATGCGTTTAGTATAAACTATAAAACTCTGCGATATTAAAGTAAAAATACTATGCTCATGGCTAACGTAATGTACAGAGAGGATGAGTTCTAAGATGGACTTCGTCTATCCGACGAATCATTACTTTAGTGCATGTAAAATACGCATATTCCTTTAGGGATAAGATCATAAATGTTACAAATCGTCACAGGGTATTTAGTTACAATAGAAATCAAAGATGAATGTATCCAAAACAAATGCATTGTCCATTTCAATCGTTTAGGTAGTCAAAGAGCATCACTATGTTTTAACGAACGAACTTTTTTTTCACTGGGTTGACAGTATGGTTATGGTTCGCCACCTTAAGACTATTTAAAATAGGAAACCGACATTGTTGCGTCACGTCAGGTTTGGTAGAGTAACACATTTTATGATTTGACATAAATTATCACTCTACAACACATTAAATTTGTTTGGAATGATTGGCTATCTTTGCTCTTATAGTCAATGCCCTGGCAGTCCCTCTGTACGCTCCAACAATAGTCTGCACACATGGCTGGCCCCCATCTTTCCACATAACGCTTCTCATACGAGGGGCGTTCAATATATTCTCGGTATCGATATGAAAGAAAATGCGAATTCAATTTAAATTGTTTTTATTTTTCAATATAATCTCCCCTAACATCAATGCATTTGTTACATCTTGAGATAAGCTTTTTTAAACCCTCAAAAAAATAAATTTCCTCTTTCTCTGCAAAATACCCATTTATTGCCGACTTGAGTTCTTCATCATCCGAAAATCTTTTTCCACGAAGACATTTTTTCAAATCTGGAAACAGGAAATAATCACTAGGGGCAAGGTCTGGACTATAGGGTTGGTGTTGGATTTCTTCGAAACCACAATCTCGCGCAGCAGCCTTGGAAACTCACGCCGTGTGAACAGGAGCGTTGTCATGAAGAAGCAACACACCCGCTGCGAGTTTACCCCGTCTTTTCTTTTTAATATCCTCCCGCCAATTATGCAAAGTGGAAGCGTAGGATGTGGCGTTGATGGTTTCACCTTTTTTTTTTTGTACTCAATGAGCAAGATTCCCTTTGAGTCCCAAAAAACTGTGGCCATGAGCTTCCCGGCAGACGGAGTGACTTTGAACTACTTCGGGGGGTCTGTTGCCACTGCATGGACTCTTGTTTGCTTTCAGGGTCATAGTGGTGGACCCATTTTTCGTCACCAGTAACAATTCGATCCATAACACCGTCCGCGTTCTCACTACACATCTCCAAAAGCTCTCTACAGCATGCGATTCTCACTTTTTTCTGAGGCGCTGTGAGCATTCGTGGCACCCACCTTGCACTGACCTTTGAAAGATTAAGATGGTCATGAAGAATGGTGTGAATGGCACTTATTATAAGCTTGGTGATCTCTGCCATCATTTTCACCTTTATTCGGGCATCCTCAAGAACAAGTTTTTCGACTTCTTTGATGCTTTCTCCCGTACAAGCAGTAGCCGGTACGCCGGAGCGGTGGTCGTCTTAAATGCTCTCTCTGCCTCTCTTGAACTCACTTGACCACTTTTGCACAGTTGATAATGAAGGTGCGGAACCCTGGTAAACATCCACCATTTCTTCATGAATAGTTTTTGACTTTTTCCTTGCTTAGCATCATCGTCTCAGTTGCCATTATGATACTTGATAAATAAGTCAATTTATATATACAACCACAGCTCCACCCCGATACCGAGAACGTATGTGCATACTTTGCAATTTCTTTATGGGACCTTCCGCCGAGATCATCACTTGAAAGATGATGTTATCCGGGAAAAAAACTTAAATAACCTTGGCTTGGCTTCTGTAACCTTGGTCAAGGGGTGCCCACAATCTGTTAACCGATCTGGCTTTACTATCATAGATTCTGCTGATGATCTGCTGATGATCTGCCGATTATTATAAGTGGTAAACACTACGCGACAGAATCTGGTGTAATAAAGAGAAAACAGAAACACAGCGCACTACTATAAATCGTGGAGTTTATCCATTAATATTAATCCCTGGAAGACCGTTCTAGTACCCTTCTCAAAGAGGATATGTGTCAACCTTGAACCCATAATAATAAATAACACCAATCTCGTCTATTTCAGCGAGGTCTTAATCGAGTAATATTTGACAGACGACTTAACTTGAATTGACATATTAAGTCCGCCACAGAGCGTGCTACTAGAGCACCGTAAGCCAGTAGACGTCTATTCGGCAGGATTTGGGGTCTTTCTCCCAAAATTATGTATTGATTGTCACATACGCGGTCATTGTTTGGTGGCCTAAAACAATCCAACTGACATTGGCAAAAAGGTTGTAGAAATTACAACGAATTGCTTGTCTTGGAGCAACAGGGGCTATGTGCATCTGTCTCACAACAGCTCTAGAAGCTATAGTCGGGCTAAGTCCCTTACCAATCATCATTAAGAAGATAGCTGACAGATACGTCATCCAACTGCAGCTTGAGTATAATTAAAAACCAGGTGACTTATATGATAGAAATATCTTCAGATAGGCAGGCAGCACTTAAAGCACTATCGTCCAATAGTGTGGACTCCAAAACAGTCAAATGTTGCTGCGGCGCTCTACAATCCCTTGCTGGGCACAACAATGTGATGTTTAGAAGAGTCCCTGGACACAGGGGGCTTAGTCACAGGTTTAGGGCAATGAACCCGCAGACGGACTCGAGAAATCTGGCTCGGAATCTGAGTTCATAGATCCCGTGCCATACTGTAATATCAATGGACAGCAGATATAACGCTGAGTATATCTACGAAATAAATACGAATGAGAAAACAAAATTTGCCTAGAACAATGGACCAACATTGATGGTCTTAGACAATTCAAACGATTTATCAGGCCTTATTCTTATAAGGAAATGAGATACTCAATCTTGGTAAAGAAAACATAAGATCGCTAACGAGCTTTCTTACCGGCCACTGCAATCACAATTAACAGCATTAACATGTGTCAAAACAAGATTTGTCGCCTTTGCTTTGAAAGTAATAGGACTTCCGAGTACATCTTGCGTGAATGTCCAGCAGCACTAATCTGGTATTCTAAGGTGGATACTCACTTCAGTTCAATTAAAAAATTCCACTGCAAAGGATTTACTATCTTTCTTGAGGGAAGTAGTTCGTCTTTTTGTTTAACTCCACAATCCTGATTCTCATAATTCCTGATGATTCTGGGATCTGTGTCTAAATAGGCAGAGACTGGGGCAGATTATCTTCTAATTCTTCTTCGTGGCCGCAGCCTCTGCATATGGTGTCCTCAGATGATTATGGCTAGTTAGGGCACCGATTAACATTCACAGCAACTTTTAGTCGCATTATAGGAGTGCGTCGGTTTTTCCATGACTTTTTTTGCATAGGACTGCCTGAAATGGGACTAAATAAAGTAATCGAGTGTTGCACACTAAGAACCTTAAGCTCTTCGCACCAGCTGTTGTTGAAATCACCTTAATATCAGCCCGTGGATATCATATAGGCCGCTTCATTGACTGCAAGTACCTCCCCTTAAAGAGCACTGCCGTGGTCAGGAAGTCTGAAGGAGCAGTGCATGTTTAATAATTCGCAGGAAATGCCTGCGCCTGTGCCTTTTTCCATCTTTCATCCAACCGTATATACTTGGATGAATGTCGAGTTGTTTGTGGGCTTGTTTCCCACTCCTCCCTTGTTGCACTCGGAAGTGTATTTCTTGGCTTGTACCGTCACTATGACCAGTGAGGATTTAGACCCAGCCTTTAGATTGGATAATCCTAATGGCGCTCTTTATAGCAGTCACCTGCATGTAAATATCAAGTGGAAGAAGATCCAGTAGAACCTCTAAGCCCGCTGTTGGAGTGGTGGAAATTGCTCCTGCTACACCTAGGGAACCTGCCAACACCAAGGCTCTATGTTCTTGTTAATGACAAACACTGCCATATTGCATAGTTTGTGCTCACAGGTCCTACAAAAATGGCATGGCGCGAATGCAATGTTTGCAGGTGTGCTCCTTGAATGTAAGAAAACTCCTGGGACCACCCATATACTGCGATCCAGGAAATACAGTGGATAGGACAAGATCTATCACAAAACGTTGCTAATACTAGGATGCGGATTCGTTAAAGGAAAACGATTAAGGTCGAAGCTAATTGACTTTAAGCCGATAAGTGATCGCCTGGCTGGGATCCGCATCCAAGGCAGATTACAATATCAGCCTTATATGTGCACACGGATCTACCGAGAAGGCTGAAGGCTCTGTCGACGAGGACTTTTAAGAACTCTTGCACGGTTCCTACGGACTCCCGACAATCATACGATTTCAAAAGCGGTAAAGAAGACATCTTTGGCGGAGTGATGATAACAACTTCTGACTCCCAGACTTCGCTGCAGCACGTATATGGTCATAAGTAGCACGAAGTTCTCTCGCGAATGAATCCGCACAGCAAAATGGCGATCTTTGGACGGCCGAACCGCCAACCAAATTGACCAAGTGCTTTTTGACTCAAGGCACGTGTCAAAAATTCTGGATGTGCGAAAAATCAGGGCGCAAACGTCAAGTCTGACCATTTCATCGCAGCACGATTCAGAGCTCGACTATCCAATGTCAAAAAGCTGTACCAGCCAACAGCGAGGAGAACATTGGCACACCGGACATTGCCAGGGCCTACGAAGAGTAAATAAGAGAGCGACTCTCCGGTATGCCCACGTCGAATACAAACGTCAACGAGATGTGGTTACATTGCCGCTCGGCCATCAAAGAGGTAGCAGCCAGGACAAGAAACCCGTGGTATGATGGTGAGGCTGAAGAGGCTGAAGAACAACAAGTCCGCAGGCTCAGGTGACTTACCATCAGAGCTCATCAAGGCCGGAAGCGATGTTCTGGTAGGGAGCAGATTATCTGTAGAATTTGAGAAGACGAAAGCATTTCGGACGACTGGAAAATCAGCTCCATAAGCCCCACCCTCAAAAAAGGCAATCCTACATCTTGCAACAACTGAAGAGATATATGCCTGCTCAACGACGCCTACAAGATCCGTAGAGCGTACTGTGTAAAAGTCAAAAGCCGTTTCGCAGCGTATTGTCGCTGCAAAGATTCATTTACCGTGAGTGGATTTACTTCCCTAACATTCTGATAAGTCATGCAATTTGTAGGCGGAGAGTTTACTGGATTTCTTGGGCGGAGTTTCATATGATTTTCAGGTCAAATATAGGTTAGAAAGCAAAGTATGAGCAGAAGTGTAGGAAGGAAGGTCTAGATGATCCTCCTTTTTAAAAATCGTTTTAATATTGATTGTAATTTTGACGTGGATGTCTTTATCTACCTTAATAAAGTTAAACAAACCACTTAACATATATATGTTAGTAGAAAAAACTTATTTATAGTTGCTTGAAAAAAAAAAGCCTGCTACTTTAGTAAATCCAGCAGATGATCTCTGTTTTTTCACATTTGTCCACCGGCGACACGGATGGATATAATAATAAATAGATTAAAACAAGAGACACAAATTAAACGAAGGAACAAAGGAATCGAATATCATGTAATAAAAAGGATTTATTTTTAACACATCTAGAGCCTACTGCTACTACTTCAATAATCTGGCTGAACTGGGCAGCATTAGTGTCAGCCATCTCCTTCGCTTTATTAAAAACACTAATTGGTTTGCGGAATAGGTATACACAGATATACCTATGGCCTAAGTGTGGCTTCTACCTTTTTCACGCAGCAGTCAGCCACCTCAACCTAACCTAACCTTAAACAGTTATTAAATAACGGTAAAGTTATTGAGATGCAGAGGCGCGACTGTCGCTACAGCAAGGTAGTGTTCTTGACACCAAATAAATTGTTCAAAAGCACAGCAAAGAAATTAAGCAGCTGATTTAGAGTGTGTGAAGGCGGCCAAACAGATGCACAGATGCACACAAAAAGATAAATAGAATAAAATAAGAGAAATGAATTAAAAAAAGAACAAAGGAAAGGAACTATCTAGAAGGGAAATTAGTCAAATTTCTATTTGAGCTTTCTTTTAGGATTCCTCAATCTGGGTCCATTTTGAAAGATCTCTAACCAGGAAGGCCGAGCTTGGCTGGTTTTCAACTCAGTGTTTATTTATTATTTGCACCTATGGTCATGAAATTTGGGTAATGACGGAAGGAATAAGATCGCGAAAGCAAGCTGCTGAGATGAGATTTCTTCGTGCTGTTGTGGGAAGTACTAGCCTGGATTGGGTGAGAAACACGGCAGTGCGCGAGGAACTCAACATTGGGCAGCTGCTTCTTCGAACGGAAAGGGCTATGCTTCGGTGGTTTTCTCACGTGACATGAATGTCCCCTTCATCACGACTTCCGAAGCGGGGGCTGAATGCGATTCCATCAGGTAGGCGATCGCTTGGCAGACCCACGACGAGGTGGTTGCAATAAGTTCAAAAACTCGCCTTGTTACACTTGGCCATAACTCTGGATGAGTTAGAGTCGATGGCGGAGGATCGAGTTGCCTGGATATCTTTCGTGCGAGGTCTACCCCCGCAACACCCTTAGTGGAGCATTCGGGTCAGAAGAAGATAATGATGATGACGATGTAATAGACTTACCTATTTTCGATTTTAACAAAAAGTTAAAAAAAAATATTCGACTTCGGCAACTTTCAAATTGTACGACTCAACATATATATCTACATTCATATACATATGTATACAAGCTTCAGTATGCAATGTTACAGCTAGAGAGAACTTCTAACGACATCATAAATCGTCTAGACACAGCGCTGAATGTACTGAATGTGAATATGTTCATTGCATTAGTCCATGTAAGGGAAGCAACTACACCTGGAAGGAAGACATCCAAGCAATGAATAACATTCATGGCATGTACAAACGCAACCGGCCAATATAAACTGAAGCCATATCCGAATGGAAAAGCAAAAAAGCCAAGTGCTTTAAAAAAAAAGAAATATGTCTGTAGTATACAACGCAAAAAAAAAAGACCCAGGCAGCGAGTTTCCATTATGTAGGGGTCGACGCACGTGGGTATGTGCAACGCCACGGTCGCCACGAGAAAACTTTATACAAGAAGAAAAAAAAACTTCTTATTGTTAATGCTCCTTGTCGTCCACAATACCAATGAATCAACATGTAACAAGGTTGACTGAACTCTTACAAATAAAGTTTGTTGCCACACCTTGTTTTTTCCCATAAGCCTGAATCGAGATTACACTGCATCTTTTAAACGGTTATTAAATAATGGTGTGGGATGTGTTTTGAAATAATAAATGTCTTATTGGTTTTTAAGTTTGTAATAGTGGCAGAGGCGCGACTGTCGATATACTGTCGTTACAGCTATGAGAATCCAATGATTTCTATTTCACGGTTGCAACATTTATTTCCATTCACCACTAGATGACGTTGCCCATACAAAATACGGGTGAATGAACCTGTTGTTATGGTTGCATGCGAAAACAACAAACCAAAACAAACTATAAACCGGAAAAAAATACACGAAACAAGTGCATCTTCAAACGACGTGCAGTATATGCAATTATATTGTTTCTGGATATGCCTTTCGATAAAGTTTTATATAAGCATGATGATCCGCACGGACAAGGTGATGTTTATTTTATGTGGCAAAAAGGTGCTTCGGGCTCACTCCTAGCATCCACTGGTTCGGATGGAACAGTTGCAATTTTTAACAGACAGGGCCAATTGATTGAACGCATTTTACTGCAGGGGTACATAATATATAAATATAATATATAAATAATATAATATACAATAACACTTGCTTGCAGTCTATGTTCGGGATTTTCATGGGACAGTTGCGGCGATTTACTAGGAATCATAACATCCAGTTCGTCGCAGATATTACTTTGGGATTCTAATTCACAACGGAAGCAGATAATTGACTCCGGTTTGCGTGACCCACTCAGTTGCATTGTGTGGTCAAGAGATCGACAAATACTTGCGGTTGGAACAACACGCGGTAATTTAGCTATCTACAATCATCACACATCGAAACGAATTCCGATTTTGGGTAAACATTCAAAGAGGATAACATGCGGAGCATGGTCAGAGCATAATATGCTGGCCCTTGGCAGTGACGATAAGAGTTTCACTTTATCTAATGAAGAAGGTGATTCATTGCGTGTTGTACAATTGCGGGATGTGCCCAGCGATATGTATTTCGCTGAGATGTCAAGTGACGATAAAGTTCCCGGAGAAAATGCCATCAGTATGATAATTGGAAAACGAACATTATTTTTATACTATCTTCCGGAACCCGATTCTCCTACTGAACTTGGGTTTCAGAGTCGGTATGGGTCCCTACTGCAGCACAAATGGTTTGGTGATGGATATATCTTATTGGGATTTTCAAACGGCCACGTTGTGGCCATATCAACACATCCGAAGGACGTTGGTCAGGAACTCTGGCAAGTAAAGAATCATAAGGAGATATTAACTGGATTAGCTCATTGTCCAGCTTTAGATATAGTTGCGTCGTGTGGAGATGATACGTAAGTGAAATTATTGGGAGTTTGTATGTATACAATATCTGATAATATATTCCAAAGGGTAAAAATACATTCTATATCAAATCTTCAAGAAACCGAAAAAATTATTACGCTACCTGATCACTCAAGCGTACAGATGATTGACTGGAGTAGTGATGGTCAGTTATTAGCAGTGACAACAAGCCATGGATCTATTTGCACCTTTGTCACTAAATTGCAGACAATGTTTGCTGTATCCCCTCCACGAATCGCAATGCTAAGTAGTCTGGCGGAGGTTTCAATATTTGTTTACACCCCAGATAAGGTAATTTTCTTACATTATATTTAACTGGTGTGTTGATTGCATTTAGCCTCATTAGTCGAAGCCAATACCAATTAAGTTGAATCTTGAAATCGAGCCTTCATTTCTTGGAATTGGGCCATATCACCTGGTTGCTGGAATGAACAATCATGCCTGGTTTTATGACCTTGGAAAAACACTGGGTGACACACCAATGCTTTTGGGAGATCGTGAATTCATATCAGAAATAAAGGACGTTAAAATGAATGCAGACTTCTGTTCCGTTTTATGCGGATCACATTTGGTCCTGCAATCAATTGAGTCTGAAAATCCCAATACAAAAGAGAAAACAACGCAAACCTTTCCTGCAGCTGTATCAGGGCTAAGTGATGTGGTGATCACATGTCATCTCTTAACAAATGAATTTCTTATATTTGCCACAGATGTAAGTTTATCACCCACACGTATGACTCACGCTTAAAAATCAGCAACATTTATTTGACAATACTTATTGTATATTTTTTATATTAACAGCTTGGTCATTTGATTTATTTTTCTTTGGAGAAGTGGACCGTGAGTACAAAGTATAAACATAATATGGGTATTAAAGATCTTTATTGTGATGCCGAAGGTACGAAACTGGCGTACTTCGATGAACATCAACAGGGTTTCATTTTCTTACCGGTTTGTTGCTGTGCTTCGAAGTCAATATAAATATATATCTTTTGATCTTTTTTTCAGACCTCCGAAGAAAGTTTGTTAATATCAGATTTGCCAAAGAAGTATAATGGAGTTTTATGGGACCTGTCCCAACCGAATGTATTCTCAGTATTCGACTCAAATGTATGTTCAACTCATGTATTTCAAAGATATTCAACAGAAGGTTAGTAATGAAATGTGTAAAATAATATCACTATTATCAGAATTAGGGTTATTGCGCATATGAACGTAGAAATCAGTCGATTTTGAGGTCATAGTATTATAACCAGACGAAGAACTTTCCACAATAACTTCCTTAAAAATGGTGATAGTCATCTTGCTCTTGATGTTTTGATTGATTAGACTGCTTGATCGGGTTCAAATTTGTACAGGGCATTAATTTATTCATATAGACCAGAATCCAAATGACCTAGAATTTGTTTGAAGTTCTCATGACGCAGTGGATTTAAGGTTGGAGAAAATGATTATATATATATACGACATAGGATAATCCGTTTAGAACTGATCTCTGAATATGACGGGATAGCTCTAAAGTGGGTGAGTCAAAAATAGTGCATAAATTGTGCGCTAATAACATATTCAAGTTGAAGTTAAAATAATTAAAATTTATTTATTTACTTAATTTACTTCACTCATTAACATTACTTAATCTTAAATAAACAAACATGGAATCAGCATGTTTTTTTTTAACCCTGTATGATTATCCCTTCGAATCGACAAACACCAGCTTTATTTTCTGTGGTTCTCGTAACTTATTCATCGCTTATGGCTGACTTTTTGTAAAACAATTTTAGCCGTACTGGGAATGCGTTTAGTATAAACTATAAAACTCTGCGATATTAAAGTAAAAATACTATGCTCATGGCTAACGTAATGTACAGAGAGGATGAGTTCTAAGATGGACTTCGTCTATCCGACGAATCATTACTTTAGTGCATGTAAAATACGCATATTCCTTTAGGGATAAGATCATAAATGTTACAAATCGTCACAGGGTATTTAGTTACAATAGAAATCAAAGATGAATGTATCCAAAACAAATGCATTGTCCATTTCAATCGTTTAGGTAGTCAAAGAGCATCACTATGTTTTAACGAACGAACTTTTTTTTCACTGGGTTGACAGTATGGTAATGGTTCGCCACCTTAAGACTATTTAAAATAGGAAACCGACATTGTTGTGTCACGTCAATACAATACATTCATTTTTTTTTTTTTGAATGATTGGCTTTCTTTGCTCTTATAGTCAATGCCCTGGCAGTCCCTCTGTACGCTCCAACAATAGTCTGCACACATGGCTGGCCCCCATCTTTCCACATAACGCTTCTCACACGAGGGGCGTTCAATATATTCTCGGTATCGATATGAAAGAAAATGCGAATTCAATTTAAATTGTTTTTATTTTTTAATATAATCTCCCCTAACATCAATGCATTTGTTACATCTTGAGATAAGCTTTTTTAAACCCTCAAAAAAATAAATTTCCTCTTTCTCTGCAAAATACCCATTTATTGCCGACTTGAGTTCTTCATCATCCTAAAATCTTTTTCCACGAAGACATTTTTTCAAATTCAGAAACAGGAAATAATCACTAGGGGCAAGGTCTGGACTATAGGGTGGGTGTTGGATTTCTTCGAAACCACAATCTCGCGCAGCAGCCTTGGAAACTCACGCCGTGTGAACAGGAGCGTTGTCATGAAGAAGCAAAACACCCGCTGCGAGTTTACCCCGTCTTTTCTTTTTAATATCCTCCCGCAAATTATGCAAAGTGGAAGCGTAGGATGTGGCGTTGATGGTTTCACCTTTTTTTTTGTACTCAATGAGCAAGATTCCCTTTGAGTCCCAAAAAACTGTGGCCATGAACTTCCCGGCAGACAGAGTGACTTTGAACTTCTTCGGGGGGTCTGTTGCCACTGCATGGACTCTTGTTTGCTTTCAGGGTCATAGTGGTGGACCCATGTTTCGTCACCAGTAACAATTCGATCCATAACACCGTCCGCGTTCTCACTACACATCTCCAAAAGCTCTCTACAGCATGCGATTCTCACTTTTTTCTGAGGCGCTGTGAGCATTCGTGGCACCCACCTTGCACTGACCTTTGAAAGGTTAAGATGGTCATGAAGAATGGTGTGAATGGCACCTATTGAAAGCTTGGTGATCTCTGCCATCACTTTCACCTTTATTCGGGCATCCTCAAGAACAAGTTTTTCGACTTCTTTGATGCTTTCTCCTGTACAAGCAGTAGCCGGGGCGTCGGAGCGGGGGTCGTCTTAAATGCTCTCTCTGCCTCTCTTGAACTCACTTGACCACTTTTGCACAGTTGATAATGAAGGTGCGGAACCCTGGTAAACAGCCACCATCTCTTCATGAATAGTTTTTTGACTTTTTCCTTGCTTAGCGAGAAATTTAATTACAGCGCGATGCTCAATTTTGACCATCATCGTCTCAGTTGATAAATATATAAATACTTGATAAATAAGTCAATTTATATATACAACCACAGCTCCACCCCGATACCGAGAACGTATGTGCATACTTTGCAATTTCTTTATGGGACCTTCCGCCGAGATCATCACTTGAAAGATGATGTTATCCGGGAAAAAAACTTAAATAATATGTCATTAAAGATTAATTTCTTTTTAATAACAGCATCCTATTAATTCTTTCATGGAAATCCGGTGATTTATGATTGCCTAGGAAATTCTTTGTGATGTCTATAAAAGCCATCGAGGTTGGATAAAGGGTGGTTAATTTACTTATAAGATGGCAATACCTTATTTAATTTGTCTGGCTTAGCAATGGAAACTCTGTTTTGGAACAAAAATCCAGGTCCGTTTTGGGAGGGTGCTTTAACAATATTCTTTATAAAACCAAGTTTGATGTGTAGCGGTGGTGAAGCTTCCTGATTTCTATGTGATTTATCCTGATACTGATGGTTCCGTTTTTTACATTTTTCCAACCGATCACTAAACCCGGTCTTGAAATGATCTGAAGGCGTTTTGCCATCCAATTCACAGAAAAAACGACAATATTTCGTATAGCAAGTTTTGCAACCCTAAAATTAGAGCCACTGCTTTTTTTAAACTAAGGTTTCCCTTGTTGTTTGTATTTACGTATCACCACTAGCGATATGGGTGGTTTATCGAATTAGAAATTTGCAATAAAAAAAAAACAACATTTACATTTTAATACGGTTTGAAAAAATGTTTCCATACATATCTGCATTCTTATTTTTGCTTAGGGAAGCACAGCTTTAAAGTGGGCGAGACAAAACTTTTATCCACACAAATCCCTCTCATGCTCTATGACGGTGAAATAGCACTTTGCGTTGATGGAGGACAATTATCTACAGTGACTTTGTGTACACATCTTGTGAACCCTGGTGCAAAACCCACAGAGAATCTTCGAAATCTAATTTTTCTTCGAAAATATGAAGAAGCGTACAAAACATGTGAGAAAATCCAATTAAAAGCTTCCTGGTTGGAACTGGGTCAACAGGCTATTTCGGATTTGGAAACTGAGTTCGGTTTGTAGAATTTATTGTTTCGCAAGATAAGTCTGCTAATTTATGATTCAGCTCTCAAAGTATATAGAAATATTGGAGATGCATCTATGGTGTCAGCATTGGAGGAAATACGGTTTTTTGAGGACATAAATACTCTTTGTGGTTTTTGTTGTCTCCTTTTGGAAAAGTCAGAAGAAGCTAAAGATTATTTTGGGAAAAGTTCAAATACAAAAGAAGCATTAGATATTTGTAGAGACTTATTACAGTGGGAACAAGCCATGATGTTGGCTGGAAAACATGACCCGGATCAAGTTCCATTCATTGCACGAGAATATGCTCATCAACTAGAATTCACGTAAATTTGCCACATAATCGTCTTAACCATTATATACTTCTTTTTCTTCACTACATTTTTAGAGGGAACTATGCAGAAGCACTTTACCATTATGAAAGAGGTTATAAGGAGGATTTGATCAATGGAAATGGAGATATTTTACTAAACGCATCACTGGCATTCGAAGAACATGTAAGACTTTGCAAAGCTGGAATTGCAAGAAGTTCCATAAGAACTGGAGACTTTAGACGTGGGGTAATGAAAGATTACAAGTAGAAGTTGTAACCGAATGATAAAATACTAATGTATCTTATGAACAGATACAATATGCTGTAGAATTGGACGATAAGCAACTTCTCTATGATTGTGCAGAGTCATTGGCAACAGTTGGACACATTACCGAAGCCGCTGGTCTTTACGAACGTGGACAGTATTATGATGAAGCTTGTACCCACTATATTTCGGTCAAGATGTGGAATAAAGTAAATCAGATCTTGCCTCACGTGACCAGCACAAAATTACATGCGGCTTTCGCAAAAGCAAAGGAATCCGAAGGACAATTTTATGACGCAATTTCAAGTTATCGAATTGCTGGAGACTTAGACGCAGTTGTGCGCATTTATCTTGATCAATTACAAGATCCACATTCTGCTTCTGAAGTAGTACTCGAATCAAGGTCTGTAGACGGAGCAAAGATGTTAGCTAAATTTTTTCAGAAAATTGGTGATATTGAGCAAGCCTTACAATTTCTTGTCATCTGTGGATGTATCCAAGAAGCATTCTCCTTAGCACAGCGGCATAATAAACTTCGTCATCACGGAGAATTATTGGAACGCTACGAAAATGCCAAATCAGCTGATTACTTAGCATTAGCGCATTTTTTTGAAAGTGAAAAACATACATTATTAGCTGGCAAATATTATTTTCTTGCCAGAGAATTTTCAAAAGCCCTTAAGTTCTTTATTAAGGCCACCTCCTTTTCTGGCGAAGAATCGCAAGCTTTATCCATGGCTATAGACTGTGTAGCTTCATCAAATAGCGATCAATTGGCGAACCAATTAATTGAGTTTTTGTTAGGAGAGGTCGACGGATCTCCGAAAGATCCAAGGTATCTCTTTCGATTGTACATGGCAAGAAAACACTATAAGGATGCAGCAAAAACAGCAGTGGTTATTGCAAATCAGGAGCAAATTGCTGGCAATTACAAAGCTTCAAGAGATCTTTTATTTTCTATGTACCAGGAATTGCGTCGTAATAATTTATCAGTGATGGCTGACATGCGACACAATTTGGTATTACTTCATCGTTACACTTTGGTAAGAATTCACGTAAAACTAGGAAATCATTATTTGGCCGCAAGATTGTTAATTGAAGTAGCAGCAAATATATCGCAATTCCCAGAACGTGAGTATATGCATAGTACTTTCCATTGAACTATATAAAATATAGTTCATGAGAAGCATAATCAAGCAAGCTTCTAAACGATTCATATGGTATCCTTCACCAATGTTCGAAATATACTTATAGATATAATTCCAATTCTAACATCGACAGTCATTGAGTGTCATCGTGCAGGATTAAAGAAATATGCATTTACCTATGCTTCAATGTTAATGCGTCCCGATTATAGGAATCAAATAGACCAAAGATATACAAAAAAGATAGAATCAATTGTAAGAAAGGCACCAAAAGGAATTAAAGACTACAAGAATGATTTCGACTCCGAGACAATGGAATGTCCAGTATGTGATGCCAATCTACCCAACATGGAGGTGACTTGTTACAACTGTAAAACAACACTACCCATATGCATTGCTACCGTAAGCTTTTTATTTATATAATTTGTTATCTCTGCGGCATAAATCAAGTTTACTTACAGGGACAGCACATTATTAAAAACAATATGACATCATGTCCTGAATGTGATTTCCTTTGCTTCAGATCAGAAATGGAAAAGTAAACTTACAAAATCTACTCTCCTGCATTTTTGAGTCTCTTATGATAAACATATTTTTCAGAATCGTTTCGGAAACAAATGAATGCCCGATGTGCGGAGAAAGCTTAGATGGCAGTCGTTTGCAGGATGTTGAAGATATTCGACCATACATTCTATCAATCTCCTGAATAAATTTAGTGGAAGCTGTGTATGTTCTGTACACATATATAGTATTTACTTATTCAAATATAAAATATAAAAAGTGAGGTGTTATCATTTAACAAACAAGAATAATGCCAAGGCATTTCCAAAGCAGTTAAGGTCCCCACAGTTAACTAATTAAGACAGAAACGATATTGTGTTGACTTCAATGATGGCTCGGATACTATCAAGGTACTTTCTAGGTCGTAACTTTTGGCCCTCAGTCCAGGGGTTTGAATGAAGATTTATGCACGTGGAATGTGAAGTGAAGTCTCTTAAGGCGACTTTTACACGGCCAAATTTCGTCGCCTCAAATACCGTCATTTATCGGAAATAATCGTACCTACATTCACATGATCAAATTATCAAAATTTCGATAGCATAACATTTTTGCTGTTCATGTCCCTTTCCTACATACACGTTGACTTTACTCACACACGCGTGGAGTGCTTCCGCTAGCATGCGCTGAGAACAAGAATATCATTGGATGTATACCAATATTTCTTTATTAGCAAATTCTTTGGATTTTGTAAAAATTAACAATATTTGCAGTCATCGTCTGACCACGGTACCGACTGACGTGTATTACAGTGAGTCTCTTCATTAATAGCCACATAAATCATACATTTAATTGGTGTTTCTAAGGGTTACAAAACTTTAAAATTATCCTCCGGGTAACTGCAGAGCCGTCATCTGAACCATACTCAAAGAGCAAGAAAAAACAATAATCCAACACAATTCTTCGATTCACAAACAACCTCATCTAAGTCTACCGATCCTAAATTTAGGACTTTAATTAGTCACTAACTTCATAGAGTGTATTTCTCCTCAATAAAGGAATCGACAGCATCAGCACGATTTATGAATCCATTTCTTAACTGAGACACAGAAGTCTTCTGATCCTGTGCCGTAACCAAAAGATTGAAAAATGTTTATAATATCTAGTCCATTAACATAATTTTCTCAACACACTTAAATGTTGAAAGGTACGTGTACACCACTTGTCTAATCCAGGTTTCGGAAGAGGTAATTGTTCGACAAACTTTGGTTGGTGCAATGTAAAAGTGAGGAAGTATCCGACCTGACCCCCAAAAACTACCAAATCCTTGGTCACACCACCATATGATGAAATTTCCGGTGCAGAGTCATAAGTCTACAATGGACAGTAACATTTGGATTGGTTATAAGTCCTTAATTCACAGTTCTTGACATTCGCGTGAACGGTTAAACCCTTTTGGAAAAAATGGCTAAAATTCTGTACGCAAGTGAAGCGAGCTTGGTGTATTTTTATATATGAGGTGGGTGGCACTTAAAAATAGACTTTCCAGACCAGACTTTCTTTTTTCGATTTGTAAATGGAAATAAAACCAATGTCAAACTTAATTTCTTTGATAGACTCGAACTATAGTGTTTTTTGTTTGGTATTTTTGGATTTGGGTATTTTGGATTTGAGGCTTTTAGTTTGGACATTTCGTAGCCAACCCAACAAATACAATTTAGAAATAAAAAAAAAAAGATTCATGGTCAAACAAATATATAGAGCACAGAACCCCTAACACTTATGCAGCAACATTAAAAATCTCCGATAAAGCTCCGGCCTGAAGTCTTCGATTCCGAGCCATTGGGAGAACGCAACAGAGGACGTCTGCGAACGAGATAGCGCACAGACGTGGAGAAGGATCTCAACAAACTCTGTGCGCGCAACTGGATGCAGAAGGCGAAAGATCGTGCTGGCTAGTTAGGCTTGTTGTTTGAGGTTCAGGCCCACCCCGGACTGCCAAACAAAATAGATGATGTTTAAGGAAGTACCCACACTATCACAACTTGTCCAAATAACACCCTTTTATGTATGTATATGTTATGATATAATACCTTGATCATCCCAGTCCAGCAGATGAAAAACTTGACATTTTCAATCAAAATTTCTGCGTGAGTTATAAATGTGATTTTTTAATAATAGAAATTATTGCTTTTACTATAAACTTAAACCTTTATTTATTTCACTTAAAATCAAAATGAAAAAAAAAAATAACCCATCATCTTACGCAGAAAAATTAGATATTTCCTCCAACTTGTATAAACTTTTATTTGTTTTTCGCACACTAAATGCTTGTGTCTTTGAACCAGAAGTAATTGTTCTAACTGAAGTTTGGTTACTTGGTTATGAATTATCCAATTATAACATATCTGGCTATGATCAATGCGCTAACTGCAATAATACTTATAGATCTGTCGGTATTTTAGTGTATATAAAAAAAGAATATCAGTGTGAAGTAGTGGAATAGAATTTGAAGAGTGCCGACCATATACTTAATGAACAATTCACTATATTTTGTGTTTACCGACTTCGTAATAACATCTCAAATAATCTTAGTAAGGATATTTTCATGGATGAAATGAACACGTTATTTAAAGATGTAAAGTGTAAGAATTTATTAGTCGTAGATGATATTAATATAGATATTTTGAAAAGTATTTCTGACGCAGATAACCAACTAGTATCACAGATAACACGCGTACTTGCAATGACCATATTTTTGCAAGATTATAGTTAGTTATAGTTTTCCACATCCTTCTGCTGAGGTTTTAGATCTTAAAATAACTGATCGTTGCATGACCAATTTAGATGTGGAGTGGACACAGTTGAGTTCCGCAGTTAAATATATTCCATACTCTACAGCTGGCATAATAAATTTCAGTAAACTAATTACAAACTTGACATTCGAGTTCTGGGAACCCGTTAATGCAGAAAGAAATCCTTCTGTGGCCTATGATATTTTTCTAAATATCCTTCAACGACATATCTCCAATTGTACTTAATTGTCGACTGCAGCCTCTTGTAAATTGAAGCGTTTAAGGACATGGATCAGCAGAAATCTCTTAGAAAAAATATCGAAACAAATAATATACGGAAAAGATGCATACGTCAGCCTCATAACAAAAATTAAAAAAAATATGTTACCTAAAACTGAATGAAGAAGTAAAAAAGCAAGTACACGAAAGTAAAGATAATTACTACACAAACAAATTCCATAATTGTAGAGGAAGGGTTAGGGAAGTGTGGAAAATTGTAAATAATATTCTTAATAAGTCAACGGCTAAGGATGAAATTTATAAAATAGAAGTTGGCGGTGAAATGGTAGCTGATCAATTGGTTATTGCCCATCACTTCAACAAGTTCTTTGTATCAATTGCCAACCAATCAAAACCTACTCCATCGCCGAGTAATTGTAGTTGCAACCCATATGCAGACGTAGTCGAGGACAAGTTCGAAAATAGAACTTTTGTTTTTAAGCCATTCACTGGTATGGAAATACATAAACAGATCATGCACCTGAACAACAAAAACTCCAGTACTTCTGACAATGTTACTAGCTGTCTTTTAAAACGTATATCACTATATGTCGATGATGTCATTTGTTTAATATGAATGTTTATTGTGGTGTATTTCCATCTTCTTTTAAATCTGCGGATGTAATTCCTTTGTTCGAAAAAGGGAACAGAAATTTTGATTCTCATTATAGACCAATATCGTTACTTCCTACATTTTCTTAAGTATTCGAAAAATTAATGAAAGTCCGTTTAGTATCTTTTCTTAATAAAAACAACTATTTTTGCAATGATCAGTTTGGATTTCGAGAAGCGAAATCAACCGAAGATGCAATTCTGAAACTATGTAATGAAGTCAGTGAATGTTTCAAAAATATTTATACTCCCTCCGTCAGGTTCATTAATATGACAAAGGCATTTGACTTGGTGAACCATGAAAAGAAGCCAACTCAGCCAAAAACAGTCCTGTACACAGTTTCAACATTTTCACCAAACTAGATCTGATCAAACACATAAAAAAAAACAAATGCCATCAAAAACCACAACAAGAGCCTATACCACCCCCGCTACAAAAAAAATCAACCCTGCAAAAACCGAGCCTAAGTACCCGACAAACTGCTCCAAATTACAATTCTCCAACTTTGTTCGGCTACGACTTGGACACACTGCAGTCACGCACCAACAGTTGCTGACTAAAACCAGTCCTCCACCTTGCCCCACCTGTAATACCCGCCTAGACCTACAACATCTCTTAGAAAACTGCCAAGTACTGCAACCCATAGTCAGTAATATTTTTCAAAAAAACTATATCTATGACATACTTCAAAACCTTGTTAAAATCAATAATTTTTTATCAAAGGCCAATTTTATTTTATAAGAACATAATAGAGCCAATAGTCTTCGCAGCTAGGTTCGTTAAATTGTATATTAGCTTGTAATTTTAATTACCTGGTAATAAATAATAATAATAATAATACTCTTGGCTAATAAGCTATACAAAGCCGGACTGAGAGGAGTAATTCACGATTGGTTTACTTCATATTTAGCTGGTCGAACTCAACGAGTGAAACAGAAAAACGTATACAGTACGAATTAGAAATGTGTATTGGAGTGCCTCAGGGATGAGTCCTAGGGCCAATACTTGTTCTAATTTATATAAATTCGTTATTTTTTTCAAAATCTTAACAGGCGTATCACAGCATTTGCTGATGATTTTGCATTGTCCTATACAAATGACTGCTGGTCTAATTCCTTAATAAAGATTCTTAAGGATATACATGTACTGCGACAATGGTTTGCCAAGCATGAACTGTTGACAAGTGAAAAAACAAAATTAATGTTTTTCAACTTAAAAGGCCCTTGTAGTAACGACTTTATCACCTCGTTTCACTCTGCTGCATGTAAAAAACTGTATTTATCTATTCACACATGTGGAAAACATAATTATTTAATATATAGAGAATATTGCATGTTGTTCTTGTTGCTTTATAATTGAAAACGTAGACAGTTTTAAATATTTAGGAATACTAATTGATAGGAATTTAAACTGGA
The DNA here is from genome assembly GCA_905231855.2 of Eristalis tenax. Classification (NCBI taxonomy): domain Eukaryota; kingdom Metazoa; phylum Arthropoda; class Insecta; order Diptera; family Syrphidae; genus Eristalis; species Eristalis tenax. The sequence goes on along the minus strand of HG993125.1, from coordinate 32,514,647 downwards.
AGAAACATTTTGAGGAATTAAAAAAATATATGGTAGCTGCTGTTACACGTAAAATGTACATACTCAAACATTGTTCAAGAAGGATTTTGCTGATGATATACTATGGACTTACACACTCCAAATTACAATACGGAATTACAAGTTGGGGAGGTACTGCACGTAGCTTAAAAGCATTTAATGAGAATAATTTCTAGGGTGAACAGTTTCTCAACAAGTTGGCCCCTTTTTTGTAATCTTAGAGTATTTCCAATAAATCATCTTTACATCTATAAAGTACTTAAGGTTTTCTTCTTGCGAAGTGGTTACATCTTAACGCTTAGAAGCTCAAATGCTTACGGATTGAGAGTTAATGATTGCAAACATCCCGTCAGCTAAAAAAACACATTTTCAGAGGTCTTTTATTGTGACAGCTCCCAGACTTAATAATAATCTACCGCTTGAAATAAGAACAATTATTTTACTAACTCTATTTCTAAAAAAAGTTAAGAAATGGCTTTTAAATATGTTATATATTGTTCAGCAGTCAATTTACTACTCAACCAAAATTAACAAATATTATTTTAGCATACTAAAAAAATATGTACTTTTGCCTTGAATTTTAATTACATTTTTTACTTTTGTATCTCTATCTCAGCCACATTTGTTATAACACAACATATGTAACCCTAGGTAGGATTATATATGTAAATGTGAATGTAAATGTAAATGTAACAATTTTAAGAAAAAAAAAAAAAAAAGACGAAACGTTGCTGCCTTCGAATTACGTATTTCGCTTTGTCTCTCGATTCACATGGAACATTTGCTAGATTAACTAAGTCTTGATATATATTAATTAAATACATTTCTGGAAAGCGAGGGAGACGACTAGAGATGTACTAAAGCAGCAGAATGAAAATATAAAGAAGCCGTAGTGTAAGAACAATTTTTTTGTTCATCGTTATAAACAGTTTTCACGCTTAAATCGTGAATTTTTAGTTCACATCATCATACCCGGGTCCAAATTGCTTTCAAAAATATATTGTTATATCCGGTTTACCGCTACATTAGGTATTGTTATAACCAGGGTCAGGATTTCTATGTTAAAACATATTTTTTTTTTTTTTGGATAAAGGTTAAGCAATCAAATAATATAGTTTTTCGCATCAGATAATTCTCTGAAATGGCATTTCATTGTTAAAACACATTTTTGCATAAATTATTATAAATGTCATTTTTTGTTTTATTGGAGATATTTTCAAAACAATAGCATATTTTCAAATAACATTTTCGTAATATTTAAAAAAACATGAAAATTGAAAATGTTTTAAAATAAAAAGGATCACAGGACATACAAATTTAATGACGTTAGAGAGTAACAAAGGGAACCGGGAGGACTATTCAATACGTGAAATTCTTTTTTTATTTTTTGGAATTTTCAAAACATATTTTCTCATTTTATGTGCATATGTCGCGTTTTTTAGTGCATACAAGTTCCAGCCATGATTATAACCGATTTGTACTGTATATGCCATGCAAGGCGATATCATGTTACATGTTTTCTAAACTTAAGTCAGTACATAATGGCAAAACGAATACGAGTACATCTACAATTTGTCCAGATCCCAAAACGTGGTGTATGTGTCTAGTTACTGTCCTTTCTTTGGGATCGAGGGAATAGACATTCGTTCTTATACTCATAGTCAAGTCACACGTCACTCTGACAAATTTGTTTCCAATTATCCACTTAAATGTCACATAAAATTACTACTACAGTTCAATTTTGTCATGTGACTCGATTGAGAGAATAATGAGGACTATTCAAATTCAATTTGAAATGTGACTCGATTAAGAGATTAATGAGGATTATTCAAATTCAAGGCGTTGATCATTCAAGACAGAGATCCCATCAGAAACTCATGATGAACCCTTGCAAAGAGAACACTTCTGTGCACCAGTTTTAGTTGGATACTCTTTGATACATACACAAGATTCAAACACGAACTACGCGTGCTGTACAGCGACAATTATTTCAGACGTCTGTGGATCCAAGCATTAAACACAAATCGTTATTAAATGTGAAATTATTAAAACAGATGCACTTTAATAAATTATGCGTGTATATTCATATGAATAAGACATCAACTTGGTTATAAATAATAAATTATAACTAAACGTATTTCCTCACTTTTCAGTAGTAATGGAGCATTCGGACAACTTTGTCATTAATGCAGAAACGATGGCATCCAAATTTTTAACTGAAAGTAAGTCAAACAGAACGAGTTTCTTTAGATGTATTAAATGTTTCAGCACATCCAGTCCGTCATCATCTATATTATAGCACGATGAAATTTGTAAAAACTTAAGGGTATTTTTTACATGGGTTAACCCCTCCAAACCATCATTTTCTAAATGCTTGCAACGATGAAGTACTATTCGTTCGATGTGATTGCATGATTTCAAGTGCTCAAATCCCAATTTCATTATTGAAGAATCTGTAGCGTCTATTTCCTGGATTTGGAGTAGCTTGTTCGCAGGAGGAAGTGCGTTGTAGTCCTTAAGGAAGAGGCCAGGTGATTGAACAAAAGATACTGCTCCACCATTCTTGAGAACCCATTCAGCGCAGAGTCTATCTGGTCCAACCATTTTCAAACGATTGTAGTCTACCTTATTGAAAGCAATAGCAACGTAACTCCATAATTGCCGATAATTTAAAGTAGGTGAATTTATAAGTCCACTATGAAAAATACGCTGTACTTGCAACATCTTTTTAAATAAAATTAAAAATACGTCGCAGAAGAAATAATCCGTCAAAACATGTCAATTTGACCGGTTTGGTTTAACAAGGCTGACATATATCATAACAATATGACATATATCAGTACTCGGGTATTTTAGGTCTGTTTGTGTAGTGTCTTATGGCTATATGACACTACGTTTTTTTTTCGTATTTTAATGAATTATAGCACGTATATAACGCACTTACAACTAACATTTTGGGGGAAAAATCGAAATCCAATTTTGAGCTCCCACTGGAATATTTTGATATTTTGTTCTGATTGGAAATCAGAAGTGGTTGAAACTGATTTTAAAGATGAATGTAAGTGCTAATTCAGACATATTAATTATATTGTAATTATCTATAAAGGGGATTGTTCGATTTGACAAACTTACAAATGCAACGAGGAAATTGTATGAAAAATATTTGGCGAAATGGTGATTATTTGGGCTAAAAGGTTAAAAAGGACGAGATGTAAGACCTAAGTTTAAAAAATGTACAATAAACAAATAAATAAAATAATACATTGAACAAAAAATTTAGCCCAAAACACTAATCTTAAGCAGTGCTACGGCATATATCTAAATATTATTCAAATGTGTAATTAATTTGATAATTGTGTCCATAAATAATTTCAAGCATCAATTTCACTTAGTAATTGAAGTCCTTTAATACTGATAATTATTGAGATATAATTGAGTTTGCGATGATCTCTGCATTGTAATATCAAACATACCTGGTTACGAAATAATTTCCCTCCCACGAAGCTATTTGTATCGCTCTTAACATAAACATTGACACTTGTAAAAACTGTACCAAAAGCATAATATAAAAACAAATGTCAAAAGAAACAAAGAAAATTAATGAAAATATTGAGAACTAATCGCTAAATCCCTTTTTGTTTTTCTTTTTGTATGTTTAAATCGCATCATTATTTATAAATCGCGAAAGAAATTTGTATCAGTCGATAGTCGAAAGTGTTATGTGAAAGATATATATCCTGTAGAGACAGATATAAAACGAACCAAATAAAAACAATTTAATAAAAATGTCTGAGACCTACGGTAGAACAGCTTTATTTGCAACATTTATTCAATTTAATTAACTTTTCATCTTCTGCAGATTATTTATTCAAGTTTCTAATAATTGGAAGTGCTGGTAGTGGAAAAAGTTGTTTGCTCCATCATTTTACTGAGTCCAAGTGTAAGTTTACTGAAATCCAACATTTCAATTATGTTTGGAAGGTACCCACATAGAAGGAAGGTAGGAAGTCTGGAACAAACATACAATTCTCTATCCCTTACGTACATATGTGCATATGCATGCAAGTGTAACAATTATAGTTTGCAATGAAAAATAATGTATGAGGAAATGATGCGGAACAATCTGTATGGGAACTTAGATATTTACAGAAAAAAAATATTGATAATTTATTTATTTATCAAATAGCTACAATATAATTTAAAGTAAATGTAGCTTAGTAGCAAACATTATAATGAGATCTAATTTATTTAATTACAGTTAAAGATGATAGCTCTCATACGATTGGCGTTGAATTTGGTTCTCGCATCGTTAATGTTGGTGGCAAAGCGGTAAAGCTTCAGATATGGGATACAGCAGGTCAAGAGCGTTTTCGGTCTGTAACTCGTTCTTATTACCGTGGAGCAGCAGGTGCATTGTTGGTATATGATACAACATCTCGTGATTCATTCAATGCACTTTCAAACTGGTTGAACGATGCACGTACATTAGCAAGTCCTAACATAGTTATATTGCTTGTGGGTAATAAAAAGGATCTTGAAGAAGCTAGGGACGTAACATTCCTTGAAGCAAGCTCATTTGCACAGGAAAATGGTATGGTGAACGCTAAAAGTCAATTTTTTCGCTGTTTATTTTGTATTTTTCTTTAGAATTGATTTTCCTTGAAACTAGTGCTAAAACAGGTGAAAATGTTGAAGAGGCTTTTCTTAAATGCTCCAAAACAATTTTGGCAAAAATTGAAACTGGCGAACTGGATCCTGAGCGCATTGGCAGTGGCATACAGTATGGAGGTGCCGCTCTACGGAATCTCGAAAATAGACAACGAAACGTTAACAAACCTGAGTGTGGTTGCCGCTTATAAGTAAAGTGTTAAAATACTTGAATACCTATATATTTTGTTTTATTACATTTTAGTGATATTTTGATATTATGTATGTATCTCGCCCGAATATTCACATTCCTATTGTAAATTTGCTTCTAAATATTTATTTTACAAATTATTTGCTCTACACATTTAACCATACGGCAATATCTAAGTTTTTAACGTGTACATGATGTAACCCTTGTTTATATATTTCATGTGTTTAATTTGGTATGAAATTCTGTTTTATACGATCTTTGACCGTTTTCGAAAATAATTTCAGAAGGGCAAATTTATCCCCGACAAGAACATTTATATAACAAATTAAATATTACTCCAAATAAAGAATAATTAATCTAAGAAAATGGATAAAATAAATGTATTACTCATTTTGTATATAAAGTTAATATTTTTCTTTTGACGGGAAAAGAATGTTATAAATAATAAATAAAAATTTAAAAATGCTAGTCTTTATCGTCTTACATGTTATTTCATTCTATTTTCCAATATTTAATCATCCACAAACATTCGTGTTAATTATTTAAATTTTTGGAAACCGCTTCGATTCACAGTTTTTCGACATATTACAATCAGCAGTGCGCTGATTGAGACAACTCCGATTCCCAGGACCGGGAGAGAAGATGCACTCATTTCAATGAAGGCAAAACTCTTAACGTGTGACCCTCAGAGATAAGGACTGTATATGATTTCTGGTTACCCCATCGGCCATCAACGAACGGCAACTTCATTACCCGCCATATTACGGAGTGGGAAAAATTGGTATTACTGTTGGCGAATTGAAATCACTTAATGCCCAATTCAGAATGCTGCGTTCTGCCAGAGATAATGGTGGATAGCTTTCTGCTTTCTGCTGCGTATCTGGTTTTAAGGATAAATATGTCACAATCATCTGTTTATTTCATTTCAAACATTCCCCCCTATTCACTCAGTCGTGTCTCTTTGTGTAACATTTTTCACCCGCACGACGATCATACAGACTGTTTTCCCCTAATTACATTTCATGATGATCGAAGTACATGAAATATGATTGAACCCAAATTTGTATTGATAGGAATAAAAATGATATACTTAATCTGTTCAAGTTTAGTGGTCACATTAAAAATTATCAACAATTTCAGCGCAGAAATCCATTTAGGAGAAAACAAAACGTTTGCATTTTCTTTTTCTTGGGT